>CM057823.1:185224885-187624885 GCA_030068075.1 Paguma larvata | reverse complement strand
CTTAGGGATTGGATGCTTTGGGGTTAGATGTCCAATTTTGACTTACCCAGTAGTCATCACTTGATTAAGGATCAGAATTAGACTGTTTCCTTCACTAGAGGTCTCAGTATATATCACAAAAAGAAAAGGGTTTATGGAATTGTTCGTAAGCTCATATATTATACTTTCTGTTTTTAAACATTCATTTTAAAAGAAATTTTATAAGTTTTATGTATTTGTTTTTTCTGTCCTTGCTCTCTCTCCACCATTGTATCCAGGTAACCAATATTAGCAGTTTGTATGTATTATTGTCTATCATTTCTTATGCTCATATAATCATAGACGAACATATAAATGTACATGCTCAGAGAGGATTTTTTACCAGTTTTGTAAAAATGTCACATTATATACAAATTACTGATACTATAAATATCATCTATAATGTAAGGGAAACAGCCCTCCACTGTTGAAAAGATTATCAATTACCACCATCTTTTGAGAAGGCAATTTGGGAATTATTTATCAATTTTTTTTAAAAAATGCATACATATATCTATCAACATAGAACTTTTAACTCTAAAAATTGTAACTCTAGGTATGTGTTCTAGAAAAATACTTATGTGTGGGCCTGAAAAGGAGAAAAAGTGCAGTCACGTCAATTGTAGCATCATTTCAATAGTGAAAATTGCTTTCATAGTAGAAGCATCTTAAAAATTATTCCATTGAAAAATGGATAAAGCAATTGTGAATATCTATAGTATGAGACCACATTTAGCCAGAGCCAAATTCTACCTTAGGGTCAGTAGGCAGAGTGTCTAGCATCCACGCAAATGTTTTAATTCTAATTTCTTTGAAACTCATTAAAAAACAAATGTAATAATAATTATATAATTGGTATTCTAGATTGGATTATATTCTTTTTATAGCAACACAATCACAAAGTATATTTTATTATTATTATTATTATTATTTCCATGTATAGCGGTCCATAAAGGCAAAATATGAGAAAGTCCTTGAAGGTTGTACTTAAGCTCTCCATTCAATCATTAAAAGCAATGATACATATTTATAGATGCTGCAATGTTAGTATTTCCAAGGTAACTATAGGAATGTCTTGAAGAATATGAATGGTATCCTATAAATTCTTTTAAAAGACAATATAGTTTATATGTTAACTATATAAATACAGAAAACATCTGGGAGGATGCATCTCTAGCTTAATATAGAAGATGCTTACTTGAAGACGAGTGGTTTGAGGAGATGTGTGAAGGAACCTTAAAAGTTTTGTCTTTATATTCTTAGATACATTCATGATTCTTGAATTATTTTATGATAGAAATGTGGGTGTGAAGTATCCTTTAATCAATTTTCCCCTAAAATATACTGTTCTGATGACTTGTGTGCATAATGAATTTAATCAAAATTTATTGGCTTAAAGCAACATTTCTTATTATGTCCCCAAATTTTAAGGTCAGCAACTTGGACAGAGTATAGTAGAAATGTCTTATTTCTGCTTCATGAGGTCTGGGGCTTTAGTTCAAATTAATTAAAGATATCTTGGTGGCTGGGGCCTGGAATTATTTGACATGTCTCATGCCTGGGTTGAGTTAGATTGAGGACTAGGAGGACTGACATACATGCCATCTCCCATGTCACTTGGCTTTCCCACAGAATGGCAGCCTCAAGGCAGTTGGTCTGTCTCAATAGCAGCTGGGGTTTTAAGCAAGAGTCTTTCAATGGATAAAGCAAAAGCTCCATCACCTTTTATGATTAAGCTTTAAAAATTGCAGTGTGTCACTTCTGCCATATTCAAAGCAGCCGTAAAATCTTGCCACCCTTCCCAAATCTTGAGCTACAGTGTGAAAGAGCATGTGCGATGTTGACATGGCCATTTTTGTAGATACAACTTGCCACAATCTGCCCACTGGTCATAAAAATGTACATCATTCCAACAGAAAATATAATTATGACTTCACTAAGATTCCAAATTTTTGTCCCAATATGGCATCAGATGTAAGTCTAGGATTCCTATCATCAAAATAGGGCCCATATCCATATGAATCTCCTTTTTTCTATTTTGTTAATTTTATTTTGAGAAAGAGAGAGAATGAGTGAGGGAGAAGCACAGGGAGAAGGAGAGAGTGAATCCCAAGGTGGGGCTTGATCTCATTAACCATGAGATCATGACCTGAGTTGCAGTCAATAGCCAGATGACTAACCAACTGAGCCACAGGAGCCCCATATGAATCTCCTTCTGTATGACACTTTTCATACCATTTCTATCAATTTAAAATCTGTAAACTAAACAGCAAAGGAAACAATTAAAAAAGTAAAAGTCAATCCACAGAATGGAAGGAAATGTTTGCAAACCGCATATCTGATGAGATGTTCATTTCCAAAACATATAAGGAACTCCTATAACTCAGTGGCAAAAAGAATCCCAATTTAAAAAAATGGACTTGAATGTCATTTCCCCAAAGAAGACATGCAAATGGCCAACAGGTGTATGAGAAGGGTACTTAATATCGCTGATCATTAGAGAAATGCAAGTATAAAACCACAATGAGATACCACCTTATGCCTCTTAGGATGCCCATTATTTATAAAACCAAGAGATAACAACTGTTGGTAAGAAACTAAAACAGTTGGGCATGTAAAATAGTGCAGGTAACAGAAAATAATATGGATGTCCTTCAAAAATTAAAAATAAAACTACCATATGATCTAGCAGTCCTATTCCTACATATATATCCAAAAAATTAAAATAAGGATATAAAAGAGATATATGCACTCCTATGTTTATTGAAGCTCTTCTTACAACAACCAAGATATGGAAACAACTCAAATGACCATCAATGAATGAATAAAGAAAATGCATATATGTACAGTGGAATATTATTCAGCCTTAACAAAAAGAAGGAAATTCTACCATCTGCATCTGTGGATGTGAAGACATTATGCTAAGTGAGATAAGACAGTCACAGAAAGACAAATACTGCATAATTCCACTTTCATGAGGTATTGAAAATAGATTCACAGAGGAAGAAGATAGAATGGTGATATACAGAGGCTGGGCAAATGGAGAAATGAAGATCTACTAATCAATGGGATAAAGTTTCAGTTATAGAAGATGATCACGTTTAGAGATCTACTGAAAACCTAGAGCCTATAGTTTACGATATGGTATTGTGAATTTAAGATTTTGTTATAATGGTAGGTTTCGTGTTAAATGTTCTTAACACATACACACAGCAAAGGGGCTCAAAGGAGCCTTTGGAAGTCATCGATATACTTACTACCTAGATTGTGGTGATTGCATGGGTACGCGCACATGTCCAAATTTATCAAATTGCACATATTAAATGTGTGCAGTTTTTGCATATTAATTATACTTTATTAGAGCTGTAAAAATAAATAAATAAAACTTCTGAAATGTTAAAAAAAATCCTCTAAAGAGACAGAAAATTGTCTCCCTCCCACCCCTGACACACACACACACACACACACACACACACACACACACAATTTTACATAATTCAGTATTTACTTGTGGGGCAGGCACAAGACAATCACTATAGCCATTTGCATTTAAAAGGGCTCAATATGGAAGATATTTGACAATAAAAAATTCTAAAATCCAGGCAAACACAAGTCGATTCTTAAAAGCGTCTGTGCTATGCATTGTTGATTGTCATCTTTGGCTCTTAGCCCTGTTTTCTTGGGTTTGGGTCCAGCTTTCTGAATCAATTTTCCACCTTTTTAAGATATGACTCATGTTTGTGACTGAGTGGATGTTTCGGCCTGCCTCTTGCCTATAAAAATGTGGGTTTCCAAATAACTCTTTCTCTTTATCCAGTTGGACTCTTTCAATGCCTTTCTCTTAAAAACTTTATGGGCTTCCTGTGTATCCATTTATAATTAATTATTTTAGGGGAAATACATACCCACAGATCTCTTCGGGATAAGGCCTTCTTCCCTAGGGTTCCTTGTGAGGTTGCTGGGTACTTCTTTAAGATTCTTAGAAGCCCTATAGTTAAATAGAGATCATTTGCAAGCACGCTATTCAGGTCTTAAGAAGTCTTTTGATTATTGGAAAAGGTCTATGAAGCTTCATTTAGGTACTTCTGATGTCCTAAAAAGGATTTTTACAATCACAACCTTGACTTCCTATTTAGCCTGGCAGTACCCTTTAATTTATTTTTGCCCAGGGTCCTTTGTCACTTGGCTTGTTGTTTTTGTTTTGTTTGTTTGTTTGTTTGTTTTTATTTTGCTTTGCTTGTGTTTTTTAGAACTCAGCAAATCTTGTTGCCTTATAACTCCATACATTTTGCTTGAAAATTGAGCAGTTTCTTGTTAGCTCATTTTTTATCTAAAATTTAGCCAGCGTGGATCAAATAAGTGAGCTGACAACTGATTAATTACCAGATGACTTCCTGGAAGTTATCTTCAGCAAACCTACCAGTTGGTTAAGAATATTTGTGTTTCTCACATCGCTACGGCAAACACTGTCACCAAACTTCATACTACCACACAGCAAGAACTACCCTTCATCCAGTCTTCCACGAAGATTCACTCCCTGAATGTCAGCTTCCCTAAGACACTCATCAAGGCCCTTTCAGCTTCTGCTCATTGTCTGGTTGATAGATATGCCACGTGATTTAGGCTTTTGTTATGGTGGTATTTCACTTTGAGCACCAAACTCTATTTTGATTCTTGGCTCCATAAAAATTTGACCCCAAACTTAGCAGCTTATCATTTGCTTATGTGGATTGAAGGGGGGGGCACTCAGGGATTCCGATAGCATACAGGGAGGTGGTCTGCTCACACTACAGTATGCGATGTTGGGGGCCAGAGCTGAAGGACTCAAAGACTGAAAGTGGGTGACTCACAGCCAGAGAGAGTGTCCTTTTGAAGGTCTGTTCACTCACCTGCCTGGTGCCTGACCCAGGAACACCAACGGCCAACGGTGTTATCTGAGCACCTATGCTTGCCCTCAACACGGTTGACCTCCTCACAGCATCATGACTCCGAGAAGTGGACCACTTCCACTCTAAATACAATTACTCCAGTGAACAAGGCAAAGCTGCATCATCTTTCATGACCTATCTGCAAAGTGACGGAGCATCATTTCTGGCATTCTCTGGATATCGAAGGACTCAAAAGCTCACCCTAATTTAAAGGAAGGAACAAAGACCTCATCCTTGAATGAAAGGAGCAGCAGGGTCACTTTCCAGAAGACACTTGATGGAGAGTGTCACTGTGACCATCTTTGGAAAATATATATTGTCACGATTATCATCGAAGCATTGGTACTCCTCCCCAAAAGATGGAAAAGTTCCAGGAAATCTACAAAAATCCTTGTAGAAGTCAACTTTTCATTTATTTTAAAAATCACCAATTATATCAAAGCACAGTCAAATCTCTTATCTTCTGTGTGAAGAGATTAATTGGTTATAGTGTAATATCTCATAGAAAGAATTGTGTATAAAAATGCATTCTATTGGCCTGACTACTTCCTGCTCATAGTCAAATCAGTTCTAGCGTCATCTCTAGGAACATTTTTCTGTCTCCCTACCCATCCCCTGTGCATCCCCCAGTAGGGTTTTGTGTTCCTTAATTATACTCCCACAGCATAGCATGGTGGTCTATCCTATGGCATGCATCATTTGGAATTTGTGACACAAGTAGTGCTGTCTCTCTCCTTCACTCTATTGTCAGATTCCTGAGAACTGGCTTGTGTTTATTTCTCATTGATTTCCAAGTGTTTACAAAGCGCCTGGAACACAACCCAGTGATTCTCCTCCTCATGGAATAAAACAACAAAACATGGGTCTTTTACATCCATGCATCCTCGTACATTAACACATGTTCTCTCATCGGCTCCTTACATGCTAAGGATTGATACGCTACTTCTGCAGATGAGCAAACTGAGGCCTGGATGGGTTGTGTAACTTGTCCAATATCACTAAACCTGATGGTAGTTGAGGAGGGAATAAAATGCAGGTTTCCTCAATTCTAGCCTTGTTTTTCTTCCCATTTCCCCTTTCTGCCACTCTGAATGATTGAGAAATGATGACTTCTCATGAAACCACCTAACAGACTCTGATAAAATTGTATTGTATGATGATATGGACAAAGCAATATTAATATATTTCCCTTGAAGAAACCGCATATAGAATGTCAAGGTAAATATATATCAACATTAATTCCTTACAACTTACAGTAGCCTGAATCCCATATGAAAATAAGGACATTTTCTTAAGATTTTATAAAGAATCAAGTCGCACTGGAAAGACTCCAATCTTATAAAATGGGAAACAAGATTACTTAAGTGCATATTTTAAACAAGATGTATTTATTTTTATACCATTCCTCAAATATCTTAATGTTCTTATATTAAGCTATGCATGGGGAAAATAATTGCTGATACATAAATTATCCAAATACTTTATCCAAATATGTGTTCAGTGATTTTTAAGTTCAGTTGCTGGGTACAGTTCTCAGTTTCTTGAGAAATTAAATCAATGCTTTCGTGATCATTGCTGCTTTCTCCACATTCCCAGAAATTAGAGAAAGAGCATTATGGTCTTATGTGTTTTCTCTTTTTTTTTTTTTTTCCCCTTCCCTTTTCTAGTCCATTCTCCCTAAATGTTACTCAGGGAAGTAAAGGGCACTTCGGAGGGAGAGAAGAATGACACAGCTTCCTCATTAAATCTCTTTCCCTTTGTTTAGCTGTTACAATAAGATAGCTTTTGACCTTTCAGAAATTCCACTTTTCTTTTACGAAAGTTTGGCTAAGAAGACCTACCATTCAAATTTTTCATGGATGAGTATTATGGGCTGAAAATTTCCCCCTCCCTCCACACACACAAAAACTCTTATGTTGATTACTAACACCCCAGCACCTAAGAAAGTAACTTTATTTGAAGATAGGGCCTTTCAAAAGATAAGTTCAATGTGGTAATATGGGTAGCCCTGATCCAATCTGGCTGGTGTCCTTATAAGAAGAGATCAGGACACATACACACACAGAGGGACAACGACATGAGGACACGGGGAGAAGACAGCCATCTAAAACCAAGGAGAGAGGCTGTAGAAAAAACAAGCCTGCCGAACTTAGACTTCTTCACTTCACACTTGGAGATTACAGATTTCTGTTGTTAAGGTGCCCAGTCTGTGGTACTTAGTTAGGCAGCTCTAGCAAACTAATGTAACGAGGTTATGATTTATTGTAACTTAGGTCTGAATAGATAATGGCACATAGGTCATGTGGAAGTTAAGTTTTCTTCCATATATCTTCTTCCTGAGTTTTCAGTCTTGGAATCCCATGATGAGAGAAGCTGTAAGCATTTTGTTCAGATTTGCATACCAAGTTTTCTTAATTTTGTTAAGGTCACAACAATGACTTATTTTATATTCTTATAATATTTCATAAATTAAAACCTATCAATTTCAGGTCCCAATAGGATCTTCTGAGCCTAATAATGCTCCTGTTTGCATGTATAAGATTGCTGATGAAATTTCTTACCCTAATGGGCAAATTTACCTCTTGATGAGTGCACATCTATCCTCCAAATGTTAATGGGTCTTATGCATCTCCCTTCTCAGGGACGCTATCAGCTCACACACTGGATACAGAAGCACAATGAAGGAAAACCTCTTTTCATGCTGGTCACTTCACTTAGTTTTCTCATTTCTAGTGCATCCAAATAGGCATTTCCAAAAGCCAGGTGGCTTGTGCTGCACCTCACCAGAAGTGATTGCTTTCCCACTGCCTTACTTGAGTAATGTGCTAATAGAAAACCAAGTTATGGATCTCCAGAACCAGGACAATAATAAAATCATAATGATATTGTTAGCAATCTGGCCCCAGTGCTGGTTCCTTCTCCCAGAGAAACACTGTCACAGAAATACAGAAGCTCATCAATCACAAATATCACACAAGAACCAAGCCGACAAGCTTAAATTTACACACAGAATTTCAGGTGAGACTGAATTTCACTGCTGGGGAGAAGCTTCTCTTAGAAAAATCCAATTAGCACACTAATTGATGTTGCTGGCCCTTTCTGAGTAGATCCTCAGAAGTGTGTTCTTATGTGATTTTTACAAGGTCACACAGATAACAAGAGGTAAGACCAAGATTAAACCTCAGTTCTGACATCAAGCCCATGCTGCCTCTCTGGAATTTGCGTCTTAAATTTTGAATGTTCAGTACATGGGTTGACCCACATTTGGCCATCTCAGAAATTGTAAACAAACAAGAAAAATCAATTGAATAAAGAAATGCATAAGTAGAGCAGTAAAATAACCCAGTTAGCCAGCTGAAGTTAACTGGGAAGCCATTGAATTTTAAATATCACCTTAACCATTATGGCGATATAGATGATTCCAAAAGACAATGATGATTAGGCAGCCTGAAGAACAAAGATACCAGAAGTGCAGGTTTCCAAGTAATAAATGACAGTATTATAGTAACTTCCCTGTTTGATATGCACTCTTGAGAAAAGTACACTCTATCACCAATCGTGTCATAGTGTTTGTTGTTTCCAAACTCATACATCTATTCCCTTAGATTGGCAGATTAGACTTCCTTAGGCACTAGACTCCTAATTGAACCACTTCCAAAATGAATAGGTCAAATGGAACCTCTTTCAACAAGACCACCGATAAAAGCAAATATTGCTTCTACTGTGTGGCTTTCTGAAAACATGGCAAATTTTAGAAAAAAAAATTGATACCCCTGTAGTAATTTTTATAAACAATTTATAGCTTATCCAATGATCTCATATCTGAAATATTTACTCAATAAATACTTAACAAATATCTGTTCCATACCAGATAATGTTCTACCAGCTGAGGATATAGCTATAAATAAAAAGGCCTATGTCTTCATGGTCTAGCTGGAAGAGTTAGACAATTAAAAAAAAAAACAAAACAAAGAATAAAAATGCAGAATGTTGTGGATAAATGTGAACCATGGTAGGCAAATAGGGACAATGACGATGGGACATTGGTTTTGCTTTTTTAATTACAGTGTTCTGGGGAAAACCCACCACTAAGGGGATATTTGGGTAGAGACTGAAGGCGTAAGAAATTAGGCTATGTTGATACTTGAGCCCAGAGCGTTTCAGATGAAGGACACATCAAGTCAAAAGCCCCAAAGTGATGTGTCTGGTGTGCTCCAGAGATAGCAGGGGAGTCAGTTAGTTGGAAAGTGGAGGAAAGGGAGAATAAGAGGGATCAGCTGGGGTTGGACAGGGAATGATTTGAGATCCTTTCAGTGCTTTTAAGTTGATGTTTAGGACTTTGGATGCCGTTTTGGGCAGACAAGTTACACAATTTATTGTCGAAAGGATCACTCTGCTTCTGTGTTAGAAATAGACCACATGGGGCAAATAGTCAGGAAGGAGACCAGTGAAAACACCAGTGTCACCCAGGAAAATGGTTGTGGTGGCTTGAACAAGGACAAGAGAGAGTTGGTGAGAAGTGGCTGGATTTTAAATACGTGGTGAAGGCAGAACCAATAAACTTTCCTGACAGGTTGAGCCTGAGTATAAAAGAGAGATGTTAAGAAGGATGCTGAATTTTTGATTCCAGAAGAGTGAAGTTGTCATTAACCGAGATGGGAAAGATGGGGAGGGGTGAGTTTGTTGACATAGGGGAGAGATAAAGAAACAAATGTTCTCACAGAGTATTTGGAGTCAATGGTTCTAGTTTTAGGAACAGTTTTGGTGACAATAGATGGCATTCATTTAGGAAAATCTTACTTGGCACATGTCGAAGTTCTTCTGAAAGAAGTCATCTTGGAATAAATTGTGTTGAAGCTACAATATAAAGGGTAAGCGGCAGTTATGAAAGTGAAGAGGGGCAAGTAAGGTTTCTGTGGAAAAGCCCAGGCAGGACAGGCCCAGGAGTAGGGTAAACTACTGCACACGAAAACACAGTCGGCTGCAGTACTTGTTTTGAAAAGGTAAATTTATTCCAATTAAATGGATATATTAAGGGATGATTTGAGCAGGGGTGAATTTTGTTTTTGCTTCTCTGTGATTCTTAGAGACACTGACAGATGCAGAAAATCACAGCTAGCTGAACTGAGCTGTGTAGGAACACACGAAATGACACATGCAGCACCTCAAACATCCACCAGCACTTCCCTCACACCCCATGTGCCAAGAGCCCCACCCTGTTTTCCACATCCCTGGGACAGCTTTCCTTCTAATTCAAGGTAGCCTTTCAGCTACCACTTTGCAATTGTTTGCAATCTGGCCCCTTCTGATTCTTACTTTCATGAACACACATTTGGTCTTTTTCAAGGTCAAGGTGTGATTTTGCTCGTAATGTTTATGAGTGTCTTAACCATGGGACAGGTGTAAAACCGTGTTCCTGTTTTTACTAGGTCTCTATCTTCTTCCTATATATGTTACAAATGAAATTTTAGAGTCTGCTATGCCCTTGATGCCACAAGCCTTGTGGCTTATATTGCATAACTTTTTATAATGTGTGGTTTTTAGGAACACACATACCACATTTTGGCAGAACTGACTGTAATAGAAGGAGGTCCAGGGGATTTCAGAGTATAGAGTGGTGTGGGGTGTGGATGGGGAGAGGCACAATACAGAGAGGTAGATGAGGTGGAGAACTGAGAAATCAAGGGCCTCCATGTAAGCCAACGTGAGTGGTGTAGACTTCACTATGGGGTCAACTTTAAGCCGTGAAGAATAACACAACCACAATTGAGAAAGATCACATGGAATGTGGCGATTAGATAGGAGGGGAGTGAAACTCTAGTCATGAAGCTTATGAGAAGCTTGTTTCTTTAATAAAGGCTGGCAAGATGGCGGCTTGGTCAGTGATGACAGAGATGGATGGAACTGGACAAATCCAGATCAAGTGCTGCTTCCTGATACAATCCTAGACTGTTGAACTGCAATATACCCACAATGATATAAGAACAAGCAAAGTAGTCGAATAAAAGGGAAAGAATCAAAATGTTACACACTTATGTACATTTGAATATTTCCTTTGTTCCACCCTATTTCTGCACTTAATATTGTTGAGAAGTAATGAGGTTATAAATGAAAAGAATGATAATGATGGTAATAATAAGAAGAGATGCACACTGGATAAGTTTATCGCTTTTGAAACTAAACATTTTGGTACCTATTATTCATTCCCATAATAAGGATAATAATAATACAGTTATAAGTTTATTATTTGCTAAAACACCTTTAAAGTGCTTATACAAGAAAGGCATATGATAAGTATTATTAGGAATATGCTTACTATTATTTCAAAATGTTTCATATATATCGCATCACCTACCAAGAGGATATTATAATTTCATTTTTTTGAATGAGGAAGCAGAAGGTCAAGGAGGCTAATCAATATGCGCAAATCCACTACTAAGTGACTATCGAGTCCTCCAGCAGAGTTCAGGATTCAACTCCACCTACCACGCCTACTCTATCCTGGGTATGCAGGCGTGAAAGCATGGGCCATGCAGGCAGGTGGAGAGCATCACTCACGTGGTCTCAACAATCACTCGGCACCCCTCCTGCATTCCCTCTCAGGCCTCCAACTCCCAGAGTGCACTGACTGCAAGCGTCCGGTGAAATCTGCAGCCCCAAACTCCATTTTACCATCTTTAGGCTTCATAAAATTAGACTTTGTGAATTTCTTCCAAGAAAGTGGCTTAATCTTTTAGTCAGCTACACTGCGTCATGTTAATTAGCACAGAATGGAATTGGCTGTCGAATTAAGACGCCGGAATGGTTTGATTTCAGCCCACGTCTTATAAAACCCAAATCACATTCCCTGTAATCAAACCCCCACCTAGTTCAGAGAATCAAAGATAACCTCTTTTCTTTTTTGGTCTTTCTTTCGCATTCAATGCAGGAGTAAATGGGAAACGTTGAAAATCCCATCACTTTTTTTTTTTTTTTTTGCCCTGAATCAAAAGGATCCATAAATCTTAGAGAAAGACCTCGAAGCAGAGATTCAGCATTCAATGCTTCGATCCTAACAGTGTCTCACTCAAGGAGAAATTACTTTTTGGGAAACTCTCAAGCCTTCTCAACCATTTCATATTCCAAACAATTTCCCCTCCCTCCTTCCTAGAGTGCAACAGTTTTTGTTTCTGTAGACCTGTTACATAAGCAAGTCTGTGTATAGAAAAGAGTTTCATAAGAGCCCAGAGATGGAACTCTGGGAAAATCACTCCAGTAGGAAATGCGGGGAAGGGGTGGTTTCCTAGAAAGATGGCTACACCTTGAGTGCTTTGTTTGCTTCTGTGATTCCCTCAATAATTCTAGGGAATGCTTACAGACTAACTTCTTCTTCTGCCACAGCATTTTCTTATTTGTTGATTATGCTCAGGTAAGTTAATTACTAATAAGAAGATAATAAAAACCTCAAGCTTGCAGTTAAGTGGAGGGGAACAGTCAAGCATAATGGAGATTTTAAGTGTTTTCATTTCCTCCCATTTTGGAAGACCCCAAAGAGCTATCACCTTCCCCTCTACCTAATGCCTTTCAAATCAGGAATTAATGCAATGGAAAAATCATCAGGCTGAAAGCGTTTTTTGTTTTTTTTGTTTTTTTTTTTTTGTTTTTTTTCACCACGATGCCAAAGGACACTTTTTCAGTGATTCAGGAATGAAGCTCAGTAAAGTTTTATTTCTTTGATGTGTTTGCTTGATTTATTGCTGAAGCTTATGATACGAGGCCTAAGGGGATTCAAGCAGAATTTAACATATACAAATAACTATCTTTTCAACCAGAAAAATCCTAAAACCATAGAAAAATATATCGGCTGTGCCCTGCATGACAATTGGAGAACAGATGGTTAGGGGAACAGGGCTGACCTCTCTGTGCCATTCAAGTCTGGTTCAAAGAATGTCAAACTTGCATCTGCAGGGGAAACCAAAAAAGAGGTCAGAGGATCTGAGAGGCCCCCCGTGTTGCTGCAGCTTAGGTAAGGGTTGTGACGTGGGACAGGGAGGGACACACAGGGTCCTAGGAGCCTCACTCCAGTGGGTGACAGGGAGCTATTATGGAATTTTAAAGACATGGGTGAGGGAGGATGATTATATTTAATAGTTTAAATCTCACTTTGGATCCTGTAAAGGTAAATGCTTAAAGAAGGAAAGGAATCAATAAGGGTAAACTAGTTAAAAAGAGAGTCTAAAAGGATAAGCTTATAACGTGAGATGGTTTCCTATGGCTTCTGCAACACAGTACCTCAAACTGTGCGGCTTACACAACAGATATTTATAGTCTCCCAGTTCAGAGGCCAAATGTTTGAGACCAAGGCGATAGGGAGGCTGCGCTGTCTCAGAAGTGCTAGGGAAGAGGCTGTTGCAGGCTCTTACCTGGCTCCTGGTGGTTTGTTGCCAGTGCCTGTGTTCTGTGGCTTGTGGCAGCCTGACCTCTGCCTTTACATTGTTTCTTGTATGTGTGTCTCTGTTCAGATTTCCCCTTTTTATTAGGACACAGGTCATGTGAGATAAGGGGTCTGCCCCACCCCGGTGTGTTCTCATCGTAACGAATTACATTTGCAACAACCCTATTTCCAAATTAGGCCGCATTCTGAGGTACTGGAGTTCCAACTTGAATTTTTGATAGGGCATACAGTTCAGCCCTTGATGTAATGTATTCCATAAACAAAACCACAAGACCGTTGGCCAGTGAGGAAGGGAATTTCAGAGAATATTGTTTTCTTAGTGGAAAAAAGGAAGGAAGTCGGGGAAGGAGGAAGGGGAGAAGGAGGGAGAGAGGGAGGAAGGAGGGGGATAGAGAAGACAGAGGGAGAGAGGGAGGAAAGAGAAAAAAAAGGAAGAGAGAGGAGGATAGAAAGATATCTTTTTTTATGTCAAATATTTTATTTTTAATTTTTTTAAGTTTTTATTTAAATTCCAGTTAGCTAACATATAGTGTGATACTCATTTCAGGTATACACTATACTCACTCAACACTTCCATACAACACTGGGTGCTCCTCACAGCAAGTGCCCTCTTCAATCCCCATCGCTCAGCATAACTATAGATATAGATGAGTTATGGTCATTAAGAGATGAGTCACAGTCACCTGTGGATGTAAAGAGAAGAGGGCTCAAATATCAATTTGTTTATTACAACAATGTTATTGTTGGACATCTAAGACTAAAGATGTGCAAAGCTGGAGTGAAGTTGGAAGACAAATGTGGCCACATCCCCATGGGATGGGCAGGGGAGAGAAAAAGAAGAGGAAATAGTATTAATTGAAGGGCTTATGAAGACACAGTCACTTTACAGAAAGTTTTTTCCTTCCCTCTTGCTTCCTTTTTCCTTTATTAAATATTTATCTTTCCTTGCCAGGCACTGTTCTGGGTGGCCCACGGTACAAAGTCCTGTATTCATGGAGCCGAGAAGTGTAGGGATTATTAACCCTCTTTCAGAGAACAGAAATGTACGGTCAGAAAGTATAAGCAACTTCTCCAAAGTCTTGCCTCTAAAAGATTCTGGACATGGAATTCCATTCAATGGTGGTTTTCCCAAAGTCCCTTCTCTTCCCCTTCAAGTATACTACTCAATACCTCCTCAGAGCTCTCCTGTAAGAGCTGAACTTAAAGCAGAAAGTTTGATAGAGAAGGGCTTGGGGTGCACATTTAATTTAGCAGGGACATGTCAAAGCCTTTCTGGGTTCCTTTAAAAAGTTCTGTCTGGCAGCACCTAGGTGGCTCAGTTGAGTGAGTGGTCAGATTTTGGTTCAGGTCATCATGTCTAGGTGAGTTCATGCCCCTCATTGGGCTCTCTGCTGTCAGTGCAGAGTCTACTTCAGATCCTCTGTCCTCCTCTCTCTCTCTCTCTCTCTCCCTATCCCTCTCACTCACTCTTTCTCCCAAAAATAAACATTTTTTTAAAAAAATAAAGAGTTATATCTGTTCTCTTCTATTCCCTTTCATTTGCAGAAGGAGACTCTTTAGTTCCAAGGATATCAGGAGACCTGAGTCATTTTCTGAGGGGAAGAATGTGAGGTTGGATGTTTAGGGTTGGCTCCAGGCATAAGAAAGAGGATAAAGGAGGACTGTGATTTCCTTTCCTGATAGTTAGTCCACCTTGTCCTTGGAACACCAAAGCAGGGACTCTGTGAGCTCAACTTTCAGAAGGACTAGAAGGTTCTACAGAAAATGATAGGATGTTGGGAATGGGAATGTGGTCTACCCAGGCAATTTGTAACTTTTAATCTATATTCCTTTACAGAAATTATAAAGAACATGGTGGTAGATGGATATGAAGTGATCGGGAACTTCTATAGAGTCCCTTCTATTTTTGTATAATAAAGATTGTCTTAAGAAATAAAATTATGACTAAATATGGATTCTAGAACTTATGACTGTAAAAACAGGAAACAATTATATGTGTACATATGCGTGTATACATGTACATGTATACACACATATGTGTCTGTATGTGTGCCTATAAGATTCTCCCACCAATTGTCCTGTGGAAATCTAGGTCCATTGCAAATTTCTACTGGAAATTTCTGGATCCGTTTCTTCTTCCGCTTCTTTTTTCTTTCAGCTAACTGGAATTATTCACCCTTTCTAAGAAAGTAGGAAATGGCAAAGTTGAAGTAGCACCTGTAGAAAGTGCACCACTTTCCATAAGTGTTGCTAGGCTTAGAAATGTGAATTATGCTATTGATGTGAAGGTTAAAGGGAGCTTGCTCTGTTGTTCCCAGGACATAATATCAGTGTGACTTGAACCGGACCTTGGCAAAGCGTCTCTGCTGACCTGGAAGATTGGACACAGCTAATGTTGATGTGTTGAATTCACCATGTTTTTGCTCTTATAGAGTTATTTTATCTTCTTGAAATGCCTCTTCTGCTATGCCCACCCTACCCCCTAAGACAAGACACAGAAGCAAAGGAATACTCTCAAGTTCATCCCATCCCTCTGCCTCTGGTTTGTCATATTTTAACTGTATTCCAGCATCTGGTCTTTCCCTTAGGATGAGTTCTTAGTCACGAAGGGTTTACTCTTCTCATATGAATAAAAACCAAGTTATCTCAATGGCTCTTCAGGATGGTTTTAGACTCTCTGGAAGCTAAATTTAGGTTGAAGCTGGGGAAGAAAAAAGAAAGAACATTGTATAATTTGAGAAATGAGCAGGTGTTTTAAAGTCAGACTAATTTGGGATTGAATCCTGGTCCATCTGCTGGTTAACTGTGAGCAGGTTTTAAAATGGAGGAAATAGCAAACAAGGTATTTGTGAAATAAAAGAAGCAGTCATACGTGTTAGGTACCCAGGAAGGTGGCTGAGTCAGCCAAGAATATTTAATACAGTGTTATTTTTATTGTGTAGCCAAATTAATTAGCTTAACATCCTGTTCTTGAAGTTACACACATTGGCATTACCAATGTTTACAATTGGTAAACATGCTGGTTTACAATTTACTTTCATCTGGAGGTGGGAGGCCCAAGAAGGGGGAAGAATGTGATGGAAATGTCAATGTGTATGGGAATCTCAAGAAATCTACTTTCCCATAATGAACGCAGTCTGGATGACTCGTGACTCCACTAATTTTAATATAAAGCTCAAATGCTGATAAAGAAATTCAGTTCTCTTTTTCACCACACACACACACACACACACACACACACACACACACGTTAATAAATAAAGATAATATTATCCAGATTATCCAGTGGCTAAACAAAAAATTCTGAAATAGGAGCACATTGATGGCTCAGTCTGTTGTGCCCAACTCTTAATTTTTCCTCCAGTCATAATCCCAGGGTCGTGAGATTGAGCACTGTGTCAGCTCCATGCTGAGCATGGAGCCTGGTTGAGATACTCTGTCTCTGTGTCTCTCTCTCTCTCTTCTTCTCCTCTTCTTCTTCCTCCTCCTCCTCCTCCTGCTCCTCCTCTCCCCTGTTCTCTCTCTCTCTCTCTAAAATTAAAAAAAAAAATCTGAACAAAGCCTGAGAGAAAAATGCAATTGGGAACAGAGTTATGACAACTCTAAATGAATATTAGGTTATAAAAAGCCTTAACTCAACAATGGATTACATGTACAAAACTTGTCATTTATAAATAATGCTTCACATCAATGATCCCTTTCCTGCCCCTAAAATACACTTTAAAGTAGGTTTTTAACTATCACTATTTTACAATCTAGAAAAGTAAAGCTCACACAACTTAACAGCATCAAAGTCTTTTAGGTAGTAAATTAGGACAAGAACATGGATATTTTGTTTCGTGCTTATATATTTGTAGTATTAAGTTAATAAAACTTATTAAACAGAGGTGATGTTAAAATGTTAAATCAATTATACTTGACTATTTAGACCATGAAGATATGAACTATCTCTGGTTAATCCAATTCTTTATCCCGTACGCCAAGCACAATGACAACTTAATAAATACTTACCTAATAAATACTTACTGAATTGATGAAATAATCCGAAACTTTCTGGGTCAATTTCTACTTCAGAAGTTACCAAAATTGCCTATAAGTGATAATCATATTAGGAACACTGATTTTCAGGTGGCCACAGTTTGAGAGTCTGTCATTTGAACTTGAGGAAGATCTGTATGGGTGTGCAAGCATGTGTGTGTGTGTGTGTGTGTGTGTGTCCATGAAAACATGTCCATGAAGGGGTGGTAGTAATGAGGAGCTAGAGTGAAGGATTGGGTACCATGGAAAATATTATAAAACATAACTTTAATATAAGTCAAATATTATTACTATAATCTATACAAGTTATTTTGGCAATTTTGCTATTCCAGATTTCTTACCTGTATGTAAGATCACATAATATTAGAACCCATACATGTGGCCTTTAGTCAAGAGGTCATTAGTCATTTAGTCAAGTCATTTAGTCATTTAGTCAAGAGGTCAGCAAACTATGCCCCCTGCTTGTTTTTATAAATAAAGTTTTATCAGAATACACCTATGTTCTGCTTGTTTTTATCAGTAAAGTTTTATCAGAACACAGCTTTGTTCTTTCACTTTATATAGTATCTATGGATATTTTCACATTAAAATGGTAGAACTGAGTAGTTGCAACAGAGAATATGTGGCCCACAAAGCCTAAAATATTGGCAACATCATGGATGGAACTAGAGTGTATTAAGCTAAGTGAAAAAGTGAAAAAAAGTCAGAAAAATACAAATACTGTATGATTTCACTTATATGTTGAATCTAAAAACCAAACAAATAAACATAAAAACAGAAACAGCCCCATAAATAAAGATAACAAATTGATGGTTGCCAGAAGGTAGGCAGATGTAGGGATGGGTAAAATGGGTGAAGTTGGGGTATAGGAGGTACAGGCCTCCAGTTACTGAATGCATAAGACACAGGGTGGAAGGGACAGCATAGAGAATATAGTCAACATTATTGTATCAATGTTGTATGATGACAGATAGTAGCTACACTTGTGGTGAGCACAGCATAACATATAGAATTGTCCAATCACTATATTGTATGCCTGAAATTAGTGTAACATTGTGTGCCAACTATATGTCAATAAAATAAAATAAATGTTTGCTGACACTAAATTTAGTCTATACCTCTCATTTGGCAGAGGAAAAGTCTGCCCTCCTGGTGATGACAGGACGTGCTCAAGGTCACACAGTCATGGAAGCAGGCTGGAACTAGAACTCAGGTCTCTTAACTGCCATACCTTTGTATCTTCCTTTATCACAGTGCATCCCATTATCCTATTGCAAAGAGTTATACTGATTCACAAGCAATTTAGTTTTACTTTGTTATAAAACACACTTATTTTATTTCATATTTATATATATATGTATATACTATATATATATATAGTATATACATATATATATAGTATTGTCTGTGCAAAGCCCAGAATCATCCAGCTGCTTTGTAACAGCTGCCGCCCAAGAGCACCTGGGACCAGTAAACGCCCAGGAGAAGTTGCAACATCATCAACTGGGCTTATAAAAGCTGAGTTGAAAACTGTTATCAAGCCATACAAAATTTCATAGAAAATTGTTCTTAAAAAATGAGGCCTCAGTAATAACTCAAAAGTCTATTTTATTAAGATCCCAGCTGGATATTTTCCTTCAGAGGGTCCCCCATAAACATAAACAATAGATATATGTTGCTCAATGGTGGGATTTGGAGAATGGAGAGGAAGTGAACTTAGACCTCCTCCCATCCCAACTAAAGTATAGATATGGTGGATGTTTCAGTGGCTAGAAGGACACCAGGATATGTCTGTGGCATCTTTCCCTTATGAGGTGGAGAGTGAGGATTGGCTTAGCTAATGAAGTCTGAGGCCAAGATGGCAGAATACCTACTGAACCTCCGTGGGAAATGTACAAATCACGGAAGTATGCTGAACAGCAAACAGAGTGAAAAAGAGCCCCAAAAAGCCAAAGAAAGAAGTACATTAGCCTAAAAGTGGAAGAGAATAAAGGCAAACAATTAAATATCGATGGAAGGAGCCAGTATCAAGGATCTAGGGTTACCATGTGAAGGAGATAAGGAAAGAGAGGGGTGTGGTCCTGGGCATCATGGCAGCTTCAGGTGTCTGCCCCAGCACAGTGTTCGTGCTGGGTGATTGCACCCAAAGGGACAGCCAAGTGGATGAAAGTAAGGAAACACCTCTTTCTCATTAATTAAAAAATCAATGGATCACTGCTTACCTGAATATTTCTGGTACATTGTTATAGATCTGGCTGGGAGTCTGCGGCTTTTTGATAATCCAACACTGCTTTTGTTGGAGAACTGACCCTTTCCCAAACCATGTCAGTATGCTATGGCTGTCAAAGTAGGACCTCCACTTCCCATCAACAGAATGGGCAGCTATAATAGTCACAGTCAGGAACTGCAAACATTCGATTCAACTCTTTCTATTTTAGTTGGAGGGGGTGGGGCGGGAGAAGAATCTCTCATTGTTAGGTGGCACAAGGAATCTCTGAGAGTGTCAGAGTTGTTCCTGCATGAGGATGAATGGCTGGAAATAAAGCCTGAAGACAGCATCTACACAACTCTAAGATGTGTTATGTCAACAGCTGCCCTTGTCGTGGGTATGTTCCAATGACACCTGCTCCCTCCCATTGCTCTATTCTGAACGAATCTCCCACAGTTGAGTCTGATAGGGGTGAGTGTAGTACTCATGCATATACTCTGGATGCAAAGGAGGCTGGGAAAGGGGATTGCATGATAATGTCTTGCAGGGGCTGGATTCATTATCTGGGAGATTGTTAGAGACATAGGAAGAATCCTTAAAGAATTATGGTAACCATAAAATATGACAATCATTCACTACCCTAGCCAATGACAGGGACAGGGTCTCATCTCCTTATACCTAACATGAGATGCAAGTCATAGCATATGGGTGGATTGAGTCGATGAGACTTGGGGAAGTGGTATCGATGTTGAAAAATGATGAATCACTCTCTTAGATCAGGAATCATAAATATGTTACATAGTCTTGACCTGCTGACTGCATCACTTTGACATGTGACAGGAATATTGAAAGGTAGAGCTCACGTAGAGGAAAATAGAGCTAAAAGATATTTTATTTTTTTAAGTAGGCTTCACACCCAGCATGAAACCCAACATGGGGATTGAACTCAAGACCCTGAGGTCAAAACCAAAGCTGAGATCAAGAGTTGGATGCTTACCAACTGAGCCACCTGGGCACCCTGGTTAAGAGATATTGTAAAAATCAGGGATGTGATGGAATTATAGACAGCTGCATTCGGTTGTGCCTAAAGCCACACAATCCCTGGAGTTTTACAATTTCCTGAACGGGCATTCTAATGTTCTTATTTAAACTAAAAAACTAATACTATCCCCATTCTCTGGATTTGTGTCCTTACTAAGTAAAATACTGAATTGAGAGTATCTAGGTAAGGCACATTCTTTTCAGGAGTGAAAATAATAGTTTCTTGATGTACCTCTTCCATGTGACTATTTCAAGGAGAAGTTAAACAAGATGTATAGGATTTTCAGGTTTTTATTACAAGGACGTCACATTACTTCCTCCCTCTCAAACCTTCAAGAGCTGATGACTTGGAGCTGTTTGATTAGGACATGCTTTCTAGTGAGTATAGTTATGAAACACACACACACACACACACACACACACACACACACACACCAACAAAAGGATAGTTCTCTCTCTCTCTGTGCCTAGAATTTGGATCTAATAAGACAAGATCCCATGTAGGCTGGATAGCAGCACATCTATGCCAGCTATCTTGAGCTCTCTCCCTCTTTCTTCTATTCTCCACTCATGTTTTCATATCCACCATCGCATGTTTTTATAACTAATTAGGCTAATGCTACCATTTGTAGGCATAAAAAGAGAGAGGGAGACAGAGAGACAGACAGAGGGAACAGAAGATACCTGGAGGTCTGCAACCTAACCACTTCCTCTGGCCCAAGTCACCAGAGACCTCTGCACTGGGATTTTAGGCAAAGGCTTTGCTAAATACAAAGTAAAACTTGCTTTTGTTTTCTTCTTCCTTTGTGGATGTTGTGAGATTAAATGGGAGCTGGATGGAAGTTAAAGCACTGAAGGCAAATTTTATTCAGGACTATTGTAATGGGAAAAAAGAAACCTCGTTATAGAACTGGACTTCATTCTGAATAGAACAAGGACAGGGAGAATTTGTAGCCAAAGTAGGGAGGGACCAGTACATGGAAAATTACTAGGAGGAGCCATGAGTGCTTGGGGTTTGCAGTTTTTCTTACAAAACCAACCTAACAAGATTCCCGTTGAAGTCAGGCCACGACCATCAGATACTAAGGGTGGGAGATTCGTGCTAAACTAACTTTGAGTTCTTGCTAAAACTGGATTTTTCAAGGACGTGTACAGATGGACCTTGGAGAAGTTTCAAGGGCATGATAAAAGTTGGGTCAGGCAAGGAATTTTATCATCGTCTCCCTTGGAAACTGATAGAGAGGAACAGCAGCCATGTTGACGAAGCAGAATTTGGGGAATGTTGGATCCTGTTTTCACAGGAGCATTTTGATAACCTCAAAAATGCAGTAGTAACTGGAAAGTGTCCCCTAGATACCATGCAAAATATTTTCACCTTTATTACTTAATTTAATTGGTATGAAAATTCTGTTAGGTAGATTGTTATTATTTCAAGTCTACAACAGAGAAAAATGTGAGTCAAGAGATTTTGCAACTTCATGCCAAAGAACTTATCAATGGGAGCACCTGTGGTTTGAAATCAGGTTTGTTTAAATTGAAGTCTGCATTTGCTGCCTTACATCTGGTGCCTGGGCTATAACTCAGATACAAAGTGAATCAGCTTTTGCAAAAGAAACAAAATGTTGAAAGTTCTCTGTTTATTCTGAAAGTGGGTAAACATACATAAAGATCAAAACTGGTGAAAATAAGAATGCAGCTATTGTGAGTAGGAAAGATTAAACTATGTCTATGTCACTCTAGAAGGAAGATCTAAGCCCAATTTATAGAAGTTCCCCACTCCTCACACTTTCAGGAGGAAAACGTGGGAAAACTACCACTGACGGGTGTCATCTCCCCACTTTGTCCTCTGGTTGCTGAGACAGGAAGAAGGATTCATCAGTCCGATTAGATGGTAATTTTGGAAAGGGAATAGAATGTGCAGTAACATTTCCTGCTAGGTGCCCTGGGTTAGAATTCTCCAGAAAAAACAGAACCAAAAGGATGTAAGTACATAAAAAGAGAGAGAGACAGAGAGAGACAGAGAGAGAGACAGAGAAAGAGACAGAGAGAGAGATTTATCTTAAGGAATTGGCTCACATGACTTTGGAGGCTTAATGAGACCAAAATCTGATGGTAGAGGCTGTCAGGCTGGAGACTCAAGAAGGAATGCAGTTCAAGTTGAAAGGCATAATGTACTGGTTAACCAGGAAGATTCCCTGTTATAGATGAAGTCCAAAGGGAATCTGTTTTGCTCAAAATCTATCAATTTTATTATAAATCTCCTCCAAAAACATGCACACAGAATCATCCAGAATGTTTGACCAAATATCTGGGCACCATTGCCCAGCTAGGTAGGCCCATAAAATTAACAATCATACCTTTACCCCTCTTTTTAAGGCAGGATCTCAAGCATGTAAGGTTCTGATTTTTCTAGCACTTCTAGGGACTGGGTAAGTTTAGTTTCAGGTAAGGGATGTATTGAAAACTTATTGCCAGCAGGTATAAAATTGTGTTTCCATCAGCTTTGCTAGGAATAAAAATAACATTTTATATCTTTTTCTGATAACTCACAACTGGTTACTTATTTGAACAGAACAAAGCAGGATGCTATTATAAATAGGATCTGGGCTCAGAATCTTAAGAATTAGGGACCAAATTATGCACATAAAATTCAGACAGATTGAGTTTTTGGCTGATCCAAGATGAAATGCTTTAGGATCTAAGCTTTCGTTAAGTTCAGATTGCTAAAGACTGTTTGAATGTGGATCATAGCTACCCCTAGTTGCTGTTAGTAACAGACATGGAACTGTTTTGTTAAAAAGGTGAGGGCTTGAGTGATGCCCCCTTGACTCTTATTAAACACATCCCAGGGGCCTTAGCAGGCAGGCCATGGCAGCTAACCTTGACCTGACTTATATAGTGAGGGTAAGCCAGGGCGCAGGTAAAAGGGAAAAGAATGGGCCCAATTAAGATTCCTCAGTGAAGAGATGCTTTAGGCATTAGTAGATGAGATGATTTTTGCTCCCATCCAGAGTTGTTTTTTTTTTTTTTTAAAGAGCTGGAGGCAGTAACTTAACACTGTGATTGCAGTTAGGTTCAGCATAAGCTAGAGTGTGATGTCTAGCTTTTGCATTCATAGAGATCTAGGACACATACTCTAATAATAACGACATTAGATTACAAATATGCAGCCTCATGGACAAAAGGGTAGCAGATTTTACTAATGAATAAGTAAAAGGGAATCAGTTATTTACCATACAGAGGCTATACTACATTCTTGGATTAAGAAAGAGAGGAACTCAATGAAATAATTGCTAACTCAAAAATTAGGGAAAAAACAACAACAACATAAAAAGGCATGTATCTGTAACATGCACTCCATCTCTAGGAATTGAGTTTTCTTAAATTGAACTGGTTCGAAAAGTCTGTTTCGGCCTTTCTATCCCAAGAGAATCAGTGGAGAAAGGCAGACATATTAGAGAAGCCAACGTGTTTGTGCAAGAAGAGGGGGTGGTTTCATAAGGCAGAGTTGGATGGTGGAGGTCAGATGGGACAAATATGACAGGGAAAAGGGGATCCACTTGGGTCGGATGTCCTTGAAAGGAGTTTAAGAAACAGGCGGATGTCTTTGTAGATCAGAGAGGGTGATGCTCCACCCCCAGTCATACATAAGAAGAAGGCTTTATTACAGAGAGAAGAGTGCAGAGACCCCTGAGGGAAACCAGATACAGGACACACTTAAGGCCTTAAAGAGCTATGTCATAATAAAAGGCAAAAAACTTCCATAAAAGATCAGAACAGCCGTGTAAAGATGTGGCAGACAATTAGCCCTGATCTGAGAAGAAAAGATAAAAAAGAAGGGCATTGGCTACTGAAATCCAATTTAGAGTGTATTATAAGCAGCCTGGTTCCAGTTAGGGCTGCAGCTACCCATTGCCCTGAGTGAGCCTGGTAGGGTTTGAGACACAGTAAGGAAGGCACAGGAAAGAAATACCCCTCCAAGGGAGCCAAGCAGAACAATGATAAAACAAGAAGGGGCCTGGTTTCAATTTTTATCTGAAGCCACCAGGGTGGATTCATCCTACTTAGGGAGGTAAAAGAGGACCAGATTGTTGTGGACAATGGATGCTTTTTTTTTACAAATCCACACATCATTTACTTTGTACCTCTTTATGATGAAAACTTACTGAGGATGCTAGGGGACCAACTGCCATCTTTTCTTTCATTTCTCTTTCTTTTGAAAGGTGCTCAGGTCCAGTAAATCATCTAGCTTGCTAGAGATGGAAGGTAACCACACAAAGGGTGAAGCTGGATTAAACTACTGAACCTTCCTTAAAGAAGCACGGGGGAAAAGGAAACTACAAGGAACTAGGACATCAGGGTCCTACCTTATTCTGCTGAGAAAAGATGTAGCAGAAATGCTACTTGAAGCCAGCAATGCTCAAGAACTGAAGGGAGACAGGGTCTTGAGGAGTTCACTGCAAACGTATCGTTCCTGACTATGGTAGGTTGAAAAATTACTGAAATGAATATGGAACTTAGCCACCTAAGGGTGCAGGTATCAGAATCATCCCTGCAAAGAGTGTTTCTCCAACAGAAATAAATATGGTGACAAGTAGAAAATTGTTGCTAGAAGACAGTTTTTTTTAGCCCTAGGAGACTTCATGGCAAAAGGCCATGGCAGGAGGCACCATGGGATGAGACTAAAAATGACTGCTCCTGAGGTAGATGGTGGGCCATTAAGAAGCCCACACTCAGTGCAAAGCTATGTCACCAGAACTCCAGAGTTTGCAGGGAAATTAACTTCAGAAAGTTTAAGTGTGAAGAGAAAGTAAGACAATGTGGCAGTTGGAGTTGTCAACAGTCTTTGCAAGGACACAGGGAATATCCCTGGTACCACCCTATGAGAGTAGGTATTAGTTGCAATTTACTTCTCCCAACAGTGTTTTCCCTCCATAGAGTTCAAGTTCATAGGCTTTACTTTCAAAATGCTTCACACAGACAGGGTAACTAGTATCCTTGTGAGAGAGAAAGCAAGATTTTCTTCTGTTTTCACAGTCTCTCAAATACTCAGTTTCCAATGGGCTCCTGATTGGTGCCAGTAATGTGGCTCCATATGGCACCAAGGGCCGGATTTTGAGACTTAGTTGTACTTAAAATAACTGCGCCCAGGGGTGCGTGGGCAGCTCAGTTGGTTAAGTGGCCATCTTACGCTCAGGTCACGATCTCTCAGTTTGTGAGTTTGAGCCCCCATGTCAGCCTCTGTGCTGACAGAATGGAGCCTGCTTGGGGATTTTCTCTCTCCCTCTGTTTCTGCTCCTTCCCCACTTGCACTTTGTCTCTCTCTCAAAAAGAAAGAAAGAGGGGCTCCTGGGTGGTTCAGTCAGTTAGGCATTGACTTTGGCTCAGGTCATGATCTCACGGTTTGTGATTTGTGAGTTTGAGCCCTGCGTTGAGCTCTGTGCTGACAGCTCAGGGCCTGGAGCCTCTTTCAGATTCTGTGTCTCCCTCTTTCTCTTCCCCTCCCCTACTCACACTCTGTCTCTCTGTCAAAAGTAAATAAACATTAAAAAAATTAAAAAGAAAGGAAGGAAGGAAGGAAGGAAGGAAGGAAGAAAGGAAGGAAGGAAGGAAGAATGAACTTCTCATAGGGTCCAAGAATTGTTTTTTCCTTTTTTTTATAGTAGATGCAGAAAGTTGAGATACTCATAATTTTTATCTTGTGTCACTCTACCTTCATAGGTGCCAGGAAAGACTCTTGTTTTTATTTTATTTCTATTAACCTTCCTCTTTAGTTCCAGTCCTCCACTCTTATTTCTCTCCTTCCCCAGGCATCCATGTAAATGCTTTGGTATCTACCTCCAGTTGTATGTTGGTATTTCCTTTAAATACAAAGTAGGGAGGCTTACCCCAGCTGCTTTATTTTTTTAAATTTTATTCTTTAAATTTTTTTTAAGTTTATTCATTTTGAGAGAGAGAGAGCAATAGTGCAAGGGAGTTGGGGAAGGAGAGATAGCGAGAAAGAGAGAGAGAGAAACCAAAGCCCTGATAGTGCAGAGCCCAATGCAGGGCTCGAACTCCAAACCATGAGATGATGATACGAGTCGAAGTTGGATGCTTAACTGACTGAGCCAACCTGGTGTCCGAGTGGCTACTTTATTTAAAATGTCTTTGTATACACTACCCTTAACATATGTTCTGACTTTTTCTTGCCTTTCAAACAAGAAAGACTTCTTGCCATCAAACCCACAATTCATGCTTGTGTATTTTTTTTTCCTCTCCCAATTAATTATAAATTCCATAGGTAAGGAATTTCTGTCTGTTTTCTTCAGTGCTATGTCTCTAACTTCTGGCATAGTGCCTGTCACATGGTAAGCACTCAATAAGTATTTGTGAACTGGATGAATGAATGTATGAAATGGAGTTAAGAATGGATATTATTCTGTTTTAGGTGGCGTTTGGTCACTGTAGAATGTATGCGGCTGGCCATGAGGAAATGTATAGTGCCCTAATAACGTCTAAACTCAAAAAAGTGAGGGTCAGGAGGGAGTAGTTGTTGAATTAATTCATCTTTGGACCCTGGGATGCAGCCATACCCAGGCTGGATCAAACTAAGACTGGACGAGAATGGTTAATAATTTAACCTAAAAGAAAAAGGGCATGAAATGTTCAAGCATTGTGTCTTCTCTGAGAATTTGAAAGTGAAAAGGTGTTTACCTGCTAATCTGGAGGTATTTTATGCTGAGAATACTGTATTAAATGAATACCTTTAAGTTGCCATATGAAGTTATTGCTTACCCACGGAAGTACTACATATCGGGTAGAATGTGCATAATAGAACAAGGAACACATTTTGAGCTTTAAGATTAATAAGTCTTTAGGATTAATTTATATCATTGTTCTGTCCTATTTTGCTTTGGTGGAGGGAGTAAAGATAAATTGTCTACCAGTAGTTCTGGAGGAAAAACAAAGAAACAATACTTGGAATTGGGGGAAAATTCCAATCAAAGACCAAAGACTGCATTAAAAATTATTGTTTTATTCTCTTGGGCAGAAAGACACATGTCTGGTCAGCCATGGAATTAATTGGTGGGACCAACGATTTACAGAGCAAAACCTGAGAAATTAAGAAGTTATAAAGGAGGACTTGCCTCTCCTTCCACCTATTTTCATAGAACAAAGAATTGCCTGCTCTTCAGCCTGGTCTAACAGGCTTTTGTTTCTTCTCTTCAAGGCTTCTCTTGTCATTTCCCTTGTAAGTGATTTATCTTGTTCGTGTGGTTGGACATAGTGATAGAGTTCTGTTCTTTCTTGTTTCTTTTTGAGTGACTCATTCTCAAGTGACACATCCTCAACTCATCCATAGGGTAAATATGCTTGAGAAATTGTAGTTTTAGAGGCAAGGTTCTATTTAAGAGGGGAAACACATTGAGGGATTTAGTTGGGGCCATGGGTCAAGCAGCAGTTTCTAATTCTACTCATCAGTCTCAATCCCAACAGCATTATTTCCATTTTTTTTTAAATCTATTTCTCACTGGGTTCCAAACTCCAGAAAGAAAGTGTGATATTGATTAGGTTTCTGAAACCTTAGCATATGCCAACATAGATTTTGACCTAATATAAAGAATCTTTTTTTCTCTAACTATTTGGGAGAGAAGGAAGGATTTGTTTCACCAGGTGTTGAGATTCCCCATCATTAGAGGCTAGGCTACTACCCATCCAGGCGTTGTTAAATGAGTCTTTTCCCTAGGAAAGGATTTGACTTATTATAAGTTTAATAATGGTTCCTGTACTGATGCAGAACTTTAGAGTTTACAAAAGGCTTTAAGATTCATCATATTCCTTAATATGAGATCATACTTATTTATTTTTATATTTATGTACCCAATTCATTTGAAATGATGTATTATTCTAATTTAGATGTTCAAGTGAGTCATCTTCAAAGTAGACCCTTGAGAGTTTACTTGATTTTATGAAGCAATAAAAATGAAAAAGTTTGAAAACTGTAAATTAATAATAGACATTAGTTATTATTATCAACAGTGGTAATAGCACAAGGTTAAGTATGCTATCATTACTCAAAACTTTAGAGTATCCTCTTAGGGCCTATAGCATACTTTGATATGTTTCTTACAATGAAAAATTACTAACTTGGAGGACTGATTCCATTTTTATTTTAATTTCAAGTCTTCATGAGAAGTAATCTCTGGCCAAATGTTATAAATGAGGTGAGTGATAAAAGAAGGAAATAAGATTTCTAGTACATCAAGAAATTTAATGTTTTCTTATTTATTTGCTTGATTTTTTTTTATTTTAGAAGCTAGCACTGGCTTTACTAGACTTATTGTAAAATGAATTTGGACCTAGGAAATAGTTTTATAATGCACAGTGATGATAAAAAGTAAGACCTATGTGAATTTTGGCTTCACCATTTATTATTTTTGGATCATTGCGAGTTGCTTAAGCCTTGAATTCAAGGTAAAGTGAGTCTAGTAATATCTAGCAGATCTTGTAGTAATGACTGCATAAAATTATATATAGAAAGTACCTGGGACAGAGTAAGTGCTCAATAAATGGTACAAATTAATACATGCATAACCAGGCATTCTCTCTGCCTCTTCAGGGAAGTCATAGCAAAGCACATTTTATTTTGATGAATATGTTCTAGTGTCTTTATTACTGAGTCAAAAATCTATACAAAATAATCATACCCTAGACACAGAAACAAATAACTTGCATTCAGGTAGCTGGCTTAGAGCACTGTGTCCTTAAAATCAGGCAGAGAATTCACTGGAGAATAAGTATCTGAATCTTTCAAAAGAGGTTGAGCTCTAGCATAATAATATAGGATCAACTTTCCCTGCAGCTACACTTCGTGCTTACTGGTTCTTTCTTGCAGCCTTTCCTTATGGGATTTTGCTTTCAGTTTGCCTCCCAGCTTGAACTGAACTCTGGCCAGACTCCAAACTTGAAGCTAATAGCCCCTGGCAACTCACCAAGCCTTTTCTCACTGGAGGATTTTGGTCATCCCTTAATATTGGCTTCACTTCTATTCCTTTGGGAGTAATGGCTTGGAGACCATGTTTCCTACTGTAATACAAGTTTCTATACATGGTACTAGACTATCTGAAGAGAACTTAATATGGCAGTTTGGGTCTTAACCTTATCACCCTATGATCTTTAGTAGCCTTTCAGTGTCTAACTTTGGGTTTCACCATTTAGGACTGGAAAAACTTCTAAGAAGAAAGTATCTAGAAAGGGATGGGGCATTGGAATGCTTAGAGAAACAATGATTATCATAACCCTTGTAGTAGAAGGCTCCCTATGAAAGATGGACACATTCAGCATCAGAGAACCCACGGCTAACGGGTGAGCCATTTCACTGAGTAGGAAAATCACAGTAACTATAATAGGAGGGTAAATATTTATTTCATTCTACACAAAAAACAAATCAAAATAAAGAAAGCATTTAACCATTAAGTCCTTCTTTAAAACCTCCTTTCCATAAAGATCTGCCCATTGTATCAAGTCCTGTTAAACAAACTTGTTAATGGAGGAAAATCACTGATGATGTGAAGAATCCATTTCTACTGACCTTTTTGTTTAACTAAGATATTTATGTGATGATTCATTGCAAAGGGAACATTTCACTGCTCATAACAATAATAGTAATAATGTTACTCCAGGCAAAGCATTCCATCCTGGGCATTCAAGTCAATCCTTGGGAATAGCTTATTAACCAACTATAGAAGAATTTTGCATTTTTCAGTGTTCTATACTACACTTGTCAGTTCTTTGGGGACAATTACCAATGGAGAGAATTAACTCAACAATATTGTTTGGTTGATTAGTTGATAGGTTGGATGGATGAATGAATAGATGGATGAAAAGTAAAAGACTATGGTGTAGGGGCTAGAATAATACTTCACTGTTAGAGAAATTGAAGTTAACATCCAAACTAATCCATTTCTTAGCTGCTCTGGATTTCAATGTTTTCTTTCATAAAATGTATGTAATAAATGAACTTACATCTAACATTGTTGTGAATAAAAAATAAGATAATGCATATAAAACATTCATTATATTACTATCGCCTAGTAATTATTCAATCTATCACCATCATTCTCATTATCATCACCATGATCTTCATCATCATCATCATTATTATGTTCCTCTTTGAGGTCCTCTTTCAGAATTAGCAGTAATATAGTAAAAATAATAATACTGGCTCTGCACTCTAGTACTCATTTGCTACATAACTACATTCAAGTCACTTAATTATTTGGGGTATAAGAGTTATTGCCTCAATCTATTTGGACTGCTATACAAAAATACCATAGGCTGGGTGGGTAAAACATTACACAATTATTTTTCACAGCTCTGGAGACTGGAAAGCCCAAGATCAAGGTGCCAACAGATTCAGTGTCTGATAAGGAACTACTTCATGGTTCATAGAAAGCCATCTTCTTGCTGTGTCCTCACATGGTAAAAAGGATGAAGGAATTCTTTGTAGTCTCTTTTATAAGGGCATTAATCCCATGATGGAGCTCCACCCTCATGACCTAATCAGCTCCCAAAGGCCATGTTTCCACATGCCATCACACTGGGGACTAGGCTCCAACATGAATTTTGGAGAGACACAAACATTCAGTCCATTTCCCAGTCCCTATCTGAAAGAAAAAAAAATAGGACTGATGATAATGGTTCACACTCAACATACTGTCTCACACCACTCTTTGACATAACTCGTAACAGAATACAGATGAGGTCTACTTCGTTATCTTTAGCTCCGATTTCCTCTTCATTTAGTCTTTTCTAAATGTAACTTTTTCTTTAATATAGTCATTTAAATAACCCTCCAAAAACTCAAATTTGACATGCTTAAAATGGAATATACTCCTGTAAATCATATGCCATTTCCACACTTTTTTCCTTATTTCCTACTTTAGTTAATAGGATCCAAATATACTAAGGAAATTAAGACAGAAACCCTTAAGAAAGCATCTATTTCTTCCTCTCTCTCCTTCCCCAAGCCCCATTCATCATGAAATTATGCTGATATTACCTCTGGAATTTCTACATTTACACTATCAGTGCCCAAGTCTCTAGTCCAGAATTTAACTCTTTATGGATTAAGCAGATTAATTTCTCTTTTTCCCAAGTCTAGCTGTAGCATATAACCGCCAGTAGAATGAGTGGCCACTACCACATCAGTCTAGGTCAAGAAATCATATACTCTAGCCTTGAAGTTCCATGATGAGACTCTAATTACAGGAAGGCTGATCATGTGTCTCTGTTGCTCACCATTGACCTCAGTGCCAAGCTCAGTGCCCAGAAATAAATACATATGCCTTGGTTGGTCAATAGAGCTGATGTATGAGGTGGACAGACCAAAAACCTGGGAAATCCAGGAGGAATAAGAAACTTCAAATCAAAAGATAGAAATCTAGGTCAGTAGAAACCTCATAATCTGAAGATGTTTGTTGTAACATCTTTCATCTGACACTTGAGACATACACTTTTATGAAGAACACACCATTAATGTAACTTACTCATCTGAATACACCAAACCATGGGATTTTTAGGGCAAAGAGCTGTCTCTTCTTCTTTGTGTCCCACAGAAAGCAAAATGTTGCGCACAGGGTAAATATGAAGCAAATTTGTTGTATTGAACAGAAATTACAAGTTACTTTTTAAACAGAAAGTACAGGGTAACTACAATTTATCTGAAACATTGTGATTAAATTTCATTGGGCATTCAATACTTCAAACTGGTAATTTATTTGTCATGCAAATCAGTGAATGCATATTGTTTCCACAATACATTTTAAAAAGTCAAATCACCAAGGTAACTTGAAGAAATGTGATTATCAGCAGTGGTCTGGTACATGGTTTCTTTTAGCACCTTCAAAAAGTCAGGGACCAGAATCTGTCACATCAAATGGGGAGATAATACATATAAACACACAATACACACACATGCGCGCGCGCACACACACACACGCACACACACGGGGTAGCGGGAGAGAATGAGTCCTTATTGTGTTTTTAGGCAACATAAAAGAAAAGAAAATATAAAAATATATTTATAGAATCTGCATTCTCCTGTAGAATAAAGAATTCTTCCCATAACAAACTAACTCATTGCACACTTCCAATGTATATGTCTAGTTATAGACAGAGTTAAACAAAAGAGAATGAATTTTAAAAGCTTTTCCTTTTAAGTTATTATTTTTTGATCAGCTAAAAAAGACTAACTCACATGAAATGACATCACTGCAGAGGCTAATTGGCATTTTGCAGTAGTAGTGAAGTTGTTGGGATTTGCTTTCACCCATTTCACTGTATCTAGAACTGGGCCAGTGGGAACCAGAGACTCAGGTTAAAAGCCTAAGAACAAAGGGAGGGCAGATATGTGCGTTGAAAACTCTTGACTGAAACTGACCAGAAAAGCAGAACCTTCCTACTTCCTTGCTGAAATTATGAAATTGTGTCTTTTTTTGGTCTGGACATTCATTCATGAAGACCCTAAACAGAAAATCTAAGGAAGTAGAACTTCTTTTACACAGCTTCTCATTTACGGTGAAGATACTGAATTGGATGAGAAACTCCCCATGAGATAGACACTTCTATGACGTCCAGTATACTAGGAACACAGAGAACATATCCCTATAAAAAGACTAAGATGAGCAAAAATCAAGAGGTTAGACTCAAAATCTCTAGTGTTGCCATTTTGTTTACATCAACAATAATGGTAAATTAAAGCAGACTCTACTGAGCAAAATCATACACCTTGCTGGACTTGACCATTGTGCAATTTTCCTCTCATGTCTAGCCAGTCCATGGAAAGTATAGCTAATAAAATATCCACAGTACAGATTCCGTAAGATCTAACACAGGATTCATAGGCCATTCAGATACAACATGAAGCAAACCCAAAGAAAACTACTCACAGTGTATTTTTATAACAGTTCAAAATAAACCCGATGTTATTAAAATGTAAATGAAAATAAAATACAAGCTAGACCCCATTAATAACAATATGAAAAGTAAAAAGGGATAAACAAGAAATAAATTCGTTAATTGATTGATTCAACAACTGGCAAATATTTGACTATCTACTACAAGCCCTGTACTTTTCTAGGCCATGGGTATAAAGAGTGACCCAAAAAGACAAATATCTCTCTCCTAATGGGGCTCATAGTCTACTGGAGAGAGACAAATAGGTCAAATACATGACTTGCCAATAGGTGGTGAGTAATGGGAAGGAAAATAATTTGGAGAAGAGAAAAGTGAATGGTGACAAGGTAACATGCCCCAGTGAGCCATATATAATCCAGGGTCAGGACAAGGGGATTCCTGGCTACCTTGAGCTTCTTGTAAATACTGACATGGTCTGGGAAAATTGTAAGTGATAAGTCTTGGAGACCCCGAGGTAGAGAATGGAGGTGAGGCTTCAGTGGGAACATAGGTCTTAAAAGGAGGATATAATCTTCCAAGGTCACTTATTTCCTCACATTTATGACATAGAAGTGAAAAAAGGAATGCTTTGCTTTGATTTGTTTTCCCTAGAGTATGGAGGGGGGGGCACTAAACTACTATTTTGACCCCGGGGCAAGCCAAACTTTGGTATTACTCTTGACCCTTCTTAATGGAAACATGGATGATAGAGGAGGGGTGGTTATAACAAGAGAACCAGAAACACCATTTCTGACTCGTCTGCAGCAGGTAGAGGCAGGGAGACCAACGGGGGAGAGAGATTCTTCTTCTTCCTGCTTCTATATTCAATTAGATTCAAATAAATTTATTTCAATTTGAGTTTAGAAAACAGACGTAACATTGAAAAAAATCTACTTAGTGCTCTTCAGGAAATCAAAGAGTGCATTCATTTATAAGTTAAAATGATGATACATTCAGAGGCACACACATAGATAAAAAGGATAGGAGTCAGAGAAAATAAGGAGAAATACAGGGAATTGACAAAAGAAGGCCAGGTAATGGAAGATTTAAAATGACACTGGGAATGGTCATATTATTCTTGGAATACTATCAGGAAAAAATAAGTGGTATCGATGAAGAAGTAAGTTATAATTAAATATCTTATAGATGCTATGATGCCTATCTAAGAAAGCAAAGATAATTAAATTAAAAAAACTAAGAGTAATCAGTATTAATTAAGATATTCAGGTAAAAATATAATGGTACATAAAGATTTGCTTTATTACATGCTTACAATAAAAATAAAAAACAAAATAGGAAAAATATTCCATCAGTATGCCATAATCATGTCAATATAGTTAGAGTCAAAATTAGAAATCTGTTCAGTATTTCTGTGAATGAAATGGTAAATGAAATTTGTCATATGAGGATAGTTGTATGAATAGACATCCCCGAATATATAATTAAATATATATAATTAAAAGGAGAGGGGCACCTGGGTGCCTCAGTTGGTTAAGCGTCTGACTCTTGATTTCAGTTCAGGTGATGATCTTGCAGTTCGTGAGATCAAGCCCCATGTCATCGGGTTCTACACTGACCGTGCAGAACCTGCTTGGGATTCTCTCTGCCCCTCCCCTCACTCTCTCTCTCAAAATAAATAAATAAACATTTAAGAAAACATTTTAATTAAAAGGAGAAAATATATACATACAATTAAAAGGAAAAAAATTATACATATAAAAAACAAAGAAATAAAATTTAAAAATATAAAATTCAAAATTATAAGCATATTTAATATATTTAATAATATATGTTATGCTATGTAATATATTACATGTTATATATGAAAAGATGCTCACCAAAATTAGCATTCGGGATACAAACAATGTAACCATTTATGAAACTGATTTGCTACTAGATCAAAAGTCTTGTCTAGTTGTTAGGGCTAATAGTAAATACGTTGTTCCCTTCTCTCTTTCCAGACACTGAAGACTTGTTCATTCCTGCCCCTTCCAAAGCCAGAAGTATCCATAAGACCTGCTTTTAACAAATGGGAGCAGAAATGCATTGCTAAAAAGTAGGATCTTTTATTCCTTTATTATTATCATTTAATTAAAATAAACTTAAAAGCTAATTACAAAGGGTAAAGCAAGTGGCTTGAGCCTTAAAACAAGGGTAATTATTAGAAATATCTGAAATACAAAACTGAGAATGCATAGTGTTATAAATAGCATATATGTTGTATAAAGACTAGAGCTTAAATAACCCCAAGATGAGGGTTTGTTTTTGTTCACACTACTCATGAATTATTTGATTTGAACACATTATTTAGGTTTTCTAATCTTCTACTTACTGCTCTATGAAAGGGCAAAATTTATATATGTACATATACATATATGTATACATATATATGCATATATATATATATATATATATATATATATATATATATATATACACACACACACATATTGTGCCAATGGAAAAATAAAACATAGCTCAGTAAATAAAAGGTTTTGATAGTTAGAACTAATTTTATCTACATATAACAAAGTGGAAGGGTCGGTCAGTTAAGGGTCTGACTCTTGGTTTTGGCTCAGGTCATGATCTCATGAGTTCGGGGGTTCAAGCCTCGCTGACAGCACATGGCTTGCTCGGGATTCTCTCTGTCTCTTTATGCTCTTTCTCTGCTCGCATGCTCTCTCTCAAAATAAAATAAATAGACTTTAAAAAAAGAAACGGAAGGCTGAAATAGCAGTGGCTTCTGGGAGACATCTTTTCTTTTCTATGAAAGAAATCCGAGGGATGGGCAGTCTGAGGCTGGCATGGTCATTTTGATGCTTTTCTTGATTTGTCCTCAGGCAGGTTTCCAGTTCAAAGTGCCTATTAGAGCCCCTGCTACCATGTAGCAAGACAGAGGTAGGGGAGAAGACAAAAGTGGCGTCTACTCTGGTAAATCAGTTTCCTAAAGTATGGCTTTAATCCAAATTCTGCACAATATATTTGCACTTATCTGATTGGCCAGGAGTGACTCCCCTCCCTGACTGCTGTGTCCCATTCCTCATGCTCTACCTCTCAGGCTTTTCAGTGGGGAGAGACTTGCCAAGTAGCTAAAGGGCGCAGGTACATACCTTAGAGGAAAGCACGTGTAGTGTATATTACAAAAGAACAGATTTATTTTTACTCCTTTTCCTTCTCCAATTGTATGTTCCATTTCCTCTTAAAGTAACCTCTTTGTGTCCTTAACTCACATTAACACTTTTCATACCTCAGGATGTGTGTGTGGGGATGTGAGTGTGTGTGTGTTGTGTGCGCACGTGCACAAAATATCCAGCTGTGACTGAGATCGGCACTTCCTGAGAATGCTTCCCACCAAAACAACCCAGCCTGTTTTCCCTGAGGATAATCCCCACATCTTGCTTGGGGCTTTGAATGTGAAACACCTTCCTCCAGAATTGATTTTTCCCAAATCATGTCGGTGGAAATGATACCCCTCATAAAAAATGCTACCTCAGATTTCACTACCATCTCCGTTCCGGAGTCCACTTCTTAGACCTAACATTTTCCTTCTCTGTGACCTCAAATAACTTAGTTTATTTACGTTCACCTTGCGGACTCCTTCAGAATTGTCATCACTTTATATTTAGTTGGGTTCACATCCGTATCTCCCTCCTGGTGTTGAGGTGAGTCATGGAGAAGAGGGGTGGTGTCTCCAACATTTCTGCTTTCTCTATGTGCTTACCACAGGCCTGGCACGACCCGTTTACTCACAGCATGGTCTGTAAATGTGGGTTAACTAAAAAAAAAAAAAAAAAAAAAATTGGCTTTCAAAATTTCCAAGATAACTTCATCCAAAAATATGTTTATTTTTTTACTAGAAAAATCAATTCTTAGTCATCAAATGAAATTTGTAAAACAGAAATATATGAGTCGTCTGGGGGAGAACTCTCCCATAGTAAAAATTCTACAGCGGTAACATATTTATTTAGATTCATTCTCTGAACAATTTTAACATGATTATAATCATACTTTATATATAGTAGTTACCCTGCAGTTTCCTTAATATGGGAGATGCTTAAAATTTATGACATCTTTTTCATAGAAATTCAGTTTAAATCCTGTGTAATATTCCATTGAGTATATATACTATAATTTGTTTAATTATTCCAATTTTGTTGGTCATTTAAGTTGTTTCGAATTTGTTAGTATTATAAATAACGATGTTAAATGTTTTGGAATGTAATGGTTTTTCCATATTTAGGATTATTTCTTTCAGATAGTATTTCAGAAATGTAATTGCTGGGTCTAAATTTAATAAGCTTTTATTACTTTATTAATACATATCTCTAAAAGGTTTCTCACGAGTGTTGTACCAATTTTCCCACCTACAATTTATTTTACATCACCCTGGCCACTTCAAAAATGATGATGAGGAGGATAATGATGACGAAGTTGATGATGATGATTTATTGAGATTTTTTTACTATTTACTAACTTTACTGATTATTCACTAAATTTACAACTAAATGTAAGACTGTTAGCACCAAACTATAAGACAATAACCACGACACATTTATTTTATTTATCAGTGTTTGACTTATTTTATCACTAGTAAAATGAGTTTGATTTTTGAGAAAAGCAAAGTAGGAGGAAAAGAAAGAGGAAAAGAAAAAGTAGGAGAAAAGGAGAAGAATAAATAAAAATAAGAATGTGTCTCGGGTTATCTTTCTTCTGTCTTTCTGAATATTGATTATTCTTAAGCATTGTTACAACTTTACCTTTTATCTATTATCATTTTTTATTGGGAAATAATTATTAAACAATTCCTTTATGTATTTTATTATGACCATGGCATTTAGAAACTTTGTGTAGTATAATCCATTAACATTTCTAGAGAATACAAGGAATTCTTTAATGATCACTTTTGTCTGTAAGAAACCACTAAATAACACCCAAAGCAATTTCATTTTAATTTTTTTTATTTTGTATTAAATTTTTTTTAGTGTTTATTTATTGTTTGAGAATGAGAGAGAGCATGAGCAAGGGAGGGACAGAGAGAGGAAAACAGAATCTGAAGCAGGGTTTAGGCTCTGAGCTGTCAGCACAGAGCTTGACACGGGGCTCAAACTCAGGGTTCAAACTCACAAATCGTGACACCATGACATGAGCAGAAGTTGGAGGCTTCACTGACTGAGCCACCCAGGCACCCTAGAAAGCAATTTCATTTTTAAATAATACCTTTCATTCTCCAAGTATCTAAACTATTACCTAACAATTATCTTAAGTTTATTTATTATTTTGAGAGAAAGAGTGAGAGAGAGAGGGAGAGAGAGAGAGGAGGGGCAGAGAGAATCCCAAGCATCCCTGGGATTCTTGGGATTGCTGGGATCCCTTTGCTGCCAGCGAGAGCTGGATGTAGGGCTCCAACTCACAAACTGTGAGATCATGACGTGAGCCAAAATCAAGAGTCTGATGCTTAACTGACTAAGCCATCTGGGCGCCCCAACAATTATTTTGATAATAGCAGGTTGATTAATCTGAAGATGAATGCCATTAACAGTACAGGCTCCAAAGCTAGTCATGTCTAAGTCTACGTACTACAACTTTTCTCTTCTGAGGAAACAAGAGATTTATAGCTGTACTCCTTTACATCTAGATTCAGAGACTCAAGGACTCAGGAGAACTCCCAGATATGATCTGCTTATGACCTTCATCATTTACTGTCCCATTTTATAAACCTGGGTAAGCAGAATAACCTGTTCAAATTTGAGTGCTCTTGTCTTTCACATTTGTACTTCTGTGATTTATACTTTATTGACTTTAACGAATTGGTATTTTCCTATTTTTGTTTAGATTTTACTACTTCACTCTTTCTTCTCTCTAATTTAAATGATGACTATCCTAGGAAAGCTCTAACTACCTTTTCAAATGTTACAAGCAATGCATGAGAAGACAGTTGAAAAGAAACAAAAAAGGGGAAACAGTGGGAAATATCAAAAAGTGTCATACAATTCATATGATCTTGAATTCCTGGCGTGTTTGGTCCTGAATAACATTGGCCAAAAGGGAATTAGCAAAATAGGTACGAGGCCTGGGAAAACAGACCGGAATAGAGGCTGACTTTGAAGATCACCTAAAAGGTATACTTGTGTCTAGGAGGTGGGAGGGCAAACTATTTGTTTACCTAGACTTGATGTCGATTTGATTGTACAGTGGTTCCCATGTTTTCATTTGGAACGGGGCTCTGGTCTGTGCCTGGAGGATACAAAGGTGGGTTGGAGAATTGGTAAGACTAACATGGAAGTAAGTTCTTTCCTCAAGTTGTCAGAAACTCAGGGTGGAATTGCAGTTCCAGAAGGACCTTGTTTGCTAAGAAAATGTGAGATATGATTGGTCAGTGGAAGTGGGCAAAGTGAGTTAGTAAGTTCACATAGTAGCAACGGTGGGTTTTAGAAGCTAGTACAGAGGTGACTGTGTGTATAATCTCCAGTGCCCTATGACATTAGCAGAGAGATTAACTGTCAACACCAAAGGCATGCAAATGCTGTATGAAAAGGAATAGTATTGAGAATTGCAAAAAACCCCATATTTTTGTTGTGTTCTAAGAATTCAATCACTGGTTACTTTTAGGGTAATGTTAGTAGAAGATATTAAGAGGTTAAAGTTTTATAGTTACTTTTATAATATGGTATTTACTATGGACTGAAGTATGTACCTCTAAATTCATATGTAGAAGCCCTAACCCCCAGTGTGATGGTATTTGTATAAGGAGCCTTTGGGAGATAATTAGGTTTATGTTAAAATGGAGCTTCTATGAAGGTGGGCCTGCCATGATGGATTTAGTGTCCTTATAAGAAAGACACCAGAGAGCTCGCTTCCTCTCTCTGTTACTACCTTCCACTCCACAAAAACACAAGAACAGGTCATGGGGCACACAGCAAGATGGAAGCCACCTACAAGAAAAAAGAATAGCCCTCCAGAATCCTCCTTAGCACCTTGATCTTGGACTTCCCAGTCTCTAGAGCTGTAAGAAATTTATTTCTGGTGCTTAAGCCACCATTATATGGTATTTCATTATGGCACCCAAGCTAACTAATATAGTTTTGAATTATATACTTGACAAAGTATAGAACTTATTACTAGGGGCGCCTGGGTGGCTCAGTCGGTTGAGCGTCCGACTTCAGCTCAGGTCATGATCTTGCGGTCTGTGAGTTCAAGCCCCGCGTCGGGCTCTGTGCTGACAGCTCAGAGCCTGGAGCCTGCTTCGGATTCTGTGTCTCCCTTTCTCTCTCTCCCTCCCCCACTCATGCTCTGTCTCTCTCTGTCTCAAAAATAAATAAACATTAAAAAAAAAGAACTTATTACTTTAGAGATTAATATTTTTTCACAAGGAAAAATAACCATATAACTACCTTTAAAAAAAAAAAAGGAAAAGTTATTCCCAGCATCACAGAAGCCCCTTTCATGTTCTCTTTCAGTCACCCCAACATTAACTACTCTCCTGATTTCTTTTCCACTGATTAGCTTTGACTGTTTTTAAAGTTCATGAAAAGGGAGTATAAACATCTCTCGGGTTGATTTTGGTCAATATTCAGGCCAGATTCAGGTTAGATTCATCAAAGTCATCAGGTTCAATTGAAGTTTTGGTTTGACCGTTCATTTGTTTGTTTCATTTTTTGTGGCTGTGTCATGTTCCAATACCTGAATACACCACAATTATTTACACATTCAACTTTTTGTGGGCACTTAAGTTGTTTCCAGAGCTACTATTATTTATTGAACTTCAATATTACTAGTAGCAGTAAATGTAAGAATCCACTATGCTGGTGGATATATACCTATGAATAGAATTGATGAGTGAAAGAGCATGATATGCTTAGCCAGTAGAATTGGCCATGTAACAAAGCAATTTCACCCATGATTATGAAATTGACTACAGTTTTTTTGTTTGTTTATTGTTTGGTTTTGGTTTTTGTAGATAATTTATATTAGATTGAAGAAGTTCTGTGTTTCAAGCAGACTGAAGAGAAAGATGGAATAAAAATATGCACACTTATTAATTTCCTCGGCCCAGAAATAACATCACTTTTGCCCCATATCCTTTTTTTTGACATAAATTTTCTTTATTTTTTAATGTTTATTTATTTTTGAGAGAGAGAGGGAGACAGAGTACAAGCAGGGGAGGAGCAGAGAGAGAGAGACACAGAATCTGAAGCAGGCTCCAGGCTCTGAGCTGTCAGCACAGAGCCTGATGTGACTTTGCCCCCATATTCTCTTGGCTGCTAAAATTTGGACATGCATGATGTGGGGGGAAATTAAAAATAAAGGAAAACAGTCAACAAATTGAGTGTTAGAGACTAACAAGGATTATTGTGTGAAATAAAGTGAAATGGCAGGCTGTAGGAGCGAGGGGATGGGAAAGACTAATACGAAATCAGAAACAGGTTGCGTCAAATGTAGCTAATGAGGAAATGGTGAAGAATTTCGAGGGGAGTTACATGATCAGAGCTGTATTTTTTAAAAATTAATATGATAGAGCTATTTTATATGAATTGGGACTGGGACAGAAAGAAACAAACAACTTTCATATCTGCTTAGTATTTCTTAGGTGCCAACTCTGTTCCAGTCACTGTGATAGGAACCTTGTAAAAGCCATTTAAGCTCTGGTACAACCCCATGGACAGATATTATCTTTTTGTATTCCTTTGTTTGTTTAGTAATGAGTTTTAACAAAGTAAAGGGTTCACAAGCACACAACTAGATTACATTGTTGACAGTTAACTAAAATCTCATGACCAATGTCCAAAGGAGAGATAATTAAGAATCTGCTTGCAGTGGTCATGTTGGGAATGAAAATGTGTAAGGAAGTGACAGCGACAGAACAGAAATGCGAAAGAGCAGGACTGTCAGATGGATTAGAAAATGGTTTTCCGGGTTCCCAGCCCAGTGATCTTTCCATTTTACCACACACCCCCTTGGCAATTCCTGGGTCAGTTCCAATCTTATTGCTTTCTGATTCTAGAATTGCAAATGGATTTATGTCAGTTGACTAGCAATTATTCACAATGCATTTGGCCACTGAAATTTTCCTGTGGTTTGCGGGATTATGTTATGCTTATATAAGAAGCAATATATCAGTACGGATGAGCCAAAAAAGACAGGAAAATAAAATCCGGTTGGAAAGTGGTCAATGTAATAGTCCAGCTGTTCCATTAAAAAAAATCAGTTTTCTTTCTAAGGGAATTTTAATTCAGTTTTTTTGAATATTTATAAGGCAAAAATATGTTTGATATAATGTTCAGAAGGCTCAAATTTACTTCTTGCTGTCTGGTAATAAGGTTTGTTTATAATACCTGCAGCTTCAGATAAAAGTTAAAATTTAAGTCAAGTACTTCATACAATTCCCAGAAGATGAAGAATCAGCGGGTGACGTGTCTGTATCAGAAAAATGAAAATTTCACTTCCCTCATTATTGTTTGGATAGAGATCCATAAACCCCAAAGATTGCAGCTGGTCATAGCACTCACAATTTAAGTAGTGTTTCTTCTTTCTTCCACCTCTAATCTTTCCAGCAACCTTGGAAGGCTATCAGGCGCATATAATTTTCTCATTTAGAAGATGAAGAAGGTGAGTCTCAGAGGAGTTAAAATGTGTCTCCCACCGCATGTATAATTTATGACAGGGATGCATTTCAGAACCTGCCTTTAAGGGCTTTGTCATTAAATTTTCTGCATTCCCACCTGGTCTTCTGTGCCCCTTGATGAGCTCAGTGCATTCTGGAATCCTAGTAATAGTAGGATTCCCTACATGTGGGAATGTGGGTGCATGTCCTAGGATGCAGGTAATAGAGCAGTTGTGAGCAAGGGAGAAAAAAAAAAAGAGCTAAAGGAAGATCTGAATTTTAACCCAAGGTCTACATTCATGTCACTTTATCTAAAATGCAAGGAAATAAGGTTTTGGTGAGCTGAACAATGACCTCCAAACATTTCTGAGTCTCAATTCCCGGAACCAATGAATGTTACCTTGTATGGCAAAATAAAATTCGTAGATGTGATGAAGAATCTTGAAAGGAGGAGATTATCATGAATTATCCATGCAGACTTTGATTCTAATTGCAATTATCTTTATAAGAGGGAAATAGATTTTACTACAAGAGAAAAAGGGGAATCAGGCAATGAGATCACTGAAGCAAGATGTTATGCTACTGGCTCAAAAGATGGAGGAAAATGCCAAGAGCCCAACGAGTATGAAGAATACAGTCTGGAATCTAGAAAAGACAAAGATACACATTATCCCTTACAGGCTTAGGAGGGAACATGGCCCTACTAACATCTTCATTTCAGCTCCGTGAAACTGACTTCGAACTTCTGACCTCGAGATCTATAAGAGAAGAAGTGTTATTGTTTTAAGCCACCGAGTTTATGACAATTTGTTGCAGCAACCACAAGAAACTAATTCTATGGCTTTACAGGATTGTTAGTGGGATAAAATGATCTCCTATAAGTAAGTTCCAAGCAGGGGATGGGCGTCAGTTATGATAAAGTAAATCCTCAAATTTCAGTCTAGCTGTCTCCTTCTCAGAGATCTAGAACATGAAAGAACGCAAAGAAAAATAAATTCTCTTTATCATTATCTTCTTCCATAAATTCTTTCTCAATTGTCTACCCTTGAGAACTAAGAGACGCCATCAACAAACCTTAAGACATTGTGCTGATCTTTTTCAAGACATCTTAAATGAAACTCAGTCTATGTTGCCCATCTCACATTTCCCTTCTTTTGACCCTATACTGATTCCATGAAACCTATCAAAGACAGAGTTACCTCCCAGGCCTTACAGAACGCCCACAGAAGGCTGAGCTAGAGAGGACAACCTCGGAAGAGAAACAAAACTTTGGACTATTCTCTTCTTCCCATATCCTGATCTAGAACATTAGCCTACTCTATCGGTTTATCTCTGTCCTTGCCCTGCATCAGATACATTCCATACATCCTTTCCCAAGAATGGAATGGCAGAAGATAGGAAGGAAGGAGGTTGGGAGAAATCTTGTGGCTACCTAGAGAGTGGGAAACACCCAGAATAATGTAGATGTTCCTTGAGTGGCAATATTCATAACCTCTTTCTTTTGTATCTGCTTTCTAAAAAATACTTCTTGAGAAGCAGATGCATGCTGTAAAGTTTAAGAACCTTGAATTAGACTCTCTATGCCGTTGAAGTTGTGCCTTCCCCATGCTAATAGGACTAAAACTTGATTCCATATCTCCAAAGGTGTTGTCCTTTCATAGGCAGACACAGGTCTTGGTATTTCCATGGTAATGCATGCCAGTTTTAGAACATAATTTGTCAACTAGAGTAACCCTGCTACTACACCCTACCAGATAGAATTAGGCATACTTCTAGCAGTGTTTCTTTTTTCTTTTAAGTTTATTTATTTATTTTGAGAGATAGAAAGTGTGAGTTGGGGCGGGACAGGGGGGAAAGAGAGAGAGAGAACCCCAAGCAGTGCTCACTGTCCATACAGAGCCTGAGGCAAGGCTTGAACTCACGAACTATGAGATCATAACCTGAGTTGAAGTCCGACGCTTAACTGACTGAGCCACCAAAGCACCCCCTAACAGTCTTTCCAAGCAGATTACCTGTGACCTTAACAAGTCTTTGGAATTGAAGAACTTCCTCCCCTTGTCAGAATCACCCCACACAGTGGGATCACATTTCCCAGCTCCTTTCTCGTCACCATAAGCTTCCTATAACTTCTCTTCAAGTAGAACCACTGAGGTTCGCTGTGCTTCACAATATACCTTCTTCATTTTCTCAGTTCGAGTTCAGATCTTTTAAAACTTTGGAATTTTAAAAATGTGTATATTAACAAAATTTGCCTTGGCATGGGATTTGAGGGAACGTCACCTTTAATTTCAGTCTTTACTAGCTGGCTATGTAACACTGAACATATACACTAATATTACAAATTTACCATTGGTATAATGTGAACGGTAAGAGCAGTACTAATTTATTAGGTGGACATTGTTAGAAATACATGGGGCATTGTTTATGTTAGCACTTTGAAATGTCTAACACACTAAAATAGGTAATCATCTTCCTCCTCTATTGCCACAGAAATACCTGAAGGAAATTCTCCCTCTGCTAGATCTTATTTCTAGAATAACAACATGGTAGAAATCAATCAACTGCACTTTTTCTGTTCTTTCCTTTGGCTCATGAAGGCACATTGCTTAGCACTAAAACTAGAACTCTTTTTTTTTTTCTTGGAACAAACTTTGTTGAAGATGATTAATCTAATGAGTAGGGTTAGTACTCTCACAAGTGCAAATCTTAATTATCATGTGTTTGGTGTGCCAATATTTCAAACCCTTTGACATTCGTCCCTTTGAGATATGAGTTCTCGGTCTCCTTCCCTGGAATCTAGCTTCCTGACCTTACTAATAGATGATCAATGTTGAAAATGGCCAGTTTCAGGTCCAGGCCTTAGGAAATGGTCAGTTTCCACTTCCTACTTTGGAAGCACCCACTCTTAGAACACAGCTGCCATGCTGAGAGGAAACCATATGTACAGTGCTCTGGCCAAAAGCTCTAGTTTAACAGCATCAACTACCAGATACATGAGTGAGTGCCCTCCAGCCATAGAGGAATCTCTCGCCTTGAACTGTCCAAGCCAACTGTGGAGGAGCAAAGATGAACTGCTCTTTCTAAGCCCTGACCAAACTGCAAATACATGAGAAAAATAAATGATCATAATTATTTTAAGCCACTACATTTTGGATGTTTCTTTATATAGCGATAAAAATTTGGAGCCAAAGATTTTATGAAAAAAGACAAAAATATCTGCCAACTCACTTTAGAAAGGAAGGCTTTCCTGTTACAATAATTGCCTCTGGTGCTCTGGGAGACAGAGGGGGCACTATTTAACAATTGTGTGTATTTATGTGTAAAACAGGGAAAATTACCTAAATCATGTTAAAAATATAGTGTTGGGATCAAAGACGAGGAAGTATGTTTCAAAGTAAGGAAAAACCTACAAGGATACACAGAATCAGGGTTCAGAACCAAGGAGTCAGCAAGTCAAAGAAAACTAGGAGACATGGAAGAATGCTAATTAAATAGGCTAACTGCAATGTCACCTGAGTAAATATCAGAAACTGTTGGCTTTTGACCATAGTACCTCTTTTACGTGTTTCTCATGCCTAAGGCTTCATGTTGGCAAGGCAGGTCAGATTCGTACAAAAAACCTACTCAGATAACTTTAATGTTCAAGGTACATTATGGCATGCATACTCCAAGAATATCCATTGTGCTGGGCCCAAATTTGTGACTTTGCAGGAAGCAATTGCTCTTTACAGCACAACCTACATTTTTCAATAACGCAGCAGGGATCTTGACCTATAAAAGCGTGCCCCAGAGCAAAATAGATTTACAGTAAAAGGACAAGATGTTGCACTCAGCAAAACAATAGCTACAGTTTCTGGAGTTATGGGCTGGACCGAAGTGTCAGATCAGTCAACCTACCATCATGATAAAAGAAGACTTACAAGAAATATTTGTTGAGTAGATAAGGGATCGGAAGGCAGAGTTAAAAATGTTTTGAATGACTTGAGCCACTTATTAAAAGTGTAGCTTCTTGAGACCCATTTTGAGGGGTTCCAAATCTAAATTTATTATTCCTATACATATTTTTGCCAATCAACCTTGGGTGATATTGACAGACAAGGATGACTGAGAGCCAATAATCTCAATTTTGAATTTTCCTGGTTTGCAGGATTGAGTTATTTGGTGTCTGTGTGTCTATATTGATATTTAGCACATATTTAGCCCCATCCCCTGTCTGTGACAGATGTAGAGATGTACCTTTCAGATCTCACTTCAAGAAAAATCTTGTTGACAGACTGTATGGATGATGCCTCACTGGTACCTGCCAGCTGTAATTCCTTCAGTCCTGCCTTAGAATTTGGGTCAAGGTCACACTTTCCTTGACTGTGCAAGCTTGTCACACAAGGGCCAAGACAAATATGGTACTCACCTGAAGGGCAGTCTTTACTCCAGACCTCTCCACTGGACTGACAAAGACTTCAAGACACAGGTTTTCTCCATTATCCAAAAGCAGAGTGTTCCTTTGAAACATTTCCTCAGCAGAAATGACATAAAGTGAAGAAGCAACACCCCCATCAAGCTATGGCAGCTGGGTGCTGGGATGCTGAGTGCTGGTCCTGGAGAAGATGCTAGGCAGCATCACTCTGGTTGCTGGGATGCATGCAGCCTCTCTACAAGGGCTCTTCTCACTGCAAAAACAATGGAGGACACTACTTTTGCTTTTTACCTTTTTTTCTTTTTTTTGGTAAAAGCAAAAATCCTCTTCAAGTTACTTTCAGTTCCCAGAAATGGGTACAAATGCAGGTCTTCTGTTAAAGAGAAGACACATGGTATGATCTTTGGGATGTGGGACACCTGCATCTCCCTCCCATCCTAACACTTGGTGTCACGTGGGTATCCCTGCAAAGTGGGCACATTTCCTCTCAGGTGCTCCCCCCAGTGAATCTTTTTGTGCTCCTAACTCCATTTTAGCATTAGCTTTCCAAAGAACCCAACTCATAGACCATTTTCTTCAACTTCCTGAACGGTTTAATCTTAGAGATCTCAGGTAAGGCCAAGAAGGTAGTCATGCACCTAGAAGGGCACCTTTGTGAGGGATGTTGAGGAAGGTGTCTGCATGATGGGTTGTCATGAAGAATTGGCCAGCTGGTGAGAAGAACACCCGTGTCTGCAGATGGTTCAGCTTAGGATTTCAGAACCTAGGTAGGGTAATGAGGGTATCCACTTGGAGGAACGTCCCTGTGTTGGAACTCAAGTAGGGTAAGGAAAGAGTCCATGCTGAGTGAGGGAGTGGAGAGCGAGAAGCCCCTTGCAGGAGGACCAGAGTCACGGAGAGTGAGAAGAACATCAATGTGGATGGGCATTCCAGTTCAGGAACACAGAGCCCAAGGTGGGGCGTGGAACAGAGCTCTAGCTGGCATAGGTAGTGTGGGAATTCAGGGCCTGAGGAAGGTAAGGAGGTACCCACACAGCGTGGAGACTGCTGAGGTAAGGAGGCTATCTGCACATGAGCAGCCTTGGGCAGAGTAGAAGTGCTGAGCTGGTTAAATAAAATGTCCACACAGACAAGGCAGTGGCAGTGGCAATGCGAGATTGGTCATTTAGATGGAAATTGACTAGAAAAATATGTATATTAGGGAAAGGAGGAGCTTCTCAATCAGAGAAACAAACAGATTACAAATATGGAAAGAAAAATTAAGTAGAATAAGCCCTTTGTTCTTAGAGAGCAATCATTAGGTGGGAAATATTGGTGTCAACACTTGAATTTATTGATTTCCATATATCTCTGTGTATATGTTTGTAAGCATCTCATAGATCTATATAGGCATCTATCATATGCGCACACATGCTCAAACACCTATGAATCTATGTATCTATCTATGTATCTATCTATGTATCTATCCATCTCTCTCTCTCTCTCTCTCTCTCTCTCTCTCTCTCTCTCTCTTGTCTATCTATTGAGGAGAGAGAAACACAAATGTACCTTAACTCTGTCCACTGAAAAAGCTACACAAATATTTCCAGTCCTACATGCTTTTCTAAAATGTCACCGTTCTCTCATTTAAAAAAAAAATTGAGTCTGTTTCTCTTTGTTTTGAAATTATATAGGGTTTTCCGGTTGCCTCAACAAAGGGAATTTCTGAGTTTAAAGGCTAGGACATAAATGGAAGTACAATTTCCACCTGGCATTCTATTTCTTCAGACATTCACCCTTTGTACCCAGCTACTATGTAGTGAGAAGTTTGGAACTCATGGAGAGACCACATGCAGGTGTTCTGCCTGATAGCCCCAGCTAATGTCTCAGTCCATAGTCACGATCAGCCACTCTACATGTAAGTGAGTAAACTTCAGATGACTTTGAACCTGCTTAGCTGACACCCAGTAGAGCAGAGAGATGCTGTGCCTACCAAGCCCTGCCCAGAGTACATATTTGTGGGCAAAATAAATGTGATATTTTTAAGCCACTAGCTTTTGGGATGGTGTATCATGACGCAATAAATAACTGGAACAGTTGTCAAGCATTCTGTTTTGAACAGTTATTTTTTTCTTTGAGATCGCTTTTATATATCCAATAAAATATTGGCACAGGGGGAATGGCTTCAGGTGAGGTGAAAGAGTTGAAAAACTATTTGGAGGACATATGAAATATTTGTCATTTTATTTTAAAGGCAATAAAATTATTGGAATACCATTTTCAAAATCTTACCTCCAGCTAGAGAAGAGAATGTATTGGAATGATCAGAAAAGCAGAGCCTAGTTAGAGGCCCAGTGAAGTAGTCTCATCAACAACTGACTGTGGCTTGAACCAGAGTGATGGAGATATACAAAAAAGTGGTCTGAAAGTATTTGAAGGCTATTGTGAATATAATAATCACTATAATAATTGAACATCTTATTCACACTTCTTTTTCACATACAAGTGAATGCTCTTCATCTACTGATCCACGGACAAAAGTTCACCTTTAACTTAAGACTATAAAAGAATTAAAAATGTCATGGTTAGTAGTACAAAGATCATAGCTATTTTCTGGTACTAATCATCTCTAGCCTAATAGAAAGACCAATCGAATAAATGTCTAGAAATCTGAATTCTACTCTCTTTTTACCAGTTAATATCTGTAAGTCCGAATTTCTGCACTGTAAAAAATAGAAGCAATACCATTTGCCTTTTAGGTAAAGGTTAAGTAAATTATATAAACAGTCTAAGCTGGTGCCTGGAATAGAGTCAATACTCATTATATGTCAGCTGGATCTAAATTTTAGGAGCTCTGAGTAAAAATCAGAATATATTATTGGAAGGTATAGATCTTGGCTTCATATTTGTATCTGATGTTAATTTCAACTCTGCTCTGCTAACCTTCCAATCAATAGCCCATTAGGACCTCAGTAGGACCACAGCAGGCTGATTGAGCAGATGTCACTGGGAAGCTTGAGGCCCTCAAGCAATGATGATGGGGCTAGAACCGATTTTAACAGAAGAGAGACACACTCCATCTTAATCTTTTCTGCATGCACAAACTGATTTTATTTCAAGACTGAGGCTTGCTTGCACTGCCCATCTTGCGTGACCCTCCCACACATCCTGGTCCATCAGGCAATCAACGAAAAGTTAATCCACCACCATATTGGCAGCCTCTGGCCAAGATCCTCCTGAAAATCCTTGCCTGGTTGCTTTGCAGATATGTGGACACCCACAGAGATAAACTGCAGTATCTTCGAGAAAAATAATTAATATGTAAACCTACTCAGCGGAGGACATACAGGACTTCATACTATCTCTTCTTTATGCTCTTCAACCCTAGAATAAGCTATTTTGGAAATCTGGGAAAGAGGTAGCTATCTCTCCCTTATTATACTGAAAACTTTACCATAAATCATAATACCTGAAACAAACTTCTGAACTCACCTGGAAGATGAACGACGGTAGATTGGCCTTTTCCTCCAGGGCAAGTGAAAGGTGGAACAATTTTATCTCAAGGAATTGAAAAGAGTATCCAAGCCATAACTCTATGTGAAAGTTGGCAAAAGCTTCCAAGGTATCATTTGCTAGATTATTTCTAGCCTGAGTTATTAACGTATTTAATAGCTTACTTATTTACTACTTTGCAGTCTCTTGTCTAGATATGAAGGATATAAAGTAGGTATCAAGGTGCCTGGGGCTTAGTCCACTAAGCATCTGACTCAGCTCAGGTCGTGATCCCCTGGTTCATGAGTTCAAGCCCCACCTCAGGCTCTGTGCTGACAGCTCGGAGCCTGGAGCCTTCTTTAGATTCTCTGTCTCCCTCTTTCTCTGCCCCTTCCCTGCTCGGACTCTGTCTCTCTCTCCTTTAAAAATAAATAAACATCTGAGGTGCCTGGGTGGCTCAGTTGGTTGACCATATGACTTCAGCTCAGGTCATGATCTCGCAGTTTGTGAGTTTGAGCCCCATGTTGGCTCATTGCTGACAGGAGGACCCTGGAGGCTGCAAGGTCTCTGTCTCCCTCTCTCTGCTCCTCTCCCACTCACTGTCTGTCTCTCTCTCTCTCTTTCTATCTCTCTCCTCTCTAAAATAAGTAAACATTAAAAAAATAAAATAAACATTTAAGAAATTAAAAATAAATAAATAAAGTAGAAAGCACTGCATCTCCTGAGGTAGTATTCTAGTGATGGAAGAGGTTGGAACAGGTAGATAAATATCTCTACTTAAAATTCTTATACAATACGATGTCTGTTAAAATATTTTGAAACCCTTTAGGTAGAGATTTTTTTTTAATAAAAGAGTTAGCAATTATGCTTTAGGGTCTAAGGAAGGTATTTCACTGGATATCATATTCATCCGGTACATCTAGTGTGAAGAATCACTCTCTCTCCCAGAAAGAGCTATATAGTATGGCTCCGTCCTCACATGGCGAATGTGTTGGCATGCTCCAGTATCAGCCTGCCTGGGTTAAAAACTGGGTTCTGCTGTGAGTGAGCAATGACGTCTTGGGCATGCTCTCTGCTCCTGAGCCTCAGTTTCTCATCAATAATGAGCAGAGCTGCAACTTTATAGGAGGTCAGGGAAAATAAGATTTCTGCTGTTCTCTCTTCTTCGTGATCACACCGAGATGGGATGTGTTGCTGTGAAAGGGCAGAGCTCTGTGGTTTTTCCTCCACCACTCTGACCCACATTTGAACCTCTTAAAAAACAACCACAAAAAAGGTATCATTTGTCTTTCTTAAAATCCTCCCAGGGGACAGAACACAAGAAACATTTCACTTGTCAATAGTGTTTACTACTTTGCGGAATAAATGTAAATCTGATGTTTTTCCAGGCAGTTGCTGATGGCTTTTCACGGACAATGCCATATCCCTGGACTCTTTGACATTTCATTTTATGCTCCTGAGATGGCCAGCTCTTTTCTGCAACTGCATGTCAAAATAACAAGATCTGGCCTGCTTATTTAGAACGACCTGCCTAATAAGTGACAATCCAAACCTGCCATAGTCTTTGAGTTGTGCAAGCTGGCATTTGCAGGGAGATTGGGATATTTTGTCCCTAGAACATAAGGTGCCCACCGAAAATATCCTTAAGGGTGGTGACCCAGAATGACAACTCAAGACATGGGGGTTCTTTGTGAAATCACGACGTTGATATTCTTAGCGTTCCAGTGATATAAATAATGAGCATCGACTCTTAAAGAATTATTACCAACCACAGTGAGAGGAGAACATACACAAGAAACATTTGGTGGGCAAAATAAGCTTCTAATTAATTCAACTAAAAATGTCGTTGAGTGAAAAAGGTACTTAGCCTTCTGCCACGGAGTTTTTCCTTGGAAGGCAATGGGGGCTAGAATCGTGGTAGAAGAATTAACAGAGATGCAAACCCCTTCTCTAGCACTCAGTGAACTGTGCGATCTTGGGATAGTTAGCTAACATCTCAGAACTTCAGTTTCTTTTATGTAAAATTAAGATGATTCTCCTCTTACCAAACTTTTTGAGAATCCTAAGCGAGAATGATATATATAAACCACTTAGCACAGTGTGGGCATACCTCAGGTATACACATTGATTTGTTTCTGATAGATTAATAATCATCACCATCACCATCACCCAAATCATTATGACTGTCATTCTCTTCCTCTGCCAACCCATTACTCAGGTCTGTGAAGTCTATAATTTAGCCCCTGCTCTCAGACCTCACGTCCTGCCACTCCACCTCCATAATTACACTCTAGCACTACTGTCTTCTTTCTCCCCAGACTCATGCCCCAGGGTTTTTGCACCGTTCCCAAGGTCTAAGATTCTTCCCCCCCCCCAGGTGTTTGTAGAGTTGGTTAGTTTCATCATTCAGGTCTTAGCTTAGAGATCACCTTCTCTGCAAAGACTTCACTAACCACTCTATCTCTGTTTATCAAGTCCTTACATTTTATATTCTCAGAGTTCTCACCAAAATTAATTTGCCTCCTGGTTGTTTACTCATGCCCATGAGAATGCTATCCCCGAGAGAGTATTGATTTTTCTTGACATCTTAACGTTGTGTTATCCGCTTTTAAAAGTGACCCATGGTATAAACTTTAAAAAAAAAAAAAGAATAAAAGAGGAGCACTTGGGGGGCTCAGTCAGTTAAGCATCCAACTTCAGCTCAGGTCATGATCTCACGGTCCTTGAGTTCAAATCCCACTTCCAGCTCTGTGCTGACAGCTCAGAGCCTGGAACCTGGAGCCTGTTAAATAGACATTTAAAAAAAAAAAGATTTTTTTTTCATTAACGTTTATTTATTTTTGAGAGACGGAGAGAGACAGAGCATGAGCTGGGGAGGGGCAGAGAGAGAGGGAGACACAGAGTCTGAAGCAGGCTCCAGGCTCTGAGCTGTCAGCACAGAGTCCGACATGGGGCTCGAACTCACAAGCCACAAGATCATGACTTGAGCCGAAGTCAGATGCTTAACTGACTGAGTCACCCAGGCGTCCCCCCAAAAAAATTCTTTTAAAGAAAGAAAGATACTTATTGAATGGATGGTATAATTTGTCAATCAGTTAATCAGTCAGTTAGTTAATGAAAGGTTATACTTCAGTGGAATAGTATGGACCTTGGAGTTAGACATATCTCAGTTCAAATCTGGCTACATACTAACAGAGGGATTTTGTACTAATTTCTTATCACTAAAGTTTTGGTTTATTTCATTCATAAAATCAGAGATTTTATAAATCCTCACAGACTTTTATGAGGATTTAGATGAAATCTTGCAAGTAAAACCCTGAAGAAACATTCTGAAACTGGGATGCCTGGATCACTCAGTCAGTTGAGCGCTTGACTCTTGGTTTCAGCTCAGGTCACGATCTCACAGTTCATGGGTTCTAGCCCTATACTGGGTTCTGTGCTGACAGCACAGAGCCTGCTTGGGATTCTTTCTCTCCCTCTCTCTCTGCTCATCTTCTGCTAGCGTGCTCTCTCTCTCTCAAAATAAATAAACTTAAAAAAAAGAAGAAGAAGAAGAAGAAAGAAACATTCTGGAACACAGTGTCCAATACTGATTATCATGAAAATCAAATGCCCACTGACATCACACTCAGCCCAATATCAGCAATTTTACCATTGATGATAGGTATCGGTTTACATCTTTGTATATTTTGTGTACTTGCTTCCAGGAAACTTAGGTTTTAGAGACTGATCATTCAGCATTGTAAGCTCCAAGTAATTTTTTTTAATTCATATATACTTCACTCTTTTAAAGCCATCATATTCATCTTTTTTGAGTATACATTTCAGTGATTTTTATTATATTCATCAAGTTGTACAACCATCACCACTATATAATTCCAGAATACTTTTATGGAATTATATACACGTCCTCATGAGGACACATCACAATCAGCCAAACCTATTCCTCTCTCCCCACACCCTGTTGTTGGCCAGTAATCCATGGATTCATCAATTCTGGGTATTTCATGTAAATGGAATCAAAGTATATGGGCTTATGTATTTAGCTTCTTTAACTTAATGTTTTCAAGATTCATCTATTTTATAACATGAATCATCAGTTAATTCCTTCTTATTGCTAAATAATAATAGCTCATTGTTTATATATGCCTCATAGTGCTAATCATTTATAACCTAATGGGCATTTGTGCTGGAGTCCAGTTCTGGCTGAGTTCAGGAATTTCCGAAGAATGAACAGTGTGTGCACGATAAATGACTCAAGAAAACTGCATGGTTTCTGGAACCAGTGTGTGTCTCCCTACTGATCCCAGTATTTTATTTAAAGGTAGTAAGTGACATTACAGCAATGAGTGACATCCCATCAGTAAGCATAATTTGAACAACGATGTGTTTTTATCAGCAAAGTAGCGATTTCCTCAATCTTGCAGGTTGATTTCAGGTTAATGAGCATATAAATTTAAGGCAAGGGGAGAAAACAGAGTGTTACCTAGGCCTGTGTTAATTATCTATAAACAGGCCAGGAGTCATTCTGCCTATTCTTCCAACTACAATTGGGGAGGTGCAACCCATCTGGCAAGGAGGGAATTCCCAATGCTTGTCCTTTTCTTGTGAATGAGTGAATTTACAAAGTCCCTTCAAATGTTATCCATCAATGCATCACATTCCAGGTTCCCTTTTTTATTTGAATGTCATAAAGCAAAAGAGCATTACATCCTTTGAGGCCAACAAGGTTATTTAGAAGGAGGTAGGACTGGGCACCATTTGATTGTCAGGAGCCTTGCTGCGATTGCTTTCTCACACAGGGAAGCGGCCTAACCTGTGTGCCCAATATGGCTCCCAACACATTTGGAGCCCATCGACTACCTGGAGTTGTATCGTGAATAATGCTGATATGGACATTAATGTGTGTTTGTGTGTGGATCTATATTTTCCACTTGAGTACACACCTAGGAGTGAAAATAATGAATCATATGGTAATTCTATATTTAACAGTTTGAAGAACTGTATAACCATTTCCAAAGTTGTCACAGTATTTCACATTCAAATCCACAGTGTATGAGCATTCCAATTTCTCCACATTTCCCCCAAGACTTGTTATTGTCTGACTTTTTGATTATAACCATCTTTGTGGCTATGAACTGGTGTCTCATTGTGGTTTTGATTTGTATTTATTAACGACTAATTATGTCAAGCATACTTTCACATACTTATTGGCCATATCCTCTTTGGGGAAATGTTTATCTAAATTCTTTACCCATCATTTAGTTTAATTATTTATTATCAAACCTTAAGAATTTTGTTAATATATTTTATATACAAACTATTTTTTCGGTATATTATTTTCTATTATTTCCCCCATTCTGTGGGCTGTATTTTCAGAACAAAAGTTTTCTATTTTGATGAATTTTAATTTATACAGTTTTTTTTCTTTTGTCATTTTTGTTTTTGGTGTCATATGTAAAAGATCATTGCCTAATCCAAAGTTACATGATTTACTTCTATGTTTTCTCTTAACAAATTTTTAGTCTTAGGTCTTACATTTAGATTTTTATCCCTTTGAACTGGTTTTTGTATATGACGTGAGGTAGGAATAGAATTATATTATTTTGCATGTGGATATCTAATTGTCCTGGATATATGTCATATTGTATATGACGTGAGGTAGGAATAGAATTATATTATTTTGCATGTGGATATCCAATTACTGAAAAGAATATATATTCCATCCATGTTTTATTGTCTTGGCACCCTGGGAAAAGGAAGGACTTAACCGTAGATACATGGGTTTATTTATGGACTTTTAATTCTATTACATTGATCTTTATTTTTACCCTTTTGTCGCTAACACACCAACTTTTTCTCTTGCAATCTGGATGTCTTTTATTTACTTTTATTGCATAAATGCCAAAGCCGTATCTTCTGATATAGTATTGAACAGATGTGGTGAGAATGAACAACTTTGTCTATGATCATAGAGGGAATACTGTTACTTTTCCCCCATTGAGTATGATGTTAGCTATGTGTTTTATTATAAACACGCTTTGTCAGGTTCAGGTAATCATCTGCTCTCCCTAGTTTGTTAGGAATTTATATGATACTGTGATGTTGGATTTTGTCAAATGCTTTTTCTGTGTCTCTGGGATTGCCATATGTTTTTTCTTCATTATTTTACTATTATGGTATGTAACAGTATTTATTTTTGGCTGTTAAACCTACTGGTATACAGGCATAAATCCCACTTGGTCCTTCTTTGACCCACTGAGTATAATCCTTTTTATATGTTTATGTACTTAGCTAGCCAGTAGTTTGTTGGGGAGTTTTTAAACTTATATTAATAAATAATGTTCTTAATATTCTGTAGTTATATTTTCTTATGATATCTTTGTCTGGTTTAGGCATGAGGGGATATTTGGCCTCATAGAATAAGTTAGAAAATATTCTGTTCTATTCTATTTTTGGAAGAGTTGTGAAGGATTGGTATTAATGCATTTAATGTTTGATTAATGTTTTTATTCACCAATAAAAGCATATGGCCCTAAGGTTTTCTATATGGGAAGGTGTTTGTTTCTTAACTCATCTCTTATTATAAGTTCATTCATATTTTCTATTTCTTTTTGAGTCAGTTTTGGTGGTTTGTATCTTTTAAAAAATGTGTCACTTTCATGTAAGTTAGCTAATTTTTTGGCATATAATTGTTCATAGTATTCTCTTATAATTCTTCTTTTTCTTTAAGATTGGCAAGAATGTCCTCTTTCCATCCTTTTAAAAAACTTTTGGCCTAAAGAATCCTAGCTAAAAGTGTGTCAATTTTGTTGAAATGCAGAAAAAACTGTATTTCTCTTCTGGAAATGAAAAAACGCACAAGCTTAATATGCAGACAAAATAAATGTATGTTAACACATACAAATCAAGTTATCATGGATAAGTAAACATATGAAGGAACTGTGACTTATACATGCAATTGCATCAAGAACATTTTCATAACCTAAATAAAAACCACTAAAATTTTAGCCACAGTTGCTTTTGAATGACAATAATTTAAGCAATGCTGATGAAAAATATAAATGGAAAAAATTAATAAAAAACCACAAGTATCAAAATCACTTACAAAAGGCAGGCATATGCAAGTTTCTTCTGAGTACTACAGAAATTATAGTTCCTAAACTGAAACAAGCATTTGTAAACATAAGTTCATCCAGAAATACAATTGTTCAGCACGTTGGTGGAAAACTCACAGGACATTAGCTATTTTTATTAAGGGCAATTTACATGTGACCAAGAGACTCATATATGTCATGCACATAATAAGCACATATCCTAAATTTCTTCTTGAGTGCTGAAAATGTGAAGATGGACAAGTTTTGGTTTTTTTTTTTAACGTTTATTTTATTTTTGAGAGGCATAGAGACGGAGTGTGAGCAAGGGAAGGGCAGAGAGAGAGGGAGACACAGAATCCGAAGCAGGTTCCAGGCTCTGAGCCGTCAGTCAGCAGAGAGCCCGACACGGGGCTCCAACTCACAGACGTGAGATCATGACCCGAGCTGAAGTCTGCCGCTTAACCGACTGAGCCACTCAGGCGCCCCTAAGACAGACAAGTTTGAACCGATTTGGAATCTGATGGTTGATGGTATCCTATTAAACAAACAAACAAAGCAAGTTTGACAATTTTGAAAAGACCCCAAATTTAAGACCATTAATTGCATTATTTACCAATAATTGCCTATGCTGAAGAGTTTCATATGGTTCCTGATAAGGACACAACAATAAATGCCATACACTGGAAATGTTTCCATGGTTTAATCCGTAGATGGTTAAAGCTTTTCTTGATGAATTGGGTATACATTTCATCTGTTGTATACTTTATAGCTGGACAGCTGAGTAATGAAAATGCTGGGGCCATTTTTGGTCTGTTGAAAGAAATTTGCTTGTTTATGTCAAGTCAGGAAAAGCTCTACCTTTAGCTCACCAGTACAAGTCAAATCAGTAATTAGGCATTTTTGTTTGACATTCTAGCCATACAAACTCTTTAAATAGATATTTACCTTTAAGGGAATTCAGAAATAATTTTAAAAAGCACATTTTTCACTATTTTCTAGTGAAATCAAGTTCTTTAGAAATTCATTAGAGAGAGTAATCTGGCACACTAAGTCATTTATTCTAAACATCAAATTAGTAGCCGAAGTAATATACTCCAATTTGTGAAATTAAAAACTTATTTCCAGAAATGTTTTTTTTTTGATTTTCAATTTTATGAAACTGAACAAATATTACCTTTTGCTTTGCCAGTTAACAGTGATCAAAGAATGAGGAGTTCTTCTAATTATTTAACTGCAGTGTAAGTGGGTCAGACACAATAAATATAGCCACTTGGACTACCACAGTGTGGAATTTTTACCCCATCTATTAAATAAACTATTGATCAAATACCATTTTACACAGTGTGTCTGTATTTAGAAACACTCATGTTGTATGTGAATAGTATTTTTATTGTACACTGAAAAGACACGTGTCATTCCCAGGTAAATAATTCACTGCTGAATTCTGTACTGAATATCTCAAAAAGCAACAACAAACAACAAACATAAGAACTGACATTGACATTTTGATGTGAAAGAAAAGATGATTTAGTTCCAAATCAAAGGGGGGATACACTGTGGAAGAAAAAAAATACCAACTAAATATTTCTATTTTTCAACTTGTATTTCCCCAATGTTGATTTTTTTAAGTAATCTAAGTTTCATGCTTGTTTATATTATATTACATGTCTATGACATAATTAGGTAAAGCAAGAAAAGTACACTTACATTTTTGAAACTCAATTTTACTGACCCCTGTTATGTATACAAATCTTTTGGCCCTAAATTAGAAAACCGTGACTTTTTAAAAGTGATGTCTAGGGGTGCCTGGGTGGCTCAGTTGGTTAAGTGGCCGACTTCAGCTCAGGTCATGATCTTGCAGTTTGTAAGTTTGAGCCCCGCGTCGGGCTCTGTGCTGACAGCTCAGAGCCTGGAACCTGCTTTGGATTCTGTGTCTCCCTCTCTCTCTGCCCTTCTCCTGCTCACGCTCTGTCTCTATGTCTCAAAAATAAATAAACATTTTAAAAAATTAAAAAGTTTGGCAAGTTCTTTATAGATTTTAGATATTAGTCCTTTATCCGATGTGTCATTTGCGATGATCTTTTCCCATTCCGTTGGTTGCCTATTCGTTTTGTTGGTTGTTTCTTTTGCCGTGCAGAAGCTTTTTATCTTGATGAAGTCCCAATAGTTCATCTTTGCTTTTAATTCCCTTGCCTTTGGAGACGTGTCAAGTAAGAAATTGGTGTGTCTTAGGTCAAAGAGGCTTTTTCCTGCTTTTTCCTCTAGGATTTTGACAGTTTCCTGTCTCACATTCAGATCTTTTATCCATTTAGAATTTATTTTTGTGAGTGGTGTAAGAAAGTGGTCTAGTTTCATTCTTTTGCATGTTGCTGTCCAATTCTCCCAGCACCATTTATTAAAGAGACTGTCTTTTTTCCGTTGGATACATTTTCCCGCTTTGTCAAAGATTAGTTGGCCATATACTTGCGGGTCCATTTCTGAGTTTTCTATTCTATTCCATTGGTCTATGTGTCTGTTTTTGTGTCAATACCATACAGTCTTGATGACTACCGCTTTGTAGTAGAGGTTAAAGTCTGGGATTGTGATGCCTCCCGCCTTGGTTTTATTCTTCAGTATTATTTTGGCTATTCGAGGTCTTTTGTGGTTCCATACAAATTTTAGGATTGTTTGCTCTAGCTTTGAGAAGAATGCTGGTGCAATTTTGATTGGGATTGCATTGAATGTGTAGATTGCTTTGGGTAGTATTGCCATTTTAACGATATTTATTCTTCCAATCCATGAGCATGGGATGTTTTTCCATTTCCTTGTGTCTTCCTCAATTTCCTTCATAAGTTTTTTATAGTTTTCAGTGTAGAGGTCTTTCACATCTTTGGTTAGGTTTATTCGAAAAACAAACAACCCAGTAAAGAAATGGGTGGAAGATATGAATAGACACTTCTCCAAAGAGGACATTCAGATGGCCAATAGACACTTGAAACGATGTTCAATGTCACTCATCATCAGGGAAATACAAATCAAAACCACACTGCGATACCACCTCACACCAGTCAGAGTGGCTAAAATAAACAAATCAGGAAACTATAGATGCTGGCGAGGATGTGGAGAAGTAGGCACCCTCCTACACTGTTGGTGGGAATGCAAACTGGTGCAGCCACTCTGGAAAACGGTGTGGAGGTTCCTCAAAAAAATGAAAATAGAGCTACCCTATGATCCAGCAATAGCACTGCTAGGAATCTACCCAAGAGACACAGGAATGCTGATGCATAGGAGCACGTGTACCCCAATGTTCATAGCAGCACTTTCGACAATAGCCAAATCATGGAAAGAAACCAAGTGCCCATCAACTGACTAGTGGATAAAGAAGATGTGGTACATATATACAATGGACTACTATGTGGCAATGAGAAAAAATGAAATCTAGCCATGTGTAGCAACATGGATGGAACTGGAGGGTATTATGTTAAGTGAAATAAGTCAATCAGAAAAAGACAGGTACCATATGTTTCCACGAATAGGTGGACTTGGTGAGACTAAGCAAAAACCAGGGGGAGGGGAAGAGGGGAAAGAAAAAAAAGACACCGAGAGGGAGGGAGATAAAACATAAGAGACTCTCAAAGACTAAGAACTAATTGAGGATGAGGGGGATGGGGGGGAGAGGGGGTGATGGGCATTAAAAAAGGGCACATGTTGGGATGAACACTGGGTGTTTTATGTAAACCAATTTGAAAATAAACTATTATAAATGAAAAAAAAAATAAAAAATAAATAAATAAAAGTGATCTCTATTTCTCAAACAATTGCTAGAAAAGCAAACCTAGAATGAAGACTTATTAAATAAGTTAATAGGAGGGCAAAAAGAAAAGAAACCTCCAGAAGATTTTGAAGTCTTTAAAGGAAGGATCTGGGGTAAGATTGGGGTGCCATCAAAAAGACTAAATGATAGAAATCTTAAGAAGGTGATGTTGGAATTGGTTATTTGCTGAAGCACAAGATCAGTTACCCATTTTTAAAAAATGTATTCTCAGTTACTTTCTAATAGGGTAATGATAAAATTGCTAACCCTTTTGTTATAATCACAAAATCAGTCTCAATGAGATTAGCCAGTTAAATTTAAATAAAATTAAAAATTTACATTAAAATAATGTTAAATAACACCAGTATAGAAAATGGTGAAATGACGAATCAATGAATAGAGCATGGATGGAGAACAGCTAAATGACCAAGTAGTGGAAGGTAGCTAATGGGAAGTCACAGGAACATCCAGAGAGTTGCCCCATGACTGAAAAGAGACACATGAACCAAACACAGTAGACTGAAGACTTCATCACTTCTACTCCTCATTGGGTATAGGGAACAATTTGCTCTCACCCGTATGCTGAATGCAGGAGTATTCCAGGGCAAAGGCCAACATTTTAGGAGCTATTATTGAGAATTAGATGGCCATAACCCTGGTGAATGATAAGCGCCAGAGACAACATTCCCAACTTCTAAAATGCTTCCTATACCTGGGATCAGTATTCCCTTTGTATTCATACAAAATTAAAACTCTCAGGTTCTTATAAAGCATATGCATTAACGTTAAGTTAATAACATTAACTTAATGTTATTAAGATAAAAGCTGACTTTTATCCTCCTCTAATGATAATAAAATGGCTTGGAATAATTACATGGGTAATTATCTGTTAACATTTCAATTATTGCATTATGAAGTTTACTTAATGGTCTTCATTGGGGTACCAAAAATCTCACTTGCAAGTGAAAGCCCACCACATTGAAATTGAATCTGCCATTGACAACTAACTTATCCTCAGGTCAGTGGGAACAAGTGAGAAGACTAAAAATGTAGTGATTACAGGCGACATTCAATTTTAAAGGAGACCAGGGCTTTTGAGTCACCTTTATTCTAGATCTATGGAAAGGAACAAACAAGAGCCAGAGGGTAGCTTACCCTTGTGAGCATCCTTAGTGAGAAATCTCAGAGCTCCTACATCTATGTAACTGAGGATAAAACACCTATATAGACATTGGGTCTTTTTATTTTTTTAAATTGTTTGACTTTTACAGTAAAATTTTGTTAAAATATAGTGGAAACTGTCATCCGAATGCACCTGTTTTCCCCTTAACCCAGTACTTAAAGCTATCTTAAAACAACAACAACAACAACAAAAATACATACACACACACACAAAAACCAAAACAGAACAAAAACACTCTAAGTTCTCCCACATCATGTAAAAAGGTTGCGAAGTTGCAAGTCATTCATAAAACATGTATAGATTTAGAAGGTCACTGTCACACTCAGAGTTTAGCGTGTGGTACAAACCTTTCGATCTATTTAGAGCTTCTCTTGGGTGGGTATTCAGGATCCTTTATCTTTCTTGTCTCTTGTACTGTTCTCTTCTGCTAATAGTCTTCACTCCTTGTACCTGCTCTCTTCTGGCGAGGCAGCCTCTGACCTGTAGTTTCCATGCCTCAGTGGGTAAAACTTCAGATGTTTTGAGTAGACTATCAAGAAGATAGGATCTTGTATTGTTTGTGTTATTGCTGACTAGTATATATACTCTTTCCCAGTGTGTGTTCCATAATTCTCTCTTTCCAGGACAAGACCTCTGGAGACATAGGGATTAGAGGGAAAGAGCACAAATCCAGCCTGATGTTGCACCTGCCAAAATCAGGCTCACACATTTTCTATATCCTACCACAGACATTAGTCTTTAAAATACTCAGGTTATAAACTTTGTTTCGTAATATTTATCGGGACTCTATAAGCACTTAAAAAACCGATTTAATATGTGAGAGAGTAGGTTTTCCTGGGTACATTTGGAGACAGACTTAAAATTATAAAAGAAAAAAAATAAGAAACAAAAATGACACTTTCCATTTATTGACTACTACTGTGTACCATATTCTGGATAAAAGTATATGTAGAGAGAATTGACTAAATTAGATTATTTTTCTAATAGTTAGAGGGGAAGTAGAGAAATGATCTCCAATACTTGAGTAACATTTTATGAGACCCCACTTAACATAAAAGTGTGAAAAAGAAGAACACCAGAGCCTGACAGCTAAGGTCAAGGCTAGCTTTACCACAATCGCCTCTGTGACTTTGTCAGATACTTAACTTCCCTGTGCATCAATTTCTTTCAGAAAATGGGAATAATAATATTATCTGAATTCTGAAGTTATTTTATGGAATAAATGAGTCGATATATGTAAAATGTTTGAAACGATAACTCACCACGGATTCTTCACATAGGTGTTAAATATGTTAAAATGTAAATTTTAACTTTTGTTAATTTGCTTGCTGGACACGAACTGTGCAATAATAAGTGAGGGTATTATAAAGTTTTGTGTTCTGTTTTTTTTTTTTTGTTCAGTTGGTTTGATTTCATGTAGGTATTAGTTTTGCTAGGTTTTCTGTTCATTTTTGTTACTGTGGCTAGATTCTTAGCTTATGGAGGAGGTAAAACTCAGAATAAATAAAACCAATCAAAGCCAAGATTTCTAATGCTTTGATGGCTTCTCCCAAAGACTATGGTGAAGAGGAAGAAGATGTCAATCACTATTATATATCATATGTACCTTTTGGCCTTAGAAATATATTATAATTATTTATATTTCCAGTGGCATAAGTGTTTGATGTTTCAAAATGCATTAATGGATGATGGCTTTCTCTTCATTCTCTAGAAATTTCATTTTAAAAGTCCAAAATCTATAAAATATTTATAAACTATGACTTCCATTTTCCTTTTAAATGTTACCTTATTATATATTTATGTCTTTAATTGTTTAATATCTGTTTTTCGTTTGAAAAGAACCAGCCTAAATTGTCTCACAGATTTTACTGTTTACATCTCCCAGTCGTCCAACTGCCAGGATTCTCATGTGTTACGCAACTATAATTTTCAACTTTTGGGGGGTCTGAATAAGTTCTTGTGATTCCTGAGGTATCAAATGCATTTATGAAAGCACCAAGAGAGCTAATCAATTCAACCAGGCTAAGCTCCCCACCAAACATAAAGTTTATGCTGAAGGAAGAAATAGAATTACTCATTTTCTCATTTTCCCCTCACCTCCGCTGAACCAGACAATAGATAGGTCAAAATGATGACACCAGTTTGGATGAGTTACTACTCAACTCTTCCAGAAGAGAGATAATTATTGAAGCATCTGTTCATTTTCTGTCTCATTTCCTTTTTCTATCTCCAATAAAATGAAAGAGAGTCAAAGAAAGTTGTCCAACATGCAGTCAGCAAGTAGAGTGGTCATGAACTCGATTGGGCATAAGATGACACGTTAGATTTGCATGCCACAACCTGTATTTAACTTCCTCTTTCGGAAAAGGAAATAAACACTAATTTAAAAGGAACATTGATCATATAATTAGCAGACTCTCGTTATCGTGCTTTGTTAATTAGTCTAATACTTCCCAATTATTCTATGATTGGCTTCTTATTGCTTTATTTTGATGCTTGTAGAAAACATGATTTGGTAGAGTTCATTTATATTCAATGACAAATCATATTCCATGCTTTGACTATCAAACTCTACCTGTACAGGTCCAGTACAGGACCGCAACCATGTTCAGTCATTGAGAAAGTAGCGATTTTCAGTAGTGTGATTTCCTCTCAATGACATTTTGTTTAAGTAAGAAAATCTGTGTGAAGTGGCTTTGTGCCTGTGGGTAATTTGTTTAAGTTTAAAATGTCAAATATTGGCAAGAACTATGGTAATTCTGTAAGTCGGGAAAGTAAAACAAAATAGGTGTTGACTTTTCATTTCCCAGAGTGGACCTAACGCTATTTAGTAATCCCCAATTCTCCGGCTCCCATTCCTTGAATGACACAAATGCCAGCTGGTGTGGAAATCAGAAAAGAAGGCGGCTATCGCAGCATTGGAGGGCTTTTAATCATAGTTGAAACTAAAAATAGGAGCCCTATCTATTTTCTCATCTAATCTTTTATTTGCAGGGAGACCTTAGGAAGAAATGCAAAAGTCTCTCATTCTTCTGAAACGGCATTGTGTTCCATTTTGGTGCACCTTTGAGTGACTGTCCAAACAAACAACTGGATGTGAATGTTATCGGAAGATGGTACCGAGGGGTAGCTAAAAGGTGGAAATGTGGATGCTCGTGGCAAATTAGCGCAGGTCTATGAAAGGAAGTTATTTTAAAAAGATCCTGCAAAATATGTCAATAATGGAACATGAATTCATTTAATATAGGGTCCAGAGACCAGAAGTCTTGAGTAGAGCAAATTGGTTGTCTTCAAATATGTGAAGGAATGGCACGTTATTAAAAATAGTAATAATAATAATTAAAAAAAACAACAACTAGGTTTTTCTGTTGCTCCAGAGGGACTAACCTGGGATCAGTGTGTAAAAATTATAATGAAGATAATTTGTAATAATTAGAACAATCTAGGAGTAAAATCATCTGCCTTATGAAAGGCTTGCTCTTTATTGCTTTGAGATATTCATTACAAGTCTGGAGGGCCAACCTGGCTCTTAGTCATTACATTTCCTTCAACTGAGGCTATCTATTCTCTCCTAGAGCACAGAGGAGACATCATGCACGATGACTTTCTTTCTGTTCATTCTCATGCCCTCTACCTGTATGCAAGAATTTAACCCAAATACCTGAAATGAAAAGTAAAAATCAAATGAAATGCAAATGTAGTAAATCCTTCCCATTGTAGAAAATCATCCTCAGATATACAGAGGGATCCTAAATTGGGTCAGAGACTGAACCAACTTCGCATTCCCTGAACTTGTTCCAAGGCAAGCTATAGCTTTGTGAAAGGTTGCCAGGTATTATACAAAAGAGGGAAATATGTAATTCAGATTTAGAAAATAGGGGAAGTGATGATAAGTATAATCTAGTGGTTAATCTAGCTAGAGATTAGAGGTTAGAGATTAATCTGGATTAGATTAATTAGGGGTTAATTAGAGATTAATCTAGCATCATGGTTAAGAGTGTAAGACGTAGAGTCACGCTACTGGGCACAGATCCTGCCTCTGCTCTCTGGTTATATGACCCTAAGTTATATCGCCTCTCTGTGTTCAAGTTTTCACCTATGCAGAATAGAAATCTGCCATAGAAATACCTATAAGACTCTTATAGGTATTAAACGGAGGTTACATGAGCCAGTGCCTAGTACAGTGGCTGTTACCTATGGAATCAATATATATGAGCTAAAAATAAATGAAAAATAAACAAACTGTGACTTTCCAATGGAAAGGGTCAAGGAGCTGGGACTTGAATTCTGGAAGCCTTATTAGAGAATCTGTATACCTCATACCTTTTCAGCATCATATGACTACATATAATTATTAAAAGTTAAGAGCTTCTAAGAAGGCTTAAGCAAAGAAAATTCTATTTAGAACATTTAAAATACATCACTGAGCTCTCTGAAAATATTATAGGGTTCTGGTTAAGACAATATGTTCTCAACTTATCCTTCCTGAGTCAAGTTCCTAATATGTGATCTCAGTTTGCAAATCGATATTCTGGAAATAATTATAAGATCTGCCTTCTACTGTAAGGATTAATTAAATGAGATACTACATGCAAAGTTTTATGCATAGTTATTGATTAACAAGTGCAATTATACTCATGATTATAAGAAGCTTCCTTATTCTCAGCAAGGTACCAGTACCAGTGCAACATCTGGGAGGTTCTGAGGGATCATTACCAAAGAGGAAAGATCACTGATTGCAGCATAACCTCGTGTTCCTGGTGAGGTTGTTTGTTGGCTTATTCACGGATTCTCTCAGCAACACTGTGAACTTTTTGCCATTTTGGTTAGTAAAACATGGTGAAACAACAGTTTCATATGGTTCAAATGAATACATAAGCCCATTTGCAGGTAAGGAAATATGATGAGTGGATTTAAATGGCCTCTGTACATTCCCATTCGCAAAGAGAGGCAGAGGCAGAAATAGCTTTCGGTTTCAGCTGTTCCAAAACATTCGCTTTTTCTAAGTTCTTTCTCAAAAGCACAATTAACACCTTTGCTTCTGGAGGCATAATAGGCAATGAGCCTTCTTTGTTTCAGACGCATCTGATATACAAATGCTAACCCTCAACAACAACAAAAAAATTATCACCGAAAAAAAAATTCTATCATTTTAACGTAATAGCTAGCTCTACAATTATTCCATTCCTGTTAGTCCAGCCTCAATGCATTTGAGATCAACATTTTACATTCGCTCTCAAGTTAAATTATATTGTTTGACAGCTTATTGAGCATTCAAAAAAAGGCGGAGGCAAAGGCGAAACCTTGCCTTCCCACATGCCTCCCCCAGTGTGGTGAGAATTGGAAGCTTTGTTATTTGTTTTCTGTGGCCGCTGCCACATCACAAAACCACCATCCTTGACTTCATTTGGAATTCCTCAGTCTGAATTGTGCAAGCTACTGTACCGAGCATCATACTGTTTGTGGAAAAATCTCTCACCTTTATGAACTTCTTCATTTCTGCCTAATCGTCTAAGACAAGAATAGCATACTGTGCCTTAGGGGGAAATTTTCCATTACTACTGAAAAGAGAAATGATAGGAAGTAAAATGAAACAGGCTCATTATAACCTTACAAAAAAAAAGGCAAATTGGTCTTCAGAAATGATATAATAGTGCTGACATTTTTAATATTTTCCTGTTCAATTGTGGCATTTTATATCAAGGCTTTTCATAATGTGCAATACAAACACTTACAGATGTTTGAAATAATGTATGATGCTTAATATTTTTACCCATGTCTCCCCTGGAATCTGTAGTCTTCCAAGAAAGACAGCTATTTTTTTTTAGCCGAAGATCTAAAAATGAGCAGAACGATTACATCTAAAGAAGCATAACAGTCATTCATTTATTTTGCTTTAACTGTGTTTTCAATCTGTGTAATAATGGCCCTAATGTCACTTGATCAACTGTGAAAATGCCCCAATTTCTAAGAATGGTTAAAGGCAGACAGCTCATTTGATGCTTTAAATATCTGATGAGCTGCTAGATGACAGAGCTGAAGGGAAGATTGATTTTTCAGAACCAAATACAGTCTATAATAATAAGCCGATTTCTTGCGAGTGAGTCATTTGGAGAAGCGATTTCTAAACATATTTTCATTAGTTGCAATGAATGTTCTCAAGGTTTCATATCTTTGGCACTAGCCTGATGGGCTGCTAACTCACTAATTGAGATGAGTATTTTATGAGTAGCAAAGTTCAGTAGTTACGGATGATCAGGTGTGAGTCTTACATAGATAAAAATCTATTATTCACATGAAGCTTGTGCGCTTGAAGTATGCATTTCAGGAAAGGCTGAGTTTGGATCTATACCAAACTGGACAGAGAAAAGGAATTTACATGTAAGTCTCTAGTTTCATAAAAGATACATTGAAGCTCTTGGCTTACAGCATCACCTACCCAAGATGGTTTTATGTTCTGAGAGTGACCTGCTTGTTGAAGGACACTGCCCTTCTCTTCAGAGAGCTAAGGAAAGCAATAAAATGTACTCCCAAGACAGTAGGAACTAACAGTCGGCTTCGTATTATTCAAAGATATCTTGAGAACTGCATTATCAATAGAAAGATGTATTTATTAATGTATACGTTATGACAGAAATTCTCAATTTAAAATACTGGGTAGAAATTAAGACTCTAAGAGAGGCACAAGGCAGTAAAGATAAGTTAGCCTTCATAGTTTTGGTTAATTCCTCCAGAAAAATTAATTTGAAACCCTGTCCACCTCCATCTGCGCCATCTTTCTTAGTTTGCAAAGTTAGAGAATTCAACCTCCAAGAAAATGTATACTCTGAATACTAGAGACTTTAGGCTCAAATCCCAGTTGGGGCCACCATCCTGGTGACTGGGCATGGAAAGTGAAGAAGAATTGACACCAATGTTTCCCTAAACTTCCAGGTCCCTTGTATCTCCTGTGGTTAACAGAAACAAAGAAAGCTCTCAAGTAAGTGGTTGTATCACATAGGAAAGAAAAGAGACTGAATCAAAAGGAAATATTATAAACTTCTACAAGGTTGTCCCCATTGTGTCCTTGGTCTCAGTATTCTTGTTGCTTTAAAGAAATGTAGTGATGGGGAGCTCATTACCTTGCAGGACAGTCCATTCCAATAACAGAACTCAAAGTGTCTCCCTGTAACCATCCCCATCGCTCATAGATGTCTGTAGAGGCTGTTTAAGAAGTCAAATTTCTCTGTGTTAGGATGACTGTTTGAATGTCTATGAGACTCTGGGCCAGTTTTCTTCTTCAGGCTAAGTATCTTCAGTTCTCAGCTGTTCCTCATACAACTTTGTGATGATTTACATCTCTTTCCTCTGCTTTTGTCCCTATTTTAAAAGTTCAGTTCTGATGTTAGAGGACTTTAATTTTTTTGCCAAATGCTCCATTGTTGATCATAAATGTTTACCTTTAGTGTACAAAATTCATAGCCAAGAATTTACTGACCCTACACTGCAAAGTTACAGTAGCAAGTAGAGAGGATGTGTATTATTGAATGACTTTAAGAAGCTCTGGGTTATAGTTTGAAAAAGTAATATATTGTAATAATAATAATGATGATGATGAAGACAATGATAAAAACAGCGACATTTACTGAGCACTTATTCTGAGCCTGTAATATGAGTTTAGGAAAATTAGTGCTAATTAGAGGGAACTAATTTAACTTTTATTATAATTCTATTATTTTCCCTGTTTTGTGGATGAGGAGACTTAGGTTTTGAAAGATTAAAGATCTTTCAAAAGATCCCACAGTTGTAGGTTGCAGAGCTGAGATCAGAACACACGTCTCTGGGGGCACCTGGGCAGCTCAGCTGGTTCAGCGGCCGACTTCAGTTCAGGTCATGATCTCACGGTCTGTGAGTTCGAGCCCCGCATCGGGCTCTGTGCTGATGGCTCAGAGCCTGGAGCCTGCTTCAGATTCTGTGTCTGCCTCTCTCTCTGCCCTTCCCCTCCTCATACTCTGTCTCTATGTCTCTCAAAAATAAATAAACGTTAAAAAAATTAAAAAAAGAACACACATCTCTGAATTACAATTACTACACAACGTTTTTCTACTACTATTACTACTACTACTACACACACACACACACAGACACACACACACTCATCCCCAAACATAATATATCCTTCTTGATTATTTTAATCCTTATTAAGGCAACCTAGCTTCTCTCTTTGGACAGTGTTACCAGGGCTTCCTGTTAGCCATGTTACTAGCGCAGCTTCTGTGTGGTACACTGTGAGGGCGAGATAGAGCAGTGCTCATGTCTTTGCAATTCTATGGCTCTAGGTACAACATGAGCCAGATTTGCTAAACTGGTGGTTTTGAATATCAGCTCTGCAACCTACTAGCCGTGTGTACTCGGGCAAATTACTTCAACACCATTGAGTCTTAGTGGCTCGGACTACAAACTCAGTGGTCTCAGGTTTATTGATGGAGATTGTCATTACATGAGAAAAAAATAAATCACAGACCACCTCACACAGTCAAAACCAGAAATGATCATGACCACGTAATAACCCTGAAATCTTGTCCGTGTTCCTGGTAGACTTTCTCACTTTAGCTTTTAAAAAAAGTGTGCTTCTTTCCCTATTTGTCTGCCTAAAATTGTGTTAAGGATTTCAAGTGTTGCTTCCCTTTAGCCACCTATGTTTCCTTACAGAACCCCACCTCCTCCTACTCTAGCCCTGCTCACTATCCTGGCTTGACTCAATATGAAGTCAGTCTCTCCTTCACCAGTGAGCCCTGTGGCACATGAGACCCCACTAATCAGTGAATCTATTGAGCTAATTACAACATCAATCGCCCACATACTTCAGAGCACATCATTACATGGAAGAAAGAGAGGAATCTAGATTGACAGGAAATACATGAAGAAATACTGGACATGAGTACCATTGCGCTGGGGAAATTGGGAGGAGTACATGAGACATGAAAAGTATGATAAAAAAAATAGAGACATCTACATTGTGATTTTATGGAAGCAATGATAAGTGCTAGTCAATAGATTAAAATGATAAAGTACACTTTTGTTTGCTCGAAATCTCAAGGTCACCAATTTTGAAGGAAGGCATATTTACAAAGTGTCTAGATAAAAGAAGAAGTCAAATGCATGTCCATTTCCCCCCCTCATTGGTTCACTATTCTTATCAAACACAATCCACACTGTGGTATCATCTATCTTTTATCCAGCTTCCAGCTTGTAGCTGACCCTTTCTCAAGTTGTCATGGGCTGTTTCAAATTTCTTGAGGAAGTTTATGTCATCTGGTGTGTGGCCTGATTTTTATAATAATAATAAAAAGACAGTGAGAGATAAATCTTCTAATTTTAAAGATTATAAAATGTGTCCGCTTATATTCTCTGCACCCTCTAGGAACATAGGTCTTTGGAAGTAAAGCACAAACAGAAGACTAAGGAACACATTACCTATTTAACTCAGCCATTCAACATAAGTTTATTGATTATTTGCTATTGTTCTGGAATTAGGGTAAGTATCCTAATAAGAACAAGGCGATTCCAAATATTTCAAGGGGAAACAAAACTGTGTTATGCTTGGTATTATAATTTTGGCCTTTTAAGGTTCTTCTGGAGGAAAGAGCACGAAAAATCCTGAAAATAGGCAAGGGTGGGGGTGGGGAGACTCTTAGAGGTCTGGGTATGTGAACTGGAGGAGAAAACTGTGGATGAATTTGGCTTACAGAGTTTGATGGGCTGGATAATGCTCCCCAGCCCCTTCAAGCATGCCCATGTCCTAATTATTGGAACCTGGGGTTGTTGCCTTATATGGCTACAGGAACTTTTTAGATGTGTTTAAGCTAAGCATCTTGAGGTGGAGTAATTATCTTGGGTGATCTAGGTTGACCCGATATAATCACAACTGTCTTCATTGGAGATATCCAGGAAGAGTCGGCATCAGAAGACAAGGCAAGGTAATGATGGAAGCAAAGATTAGGGGTGCTCTTAGAAGATGGAGGAGGTTGCAACAAGCCAAGGAATACCTGAAGCCATTTGAAGGTAAACAGATCATCCCTCTCAGAGCCTCCAGAAATAACCAGCCATGGTAACATACTGACTCTATGCACACACAAATGAGTTCAGACTTCTCCCTTCCAAAACTATCAAAGAATACATTTGAGTTGTTTGAAGCCCCTAGGTGTGTGGTAATTGGTTACCTCAGGAATAGAAAACCAATACAGAGCAGGGAGATGACAACTCACTGTAATGATATTTCCAAGCAGGTAAATCCGGATTATAATGCAACAGGGTTGGAGCTAGAATGATTTCTCATAACCTTTGTTAAAAATGTCTCTTTTCCTACCAATGATATTTAAAGGCCCCCTTCCAGGTCGCTTAAAGACACAGCTCAACATGTCCCTTCTTACGAAGGCCACTGAAAATAGAAACAGTTTGCATTTACCATGCTTTCTCCTTTTCTTTCGAAGCAAAGAAAATATTCTAATATTGGGGAAATGACAATAGACAGAAATTATGAGAAAGTTCTATCTTCTTTCTTCACTAGAGCTTCCAACTCTATTTCTCAAGTAGGAGTGAATTGTACCTCTTTAAGGATGACTTCAATTTCAACTTTCCCAGTAGTGCAAAAATCACATATACAAATATTTCTGAACACAGCTAAAAAAGAATAAGTTGTCATCTTACTCTCTAAACCAAATCTATAAAACCCAGCTCATATTTCGTCATCGTGCTAAGTGCAAGTCCTAAACAAGAACCCATTGAACAGCTAAGGGCAAAGTCCGCTGCCTTCAAAATGGACAGTGAGTGTGTGGTTTCTACTTTATGGTGCAGGGCTGATTTCAAAATCATGGGTTGCAACTAGAGTTCCTCTTCCTTCCAGTCTAGAACCTGAAAACCACAGCCACAGAGAGTAGTGATGTTAATCTCTCCTGTCCACTCCCTCTTTCCTACCATGTTGTGATTTCTCGGTTGCACTAGAGCTAAAACGTAAATCCCTTTGTTCGCTACATAAGGTCTTTGTAGTCTTGACTCTGCCTCTCACACCATCTTCATCCCATCTTGCATCCTCCACCACTCCCAAAGCTTGCAACACACGGGCAGGGTCTTAGGATGTGCCAGTCTCTAAAGACCCTTATGTTTGTTGCTCCACATCCTTGACGTGCTCTTCCTCTACGACCTCATGCAGTTGAATTCATCTTTATTTTCTCATGTCCCTTTCACCTTCTTTTTCTCAGAAAAACCTTCCCTTGAGCCTTCGGAAGTAGGATCCACCTTATTTCTCTGTCACATCACCCTGACCATCTCCCTCATAATGCTGCTAACATTCAAGACCACGTCATTTGTCAGTTTGCTTATTTATTTTTGTCTTCCCTGGTAGAGCTCAAGCTCCATTAAGGGACTTGTCTGCCCTGTTCATGACTTTATCTCAGTGCCTGAATCTGAGCAGATGCTTCATTACTATGTGAACGGAATAAAGAAATTAATGAGCACACAAGAGGAATGTGGTAAAGAGCCGCAGGTACACTTGGCATTTCCATTTTTTTGTAACAAAACTAGACGGATAGTCCATTCATTATACAATTTTGATTGTAAGTTAAAAATTCTTGTTTTCAACTTTCTGAGGCATTATAAACACAAACCAAGGTGATTCTTCATGACTGTTGGGCAACGCAAACACCTGCATGATGATCCACCCCACCTACTCTTCTACTTACCTCATTTTGAAATTGTAGTTTCCTTAAACATCCTTATTAAGGACAGAATGTACATTTTTGGTTCTGGTGTTGTAGAATAAATTGGCCGGTGTTAAATTCATCTGAGTGTTTTGGCTTTGCTTTCCATGTCAATATAAAATGACAACATAATTATCCTTTTGTCTCTTGCTAATAAAATATTTTGGGGTCCACTACCCTTATCATTAGGTCAAGATCAAAAAAGATCACAAATTATGAAAGAAAAAAAAACACAAAAAACTAACCATCAGTAGTTGATTTGCCTGCCAACATTCCTTATTAAAATTTTATAAAATCACCAAGACAATGAGAGCACCACACTTTCTGCTTATACATTTAAAAATATATCAGTGATATATTGATCACTTTCTGGTAGAAACATAAAATACTTCAGCTAAGTGAAGATGTAGTAGAAATTCTTAAAAGGCAAAAAGTTTGCAAAAAAAATAATCAGTTAATCAATTTTCCAGGAGTTATTCTCAAAAAGCCTCTGAGTACAGGTAGTTGAATAGGTTAGTCTTTATATATTTTCTAGAAATAAATAACGTTCATGCTATATAAGTCTTTTACAACACATAAAGCCATGTTAAAATTCATTTTTCAAAATCAGTATAATCCTGATATCAAAAGTTAGTAAAGATATCACACATACACAACTACGAACTAGCCTCAAATATAAATAAAGGAATAAATGTAAAGTCAGATAAGGGCACATAACAGCCAGCAGTATGTTAGGTCATTTATCCTCTATGGGTTTGTGTCTGCATATAAAATTCAGATTATAGTATTTACCTCCATAAGTAGCTATTAGAAAAACTGCAATGAAATTGCTACTCAATAAACAAAAAGAATTTAATCTGGAACTAACCTATGACCTATGTATTTGGAAATGTCCACTCCTAGAAGACCATTATACAGGGTTCCCTTTGGACAAAGCAACCAACCTTTTGGATCAAGACCATACATGTCCACATGGGTTGAGGGTTAGTGTTCCTTTACACAAATTTTTATTCTATTTCCTTTCTTAGAGAGTAAGTTAGGAAATTATCTAAGTATATAAAAGTGTGTCTGTCAAGGAGAGGAAAGCATTACATTTGCACCAAGGTTCACCTTGTTCTAGTTATATACCTAAAAGTTCTCTGCTAAGAAAAGTCCTATAGCTGTTGAGAACAATCAATAGCACGGCATTCAGAATAATATTAAGAAGAGTTAACTTGACTTTATAGTTCTTTTCTAAATCAAGGCTGAGTTCATTTTCAAAGGAAAAACGGTCAAGGTGAGAGGTTCTAAAAACAAATGTGAATGTTACCTCTTTTTATCCTCTGGCCTTCCTTAAATTCAAGATGGTAGTTTCAGGGGTTTTATTATACGCATCATGACAAAATTCTGGATGCTAAACTATTTTATGAAAGTCTCTGGGTCATACCCCTATCTAATATGTCATTGCTATAGCCTTTCCTAGCTTTTACCAAAGTTGTTTTTGCATTTGCCTTTTCATTTATTCCATTTTGTAAGAGAGAAGAGAGTGGGTGTAAATTGTGTAATAGACGGTATATGAACATTATTGAGCACTATTTACAGAGATCGGAGGTATCTTTTACAAAAAAAAAAAAAGTACACTTATATGCTTACCAAAAATATTGCTGGAAGAGAAATGAATGCTAGGAATTCCACTCAGCATTCACCATCCTCTTCTTTAACATGCAGGGGTTAAGACATAGAGAAAAAGGAGTGTTAGGGTGCATGGACCATGCAATGTGCCAGTCGACTCTTTACCTCTTAAAGATCTGGTCCCTATTTAAGTCTCTGAAGAACTCTGTGAAGTCAGTCGTGTCATCGCCCATAATTACAGACGCTTGTAGTGAGTCTAAGAAAGTTAAACAGTGCACCGACTTGTTGGAGAGCTCATGGAAAAGACATGACCTCCACCTGACCCTTGAGCCGTACTTGGACAACTGAAGGTTCCTTGTTCCCTCCGTGTCCTGGAACGTGGGTATGGACCACCATTTGCATAAGCGGTGTCATTCCAAGGATACACCTTAGACAGAGAAAGGTCCTATCCAGACCACATGGACTGAATTCGTCCAGTTAATGCTTTTATATAAATTTTAAGATTGACCAGCTGGTGTGGGGATCTACTCATTTCATACATATAAGAAAAGCCTCATATGTATGTTCTCTTGCTTATTACATCTACCACCTACCCATCTGTCATGGCCGACTCTTTCTTCCATCTCTCCATGCCCTCCAAACAGGGTGGTTACAGATCACACCCAGGACACTCTAGAAGATGTTGGAAACAAACAATTGGCAGACATCCAGGAGACCTGAGAGATGGGTCTTGGAAAAGAGGCATCCATGAGGAAATCCTGAGTTGGCCCTAGACCTTTAGGTAGGGAGGGATGGTCTATATGTCAGGTGCTTGTGGACTGCCACATGAGTATCTGGGCACCCCCAAAATGCTGGCTGCCTTAATGTGCTTGTTCGAGAAACTATACAGAACACATTGTGGCACAGAGAATCTCTGATAAAGGGGAGAATGTTGTGGTGAGTGACAGTGAAGCAGACAAAACACCATTGCCCTCTAACCCCTAATATAAAGGAAAGCAAAGTAGGGCATCAGCAACACCAGCCCTAGGAAGCTCTCAGTTCAGGAAATATTCCTAATGAGACAATATACTCCACGAGAGCTTATTGATATTTATGCCAAGTTGCAGAAAAAGGCCAGGGGAAATAACTAGGCTTTTCTCTGACAGGGTGGGAGGCAGAGGAAATGAGCAACATCATCATACACCTGGTCCTCCGGAAGTGCCTGTATGGCACGCAGGTGCTTCATGGTATTAGATCATTTATAAATTGGATTCTTCTAGCCTGCAGAGAGGCTCGACTCAATGAGAGTCATCTTCTTGGGCACATGAGACCTTGGAAATCTGTAGAAGACGTACAAAAAATGTTAGGGAGCTGGGAATGAGACAGGTGACCTGTGTCCCTAACTTTAAAGGCTCTGATTGGGCCACATTCACTGTAGGAATGAAGCTAAAGTTCTCCAGTTCACCACCAGAACCTGATTATGGCCTGCTGCTATCCATGCTAAGCTCAGTCAGGGGACAAGATATTGATGATATTGGGCAGTACATTAATGATCCGGGGAAAATGACAAATCCCAGGAACGGGTATGGATTATTGGAAAGACCCAAGACAGAAATGGGGCTGAGAAAGCAAAAAGATTATCCCAATCTACTGTAAAGAGTTTCCTAAAAATTATCTGAAAGCAAATGTAGTTTGACTTCACTGATGTGAGAACCTCCTCTAAACAGGTAAGGCAACAATCTAACCTTGTGTTGGTTGGCCTGTGGAAAGCCTTAAAACCTGAATAATAATTCAGACCTGCCACATCTGCCCCTTCCATCCCAAATTCCCTGCCTCCTCCAGCAGAGTCTTCAAGGATACCCAGGATAGGATGCAGGCCAAGATGGCCTCCAGGGGGGGATCATTGGAGGCAATCAACCAGAAACCTTATGTTGAGCTCACTATTTACATGTTCTCCAGAAATAAACACAGGGTGATGGTTCTGGTGGATACTGAGCCAAACGTACTCGAATACATGGTAACCCTCAGAAATTTTCTTGCCTCCTCAACACCACTGATGGCTATAGAAGCAAACAGATATGGCCAGCAAAGTCCTTCGACACTGCAAATTTGGCATCTTCCCTCACCCTGAGAATCTGCGGCCTTTATCTCCCCAACATCAGAGAACATACTGGGTATTGATACCCTATAATGTCAAACTTTGCAAACCTCTATTGTTGAAGTCTGTCTCCAGGTTAGAGTAATCAAACCAGTGCTAAGGGGAAATGCCAACTGGGAACCACTAAGCCTGCCACTCCCACCAAAAGTGGTGACTATCAAGCCATATAAATTTCCTGGGGGCATAAGGAGGTAGGAGAAGCTGTTCAAGAACTATAGATTGAGTGCTGTACACCCTGCCCATAGTGTTTTCAACAGTCTTGTATGGCAGATAAAAAAAAAAAGCCAGATGGCTGATGGTAGGTGATTGTGGAATACCAAGAACTGAGTAAGGTGGACTCCCCATCCATGCAGAGGTACCCAACATGGCCACCATCTTAGATACCTTGGCCATGATCTAGGAGGTGCCATGCTGTACTGGACTTAGAAAATTTCCATTTGCAGTGCATTCCTGGCCACTGAATCAGAAGATCAATTTGGCTTCACTGAGAGGAGCAACGATGGGCTTTTCAAGTGCTTCCACACAATTACCAGGACGGCCCCACAATACCTGTCCCTGTTTTCCTTTTCCACATCAGTAAAATGGAACGATGACATTGATAGAATGAGGTTAGCATGTGAAGACTTGGCTCTGCCACAGGACACCCTGCAGATTTGGTTGGGACATCTACCGGGGAGAGGATGGGTGGTGAACCGACAAAAAATTCAAGGCCTAGGCAATGCCATAACATTTTGGGGAGATATCTGGTTAGGTAAACATGTGTTATCCCACAAGCTTGCTCAGGTGCAGACTTATGTGATCCCTAAGAATTATAAAGAGGTGCATGCCTTTGCAAGGATTTGGTGGTTTGACGTACTTTTTTTCCTCACCTGGCACAGTGTGTCCATCTCTTATACTACCTGGTAAACAGAGGGCGCATGTAGGAGTGGAGATCAGAGCAACAATCCACCTTTGATAAGACAAAAAGTATTAGTGAGCATATTAAGGCTCTAGGTATCTTCAATCAAGGCTATCATTTAAATTAGATGTATCTGTGACTCCATACAGTGTGAGTGGGGCACTGTGGCAGAGACAACAGAAGGGGAGAGAACCTGTAGGATTTTGATCCCAGGTCTGGTAGGGGGCAGAAACATGATATACCCTCATAGAGCACCAGCTCCTAACTGCTAGGTGGAAACTCATACAGCTGTATTTTTCAGCAAGTCAGCTGAACTCAGAGTGGCTTGACTGGTGATCATCCATGAGCCCTGGCTAGTGACCCTTTGCACTGACAGCTGGGCTGCTTTAAAGAGATTAACTCTATGACTCAGATAACAGGAAGCTGAGGGGTAGGCCATCACAAATAAGCCCTCGTGGGGTCAGGATGTATGAAAAGACATTTGAATCAGACTGCAAGAGCATGAGGAGGTACACACTCTCTTCCGCATCCCAGCTTATAAGACACAGACACTGCCTGCAAAGAAGAAGCCAATGCCTTAGCTCAGGTGTGAACTCTGACAACTGATCTTTCAGTAAACACAGCAAATTGGGTGCAGAGAAAGAGCGCACCCCATTGCACCCAGGTGGAGGACATATTGCCAAGAATTTCTCCTGAAATACAGCGACTTGGTTATTGCAGTAATAGCAGGGCATGAGTATTCTAAACAATGCCCAAGACAACTGCCAAAGGAGTGTGGGACCAACCATTGGAATCCCCAACTGGTAAGGGATTGGAAAATTGATTATATTGGCCTCCTCCCCCTGAGAGAGGGTTCTAAATATGTCTTTGCTTCTGTGGACATTGTGTCTGGCCTAATTCAAATTTCCCTGTCACCATGCAAACTAGGTTGCCACCTGTAGGGGATTAGAAGCAGTATCATGCGCGGATACCCTCATTGACTAGAAAATGATAGGGGGTCACATTCCAAAGATACGAAGACTTGGCAAAAGAATATGACATTGAGTGGAGGTTTCATTCTCTTATCATTGCAAGCAGCAGAGTGGGTAGAAAGAAAAAATGAAATGTTAAAACAACAGATAAAATCACTAACAGGTAAGTCTACCTTTGGCCAGGTAGACTAAATTACTGTCCCAGGCTTTAATATACCTGAGTTATCAGCCTATAGGCCTGTTACCCCATATGCTAGATCGGGGACCCCTATGAAGACACCGAATATCTTGGGAAAATACAGTGGTGGATTGACCTTTTAAATTTGTAATTGAGGCTCCTGGTTAGAGATGGGATACCATTCGTGAGGATAGAACATATATCCTAAATCAGTGACTGTCACGTGGTTCTTCTGTAGGTAAACGCATCTGCTCAATAACTAAAAGTAGAATATGGAGTGACCTCCCCCCCTCACCATCCACCTTCTCAGGGAATATGTATTCCCTATAATCCCATATTTAAATTCTGTGAATTTGAGGTCTTGGTTCTTGTAGAGGGAATGTTTTCACCTGGTAACACTGTAGAAACCCCGCTGAACTCCAAGCCTTGGCTGTCTCTTGCACATTCAGGCTCTTCATTCTAAGGAGTCTAATATGCAAGGAAAGATATTATCATACTGGCAGGGCTCACTGACCCCAATTATGAAGAGGTTGGCTTTCTCCTATATCATGGAGAAAGGGGGAATATGTTTGGCACTCAAGTGATCAACTAGACTGTCTCTTGGTGTTCAGACAACCAGAATCACTGTTAAATGGACAAACATATCAGCCAACATGAGTTAGGCATGAAAACCAAGAATTCAGACCCTTCGAGGATGAGGTCTGGGTTGCCCCATGAGGCAAATCACCTAGAGCAGCAAAGGTGTTCACTGAGTTGGTAGAATGTGTGACTGAGAAAATGGAGGATGAGGCTTAGTTACAGCCTTTAGCTTAACTGCAACATCAAGAGTCGTAGGTATTCTTACTACCTCTCTTCTTATATGCTTACCGGAAAAGAAGACCAATCAGAAGCCCAAACGTGCTATTTTCATATGGGGTGAATTTACTATAAGAAGAAAATGAGTTTGAGTAACACAAGCTCATCTATGCTAACTTCAAGGGGAAAATACTGTATTTCACACCACTGAAACCATTGTGGGCATATCTGGGTTTCGTTTATCATTGTTCTGTATGGGAAGCAAGTCTCCAGGTTTCTTCATGGCCTGAAATTCCAAATTCAAATCTTATTAAATAGAATTGAATAATGCCTAGCTTACAGTAAAGCCTGACTGCTGAATTTTAGAAATTGCCGAATTAACTTCTCCTCCATTTTCTCATCAGTAAAATGATACACTGGATTATATCATCTCTAAGACTCTTACCAGTGCTAGAATTCTCTAATACTAATAAAATCATCAAGAACTGGAAGTTGCTTTAAGATGTACAGAAGAAAGCAGATTATTCATTTCTCTAAATGCCACATTAAAACACCCTTTATATCGGTTGCTATAGGCCATATTTAATACAAAGTATAATCTAGAAGAATCACTGAATTTCTTCATGTTTGCTTCTTAACCAACCAATAAATGTCTTTTTCTACTAATCTAAGAATTACAATTCTGGTAGTTAGCTTTTTTTTTTTTCCCTAAAGTATTATTATCTTCCCTTCAGTCCCTGTCATTTGTGACTCAGTCACTGCATTTTTTTTCACATATATTTTTGGATAAATTAAAGATGGAAACAATCAATCCTATATTATTATGAGTGAAAAATGTCAACACATTTTTTCATGCGGTTCTCTAATATCTGTGACACGAGAGTGTGATGATTTTTGGCATCAAAATGACAGCTAGTTGGCAGCGAATGGCATTACTGTCGTGTCATTTAGGGAAGAAATAGTGCACTTTATGAAATTGGAAGAGGAGAATGGTGACCCCTTGATGCACACATTTTCTGTTCAAACTTCCATTTATTTCAGTTCTTTGCTCCCCAAATCAGGAATGCGGAAAATGTTATAACCCCACCACATAGTAGGCATAAATTAAGATCTGGTAGGGAGAACCCTGACTTCACATAGCTTTCCTGCTCCTGTAGAATCTAACCAAACATCACAAAATTACCATCCGATTGAAAGTTGGGCATCCCAATCCTGCCAAGGCAAAGTCTCCAAACTCTTGGATTTTCCCACCTTATGACACCAACTGTTGCCTGCAATTGTTTTGGCTCTGAATATTTTTGACCTCACATATCTTTGGCTTCATCTCACTACTAGCACAATGTGCTTGGTAACAGAATTACTGTTCCTACTTCCAACCCTTTACTTAGTACCTCTAGGCCACCACTACTCCCTAAATACCCCGCTTACATCCTTGCCCAGTTTCCACCTTCAGTTCCTTTGAAGGTTGTGCCACAGAATTATGACCCTAGCTGCAGTATCTAGATGAGGTGACGCATGAAGCAAGAAGTCAGTTTCCTCCATTTGTTGAAGACCTTGGCTGCTGGCTTCATACCTCTCCTCCACTGCCGCTCCTGTTGGAATTCCCAGATGTGTCCATATACAAATAAGGAATTCAAATACCATTTGGCCTCTCAATTCTTTTACATCTTCCAAAAACCTTTCCTTCCTGCCTCTTCAGCCTCAAACCAGATCTCACACCTTTAATGAGTGCACAGCTCTCATGCTGTGATTCCACAACCCTCACTGTACCATCGCAGGTCACTGTTTCAGAATGCCCATCATGGCAATTCTTCAAGTCCATCAATCCCAATCTTTTTTTTTTTTTAACTATGGATCAGTCTCTCTTATTTTCACTTCCCCCATAACCAACACATAATTCATTGTTACTAACATTGTACAAATATCTTGTGTCTTTTTCCTATTCTCCTTTCATAACTTAAAGTGCCTGATCAAACCTGCACTGTTCTTTTGACTATCTTCCTATGATAGGTACAATTTTAAGACCTTTTCTCAACTACATGATCAGGGATAACTTTTTTAACCTATGTGAGCTTCAGTGCCTTGCAGTAAAATGCTGGGAATCATATAATTTTTTTTTACTATTTATCTAAAAAGTAAAGAAATAAACTAAGAAAGAAATGGCATGCAAATATACACATTAATTCCTGACTTACACTTTAAGTACAGGGGTGCCTGGGTGGCTCAGTTGGTTACGCATCAGACTTTGGCTCAGGACATGATCTCATAGTTCATGAGTTCAAGCACTGTATCAGGCTCTGTGCAGACAGCTCGGAGCCTGGAGTCTGCTTCAGATTCTGTGTCTCTTCTCTCTCTTTGCCTCTTCCCTGCTCATGCTCTGTATCTCTCTCAAAAATAAATAAACATTAAAAGCAAATTTAAGTGCAGAAGCACCAATGAAGGTAATAAGTATTAGGTTTCTGTGTTTGTGTGACTGTGTCTCTGGGTTGTCTTTTTCCTTGTTTTGTTTTGCTTTGTTTCTCATTGCTTTCCTTTTGCCCTGGAATACTAAGGCTTGAGTCTTATTTCTGGGTGTTACAGTTGAGTTTATGTGTCAAATTGGCTATGCTATGATACCTAGGTGTTTGGTCAAACACCATTCTAGGTATTGGTGTGACTGTATTTTTTAACTGTGATTAACTTTTAAATCAGTAGACTTTTAGTAAAGCAAATAACCCTTTGTAATGTGAGTAGGCCTTTTGAGATCAGTTAAAGGCCTTAAAGACTGAGGCTTCCTGAGGAAGGAATTTAGCCTCAAGACCGAAACAGAAACACTGCCTAAATTTTCATCCTGTCAGCCTGCCCTATAAATTTGGGACTTGCCCGTCCCTACAATAATATGGGCCAATGTCTTACGATCAGTTTCTCTCTCTCTCTCTCTCTCTCTCTCTCTCTCTCTCTCAGTCTCTCTCTCCTCTCTCATCACTCTATCTCACTATATCTATCTCTGTCTCTCTCCAAATCTCTATCTGTATATACCCATTGGTTCTGTTCTCTGGAAAACTCTGACTAATATGTAAAGGCAAAAAAGAACAACATGGCTTTGAAGACAGTGAGAGCCTCTCTCATCTGGTTACTAGCCTTGTTATGGGCAGCACAGTATATCCCAAGGTTATTTTAACGGTGGAGCAGAGGCTTTTGACTCTCAGACTGGCAGTGGAATGACATAGAGTATATGAACTCAGCTTTGAAAATCTTAGTAAATCAAAGATTGGAAGAAGGAATTAACTATGAAATGAATACTAAGATACATAATTCAGCAAAAGAAGAGAGATATCATTATATATATATATATATATATATATATATGATATGTATATGGTATATATATGAGAAAGAGAGAAAGAGAGAGTAGAGGAGGTGGCCAAGATTCTTGACAAAAATATCCCTGAAGAGATGGGACTTGAGATGACCATATTTGTATATTCTATCAGGTATTTAGTCACTCTTTATTTAAGACAGAACCAAACTTTCCAGAAGTTAAATTAGTTTGAAAATTAAGGCCAGTGCCATAAATTATATTTTGCAATCCATTGTCCCATCTTGTCTATTGGTTTCCAATAATAGTTCATTAAAATTTGCATTACACTCCTTGAGCTGCTAATTTCAGGGTCAAGTTTATATGTATATTTTATCTAAGAAAAATTCCATTTCTGTTGCAGCAAGAAAAGAACGAAAATTTAATTAAAGTCTCCGAAGTTGTTGGATAACTTTTAGACAGATGATATTATACTGTTTTAAGCAATAACTAGGCAAATGGTCTTGGATTCTGAATTTAGGGAACTGTGAAGATAATTAATGCCATATTAAAAAAAAGGCAATTTTCTCAGAGGGAAAGCTGTCTAATATTTAAAATGAATAAACTCTCTCAATTGCCCTTGAATTAAGATATTTTTCAACTGAGCACAGAATACAGCAAGGTTTAGGAAGTGTTTTATTTTTTTCAGGAAATAGCAAAACACAATGTTAAAATATTAAATATATGTAAATACTGCAGAACTTTACTTTTAAATGTATTTACATGTTATTATATTAGAGCTGAACATTTATATTGAAATCTTCTCTTTCAAACATCATTAGCACAAATTGCTGCTCTGCCTACTTTATAGAACCGTTGTGAGGATAACATAAGATTATAGATGCGAAAACATTATGTAAGTTGTAAAGTTTAGATAATGGCAATGAAATAAAAGAGAAAAGAAAATACTGAAAGATAAATGCATCTCAATAAACATTTTAAAGAAGACATTAGCAGTAAATTTACAGGATAAAAATGGCAAAATGCACTGAACACATCCAGTGTGAGAGAGAGGATATAGGGAATGTGTCAGTCAAATTCATTGATGAAGAGTCTCAATTAGCACAGCCATACTGGAGGGCATGTGATAATAATACTCTTACTTTGACCCAGTAGTTTCACTTTTTAGTACCCACCTAGACATACACTCCCACCTCTATAGAAGAAGTTATATGCAAAGGTATTGTTTTTGGTATTGTTGGTAAATACATAAAGATTGGAAATAACCTGAGTCTATCAATAGAGAAATGGCTAAATAAACTGCCTTATGTCAAGAGTATGTAAGTATGAAATAATGCAGCCCTTAAAATGAAAAGGTAGGTCAACATACATGAATAAATCTGTACAGATACTTTTAAGAAGAAAATAAAAAGTAATAAAATTACCCAGTGAGAAATACATACAGAATAGTTTATGTAAAAATTACAAAAAAAAAAGAAAACAATATTGTCTTAGTCAATCCTGACTGCTATAACAAATTATCATAGTCTGGGTGGCTTAAAAAACAGACATTTATTTCTCACAGTCCTGGAGGCTTGAAGTCCAAGATCAAGGTGCCAGCAAATTTGGTATCTGGTGAGGGCCCTCTTCTTGGTTCACAGATGGCCATCTTCTCACTGTGACCTTGCAGGGCAGAAGGAGCAAGAGAGCTTTCTGGGTTCTGTTTACTAGGACACTGATTCCCTCATGAGGACTCTACTATCATGAACTAATCACTCCCTAAAAGCCCCACCTCCTAATGTTATCACATTGGAGAATGAAGATTTCGATATACAAATGTTGGAGATAGGACACAGTTTATCCCATAGCAAATACCATGCTGTGTGTGCCGCGGCGCGTGTGTGTGTGTATCTGTCTGCAATAGTAATCTACAACAATTGATAGTAGCTATCTCTGAGATTAGGGACCATATTTTGTGTGTGCATCTATGTGTCTGTGAAGAAGGTCAAAGTCAAGGTGACCGTGGCAGGTTGGGTTCTTTGGAAGCAGATACTGAGAATTGGGCCCAGAAGTGTATAAGGAGCTTCATTCACCTTTCAAAGAGCTCTACAGTGAAGTCTGCATCCCTGAATTGTTCTGCATTGGGCCAAATGCCCAGGGCCTCTATAGCCCATCTCACTCAGTCATTGGATTTGGGCAGCCCTGCGAAGTGCATGACCTCAGCCAAGGCAACACTAAATAGAAAATTTAGCTTTGTCATTCATATTCATTCATATTTTAAAAAGAGGAATGTTACCATGAGGTTTAAACAGGAAGTAAATACAATAAAAAATTCAAGATCTAGCATATGTAGAATTATATATATGTATATTGGTATGACTTTATAAAAATTATAAATCTTTGCAATAACAATAGTTTTCTCTCTGAGTTTGGGGATTATGAGTGATTTTAATTATTTTTTCATTGCATATTTTAGGGTTTTTAAAATGATATTCAACATATATGCATTAATATTATCAGGCAAAGTCTATTTCCTTGGTTCCTTGTCTACTTGAAAAAACTCTGAACCAGATGAGCACCAGTCTGAGCAGAAGTACAAGTGTGTGGTGTGGAGGCCCCAACAGGGGAGAAATCTCTGCAGCATTTATTTCTGGAGAGATCTCAGCAAACGGGTAGTCAATACAAGGTAGGTATGGCAGCTGCTAAGCCCCAGAATGGTACTTAGAAACAAGACTCCAATATTTAAAGGGAAAACATGTGTCTAATTAGAACCAAGGAAAACCTATTACTTTAGTCACTGTGATAAAGTGAGGCTGGCAACTGGTTTGGTAGTAGGAACAAGACAGAAGAAAAAGATGGCTGCTCACCTAACCATAGGGAGACCTCAATGCTTTGTTCCACCGCCCTCCTATCCTGCACCCTGTGGTATCCCGAAGGACAAACTTGGGAAAGTAAAAGATAAGATAGATTCGAGCACAACAAATAAAAGATGAGACTTCTACAGAAGAGAGAAACAGTATTTTTTTATCAGGGGGTGGGTGGGAAATTGTCACTGACCTTATCGGTGAAAACTCAGTTCACCTTTTCCTTTTGATCTAGAACTTCAAAACCGTGGTAACTGAAATCCGTGCCTATCAGTGGCAGACAAACCAAGGATGGTTTACACTATACTCATGAACTGGAAACATAATATTTATGATGTGTTTTCACAAAAGGGATTCATAGACTCACTAAACTCCCTCTCAAAACTAAATCAGCCCCTTTTGAAGGAAGAGACAAGCTAAATCTCAAATTTATATGAAAAGGCAAAGGGCGGACCACAGCCAAAACAATCTTGAAAAAGAAGAAAGGTACTGGAGGATTTCCACTTTCTGACTTAACACTTGCTCTAAAACCTCAGTACCCAAGGCAGGGTGGTATCATCACAAGGATAAGTAATCAATCACTGGAGCAGCATTGGGAGTTCTGATCAACACAGGCGTAAACAATCAACTGATTTTTGGCCAATCTACCAAGTTATTTAAAAGGGAAAAAAAGGAATATTGGGTTAAGCAAATGATTCTTAAATACGAGGATATCTGCATGGAAGAACAACAAAAACTTCAAATCCCACAGAACTTGCTTCAAGAAATAATCATTTGAAATGGATTATTGGCCTCAAGTCAAAAAACTTCTGGAAGACAGCATAGGAAAATATCTTCATGACATTGTAAAGGGCGAGGATTTGGGGGAAGATCACAAATATCACTGTGTGTAAAAGAAAAAAAGAAACATTACCTTCTTCAAAATGAAAATTTTCCTTTATTTGAAATTTTAAAATGAATAGACAAAGCACGGACTTGGAAAATGTTCACTCACAATGGACAGATCAAACAAAACATACTTATCGATAATATATAAATATTTTTTCAAGTCATCAGTAAAAATACAAACAGGAGTAACAAAGAGTCTGACTCCGTTTTGATACTTGACTGCTGAAAGTTTGCAAACCTCACCCTGCCAACTCCTCTGCTGCTGCCTCACTCCTGGGAACATTCATGAGAAGCCCAGATGCTCCCTTTCTTAGTACTTGCAGGTGGTTCAAACTGTAAAGAAATCATCGCTCCAGGTCTACACTCTAACCACCCTAAGAGCCCAAACCAGCTCCCTTACCTTGCTTACTCAAGCCATTTTTGGATCCCACTTCATCGTTCCTAGAAAGACTCATCTGTCACTAATCTTCTTGTGTTCTTCTAATGAGTCAGGAAATCCAAACCAAGTTTGGTAGTTGGGGGTCCACCCTCCATTACACAGTATGACTACAAAAATCTAATGAAAATAAATAGAATATCTGAAACAGGCACTTGTCAAAAGAATAACACATAAGGGTTATAAACATCTGAATTATTAGGGGAAATGCAAATGTGAAACCACAAGGGAACTCTACACAGTCACCCGAATGGCCGAGATATAAAAAGATCAATAATGCGCAAACGTTCAGGAGATAGGACAGATAGTATACTCATACGCTGCTGGTTTAGAGTTAAAACGTTATAACCACTTTAGAAATCTGCTGACAGACCTTTTACATCAAATGTTCGTGTGTCCAGCAGCCATCAATAACAAGGTGGGAACAATGCCTCGGAAATGAGTGTAATTATGGCCAGAGGATGTAAAGCAAGCTTCATGGATGTGCTGTCATGTTCACTCGGCACTGCTATTATCCAACATGGCTGTATCAGCACCCAGTTCTCTCCTCACAGCTGCATGGGGTTCCTGCATGAGAACTAATAATGAAGAAAAAGGCTAAGGTTCATTCGCACATGGCTCAGTACATCAACTAGGTGCCTTGTAATAGACAGTACTGTACTACTTTCATGTCTGGGATTGGACTTTAGAAACTGGAGGGAGAACCCTTTAAGAGTCTTATTCAATGAGAAGCTACAGCTTCTAACAGTAACTTTGGATTCCTCATGTCCAGAGTGTAAAGGGTAAGAAGAAGTGTCTCGATCCATAACTGGACATGTGCAGAAAGTCTCTCTTGAGATGGGTATCCTAACCAAGGACTTAGCCACCATTCTCAGAATGGGATTTTGTGTCACACTGCCCACTAAACACTGAGGTCAGCAGAAGTGAGGGTTTAGGACAAGGGGAATTTATAGTAGCAGTGGCAGAAGAGGTTGAAGAATATTAGTTGTAGCCCAAAGTCAACTGGAGAAACTATGCAGGCTCTACTAAGTTCCATTAATCATCTGATTTGAAGTTTCCTTTCTGAACACAAGAACCACAGGCATATTGAAGAAGTTTCTCTCCAAATTTTATGAAGCAATGGGTCCCCATAGCGCAAGAAGTGGGATGTGGTACACTTGGTACAGCCCACATCTGTACAGCTTGTACTTCTTGGGTGTCAGCCTTCAGGATTATGCTGTGCTCGGGTGCTTAGAGCAGTCCCAGGCAGTGAGAGCAAGACTGCGCAGTAATAGTCTACCATTGTCTGCCCAACATGGGATTCCTCTAACTGACAATCTCTGTCTGGAATTCCCTGTTGAACTGGCAGAGTATCAGATCTGCACCTCAGTTTGATGGTTCCTTCTGCCTAATCTTTCTTCTGTCCCTTTTCTATAATAGATGTTAGTCTCCAAGAATCTTTTCCATTCTAAGTCCATTTTATTCACTCCACCACAGAGTTTCCAACTGACAGATAATATTTCTTTGGGTATAAATTTACCAGAATACAAAGCACCATCTATCTACCCATACCTCTCCAAAAACTTTGTGGAGGAATGGAAAGCCACATGAAAGACTGGTAAAGAATCGCAATACATATATCTGATACTGAACTTGCATACAGAATATATAAAGAGTTTCTACGAATCAACAATAAAATAAGAAAAATAAAACACATAAGAAGATACAGAAAGGCTAATAAACTCATGAAAACAGGCTTAACCTCATCGGTGTTCAAAAAGCTGCAATAAAGCCTCAATGAGATATCACACTGCATACCCGCTGGAATGGCTAAAATTAAAAAGTTAGAAAACAGAAATCGCCAGATGTGGTGAGGAAGTGTAGTAACTGGAACTTCCATACTTTGCTGATAGGAATTAAAATGTCAAAGCCATTTAAAAAAAGAGTTTGGCGATTTCTTATAACATTCTTTATACATCTAACCTCTAATCCATCAATTTCACCACAAGGCATTTATGCCCTCACCAAAAAAGAAAAAAAAAAATAAGATTTGAAAAAAGATGTTCGTGTAGGCATTATTTCTAATTAATCCAAACTAAAAACAACACAAATGTACATTAATAAGGGAACATATAACAAATTATGATATTCAATTATAAAGACTCCATATACAAGGGTGCCTGGATGGCTCAGTCGGGTGAGTCTCCAACTTCAGATCAAGGCCATGATCTTGCAATCTGTGAGTTCAAGCCTCACATCGGGCTCTGTGCTGACAGCTCAGAGTCTGGCGCCTGCTTCACATTCTGTGTCTCCCTCTCTCTTTGACCCTCTGCTGCTCACACTGTGGCTCTCTCTCTCTCTCAAAAATAAATAAACGTTTAAAAAGTTAAAAAAATGTGTCCCATCATTGATTAAAGCAACACAATAAATGATCTCAAAAACATGTCTACATTTCCCAGTATTCATCAAACTGTCTGTGTAAGATCTATGCATTTTCTCATATGTCAAGAATGTTCCAGTTACTGCCTCCAAACTAAGGTAGAGCGGAAGCTAAAAAATGGCATTGTGCTAAACACAAATTAATAGAAGAAGAAAAAGAAAAAATAGTAATGGTTGAAGATTAAAAAAATTTTTTAAAGTGTAAACCAAGTGTTTGATTGAAATCCAAGGAGAAAATGAAGTAAGAATGACATTATAATGAATTTGAAAAGGATATTGAAAAAGAGAAATAAAAAAAAAAGTTAAGATGGGAAAGGATAGATAAAAGTTTCAATGCTAAGTTCTGGAAAATAGTTGATTTTATTTACTCTCAAGAGAGGACTATGCATACTAGGAGAAAATTAATGCACTGTAGATAACCATTTTAACCCACCCATCTATCCATCACAGCAAAGATATTAATCTTTGCTCCTGGGACTTTTAAAAGTCTATATTCTGACTCCTGAAGCATAAATACAATGCTTTACCGTGTAATTTAAACCATGGTTCTGTAAAAGACTCGATACAGATAGAGAAAAACCTTCTAGGCTTTAACCCTTGTAGAGATCTTAAATCTATTAGATGGAGTCAAGCAACATCGTAAGTAGATGCGTGGAACAGAAGGCTCTGGTGTTTGCAGAGATTCGTTCTGCGAAAATCAAATTCTGTTACGCAATTTACATGTGCTAAGTCAGTTGATGCTCCTGAAAGTGTCTAGATAGGAAACCCCTCCCTACTGAACATTCAGCAGGATCACAGCCACAGATTACAAAACACTCAGGGATTCTGTGAACTCATCGGTAGGCTTGAAATGGGCCTTGGTGGAGTGTTTGTACCACAGGACTCAGCAGACACTAAAACCTGGGATTCATTTTTCTGTCCAGAGAGCCATTACCTAGGCTCTCAAGAACACAGCACTGCTTTTGTTCTTGTTCTTTGTAACAATATAATTTTCTTCAATCGTCACGTCTTCCTGGCGAAATTATTCTCTCCATGAAAGCTCTGACCTCTATTTTACTTTATTTTTATTTTTTTATTTTCTTTTGGACTCAAGTGTTTAGGAGTGAAAGTGTGTGAATGAGTAGTAAACTTTCCATTTTGCTAAAGTTTCCATTTTAGTGTTGAAGCTAAAGTGTCGCACAGTGTCAGAGGTCACGCCGCAAGTAAGTCAAGCCATGAGACAAGTTTATCTGACTCCAAAACTCTGCTGGGCCCACTGACTACACTACCCCTCCACGAAGGCAGGAGTCAACAAATAATTTAAACAAAGAAACAAGAAGATCAAGTATACTCTTTGCTATAAGCATTTGGAAGAAATAAAAGACATGAAAGTGATTTTAAATCAATCCAGATGATATATTATTTTTATCATGAACATATGTTGACCCATAGTTATAAAAAATAAAACCTCTCAGATATATGACCAAATGATACTGAGATTTAATTATATTTAAATAACTTAAGAGCTAAAATGTTGAATTCCGGGCTTAACTTAGATGCAAATCTCACCTCTGAAAATGTCCTGACTTACTAGCTATCTAACCTTGAAAAATATAATGCAACTTCTCTAAACCTCAATCATCTCTTCTTGAAATCTCTAATACGAAATAAGAAAATTTTATAAAATACCTAAAATGGAATAGAGCAAGTAGATTAAATAAATAGAATAATAAAAATAGCAAGCACATTTCAGTTAAGAATGCTTATTTGTTTCAAAGTAGTATGTTTCCGTGTATGTTGAAATAAAAGCAGTTTTTGTTACATTTTCTAAATCAACTATAAGGTGAACCCTCTATGTGGATTGCTGAAGCGGAGGCGAGGTTGGAGAAAACTTTGTTTTAATTAGGATGATTGAAAGCGGTAACAGGCATTTTCTAAGAAAATGATCTTAATGAAAGAGGGAAGTTCTTGAAGCTTCTGTAAGAACAGGCAGGGGACTGGAATGTGGGTATGTGTCTTCAGTACTTTGTCTGAGACGGAATCAGCTGGACCCAAATATGCCAGCACCCTGAAAGGGGTGTGGTTGCAATAGTTCATCAGGATGAAATATCCCTTGACACCAGAGCTTTGCACTGATTCTGTAATCGACAAGCAACCATCGATGATTTATGCGGCTTCCAAGATATTTCAAAGTGGGGAAGGCTGATAATGACTATCTTTAAAACGCTAACATTTATTATAAATTAAAGTGTTCTCACATTGGCTTATTCCTCAGTCTCCTGAACGGAAGTAGCTCCTGAATGAATACACACAGCCAAAGTAGCAAATGTCTACACATGCACAGCGGGAGAGCAGACGATGAGATTGTAACATTTACACCAAGAAGTGGTCATTTGCTGAGACCTCACCCTACGGGCTAGTCAGATGCTATCCCAGAGATTTCTGTGTTGTTATCTCTAAATACACAAAAACTAAAACTGTGAAGGTGTTGCACACGTATACATGATGCCGTCTTTATCTCCTTTGATTTCAGATCAAAAGTATGAGGAAAATAGGGAAACGATCAATAATCCAAATATACACTTGGAGAAATGGAAGGCTATAATAGTGCAATGAATTGGTCAAGGTAACACAGCCAGTAGGAGTCAAATCCTCAATAATAAATTAGGCCTTTTCTCTCCTGAGTCAAACTTAAGCCCATGGCACATTTAACCTCCACTGATATCAATTAAGGAGTGAAAGAAAATAAGGAAGCCTTCTGAGAAGCGTCTCAGAGGGATAAATGAGTTTGTGGCCACTTTTCTAATGGCATGTGATATACCCAATAGGGAAAAAGGCAAACATTTATTTTCCTGTTCTTATTAACATATTGTTCTTATTTAAATTTTAAATTGCAGCATACATTTTTAAAACACTTAACCACTATTAAATAGTTAATGGTTATCAACTTGGTTATTTACAACCTATAGGGCATTTGTTTTGTTACACTGTATCACTTAATATGATTCATTGTTTCTAAAGTGAGATGTTCCAGGAGAAGAAAAATAAGTGAAAAGAAAGATATTTGTTAAAGCTTACGCCCTATACAGAGTACATGAAAGTAATATTTTCAGGCTAAATCGGATGATGCTGGTATTTATTGATTGATTTATTTTTAAACATGGATGGTTATATTCACCAGAACATATAAATGCATTTAAACAGAAGAATATAAAAACAATGAATCAGGCCCATCAAGTATGAATTCATTTATTTAATGCCAAATGCAGATTTTCATTGTATCCATTTCCTTCACAATCACTTAAATAACTATAGTTGTAGATAATATTCTTTAATTTACTTAAAGTGTTTATTTATTTATTTACTTATTTATTTTGAGAGAGAGAGCACGAGTGAGGTAGAGGCAAAGAGAGAGGGAGAGAGAATTCCAAGCAGGCTCTGCACCACCAGGGCAGAGCCCCATACGGGGCTCGAACTTGCAAACCGTGAGATTGCAACCCGAGTGACAATCAAGAGGCAGACACTTCACCAACTGAGCCACCCAGTGCTTCAAAAATAATTACTTTAAAACTAATTATTTCTGTACATATATTAAATCTTTGTGTCTTTGACAAAAATTAGTTTGGCTAAAGCTTTGAATAGGTTCTGAGAAAGTGAAGTTGACTCTTCTAAGAGTACTGAGTAAGAAACAACACTGCTAGGAAGTGACGATGGCTATGCAGTAAAGATTAATGCTGATCATTGCCTAACTGATTTCTACTTGACATTGGGACAGCCAAACTGCCTCCACAGGACTTTATGCCTTCGATTGTGTATATAAAAAATGACCTTAGATAATCATATAGTTTTAAAATGTAGATATAGATATACATTTAAGAATTTTGGGTATAGGTATTTTTTGGGTTAGTTTTTCTTATTAAACACACATGCACAGAATTGGATCCAGAATCATCAAATTCTAGAATTTTATTCATTTTAAAAAATGCAAGTGATCTTATAACTCTCCTTACTCCTAAAATGGAGAGAGAAATGGGGCATTTGGGGAGGCTTACAGGGCACTACAAACAACATGCTTAGCTCCATGCCTAACGCAGTTACCCACTTGTTCATGAACCACACTGTGCCAATCACTCTCTGATTCATCGATGGTTTCTTGTCAATTACAGAGCACACACCAAGGAGAATAAATGAGCCCATTTTCCAAGAGCCTGCGATAGTGCTATATGAGTCTTCCCTGCCTGGTTCTTCGTTTCTCTAAAAACTTTTGTCAGCCAACCCTCATGGCTCACAGATCAGTTGCTAACAATTCCTAAATCTGAACTCTAGCTCAGACACTGCTTTGAACTCCAAGACGATTGTTTCTGCCTTTGTACTGGTTAGATCTATCTTTCTGTCAGATTCCATGATCACCAGAAAATACTCACTTTTAAACCTTTAAATAAACCATTTTTTCATATGTCTTCTCTACCTCTGTCATACCAGAGATGTGGCATGATAACCTATGGATGGTCATATCAGGAACCATTTCATTCTCAAAGAAGACAGTGATTCTAAATGCCCCCATATTCTTTGTGTTAAATTAAGTTGAACATCTGTTCCCTCCAAAATGTCTCAAATCTGTATTTCCCTGATGATAAATGAAGTTAAGGATCTTCTCATGTGTCCGTTGGCCATCTAGATGTCTTCTTTGGAAAAGTGTCTATTCATATCTTCTGCCCATTGCTTCACTGTATTATTTAGGTTTTGGGTGTTGAGTTTGGTAAGTTCTTTATAGATTTTGAATACTAGCCCTTTATCTGATAGGTCATTTGCAAATATCTTCTCCCATTCTGTCGGTTTCTTTTTAGTTTTGTTGACCACTTCGCGCTGATCATAATGGCTAAAATTAACAACTCAGGAAACAACGGATGTTGGCAAGGGTGTGGAGAAATGGGAACCCTCTTGCACTGTTGGTAGGAATCCAAACTAGTGTAGCCGCTCTGAAAACAGTGTGGAGGTTCCTCAAAAAATTAAAAATAGAATTACCCTACGAACCAGCAATAGCACTACTAGGAATTTATCCAAAGGATACAGGAGTGCTCATTCATAAGGGCACATGCCCCCCAATGTTTACAGCAGTCCTATCAACAATAGCCAAATTATGGAAAAAGCCCAAATGTCATCAACTAGTGAATGGATAAAGATGTGGTTTAAATATACAATGGAATACTACTCGGCAATGAGAAAGAATGAAAACTTGCCATTTGCAACAACATGGATGGAACTGGAGGGTACTATGCTAAGTGACATAGGTCAGTCAGAGAGAGACAGTTATCATCTGTTTTCATCCATATGTGGAATTTGAGAAACTTAACGGAAGACCATGGGGGAAGGGAAGGGAGAGAAAATAGTTTCAGAGAGGCAAACTGTAGGAGACTCTTAAATACAGAAAACAAACTGAGGGTTGATGCGGGTGGGGCGGGGGAGAGGGGAATATGGACGATGGGCATTGAGAAGGGCACTTTTTGGGAGGAACACTGGGTATTGTATGTAAACAATGAATCACGGCAATCTAATCTGGAAGCCAAGAGCACACTGTATATACTTTATGTTAGCTACCTTTGCAATAAATTATATTTAAATAAATGTCTCAAATCTGTCCCTTTGGCATTATGTTTTCATTTCCAAAGTTACAAACTCCTCATTTCATATAAGGATTAGTGATGTAATTACCAGATAATGTATGCTTCAAAGATTCTCCTCTACAGTCTAGTAGATGGGACCCAAATGCATTTGAGGATAAAAAGAAACTAACCATGTATTTAACTGTGAAGTCTAAGTAAAAAAAGTGTCCTAGGAGTGGTTAGCTCCAGGATGAGGGTACAGTCCTCTTTCTCTGCACACTTGAGACAACTTGGGATCCAACCACTGGCAGTTCTAGCTTCTTGTGGTCCCGTCTTTGTGGTTCTGGTGAAGAGAGCTTCATTTTCCCAGCTGCTCTGTCTACACAGGACAAGGACATGGATGGCCTGTCACTTGACCACTGGGCCCAGTGGGTCCTTGCACTACAAATGTCTCTGTCTGTACCAAGTTATCCATTCTTTGGACAAAGTAAGGGAAGGGACAACGACCATCAGAACCAGGTAAGATCGGAGCCAGGCTTTGCCTTGAAGAAAGAGGGCTGAGCCAACAAAAGTAACTTATTTACTCCTGAACTCAACTCTATTTTTCTCCTGGGTAAGGCCAACAAGCACTCTGGTTTGTAAACCGGAAGTTTCCCTGTTGTGCCTGCAGATTAAAATGCCAACTCATTTGCATTAAAATAAACCTGGTGTCATTCTTCTTTTAAGTCTTTTCAGCAGCCACTGTCTTTCTGCTTCTTTAGTGCACATGCTCCAGGGAAAAAAAGAGCAAGAAGAAAAGAAAAAAAACATAAATACAGATACACAAAACCTTAATACAGAGTACTTACTCCCTGGTGCCTTTGCCTTTTATAACTCTGCTGGTTCTCTGTCTGGAATGCTTGCCCCTTCTTCTTTCCATTTCTGTCATTCCAAGGAATTCCAAATTATTCTTCAGGTTCCAAGGAAAATACTAACTTTTTTGTGTTATTTTAAGGAAAAGAATTAACAATAATTTCCTCATTAGCATCTGCAAATACTTTGGGCATACCTTGTTTAAAGTACTATTGTTAGTACTATTTGTAGCATGAGCAGGAAGTATATACACATATATATGAATATACATAGAAATATACATATATTAACATACTTATAACTAAATATGCTATATTAATGGTATGTTATATTGTATAAACATTGTATATATGTATAGAGCTTTCCTATATATTCATACACATATTTCATTAACAGAAGATAAAAACATGTCCAGAAGGTAGATCATATCCCCACTACGTGTGACATTGATCGAGCTATTTAGCACATGGAACCTCCCTTTCTTTACCTGTACAATGTGAGTGATAATAATACTTACTTGTCAGGGTGAATGTTAGGGCAATTAAATGGCACATCTCTCCTTCTGGCCTCTGTTCTTTCTGCTTCCTTGGGGTTTCCCTGGCCTCGCTAGCCATTCTTTCTCCAGTCTCCTTTGCTGGCTTCTCTCTCTGATTCAAAACCATAAGTACTTCCAAACCTTGAGAGTTCGGCTCCAAATTTTCTTTTTCTTTGTATTTTCTCACTATGAGAGCTCACCTGATCTCATATTTTTGAAGACAGCTATATGACAATACATTCAAATTTGTGTCACTAGCCATTAACTTGTCACTACACTCCTGATTTGTATGTTCAAGTGGATTCTTGATACACATGTCAAACTCTCCAATTCCAAAACAAAATTCTCATTTGCTCTATCACCCCAGTCAGTCTTTTCCACCGCTAGGCACTGGACCACCTTCCATGCAGCTGCTCAAAACAAAGCCATGGGGTGTGTTTTGATCCCTCTCCTCCTTCCACATCCAAGCCACCAGCAAGTTCTGCATGCTAATCAACCTGATGGATCCCACATCAACAAATGCTCCCTGTCTCCAACACCACCAATATGTTGGTGTTCTCAGCATTGCCATCAAGACTTCTAAAATAAAATCTGAACTTTTTTCATCATTCCTTACCAGCTCTCCCCTAACAACCCCGCATTACAATTAGATTGAATTTATAAAACGTAAGGATGTTTTCATCACCATTTTGCCTAAAACTTTCTAATAAGCTTCCCATTACACTGTGAATAGCATCCAATTGCTTGCCATCAGTGACAGGCACCTGTCAAGTTTCCTACGTCTCTGTGCAGCTAAACACCCAACCTAAATTCCTTGCAGGTTCAAAGCAACAGCAGTAAAAGACAGTGTTTGAAAAATCATCTGACAAGATTTGAATCCAGGCTCTGGCACATACTAATGTGTGTCGCTTATAGAATATTTCTCTGCCTCAAATTCCTCAAGTGTAAAATGGGAATAAAAATAATAGTGTTTGCTGCAGAGGGTTGTGTTCAGCATTAAGTGGGTTAGTGTGCATTAAATGTCTAGGTCAATCCCTGGAACATGGTAAGTACCATAAAATTGTGTGCAGTTGATAATCAAATTCTAGCTCCTTGTCTTGCACACTCAATGAAATTGGGGACATTTTCTTGTTTGGTGCTATTTTTCTAGCATCTAGACCCTGCTAGAATGCTATAGAAGAGGTTCAATAAATATTTATTGGATAGTTGCTAAATAAGCAATGGTATTCGTGAAGTATATATCTTCAGTCAAGTGTACAGATATGAAAAATTTCAATTGTTACCACCACTTTGAACTTGTCGAAGCCAAGACAGAGTAAGTGGGTTGTTCTAAAGGGCATTTATTCTGCTCCAGGATCTGTGCCAAGCACTTTATATAGACTATCCTGAGTAATTTTCATGATAGTCATGTGAAATAAATTCTATGTCCATTTTTACAGATAAAGAAATTTATATTGAATACATTTGTAGGACTTTCATAAGGTCATAGAAGTAGTAAGTGGTTGGGTGCCTGGGTGGCTCAGACAGTTAAGCATGTGACTCTTGATTTTGGCTCAGGTCATGATCTCAGGATCGTGAGATCGTGCCCTACATTGAACCTCCCAACTCCCCATCGGGCTCCATGTGGAGCCTGCTTGAAAAGCTCTTTCTCTCTCTTTCCTTCTGCCCTTTCCCCACTTGCTCGTTCTCTCATACATGCATTCTCTCTCTCTTCTCTCACTCTCTCTCAAAAAAAAAAAAAGAAAAGAAAAGAAAAGAAAAAAGAAAAGGAAAGAAAAAGAATTAATAGATGGTACAACAAAGACTTTAGTGCTCTAAAACTATCATTCCCTTTTCTCACCATGCTAACATTTCATCTTTCTGAAGCACAATGCAGAGCACAGATGAAACTCCTAATAAATGTTTGTGGAGGGAATTGCACGTTAGATGACCATAACAGATCAATGTTGTTGAAAGAAACATTTCAGAATTAAAGTTGCGGAGGTGGGTTTTTATATGAAATAAAATCATTTCACAAGACTGATCGTTATTCTGATCTGTACAAGTGCTAAAACTTCTCGGCATTCAGAGACAAATATCAAATGTATTTTTGCACCATGGAGATATCACAAGCTTCTCTCAAAATTTTTCTAATCCTGCATTTCCCTGCTTCTACTTTCATGGACCAGTTATGGAAATTATTATTGCAAATTGAAGACAACTCCATTTTAACTGATCAGTCAGTTTGTGGGCTTCTTTTATGATCCCAAAATGCGTAAATCTTAGTCATTGGAATTCATTCTCTGTGGACAAATGTGTCCAATTGCCCGGTGTGATTAGAGCATTGTCAAAGGTACTTCGATTCTGATACAGTTTTCCTCTGATTATACTTATCATTACAGATCTTCTATTACGAGGCTTTAAGTATCAAAGGTTTCTTTTTACTTACTGTAAGAGTTTGCAGAAAGAATAATGAGGCTGACACAAATCCCATGAAATAGACCTTTTTCTAATTTACAGATTTTTTGGCAAATCTTCTTAAAATTCATTCTTCTTAGTGTTATTTAATCGAAAAAATCAAAATGTATCCACTTAATAGGCAATGTGACAAATAGTGGAATAACTACAACCGAAATGGGAAAATATCTTAATTGTCTTTTCTGCCAGAAACTTGAGACAATACGATGACTATTTAATGCATGTACTGTAATTGTTGCTATATATGGCATAATTGTTCTGTTATAATAAAAGAATTATTAATTTTTCTGTTGATGAGAATTTTCATGCATAGTTGGGAAAAATCTCTATATCAGAGACTTCAAAATGAAAAGCAAAGCTTATTTAAACATCCAAATTGAGCAATGAGGAGGTAAAGGGGCATGAATAAATTTCTTAATTTAGTGCTAAAAAGAAAGCTTCTCTCCCAGCTCTGCTTCAGAAAGTCACTGGGTCTTGGTTTCTACGTGTGGAAACAATTCCTAACACACTGGTGGTGTTTGTGAGGACTGAACGAAGAGCGTTCTACATTTCAACTGCATTCTTTGATTCTCTCCCTTCTCTTTTAAATTTGTTCCCCACATTCCAAGCACAGATGTCTTTTTTTCTCAGCTTTGGAGAATTTTGGTAAAACATAGATAACATAAAATTTGCCACTTTAACCATTTTTAAATGTACAATTCAGCATTGTAGGTTGATTCACAATACTGGGGAACCATTACCGCCACCTATTTCCAAAACTTTACCAACAGAAATCAGGATATTTCACACCATGCTTGACTCTTCAATATATTCCTAGTGTACTTAACATTCGGTTTGATCTCTTCCACTTATGCACAGTGGCCTTCTGTCATGCTCCCCCTTGCCTTATGGGCATGGATTGCATATTACTCCCGCCTGCCCCTCATTTATTGGACCCTAGCCAGACTAACCTATCCATAGTCCTGATACCTTTCAGCTTGGCACCTGCTGTCAGCTCATCCAGAGCACTGTTCTACCAACTCTGCACACAACAGACTCTCAGCCCTCACATTTCAGCTTATCTCTTTGCTGGGAGCCATCTTGGGCACACAGGTTGATACTTTCCCTGTGCGGAAAGGTGGATGTCGCAAGGCTCCTGCCGCCAAACTGGCACCCAAAACTATCTCCTTCTAATATTAATCTCTCAGGCTTGGATTTCTTGAATTGCCCTTGTTGGCCCCAAGAAATGTAGTGCTCTTTTGCTTTATGGCATTTAGATAAAAAGGAAGGACCTGAAGCAGGATGCTTTGACGGATTACATCTGAATGAGAGTAGCCTGGCCAGAAGTAATCTTAAAGTTGCATCCTGGGGATGGATTGCACAGATTGAGAGCAGTTGTGAGCTGGCTGGATATTGGTGTGACTTGCGTAAATGTTGGGCCCCTATTATGTAAGTTAACTCATTCATGAGCAAAGCACAAGCATTGGGAATTCTGTCCTTGCTGGATGGGTTGCACCTCCCCCATTGTAGTTGGAGGAATAGGCAGAATGACTCCTGGCCTGTTTATAGATAATTAACACAGGCCTAGGTAACACCCTGTTCTCTCCCCCTGCCTTAAATTCATATGATAATTAACTTGAAAACAACTTGCAAGATTCAGAAAATCTATGCTTTGTTGATAAAAACACATTGTTGTTCAAACTATGCTTACTGATGGGATGTCACTCACTCATTGCTGTAATGTCACTTACCACTTTTAAATAGACACTGAGACCAGCAGAACAGAGATAATCTAGCAGGAGTAGACGCTATATAAGTAGTTATATCCATGTTTGATAATCTAGGGTTTTATTGATATATTTTGATTGCATTCAAATGAAGTGGGTGTGTGTTTGTGTGTGTGTAGACTCATCTCATTTTACTACACAAACAAGATTTGTAAAATGGTTCTAATTTTATATTTGAAGATAGATTTTAGTGGTTTTAATTTTTAAGGGGAACCTAGATGTTTTTAAGGGCTCCTCAGGGAAGAAGAATATTGAGAAGATTAATTGTTAGAAATAAAAAAAGAAGAAGTTATTTGATTTTTATAATGTTATGAAATGGGAAAGTGAAGATTCTTGAAATTGGAAGCATTAACATAGTCCAGAATTCACCGAAGATAATTGCATTTCTTCACTAGAAGTTACCTGATGGTTGTTCCTGAAATTTTAGAAAGGAAAGGAAACATCTCTGAAGCGAGCTGGAGTGCAGAGGTGAAATGGTGGCATTTTCTCTTTTCCTCATAGATCTAAAGTCTAACAACATATGTTTCCCTATGCTAATCTTCGAAGCCAATGCATGTTTTTAATTTGCTTTATTGGTACTCAGTCTAGCATCCTTCAGATAGCACTGTATTAATAGAATACTGGTAAATATACTTATAGATACTTTGCCTATATTGAACAGACTGTATTCCTAATGTATGACAATTAAACGGGTCTCCCTCATTTCCAGGCTATTCTCTACACGGTCAGAGCAAGTACATGTTCTAAAATCTGAAACTGATCATATCATTCTCCAGTCTAAAATCATTCCAGGACCACCAAGGGCATGTAAAATGAAACCTAGATTTTAGGACACGGCAGAGAAGGATTTCACTACTTTCTCTTGCCTATTCTTCAGTGCAAACCACTGTCGCTGTCACCTTGTACCTTATTTTCCAGCCATCTCAAACTTCTTACACTTCAGAAGCATGTGCCTTGGTGTCTTAGGAAATGTTCTTTTCTCTTCCAGGAGTGGCTTTCTTCTTTTCCCTGATAGACCTGCTGATACCTGGCACTCTTCTATGCATTCCTAAAGACCCAGAACAACCCATCTTTGTTTAACGAATTCTGTCACCACTAAAAATCATCGATCACCTCCTCTGCTCTGCCAATACTAAAGCTCAGACTCAAAATTTAGTAAAGACTCTTCCCTCTCATTTATTAGGTATGTGACCTTAGGTAAATGATTTGACCTCTTTGAAAGTTCACTTTCATTACCCATGAACAAATGAGAACAGTAATAGTACTTAGTGTTTGGACAGTTTACTGATACGATGCAAGTAAATTTCTTAGCAGTCATAGCACTTGGAAAATAAATAACTCAATAAATGTGAGTGTTATTATTATTACTGTTGTTATTACTGCAGTCTATTACCCACTCCCAGAAAATTTAATATCCGGGGTCAGGAGAAACATCTAAGCAGGTAGCTTCTAGTTCCTCTGATCTCTTAACACAGATAACTGAGAGAATGAGCCTTTACGGTGGTTCAGTCCCAGGCGGTTTCCAGATTACTTTGCCATCAAATGGCACAGGCAACACTGAATGCACGTCCGTTACCTGACTTAATATCGGCATGACTTTTAATGAAAGGCAGAGGAAGATATACATTCTCTATGCCATCCACAGAAGCTTTGAATATTTCAAGTAAATTTCACCATGTTATTCTAAACTCAAATTATTCTCAAGACCTATTCTTTTCTGTAACACAGACTCCTCTTTTCATATGCCCCTATTATGTGGAGTACTTGAGACCACTTGCTGTTTCTTCTCAACTATTTATTTTCATGTCCATGTGGCTCCTTGCTTAATAAGATCTTTCTTTACTGTGAGGTGGAGTTCTCGTGCTGTGTCATTTGAATAGTGCCTGAGGCATCTATGAATTTGTTCCAGCCTGTACCTAAATCTTCACTCTACTTGGTGATACGCCCACAATAGTCTTGGCTCATCTTGCTTTAGTGGCCACAAGAAAGAACAGTGTTTCACAACGGTAAAGCTTTTTTTTTTCCTTTTTTAGCCCAACTTTGCTTGCCATTCCATAAGGTTTTATATCAATTGATTTTTCCAACAATAGTGTTGTATAAGAAATAGCCACAAAAAATCGGTAGCATAACGAAAAATAAGCTTTTATTGATCAAGCATCTGGATGGTCAGATGTGTCTGATTTTGGTTCAGCTTGCTCGCCTGTCTGAGAATTTGTTGTGTGTTGGTAAAGTTATATAGCGGAGAGCATGATTACAGAAAAAAGGGAAGAAGTTAAGCTACTAATGAACTCAATCTACCATGGTCTTATGGACTTGTAAAATGTTCTCTTAATTTAACCCTTTAACTCATCTTGACTGACCTATGTTTATATATTTTCCTTTGACTATAGTAAGTTTTCCTTCAGCAAATCCGCATGCATTATGCTTAATATTATATATCCACGTTATCATATGTGTTCTACTTGTTCAGTATCCTTGTTTAGAAGGAAATCTCATAAATAGGAAACATGGTCTAGAAAAAAGAGAGATATTCTCTCTCCTATTATCCCAGGTAATGTTTCATGCCACTCTAGACAAGACTTGTTAAACTCTGGCCCATGGACCAAACACTTCCTGCTGTCTGTAACTGTGTGACCTATGAGCTAATAATACATTATATAATATACATGTATATATAATATATACGACCTAATAATAATTATATATATGCATATGTGTTATATGTGTATATATAACAACACATAAATATGTATATACTATACATATATTTTTAAGATTTTAATTTAATTAAAAATGCAATTTTTAGCGAGAGAAGGGGGTGTGGCCCTGGGTGGTTCAGTCGGTTAAGTGGCTGACTTTTGATTTCTGCTCAGGTCAAGAGCTCACAGTTCATGGGTTTGAGCCCTGCATCGGGCTCTGAAAAAAGCCTGCTTCAGAGGCTCTGTCTCCTCTGTCTGACTCTCTCTCTCAAAGATAAATAAACAATTTTTTAAATTTATTTTTTAATTTTTAAAAATTTAATTATTTTTTAATTTTTATTTATATATATTATATACATACATATTATGTGAATAATACATATTTTATTTGAAAAAAGACTTAAAAGAAGCATAATATTTAGAGACACATGACAATTATATGAAATCCAAATTTCAATGTCCATAAATAAAATTTTATTGGAGCACAGCTAGTTGAGTAGCTGCGCCACACAGATCTCATCACTCACAAAAGCCTCAAATATTTACAGTCTGATTCTTTACAGAAAGAAAAAAAAAAGAGGTTGCCAACCTTTGCTTTAGACACTTTGCTGCTTGGGTTTCTCTTGTGTCTTTACCAACAACCTTCTCCACTGGTTCTACCTCAAAGAGGCTTTCATGACCGCAAAGTCCAGGAGTTGAGCTGGGTTTCAAGTGCTCACTTAATGACATCACGATTTTGTCTTGTTTCTTCCATTTTTGGCTTTGCTTTTCTCCATGAAGTTTCCATTCTTATTATGACAAGATACCCGCCAGGAGCTCCAGGTTTATATTCAGTCCTCACAGCAACCTCATCACCAAAAGCACCACATTAAATTGATTTTTATTGGCACTCATTGAGTCACGTGCATATACTTGAATGAATTGCAGTAAGAAGGGATATGCTATCACCTTATTGAACTGGCCTGGTTATATGCACACCCCTGCACACGGGCTTGGTATCCATCCATAAAGAGCAAAAGAATATGAGGAGCAAAGAATACTCATCCAGTGAATATTGGGAGTTGCAACTGGAAAGGGGCTGAATGTATGCTGCTTAAGAGTAAAAAGCAATTAACAACAACAATAACAACAAAAGTACAAACCACTTGCTCCTAGATCTATTTGAAAATAGAATCTTAAAAGCAAAACATAATTGAATTAATACTGCAAAATACATTTGTGCTGGAAAAAAATATGACCCTTACATTTCCTTTGTATCTAAAACATAGAAATGTTGCATAGTAGAGATGAGTTTATAAACACCCTTTTGTTTAGAAAATTAAGTAAACAGATCTTTATCAAAAACTATGCTCAGATCTAGATTTTAGAATCCTGTTAATGATTTTTTCATCACTAGAAGTGTTCATTTTTATTAGTATCCAACTTAATAAATAATTAAATAGTCACCTAAAAAATGCCGAGTATTATTTAATCTCCTAGATATCCATCAAAGGACTATGACTTGGACTCTGCTTGCAAAGAGATTGCTTTCAGGGGAGAGTGACAGAAAATTAAACTATAGAGTGACAAACAAAAATATGTAGAGGCTGTGGTGGTAGGACCAAGAAAAATAAACTTCATTTGTTGTTGGGGAGTGAGTACATTTGTTATGTAGGTGGTGACACTTACCTGTCTTAAATGCCTACAGAATTTTTCCAAATGGATCCCTCACTAATCAGTGAAGTATCAGCCTGTGAAAATTCACTAAGCATGAAAGAAATTGAGGTGTTTGGAAAACTGTTTTATACTGTCGTTCACTGTGACTTTACCTTATAGTGTGTGCACGGAAGATTCAATGACTGAGATTGGGAAGGATATTGGCAAGTAATAAGGCCAGATAATTAGTCAGAACATAAGAGCTTTTTACATCAGACTAATGAATTTGTATTTTATCTTGTGTGCCAGAGACTCAATAATAATAATAATAATATTAGGAAATTAGATAAGTAATTTCAGTGGTCATTTTGAAAAACTACAACTTTTAACATTAAATATAATTCAACAGAGACTGTGAACCTATCGTGTCTAAGAGACCAAACATGAGAATCTTTTGGTAAGTGATTTTAGGGCTTCTTAAATAACTTTATTTCTAATGTTTCAAAGGGCTTTTTCAAGAATTAGGTAAAATTTTATGTTTAGAGCAAAAAGATACTATATTATTGCCTCTTTCATGTAAAAAAATAAGTGGACTTATGAATCAGGAAGACTGGTTATCTCCAGAAATGAATGAAAATGGTAGGAAGGTTGGGTGTATGGGATGGGGTAGAGGGCTGATTGTAAACAGTGGGTCTTCTCTGAAGGCAGCTTTTTGGTAGATTCCAAATACTTTTAAAGTTTGTTTTATTATTTATTTTGAGAGAGAGAGAGAAAACGAGTGGGGGAAGGGCAAAGAGAGAGAGAGACAATCCCAAGCTGACAGCACAGAGCCTGATGTGGTGCTCCAACTCAGAAACCATGAGATCATGACGTGAGCCAAAATCAAAAGACAGATGCCCAACTGACTGAACCACCCAGGAGCCCTGATAAATTCTAACTTTTAACATTGTTTACAATCTTTTTTAATGTCTAATATAGGAAATAATAAAAAGGAAAAACAAAAGGGGAATGCCAATAGAAGCGAATGGATATAATAATTGTGTTACGAATAAGTAGCATAACAATAATGAGAAGAGAAAACAATAAATGCAGCTTCAGAACAAAGTATTTTTATTGTGTAATCCAAAACCAAAGACCAAAAAATTGTATACAAATATATTTTTTTAGTTAATAGGTGTGTTTTCACATTGGTGTGTGTTAGCAATGCTGACAATACTTTATTTGTATTTTATGATGGGGCTAATCAATAAAATTTGCAAGTGATAGCCAGATTTCACACTGTAAGGGAAAAACATTACAAATATTTGAAAAAGAGGAAAGGATAGAACCTTGGTGTTACGTTGAAATTGGAGGTGTATGTATTAAATGTATGTTTTTAGACATACACATGGATAGAAACAGAAATGTAGATGTGTGTATGCATGTCTGTATTCCCTACCTCTGTATACTGAAAAGTACACAGTACTAGTACCCCAGTACTAGTGTGCTCGCTCATTGCCACAGCTTGATTTCCAAGTATCACTCTCAAATAAAAGGGGCCAGGACTCCTTGGAGAAATGGCTGATTCCAGAGTCCGGGCAGAGGAAGTACAAGTTGAGCCTGCATCATCTGCTTGTATCAGAAAGGCTGGAAGTTTCTAAAACTTGACATTTCAAAAATGCATAAAAGGCAACTTGAAGGGCATCTCAAAGGCCAAATATGACAATAACAACAACAACAATGACAACAACAAAATAATGGAGCAAAATAATAATAGTAACAATAAGAAGAAGAAGAATGATGATGATAGTAATGGGATATAACCCTAAGAAAAAGTGGGACCTTTTGGGTGTAGGCTGAAGTCAATGAATTATTGAATAAGCAAATACATGGAGGGCAAAGGAAAGCTCTTCTTTACAAGAGAATTCCAACCAATGAGTAAATTTTTAAAAAATAGTGGAAAAAGTAAAACAGTATTGCTCAAACTCTAAAATAACAACTTTTAGGTTTTTTTTCAAGCAGGAATAATTAAAGAGTACTAAAATTAATGGATGGATATATGACAAAAAGTGGGCTTTTTACATAATTTATAAACAACTGTGATAAGATGCTAATTACTTACAAAAGGAAAACAATCCTATTACAGAGAAATAACCTGGAAGATGCCTCAAATGATCAAAGTTAACATCATCACTAATGCAAAAAATCAATGCTGTCTGCTACTTGCTATGATTCACCAAGATAGATGCATCGTTTCCGCATATTCCTATCAAAAATACATAACCTGAATCATAAAATTAAAAATAATCCTACAAAATCAAAGGAGATATTACCCAATGTCAGGGCAATGGTCTTCAAAAGTGTCAAGGTCATGAACGATTAAAGGAGACTTAGGAGGCATTTTAAGTGAATGCAAGATCTTGGGTTGAAATTTGTTTAAAAGAAAAAAGATACCAGTGTGATAGTTGGAAAAATGTGAGTATGGTCTGTAGATTAGATGACAGTAATGTTTCAGTGTTAGTTTCCTGTTTTTCCTGTGTTTTATCATTGTACAATGACTATGTAAGAAGCTAACATTTGGGATTTGAATTAAGGATCTGTGGTAGAGATTGTCAACCTCAGAACTATTGACATTTGGGGCCAGATATATCTTTGTTGTAGAATCTGTCCTCTGCATTGTACGATTTTGAGCAGCATCCTTGGCTTCTACCCATGAGATGTGAGGAGAATGTGGATGCCTCCCTCACCCACTGTGACAGTCAAAAATATCCAGATGTTGCCGAATAAATATCCTTGGGGGAGAAAATGTGAAATCACCTCCAGTTGAAAACTACTGGTACCTGGGAATCCTTTGTGCTATTTTTACAACTCTTTCGCAAGACTGAAATTACCTTAAAAGTTTGTGTTTTTTTTTTTTTAATGTCTATTTATTTTTGAAAGAGAGACAGAGTGTGAGTGGGGGAGGGGTAGAGAAAAAGAAAGAGAGAGAGAGAGAGAGACAGAATCCGAAGCAGAATCAGCAGAGCCCAACGTGGGGCTCAAACTCAGAAACCGCGGGACCTGAGCCAAAGTCAAATGCTTTACCGACTGAGCCACTCAGGTGCCCCAAAATTAAAACTTTTCAAAGTGTGTGAAAATGCCCAGGTTAAGGCCAGTAACATACTGAGGACTAAATATAAAATCGTTCTTTTTAAAAACCTAGTGAGGAGACCTCTGGGGAGGTTCACATACATTTCTAACCCCATGTTTCAGTGAAAACTTCCGCGGATCTATTCATTTAATCATATATGTAATGAGGGACTCTTTAAATGTAAAATGTCTGCATTTTGACACCCCCAACCCTACATTTGTCCTCTCGGATAGATATCCAAACAATGTGTATCTACGCACCAGGTCAGTCTGATTTTGCAATTTAATGCTTCTTATTCCTTCAGCCTTCTTCAGAATGCAAACCTTTTCTATTTGGGTTAATTTCACACTTCGAATCTTACCAAAACCTCATTATTCATTTTTTTTTCCTAGGGATCAGCTCTGCTGAATGCTACGTGTGATGATAACAGGAAAATCTGTAATATTATTTCACAGAACTTGAAACACAATGTGACCTGCAGGAAAATAGAAACAGAATATGGATAAAAACAGGTCCTGTTACCCTTCCTTTTGACATTTCGGATTTCAGTTTTTGACAGCCTGACCTTGCAACTCATGTGGTTTGTAAGTGCCAGTTACTCCATGACAATGGACAAGGGTGCTCTCTGAATAATAGGCCTGTGCTTAGTGATACACTTGACTCAGAGAGGAAAAGAAAGAGGAAAAAGACAATCAGAAGAGAAAAGAATCATAAAACAGAAACAGTGGTTGAAGATCAAAGCAGAGGAAGGGACAGAGACATAGGAAAAGAGAATGAGAAATAGATCAACAGTAGCGATAAAGTTCAAGAACCTAACAGACTGAAAGAGCAGGAGCAGAGAGTTGGCTGCCTCTTGTTCAGGGACAGGAGAGGGACAAAGATAGAAAGAGAGAGAGAAAAAGAAACAGAAAAAAAAAAAAAAAGATGTGAAATGTATAATGAAAGAGAAGACAGAAACCCTGTGCTTCCAAAATCTAATTGGTGACTTTGAGCTCATCCAGGAGAGTGTGCCCAGTGTAATGAGAAATCTGGAAATTACAAATTATGAAAAAAAATTAAAGTAACTAGTAATATCTTGTTTGAAAACAGGACCTCATACGAACACATAGTGGTCTTCAAATATTCACAGCAATTCCATTTGGAGACAAGAAAAATAGAAAATAGGGGCACCTGGGTGGGTTAGTCTGTTTAGCATCCAACTTTGGCTTAGGTCATGATCCCACAATTCGTGGGTTCGAGCCCCGCTTCAGGTTCTGTGCTGACAGCTCAGAGCCCAGAGTCTGCTTTGGATTCTGTGTCTCCCTCTCTCTCTGCCCTTCTCCCATTCAAACTCTGTCTCTCTGTGTCTCTCAAAAATGAATAAATGTTAAAAAAATTTTAAAAGAAAAATGGAAAATGGAATTTTATGAGTCTGGAGAATAATAGGTGGTAAAAGGGAAATATAGATATATACTCTCCAGAATTTGAGCTGGTCAACAACAAATTGGGCCGTGTCGTGACTTCCTGAGCCCCCAACCACCTGGTAGTGCTAGAGACGGGCTGCTACTGCCTGCAAAAGACAATAGCACTAGAGTCTCATGTAATTTATTATCCAAACTCAGACACCCTTGAAAGTAAAAGGGGGTTCACTTATAATTACTTCTGGACACTAAGTTTGTATCTGAACTCATCTGGGCAAACTGGACTATTTAGTAACCCTGAAGAAGCTCTAGCTGATTCCTGGGACTATTTCCAATGCTCTGGCCCCAATCAATTTTTCCTTTCTTGCCTGGTCATTTCACGGGTGCATTTCTCAGCCATTTGAAAGTGGAGTGGGGATCAAGTCTCCCTATGTGTTAGTGTCAGTGAAAATTAATACAATAATTAGAAGATAGTGTAAATGAGAGGCACTTGGGTGGAGTAGTTGGTTAAGTATCAGACTCTTGATCTTGGCTCAGGTCATGGTCTCACTGTTGGTGAGTTTGAGACCCCCTGCTTGGGATTCTCTCTTGCCCTCTCTTTCTCTGTCCCTCCCTCCCTCTGTCCCTCCCTCCCTCTCTCTCTCTCTTCACCTCTCCAAAAACAAATAAAAGAAAAAACTAAGAAAATAAAAAAGATCGTGTAAATAATTTAAATGTCAAGGTATTAATTAACTAATTAATCCAAGGAGTGACGTTAAATAGATCTTATATGCCAGCAGTTGTGTTAAACACTGGATAGTCAGTGGTGAAAGACAGGGAAGACATTTCTGTTATATTGAAGACTACATTTGAGGAAATGCTCATTTAGTATATTCTAGCCATGGCATTAAGCTGTCCAACAACCTGTCCTAATTACATCCACCCACATGCAATATAAAAATATTGCAAAGTAAATATTATTAATTCCAATTTAGCAATGAGCAAGCTTAATTTTCGAGAAATTAAATGACCTGCTAGGGAACTCAAAAATGGTATGGGAAAGAAGGTCTCATAAATAAGTGTTCCAGTTCTCCCTTCAGTGAGATCTCTATGGGGTTACAACTGCATCTTATAAAAACAAGTGAGTCTTTTGTAGGGGACTCTATTGGTCAAAATATAAAAGTAAATTATTTTAAAAAAAACTTTTTAAAATATTTTTTACATTTATTTGTTATTTATTGAGAAAGAGGGAGAGAGAGAGAGCACAGGGGAGGAGCAGAGAGAGCAAGAGAGAATCTCAAGCAGGCTCCATCCTGTGAGATCTCATGAACCATGAGATCATGTCCTGAGCCAAAATCAAGAGTCAGATGCTTACCCAACTGAGCCAAGTGCCCCCCAATTTTTTTTAAGTTTATTTATTTATTTTGAGAGAGAGAGAAAGAGAGAGACAGAGAGCACTGTGCAAGTACAGCAGGGGCAGAGAGAGGGGGAAAGAGAGAATTTCAAGTAAGCTTCACACTGTGAGCATGAAGCTCAACCTGGGACTCTATCTGAGGAACTATGAGATCAGGACCTGAGCCAAACTCAAGAACTGGACGCTAAACAGACTGAGCTACCCAGCCATCCTTAAAAACATTTTCCTTAACTCTAGAGCAACCTATTTAACTCATGCTTATATAAACATATTTCTGGAGCCCCATAGATGAAGATCACACAGCTAAGTGAGTGGCAGTATTGAGATTTGAACCAGTGTTCTGTCTACACCGATGGATACCTATAGATATATATTTTTACTTCTGTTTTAATTTTTGATTGTTTTATTTCTATTTTAGCCTAAACAGAAATTTAATTTCTCACAGTTCTAGAGCCTGGAAATTCAAGATCAAGGTGTTCATAGGGTTGATTTCATCTAAAGTCTATAAGGGAAGGGTCTGTTCCAGCCCTCTCTCCTTGGCTTGTCGACAGCCAAACTCTTCTTGTTTTTGTCTTCACAAGGTCATCATCCTGTTCACAGGTATCCCTGGTGTCTCTTCCTCTTCCTATAAGGACACTGATGATAACGGGTTAGAGCTTTACCCCAACGGGCTTGTTTAGCTTGACCATTTCTTTAGAAACCTTACCTCTGAATATAGTGACATTCTGAGGTACTAGGCATTGGGACTTCTACATATAAATTTTGAGGGGACACAATTCAGTCCATATAACTTGTCAAGTCTTTTGGAATAATGAACAAATTCTGTTCCATGATGAAAAAGCCTAGCCCTTGTTTTTGTCTTTGGTCAATGTTCCTATGACTGATTTCCTTGTTATCTGCATTTCAACCTCATTGACCATCTCTCGGTGGGTCCTAAGCATTATGCTCTCTCCTGAATTAGATCTTTTTCATTTGCTGAAACTCTCTCTCCCTCTATCTTAGCCTAATAATTTTTCTGCAGAAGCAAATCACTGCCAGAGAATCCTCAACATTAAGCTTTGCGGATATTTGAATTTTGCCATCCTTGTCTAATTTTACCCAGCCTGCCTTGGAGAAGGCATAAAATTCCCCTGCTACTGAGCGACTAACTGCTGGATTTGCAGGTCCTATGTCACTTCTGCATTCATGTCACCTTTTGCCGTCATGAGTTAAATATGACCAAATTCCTTTCCTTTCCTTCCCTTCCCTCCTCTCCCCTCCCCTCACCTTCCCTAGCCTCTCTTCCCATAGCCTCTCCTCCCCTAGCCTCTCCTCCCCTCCCTTCCCTTCCCTTCCCTTTCTTCTTTCTTTCTTTCTTTCTTTCTTTCTTTACAATCACCCATTACTTTTTTTTTATTTTATGAAATATATTTAACATATAACTTGATGTAAGTATAAGGTGTACTCCATGTTGATTTGCTACATTTATATATTGCAATGTGGTTGCCATGTAACATTAGATAACACTTCTATCATGTCACATAATTATCAATTCTTCTTTGGGGTGGGAGTAATTAATAATTATTAGCAAGTTTGATGTCCATAATAAAGCAATGTTGTCTGTCTATAATCACTATACTGAGTGTTAGATCCCCAGGATGTTTTTATCTACTATGTGCAAGTTTGTATCCCTAAATGACATCTCTCTACTTCCCCCACCTGCCCTGCCCTTGGTGACTACCATTCTACTCTGTGTTTTTAGGACTACCATACTATCATACAGTTCCACTTCTGGGTATATATCCAAAGGAAACGAAAAAAAAAAAAAAGACATCAAAGAAATAGCTCCACTCCCATGATTTATTACAGCTTTATCCACAGCAGCAAAGATATGAAAACAATCTCTATCTGTCAATGGATGAATAAAGAAGATGTAACATATATATTGCATATAATAATATATAATATAATAATATATAATATAATTAATATAATATAAATTGTTATTCGGTCATGAGAAGGAAGGAAATCCATTTGTGACAAGATGGGTGGATAGAACTTGAAGACATGACACCAATAAGATAAGTCAGACAGATCAACATAAGTGATGTATGACATCATCTATATGTGGAATTGAAAGAAACTGAAAATGCACATGACTCATGGTAGATGCCTGCAATAACTTGCAGGCGAGAGTTGATGAGTCCTAGAATGTGAGAAACAAAAGGGATGACACAGGAATGACATGGCTGAAGAGTGCCCAAACAGAGGACATTCCCTCCTGTTAATCAATGATGAAAAACATTCCCAAGGTCTGCTTTCTTTTATGGTATTTTTAGGATAATTCTATAATTCATTTCATAACTCCCCTACATGAGGTCTCTATCAGCTCCAGGCTCATGTCCTCATAACAGTGAAACCAGTAAACAAGGTTTCACTGTACCCAAATATTAAAGAAAAAAAGAAAAGGAAGGAAAAAAATGAAGGCGGAGAAGGGGAGGAAGGATTCCCTAAGTTTACCATTTATTGCCCTCAACTGGATAGCAAACCATTCTTATGACCTATATGATGACATAGCCATAAGGATGTGTAAATAAAATTCATTGTTTAAAATTACGGCCACCAATAGAACAGTAAAGAATCTGAACCATCTAACCCATGTAGGATAGAACTAAAGGAAAGAAGGATTGCTAAAGAAATTGGAGAGGCTGGTACCAGAAGAAAAGGAAACAGAAGCTGGACAGTGTAGCCTAACAAATGGTCATCCCAGGCCTCATCTTCAGACATCATAAGATCTAGTGTTTTAGTAAGATGGAAAAACAAAAATTATATTTGGCAGCTTCATATCTATAATTGGGTCTATGAGTCTTTGGGACAGTCATAGTATTTGTCCACATTTTTAATGCAAAAGCAATTATAAAGTAAGTACATACTGAGTGCAGGAGAATGTCTATCAAATTGTAAACTCAGAACCTCTAAGTAAATTACTAGAAGCAAAGAGATGAATCACATGTTCAAACTCCTTTGTATACAGGACCGGCTTACTAGATAATAGTTTGCCTTTCTATTCTTCCTCCTCCTTCTCCTTGGTTCCTCATTCTTTGCCTTTTCATTAATATATGGCACTAGCTCTGCCCTTTGGGATCACAAAAAATGAGTCTCCCTCTTTCTACATGACATAAAGCCTCACTCATATTCTCTTCACTAATTTAAAAGTCTAAAAATCTTTTAAGTATTGTTTCCATAGCTAATTTCTAGACCTCTCAAAATTCCAATAGCCTGAATTTAGATTTACACTGATTTACTAATAACATAACAGGTTACAGTGCTATAGATGATATTTAATTATATATACTATCAAGTATCTTTTGTATCCAACCATTCCTGAACTTCTAAGTCTTCAAATTGTCTCTTGTAATTCCTTGATAGATAGGAATTTTCCCTTTCTCTCTATTTTATTTTGTGGCAGCTACTGAGGTATTGATATGAAGAGAAACATATGTATTTCATGTGTACAATTTGGTGAGGGTGGATGTATGTATACACCACTGATACCATTGCCATAATCAAGGTAATAGACATAGCCAACATCTCTCATTGTGTCCTTGTGTCTTTTGGTTGCCTTGTTTGTTTCTTTGCTTTTGTGGTAGGAACATGTAACACGAGATGTACTCTCTTAAATCAATTTGAAGTGCTTCTGTCTATAGTACCACTGGTAGAGCAGACTGTACACTTGGACTTTCTCATTTTAAATCTGTTCTATAGTTTCCTAACATTCTTTGTATCCTCTCTCATATAAGTTCCTTAAAAATAACTGCAGTTATTTGTGAGGGAAACATATGAAGCTGATAAGAGCAACATGGTACAACGGAGAGATAACAAGATTTAAGACTGGAATCCCTCTGTTCAGAGTTAGTTCCTTCATTCACAGGGGCGAACCTACTTTGGTAAATCACTTGACCATTCTGAGCTTCAGTTTCCTACCTATAGTGATTGTGATAACAATATGAATGCTTCACAATGTTGGTCATGGCTGTCAGTATGATTAAGTTATCAAAACATAATTGAATTTATTTTATGATCATTCTTAACATCATGGAGGTTGGGGACCCTGACATCATTATTCTGGCACATGGAGGAGCTTCTTACCTTCTGACCAGCTATGTAGAACAGGGCCTCAAACTTATATGTGAATTGAATGTGATTGTTTCTCAAATATAAAGCACCCTTGAGGACAAGAATAAGGAGAAGTAATTTTGCTCTTTTGTAGGCAACTGTAGCATTCAGAAATGTAATGCATCAAATATGTTCAAGTGAATCAATATCCCCTCAGTGTGACTTGAGTACAAATCAAAATTTATGATCCAAATATGGCATACTGTGACCAAAGTGAATGAATAAAAGAAAGTGGTTTTAGAGAAATAAACATTTCTATATCAGAATGGCTGACCATTAATTTTTATGAAGGCGTTGAAAAAAAAAGGTAGAGCTACAGATACTTTTGCATGCAAATGATAATTTACTCTTCCCTGAAAATTCAATATAGTATAGTCTGTAAAATTACACTAGATTTTGTTCATAGTAGATAATCATACAACCATAACAAATAAATATATTCAAGAAAGTGTGCTGGTAGTTACACATTATCTTAAAACAGCAAAGGCTGATGAAAATCAGATAATGGAGTCCCCACATAACACAAGTGTGACGTGAGGGTAACTTTGTCGGAGTCAGAAAGCTGGTCAGAGCTTCCCTCATCAGCTATATGTAGATGATTTTCAGTTTACATTTCATATCTGTGTCTCTCTCTCCTAGTTGCAAACTACTTTATATACTTGTAAGTTTACCAGACTTAGCAAATAATAATCCAGGATGCTCATTCTAGGTGGAATTGCAGCTAAAAAATAAATGACTGCTTAGTATAAGCTTGTTCTATGAAATATTTTGTACATTGTTTTGTGCCTGTCTTAGCCTATCAATAAACAATGTTGTGGTTGGACCAACCATTGTAGTACTTATTATTATTGCAAGATGCCCTTAAGCAATAGCCATCAGGAAACTTTGAAAAAATAAAGGCTTACAACTTACAGAACCTGAAAACTACATAGCACACCTGGGGCCACACAGCAAGGTCACAGGTAGAGAGAGAGAGAGAGAGAGAACAAGTGCTTAGGTTTCAGCTCATTCTTGTTCCAGTTACTGTAAAGTCCTCCTAATTGGATTATCTGTCCCTATTTTGCCTCCTTAATCGACTCATGACTTTCTAGTGAAAAAGGAAGATCCAATAACAGATCTGATGATCTCCTTACCTGACTTGTTGGCTCCAGTGACCACTAATTAATGACAAAGGAGAACCTAAAACATCCCCATTCAAGATCATTCATAGTCTGCCCCCTGCTTGCTATAGCCATCCTACATTTCTCAAAACCCCTTTGCCTCTTATATTCTCGACCAGGGGTATTCAAGCTAGTGCCCATCAACTATTTTTGTAAATAAAGTTGAATTAGGCTTTAGCTATGTCCATTTGTCTACATATTGTCTATGCTTGTCTTCCTGCTAGAACTCTAGTAGTTGCAATAGAGACTGATGGCTTGCAAAGCTTAAAGTATTTGCTACCTCACCCTTATAAAAAGTATCTGATGACCGCACTCTACATGGACCTAATTATTTGTAATGGTTTTGAATTTACTGTGTTCTATCTCACCACAAGACCAATAAAACAATCTTTATTCAAAATGTTCTTTTTCTTTTTTTCACATAAGCCGTCACAATCCTCAAAACTCCGCTTCTCCTTTACAGTTCAAATCAAAACACCTCTACCTCCAGAAAACCTAGTCCGTCAAAACTGGCATGACCCCATCACCTCTGGGTTCCCTTGGACTTTTTTTTCTCTCTACCTCCTTGCTCTATTTATCACACTTGGTATTTATGCAATGTTCTAAGACCATAAGATCTCTGCCTTATTCCCTACTCTAGTCTCAGTACTTAGCAGAGGGCTAGCAGAAACAAGGCGCTCATTTTATTTTAAGATTAATTTTAATCAGTGAAGTAACAGAAGCGTCCAGATTCCTGATCCAGGGATATTCCTATTTTTTCTAAGTTTCTTCATTTTTCTTGTATTGATAGGTTGATTTTAAACTTTTGGGCATGTGTTTAAAATATGTTCCTTGTTGTTCCTGTAAACTTGAAATTCAAGCTCTGAAGTTATGAATTTTACCTAATAGTTTAGAATAGCTCTTTGTGTAGTTAATATCCAGAATGAATAGCCAAAGAAAACAGTATTTCAGGATACACATTAAAAACATCAATATAATTGAACAGAAGGCATAAAGTCAAGGAAAAGATGAAACCCCTCACAACTGCCTGAAAGTATTTGCTAGGTATGGATTAATTTTCTATCTTTGTTTTTTTGTTGTTGTTGTTGCTGGTTGTTCAATTTATTTTCGTTACTGTTGTTTTGTTTTAGTTTTTCATCAATTCACGTGGCATTACATAGAATGAAATACTGGTTGGTCGATATACACGTCTATTAACCCTGAAAGTCAAATAATGTTATTGAAAGACTCAAATCAAACTTTCTTTCTCTAGGGGCACTATCATCTTCATCCCAATAGATGCTGTCTAAAATGTATACAATAGGAGCGCCTGGGCGGCTCAGTCGGTTAAGTGTCCGACTTCGACTCAGGTCAAGATCTCACTGTCCGTGAGTTAGAGCCCCGCGTCAGGCTCTGTGCTGACAGCTCGGAGCCTGGAGCCTGCTTCGGATTCTGTGTCTCCCTCTCTCTCTGCCCCTCCCCCACTCACTCTGTCTCTCTCTCAGAAATAAACATTAAAAAAATAAAAAATAAAATAAAATATACAATATTAATGGATATATATATCTGTATACGTATCTCTCTATGTATCTCTATATGCAAAGGCAATTGAATATATGAAGCAAGCAATAATTTTATTATGAAGAGGAATGGGTGATGGAACACTTATAGCTCTCACTAAAGCAATATTTGTAAAGACAATGAACATTTTTGTAATAACTGCCATAAGAACTAATACATACATTGTTAATAGCAGATGATCCTAAGAGTAAAATGAGTAATGGTGAAGTGTAGAATAAGGAACGTGCTTTACATTATAAGTCTTTTGTATACATTTTTATATGGTATTTTTTTATAAATGTATGTTCTCACTAGATCTTACCTCTGGGATAATATTCGTGAGTATTTTACTTCTTTATTCATGGACCCATATTTCAGTTATCCTTTTTATACTCAAAATCCCAGATTGCCCTAACGCACTGGGCATTTTGTTTCCTGTTTTATTTACATTCAGCTCAATTTTCATCACATGGCTTGTCTAACAAAGAAGCATTTCATGTGGTTTCCCAGAGGCCTCCAGTGAGATCAAGCCCCAGTTGGCCTTATGAGTCTTCATGAGCACACACTGTATTGAGATTCTTCTTTTACCTGATTTACATTCCTATCCCCTACTTGTGCAACCAGTGACTCCCCCTCAAAATAACTTTTGCAATCAAAAGCTTGTATCAGAATCTCTTCAAGGGAAACACAACGATAATTGGAGCCAAAAAAAGGATTATGAACCATAGGAACAGAGTTCTGAGATTAGACTGCTAATGGCCAAATAGTAACACGGCACTGTAGTGGATGATAAGTTAGGTTATGAGGCTTCCAACCATGACCGAAGGGTAATAGAATATATATAGGTGTGGGAGGATGTACTGGGTGATGGGACAATTGGAAATCTATGGATTCTACCTGTTAACAACTACCACAGAGCTCTAAAAGAACATACTAGTTTCTGTTTAATCAACTATTAACCCAGGGAATACTAAAAGGAAGTAAGTATCAATGGAAATGTTTTAAAAGAGGATAGATTTTGTTGAATATCAGGCCTTAGATCTTACTGTAAGGGTTTCCAAGTTAGGAAGAAGCCTGAACTTTCAGCTCTAGCAAGACTTCTACAATAAAATTGGTTCAGGAAGAAGAAGAAGAAGAAGAGAAGAAGAAGAAGAGAAGAAGAAGAAGAAGAAGCAGCAGGAGGAGGAGGAGGGGGAGGAGGAGAAGAAGGAGAAGAGGAAGAAGAAGGAGGAGAAGAAAGAAGGAGAAGAAGAAGAAGAAGAAGAAGGAGGAGGAGGAGGAGGAGAAGAGAGAAAAAGAAGGAGGAAGAGGAGAAGGAGGAGGAGGAGGAGGGCAAGGAGGAGGAGGAGGAAGAGGAGGAGAAGGATAGAACTCTTAAGACCTTGGATGGGGAAATTCAGTAGATGTGTTGAGAATCTTGATTCCTTAGATATCCCTAAGTCTTCTTTGATTCAGAGTGGCCTTCTACTCTTTATAAAGAGAATAATCTCTCATTGTATGAAGACTATGCAAGGACTTTACCCAAGGTAAATGCCAACCACTGTGATACTGAACATGCCCAGGGATAGATCTGGAGTGTCCAATAAAGTATATGGTTGGATGGGGGAGAGTTTATTACACAAGAGACACTCCACAGTCATTTAGAATTTAATATACCTATAACAGTGGTCTAAGTCAATCTTAGTATACTTTTGGAATCGGTCCTTGAGACTTAGAAGTAATGATGATCTACGAATAAATGAGAGATACCAGTATGACCTTAATAGATAGGGATGAAAGAATTTCAAAATAGCTGAGACAAGGTGGCGCACACATTTATGAGAGATCAGGTTGACAGACAGCAAGTCCAGGGAGATGACCAGGATCTTGGTGATGGCTTTTCAAGTGGCAAAGTAGATGGACAGCCAATGAGAATGATGTTTTATTTGTATGTATGTATGTATAATATATGTATATATAATATGTATACATATATACATATATATATTAAAGATTAGGAACGTACAAGAAGAAATTAACTGATCCATTGGAAAAATCACTCTACTTTTCCCAGTTTCCAGATACAAGCCAGTTTTTGGACCCCAGAATCTATGACTGAAAGGAAGATCATATGTGTTTAAGGAAGAAACTTTAATGCTATAGCAATAGTATACAATAGCTATGTCTTCCTAAGGCAACATACAGGTGTTTGTAAAAGTAACTCTTCATTTAGGAAAAAATATCTAGATGTTGAGGGGACTACAAGATACAGAATCCAAAATACAACTGATAGTAAAGAATGAGTAGTCTCTCCTTTTAAAGTGTGAATGTTCAGAGGGCACATAATAATTAGACTCCTGACCCAAATATGTCCCATCTCGGTTTCTGAGTGCATAAATACTTGGTCATTTCCCCTGCTACAGAGGGCATAAACCATCTGAATATAATTAGCAAATTGCAGAACCATCATCCTGTTTCATCACATATGAAAGAAGAACCATTATGCTACAATGGACCAGGTGTAAGCTTGAAAAACTGTCCACATCCCCCATTCACAGTAAATCTCAATTAGTTGTGCATCCTGGATGAAGTAGCACTGATAATGCCACTATCAAAAACTTAAAGGACATAGCAATGGTTAGTCTTACTACATTTCTGCTTAATTCACTGATGTGGTATGTAAAAAAAGGAGAGAAAAAATATGGATCTTGATAAATTATGGTAATCTTCTATAAATATACCAAACTGGTAGCCTCAATCATAATTTTTGTGTTGGGGTTATGTCTTTTCTAGAAGAAATCACCAATCCATATTGTTCTTTACATACAGTGATAGAACTGGGGAACTACACTTTCCAATGCCTGTCAAAGGGAGGATCAGATGTCGTTAGTATTCATGTGGAAACACAGCGGTATACTCTCACTGTCTTGACTCAAAACTATATGAATCTCCTGCTCCATCTCAATGTAGATTGAAAGGACCTTAATTATCTGGACATGCTTGCACTGTTTTGCTGTGCCAGAGTTCACAAACTTTTACTGTGAAAGGTCAAGTAGGAAGTATTTTAGACCTTGTAGACCATAATATCTGTGTCAAAACTTATAAACTCTGCCATTGAACAGTCATGGACATTAAGTAAATTAACACGTGTGTTATCACCTAGATTTCAAGATATACTACAAAGCTGTAGAAGTCAAAACGGTAAGGTACCAGTATGAAAATAGACATAGAAATCATTGGACCAGAGTAGAGATCCCAGAAATAAGCCCCCACTTACATGGTCCATAAATCTATGACAAAGTAGGCAAGAATATACAATGAAAAAAAGATAATCCCTTCAGTAAATGGTCAGGGAAAACTAGACAGCTACATGCAAAAGAATGAAACTGAACCACTTTCTTACATGATACACAAAAGTAAACTCAAAATGGATTAAAGATCTAAAATTGAGACTTGAAATCATAAAACTCTTAGAAAAGAACATAGGCATTAAATTATTTGGTGTAGGCCATAACATAAAACTCCTAGAAGTAGAAAACTTAGGAATTAAATTCTTTGGCATAGGACATAACACCCTTTTCTAGATATGTCTCCTAAGGCAAGGGAAGCAAAAGCAAACATTTAACTATTGGGACTATCTCAAAATAAAAAGGTTTTGCACAGCAAAGGAAACCATCAACAACAACAACGAAAGGCAACCTACTGAGTTAGAGAATATATTTGCAAATTATAACTCAATTAAAAATGAGCAAAGGTCCCCAGTGAACATTTCTCCAAAGAAGACATACAGATGGCCAATAGATACATTAAAAGATGTTCAACATCATCAGACAACAGGTAAAAGTAAATCAAAACCACAATGAGATATCATCTTACCTCTATCAGATTGGCCAGAATAAAAAAGATAATAACAAGTGTAGACAAGGATATGGAGAAAAAGGAACTCTCATGCAGTGTTGGTGGGAATGTAAATTGATACAGCTACTGTGGAAAACAGTATGAAATTCCTCAAAAAAATTAAAAATAGAAATACCAAATGATCCAGTAATTCCAATACTGGGTATTTTCCTACAGGAAACAAAAACACTGTTTTGAAAAGACATATGAGCCCCTCTGTTTATTGCAACATTAATTGCAATAACCAAGATATGAAAGCAACCCAAGTGTTCAGGGTCCTTTGATATATAAATGGATAGAGGAAATGGGATACACGCACAAGCATGCACACACAGACACACACACACAGAGTGAAAGGAGAGGGGATTATAACTTGGTCATGAAAAAGGGTGAGATTTTTCTCATTTATGACAACATAGATGGACCTAGAGGATATTATGCTAAGTGAAGTAATTCAAAGTGAGAGAAAAATTCCATGTGATTTCACTTATATATGCCATCTGAAAAAAAAATGAATAAACAAACAAACAAAAAGCAGAATCAGACCTATAAATACAGAGAAAAAACTGGGGGTTTTCAGAAGAGAGATGGGTAGGGTGAAGGGGATTTGGAGTTACAGGTTTCCAATTATGGATTAAATAAGTCACGGAGTTAAAAGGTACAATATAGGGAATATAGTCAACGGTATTGTAATAGTGTTGCATGGTGACAGATACTTGTGGTGAGCGCAGCACAATGTACAGAGTTGTTGAAACACTATGTTGTACACCTGAATCCAATGTAACATTGTGTGCTAATTATACTCAATGAACAAAATAATAATGGACATGACCTGTGTCTCAATAAAACTTTATGTATGAGGGAGACACCTGCGTGGGCTCAGTTGGCTAAGCATGTGACTCTTTTTTTAAAAAAAAATCTTTATTAATTTTGTGCAAATGGACAAAACACAAACAGGGGAGGAACAGAGAGAGAGGGAGACACAGAATCTGAAGCAGGGTCCAGGCTCTGAGCTGTCAGCACAGAGTCTGACACAAGGGCTCAAACTCATGAGCCGTGAGATCATGACCTGAGCCGAAGTTGGACACTTAACCAGACCACCCAGGCACTCCAAGCGTGTGACTCTTGACTTAAGTCGAGGTCATGATCTCTTGGTTCTTGAGTTCAAGCTCTGAGTAAGGCTCTGCACTGGCAGTACTGAGCCTGCTTGGGATTCTCTTCCTTTCTCTCTGCCCTTCCCCCATTCTCTCTCTCTCTTTCTCTCTCTCTCTCTTTCTCTCTCTCTCTCTCTCAAATAAATAAATATACATTAAAGAATCTTTATGTGGAAAACAGGTGACATGCTACATTTGGCTTGGGTTCTATGGTTTTTATACCTCTGCACCATACTGATAGCATCACATTAATTTAACCTGATGACAATGAAATGGCAAGCACTCTGTAAATTCTGGGAAGGCAACTTATGCATCCGAGGGTGGGATATTAAACCCTATGAAGTTTTGGGGGACTGACATATCTGTGAAGTTTTTAGAGGTATGAGAGTTTGGGTAATACTGAGACATTTCTTCCAAAATAAATTTCAGAATATTTCATTTGGTGCTTTCTATCAGTAAGAAACTGGAACAGTGCTTGGATGACTACTTTGAGTTTGATGGCAACAAGTCCCACTTTTAGCAATATAGCTCTGATTAATTTATTACATGACTCATTAGGTTGTCAGTTTTGAGTGAGGTTAGAACAGTATAGCCTTCTGCAGTAAATTCAGGAAGCAGTTCACATAGGTGCATTCAAGGAGGTAAAGGTACTTACATGTTGCCCATAGTGTTCTATAACATGTTGATTCTCTGGCAAACCTCTGAAGCCAGGCTGTGTTATTCATGCCAGACTACTGTTCACTTCTGAACAGAGGTTTTTGACAGGTCACTGGATCCTAGTAGAAACCCTGTAATAGGACATGAGACTGCTAGTGAGTATACAATGGATATACTCATATGTGAGCCCATATATGGTATCTTTTATACTCTACGATTAGTACATTATGAGACAAATACTGTCAGAAGAGTACAACATCAATCCATCATATGAAAATGGCATTTTGGGGATCCAGACCCCTGCATTATAGGGCTCTTCTGACCAGTATCTTTCCCCAGCTCATACCTATGGCTGTACTAGAAGTTCTCTATGACCAGTTGACACTAGAAGAAAAACATGAGACAGGTTCATAAGTGAGTCAACTTCATATGTCAGTGCGAACAGAAAATAGACAATTTCCACATACAATCCCAATCCATCATATCCATGAAGTGTAGTGGTGCTGGTCATTCTTCCCTAGTGAACAGATCTTCAGCAGTGTAGCTGTTCATCAACTTCACGGGAAAAGTGGTCACAAGTAAGAATAGACAAGGAGATAGCAGAGCAATGAGAGATGATTTAGCCTGGAAAAGATTGGAAGTTGAGGATAATAAAATAAGAAAACTTTCAGAAAGGTGGATGGGAATAGACTTAGGAAACAGCCCAGAATGTGTAGATCATTTTGTCTCAGGACATTGTCCACTAGAAAAGGTAGTCATCTCAGCTAGAACCCTGAACAATCAGATAAACAGGACAAACTCATCCAGTGGAGGGCACCAGCCTCCCTTCTTGTCCACTACAGTGCCTGCTCAATGTGCTCATACAGTGAATACCCATGGTGGTAAGAGTGGAGGCTGTTCATGGGTCCAACAATACAGGTTTTCTTTCTGAATGCTGCTATAAATATTGTGGTGCTGATGTCAAACCTACCATTAGCAAAGCTACAGACTGAGCTCTTGCTCTGATAAAATATAATTAGAAGATTAATTAGCCACTTAAGGACAAATTACTTAAGAACTCTATCACTTGTGCAGGGTCAGAAACTCGTCTTTACAGGAATTGACATATTTCCTAGATATGGATCATCACTCTTAAAGATGTTGTGAGACCTCGAATAACTCCCTTTGTACTCAGTGTTCCTGAGTATTACTGACTTGGTGACTTCTTCCCACGAGTGCCTGGGAACCTTTGCCCAAGGGCTTTATCTGGTCACAAGAACCACCTACTTGGTGCCCACAAGGACATACTGGAAGTACCAATGAATTAGCAGTGTAGAAGCAGCATTCAGCTGATCATTAACTAGAGTCTGGTGCTTAAAAATTTCAGCTTCCTTGCTTCTTGGGTGTGAGAAATCTGAGGTTTGCTCTTTGTAGTTTTTCAGAGTTCTCTGGCAAGATGAAGGCCCAGCAACCCACAGCGGTAATCAGGTAACCAGCACAACTTTGACTGACTTTCTTTCCTCTCCTACTCACTTCTCTGATTCCTTCCCATGATTTCTAGAATCACATCACAAATAAACTACTTGTATTCAAACCCTTGTCTCAGTCTATTCTTCTCAAAACTTTCCACTTTACTACATTTGGATTTAGAAGATTGGTCATAAAAACCAAACTATTTAATTGGATCTATAAAATTTCTTTTAAAACATCTATTATTTATTCACTGGACAAAAAACATCAATTATTCATGTATTGGACAAAAACAAAAATTTATTGGGAACCTCTTGTGTATATAATATGTCTTGTAAGGGCAAATCGGGACTGATTCCATTTTGCTTAAGGGCAAACTGGGACTGACTCCATTGTGTTCCCTATCCTCTATCTTGAGTCCCCAGCGCCTGTGCCAAAGCTTGACCTATGGAACAGGACCCTTGACCCTTCCTCAGCCAGTCGGCTAGGGCCACAACCATCACCCCTCCCACTGCCCCTAGACCGTTTAAAACTGTTGTGTTTTTTGGAACGTGCTCTCTCTCTCGAACCCACTGCTGCGTTGGTGCAGGTATGAGATTGAGCTGGAGCTAGCTCGAATAAAGGCCCTTTGTTCTTGCATCGGACTGGGCTCCCTGGTGGTTTTTGGGGTTCCTGAATTCTGGGCATAAGAGTCTCTGATCTTGAGCTATACACAGACTAGTGACTTGAGAGATAAATGAACTAAAATTAGAAGTCAGTCCTTTTAAGTGCCTAGAGTATCACAGGGAACAACATCAATGGAGAGAGAGGGAGGGGAGAGGGAGACGGAGAGTGAGAGTGAGAGCAAGTGAGAGAGAGAGAGAGAGACTATACTTAATTTAAAGGTCAGGGAAGATATCCCAGTGAAGCTGTGAGAGCTTTGTATCAATGAGTGAGAAGGCAAAGAAGGTTCTTTTAGGTCTGAGGCAAGATAAGGAAGAACATTATATGCAAAGAGGGTGCATGTGAAAAATTCATGAGACATTGTCTAGAAAAGTAAAGAGAGACCATACCCATTGTTCTTTGCATTTACTTATTTGTGTGGAGACAGAGAGGGAACACTGAAGGCCTTATTATTACAATACTTAATTTTCTGCCTTTGAATCATGTTCAGTCAACACTTCTACCAAAAGATAGATGAGCTTCAAAACTGAACCAATAAATATGCTTTTGAACCTGTTATAATTTTTTTTGGATAATAAAAATTTCATAAATTGGGAATGAGGCCCCAAAAACAAATGCTCCAAGTGGCAGCGGCCTATCTGCAACTCCTCAATCTCAATGACATCTTTTGATTCCAAGTTCTAAAGAATAACACAATTTTTGGTCATTTCTGTTAAAACTAACCCTACTGCATGCATTTTGTAGAACAGATTATGGTGTGTGTGTGTGTGTGTGTGTGTGTGTGTGTGTGTGTGTGTTTTGGTGCTGGTGGTACTGGTTTTCACCTTATGTTTCTTTCTGCCTAGAAATAGAAATTTCCCTCAATCCTTCCACCTCTCCAGGAAATGTAGGGGTAGATTTTCCTATATTCTTGCTACCCCATCACTCACTACTCCATGAAGCATGGAAGGAGTCACTGTGTGTGTGAAAGCTGGGTGTTTGTTGTTTACACTACCGATCAAAGTTAAAGATAGTGGTGTATGTCCCTGTCCTCTGTCTTCCTCTAGAAGGACCTACCCACGAGCTGAGAGCTTTTCCCCTTTTACTCTGGCTGTGGTGTACTAAGCTCCTGCGGTCCTCTGGAATGTTCATCTGTAACAGGGCTGAGCCCATGAGAGAGATGATAAGAACCACTCTTCTGACTTCATGTCCAGGCTGCATTTTCTAACTGATACCTCTAAGACATAAAATGAATTGTGTGTGTTAATGTCTACCCAGCTCCTGTGTGTCAGTTGCTCTATAATCTGGTAGGCAGAGAGGGAGAAGTATTAGATTTCTTCAAAATTAAACAGTTTTTATATTATGAGGGTCATAATACCACTTTGTTATGTTTGGCATGATACACATTATGGCAAGAAAGGAATTCTAGGGAGCATGCAACCAATCTTGTAATTCATAGCCAGGAAACTCACCTCTACAAATTTTATTTTATTTTACTTTATTTCATTTCATTATTTTTCTTAATGTCTGCACATTTTAAATGATTGTCTAAAGGCACAGATCTACTTGGAAGTAGAACTAAGACCAGAACTTAGGCCTATTGATATTCATCTCAGGATTTTTTTCACATAATCTAACTTCCTGTGTATAAATATGCACTTAATGAAAGAATATCACATTAAAATCACAGCAACAAAGTCTACGCTGATTTAAAGACTATCATAGTATGACTACATTACATACTAAGGGGATGGAGGAACTTAGAACTAATTTCAAATTCGATTTTCTGGTGCTCAATGCCAGCACCATTATATCTCATAACTCTAAGATTTTACCTATAGCTGATAAAGTGAAGGAAAGTGGACTTATAAAAAAAGGAGAAAAACATGGACCATTTCGTCAAAAGCCTCGTAGTTTATTTGGGGAAACAGGCATGCAAACAAACACATTGCCCACCACACGGCACCTGTTAACTAGAAAGCTTTGGGCAGCCTCAGGCAAACACAATGAATAAGGAGCAGAATCTCTCTAGAGGATCAAAAAGGCATTACTGAGCATTGAGCTGATCTGTAAAAGTTGTAAGCTGGCTAAGGATATCTTGGTGATGGAATAGAAAGCGGCTACAGAACAGGTAGGGAAGGTTTCTGGGAAGGGGGAAAGGTTTCTGGGAAGGGGGAAATGAGAGGAATCCTGTGTGCAAATGGAGGCTGGGGAAGATAAGGAGGGAGGGTCCTGGGACTGACCCATTAGGATGAGGGAAGAGATCCATGTAAGATAGATCCATACAGGAGCAAGAGCAACCAAGGTTATGCCAGAATGTGGATAAAGACAGTTCTGTCACTGTCTCACCCTGGCTTTAAAATTTGTACTAACTCTCCCATATCTTCTGGATAAAACCCAACTTCCAGGGTGGCCAGTTTTCAGTCCCATTCAATTCCCCAACAATATAGGAGGTTCGAGTCAAAAGAAAGTTTCTCTTTAGGCTGTATATACCCCATTGTCTCCTTCTGACACTGCCATCTTTGTTTTCCAAGAATGCTGCTTGTATCCCTTCCATTTCCCACAGAACTCAACCCAGTTGATATCTACCATAGTCCAAATGCCATGTATTGGTGTTTATTCCTCTTCTGAGCACTTCTGAAACCCAGTTATGACTTCCTTTTAATTAGTACATTCTGCGTTCTACATCATTCCATACCTGTGTCTGTGCTTGTGTGTATGTATTCGGACTCACTTATCCCAAAAGACTCTTTACCCTTCAAGGAAGAATCCACATGAGTCTTAACTCTTCATCCTCCACAGCAGCTAACAGATAGATTAACAACAACTTGTGACCTCTGAATGACAACTTGTGACTTCTGAATGACAACTTCGATTTCACTCAACAATATAATGCAGGCTTTAAATGCAATTAATTAGGGAAAGGTGACCTTCTGAATTTAGTGCCTAGGGAAGAAAACACACTTTCTCTACTTCTTTATAAAGAGGTAAAAGGGGCAGCATGGCAATCCATTTGGTTCTTAGTAATTGTGATGTTAACAGTTAACTTTAACAATATCCTTTTCCATTCATAAGAGCTATACAGATGCATATACTACCGCATTTGGAGGCTCACAGTGACCTAGGTAAATGACGTTTTTTTAATAATTTTCTAAGACGGAAACAGCCTCTTAAATGAGCCAAGTGGTTTGTTGACAGGTGGAATCATTTTTTCACTGGGACTCAAACTCAAATCCTCTGACTCTGAGACACTTAAACAAGCTGTCTCTTCTAAAGAGGTAAGGCAAACCTGGGGCACCTGGGTGGCTTGGTTAAGCGTCCAACTTCAGCTCAGGTCATGATCTTGTGGTTTGTGGGTTTGAGCCCCACGTCAGGCTCTATGCTGACAGTTCAGAGCCTGGAGCCTGCTTCAGATTCTGTCTCTCTCTCTCTCTCTGCCCGTCCTCTGCTCATACTCTGTCTCTCTCTGTCCCAAAAATAAATAAAACATTAGCAAAGTTTAAAAAAAGATAAGGCAAACTATTTTACAAGAACATTTCACACATTTTTCCTTTTTTTGATCAGATGCAATGACTATTAGGTGAGCTCAGATTTATATATTATTTTCCCAAGCTTTAAAAGAGGGATCTCTGAATCAGAAGCTTAAAGAGGCTTAATAGTTTACTTTAAATGAAGATCTATTCTCTATCATTTTGTCTGAGAATTGCTCCTAGATACTATTATTATCTCCATTTTATAGATGAAAAAAATGAGGCACCAGGAAGTAACTTGTCTATAACTTCAAAGCTAATAGATATCAGATCTGCAACTCCAATCAAGTTTTCTAGCATAAATCTACATTAATTTTATGATATCCCACTGTCTTAAGAGAAGATAAAGCACAGAAAGCAAATGAGCAAGACAGAAATGAGAAAGGTATGTGGAAAGCATTTATTACAAACATCAACTTTTTCTCGAGTTTCTAAGATCCCAAGGTTCTCAATGACTAAATTATTTCCTGGAGGTAACACATTACTAAGAGAACCTCGTAAAAATCTTTAGGACACAAGAGAACTATTTAGAACAACACTCACTAGACAGAACATTAATGACTTCCCCATCGGGAGCAAAAATGAATCTTCAGGAAATGCCAACTGAAACATTGATGCCAACACCAAACCTACAAAGAAATTCTCCCCTGTGTAGATTCTTGTATTATTTCTATTTTATTCTTCTTCTTAAGACATCTAGGCTTATCCACAAATCTATTACCTTTCAGTAACAAACTATGCTGTTATACAAATACTTTAGTAAATGTCTTTTGGGATCAGGCAATTCCTTTAGGGGATGTATGGGGAAACCCTCTGTCTACTTGATTTACAAAATGCAGATGGTTAGTAATACTTGAATTGTTATTGATGCCTCCTAACATCTTTCTCAGCACCCTTAAAGAGAGTGGCATAATTCTTTAAGACATAATATTACACTTAGGAATTGCTCTAAAAGATCATCAATCTTTTGTGCACAACTCTGAGTGCACAGCTAGTGTTAAGTAAACCATGACTAGAAATGAAATTCAAAATACTTTGAGTGATTTCTGCAAAATGCTTTCCATTTGCCAATTATGTCCTACCATATTTCATTTTATCAGTTATTCATTATTCTTGGCTAAAAATACAGTTATGACAAATAGTATATCTCAGAGGAAGTTTCATGATTTTCCAAAGAAATACGATCAATATGTTTCAGCCGTGCCATCGTTTGTATTTTGCACTTGGTGGATATCATATTGTGAGCGATGATGATGGTAACTTTATTTGCAGTTGCTGATGAGTTTGGCTTTTAGGAATATAAATATAACTAAAAGGAATATCAAATCCGATGGCTCGGTTATCAAAAATCTATCTGCTAAGCATAGAATAGACTTTCACCAAGCATAAAGGCAATCCATGAGAATTTTCTCCTTTTATATAATTTGGAATAAAGAAGATAAATTCAAACTCCACAGGTGCCTGGGTGGCTCAGTCAGTTAAGCGTCTGCCTTCGGTTTGGGTCGCGATCTCGAGGTTAATGAGTTCGAGCCTTGTGTCAGCTCCGGGCTGAGCCCAGAGCCCGCTTTGGATCCTCTGCTCCCCCCATCAAGAATAATAAAAACATTTAAAGAATCCTATCCACAAGAAGGGATTCTTCGTCCCCCACCTCTGACCTTCTAGGAACAGACTTAAAAAATAACCAAATCTTTAAACTTTAAATCATCTACTTGCTTTTGGAAAAGAAATATCATGACCTATGGAGAAGGTAATGAAACAGTCATATATTGTAATCTGGAGTCTTTTTGGATGCTGTGTAGCTTGAGAAAAATTACTTAACCTCTCTGACCCTCAAATTTTTAGTATTTTAAGCAGTGCTTCAAATATCAAAAAAAAAGATATGACCTAAAGATATTTTTAAACTATAAACATCTCTTCAAATATAAAGACTAGCTCTGATTATAAAATATTCTCTAGAGAAAAAGGAGCTTTCATCATATTAAAATAAAGTTAAAATTGAAATCATGTATTATTCATGTCCATAAGCCATAAAACTATATAAACACAAATGCACTAATATAGTTTATACAGTACAAACCTACATATGGATTAATAGATTTATGAAATTAATTAAAAACAATTATATATTGTCATATATCACCATTATAAGCAATACACTGTAACTAACAACTGCGGTTGGAGGTATTCAAGAACTGCATAAAATCCATCTACCCATTTTTTATCCTGTTGCATTTCTGTGACATTTCCAGCAGGCTTTTAAAGCTGCAAGCCTTTTGAAGTCAAAGATTCTCTATCTCCCCCAGCTATGGCCACATGAGTCTTTAAGTGACCATGGTCCTTTTTCTACAGAGAAGAACAAGGATGTTTTGACTCAAAGCTTGCAGAAGAAGGGCACGTTTTTCAAGGGTGGTGGGTGGGGCAATGCCACAAACAAAAGCCTAGTAGAAAAATTAAAAAAAAAAGGGGGGGGGCACCTGGGTGGCTCAGTCAATAAAGCGTCCGGCTTCGCTCAGGTCATGATCTCATAGTTTGTGAGTTCGAGCCCCGCGTTGGGCTCTGTACTGACAGCTCAGAGCCTGGAGCCTCTCCAGATTCTGTGGCTCCCCCTCTTTCTGCCCCTCCCATGCTCATGCTCTGTCTTTCAATAATAAAGAAAAAGAAAATGTTAAAAAATTGAAAAAAAAAGCCTAGTGGAAGAGAGAAGAGTCACAGGGCATAGTGTGCAAATGGGCAACATGGAGTAGACATTGGTGTTGGCATTGTCAGAGAGACTTCTGGGATGGGGATGAGATTCTAAGAAACCTTCACTCCCCTCTTAAGAAGTGGGGAAGTTGTAGAGCAAGGTAACAAAGCAAGCTTTGCTTGAAGAAGTTCACTCAAGCCGGAAGTGGAGGTTTTAATGCAGCAGGAACAGATGCAAAGAAAAACCAGGAAAGAAAGAAAGGTAAGAAATCCTGGTGCCCTTGACTGTCGTCCTTGGCTAAGTCCTGGTTCTTTCCTACATACTTTAGTGACTAACACAGTCTTCTCTATCCTGCTTCTCCATAGTCTTACATTCAGTCACATGGATGAAAGAAGGAAGGTGATTTTAGGACCATATAAAACCATGTGCAAATCTCCACTCTATAAGATACTAGTGATGCAAACCTAGAAACATTCTTTTTTTTTTCTGAGCTTGTTTCTTTACCTATAAAAAAGGGGTAATCATAGGTAGCCTGTAGGGCTATGAGTATAAGAGGCAAAATATGAAACTTGCATGGCACTTCCTAGCCCCTCAGAAATCGTTGGTTGCCATTTTCATTTGTTTGCCCTGATACTGTGACCTTTTTCTACAGATGTAGAAATAGCTCCACTGAAGGAAAGTGGCTTGCCCTAAATGCCTTAGTGAGTCCAGGAAGTGAAATCCATGGTTCCATGGTGGAGGCCACCATCTTAAGGCTCCATTACCACCCTCCTTTCTTCTCATGCTGAAGCATCCTGCTGATATGCAAATGCCCAGGTAAGACACACCATGCCACTTCTCTTCTTCAGCACTGTTAACAAAACCTCCTCCCTAACCATTATTAGCTGCATTAGCCATGTTTAAATGCGTGGAGGATTCATTTGTATGTCACTAACATCGTACTACATATTAAATTTTATCCTTATTTCAATCATTCCGCTTCAAAACAAAACTACATATATATATTATCCAAAATAATGATAAGCCTAATTTTAATACACACTATCTCGTCATATATATACATTCTTCATTCTAATGTTGCCCATTTGAATTTTTATTTGCCATTTAATTTTATAAATCACAGTGATAAAATAATAACCGAGCATAAATGTTTTTTATTACGTACAGAAAAATTTCCTTCATATGGATGGCACACATAATAAAAATGGAATTCACTGCTTTTTTATATTAAGTCTGTACTGAGCACTTCACATGCATTGCCTGACTGTACTCATGTGCAATTTTATGAAATTATGCTGTTATTCTTCTCATTTTTAACAGATTAAAAAAGTAATATTCAGAGAGGTTGGATATCCTGTCATACTAGCAAGTCGAAGAGCCAGAATTGGGGTTAGTTTTGCCAGAATTTAGGGTCCATGAGTGTGTAGCATCACAAAAATGCCACTGTGTATATGTCAAACAAGTGAAAACATAACCACCTTCAGAAAATAGAAAAAAAGAGTTTGCGACTTGCCCTGGTTGTTATCATGCTGATCTCCAAGACCCTCCCAGGAATCCTGCTGAGTAGAAGAGACCTAGGTTTGATTTTTAACCGAAAGTATCTAATAATGAGAATAGGAGGCTTCGTGGCAAGCCATAGGGGTGAAAAATCTTAGATGAGAGAATTTTGCTACCTCCTAGCAGTCATTAGGTGTTTAAAGAGACCCCTAGATGGGTGATACCAGCTGGAGGAGAGTTCTACCAAGACTCTCTAAGTGCTCTGGGGACAAAACGCAGATTCTAAAAAAGTCACAAGTTACAGATGACAGAGAAAATGAACAATGCAGCTGGAACCATTTATCCAAGTGCTGCTGACAAAGACAGTTGGCTTAACAGGAGACTAATAACATATTCACTTGAAAATTCACTTTATAAATGAAAGTTGTATACAAGCGCTTATATTTGGTCGATGAAGATGATATCTAAGGCTTAAAAATACAAAATCCCTTGCCATCTAGAGAAAGAGACAGGAATGACACCTAGAGAGCAACAATGAATGGTCAAATAATATATAGAATTAAGAATGTGGCATAATAAGCCATGTGCTGAACCATCAGTGAGACTTCGGTAGAAGGGAAATTTTATAGAAGAAGCAGAAATTAGGCTGTTCTGCAGAATATATGTGCCAGAAGGGTGATTTGTGTTCACCTAGTCTAGCCCACTCATTGGACTGTGGCACACCAGATGCTTCCATGCTTAGATGTAGAAGTGAATAGGCAATTGCAACTAACATAGCCTATCGGAACAGCAACCAAAGACTCAGGGATTCAGGGATGAGTATCTAGCTACACCTGGCAAGCAACCCAGGCGAGATGAAGTGCCAAGCAAGAGAGACAACTCTATAAATGAGTGCTGAAGGGATTTAAAGATGTATTTTTAAGGAAATTAAAGAAAATGCTACAAGACAGAAAGAATGTAATGAATAATTTTACCTGTGAACAAACTGAGTAAAGGAGGTAGAAAGGCTGGCATCAGAGACAACAAAGTTCATACATTTTGGTAGGCTGGAAGGATGAGAATAGGAGGACAGATGTAGTCAAGACAGGATCCTAGTGGTAGGAAGATAAAGTCAAACTTAAACAGCTAGCCTCATGCAGGATCAGCCATGGTCATTGGTGGCCCTTGTGTATGGGCATGGGGAAGGACGAGATTTTTAGGAGGGAGATACATATGTGAAATAGTTTTCTGGGAGAATAGAAATACATTTATCTAGAAAGTGTGGTTTCTAACTTAGAATAAGATGGTTGTTAGGGCTCCTGGGTGATGCTATCAGTTAAGTGTCCAACTCTTGATTTTGGCTTAGGTCATAGTCTTGCAGTTTGTGGGAGCGAGCTCTGTGCTGACAGCATGGAGCCTGCTTGGGCTCTCTCTCTCTCTCTCTCTCTCTCTCTCTCTCTCTCTCTCTCTCCATCAGCCCTTTCCCCAACTCATGCATGCTCTCTCTTTCTCTCTCTCAATAAATAAAAAAAAAGACTCTCTCTCTCTCCCTCTGCCCCTCCCTGCTTGCTCTCTTTCTCTTTCTCTCAAAAAAAGGGGGGGGGAGTTAAGAGAATGGGGCATTTAAATAGATACCATAGTGGATGTTAGTCTTAGATGGGACAAGGTCCAGTGTGAGACTATGGGAGTGGAGAGGGACACAGTCACTAGAGTTGGAGTGTCAAGAAAAGGACATATCTGGTTATTGGATACCATAATCCCAGGTATGGTGAAGACCACCAATAAAGGTAACAGGAGTTAGTGGTAAACTGTAATCCAGATGCTAAAGACATCAATGGATAAAGGGGCTACTGACTGGTGAGTAGTTGATGACAGCAATAAGAAGAAGAGGGTAATAAAATTTAATGACATACTTAGGAACATATATACAGAGAGAGAGCCAGTGAAAGAAATAGTTTGGAAGTTGCAATGAGGAGGAAGCAGAAAACTTGCCCTGCTACAAGAGCTAACTAAAGGTAATAGAAAACAAATGAGCATGTTTTCTCTGTCTTTCACGACATAACATATATTGAGATTTCCCCACCATAGCCGATGACTAGTGACCACGTGGCTGTGCCAAATCAAAGAAGAGAAAGTACTGCTGAGGCTGTTTCCGGGAAAGATTTTCCCTCTTGAGAAAAAATGGGCCATCTGAGGGGACGGGGTTGGGGCATATGCTGTCCAGTTTTTGCTTTCAGATATCATGACTGAAGCCATGATAGACACATTGGGACCATGGATTCATTCTGCCTGGCAGAATGAGCAACACTATAAGGATTAAAGATATTTAAGCGAATGAGTTTTGATAGCTAAAGAATGACGTTCGATCTTGGAATAATAATAACAACAACAACAAATAAGCCTTTTTAAATACCTTATTTAGCATAGTTACTCCCCATAAGTTGGACTTTCCCTTCCATTTAATGCCAAGAGGCAATGCAAAGGCATCTCTATCAGTACTGGATACAATGGGTTGCCCAAATTTAAGAGGTAATATGTCTTTAAACAAATGGCTTTCTGAAGCATATACCCTTGTTATGACCAAAAACAAACAAACAAACAAACAAAAAACAAAGCCACCCATAATAATAATATGGCTGCCCGAAGTGTAGATAGCACTTTCCAGTCCCAGAGCGTGTGTTCCTAAATCATTTCCTTTAACCTAGAAACCAGTCTTCTATCTCCCAATCTAGAGTTCCTTTCACTACTGTCTTCTTCCCTTATAAATCTCAACATCTCAGGAGACAAGGATGATTGATTGATAGAACATGGAAATTTTTGTTTTCCTTCTGTTTGACTACAAACCATTTTTTTGGAAGCAGGTGGGAAGAAACTAACTGTAAATAATAACAATGCTTTCAGAATGTGAAACCGTTGAGGACTGTGAATCTGTCTCTGGGAGATGATGAAGGGTGGAACAGTGATATAGAGAGCACGGGCTTGGCATCGAGTCTCATCTGTTGCCTTTAGACAGCGAACACATCATCTCTGGATTTAGGGCAACGGCTGATGTGCCAGATCAAATTTACAGACAGTGGCTGCGGAGTAGTCCAAAGAATGAGAAAGAGGGAGAAAGAAAGGAAATGTTTTCATTGACTCCTAACACATAAGGCACTATACTAAGTTAGTAGAGATATAGGTTAAGATGCAGATTTACATATATAGTGAGATAGACATAATATTCCACATATAATTTCTGTTAGTATCTTCCCGATTATATCTTACATTACACATCATTATTATTGGCCATCACCTCCATGGATTCAGCTGACCTCCTGGTCAAAAAAAGATACTTTTTGAAATAATGAGTGACATTCAACATGGAAAGTGACTTAAAAGCCATCTAAACTGCATAGTTGACTGATGAAAATTTAAGAGCTAGTGTATTGTGCAAAGTTACATAATAGTGTTAGAGTTGTTATGACTAGACTAATGCTGAGTTTAAGTAATAAGCTAAAATCCCCAACTGTCATTCAGTTTGCTCATATTTACTGAGCCTTCCATATTCATATGGGTCACTTAACAGTGGTCACATAAAAATATATATAAAAATATATATATGGGCCTGGGTGGCCCAGTTGGTTTAAGCATCCGACTTTGACTCAGATCATGATCTCATGGTTCATGAGTTCTAGCCCTGCATGGGACTCTGTGCTGACAGCTCAGAGCCTGGAGCCTGCTTTAGATTCTATGTCTCCCTCTCTCTCTCTGCCCCTCCCCTGCTTGTGCTTTGTCTCTTTCTCTCTCGAAAAATAAACACTTAAAAAAAAAAAGATTTAAAAAATAGTGCAGAATATATGAGACTCAGGAGTCTGAAGAAAAAGAAGTCGATGACTGGGAATTAAGTCATAAAGTTTTCATGACAAAGTTCTCCTCATCTCGGTTTCCTGGAAGGTTTTAGCCTTCCAAGGAAAGAGAGACTGGAGAGTCTTCCTGTGTGCAGGTTATTATACAGGCAAGTAAATACCAGTTTAGGTGGAAGCAGGTATATTTCCCAAAGATCTGATGCACACTCTGGTCCTCCTTTCCCCTATCCTCATCTGTCCTCTGAATTTCCACCATATATAATTAAAGATATTCTTGGGCATGTTGGTTCAAACTTCCTTAGAGCTTCCTGGGTGTGATCTGAAACCAGCTCCCGCACATGCAACGCAGGGAGATATGGAAGGAAGAGACAACTATATTCGGTTGGTAGGTGGCAGGTGTAATAAGCAAGGGCTTATCCACCCGGCTTGTCATGGGCAGCCTCAAGATAAGAACATCTTTGCACCTGCCGACCAAATGTGAAACTTTCTATGGAGGTCTTAATTGAGATCAGTCACATATACCGTGCACGTGCTCCCAGCACCACCATGTCCTTGGGCAACTTCTGGGAACCGGGAAAGCAGGCAAAACCCACATTCCAAGGATAGGGGAGGAGTAAGGAACCTCTGATTTCTGGGGTCCAGTTCACTGGGCCAACTCAGGATTTCCCCTGAGGTAGGGAACTGAAGCGGTGTGTATGAATCACCCCTAGCCAAGTTGACATATAAAATTGACCATCAAAACAACCTTAACTTCATAGACGATTTCTTTATCCCCTATAAGAATAATTCCTTTTCTTTTTTTGCTTTCATTATATGATGTTCCAGGAGCGCTCAATACATTATCTTGATGAATGCAAGGCAAGTCTTGCTGTTCCCAGTTGCTAAAGAGGATATTGGACTAATGCACTCAAATAGTTCTGCTAAGCGTTTTCTGGACCCATAAGCCAGGTCCTAAAGCTCTGATCCACCAACAGACACTACCTTTCTTCATACAAGCAGTGTGTTCATGCGGGGACTCTCTATTTCTAATGGAGGGTGCTGTTCTAACTCTTCCTTATGGCCAGGCTAGAGTCCACATGTTGAGATGCTAGAGTTAAAATACAAGAGTGTGGATCAATGAATCACCTAAAATTTCAATGAGTAAAAAGTCATGCAGTTAACTTATTTTGTTAAGTTACCGACTTTTAGAGATTGTGGATTAATTAGCAAAGTATAACCTAGACTATGTTAACTAATTAACTTTATTAACAGTCTTAGGGAGTTGATTTAAGGATTTTATTGGATAAAAGATGTGGAAATTTTGGAAAAGGCTAAACATTATTGTGTCTTAATCCTGCAGCTGTGTTTCAAAGAAATCACTGGTAGCTCTAAACAAGCCTGCGCATCAGGACTGACATTATTTATTTCTACAAGAACTTTTACCGACTGAATATATTACATTTCTGTTTCAACTTTAATTTGGCAGAAAACTCAAGATCTCACACCAGAGAAACACAGCTGGAATGGAATTTTCAGGCACTAAAACTACTATTTTTAGGAATTTCTTTGGTCCCTGTGCTTTATTGCCAAGTTCAAGATCAGACACATGATACTCATCAGTGTACTTTTATTTCCAAGATGCTAAACTCTTCTTGGAATTCCTTCTAAACTAATATATTAGGACTAGTCATGACTATTAATGTGCCCTGTACTGTATGTAACGGGTTTCAAACAGTTACAAACTTGTCCATTTAAGTCAGAAAGTTTTTGTAAAAAGAGGTATTTAGGAAATGCTGCCTGTATTCAGTGAGACAATTTGAACTAGTGATGTACATTCAGAGGATGTGGGGGGTCTTCCAGAAGTACTCAGCTTCTCTGAAGCCAGAAAAGTCTGTTTCCTGTATCCACCACTTCAGAAAGTGTTTTGTTCAGAGCACCTGTATATCAGAAAATTCAGACCAGACCAAAATAATAGACAGCATTTTAAGAACTATTATGTAACTCTTATTAATTAACAGGGAGATAATCTTAGAATTTAGCATCAAAATTATTGTATTTTCTGTCTGAATAGTCTTTGTAATGTCCATCATCATCATTATCATCATGACACAAAACTTCATTTATTGAGATTCTACTATAATTCAGACAATGTTAAGGGATGGTTACATATATTTCCTCTTTAATTTTCACAATAACCAATAACTTTTTAATTTTTAAAATAACTTTGGATTCTGTGTCTCCCTCTCTCTCTGCCCCTCGCCTGCTCCTGCTCTGTCTCTCTGTCTCTCAAAAATAAATAAATATTTTTAAAAATTTTTAACAAAGAAGATAAAATAAAATAAAAGGGATGAAGTAAAAGCAAAAATCTGGCTTTTATCCCTGTGTGTTCAGACCAATTAAGATATAGAGAGTAAAATCATTTGAATAAAAATCAAAATATTGATTTTATTGCTAACATATAAGAATTTGAGTTTGTAACTTAGATCTGTGTCTAAAATAGACTTAGGAGTAATTTGTTCCTGGACTGTCACATGGTGCCACTAAATCCTGGCTTCATATTCATATGAGGAACTTCTAAAATGCTGATGCCCAGGTCCCACCCAAACAGATTCGGATATAATTGGTGAGGCCTGGGCTTCAGTCTACTTCTTTTTTTAAGTTTGTTTACTTAATTTGAGAGGGAGAGAGAGAGAAAGCATGAGTGAGGGAGGGGCAGAGAGAAAGGGAGAGAGAAAATCCTGCCCTGACCGTGAGGAGCCTGACATAGGGTTGGAACTCAGGAACTGTGAGGTCATGATTTGGGCTGAAATCAAGAGTCAGATGCTTAACCAACTGGGACCCCCCAGGCACCCCTTTAGTTTACTTCTTAGCCAGGATGAAGAAATGAGTGCTGGCTCAAACCAGTGTTTCTCAACAAGTTCCATGCGCATGAGGACCTTATATAAACACAGATTCTGCTTCAGTGATCCGGGGTGGGGCCAGAGCATCTGCATTTTAACAAGCTCCCATGTGATGCTGAGATCGCTGGTCCTGGGATGAAATAGAGTGGTAGGGTGGAAACCGCCAAGATGCTCTGCCTTAGGGGAAGAATGACTATAGTCCAGATCCTGGGCAGCTGCTGTAGGGGAATTTGCTACCTCCTAATAAGGGCCAGGAATATTTCTCAGATGGAACTCAATCCTGCTGCCTATATGCTTTTGATGTGGAACCAGAGGCAGAACTTCATGACTGTTCTCTGAGCAGAGAGACCCATTAGAGGGTAGAAAGGCTGGAGTTCCAGAGTGGCAGTTCCTTCTCCCCACTGAACCGATTCTGTAAGTCACGACTCTGGGACAGATAAGTGAAAAGCAAGTGGAAGCACAGAAACGATACTGTCCATGCTTTCAAGAAGCGTGACCCCAGGACGGATGTGGAGAGGTGGTAAAATCATCTCTTCTTCCCCTAGCTTATAAACTGTCTGATGTTGACCTTGTCTTTGGTGGCAAGATGACGTCCTTGAATCTCTGAATCTCAAGGCTAACATTTACTACTGCAAGTCTCAAAGGGAGATATGTGGAGGTGTCACCTCAGGCAAAAGTATCCACATCCAAACCTAAGACCTCAACCGATTCCTGACCAACTACATTAGAATCCTTGAGGGTGCCTGGGCATTGGGGTTTTAAGAAAACTCTCCTAGATGGTCTGAATGTGAAGTCACAGTTCAGAGCCATGGACCCTAAGACTCTGGGAATTAAAGTATTTAAAAATCTGTTTGGCCAAGATCTAAGTTCCATATCTTAATTCAGGTGTAGCAGCCTTCTTGGCCATTTCTTTAGTCCCTCATTCTGATCATGGTTTGGACATGGCTGAGTGTTCTGAAGACAAAGAGAAGAAGAGTGCTGTTTACTCAGTGTACAGCCTACACAGCCTCCCTTGACCTGGGCTGTACCATAAGGGAGCTTTGTCATGTAGAACAGAACTTTGGGCCTAATTTAGTTCACCAGTTCCATGGGAGCACTACATAGGTCCTGGGATATACCTCAAAGGCCAAGAGAGGTGATTCAAAGAGGAAAAAAAAATCCACACCCAGGCACCAAAAGAGTGCCAAAGAACATTTAATGTTTTGCTAATAAAACTTTATTCACTGAGGATGTGGAACAATAGTGTCCTTAGGAGGGGGGAGGGTGTTTCAATCTTCTTGTACAAGTTAAATATTCCATCAATATAATCAATAATACTTGATTATGTAGTTATATACCTCTTCTAAGTAGGGCACCATTCAATGCCATACCTTTGTTTTGGAGATAAACACTTTCATCCTCAAGTGGCACTTGCATTTTTTTTTTAGTTTATTGGGAAAGAGAGAGAGAGGTTGGGAGGGAGAGTGAGATGAGGAGGGGCAGAAAAAGAGGGAGAGAGAGAATCCCAGGTAGGCTCTGCACTGTCAGCACAGAGCGCAACGTGGGGCTTGATCTCCTCACAACCCATGGGATTATGACCTGAACCAAGATCAAGAGTTAGAGACTCAGTCAAATGAGCCACCCAGATGGTCCGGGAGACACTTTTCCTGCATGCTCAAAATCACTCTTATTCACCCTAACTGTACCACGGACCCTAAGTCTGTTTGTTTATCTGTAGAGTGATTTAGTAATTGGTGTATATTACACAAGTATTTTTGTAAACTAAGAGCTATAGATTGCCTTAATTATCACATATGTTGTAAATTTGCATTTGCATCCTTATTGTGAATTGCGTGTATATAAGCATATACAGGGCTTATTGAAGGTCTTTACTTACAGCATCGATCAAGAAAATATGATGTTCAGTTCAAATCTATGTAATAGGTGAAAAGGGAATTAGAACTGTCTTCTGGTAAGAGGTACTTTATGTGCTATGGCAATATTTCCAATTACCTATTGAGAGAGAAAGACAGAATACTTGGGTGTTTGGATTTCAAATGAACAGCGCGAACAGGAATGAAGGGGAGAAAATGACCGGCCATGAGCAGCCCTATAGACCTTCTTCTCTTCCTTCCCTAACTAACCAACTGTTATCTCATCCCTGATTTGTCTGAATATTTTTATAATTTTTTATATTGATAGATAGCAAAAAAGAAAAAAATAATAAAGGAATATTAGAAGGAAATAGAATACTTAATTTTACAGTTCTCACATTTGGTTAAATTGGGTTATAATCTGATGTCTGCATCTCACTATATCAGGGAAGCTGTCTTTTTTTTTAATATATTTTTTTAACATTGATTGATTTATTTTTTTTTTTTTTTTGAGAGACAGAGAGAGACAGAGCATGAGCAGGGGAGGGGCAGAGAGAGGAAGACATAAAACCTGAAACAGGCTCCAGGCTCTGAGCTGTAGGCACATAACCTGACATAGGGCTCAAACCCAGGAACTGTGAGATCATGACCAGAGCCAAAGTCAGACACCCAACCAACTGAGCAACCCAGGCTCCCCAGGGAAGCCATCTTCTTACTCTGAGCGTGTTTCCTAAAATCTGAACACAGAGGGTCTCCTGAATGGTGTCTCAACTGCTTCTAGGATTCTGCTCTTTGGCAAGCAAACCCCTGAAGTGGTTAACAAACTATTCAGAGTCTGGGAAAATGCAATGAGAGAGCATCTCAGCTGGTGCTTGGCCGGCTGCCCTTTCATCCCGGGCCCCCGCCTCCATTCCTGTCCTCAGCAACCCTGCCCCCAGCTTCCCCCAAATGTGTTACACATAGACCTGCCAAACTGGCCCTCTAGATGAAGTACCACCAAAAATGTCATCTCCCCCCCCTCTAAAAATGTCTATTTTTAATCACCTTGTAAACTCAGGACAGCTTCAGGGGGTCTGGACTTGTTTGGAAATTTCACTTTATCGCTTGAGTACCAGACCCAACAGACTCAGCTTTGACGTCAATTAACAGCAGGACAAATCGGCAGCAGCCATTTCTGGAAACGGCTTCCACGCTGACAGTGAAGCATGACAGTGGAGAAATAGCCCCTCCAGTAACACTTTGTCATCCCTCGACACTGCTGCTGACAGACCCCTTCCCTTGCCCCGGACTTACACAACACACACACACACACACACACACACACACACACACACACACACACACAATCTTATGAACACAATTTTACACCTGGGCATGCACAGGCAGGCTTATGCACAGGCATAAATCAAGGAGCTTGCACATAGAGGGGCTTTTGTCCTTCCCCATGCATGTGCTCACACATGCACATACCCTTAAACACTTAAATATACCCACACATGCAACACTCACAACTGCACACACACAGACACACAACTGCAAACACACACATGCTCACGCAGAGGTTCCCAGGTGCCCCTCTAAGCACCCCCAGGCTCATACATGTGCCTACAAACCCATACCTGTACCTACAAACCCAGCACTCACAAGGATATGCAGACAGGGTACACAGCAGACATGATTCCTGAGACAGAAGGACTCAGCCAGCTATATGTGCTGACACAGCTAAATCTGCACATCGGCTCACACGAATACAGGCAAGGTACCCACGCGCTTACACCCGATGCAAGCGACTGAAGACAAGTTTCTGAAGGAATGTTGGAAAGTGCATCTGCTTGTGCTTTGAACAAAGACTATAAAATCCAGCGTAAACATGCTCTACACTTTCTGGTTCTAATATATGTAGCTGTGGACAGCTTTATCTGTTATATATATACATACAAACATACAGTTTGCCATTTGGGGTACTTGAGTTATGTTTACCTAACAAGATCTTGGAACATTTAGTCAAATTAATATTCCTTTTATGTGAAAAGAGACCGCCTTCAATGGCTGGTTTTAGCCATTGTTTAGCACCATTTACTCGATGGAGGAACTCTTCACGGTTGTTCAATCTTGACATGTGTTGCCACAAATTGCATCTATTTCCTTCCTCCAGCACCTACGATCGCCTCTAAGACTTTTCAGATCGCTGGCTAGCAAAGAGAAAAGGCTGCCATTCTGAGTCTCCATATTTGTTTTTATGCCTTTCAGATGTTTGGAAAACTAAACAGCTTTATTAATTAGCACTTCCTTTGAGGCATGTGAGCTCAAGAAAGGGAAGAAAGAGCCTGCTGCTGTCCTCACCATAGGCAAGAACAGCTGGAGCTGGAGAACAGAAACAGAATAACAGAGCGACTTTACTTATTCAGGCAAAAGCCATGCTCCTGGAATCTAGGTGGGCGATAATTTAGTGGGTAATGGAGCGAGGTGGAAGAAGTCACAAGAGCCTGACAGAGCTCGAGTCCCTCCACTGAGCGCCTGTGTGACGTGGAGCACAGCATGTCAAGCCCTGATATTTGGATGCCTTCTGTGTAAGATGGGAATGATTAACAACTCACTGATTTTTTTTTTTTTTTTTTTTTTTGTAATGGAGAGTGATCACTGTAGTCTTTTTGGTAATCAAAAATCATCGTATGCTTTTATCTTTCCTTTAATTACTGTCTGCAGAACATTTTATTTAGTCTTTATACCAAAGCCTAAACCAGTGACTCTTAACCTATATAACAGGTTTCATGTGGTTTGCTATCTCTTACAGTATTTTTAAATGTTTATTTATTTTTGAGACAGAGAGACAGAGAGAGAGAGAGCGTGTGAGAAGGGGAGGGGTAGAGAAAATTGGCGAGAGAGGATTCGAAGCGGGTCCTGCACTGACAGCAGAGAGACTGATGCTGGGCTCAAATCCACAAACCATGAGATCACGACCTGGGCTGAAGTCAGAAGCTTAATAGACTGAGGCACCCAGGCGCCCTCTTATAGCTTTATTCAAAAGGACTCCTCTTATGTTTACAAGTGTTCCCCCCCACCCCTTGGGGAGTATTGTGGGTTCCTGGACTCAATTTCAAAATGCGTGTTGTGATAGGGGAACTTCCTCATATCAACAAGCAATCTTCTGACACCAGCCGAGTGTTTTACAATTCAACTCAATTCAGACACTATCCATCCAGAGATAGTAGCAGAGACCACAGGGTAAGGGCTCAGTACTACAGAAATATTCCTACTCCCACTCATATGCCAAGTACTAGACCAGGTTTTCGCCTGTGCTTCTGACCAACTGGCAGTCCAATGACCCTCTTCTTTGACTTCACCTACCTGTCATGACCCACTGACTTAAATAAGAGATTCCCATGAGCCCCTCCTCATGTTTGATTAATTTACCAGAGCAGCTCACAGGACTCAGACATTTTTACTTACTATATCAATAGCTTATTATAAGAGGATATAACTCAGGAACAACTAGATGAAAGAGATGTATAGGACAAGGTATGGGAAAGGCACAGAACTTCCATGCCCTCTCCACATGCACAACTCTCCCCAAGTCTCCATGTGTAACCAACCCAGAAGCTCTCTGAACACTGAACTTTGATTTTTTATGGAAGCTTCATTACATAAACTTGGTTAATTAAATCATTGACCATTGTCTTACTTCTCTCCTTGCCAGAGGTTGCAGGACTGGGTGAGGCTGAAAGTTCCAAGCCTCCATTCAGGTGGTTGGCTCCACTGGCAAGCTGCCATCTTTAGATGGTTTCCAAAAGTCACCTTATTAATTTAACATAGGAGACACTTTTAAGCTCTCATCACTTAGGAAATTCCAATGGTTTTGGAAGCTGTGAGCCAGGAACCCTGGATAAAAACCAAAAATATATGCGGGCACCTGGGTGGTTCAATCTGTTAAGGGTTCAACCCTTGGTTTCAGCTCAGGTCATGATTTCACGGTTTTGTGAGTTCAAGCAGAGCCTATTTGGGGTTCTCTTTCCCTCTTCCTCTGCCCCTTTCCCACTTGTGCTGTCTCTGTCTCTCTCAAATAAATAAATCAATTAAAAATAAAATCAAATATATATGAATCATCAAATAATATGTACATAATATTTGTGTATGTGTATATATATGTGTATATATATATATGCGTGTGTGTGTGTGTATATATATATATATACATATATATTTTTATATATATATATATATATAAAACAAAGTACAATATTTCAGAGAAAGAACCCCCCGATTTTAGGTGAAACTCCATGAGAATAGAGATCTTTGCATGTTAGTCACTAGTTTATTCCTAGTACCTGGATAAGTATCTGATATATAACAGAGTCTTAGTAAATACTTGTTAAAATGATGAATTAGGTTCTCAACTACTTGAAAAAAAACACATTAAGAATTACTTCTTATTCTTTCCACAAAGATAATTGCAATGGACTGAATGTGTTGCCTCCAAAATTCATATGTTGTATTCCTAACCCCTAATGTGATCCAGTAGGAGGTGGGGCCTTTGGGAGGTGATTTGATCATGAGGGTGAAGCCCTCATTAGTGAGGCTGGTGCCCTTATAAAAGGACCCCACAGAGCTCCCTGACCCTCCTTTTGCCATGTGAGGTCACGGCAAGAACCAGGGAGCAGGCCCTCATAAGACCCTGAATCTGCCAGCACCTTGATCTTAGACTTTGCAGCTCCCACAGTGTAAGAACTAAATGTCTATTGTTTATAAGCCACGCAAACTATGGTATTGTTTTTATAGTACCCGAGCTGACTAAGACAATAATCAACTATGGCTATGACTTCCCCACCTCTCTTTCCTCAGGGCCTGACATGGCACATAAAAGAGCCTTAACACAAATGTGTTATATGAATCAATAAACAACATTAAGAATTTAATGCAGGAACAACAAAAATTTTTAAACACCATTAAAATGCCATTGTTAAAATAATCCAACTCAACAGTTCTTGCAGGCGAGCGACAGTCTTGTTTCTCTCTTATCCTTACTCTTTTGCTTCTACAGGAGCCCCTCTCTGTCAGCCCAGAGCATACAAAATCCGATACATCACCCTTGGCTTTTAAGATAATAAACACTTCATCTCAGTGATTTCATCTATAATTTTTTTTGTTCCAATTGCCATGTGCAGTAGTAACTTTCTAAATTCCCATCTCTAACTCATTCTCTTCACCACCCTTATTGTTCAATATTCAGTGAGGGCTAGAACACACTACCAGAATAGCAGGCAAATGCCTCAAACAAAACGTGCAAATCACAGCTCACTGTCTTCTTTCGTAAATCTTCCTCTATTCAATTCTGCCTCTCAGCAGATCATTACCAGTGTCTACCCAGTAGACATCCAGAATCCTCTACACAACTACACCCTGTAAGTCTCCTGTCCATTCTTTCTCTTTAAAGCCTTTCCCATCTATGTTAAATATTATTTTCAAATATCCATGTCTACCTCTCTTTGCTTCTTCCTTCACAAATTTATACATCAAAAAAGCTCTGAGAAGCGGAAGGATAGAACGAAACTCTGCAGGATTTAAATTTATCTTTCAAAATACCTATAACTTTGAATAACAGAGGAGAAAGAGCTGACAAACACAATGAAGGTCAAAGACACTTGTTGGAAAAGATGTTGGTAGTGGCAAACCTATAACACAAAGTTAGCAAAAATTGCTTCCAAAAGGAAGTATAATGTAGATAGAGGGCAGACTCAACTCTTGTTTCTTTGAGCAACTAGAACAGCACAAGGCAGGTTAGCCAGAGGGGTATCCCTGCCACCCATCCCATACCCCTAGGCTTTGGGCAAAGCTAGTGGCTACAGAAATCCTCGAAGCAGTGTTTTTTTGTTTGCTTGTTTGTTTTTGGAGAGGACAGACCTTGACTTGGAAGCAACCTGCTGTTGATCACTGCTTTCTGGAAAGAAGCAAAGACTTAAATGATCCACAGTTATATAACCCTGCCAAATAAGCTGCCCACCCCACTATGTGAGGAAATTTCTGTTGATGCAAAGAAAGACCAGTGCTGGCACAGACATAACCCAAACCTCCTGAAAATAGCTGTCCTCTATGAACCCACCCTATTCAAAGAAAAGAAATAATTAAAAAGGATGCAGCACAGGATCCAGACAAAAATACTACAAGAAATAAGAAGAAAGGGAACAGCACGATATGAAAGATGACTAAGCTCCACCAGAAAAAAAATATATGTATGTTGTCGCAGAACAAACGTAAAATATGAGCAAACAGCCATAAATAAGATTTTAAAAATACTTTTAAAAAAGTACACGAGTAAGCTATGTCAAGTTTACCAAAAGAGATGAAACGTGCACCAGCAGAATGTGGGAAATAAGTGGAAAGAAAAAGAAAAACATCATCCTACAAAATCATGCCTGCTTTGGAAGCAGCACAAAGGAAAATAGAAGCTGCTCAAGACATAGTAAGGCCGTGAAAGATTAAAGAGGGAGAAAAGTAAAAGGAAAATGAGCAAAGAGTTCTAAAAGATTGCAGATAGCAGCTACGGACCACAGGAAAGAAAAAAAGACTCCACGCATGCACGCACACACACACACACACACACACAGACACACCCAAGTGAGCACGCACACGCATGCATACACCTATCATAGGTAGGTCCAAAAATGGAATATCTAAGTTTGTAAAGATATGATTTGGTAAATATTTTCAGATATAAAAGAAAACCTAATTACATATGCCTGAAGAGTAGTATACTGAGACTCAAGACTTTTGAAAAAAAGAATGCTGGACTGTTAAAATTAATCAACTCAACTTTATTTTCCTTAAAATAAAGAATAAGGGAAGCCTGGGTGGCTCAGTTGGTTAAGCATCCAACTCTTTACTCAGCTCAGACAATGATCTCACAGTTGGTGGGATCAAGCCCCCTGTCGGGATCTATACTGACAGTGTAGAGCCGGCTTCAGATTCTCTCTCTCCTCCTCTCTCTCTCTCCCTTTCCCCTTGTGTGTCTGTACTCTCTCTCTCCCTCTCTTTCTCTTTCTCTCTCTCTCTTTCTCTTGAAATAAATAAATAAACTTAAAAAAATAAAGAAAGTAAATAGAGATGGTTAAAAGCCTTGTCATTTTAGAAACGATGACCACATAAGGGTTTAATTAGGGGAAACATGATAAATAAAGGTGAGCAAGTTATGATGAGAAAAATAACCAGTTTGAGGTCTGCCCAGGCCTTTTATAGTATGACAGCCTGCTCACACCCAGAGTCTGGACATTGGGATAAAGAACGAAGCTTATGATTCCCACTAAAAGCTCCCACTTTGCTTTTCCCAGAGCACTTGTAAAAATAACTACTTAGAGTCAAGCCCATGAAAAGTTAGTGACCTTCACTGCAACCACTTATAAGAAATAGATGCTTCTTTTCTTGCTCTCTCTCTCCTGTGCCCATGACCTGAGACAGAGGACTGATCTTCCCTTGGCTAATTGCACCCATCTTCTGGGATCTGTACCCAATAAACCTTGTGCTTTACTTCCTTTGTTTGAGTGCATTAAAACTGTGCCTTCAATCAAAATGGCCCTGGGGTCTTCACCTTCCCAAGGTAGGAGCTCAGATGCCCAGGGAGCTACCTGCCAATCCATGTGGGTGACTTGAGCCTCCTCAGTCAGCAGGGCAAAAGCTGCATATTCTTAACTTAATTCACCACTCCAGCATTTCCAAAACATGAGTAAAGTAGCAAGCCTTGGGGTATGTGCAAGGAGAGAACATCCCAAGCATAGAGAATGGTTAATATTGAGGTCCTGATGCATGAATGTGTCTGGAATGTTTGGAGAACAAGGAGGTGAGTATGGCTGGAACAGAGTGAGGATGGAGTAACCGGAAGATGAAGTCAGGAAGAGGGCGCAGAAAGGGCTGCGTCATGTTGACTATTATAAGTATTTGAGGTTTTACTAATATTGAGATGGGAAGTCATTGGAGTGTCTTAAGAAGATGAGTGACATGAATTCTTACACATTTTAATCCCCTTCTTCTAGCTTCTAAATTAAGGGGGTAGGGAGGAGAAAAGGCTGAGGTAGAACATGGGCAGTTTATGTAGGAACCATGAAATCATGACCTGAGCCAACATCAAGAGGCAGACGCTTAACCAACTGAGCCATCCTAACCCCCCTGTGTGAGTGCTTTTTAAAAAGTACTACAAGGCAAATTTTTAGCAAACTTAAGATGAACAGAAAATCTTTGGGAAAGGCAACCAGTGTGAGCTTTGAATCCATACATCTATAGGGCTAAACTTAAGACAACTGTAATATGAAACATCAACTGAATAGAATGAAAATATTATGAACTTAAAAATGTAGAAATAGTAAATGTGCAAGAGAAAGAAGGAAGGCAGGGGAAGAGAGTGTGCGAGACAATTTAGGAAGGCTCATTTGCTCATCTTTGAAACCAATTTCTTAAAATTATATAATTTAAGGTAGACAAATTGAGTTGTAAGGATGCTAACATATCAAAATTTATAAACTTATATACTAGACTATTTTTAAAAGCAATTACTTTATTAGGAAACAATAATTAACCATAGCAGACACTGTCAGTGTCCTACCCCTTCCTCACTCTCACTACCCCAGTGTGTGTCCCCACACATTACAACTGCCAGCATCTGATTTTGTGGGTTTTTTGTTGTTGTTGTTGTTTTTTATGAGGACTTGGCTTTCTATTGCAAAGAAAACATTTTGTCCAACCCAAATGGCAGCCTAAAAGTACCAGAATATTGGGATGCCTGGGTGACTCAGTTGGTTAAGTGTTCAACTTTGGCTCAGGTCATGATCTCACAGTTTGTGAGTTTGAGCCCCACATCGGGCTCTGTGTTGATAGTGCAAAGCCTGCTTGGGACTCTCTCTCTCTCACTCTCTCTCTCTCTCTCTTTGCCCCTCCCCACCTGTGTTTTCTAACTCTTGCAAGATAATAAATAAACTAAAAAAAAAAAAGAAGTGCCAGAAAATTAACACTCCTTTGGATCAGAATCCAACCAAAGACTCTCCTCTTCAGGTCGGATAACAAGGAAACACAAGCCTGTGTTCTACATTGGCCGCTCAAGTTTCTGCAGCTACTCACAGTAATAGCAGGCACTTTCCTCCCCCAGATCCCTACCTTCTTTCTCTGAAAAATCATGGATTAGATTTCTTGACTCTGGGGTCTAATTCTGATGGAAGACTCGGAGAGCTGGTATGAGAAGTGGTTCTAGAAAGCACATACTCGTGATGAGGTTATGAAACTGTGTCACTTACCAACCCGAAGACAACAATAATACTGCTTTGTGTCCTAACACCCGGTGTGCTTTAGCTAGCAGTGATCTTACGATTGCACTTAACCTGTGGTGAATTTGATCTGACACAAACAGAGGGAGTGGTGAACAAATGCAAGGTCTCCAGCATTCAGTAGATAAGAAGCCAATGTTTCTTAAAAGAATGGAAATTTGATTATTAAGTGCAACCGAAACACTAAAAGGAGAAAGGAAAATTCACATCAGCCTATTACCAAATGAAGGCATGATGGAAAAGCCAAAAAACTTTACAACGATATTTAAGGAGTCTCTCATATTTTAGAGCTGAAGGGAAGAGTTGGCTGAAAATCAGACCCAAGATGTGATTTAGAGAAGCTGAATTATGATTAAGGATAAATTCACGGCCCTGAAAAAAGTACCCATGTTAAAGCAAGGCCTGATAGGCCAGCGGGAGCCTAAGACCTGGTTAGGAACAGCTGGCCAATACTCATGACAACTTGAATCCCTGGATTCTCTGAAATTTCCAGTTCTGCAGAAGTGTCTCATTCCCCCAACCCACACTCATTGCTGGCTTCTCACTGCTAGCAGATTCCCTTTACTTAGGCACCATGCAGAGCTACCGAGTTTTCATTTAAGGCTAATATATCACAAGACGATCGTTGTTATCCTAAAGATTTGTCCCTAACTCCCTTTGTAACTGGGAGGCTAAGATGGCCTAAGAGAATCCTGCTTTCTTTCAGGATGGTAGGGTTATTTTTGAAAAGGTAACAAGATTGGACTAGTATTTATCAGCAGGAAACAGAAAAACATGATTGGGACTAGACCTTGAAGTTGATGAAGATGTACAGAGGGAGAATGTGGATAAGGGAGTTTCTTGATATGAGTCCTTTCTCTTATGATTCTAGATTTAACATTCAGTCAGGGACATGTGGAGTTAAATCGACATTCGTTGCAGAGATGATCCCTTGAATCTTGAATCAAATGATCAGTTGGAGTTTCCAAAACTGTTCTGGCAGAGTATTGAGGAAATAATCTAAAGACTAAAGTGGTTAGGTATTCTAGCATTGATTTAATACATTAGAACAGAGATTGAAATAGTTGGCTATATTCTCCAAGAGGGCCTACAAGACACTCTTTTCACCAAAATAATGAGCAATGTGTTCATGACAACAGCATTGATGGAAAAAACCAGTGATATATTTTCTTTGAAAACAAATATTGGTAAGGATCTGAGGATGCTATGGAACTAGCTCCCTAGTTTCAATGGGAATGGATTTCTAGAATAGAAGAAACCAGAAGGAAGCACTTATTCATCAGAAGCAAGGTGACATAGGACAGAAGAAACAGAACAGCAAATTGACATTTCTAGGGTCAAGATAGATATGTAGCCAGATAAGGTGTTTTTTGACTCAAATATAAAATAAGCTTAAAAAAGGTGAGTCAAAGTCTGATGCCATCTCTATGTACCATATGTAGCCTAATTATATTCCAGCTCCAGAACTGAGCTTTCTAAGGCTGGAGACCATTGACTTGAGGAGGATACTATATTTCTATTAATATATATTGTGCCATTTCTACAATTTTTCCCCTAAAGGAACCTCAGGTCATTTATATGAGTAATTATACCCTGGAGGAATAGAAACAGCTGTGTGTGTGTAGAGGACTGTCAGATACAGGGTCTGAACTGACACTGACCTCATTATTAGAGAAGGGGACATATGGACACCAGAATATAAATCAAATCCTAGCCTGATTCATCTAAGAGTGGGTGGAATGGGTCTGTGGACCCACCCCATGTGTATTTCATTGCTTATCAAAAGCTTAATAAGGATGCCTAACATACTTAGCACTCAGTTGAACTCTCCTGCTGTTTTCCTGAACTGTGGTAGAAAAGGCATCAGACAGATAGAGGAAAGACAATGTAAAAGTTCCCGAAACCACTTCTTTCTTCGTTGGCCAAAACAGTAAATCATAAACCATGCAATGTTCTAGGTATCATGGCAGTGACTTAGTGTCATCCTCAAAGACTTAGAGGATGCAGGGTGGTGGCACGCATTGTTTATCTATTTGTTTTGACAATTTTATTTTTGTAGCAAACCCAACTGGATCACAGTGAGTGATAACGGATACTGTAAACTTAATAACCCTGGTTGCATCTGATGTGGTAGATCTTACTCTGGGTTAAACCATGTATAATGACCTACATTAGACCGCTGTTACCTACAAATAAAGTTGTTTTATTAGAATAAAACTAACATGGCACATCAACACAGTATCTGGTACTTAGTATGCGGTTACTGATCTGGAAAATTCATTTTTTTTTTCATTTCCGAATAAAAAAAAATCATAAGCAGTTCACATTCTCTCGGGTTGGATATTGCACATAGCCAATGGTCTTGTCCCAGAACATTTATTTTTCAGTTATAATCTAGTCTGCAGAGTGAGACTGGCTTTGGATATTATGGAACATTGTGCTGGTTCATTGTATTTGTGAAGTCGTGGTAAATAGGCCTGGAAGAAGTGGCATTTATACTGGATTCTCTGGCAGGATATATGCATGCTGGAGGGGATATGATAAATCATACAATAAACAATTTCTACACCAGCCACATTGGTAAACTTCTTAAGGGTCCAATGATCTGGAAAATGCCAAAGCATCATTTTCAAGAAAAAAAGGACAAGCGATGATATCTCCTATCATGAAAAAGGAAGCATTGTACTTGATTGGCTCTTCAGATTTTAGAGACAGGATATGCCACTTAGGAATCCTAATTGGGTCCATATATTGGATGACTCAGAAGACTATCAGACCCAAAAATCTTCCCAAGTGGACTGTCTGACCTGGTAGATACCATATTACTACAAATACACGTGGTAGATTATAAATACTGTGTGAAGTCTCTGACAAACCTTATCAGAGTTGGAGCACAACCCTCTAAGATTCTGGAACAGAGGCATACTTTTGGCAGCAAAGAAATTTACTGTTTTTTGTTTTGTTTTGTTTTGCTTTGCTTTGTTTTGTTTTTAGAGAGAGAGGGAATATGACAAGGGCAAAAAAAGGAGAGAGAGAGAGAAACCCAAGTGGGCTCTGCACTGCCAGCACAGAGTCTAATGGAGGGCTCAATCTCATGAACCATAAGATCATAACCTGAGCTAAAATCAAGAGTTGGAAACTTAACTGACTGAGCCACCCAGGTGCCCTAAAAGAACTTTACTGTTTTTAAAGCAATGCCAGGCATACTGTTGGACTCTAGTAAAACTCAGTGTATTAACACAAGACACCAAGTAATCATGCAAACAACATTGTACAGAGTTGTTATTGTCAAACTCACTAAGTCAAAAAGTCAGATGTGTTGGGAGCCATGTTGGACTCACAGGTTGAGACACCTCCCTGTGTGGAAAGGCAGTAGAAGCAAAGCTCCTGCCGGCTAAAAAAGGTGTCCCAATGCCACCACCTTCAAATAACCTTTCAGGTCTGGATTTCTTGAGCAGCCCTCGTTGACCTCAAGGGAGGTAATGCTCTTTTCTTTTATGAAATTCAAGTTAAAAAGGGAACTTGGAATGTGATGCATTGATGGATAACATCACATCTGAAGGAGACTATGTAAATGTACTTACTCATAAACCAAAGGACAAGCATTGAAAATTCCACCCTTGTCAGTTGAGTTGCTCCTCCTCTATTATAGTTGGAAGTATAGGCCTCAAGGCAACACCTGTTTTCTCCCCGCCCTACATTTATATGTTAATTAACCTGAAAGCAACATACTGGATTGAGGAAGTTGCCACCCTGCTGGTAAAAACGCATTATTGTTAAGGATATCAAACTATGGAGTGTCACTCATTGATGTAATGTCTCTTACTACCTTTAAGAATAAAGACACTGAGACCAGCAGGGCGGAGATGCTAGAATTGCCAGGGTTGCCTGCGTGGGGATCAGACTACATCTCTCCTGTGCACCAGCAATCAGACAACAAAACAAAATAAAAGGCATCAAGATTGGCAAGGAGGAAGTCAAACTTTCACTTTTTGCAGATGACAGACTACATCTCTCCTGTGGCTCTCTCCATTTCTTTAGCCTGATCGTCCACCTTTTGGAGACCCCTAGACTCGCCCGGCACTGGACCCCAGCAAGATGGGCAGAGCGTCAATCCACTGAAGCCCACACATGTCCAGGAGTACAGGTCACTTATACAAATAGACTTTCATATTTTTGTTGTAATGACCTCTTTCACTCAGCTTGCTCCTATGGCCTTGTGGGGTAGCCAAAGAAGAAAACCTGGGGTTATTTTATTGATGGGGCACTTTGATGTGTAGTTGTGAGTTCAAAGTGTACTTCTGTTACACTACAAATCCATGCAAAAGTGGCTTTGAGAGAGACTGATGAGGCAAACCCTTACTGGGCAGAGCTATAACCATTAAATCTCTAGTCATCAAGTTGGTGTATAGAGAAAAGTAACCAGAATAAGGAATGTACATGGACTCATAGACAGTGACAAATGACTTGTTTGGTTGGTCAGGGTCCTGAAAAGAGCAAGATTAGAAGACCAAAGGAAAGGATGTTAGAGCAAGAAGTATATGGATGGTCCTTCAAGAGCAAATGCAAAGCATGCAGGTCTTGTGCCCTCCAACCTGAGAGCAGTCATGGCAGTGGAGGCACTGAATAATCAAGTAGATAGTTGGTCTCATCCAGTGGATATTAACCTGTCTTTGTCCTCAGCTATCACTTCACAGAGATCTATGGTGGCATGGGTGAACACGTGTATCCAGGCCACAGCATGGACTCCCTTGTCATCACTGCTGATATCATTCCTGGTGCTACTGGATGTTCAACCTGACAGATGTTGAGCCTATGTTATGGTGTCATCTTTTCAAGAAGGCTAATCACTTGACAACAAGTTGATTTTGGTAGGCCATTTTTGTCTGGATAGAGCCTCTTTCATAATTATTGAGATTGACAAGTATTTTGGGTATGGATTTGTGTTGCATATTCTGAATGCCTTGGCCAGTGTCACTATCCATAGGGTACTAAGTTATTGTCATAGGATTTTGCATAATAGCATCTTAGACCAATTGACTTAAAGCAGCAAGAAGGTGTGACACTTGGCATATGAGCAAAGGATCCACTGGTCCTTCCATGTACTTCATCAGCTGCATGCTGTCATCCATCTGAAACTGTGGCATGGATCCTTCAACACCAGGCTAAGATGCCAGCTAGATATGTCACCCTATGGATCTGAAATGATGTCCTTCAGTATTTGTTGTTTTCATCAATAGCCATCATATGATGTTGGTTCTACATTAGGTAAATAAGGTCCAGAATCCAAGGAGGAGAGATAGGAGTGACCTGATTCATCACCATTCAGTGACCTTCTTGGGAAATGTGCACTTCTTACGCCTACGTGTCTAGTTTTTCCTAGACTACAGATCTAGCTTCAGGGACAGTAGGATGCCTTTACAGGGTGAAGCAGAGGGATGCTTTTTCCAGAGATACAGTAAGAATTCTACTCTGTCTTCCATCATATGTCTTTTTATGCTACTGAACTAGCAGGCAAAGAAAATAGTTATTATAATGGGTGACTGAGCTCAATATACATAAAAGAATGTTGTTTTTAGATAGAGGTAATAGGGAGCAGTAAGTATGGAATTCAAGGGGTTTCTGGGACATCTTTTGATGCCCCCATGTCCTGTGCATTTAAAGGGACAATTTCAGCAACCACAGCTTAACAGAGGCATTATAACCAGGGGACAAGGATGAATGCTGATAGAGAAATCTAGAACAGGTCGTAGAGATAGGAAGTTATGTATATCGGTTAAGACTCTGGAACCAGCTTCAGCAGTGGGGACTAGAGCTTGTCCTAGCAAACCTCCTTCTTTTAAGACATACTCTTTTTAGAAATTTGGATAGGCCATCATCTCTAATAACTGCTCACTGGTACTTGATACTGGGTATGAGTGGATCTGAGTGGTGTAGGGCAAGGCTTAGCAGATGCTGTGAGTGCCCTGCCCATATTTCTGTGCCCTTTCTATTTGAGGGCAAAACAGCTTAAATTCCATTTCTAGCATCTGAATTTCTTTGTCCTAAACTTTCTCAACAATTGTGTTACTTTCTGTGGCTAAGAGAAAAGCCAGAAGTGCAGAGAAATTAACCACCCCCAGGAGGAGCTGCTGGCAAATTACTGATGTGAATTTGTGTATAATCACCCAGCATTCTTAACTTCCAATGAGATGATTCTCAGCAGAGTGTTTTACACTGGTCCTAATAGTTCCCTGGCAAGATTTCACCCCAGTCACCCCTGGTGGGAGCTGGCTTGATAAGGTCACCCCACTGGCTTTCTTCCATTCTCCATTCTCTGACCAACACCTGCCAAATAAATAACCTTACGCTTGGATCTTTTTCTCAAGATCTGCTTCTGAGAGAACCTGAACAAAGATGCTAGTCTCATAATCTTGTAATTGCTCATTGTGGGGATTCAATAGTTGCTGTGTAAATCAACAGAATAGCAAGAATTTATACAAAGTTGTGGTTATAAAAGTAACATTAAGGAGAGAAATTAATGGAACATAATTCTAAATTATCAGGGGACACGCATACAAACAGCAAAGAAATATACTTCACATAGTAAAAGATTTTAAAAGGGCAGTAAAAGCAGAAAACGTCATCTAAACTATGAGATACAATTAAGAGCAAATATATATTTCATATCAAGAAATGAAAATAAAAGTACCTATTTAAATACAAAGAATATCATATTGGATTTCAAAGGCAAAGTATATGACTATAACTTGACTTTAAAAGGTTGAAAAATGGAAGGATGGGCAGTTTTATAACTGAGAAGGTGTAGATGAAGAGATGGGCTAAAATCTTAATATTACTCAGGGATGAGTTAAAAAAAAACTGAAGAAGACCAATTTATGGAGGAATTTTTTATGTTCTATTGGAGATCACGAAGTTTTAAATATATACTTGCTTTAGAATATATTGTCATTGTTAACATAGAAAAACTATAGAAAAAATAAGAAGTGTATTACTAATTTATTTTCCTCAGTGCTTGATGTAAAAGCATGCGAGAAGGAATACATAAAATTTAACATCTTATTTCATTATTTTGATGTCACAGAATTCTACTTCTTGAAAAAATAGACCTTGCCTTCTTTAGTTTATGGTGGACAGTTGAATGCATATAATGTTCTGTAAGATATTAAAAAGTAAAAATATCCAAAGTGAGTTTAGAATTTAAATGATATAAAAGACGTAATGAGTTGGGAAGATTTTTTCCCCATAAGCCTTTATATAGAAGATCTTTTTAGTAAAGATGAAAGCCAGAATGTATAGTAAATAAAATATAACAAGAAAAAAATGGCCCATTAAAATAATCAGTAAGACAAAATTTCAAAGAAAAGCAAACACAGCTAGCTATGCAACATAAAAAAACTGGATCTCACGGATAAGATAAATCCAAAAATAAAGCTACCATGATACTTCAATTTTCATCTATCAGATTGAGAAAGAACAAAAACATTGTGGTAACAGTATAATGGCAAGGAGTGTGCATTTTCCTTTATTGCTGGTTACAGGATAAACTGTTACATCTCTTTTGGAGGGCAAAATGACAACAAATATCAAATGGCCATACTTTCTGACCCAGAAATTCAATTTCTTTTCAATTTATTCTACAATGGACTCACCTACGATTACAAAATGCTTAAAGATGAGATTCATTGCAAGTTTTTTCTCCTAACAACAAAAGATTGTAAGATCTATCCAAAGGGAAGTAATCAAATATACTATAGTAGTCAAATATGCATTGCATTCCTATAATGGAGTACTCTTCATTACAATGAATGAGAAATTACTATCAGCGCTAATAATGAGGGGTGCCTGGTGGTGGCTCAGTCAGTTAAGTGTCCAGCTCTTGATTTTGGCTCAGGTCATGATCCCGGGGTCTTGGGGTTGAATGCTGTGTCCAGCTCTACTCTCAGAGTGGAGCCTACTTAAGATTTTTTCTCTCTCTCCCCCTCTGCCCTTCTCCCCTACTTGCACTCTCTCTCTCTAAAATAATTTTTTTAATTGGCCTTCTTTAAAAAATGCTAATAAAGAGAAATCTGCAATTATTACTAAGTGAAAATCCATGAGTAGTACATCAGGACAAAATACTGTACCATTTAAATAGTTAATATGTTTACTCATTCAGTTATTCAAAAATATTTATTGATATACACTCATTCTGGGTTCTAGGGATATAATGATAAATAAGACAGAGTTCTGAGTTCATATTCAATGGTGTACAGGTGATTTAAAAGAAAAAGAAAAGATTGATGACATTATTTCATTTCAAGCGGGGTAAGTGTTCTGAAAATTCACACGGGATAAATGAGAAAAGATACAGAAATGAGGAATGGAGTATGGTATTGTAAATAGGATGATCAGTGATACCCACTCGGAGGAGGTGACATTCCAGGAGATTTCTCAACAAAGTGGAGGAGCTGATCACGTGGGTGGCGGTAAATACATTAAAAAAGGAAAAAGAAATGACTTTGGGCAGGTTAACTGGCCTCACTGAGCCTTCATTCCCATAGCCATAGCACAGAAAAGGCCACATCTACTCTGGTGTTTGCATCAGTCAGGACTTTTTTGGTGATAAGTGACACAAGCCAAAACCACCTTAGAGTGATGATAGATTTTGCAAGTTTATGTATTAATGTCACAGGACACTACAAGAAACAAGCCTTGTAGACAACCCAAGTCAGGGGTCAGAAAGCCTTCAGGATTGTCTGGCTCTCACCGTTGCTTCTCTGTGAATGGTGGTCTCTATCTCTGATCTCACACAAGTCTCTTTGACACTTAAGAAGTGGGGGTTGGGGGGCGCCTGGGTGGCTCAGTCGGTTAAGCGGCCGACTTCAGCTCAGGTCATGATCTCAGGGTCTGTGAGTTTGAGCCCCACATCGGGCTCTGTGCTGATGGCTCATCAGAGCCTGGGGCCTGCTTCAGATTCTGTGTCTTCCTCTCTCTCTGCCCTTCCTCCGCTCACGCTCTATCTCTATGTCTCTCAAAAATAAATAAACGTTAAAAAATTAAAAAAAAAAAAAAAAGAAGTGGGGGTTGGGACAAGTACCCAACAGCTTCAGACTTCACATCTCCCACTTCACCCACCAAGCAAGGAAGATCATTCTCCATGAGCTGTAACTCAAAAATCCTAGGGGAGGTCTCTGGCCCAGTTTGTCTTATTTCCCCAGTCCCCACAGGTAGCATAGTAGGATAGACTGAAATAGGGCTACAGGAATTTACTAAAAGTAGGAAACACTCTTATTAGGTGAAGGGGTTTGTCCAGAAGACATAATAACTGGCCAGAGCAGGAGAGGATGAGGACTGAATGATATAATTAGTGCGAACTACTTATTGGCCAAGGACACTGACCTTGAAACCACATGTAGAACAGGTGTACTCACACCACCCTGAGGTCACTAGGACAGAATGATCAGTAACTCTTTCCAACTAATTCAGACCCTCCTAACTTATACTTCAATGTTATCTTACATAGCCACTGCTAAGTAAAGTAAGTTATCAATAAGTCTTGTTCTGTATCTCTTTATTAGATGACAATGCCTTTCTCTTTTTGTTGTTTCAGTTGCTTATTTATTCATTTTCTGAGGAATGGTCTAGACAATCTCATTTCTTTGTAAGTTATAGATGTCCCACAGATATTAGCCAATATTCAAAAATATGCTTTTATCAACTGGCTTTTCACTTTTCCCTTCATGTATCTTACCTGCCTACTGTTCCTGCTGTTCCCACTCAAAGTGACCGTGAGCTCATTGGGAAAGGCTAAACATGATCCACAGTCCCCTCCCCCTAGTTTCTTCCCTTTTCTATCAGTTCTTCTTTAGGAAACACAATTAGGTTGAATGTACCCCTTACTGGCTTTCCTAATCAAACCCTAAATTCCCATGATACACACTAGCCTTTGCTATTTACCTAAATATTTGTAATTTCCTCTACCTTCTTAACACTAATGTAGAGGAGATAAGGATGCCACCATAATTGGCCTCTTGCCTTAATTAAATTTTCTACAGTTTCTTTTTAAATGCTATTCAAGTATCATTCTTTTTTTAAATTTTTTAACTTTTTTATTAAAAAAAATTACATTTATTTTGAGAGAGAGACAGAGTGTGAGCAGAAGAGGAGCAGAGAGAAAGGGAGACACAGAAGCCAAAGCAGGTTCCAGACTCTGCTGTCAGCACAGAGGCCAATGCTGGGCTTGAACTCATGAACCGTGAGATCATGACCCAAGCTTAAGTCAGGCGCTCAACAGACTGAGTCACACAGGTGCTCCTAATTTTTTCAATGTTTATTTATTTTGAGAGAGTGAGAGACAGAGACAGAGTGTGAGTGGGGAAGGGGCAGAGAGAGAGGAAGACACAGAATCTGAAGCAGGCTCGAACTCATGAACTGTGAGATCATGACCTGAGCAAAGTCAGACACTCAACTTACTGAGCCACCTAGGCACCCCTCAAGTAATATTCTTTTCACCTCTAATGTCTAAGTCTCTGGTTGTTATTTATTTGCATTTATTTGTTTTGTTAATAGTATCATATGGAATTGAAAGAAATTTAAAGCTTGAGTGCAGAACCAGAAACAAAGAACAATTTCTTCTTTGCTGGTTAAGCTGTCTCCCTCTGAACCTGGGTGTGCTATTCCTGTGTCTAATAGGCCATTCCTCATAAGGGGACCACAAAAATAATTGTGAAATTTCCTTCTAATTGTAGACCCCTAGGAAGTTAGCTTTCCATTTCCTTTCTTTAGCTATTTTTCCCTCTAACTCATAGAACTTTATTTCCTCAGTAGAATAGGGAATGTGTGTGAACCTAAGATACACCTGGTTTCATTCATTAGTGTGTGAACTTTGTCATTGAATTATTCACTGACAAATGAGCTTTGGCATTCTCATCTGTACCAATGAACCCAATCTGTACCAATGTGGTAATATTACTTACCTGATTCCATTACAAACCTTGACAGGAAATCTGACTTGAATTGGCTTACGTCAAAAAGGGACTTTATTAACATGGTCAGATGAAATGGTGAGAGCTAGGGAATGATAACAAGAAGGCTCAGCCTCTCTCCATCTGTTGACTTCTATGGTGGATCCACTTGATGGCCTCAGGTAGCTCCAGGTTCTACTCAGGCAAGCATAAGATACTCTACCAACTAGATGTCACACACACCCACGAGACTCAAATCCAGCAGTAAGAGGGTATTTCCCCTTAAGCAGGAAAGCTAAAAATGGGAATAGAATGCTCATTGATTTGTTAGCTAATCACTGGACTGGATTACTAAAACACATTCATTAGCTGAACCACATGTCTCCAATGCTCCTGGTAGGTTGGCTCCACTTGAATCTCTTACAGGCAGAGTCAAAATAGAGCCAATGGACTTCATGTGTAAGTTCTAGATAAACACCCTCCTACCCAAAGTGTTACCATCTCAAAGCAGGAGTCACAAAATAACTCGGAAGTCCCTTGCTTTCCTGGTCATGCTGCCCTTTCCCCAAGGGCATGTCACCCTTGAGAATAGCTTTGAATAAATACTACCAAACTCAGTGTACCTGGAAAAGCCCCACAACGATCTTCACAAATCACAGGCTCACTCTAAACTCTGCCGTAATATTGCTTCTTTCCCTGTTTTCTTATCTCTCACTAAGAAGTTTCTCACCCTCTGTCCATTGAGATAATTCCTGTAAGTATTAACAAGAACCACCATATCGCTAGAGCTATTGGTCAGTTCTCAGATTATGCTACCTGATGTCTCAACTCCATTTGAAAGAATTGGCCCCCTCTCCTCATGGCAGACTTTCTGCGCTTGACTTCCAGGACATCACACTCTCCTGGGTTTTATCCTACCTCACTGATCATTGTTTTTTAGTCTCTTGTGCAAATTCCTCTGCTTTGCCCTGACTTCTCAGTGTTACAGTTCCTTAAGGGACACTTTCTTGTTCTCTTTTCTATCTACTTACTCATTTGGCAATCTTCTCCAGACACATGCCTTTAGAATTACCTACACAGAGAAGACACAAAATATGTATTTTTAGCCCAGACCTCTCTCCTGAATTCCACACTCATATATCCCACTTTTTACTCAACATCCACTTTTAGGTGCTAAAAATATCTCCGAACTCAACATGCTAAAAACCGGTGCCCTGATTTCACTCCATCACCGCCACTACTATACAAAGCTTTCTCAACCTCATTTGATAATAACTACATCCTTCCCTTTGCTCAGGTGAAAATCTCGAAATCATCATTACTCTCTTCTTTTCCTTCAAAAGTTATCTCCAAACTACCAGAAAATCCTGTCGACTCTCCCCTCTCCATGTATTCTGAATCCAACTACTATTACCACCAACACTGTTGCCACACTGTTCTGACCCATTTTAATTAATCCTAACTGGTTTCCTTGCCTGCACTTTATTCCCAGCCTAGCAACTAGAACTGTCTGGAAAAGAGTATAGAGTTTCCTCAAAAAGTTAAAACTATAACTACCCTATGATCCAGCAACTGTGCTACTAGGCACTTACCCAAAGGATACCAAAATACTGATTTGAAGGGACACATGTGCCCTGCAGTTTATGGCAGCATTATTAACAATAGCCAAATTATGGAGGGAGCCCAAATGTCCATCCACTGATGAAAGGATAAAGATGTGGTATCTATAGATATTTATATTCATTCGGCATATCTATAGGCATGTATGTGTGATGGAATATTACTCAGCCAGTAATATTTATATACTCAGAATAAAAAAGAATGAAACCCTCTCATCTGCAATGACATGGATGGAGAGCATGTTTAGCTAAGCAAAATAAGTCAGTCAGAGAAAGACAAATGTCATATGTTTTTCACTCATATGTGGAATTTAGGAAACAAAACACATGAATGTGGGGCATGGGGAGAGAGAGAGAGGCAAGCCATAAAGTGGACTCTTCACTATAGAGAACAAACTGAGGGTTGATGGAGTTAGGTGGGTGGGGGATGGGTTTAGTGCATAATCAGTATTAAGTAGGGCACTTGTTGGGGCATCTGGGAGACTCAGTTGGTTAAGTGCCCAACTCTTGATCTCTGCTCTGGTCATATCACGAGGTACATGGGTTCCAGCCTTGTGTTGGGCTCTGTGCTGACAGCAAGCAGACTGCTTGGGATTCTCTGTCTCTGTCTTCCTCTGCCTTACTCTCTCTTCTCTCGCAAATAAATATATTAACATTAAAAAAGGAGGGTGCTTGTGATGAGTACCGGGTGTTATACATAAGAGATGAATCACTAAAATTCTACTCCTGAAACTAATATCACACTGCATATTAAATAACTGGAATTTAAATTAAGTCTTAAAACAAAAATTAAATTAAATTAAATTAAAATAATATAAAATTAAAATAAAATAAGATAAGATAAAATAAAATAAAAAAAGAGTCAGTTCATGTCATTCTTGTGCTAAAAATTTTTAAATCTAAAGGCCCTCTCAGTAGTCTGTGAGACCGCATGTGATCTGAGTCCCTGCCTTGTCTACTTGTCTCCCAATCACTCATGGTGCTCCAGGCAGACCGGCCTCCAGGCTATTCCACCACACAAGCTAAGCATGTTCATATTTTAGAATTCCAGATGTCCTCATGTCTGGAAGACACTTGCCTCTTCCATCTGATTGTCAATGCCTCTAACCTTCTTAAAATCTTTGCTGAAATATCCCTTCTAAGAGAGGTCATTTCTCAGCCTCCCTATTGAATACTAAACGCTACGCCCACCGCCTTTTGGATTCTAATCCCCTCTTACACACTGCCATACCTTATTTTATTTACTGACATTGACCACCTTCTAATGCATTTGTTACTTTACCACTTAATACATTTATATTTGCATGATGAAAGATAATATACATGCAGCAATATGCTCGAGCCTGCCTTTACTTTCATACAGGAGCTGACTGCGTACATCTACTTCCAACTATGTCTTCAAGTGGTAGCTTGCAACTGATCATAGTAGGTTATTTAGGCCACAAAAATTTATAAATGCTCCAAATTACAGCTCTCTTTCGTTTTTGGAAGAAACAATTCTTAAACAGTTCCAACACAGAACTGTACCCATGAGGTCAGTCAGAGATCTCGGTTTTAATTACCATACCTGCAATATCTAAACTGTGCCTAGCATATGGTAGCCACTTAATAAGTATTTACCAAATAAATACCGAAGAACCAATCTTATCATTTAACCCTGTTTATTTCAGTCACTACAAGAAGGTCAGGACTCAGATCATCCTTGTTTCCTCCACGTAAATTAATATGTTTAATGATGTAATCATGTCCCACCCCGGTATTCAATGCATTCTACCCTGCTTATTATTTTTTTTTCCTTCAGAACATTTTTCACCATCTTCTTTCTGTTTCATTTATGTATTTATTTGCTGTACATTCTATCATTGCAATGTTTTTTTTGTCTATTATTTTTTTTGTAGCTATGTTTCAAGTGTCTATATAAGTAACTGCCTTATTAGTTAAAGCCGTATATGTTTTATTCAATGAACAAATGAATTAATATGTGAATGAGATGTTCATTCATTCACTTAGGGTGTGCTTTGAAACAATGTTGGGGGTACAGAAGAATGATATTTTTTTTTCCCAAAGGAGAATCAAAACATTAGTTTGCCAGAATAAAGGGTGTGCTTAGCAAAAATAAAATAACAGATACTCTCTACAATAACTTGTGGAGATGTTGCAGAGTAAATGAGAAACAGTTATATAAAATGTCTAATTCAACATTTCCAAAAGTAAGAGCAGGAGAACATCCCTTCTACAAAAACCTAATGTAGTTGCGAAAAAATAGCTCTGGGTCAAATAGTTTTGAGTAACTCCCACTCCAGATTAAATAACACTAAATAACACTAAAAGGATTTCTTTACTGCAGAATATCTCAGAACATTTGGTATACTAATGTAAATATAGATATCCCTAAGGGTTTTAAAGCAAGAAACAATTCTCAAATAATTTTAACATACATTGAGTGTGTGTGTGTGTGTGTGTAACACACTACATAGTATATTGCTTTCTATATATTATTTTTCATGTAATTCTTATATACTAAGAATTTTTTTGAGATTGTTTAGCCATGCAGACATTCATTTCCTTCCTCCTTTATACTTCTATATTCTGTCTAAAGTTGGTGATGATAATAGATTAAAATGCATGCCCAGTAAACTAACAAGCCAAACTTTCAAGTTAGGAGTCAGACAAATTTTACTCTTTCTAAGAACTTGAAGCCTACATACATACATACAAGCATACACATCTACCCACATGTATATGGATAAAACTTACAATGTTAACATCTGCATGGGGGACATATTGAAATGTTAAATAGTGATTAAAATATTTCCATTTAAAGGTAATTTTATTTTCCAAAACATCCTTGGAGATTATTTCATCTAGCCATTTAGAAAAACAATAGACTTTTAGGGCGCAAGCCATTTTCTTATTTGGAGTTGTTGAGTCATTTGCATGTCAGAGCTCCTTGCAATTTTCCATTTAACTCTGCCTCAAAGAGACAGTAAGGATGTCAATAATATGAGGTTATTTCTAGGCGATCCTAACGTGAACACTGTCATAGGAGAACTAATAGATTCCTTAGCTGGAGCCTAAACTTAGCTTCCTAGGGGAAGGGTAATATGGCTCTCTGCAACCCCTGAGGGGGGTCACAGTGCAGCGATGGTGGTATGTGAGCAGCAGATATAATATACTGATGATTCTCAGCAGGTACCTTGTCTTATTAGAAGAAATCACATAAGTGAAAAGAACTCCGTGTGATAACGTTATTTGAGATAAATTATTTAGAATGAAAGTAGCAGTGTGATTACTGGACCATTGACTGAAGTCTCCAATACAGTTCAGGTAATTTCCATGACTAGCCACGCGTGCTTTGTAACGACAATCCATTGGAGAGTGGCAGCTCAGAAACTAGACAGTGTGAGTTGCTTGTAGGCTAAGGCACGCATTCAAACCGACTGCAATACTAACACATGTGACTACCCACAAGCCCTTCGTCTTGCCAAAAGTGTGACAAGTCAATAAAAAATGCAAATGTTAAAGAATAAATGTACACACGCACACACACATAATGACTAGGGCACTGAGATATCTGCACAAAATCCTGCCAAATTGCAGATTATTTATAGAGAGAGTAATTTTAGTTCAGGGATAGTAGATCATCCATGCCTTTGCTAAATATATGAAAGCCTGATATTTCTGAAAATGTGTACTTTGACAGAAAATCCCAGTATAGAACCTTCATCTCGTCAGTGAAGTTTCTACACTGTTTCTAATACATAGGGCTCCCTGACAAAGGTTAGTGTGAGGTTGATATAAGATGATGAGTTTGACGAAGCGCTCAGATAAATTCTCAAGGACTACGTAAAAGTAACTTAGTATTGCCAATTTGTATGACCTACTTCTCTACTTGTCTCTTCTGCACCTCTCTCCTAAATGTCAAAACAGCCCCATATCATACAACAAAATTTAAAAAGGTAGCATTAATCAGAAGAAAAACAAAAGAGCTGAAAAAGACTTCAGGGTTTATCTAATTCTCTTGTACACATGGGAAATGCCCATGATTTCTTGAATTCCATTTATGATATCCATTCATTGGTTAGACAAATGTACCCTGCACTCGAAATGTAAGCCTGGCATTGGGCTCTACAAGTAAACATTGTAATTCTCATTTTACGGATACATCTGATGAGGCTTAGAGAGATTAAGGAATTCGCTGACTGGGCATTGTGTCATCAGTGAAAGATTTTACACAAGACCCAGATATAAGTCCTCTTACCACAGTACCTTGTTGTGATGAGGTAGGAGGTCATCCCATGAGTCGATTAGTGGAAGTGCAAGGAAGATCCCGCTGGGCGAGGATCCATCATACGATGTCAGATATCTCACTCAGCACAAGTGAATCTGCACCAAAGTAATTTTGCCCTCACTTTCCCATCAAACCCTCCACTCTGCATTTGTTCCTGCTCGTAATATAAGTGTTTTGGATAGCTTTCCTTGATTTATCCCTTCCTTTACAAAATTTATAATATATTAAATTTGTATTCATGTTTATCCACACTTCTCTCAAGACTCTTCTGTCTTTTTACCTCAGATTGTATATTTTTCTGTGCTAGAACTTAAATTTTCTGAGGTAAGGACCATTTCATATATGTCATTCTATCTGTCATGATGGCTTTCCTGGGTTGAGCACTTGGCAGTTTTGCAGAAGGAAGAGAAGGAAAACAGAAAGGAAGGGAGAGAGGAAAGAAGGGGCCAAGGACTTAGCCACAGTGCTTAAGCTGCTCCTCATATCATCCACTCAACCATCTTTCCATGCCATCCAGTCAGCCAGCAACTATCCTCCATTTCCTAGTTACTTGTACATACCTACAATTCATTCAATTTTTTTAAACTTTTTTTTAATTCAAGTTAGTAATATACAGTGTAGTGTTAGCTTCAGAAGTAGAACACAGTGATTCATCTCTTACATAGGACACCCAGTGCTCATCCCAACGAGTGCCCTCCTTAATGCCCATCACCCATTTAGTCAATCCCCCATTCACCTCCCCTCCAGCAACTGTAAGTTTGTTCTCTACATTTAAGGGTCTCTTATGGTTTGCCTCCCTCTTTGTTTTTATCTTCTTTTTCCTTTCTTCCCCTATGTTCATCTGTTGAATTTCTCAAGTTCTACATATAAGTGAAATCATGTGATAGCTATCTTTCTCTGACTGACTTATTTTGGTTAGTATAATACCCTCTAGTTCCACGCACATTGTCGCAAATGGCAGGATTTAATTATTTTTCATTGCTGAGTAGTATTCCACTATGTGTGTAAAATATATATATATATATATATATCTTATATATATCTTCTTTATCCCTTTGTCAGTCAATGGACACTTGGGATCTTTCTATAATTTGGCTATTGCTGATAGTTCTGCTATAAACATTGGGGTGCATGTGTCCCTTTGAATCAGCATTTTTGTATCATTTGCATAAATACCTAACAGTGCAATTGCTAGAGTAATTCTATATTTAATTTTTTGAGGAAATTCCATACTGTTTTCCAGAGTGGCTGTACCTTTTTGCATTCACACCAATAATGCAAAAGGTTCCCCTTTCTCTGCATCTCTTCCTCACCAACATTCTGAGAAGTGTGAGATGGTATCTCACTGTGGCTTAAAAAAACAAAACAAAACAAGAATATGCCAGTTCTGGCAGCTGGAGTACAACTGATATTCCACACTCCAGGTTTCTGCTAATTATCCTGTATTTAAAGCTTGTCCTCTGAACACAAGAAGTGAAAAATGACTGTGTTCCAGCTCAAAAGGGCAAGGTCTCTCCCAGGTTTTAAAATCATCATACCACAGCATATAATCCACCTAGCCCTATCACCTATAAATCCTTGCCATCAGAACAAATTATTAATACTTACAAAGAATTTGCACATTAGTTTAATTATTGTCCAGTTTTTGCATCCATTATCTGGCAATTCTGGGTAAAAGGTAGGGTCAGCTATGTTACCTCTAATTTACAGAAAAGGAAGCACAACTTCAGACAACATAAATTTCTTGCACAAGGCTGAAAAGTGGATAAATATAGGGAAAAAAATAAGAACAAAGAAAACTAAGGTTTCCTGAATCTAATCCCAGGATACTTGCCTGTCTCCCCTTAGTGATGGGACCACTTATGGTAAGATAAACAAAACACTCAGAAATAAAGTCTTCACAGCAAATTCCTGATCTTTGTGCTCCCCCCCCCCAGTCTCTGTATTTTCAGTACATGTTTGTCAATCACAAGATGGATTGTAATGCCTCCTGTATCGTTGAATTAAACTATTCTTTACCACGTCATTGTTTAATCTTGATATATGAATGCCTTATCTCCGGGTGAGATATGTCAGTGCCTAAGCTTTGAGCTTTGCTTAAAATCTGGAATCAGACGGACTCCAAGCTCTGTCATGTAATAATAAGCATACTGGGGCAACTTTCTTAATCAATCCAAACTTGGGATATATTAAAAAATGGAAACAATAATGATATTCTTCTCATCAGACATTGTGAGTGTTAATTGAAACACAGAGAGTGAACTTACTTAAAATCATTTAGAATACCTAGTAGGTGCTTGTAAGTGACTTATACCTTTACTATTATAATTAATCCTATGATTATACGCTTGAATTATCCAAAAGACCAAAGGATGATAGTTTGCTTTTCTACTCTTCTCATGGACTAGCCAGCGTATGCCTAAAGTGGGTGTCCAATACACATGTGTTGATTGAGTTCACATAATGTCCAGTATGAGATGTGGCTGGTCGTGTACTTTTACAAGGCCAGGTGGGGATCAAAAAGAGGGACATGTCACAAAGCTGTAAAAGGACAAATAGAGCAAAACTTACTGAGACTGCCGAAAAATTTTAATCATTTGGAAAAAGAAACAAAAAATGAAAAGTAAAGAAATCTCTTCAGGCTAGCTCAAAAAAGTGGAAAAGTGGTTAAAAGGAGCAGCAGACATCAGAATAATGAAACACGGGCAGGTTGCACAAGAATATAGATTATAGCTAGAGAATCTCAAAGAATGTGCTCTTTCTCTTTTTCTGTCTCTATTTTCCCCCTCCCCTCTCATTTTCATAGAAAATATAGCAGATTACAGAAGATTAGAAGAGATTTCTAAATTACTTTCTAATTCTTAGCCTTTTGGCTAATCTACATCATAATTTGGAGTTTTTTGGAGTGGGAACACCATACCTGTGTCCTAACAGCACACTTTTCTGATATTCTTCTGAAGAAGTGAAATTCAAATGACTTTTAAACTGGCTCAGTATCTCGTATCATTTTAACCTCAGGAAAATCAACTATTACAGAATCTTCACCTTTGTTTATTATCTGTTCCTCATTTTTTTTAAAATGTGAGCTTCCTATTAACATATGTGGAAAAAATGTATACAATTAGAGAGTAAAAATTGCAAAGGGAAACAAATGATAAAATGCCAGCTGTTATCATCAACATTAAGCAGCTCTCATGATGGAGTCACTGGAAGGGAAATGTTATCACAGTTCTAGGTCCTAATTAATCTGAGGGATGGAAATATGAACACGGGTTACTATTAAATGCACAAGGTGGGAAGGAGAGTTTATCTGACTCAAGATAAATATATAGGACCACAAGTGTAGAAGGTATGCTGCTCTTAACATTTTTTTCAGCCCGTAAAATATTTCACATTCTCAGCAAATGTCCTCTAATCTGGAGTTCCATATACTGATTTCCGATTTTTCAATAGTTATATTTATTACAACACGACCGTCTCTTGTATTACTAGTGTTCTTTACAATTTACAAACTCTCTTTTACAGAGTGACCTCATTTAATCCTTATAATACCCTGTGAGGATGGCAAAACAGGGTGCTAGTCATGAGGATTGCTCAAGGGGAGTCTGGCTCTTTCTTTCCTTCTAGGCACAAAGCAGTGTTGCATTTCTTTGTCAGCTCAAAGTTTGGTGAGTTCCTATGATTATTTTTGGCCAATGAACCAAGAAGAGAAGTGTCACTCTGGGACCATGCCATGCTTCTCTACATTCTCCGTTCCTTCTGGTAATATTCAGGACAGTAGCTGCTTTCTCAGCCAGGGACTCTGAGACACCGCTGTGATCAGCTCCATCATAAAATGTACCACAAAGGACATGCAGAGTGAATAAAAGATACACATTTATAATTGTAAACCACTAAGACTTCAGGATCACTCGTCACTACATCATGACCGGTCTTTTCTGACTGATACAGAAGGTGTTATTTTCCCTTGTTTAACAACTATTTTCTAACGCTTACAGATGTGGCTTACTCACAGATTCAAAGCTAGAATCATTTGAATTAACATTTCTTCTTCTTCTACTACATCAAACAAAATGTGAAAACTGGAAAAAATATTAGGTACTGAAATAATGTGAATCTTTATGTGGTACTATCATCGTGTGTACTGTTTTCTAAATGTTTTGTGTTAAATTTGGCTTTAGGTGGGGAAGCAATTTTAACAGCATGGAAATCCTTGTGTTACTACTTAATTTTCATCTCCGCAGTCAGAGTGTAAATACTTCTATGACCTTATAAAGTCTGCCATCTTTGTAAGAAGGTGGGAGAGTGCCACAGCGTTTTTGACTGCAAGGTGATAATAATGTAGTGGAATTGCACACTGGTTCGGGATCCTAAAACTGCCTTCAAAACTGCCTCCAATTTTGCTTTCTTAAGGTTCCCTACAACACAAATTCAAGATGATCAAACTTAGTCTCTTGTCTCGGCATATTACATTAATCAATACAAGAAATCTATTCTGAATACTATTATACAGAATATAATAAAGATCAAATATCATGCACTTCATCTATCCACCCAACTCCTAGGCGACAATAGCTTCCATATGAGTTCTCTTCAGATAACTGAAAAACACCTCTTTAGTTGCAAATTTGTACACATTTTGCAATTTAAATTTTTTATGCTTATTTTATTTTTGAGAGAGAGAGAGAAACAAAGTGTGAATGGGGGTGGAGTGTATAGAGAGGGAGACACAGGATCTGAAGCTGGCTCCAGGCTCTGAGCTGTCAGCACAGAGCACGACATGGGGTTCACACCCACAAATCATGAGATCAAGACCTTAGCTGAAGTCCGACGCTCAACTGACTGAGCCACCCAGGCACCCCAATATTTTGCAATTTAAATGATAGTCTTTTTTAAGTGTACCATGCACCTTCTCAGGCTCCTGAATTAGAGTGAAAAGAATAGAAAGCATTACACAGTTCTTAATATCTGCTAAATATCCGTCCTAGAACTTACTCACCATTGCTATAAGTAACAAATACTTAGGACCCTTTTACAGATGGATACATGGGGCCTCCATAAAAAGATGAACTTGTTTTAAATTTGCACAGTTAATCAGCGATGGAACAGGAGAATCCACACAGGAAGCCTTAGGCCAAGATTGGTCCTAACTGCTTTTAGCTTCCATGCTATGTGGCTTCCCACTCGATACGGTTTAGTGCATTGTCACCAATACAGTAATAGTGGAATTAGGCCTGATATTAGAAACTATCATATTCACCTTTCTCAATTTAGAGGTTAGGAAATGCAAGTGAAAAGAAGTGAAACATGTGATCCTGAGCTTAATGAAAAACAAAATTCAGATAATGCAAGAAAGGTGTGAGATTTCGGCCAGAGAAGCTGTTGCCAATCTATGTATTCCAACTATGAAGTACAGTTAGTACAGGAATTTAGGGGCGCCCGGGTGGCTCAGTAGATTAAGCATCCGACTCTTCATTTTTGGTGCAGGTCATGATTTCATGGTTTATGGGTTTGAGCCTCATGTCAGGCTCAGTGCTGATGGTGAAGAGCTTGCTTGAGATTCTCTCTCTCTCCCTCTCTGTCCCTTTCCCGCCTGTGGTCTCTAAACAAATAAATAAACAGACTTAAAAAATACCAGGATTTAGAGGTTCACACATAGGCGTTAGGGCTGGAGGAGCAAACGTCAGGGGATCCTCTCTGGCAATCCCAGCTCCGTCCGCCAAAGGTTGGGGGCTGGGGATTTCTCACGGTGTCACCCACAAGTCACTGAGACTCACAGAAACTCGGAAGAAGGGGCGTGGAGACTGCAGTCTCCCTTCTGTGATGCCCGAGTGACAACAGACACTCCAGCACCGCGCTGGTCTTTCGTCTGCTGATCCTTCGCCCATGCTTTGCTATGTCCCAGATTTTCTAGGTAGGCAGGCATGCTCCAAAGGCTCCAGTTATATGATGAGCCCTTGATATGAATAAGATAAGTATTACATAATGATTCCTTTATAAAATAGAAAAGCAGGCAAAATCCATCGATTCTGTTCACAATAAGAATGTGGGTGGCCTTTAGGGGGGTTGGGGGAGAGTAACTGGAAAGTCAAGGAAGCTTCTGGGGTCCTGGGAATGCTGTGTGTATTCAACAGAAGAGTGTTTAATTTGGGAAAAACTGTCAGGTTGTATAGTTATTGAGCATATACATATTTTTAAATATGAATATTATATATCAAGAATATGGTCTTAACAATAAGGCAGGTGTCGATGAGCATTGGTCGATTATTCATGTTGACATTTGCAAATCTTTGCTTAAGAATTGGCCAGTCTGTGGATAGATCAGGCTGCCTATAAGAACCAGAAAGAAAACTTTGTGGTGTGCCTCACAGAGCTTGGAATCCAGGTTAAATAACTTGATACCCAAACGTGGCTTCACCCATGTACCCTGAGTAAGAGTGCCCACAGGATAGTGGATATGCAGGCAGGTTCTGAGAGTGAGGCTGCTTGGGTCTGGCTTCAAGTCTGGAATGTGTGTTCTTGAGCAATGAACAGGTCCACCCCCTAATCCACAATGGCTCAGTGTTCAACTAGGCCAGGGAAGATATGGTGACCAACATTTAGAAATGATAGTTCAAAAATGATAGTTCTTCATGCTTCTAAGAAAGAGGAGCTCCTAGTCTCAATTTACTTATCTGAAAATGTAAATTATTAGTACTTCATGAAGTCCATGCAAGAAATTCAAAGAGCTCACCCAGCACAACAAATGGAATTTGACATTTACAGAAGCAGGAGTTTATCCATTCAGTTGGTATATACAATGAGGATGTATATATATGAGTTTCTGAAGAAGGTCATCACTTGAGTCTTTAAATGTAGAATTTGGTGGGGTGGGGGGGCACCTGGGTAGTTCAGTTGGTTAAGCCTCTGACTTTGGCGCAGGTCATGATCTCGCAGTTTGTGAGTTAGAGCCCTGTGTCAGGATCTGTGCTGACAGCTCGGAGCCTGGAGCCTGCTTCAGATTCTGTGTCTCCCTTGCTTTCTGACCTGCTCATGCTGTCTCTCTCTCTCTCTCTCTCTCTCTCTCTCAAAAATATATAAATGTTTAATTAAATAACTAAATAAATATAGAATTTATATTCTATAAATAGAATAATTGAATTAATTCTATAAATAAATATAGAATATATCAAGGATGTGGAAATAGTTTTTTAAATAGTATTATACTATTTAAAAAATATTACATTTTTGACCTCATATATTCCAAAAATGTAATGTTTATGGAAATGTCAGTGTATGTATTTAATACAGTGCAACTGTGTTATAGGCTAACAAGGACAAAGCTCACAAAACTAAGAAACGGGAGGTCCCTCAGTCCCTTAGATAGTTTTTTCTCAATTCGTTTTACTTTGAATCTATTTCAGCAGATGTTAATCGAGCTTCCCTAATATGGCAGGCCCCACGTTGGCCTCTGGGAATTCAGAAGGAAAAAGAAAAAAACAAGGACATTGCCTTTCAGCCCTTGTAGATTCTGGCAGACAGCTTGTCACAGGCAAATAATCAGCAGTCAAAGTGATCACTCACAAACTACAGTTCCATTGAGAACACCTTGAGAACAACAGACTATCACCCTCCTGTGGAGTCAGGGATGGTTTCTCAGAGAGAAAATTTGACCCGTGTCTTAAATGGTAAGTTGGCATTTCCTGGGTAGAAAGGGGAGGAAGCTTTCCAGAGAGAAACAATAGATTCAGGAAAGTACTCACATTCTGAGAGCATTTCTCTGTGTGTGGTCACAGAGCTAAGAGATGAGACCAGAGAGATACTATTTTATCCAGATGATGAAGGAGTTTTCACTCACCCCCACCTTTAATCATCTAGAAAACATTCACACGGCTTCAGAAACTTTCTGTTCCTGCTTATTTTCTTCTTCTTTGTAATTATCCCCAACTAACAAAATACATATTTTACTTTAAAAAACAAATCTCTCGGGGCGCCTGGGTGTCTCAGTCGGTTGAGCAGCCTACTTCGGCTCAGGTCATGATCTTGTGGTCTGTGAGTTCGGAGCCCCGAGTCGGGTTCCGTGCTGACAGCTCGGAGCCTGGAACCTGCTTCAGATTCTGTGTCTCCCTCTCTCTCTGCCCCTCCCCCACTCATGCTCTGCCTCTCTCTGTCTCAAAAATAAATAAAACATAAAAAACAATTTTAAAAAATCTCTCTTTTTGTCTCTCTGCTCCCACAAAACTAAAATTCCATGAAGGGAGAGATTGTTATTGTTTTTGTTCATATATTTCTGGCATGTAGTTTTATTACAGTTCTAGTGCCTGGAATGGGGTTTGGCCCATCATTAGTTCTTAATAAATATATAGCAAGTGTCCAGATGAGCTTTTTGAGGTCTTTTTATTTACCAGACATGGTTCTAGTTTCTGGGGATAGAAATTGCTTATGACATTGTGGCGGCCCTCTGGAAGCTCAAACTTTACCCAGTAGGCAGGCAGGTAAACAGAAAGTACTGTTATAAATAGGATAGGGGCTATAATGGTGAATTAAATAAAATAGTATGGGTTCATTATCATGCTGAGAATTTTAAAATAACTTTAAGCCTATTTAAATATATTTAAATCTATTAGGTAAAGGGAGGAAATATACATTTCTAATCAAGGAGACCTGGATTTTTAATTACAAAGTTACTAAGATTCGGCTCACAGACCAGTACCGCAGACCAGTACGGGTTCCCAGCTAGTTAAGTATAGAAACTGAAAAACATATGGGGCGCCTAGGTGACTCATTTCTTTAAACAACCGACTTGGACTCAGGTCATGATCTCACAACTTGTGAGTTCGTGCCCGGCATCGGGCTCTGTGCTGACAGCTCAGCCTGGAGCTTGCTTCAGATTCTGTGTCTCCCTCTCTCTCTGCCCCTCCCCCCACTCGCATTCTTTCTCTCAAAAATAAACATTTATTAAAAATCAGGAAAAAAAAAGAAAATGTATTACTTCCTTTAGCAGTTTAGCTTATCATGACCACCAGGCTTGATGAACAACACCGGCCTAAGACCAGCAAGCTTGCTTCTGGAGAAAGGGGCCTGCAACTCACCTGTGGTATTACTGGTTAGGCGCTATAGGACTGGAGATTAAAAAATATAGGATTTCTCCAAATGCGCATTCGCCACTGCCAGTCTGAAGTGCACTGCTTTAAAAACGATGATCCATGGGGCGCCCAGGTGGCTCAGTCGGTTGAGCGTCCAACTTCAACTCAGGTCATGATCTCGCGGTCTGTGAGTTCAAGCCCCGCGTTGGGCTCTGTGCTGACAGCTCGGAGCCTGGAGCCTGCTTCGGATTCTGTGTCTCCCGCTCTCTCTGCCCCTCCCCCACTCATGCTCTGTCTCTCTCTGTCTCGAAAATAAATAAACATTAAAAAAATTAAAAAATAAATTAAAACGATGATCCCGGCAGCCTGTTGACAGTGCTTGATTAGAGTCATCTCATGGCTGAATTCTCCAGCACACTCCCGAAATGCTGCTCGGCTATGTTGTTGATTAAAAACAGACCCATATGCTTCTGTTGCCAGATGTGCTGGCATCAGAGCTGCCATTCTGCTGCGAGGACACTTCTAATTTGGGACTTCACGGTACCTAACCCAGGAAGCACTGTGAGTCCATCGACCAGGTGAAAGTCGGAGCCTGCACCCCTGGGGAACCCTGAGACCTTGAGACCCAGAGATGTGAATCCGGAAGTGGGCAGCCCCTCCTGTGCCCACTGCCCACGTGTTCTGCCCCCGTGCAAAAGCCAAGGTCACTGGAAGATGCCCAACAGCTCTCTGTGTCCAGGTACAGCCAACCCCATGCAAGGCACATACTGAAACTTTAGTGAGTGCTGTAGGTGCTGAAATGAACATATGCCCAAAGATTCACAAGGCTAGGAAGACACTTTGGATGTGTTAGATTAATAAAAATAGCTAAGTCTTTTATAGAAATAATCTCTGCATATTCAAACACGCCCACAAATTAATATCATTATATTTGCATAGAAAAATACAGAGCTTCAGAGAGATGCATAGCTTGCCCACAGTCAAATACCTGGTACATTATGTACCTATGCCTTGAACGAGACCCTCTCGCCTCTGTGCCTGGTCCGTTATTGCTTGTATATGAAAAAGACTGGGAGTTTTCCCTTTGGCCTTAAAAATATTCCTTATTTTCTTCTTACCAAACAATTCTAATGTTTTCTATGAAGTCTAGGGTAGCCAAGATGGCAAAGAGAGAGAGCGATAGCATAATACATTCATAAGAAATGCCTGCATTACCTAAATCAATTTGGTCCTGGTTTTGGACTGTCAAAAAGCAGCAGTGCTTTGGAACTAAGTCCTTTTGTTTTTTTGTTTGTTATTTATTTATTTTCTTTCTCTTGGCTTTTAAAATGTCACAACTTGCTGGTTTTCACCTATTTCGTGATGGGTCCTTTTGTTTCCTTTGCTTCCTGCTCTTGCTTTTCTCTATCCCTACTGTCGGCACACTGCAGGATTTGGTTTTGAGTCATGATTGCTGGATTAAGAAAATAAAAATACAGGATATATGTTTAAATTTGAGTTACAGGAGCACCTTATTGGCCCAGTCAGTTAAAGTGGCTGACTCTTGATTTTGGCTTGGGTCATAGTCTCATGGTTTGTGGGTTCCAGCCCTGCATTGGACTCTGCCCTCACAGCTTCAGATCCTCAATTCCCTCTTTCTGCCCCTCCCCCTCTCAAAATTAAATAAATCGCTCACTGATCAGAATGGCTAAAGTGAACAAATCAGGAAACTATAGATGCTGGCGAGGATGTGGAGAAGTAGGCACCCTCTTACACTGTTGGTGGGAATGCAAACTGGTACAGCTGCTCTGGAGAATGGTGTGGAGGTTCCTCAAGAAAATGGAAATAGAACTACCCTATGACCCAGAAATAGCACTGCTGCAAATTTACCCAAGAGGTACAGGAGTGCTGATGCATAGGGGCACATGTACCCCGATGTTTACAGCAGCACTTTCGACAATAGCCAAATCATGGAAAGAGACCAAGTGCCCATCAACTGATGAATGGATAAAGAAGATGCGGTACATACATACAGTAGGATACTGCGTGGCAATGAGAAATAATGAAATCTGGCCATGTGTAGCAACATGGATGGAACTGGAGGGCATTATGTTAGGTGAAATAAGTCAGTCAGAGAAACACATATACCATATGTTTCCATGCATAGGTGGATTTCGAGAGACCAAGCAGAAAATCATGGGGGAGGGGAAGGAGGGGGAAGCCGCAGATAAGAAGGGAAACAAAACATAAGAGACTCTTAAATACTAAGAACAAACTGATGGTTGAGGGGGATATGGGGGGGGAGAGGGTGACGGGTACTGAGGAGGGCACTTATTGGGATGAGCATTGGGTGTTGTATGGAAACCAATTAGACAATAAATTGATTTAAACAACAACGACAAACCACGGTGAGATCCCAACAACCACTCACCCAAAAGTAAAAAAAAACCTGACCAAACCAAGTGTTGGTGAGGCTGTGGAAGGAATTCTCCTACACTCCTAGGTAAGGAGTAAATGTTACAGTCACTTTGGAAAAGTGGGCAGGTTTTTTTTCTTTAAAATAAAACTTGCCCATGCCATAAGACCCAGCCATGCCCTTCCTAGGTTTTTACCGAGGAGAAGTGAAAACATATGTCCATGGAAAGACTCGTACGTGAATTTTCATAGCTATTTTATTTGTAATATCTCAAAACAAAGCCACCGAAATGTCCATCAATAGAAAAATGGACAGATGAGTTGTAGATCCATGCAATAGAATGCTACTCCATTATAAAAATGAATAAACTCTTGATATATACATGAAAAAAAATAGAGTTAATTGCAGGAAAAAAAATAAAATCAAAAAATAAATAAATCATTAAAAATTAAAAAAATAAATTTGAGTTACAGATTAAACACACACACATGAACACACACGCACATGCCCACACCCTTTTTAAAAAAGTATATCTCGTGAACAACGTCAGACATATTTATACAAAAAAGAAAACTTATCCTGAGTTCTCTTGTCTTATGTCCCCACATGTCTTTGCTAGTTGATCTCCTTGAGTGTTAATTTATTCTTTAAGCAAGTTATTCTCAATTTTTCCCCTCATACCTTCTCTTTTCTATATGCAACTCCCTTCTTGATATCTGCACTTTTGCAAATCTCACATTCAACCTACCCCAAATGAAACTTTTCTGATCAAATCCTCCCATGTACTACCGAAGACATCTCTTCAAAATTTTCCCCAATCAATAAATGGTTCCATCATTTACTTAGATTTTTAAGGCAAAAAAAAAAATATTGCCCATTCTTGATTCTTCTTTTTCCATCAGCCTCCAATATCTAATTCATAATGAAGTCTTATTGACTTGAGCATCAAATTATGTCCTCAGTATCTCCATTTCTCTTAATCTTCACTTCTGTGTCCCCAGCTTCTGCACTTACTCTCTCTTTCCCACTTGACTACAGTGGCTTACTAACTGGTCTTCATTCCACTCTTGCCCTGCAGTAATCCATTGTCCATAAGCTAGGGAGAGTGATTTTCAAAACTTTCTATTGAAGTGTAATGTAAAACCAGCAAACTTCTTTAACCAAGTTCTTATACAGCTCAAAGAATCTTTGAAAACTAAACATATTCCCAGACCCAGTCTTCCTCCCCAAACACTTGCTATCCTACTTTTATGTCACCATTGATAAGCTTACATAACTCTGTGTTATTTATATAAATGGACTCATTCAGCAGATACTCTTGCGTGTTTGCTTTCTTTCACTCCACGTTATGTTTGTGAGCCATTCGTATTTTTCATGTAGTCATAGTTCATTTTCATAGCTGCATAAGGACTAGTATTAAATTAAATTCAATGGGGCTCTGCACTCACAATTTCAGATCCTCGTCTCCCTCTCTCTGTCCTTCCCCTTCTCAAAAATAAATAAATCGTTAAAAATTAAAAAAAAAAGAAATTTGAGTTACAGATTAAACACACACACAAGCACACACAAACACATGCATACACCCTTTTACAAAATATATTTCACATATATTCAATATACTTTTTAAATGTATTCTTTAAATATTCCACAATGGTATATTTTATTCATGGGATTGTTGTATAGACTGAAAAAAAATGAGTATAAGCTGTTTGGTCATTAGTGGGCACTCAACAAGCAGCAGAGATTATTATCATTGTCCTTGTGTTACAAAAAAACCTAAAATATGATCAATAGAAATAATCTTGAGAATTTGGCAAACACAGCATTTCAGTTGAATCTCATTCTATTTTGATTGGCATTTAAAAAAAAAGTGGGCCAAGAGAATGCCATAGATACAGCAAACTTAATTTTCAAGATGTTTTTGACAGAACTGCTCCAGCCTTACAGGAAAGCCGAGAAAATATGCATCAGGGAACAATATCAAGAATGATTGTGTAGTCTTTTTAGCCTCACTGTTTGATACTGAATATTGGACTTACGTTTCTTATCATTCCCTCTCCCTGTAACTCATTCTCCAAGATTCAATCATATGATGCTCTCCTCCTTGAAACACTTTGACACTTCTTTGGTGCTTAAAGATTAAAATCCAAACACTTGGCATGGCCCACCAGACCCTCATTAGTTTGACTCTCACCTTCTATTTCCAGTCTTGCTTTCAATGGCACCATACCCTTTTGGGTAGCAACAGTCATACCAGACTTCTTCCATTGCCTGAAAATTCCATAGTGTTCATACTTTATCACTTTGCACAATTAGATCCTTTGCTTATAAAATCTTCTTCATCATCCACACCCACCCATATTATGCCCCCCTAATTCCTATGTTCATCCTTCAAAACTCAGTCCAAGGAACTCCTGTTTACTTCTGACCACTGATACCTATAGTTAGAACTGACCTCCCTTCTGTTTTCTTGCTTTTCCTGTGTATACTATAATCATAGCATCTGTAGTGACCCTCTGTGTTCTTGCTGACTTAAATATATTTCTCCACAACTAACGTATGAGCTGTCTGAGGTGGCAGGTTATGTCCTAACCATTTTTCTATAACAGCAGCTAGCAAAAAGCCTCGGCCACAGTTGTTTATCAGTCAATGGCAAATGAGTGAATGGATAAAGGTCAATGAAAAGGGAGGCTCTCGAGGTTCATCACATGGATTCTTTTTAAAGAAGTTTATCTATTTCGTTCCATTATTTTTCCAATGCCTTTGAAGAAACCAGAGAAGGCATGATGTCAAATCTGGGACTGATAAAAAGTTTTAAATGACAAATAAGTAATAGAAAGTCATAGAAAATAGTAATAGAAAGGTAATAGAAAGGAGAACCACTTGGTTGTCCTGGTCCACTGACAGAAAAGTAGGATTCAGGAAAAAATTCACATTAGGTTCAAAGAGTTATGTGCATATCTATGCGTTCCAGAAAATGAAAGAACAGTACATACGCACACACCTGAGGACTTCAGGGGACTACAAAATTAACACCAATAAAACAGTGGGATGCAAACTGTTTCCAAACAATGAATAGGTTATAATAAATGTAATTAAACGGTCCAAAGAAGATAAGTGATGCTTGTATCCAATACTGATGGGAATTCTTGAAATCACTAGTTTGTTAAAATTCACAATCGTACTCTTTGATTAAAAATTATTTGCTCTTGCTCTACAGCATGGCAGAGAAATAGTTTATTTGGCTTTGAATTTTCACTTTGTATCTTAGTCATTTGGGGACGTCAAGGGTTTGAAGTGTTTTTATTAAGCTATATCCATAAAAATGTTTATGCATTATTCTATTCAGTGAAGAATTGTATTATTTTTTACTGTGATGGCACGTATTCACACCATGGCAAATTATGAGATGCTCTCACTCACCCCTTCACTCTCTTCTCACATTCTTAAACTTCAACCATGACTATATCAGTATCTAGAGAAGACTAAATACCTGTAAACAGCGCTCCTTGGGAAATTAAGAACAATAAAAGCGAGGGCCTTCTGATTGTCAGCACAAAAGAAAATGTCATAAATGTTTATAGAAAAGTCTTATACATGTCCTTTCCTGGCATGAAAGTTTGTTATCATTCACTGAAGTTCCTGAATGTTCTCAGTTACTGTTATCATTCAGTCCTTTGAACACTTGTATGTCAACGTTTCTCTGTGGGAGAGACTGACCAGTACTGAAAATTGGTAATAATCACACCTGAAACTCACAAGCAACTCAACCGTTGGTCATATTGTTTCAACGGTTTGGTATATTTAAGCTTGTATCGGTATAGCCACAGAAATAATTTAATTGAGACTCAAGGATAGAGCCTGGAAGACCATAAGCCTCTCCTTTATTGAACAGAACTATTATTGAAGATTACAGTTATTTAAGGTGACCAGAAATACCAAATAATAGGTCTTTTTTCTCTGCCTCAAAAGGAAAAGGATCAATGCATTTACACATAAATCTGTCACATGACATGCAAATTAGAACTTGAAAGTCATAAATAAATCACAATTAACTTTAAGTTGTTTCATATAAATACAGATACACCCTTCTCTTAATTTTTTGCCTATACTCTCTTTTGGCGTATAAATTACTCACGTCAGAATTCATGACAACTAAAACTACTGGTTAATTCTTTTTTAATTTTATTTTTATCCTCTAAAAATTGAGGTGACCATGTTGGCTCTTACCAAACATTGTGTCCATTTGATCTTGTTTTAAGGTGACCTAGAAGTTCCGGTTGCTTGCAAAATTTTAAAGTGCTTGTGTGTTCCTAGACAGCATGACCCACACCTGGGGCCACTTGGAGACAACACATGTTAAACAGCTCTGTGAGAAGTCATTCTTGAAGCTCAGCAGGCGGTTTGCTAATGGGAACAAGGGAAGCTGTAGAGCTGACCCCTTCGCTCTGCTTCTGGCCTCTGTTCATGACTCCCTGGGGCTCCAGTTGAGTGAGCTAAGAAAGAACTCTCCTGTTAAAGAGGCATTACACTGTTGCTAGGTTCTCCTTAATAACATTAGAAATTGTCCTCCCTCAGGGGCCTTACCACATAGTTATGTTGAATATGTTTGGAACACCTGCCTTCATTATAGGAAATGAAAGCAACGCAAAGTATAGTGCCCAGAGGATCATGGAGAGCACACACTTTCTCTGCTTTGGCATTTGTATCTCAGAGTTCTGACTCTAGGGGTTTGGGGCGAGGCACCAGGCATCTGCCTGTGGTAGCAATACATGTACTCAGATGGTGGAGTTTGGGAAACTTTCCACTGGAACTCCACTCAGCCAATCCTTAGAAATCCTGATCAGAGTTCAAGCGCTTGAGAAATTGGAGGTCTAGCAGAGGCCAAGTGATTGAGAGGAGCCTAGGAATCAGACTCAATTTTAGTCAGGGCAGGCTCCTAGTCCACGCTGACAGTGAAGTAAAGCAATAAATCTGTTGCCTGGGCAAGGCACAGTGAGGGGAAGAGAGAACCTGTAAGTTGAGAGGTACATAGTAAGGATTATTGCATACATATATCAGGTTCTAGGTTCCAAATAGCAAGAATATTTCTAGATACCTCTTCCTTAATGTCTGGGAAAATCTACTATATTTTCTGTTCTGGTGAGCAATTATTATGAAACAGGGTGAGGCTGAGTTTTCAAGATTTTAAAAATTTCCTTTATGATGGCACCTGAGAACAGGGAACCAGCAGGAGCTCCTAGGGTTCAAGAACAGTGAAGTTAATGGCAATTTCCCAATAGAGAAGATCAGATTGTCTAAAGTCCAAATCTAAAGTAGCTGAAAGAATATAAACAGTGTTCTGCATTGTGCGCAGTAGGAAAACTGATCTGAAGGGGGGCAGATGAGAGGCATTTAACAGAGAATATGAAAAGGAGAACGGAAACATGGTACCCAGGTGGTGTCTTGGAAAGAGAAAAGAGAAGTATTAAGACCCGCAGATGTCTCATCAGACCGGAGTGCAGCTGTTTGACTGTGTGTCCAGCACTAGAGCTATGCAGGCATGACACTCTGCCACACATTCTGCAATCTCCTCACTGCATTCTGAACCAGCCGGAATAGGCCTAGTGTCAACAAGAACTAAATAGGTAACAAAAGCAAGATTGACAGCTGTGTTCTTTATGGGATGGATTTGGCAGTATTTCATTATAAGAAACCTTGGAATACATATCCTGTGTTTTGGGGTCTCCGTAAGCCTGAGAACAATGTGGGTAATTACCTAATCTGAGAACTCTGGGGTGCTTCTGACTTAATTAAATATCTGGAACAAATGAATGATACCCATGGGTAAAATTAAATTTATCCAGTCATGTGTGTGTTAGGAAAAAATCATAATTAAAGCATAGCTTCCATACCTCTTTGTCTAGTAGCAAAGTTCAAATATGTCTCATGACTCTGAGAAGTGAAAAATTGATCATGGTTGTTCTATACTTCCTTAACAATCACTCAGGTGAAAATCAGAATCTTCCTTGCTTGACTTTGATGAGCTGGGTACAAATTACATTACAGCTGGAACTTCAGCACTTCATTATGTGGCGGATTCATCTTTATTTCTTCTTCCTCTACTGTCTGGTAACGTACTGTCATCCCTTGATTTCTCTATCTGTCAGGAATCCATTTGGATTCTGTCTACCTAGAAGCAAGCTTCGTCTTTTGATTTTATGAGCCAGTCCTTCCCAGAGTAGAGAATGTATCATTAGCTTCATCCCTCAATTGGAAGGCTCTGGAATACATTTTGCTACCCTAGACATAACAACTCATGTATCCAAAAGTCATTCTGAACTATTGACTCTCATTCTCTTTCCATATACCATGTAAAGGGAAAACTTCAAATCTTTTTCACTATTGCCATTGGTAGTTCTGAGTAGTTGCACCTAATTTTTCTAGCCCTTTACTCCATGCATCTCTTAATTCTTTCACTCTATGAGATCATTTCTCTTCCATTTGTTGACACAATCTCAAGATCTACTACCTTGAGAATGCCTTTGAGGGGAGCACACTTACCTACTTCTACTTGGGGCTAAATAATGAATGAGTTCTAGACTGATTCTTGCAACCAAAGAAATCTGGTCACCTGTGTACCCATTGAACTGTACCTAGTCCTTGTCTGAATTGGGTAAGATCAATATCAAAGTATATCACTGAAGTCATCTTCAGTTTCCAAGCCTAACATTTTACCTATTGGAACAAGAATGCCTTCCGCAAAATCATATTTGTACTGCTCAGAATGCTGGCGCACGTCTTATTCTCTTCTTCGGTCAGGAGTTAGATCCTGCTACCCTTTATCCAAGCCTCTGACATCTGGAATAGTATAGAATCCCAAGATGTTTCCTTAGCCAATTTGCTTTAATATAACCAGCTGATGTAAGGATACGCCACAAACCCAACTAAAAATAGGACTGCTATTATGTCTTTTTTTATTTTATTTTATTTTATTTTATTTTTTTATTTTATTTTGTTTTGTTTTGTTTTGTTGGGTAAAAAGTTGGCAGTCATTTGGTACAAGATTTAAGCAACTTGGGGTCCCTAATAGTAAAATCAAGTCTTGTCTCTTGTACCTATCTTTGGATCCTCGCTACTGATCTCTAATATAAGATTCGAGGTGCTCATGTGGACACTGTGGTCGTACAAATGAGGGATTCGTAAGTCCATCTTGACAAAAGATAGTTTTTCAGGACCTCTTATCCAACTAGCCTATTCTCTTCCTCTTTTACGCCACATTGTCTTGCTGGAGCAAATAAGTCTGAAGGCAGAGTTTGTCCAAATTAGGGCAGTTTTATTATTGTGGAGAAGGCAAAGTCCTCTTAACTCAGAACTGGATCATTTACAGTGAGATTACTAGTAGCCATCTTCTCGAATTGCTTCACTATTTCCTTATACTGGGGCCATTTCTTGAGGATAGGGAAGCTGTTCCAAAGTGTGAAGCAATGGCAGTATGCCCTCATGATTAGGTAGGAGGAAGGAGCAGCACAGCAGCAGCGGGCGTTCTGCTGGGGGGAGGTGCAATTTAGAATACGTGGGTTGAAGCCCACCTCTTTGATTTTCAAGTCCTATGATACTGTGCCAGGCACGTAACTATCTCTGAGATTAGCTTATTCAACACCAAAGAGGGGAAATTTATACAAAGAGATAATGGATGGCAGTGCTTATAAACAGATAAACATGACTAGATAAGTATGAAATTCTTACTATGACATAGCATTGTCCAAAGTCCTGTGATAGATTCAAAGGCTAAGATATATCTTCTAACAGGATGTCTCCTATCTAATAGGAAAAGGCGTGTAAGTTAACGAAACACATAGAGCTGGGCTACAGCCCGGCTTTATTCCTTGGGGCTAATGCCACTGATCTCCAAGCTGTCTGTGACAATACAAATATACCTCACAAAGTTAGTACAAAACATGAAAAGTCCTATAGGTTATAAATAAATTTAAGAGATACAAAATGCGCAATTTTTACTGTCCGATGTTAAAAAATTGAATTATAAATAAGCATGAGTATGTTAGGTCCAGAAAATAATTTATGATAGTCTTTTTTATATATATTTGCAATACTTAAGTAATAGGTCAAACTAAGAAATATGAATCAATATTATATTTATAATAAAATTTATCTGTAATAGGTAATACAGGATTCCCCCATTATCCAGAAGTAGAGCATTCCTATAAAACCTTCCATAAGCTAAAATGGTATAAAGAAAGAGTATAATGGTATAAGGAAAGAGTATCTCCTACTTTCAGAAAGTTCCAGTTACGCCGCTTCACTTTAATGAGAGACCTACTTTTGTGCCCATTTTCACTGAAATCTGAAAAAGATTTCAACTTCTAGGGGAAAAGCTGTTATTGCACTAACGTACGTCTCTCCTAAAAATGAAACGGCATAAGGCAAACTTCTGGAAAGCAGAGAATTCTGTACTTCTCAAGTGTTTACAGTCTTGACCCATTTATTCTTCAAAATAAGTCTTTACTTTGGGGGGGTGTTATTACCCCCATTTACAGATGAGAAAGTAGACAACTAGAGACATAAACTTCCTGGGATGTACAGTAACTAATTAGTAGGGACCATATTCAATTCCTGGCAAGATCGGTCCAAGAGCTCCAGGGATGCTGTCTCTTTGTTGAGATGTTATAGTTCAACAGTTATCCAGGGGTCTGCGGTGTTTCTACACGTCTCGCAAGTAAGGCATTAAAAGTCCTTTCCTCCGGACTTTCTTTTCAAAGGTGTTAGTAAAGTGAGCATCCTTGGAAGTTAAAAATACTATTTTCCTCCAGTGCAAAGGGCATTTGCTTGCAGTGTAAAGAGCAGGCATGCCTTCTACCCATTACAAAAGATTACTTTCCCTAAGCTGAGGATCTGTCTGTTGTAATGCCACTCACTGTATGTGCAGGTGTCATCTGGCCTCTTCACATCACCTTATAGGAACTGGGTCTCAGGGAACGGATACAAAAAAGCCGATGTTCTGGCCACTGCTATTGCCATGAATAATAAACCATCCCTTGCCTTTGAAAAAAGGAGATTCTTTTCCTCTACTGGCACCATGAAATGGTGTCTGGCTAACTCAGAGGCTTTGCAGTTCTTGACACTCTCAGAACCATACCAATAATTGCAATACTGCTGCAATTGTCTTTAGATGTTGGTACATAGATTTCAGAAGTGTGTTTGTATGTTAGGAGTTTGTTTGAAACATCATCAAGTAATTGTCAGGTATGTTGCCTTAAAAGAAAATCTGTATATGTTAGCTTAGCAGAAGATGCTTTTAAAGCTGTTTTGCAATTATTTTGTCACAGGTTACTGTAATCCTGATGCCTTGCCTTAATTAATCATTGAGTGGCATTTAATATAAGGTCACCGCATGTTATTTTAGATTGGGAGAGATGACAAAAAGTTTCATACACGGAATGTGAAGGAAGCATATTTTTAACAATGTGTCAAAAAATAACATCGAAACATTTTATTGCCCTTAGATCTCCCTGCCCTTAGATCTTCAGGCACTTTCTAAAGAATATCACGTGCCCTCCACCCAATGGAGCAAGGGTTGGGTGCAGGCCAAGGTTTGTCTTGATTTGACAAGGCTATTGACTTTTTTAGTCTGTTAGAAGATAGCCAAAACTAACTTAAAGAAGGACACTGGCTATTTTATCTTTTTACTGAAATTTTAAAAGGTGGTATGTAAGCCTACGTCCTTCAAACACAGATACATTCCGCAATACGTTCCACGGGTATGTTCAAGAAAAAGAACCTTGTAACAAATCACTTGACTAAGTTTGGGGAAATATTGTTGAGGTTTGACTAATATCCTGGAAACCTCAGCCAGATTAAATAAATGCAGTCTACATATAAGAACCGCATTTCCTAGAGGCAAGACAAAACTGCGCTCATTATGTGGAAACCTGTTACAACACTCTGGTAAGAAGAAAAGTCATACCTCCATTTGTAGAGCTCCTTATAATTTTCAGAACAGATTTGCACACGCTTCTCCTTTGCATTATATGACGGCGATTCTACAACCTCATGCGGTGTTTAGGGGACCAAAGAGTCACACTGTGATAATCATTGGTTGACCTTAGGACAAGCACTCAGGGGATTCTGCCTCACCATTTTTCGATATCCTATGTGTATATTATACATCGATTTACCCTTTCAAAATCTTCATTGAAATTTTGCCATTCAAATATTCTCTAAATACTTTACATGTATGCAGTTCAGCATATGTGGACCTGTGACCCAAGGAAAAAGAAGGAAGAGGAGGAGCTTGAGGAGGAAGACAATTTGGAGGGGGAGAAGGACAAAGAAGAGAGAAGATGAACAACACAAAAACCAAGTTATCCCTCTTTGTACCCAAGCACCAGCATTATATTTGACATAAAATACACTATTCCCCTCACTAGATATTATGTATTTTCAGTTCAACTTCCAAAGTCCCATAGATTCACTTTCCCTGCCACCGTCTTTACTATCCATTGTTTGGACTGTGACTAACCTCCTAACCAGGTATCCTGCCCTAACTTGCCCCCATCCATTCCTGCATTTCTCCTCCTGCCGGGGTTCTCTTCTCTCACTCACGGTCATGCCACTCTTCCCTCAGCCTTGCGTTTGCTGCTGCTGGAAAATAGCAGAGTAAAACCCAAGTTCAGCTCTGGAGAGGGCTCAGAGTGGTTGGCTGACACTTAAATGGAGGTTTGCAATGCAGTGTTGTAAATGCTGCAATCCGAGTCTCCACACAAGGCCATGGGAGCACCCCCTTTTGTAGAGGGGAGGCAAGGAAGGTATCATGGCCTGAAAGATATTGGAACTGGGTCATTAAATACTAAGACAAGTTTGTCAGAGGGAAAAAGAAGAATCATGCCAGGGTGAGAATGCTCTATGCATAGGCCCAGCAGCCAGAGCGTGGTGTACTCCAAGCATGCAGACGTGCACATGCGATAAAACTAATAATGATGGCAAACTCTTACTACTAATTGCTGGCACTGATCTAAATATTCCACATGTGTTAGCTCATTTAATCAGTGCAACGATTCTGTTAGGTATACACCATTATTATCATTACAGAGGCGAGGAAACAGAAATTTAGAGGCCAAATAAATTATCCAAGGTCACACAGCCAACAAGTATCAGAGACAGGATTGAAACACTTAGGGCTTGATTCTTGAATCTGGACACTAAATCGTCAAGCTATACGGTAGGCCAAGAACTGGCAGTAGAGGGTTTTTCATGATGTAATAAGGATTTAAGGATTTAGCCACAGAAGTGAGAACCAGGTTGCTTTTAGCAAGCTACCTCCGGCAGATGTGTAGGTGGTAGATACAGGAAGAAATGCTGAGTGGAGAAAGTCTGATTATAAGGAGGTCAGAGACAAGTAATGATATGGGCTTGATTAGACTCATTGGTGGAAATGGAATAGAGGAAGCTGATTCAACGCTTTTGTAGAAAACAATCTGAACCATCTGGGCATCAAACGGATGTGGATAATGACAAAAGGAAAGTCGGTATGGCTTCCAGGTTCTGGTGTGTGTCCATCCTGAGTGATGGAAGCCCTTCTGCCTCATGAAGAATTCAGCTGGGCACCTGGGTGGCTCAGAAAGTTAAACGCTCTACTCTTGATTTCAGCTCAGGCCATGATCTCACAGTTTGTGAATGTCAGGAACTCACAGATCCTGAGTTTGAGTCCCACATTGGGCTCTGCATTCATAGTACGGAGCCCACTTGGGATTCTCTGTCTCCCTCTCTCTCTGCTCCTCCTCCGCTCACTTTCTATCTCTCTCTCTCTCTCAAAATGAAATAAACACTTAAAACAAGGAAAAAGAATTCAGCAAGTCAAGTTCGAGAAGAATAAATGTTGAGATGTCAGCAGGACCCTCATGTGGACATTCTCCGGGTGGGTGGGCACTCTATTTATGTATTTATTAAGTAGGTCAGGAATTTTGAAATTTATTGCTATGAGAATCTTTTCTTGCTTTAGGGACTTGTACTCCTCCAGGTAAAAACTGCATGCCTTCATTAAAGTGATAAGTCCTGCTGCAGGTAGCAAAGAGCAAATTCTTTGGAACCAGACTGTCTGGGAGTGAGAATCTCGGCTCTGCCACTTACCAGTTTCCTCGTTCAAACAGTAGAGCTGCTCTTAGGAGAGCACAGTCTTCAAATCAGCAGACCTGGGTTTGAAAACCAGATGTATCACTTTTAGCTGTCATTTCCTATTTTTGAGCCACACTTTCCTCTTTCATTAAGCAGACATAGTAACATATACCTGGTAGTATTCATTTGGGGATTAAATAAACTAAGATATATAAAAGTCTTAGCCCAGCTAATGGCATTTAGCAATCACTCAGAAAATGTCATCCAGTAACCACAAGCACGCTGAGACATAATGTTCGCAGAATATGCGGTGTGGTGTGGTTACTAACCAGCTCTTACTAATTACTAATCATAACATGGATTGCATTGCAATAAAAGTATTTATCTAGAGATTCCTCCTGTCTGGAAAGTTCTTTCTCTATCACTCTGATATTATGTGTCCTTCAAAGAGGAAGCACTTCCAATAGAACATCTGCAAGTCCGTCTTCAATCTTCCTAGTTAGAAGAATTTGCTTTCTCTTCTGCAGCCCCAGAGCAATTTAATAACACTTTTGTTGCCACAATAGGCTAACTTATAATTACGTATGTGCTTAGAAGAGTCTTCTAATTGATTCCGAGCTCCAAAAATATAAGGGTCATGCCTTATTTATCTTTGATTTTCCAACCACAGGGAGGACGGTGCTCAGTAAATGTTAAATTGGATAGGTTGAATTCCTCAGATATAACCAGCTGCTCTAACTTGATCTTACTGAGAAAACTGCTCACAGCATATTAAAAAACAACAGGAATATTGCAGTGGCTTGATTTAGATCACCGTAGCAGATGTGCGAGTGAGTCTCACGATGTGCTGGCTGTGTACATGGGGGGGTATTTTATTTTTTGTAATGCATGCATTTGCAGACACAAAAATTAAGAGTTCCTCTTGTTTATATCCATTCGAGAGAAACAAATGCCTTTTGTTTAGCTCAACTGGCAATATGTTGATGTTTTTCAAGTCTGCATTTATCATTAAGCCAGCCCAAGGAAATTAAAGGTCAATGCCAGCTCTTGGATATAAACACTTATAAAATCTAGAATGTTAATTAGCTACTGTTTGGGAATTTGCATCTTTCACCTATAGAAAAGGAAAAGCTGATATGCATTATATTTTATGTTCTTATTTGCAGCTTGTAGGTAAGAGTACTAATTGTGCTATTTTTTTAAGGATGTATATTGAATGCATTTTTTAAAATTATGTTTGTCATCTAGTGTTCATATTCCACAATACTTTCTGTTTCTTTTATTTTTTTAAAAAAAAGATCGACCACAATATTATGGTTTGCATTACAGTCCCTCTGGATGACCAGCTCCAGTCCTATTTTCCTCTTCCTTACCCAAAGGCATTCATTAAAAATTTGCAATTTACATGTTCCTCTGCACACACATACAGACACACATGCTTTCAGGACTAACTTGAGGTTGTTTGCAGAATACTGGAAGAGTGGATATCGGGACTCATTTTTATCCCAGCTGTGGGAATGTGGAAATATTTCTTATCCTCTGAATTTGTTTTTCTCATCTGTGAAGTGGGGCAAGCATACTTCCAACTCAAGTGATAAAATGATATCATAGGAATTGGGAACATACGAAACCCTGTGAAGAGCGCCCCGCACATATTAAATGCTCAATAAATGTCAGTTCCCCTTTAAATATACTACTCAACAATTTTTATTTTCTTTTTATTTTACTTTATTATTTTTGTGTATGTATGTATGTATTTTGAGAGAGAGAGAGAGAGAGAGAGAGAGAGAGAGAGAGGGAGGGGCAAAGAGAGAGGGAGACAGAGAATCCCAAGCAGGATCCCAGCTGTCAGCACAGAGCCCGAAGAGGCATTCAAACTCATGAACCATGAGATCATGACCTAAGCTGAAACCAAGAGTTATATGCTTAACCAACTGAACCACCCAGGGGTCCCTGATTTTCTTTTTTAAACTCAACTTTAGTCGTACAATCCTTTCAATGTTAATATCAAGAGAATAAAATAACGAATACTTTTCTTTAATTTCATGTACCATTCTTTCACATAAATACACTGTATTTAGGAGTTTTCAGTTTTAAAAAATTATTTTAGAAACATCGTTGCCATAAACATCATTGTGTAAGTTTTCTCGAACATGTATGTGATAGCTTCTCTCCGTTAACTATAAAAACGAGAAATCACTAGGATAAAAGGAATGCATATTTCCCTCTAGGAAGGGCCAAATCCTTCCCAAAGCAGTTCTAATTAGACTTCCACCAGCTCTGAATGAGTTTCTATTCCCCTATATGTTGTCACTGTGTGAGATTATTTTTTAACTGTTGCGTATCTGAAGGCATAGCATCAGTATATCAATGGTATTTGGTTGTTGTTTTAATTTGGATGCCATGTTTATTTTTTAGATTTGGTATGTTTTCATATGTTTATTGGCCCTTGGGTTTTCCTTTTGTGAATTCCCTGCACACATTATACTTTTTTCATTCTATTTTATGGTAACGATGATGGTTCTGAAGGTAAAATACTATTTTTTTCTGTGTACCAGCAACCTACAAGTGTTCTATAAGGTCTAGCTTTGCAGCCCTCCTTAAAAAAAAATTACTAATTTCAACTTCTAAGCTATACTTTGTATTCATTTTCTACTTTCAGAATCAAGATATAAATAAACTGTGAAAGACTAATCTGTGATTACAAAATAGAATGGAAATACGCATGCTGATGATGGAAAATAAATCCTAAGGTTGAGACATTCAAAGCGATGTGGTTGAGCTGATGTTCTCATCTGGAATATTTAAATTCTGGGGATATCACAGACTGTTGTCAGGATAAACTGTCAGCACAAGCAGAGTTAACCAGAGAGGAAGTGAATATAGTGAGATATTAGGAAGAGGAGGAAGAGATACAAGGAAGTAAGATGACATATATGAGAGAAATATTCACCCACTATAAAAAATTTTAACAGAAAGCATTGAATGTTAATAATTTAAAAAGCATATGCGTGTTACTTTGAGATATGCACTAGGAATGCTGGTCGTTTGGAGGAGAGGGTCTCTCACTTTTCATTTTTACTTTCTGAATATTGTTGGACATTACACGCATGTACATGCACTGTTGTTATTTTTAATGTAGCCTACAATAAGACAAAGAAGACAGAGGAGTCATCACATACCATCAGATTTAATGGGGTAAGTTAATTTTCAATTTTCGTACAAGTAAATGTAGAGAGGGCTTACACTGGCACGAGAAATAAGAGCCGGTTTGCAAAATGATCTTGTAGTGAGTCCGTCTCCAATTGCATTTTGGCCGCGCAAGGGGCCATCTTGTTATAATGGGCAAATTTTGTGATACTGCTCATGCAGGATTTGCAAAATGGCCCCCTCAAGGTCTGGGAGAAGAGACATCTGCAGACACTTCTGAGACAGTATCTGGTTTGGATTCTGTATAAGACCATGAAAGAATTGTTCAGAAAAGTTGTCACTGAATGAGTTTTTTGCACCCCCCCCCCACCAAATGTGAGTTATATGTGCAGCATAAGTTTAAAAAAAAATTTATGTTTATTTATTTTTGAGAGAGAGAGAGAGAGAGAGAGCATTAGCTGGGGAGGCACAGAGAAAGAGGGAGACACAGAATCCAAAGCAGACTCCGGGTTTGGAGATGTCAGCACAGAGCCCACCCGACATGGGGCTCAAACTCACAAACTGTGAGATCATGACCTGAGGTGAAGTTGGAGGCTTAACCAACTGAGCCACCCAGGCACCCCTTCGCAGTATGATTTTTATGGATCCAGCAAGTCTTTTCAAAAAAACGAGGGAACTGGGTCGGAAGCCCCTTAAGCACTAAAAACAAGAATATTATAACCATGCTGACATTCCTTTACAGTCTCTGATCCCCGTTATCCTCATTCCCATTTAACCTTCCAAGGAAGGAAGAAAATAATCTCTGTAAAGATGAGATGAGGCATTGTAAGGTGAGTGTTTTGAAACAGTAAAAGCCAATATACATGCGAGGTAGCAAACTGAATTTTCCTGAAATCCTTTGAATAATCAAATCAAATCAATGTTGATATCCCAGGCCTCTTGAAAGAACATATTTGAAATGAATGAATATGATTTGTGGCACACATAATATCACACCAAAGGTTTATGGAGTGAGTTACCTGTAGCTTCCTGTAGCTCTCCTATCAACCATCAACCTTTTAATGCAATTAGCTTCTGGAAAAAAAACTCACATTTTCTATAAAAACCTGTAGAGAGTTGAAGAGGGAAGGGATAAGAAAAGGGGAAGGGAATGAGCGACATTCCCTGCTGTTTCTAGGAAAGCCCTCTCTATTCAACCCAAGTTAGCTTTAATAAGTGAAAACAAACCCTTTTCAACACCATTTAAAGCCATAATTTCCTGAATGCCTCTGGCTTGTTTGGGAATGTCTAGTTTGTGAGGCTCAGTGATGTGGAGATTGTTCAAGTCCAACCAGCAGACCACCCAGCCAGTCTTAGAAGTCCCTGCCAGGGTATTAATATGGCTTCTAATTGCTCTCAGCTGGGAATTTAGTTCCCTCAAACAGATGGGTGAGTCGCCAGGGAAACCTGGCCATCTGCTCTGTGGCCCAACAGAGCCATTGGAAGAAGCTGGACAAGATCACAGGCTGGGTCAAGGGTTCTTGAACATGTAACGTTGTTAGCCCTTGGAGACTATATCAAAATTCCCACACACCATGGGGGAAAATGTATTATTTATACATTACTGCATATCTCTTATTATGCACTTTAAAATAGTGAATGATTCTCAAGCCGACTTCAACATTTTAGAATATATTTGCATGCTTAAAAAATTAGAAGAAAAAGAAAGGATAGAATATTTCTAAATTGGTGAGATAAATCTTTAAAATGCTGTTAATCAAGGCTCTTTGGTTTATAACCTGTCTTTAATGAGATTTTGTTTTTAAAATATCTTCTCATAGTGTAAACTTTGAGAGTTGTTGTTTTGTTTTCTGTAATGTAAGTGCTTGATAGAAGCTTTGATGGCCAAGGCATCCACTTCAAAGACAAAGCCACTTCATAGATGGTGACCTGGAATAACTAAATTGCATCCACAAGACTAGAAAAAGAGCCATGTTACCCCTCCCACCAGTCTTCGACATCTTAGAGGTCTTGGTTGATTTCAACAACTGACCGTGTAAGCCACTTACTTCTTCTCTTCCCACACTTTAAACTCCTGCTCTCATACTTTGTTAAAAAAGCAAAATTCAACCAAGTAAATTTAAAGCTCTAATTGGCTTTATTCAGCGATTCATGAACTGGGCAGCATCCCATCCAGCAAGGAAAGAGATGCTCCAAAGAGTGTAAGGGCAAATCGGGACTGATTCCATTTTGCTTAAGGGCAAACTGGGACTGACTCCATTGTCTTTCCAGGTCCTCCACCCTGAGTCCCCAGTGCCTGTGCAAAAGCTTAAAACCTGCAACTTCCCAGTTCCAAAAGAACCACGCCCAGTGACCTATGGAACAGGACCCTTGACCCTTCCTCAGCCAATTGGCTAGGGTCACAACCATCACCTCTCCCATTGCCCCTAGACCCCTTTGAAACGATTGTGTTTTTGGACCGAGCTCGCTCTCTCTCTCTCTCTCTCTCTCTCTCTCTCTCTCTCTCTCTCGACCCACCGCTGCTTTGGTGCAAGTAGGAGGTTGAGCTCGAGCTAGCTCGATTAAAGGCTCTTTGTTCTTGCATCGGACTCGGCTCCCTGGTGGTTTTTGGGGTCCCCGAATTCTGGGCATAACAGGAGTTGTACAAAACAGAAGGTTTTCATAGGCAGCAGCGGTGGGGCAAGAAGGTACTAGTAAAAGAAAAGAAAAGAGTGTTACAGTCGAAGACATTTTCTTTTGGAAGGGAAAGAGAACAACAGGGTAGGTTTGGGGTTTTTTTATTGTTTGTTTTTTATTTTATTTTATTTTTTTTATCATGCAGATTATGTCACTAGTGCTGAACACAGAATTTCAGCCTGAAAGAGTTTGAAACTATAATTAAGTCTCGGTGTGCTGTCCTGGGGAGCAAATAACTCTACCCAGCGCTGCTCGTTTCTTTACTAACAGTTTTAAATCTTCAAATAAAGAGTAAGCCAACAAAACCTTCAGCCCCCACCCTTGATCCCAGTAAAATCAGAACTCCAAGCCAACACCCTCTGTATCCCTCCCTACCATGCTGTGTGGCCCCGTGCGTGCGTGCTGTGTAATTTCTAGACTTGTAAGTAATAAACCTTGCCTTTTTCTTAGTTTCCTAATGCCATTTGCTGAGGACATCTTGCAGTCATAAGAATCATGAAGGTGGTCCAGCCACATCGTTGGTTATTGATGAGTTTTTTGTAGTGGTGGGGATCCTGAGCCGATGCCCAAGAATGAATTCTTGAGATGTCTTTGGTGCAACAAGGTGATTTTATTAAAGTATGGGAACAGGACCCATGGACAGAAAGAGCTTCCCTGGACCTTGAGGAGAGACAGGGAGGTTGGGGCAGGTAAAGGCAAAGGGAAGTTCAAGGGATTTTCACATGCTAAAGAAGACTCAAGGGATCCTGGAGACCTAGCTGTTATCCAGCTAAGGTTGTTTTTCCCAAAGCATTAACATTGAGACAGTAGGGAGTTCCTGGAGAAATGTTTTACTCTGCCTGCCTCAAGTGGGCTGCAGGTTAAAAGGAAATTCCATTTTATCCACCATTTCCTTCTGCCTTTGTTTCCTAAATCAGTTATGAAAGGGCCGAGACTGGCACACAACACTTCTGTGGAGGCGCCTAAATCTCCTTGGACCCAAGTTCCCTGCAGTTTGACTACTTACAAGAGCCAGGCTACTTACAAGAAATTAGGAGACTGGGTCCTGTCTGGCCTAAATTAGCTATGAAATAATTCACCTTACTCACAGACTACATTTCTTGTGACCCAAATTAGGAGTAGTTGGTACATTAATTCTATGCGATTTTTTTTTTACTTAATTTGATAAAGATGATATAGTACCCTCAAAACATACTTATGATAGGATAATTCAAATGATTTGATAAAACAAATGGTGAAAAGCAAAATAGAAAATTTTCTATGCTTTAATTTCAACTGCGCAAAACTATCTGTACCCTCTGCTGATGAAACTATTTACGTAATGGGTTAACAGTATATATCAATCAATTTCAGCCAGCTTCTGGAACTAGAGTTGGCACACCAGGTAAGCAAGGGTGTTGCTTGAAAAGCTGGCAGAAGCAATAATCAGAGATCCCTATCTGAGGGTGAGACAAACCTATATTTATAAATGTGTAAAGCAAATAATAAAGATGAGCTATGATTATTAATATTTAGAGTGAAAAGAAGACCATATTATTTCAATGCATAAGTTTCAGGAATAAAAAAAAAAAAGGAAAACCAAACCCACTGGACTGATTTACTTATAACTTTACATCTTTGGCAATCAAATTAGACTGATTACATTACCACTCTGATGATTTAACATGATGGAATAAAATGCATTATTTCATCCATCATTTCTCTCCCTGTAAATAACGCTCTAAAACATATAGACACAACGTTAATCACACTTGATATTGAAGGCAATTTGTATTCAGATACGCCTGAGTACACCACAAAAAAATCTATCTTTCATCCAGTGGTATGGATCTGATGGCAGCCCTGGTCTGTAACCTTGAAGGTACAAAAGGTATCTTTCAGATACTCACTAGGACACGAGAGGTCACAGAAACCTTTTACTGAACTTGCCTCAGGGTGAAATCACTTCTTACCCCGCACTCCGGCTACATTGGTCCGAGCCGTTGCTTAAATTATCATCAAAGGCTCTATGTTTCTCCCCGTGTTCATCCTTGGTCTCTTACACAGAGGTCAAGAATGATCTTTTAATAACATAGACTGGGACGCCTGTGTGGCTCAGTGGGTTAAGTATCCGGCTCAAGTCATGATCTCACGGTTCATGGGTTCAAGCTCCGCATAGGACTCTGCACTGACAGTATGGAGTCTGCTTGAGATTCTCTCTCTCCCTCTCTCTCTCTCCCCCTCTCTACCTCTCTCTCTCTCAAAATAAATAAACTTAAAAATAAGTAAAATAAAATGAACTGTATTCATTAAATAAATAAGTAAATAAATAAATAAATAACACAAAAGAAAATAGGGGCGCCTGGGTGGCTTAGTCAGTTAAGCATCCAACTTTGGCTCAGGCCATGATCTCATGGTTCGTTAGTTCGAGCCCCACATCAGGCTCTGTGCTGACATCTCAGAGCCTGGATCCTGTTTCAGAGTCTGTCCCTCCCTCTCTCAGGCTCTTCCCAGCCTGAATCTATCTCTCTCTCTCAAAACTAAATAAACACTAAAAACATTTTTTAATTAAATAAAATAAAAATATAGAACAAAGAGATCTAGGCAAGATTATATGAATTGACTCTTCCACTAAATACAATTCAACATACAGATAAAGCAATTCTTAATCTCCGTAAAGTCTTAGAAGAGCTGAAAAGATAACACAAAAACTTCCAGGCTGAATTTTGGAGAATCCAGGGAGGTACCCAGACTATCAGAACATCAGAAATAAATAAAAGCGGCTTACAAATGTCACATGCTTGAACTGAGAAGTGCATATTTTACTGAGGCAACGAGAACAGAATTCCAGGTACAGGGACTGTTCAACAGGACCATCTCAAAGTCGCTCTTCCTTTATTAAGCTGACAACAAGTCCATCTGTTATAACTGCACAGGTTGTACGTGGTGAAACTTCAAGATGGGAGGGGGCATCCCAGTACACTGCAGGGTAAATGGTGTCCCTGAAACTGCAGGATGCAACAAGCAAAAACCACAGGAAACAGCCTTGCTGGGATTCCAAAAGGCTTCACCCTCAGAATAAAGGCAAACCTGAATGAAACAGTGCCATTCTTTCCAGACTGCTGTAGACAAGATTGCTGTAATGCTGTGCAAAGCAAGGGAAGAGAGAGAAAAATGAAAAGAACAATTATTGTCCCTAAGAAATTGAGTCTGCAGACCAGCCTTCATGTATACTGCATGAGTGTCTCATGTGTGTCATCTGGGCGGCTCCGGAAACACCAAGTGATGACCTCAGTTTGTCCTGATCTCCAAATGGTGTTGTTCCCAGGGATCTAGCAGAAGCCAACACAGCAGGGCTGCAGCTGGAGGAGGGCTAGTTGACCCCAGGCTTCATGAAAACTCCGAAAATATTTTCGTAAGAGCCATGGTAGCCAGGCCCATGAAGAAGCACGAAATAATAGCAAGAAATGGCGGGACCCACAGAACGTGCAGAATTCAGATCCTAGAATTTATAGAAATGCGTAGTGAAGCCATAATGGTGTAGTCGATTGATTGCCTCAAGGGGCCAAATTATTCTCCACCTGCTATTTCCATGTTTTGTTTGTTTGTTTTGCTGCTTTACAGTTCCTGTCTTAAACAGTGGTCAGTGGTCTAATTCCCTGTCCCTTGAATCTGGGCTGGCTTCGTGGCTTTGCTTTGGCTAGCCGAATGCATTGCAAGTGATGATGTGCTGGTTTCAAAACTGCTCCCTGTGATCCCTTTTGTCCTTACTCTCTACGATCAACATGAAATAGACATTACCGAACCGGCTGGAAAATGAGTCACATAGAAACAACCAGACATATCACACTCAAGACCATCTGAGATCATCTCCAAACTACCCAAATCACAAATAAGAAAGCAAGCCCTCATCAGATCAGAAAACAAAAACAAAAACAAAACAAAACCAAAAAACACCATACTGAGCCCAACTTAAAACACCAACACTCGGACATGGGGAATAAATAAAGACTATCCCAGTTATACATTTCTTGTCTCTCAGTTCCAAATTTACCCCTCTAAAGCTATTCACAATTCTTTCAAGTATTTATCCTTCACAGTGATAGCTCTCACTATAGAGGACTTTCTGCAGTGGGAAAAGTAGAGAATGATGTTACTCTTCCCCAGTAGAGGGCGATGGAGGGACATTTCAAAAGGAAGAGGCCTTGCTTCCTGATTCTGTGGCTTAATGGCTGGTGACTCCTGAGGGTGTGAGGATGTATCCAGAACACTTAGTCCCTCACCACCCTCCCAGCCCTGCCCTGGCCCAGTGATCGTTTTAAATGTGTCCCTCCCAGTAAGGGACACTGGGTGCTCCAGGCCTGCTACACTCAACAATGTCCCGTCTCAGTCTTAAGAAGTCCTTCTCTTTTCCGATATCTGAAAGATGTTATATAAATTTTGAAATATGTGTATAAATGAGAGCGTATGTGTTTAATCCATGTAGAATTTATCTTGGGGTGTAGTATCAGTTAATTATATTGTTATAGCATAGGGAAGAGTATATTTATCCAATATTATATATTAAATAAATGACAGTCTGTCCTTTCCCATGGGTATTTCTAGCAGATTTCAAATGACTATAAATGCTCTGTCTGTCCACATACATCTATCATTCTGCAAACGCCACACTACCTCAGAGCTTTAAAGATCTTAGTGTTTGGTAATGCAAGTTTATTATTTCTGTATTTTCTCCTTTCCTTGAGAATTATCAAAGCTAATTCAAACCTTAGTTTTTACTAGAAACTTTAAACTCACTTGATACATTAGATGTCAAAGTATATCGAGACTTTTATTGGAACTCGTTTCCAATGGAGAACGACATCTTTGTAAAATTGAATATTTCAACATTCTGTGTCACTTCCTTTAAGGGTTAAGTTTCTGCAAGTGTGTGTGTTTGGTCTGGTTTAGAACCTGTGCCATATTGAAGCAAAGCAGGAAGGGTCACATCATTGGTAGCCCTACTCAAAACCAATTTCTTGTGGATGGACAGCACTTCCTCAAGAATTTGTTGTGGGAAATGCAAACAAACAAACAAACAAAAAGTTTTTTCTAAAACTTTCTTCTCCATCATTCCTTATCTATTTCCCGTTATAGTCCAAAGCTTTTATTTCATCATATAGTCTATTTAATGTGAATTATGACAACAGAATTTATTAGATTTACCAATGCTATTATTATTTATCAACTTCTTGCCATGGCATAAACACTATGTAAAATGCTTCAAACGTATTTGCTCATTCAGTCTCCAAAAACATTATGAAATAGAGTTGATGATCAGCCATACAGTACTGAATATTGACTCATCATTAAAATATTGAAATGCTTCCATTACAAATAGGAAGTGACTACTTCCCTAGGGTCCTGTCCTTCGCTGCCCAGCCATCCTGTCAGGACCCCTCAGAGCTCCCCCAAATACAGCAAATGAGAGGGACGACTTGCCCCAGCCAGGGCTCCGGTTCCCTGGACTGTGCTATAACCAGCATCCTTCTGGCAGACCAGTGCCTCTGCCGTACCAGCCATTAATATTTTGAGTTTCAACCCTGGGAAAAGATATTTACAAATGAGAAAGATAAAGTATAGGCTCAAAATACGCCATTTGTAGATATCAGACATGGAATGCAGCCCAACCCCATGAAATGAGATACCATAGATCATTAGATAAAAATCACAATCGGTGTTGGAAGCAGAGTTTGCAGCCCCCATCTCACTGTCCTTTGACAAAATGACCTCCACCCCCATCACAAACAACATGGGAGAAATCTTAGACTATTGGTTCTGAAGTTTCAAGTGTTGGTTTCTTAGACTCTCCTTTTTTCAGTGTGTTTTGATACAGCCATAAATGTAATACACAGTCAAATTATTTATCCATTTCACCAGCTTTCAAATCCATCTGCTTACTGATGTCTTTTGACACTATAAATCATTCTGTCTAACCTAGGAAAAACAAGATTCATCAGCTATGTGTCAAAATTCCTTTATGTTTCCATAATTTGTTCCCTGAATGAAATCTATCACCTTTAAAGTCAAAGCTGGCTGCATGGAGATGAGGAAACAAGCATTGTCTCAATACCTAAGAACATCATTTTCCAATATCAAATGTTTTTTAAACAAAAAGAAGTTAAAATTGCACAACAGCAAAAGTCTTTGAAACAATTGTTTTTGACCATATTTTACTTCATCCACTGAATGCTTAATAAACTTTAGTGGTAATCCAATACATGTAAAGATGGTTATAGCAAGATAATTTATATTGGCTACATTACTATAAGCCAAATGTCCAATAATAGAATAACTATTCCATGAAAAACAATATATACACTAGATTAAATATTATGCACTTAATTTGAAATTATGATTTTAGAAACTAAGTAATAGCCCGTAAAATTATTATAATGGTAGGTGTAAAAACTTGAATACGAAAACATATGTATGTTCTTATTTTTGGAAACTTGATTTTTTTTCCTTCCCTTTTCTTTTATTTCATGTGTCTATGATGTAGCCATACCCAAATCATTTCTAAATTCTACCAAAATTCAATTCTATTTGTGGTTTAGTGTTTTCCTTTCACAAATATTCTGTATCGATTATGTAAAAGACTCTATGTGTGATGTTTAAAAGCCGCAGTAGTGATGATTGCACTTGGAGGGTACTTGGTCTATAGTAAAAGAAAATTAAGGTATTATGTAGAGAGAAAGTGGTGTTATCTTGCAGCAGTTTTGTGTCCGATGCTCACATCTGTCCCTAAGTTCTACGTGAATCTTGGTCCTTTCCAAATTTACTTATGAAACCCGTATTTAGCTTCCATGAACTAATATTATAACCATCCATAATATGGAAGCTTAGTGGAAGGCAATCTGGGTACATAAAACTGATGAAGATGGAGGTAGCAACAGGTGGGGCCAGGGTTACAGGACCATCTCATTTGAGGAAGCCTTGAGGTCCTGGTAATGAAATAAATATAAATTTGAACACTTCCCATTTCTTTATCATTATAAAATGCATTATAGCACTGGCAACTAGCCTTACAAATTGGTACTTCTATTTTAGAGAGGAACTAACTAAAATATATGAAATTGGGAGAGGTATGTTTATACACTTTGAAGCGTAATTGTTATTTCCGGAAGAAGCTTTTCCACATATTAGATTATTTTCTCAGGTAATATTTCCTAAGTAGAAAATTACAACTCAGGCAAGAAAGCAAAGTAGTTGAGATCAAAAGGGTCAGCGGAAGGGTGAAAAGTCATTTAATTCTGGATAGATGTGAATGATAGAGCCCACGGACTGTGTGGAGAGGCTGAATGTGGGAATACAGACAGGAGTCAGAAATGACACCAAGATGTTTGGCCTTACAAATTGGAAGAATGGAGTTTCCTTTGACTGGGGTGCAGGGTAGAGGCACTGGCTTGCAAGATGCAAGTAGTACAGTTTAATACATGTTAGTTTTAGATGCCAACAAACCTATACACCTGTTGTTATTTCCATCATCCGTTTATCTTTCCCTCCTGTCATAAAAAGAGTTGATCTGATGCTAATATCACCGGTTCTATTTTGGATCCTTTCCCTGACTACTTCCAACAGTCTGTTAATCCCCTAGTGTATACTTTATCTTCAGATTATCTCTAGCTTTACTTGTTGTTTTCCTCTTTGTTATTTTTCAGACTCTTTTTAAAAAAAGCTTTCTTCTTAAATCCGTGTCCCTAGAGTCTGCCCTAAGGCTTCTCACACCCTCTGTGTTCTTCCTGAGGAGTCTCCCCTGTCACCACCTAAGTGTCTCCAATCCTGTGTCTCATTCCAGTCCTGCCCTACGCTGAATATCTGTGAGCTTTTCACAGTTGACTGACACCTCAAACTAAATGCATTCTCCAAAACTGAAACTCTCATTTTCCTCAGTGTTCTGCCTTAAGCAAATAAACTATTTCTTTCCTTTACTCACGTTAGTAAAAGACATCACTTTGTAATCTAGTTGTTCAAGCCAAAAGAAGCTAGGATCGATCCCTTTATGGTCTAAATCTCTTACTTATTCCCATACATTTATATCTTTAACCAATTCAACTTCATACTTTGAGGAGGACATTGAAAATGAATGGGAACACATAATAACATGCTGATTCTTTTCAGGTAGGAGTTCCACCCCCACCCCAAATGAAGGGTTGGATTGCTTTTTTCTACCATTAAAATCTTAAAAAGATGGATCCTATTTTCGATGTTGGACTCATTCTTCTTGATATCCGCTCATTGGTTCATTTGAACATACATTATGTAGACTTGCTGTTGGACCTCACGAGTCTCTCTGTGAAATGAAATTCGTAACCTTCAGACCACAGCTGGATTTGGACCACAAATGGATGATATTTTCAGGGAGAAAAGAAAAGTAAGATCAGTTGAGTACTGACTACATTTGCCTTTTCATTCTATCTCAGATCGGTAATGTGAAATGGGAACTAGCTTTCTTTTTTTTATACAGGAGGGAATTGAGACGCCAAATTGTGAAGCAAATTGCTCAAAATCACACATTTAGAAAGTAATGGACTTAAAGGTCATTTCTCAAAAATCTCTTAATTTATGCTGTATCAAAATTCTATACCTGTATTTTTGTTCATGACTCAACATTTTACTTTCAAATTGATAATGCATGTGTTAATTCGATATGACTATCTCATATAATTTATTTAAGTAGTGAACAGTCAAAGGAACTTATCAAAACTAGTGAGCATTAGGCATGATACTCTGTTTCATGTAAGGAGCCTTGTCAATGCATTCATTCATTCATCATGATAATTTTATTACTGCCATTACATTTTGCAAAATGCATTATACACACAGGCATTAAATGTCAGGAAGCCTTCTTTACCAAATGTCAGAAACGAAACTCAAATAATTTAAGTAAAAATATAATTCCCTAGCTTATGTAATTAAACAAACAGTGATGGCTTAGGAGGGCGAAGAGGGAAATAACGTAGGAGCAGGCATGTAGCTAGGCTTAAAACTAAACTCACTAAAACTAACTCTCTCTCTCTCTCTCTCTCTCTCTCCTTGTGTATTCTTGCATGTAGGCTTCACTCTTTTCACCAAAACAGCAATTTCTAAACCTGACAACTAACAGTTTTCCCTAACTCTATTTTTAAAAATCCCTGGGGTGACGAGGGTGCTGGGGGGCTCAGTCATTTGAGCGTCCGACTCTTGCTTTGGACTCGGGTCATGATTTCATCGTTCATGAGCTTGAGCCTTGCATTGGGCTCCATGCTGACGTTGCAGAGCTTGCTTGGGATTCTCTCTCTCTGCCTCTATCTGCTCTGACCTTCCTAGCACTTTCTTTCTCTCTAATAAATAAACTTTAAAAATGAATAAATAAGTAAGTAAATAAATACATACATAAAATCCCTGGAATGGAAAGGAATTCTAATTGACATATATTTGCCACATGCTCACCCGTAGGTGAATCAGTAAGAGCCAGGTCTGCGTGGAGAGGACCACTGCTATGCTAGTCGTGAATGGAATGTGAGGTGTGCAGAAGAGAGGTAAAGGAAGACTATTTCCTTATATGACTGATAATTTATAAGAGATTAAACAGCTAGTACATGGTGAGGCTGAGAGATCAGATCTTTTAACTTTCAAAACTCATGTCTCTTTGGGATTCCTGGGTGGCTCAGTCATTTGAGCGTCCGACTTCAGCTCAGGTCATGATCTCATGGTCAAGGTGTTCAAACCCTACGTCAGACTCTGTGCTGACATCTCAGAACCTGGAGCCTGCTTTGGATTCTGTGTCTCCCTCTCTCTCTGCCCCATCCCTGCTCACACCCTGTCTCTCTCTCTCTCAAAAAATAAAACTATTTAAAAAAATCTTGTCTCTTTAAACTTAAGCCTACTGCCTTGCAAAAAGCATCTGGTTGGGGAAAATTATGAGAAAGACGAGTTCTTGATTTTTCATATATTGCAAGTAAATGTATTTTTCTATCCTTCCCCCAATTTTTAAAAAATATTTATTTATTTATTTTGAGAGAGAGAGAGAGAGAGAGAGAGAGAGGAGGAGCAGGGAGGAGCAGAGTGAGAGGGAAAAGACAGAATCCCAATCAGACTCTACACTCAGCACAGAGCCTGACATAAGGCTCATTTCCACAATGGTGAGATCATGACCAGAGCCAGTATCAAGAATCGGTCGCTTAACAGACTGCCACCCAGGTAACCCCATCATTTCCCCATTTTTAAATGAATAACTTGTTGAAACATTATGAGCTCTTTTCACATAAACCCATAAAGCAGAAAGGAAAAAAAAGAAACTGGTTAGATCATGCATTTAGATTTGAGTACAAAAACATATGGTCATTATACATAAATCATAAACATTTCCATTTAATGAATAAGTCATGTTAACCAAAGAAATTATAGTTTTAAAAAGTTTTAATCCTTTGTTTGCACAACCGAGTAGACTTTCAAGTCTAGATAAAAAAAACGTATGTCATAAAAGACAAAAAAAAAGTTTAGGTCTATTGTTTTTCTATTGATTTTTATAGTTGATATTGTTGTTGTTGTTGTTTTTTCCTCCAGACACTTAGAGATAACCACACTTGGTGAAAAATTAAAAAGATAATAATAGATATTGGACTGGATTTTATAAATGTAATATCTGTGCAATGTAATATATTCCGCCCAGAACACTCCTTTACTGTTATTTTTCTAATACACTTAAGAGTTGAACTATTTATCTGACCATTTGAGAAAGTAGACTTAAAAGAAAAAACAAATTTCCATGCTTAAAAATGTATGTTTACATAGGTAACAATATAAACCTACCATGAAATCTGTGATGTAAGACATGATAATTCATGCATCGTTTTTACATAAGTTAATTTAGGATCCACATACTTGACATGATAAACCAACAATGTGACTGAAGAAGACTTTCAAGAGTCCCAGATTGTTTTATTCTTTAAAGACAAACATTAATGGAAAATCTGGATACAATGTGGAGGAAACACTGGCCATAACAGAAAGAAGTAGGATCTTACTACAGGGATTCACATCCGGTTTTGAAGTTATTCTTAAGAACTTATAATACTCTCCTACCTTCCCTCACAGTTTGGGAAACGTTGTCTTTATGCTCTCTCAAGACCACCTGCAGGCAACACTTTCCTGAGTGCTTAACATGAGCCTGGATAAAGCAACAGTCAAATTTCCATGAGCATCTGCAAACACATCCAGGGTTCAGACTGGTCTGATGTTCTATCTGAGGCTGAAAGAGGTAACGGGATATGATTCTATCTCAAGGCATAAGCATATAACCTAGAATTAAACCTTGGGATTTCTGACTCCAAAACAATATTATTTCACTATGTCATTCTCTCCTACTTTATACAGGAAAAGATCTACCTTGATGACATTTGTCCAATGTTGCAATAACAGGAACTTAGAAGAATATGATCCCATCATAATTTCTCAAGAATTAGTGGTTGGTTAATGTTACTTGCTCTTCAATAAGGCTGTTCTTTCAATAACTTGCTTTTTACTATGGATCCCTTCCATCTGTTCTTTATGAATGAAGTGCTGTGAGCCCCTTACTAATGCTAAGTAATAACCCTGTCTGCCCCGGGGACACTCGGATGCATCTCAGAGCTTATGTATGATAGGCCTGGAGGTGCCAAGAACAGTTTAAACTGCTTTTGCCATGGATAATGGTCACGGTTATGATCACCAAGAAAGATAGATTATCTTGTGCCCATGTTCCTTCTCTTCTTTAGATGAACTCTCTATCTTACTTTCCACTGGGCCGGGATAGAAGCTAGATTTATTGAGACAAATTGTGAAAGAATAGGAGAGTAAGGAAAGAGAAACAAATCATTAGGAAGAGCTGTCCAATTCTCATTTTCCACTCTGCATCATTGTTTTGCTTATAATTTTTTTTAGAAAAGGATTAAAACTGAACTATTAATATGTCCTGGAAGAAAGGAAAAAAGAATCAGCTTATAACTGGGCAAAACCTCATGGACTTTGGTGTCCTATGGATGTGTATTTCAATTCTGGGTTCTGCTACTTGTCAGCTGTGTGATACTTGATAAGTTACTTAACCTCTCTGTACAGATATTTTTCATTTCTAGGCGGGCTGCTTTATCATAACTGTAGGGTGGTAAAAAGAATTAAACAAGATAAGGTAATTATAACTGTGCATGGCATGTAGTAAGGACATAACACATAATAATATAGCTTCTTCACTCCTACTTCTTTCCATGGAAAAGTTTTCAAAATGCACCTTCCATTTCATTATGGCACAAAAGATTAAATGAAATTCAGAAACGGGAAAGAAGTGACCAAAACCCCACTTTGTGTTGATCTGACATCTGGCCGAGCTTCTTTTTGAACAGGATTAGATCTATTTAATGCACTTATAAAATGTCACAGAAGAAGTACCCAACCGGATACTGCCTTACCCAACCGGGCCTGAAAGGATTTATTCCTTTCCTGCTGTGTAAGCCACCCTTTCCTTGGGCAGCAGTGGTAAGAGGTGGAAATAGCTCACACCGTCTTCCCAGCCTGACTATTTCGGTGTAAACAATGCCCACCGTATTCAGAAGCCATCACTGCTCTGTCAACTGCTTTGGTTCCTTTCTCTTCTGGAACAAGCTGCTGTCCTATTCTAGAGAAAATGCTTCAAATGAATGCAAAAGCTGTGTTGACAACATCTGGCTTTCCTAAGACAGCAATGGGCCGAGCATATATCAATTGTGTATTTGTCTGTATTCTAGCCTAAAGGAAAAATCAAGAAGCTTTCCATACTCCATTCAGGTAAATAAAATTTTGTGAAAAGGGAAAATGAACTATCCTGCAGGTAGATAATCTTCTAGAAGGTTTATTTTAGGGAAAGGAGAGACATACTTATACCTTGGGAGAGGACAGTTTCTCTATAACCCCTTCCTTTCACCTCATGTTTTCATGATGAGCAGAGATGCCCAGAGCTTTGCCCTATTTGAGGTCAGTTTCACAGATGGCAGCGAAGTCAGCAGGACCTGGCAAGTAGGGTTAGGTAAGGGCCACCGGAAAGAAGATACAGAGCAGCTACTCCTATCAGAATCAATAACGAGACACGAAAGGGAGTAAAAGTCTCACTCCTAAAGAGCATTATTCCACCAGATCTCCAATAAAAAGACCAAATAGAGATCTAGACTCAAGTTTGAGCTCAATATATATATATACATATATATGTATATATGTATGTATATATATATATATATATATATATATTACACGGTTTGTTTGTTTTTCATTTCCCCAGTCTTATGTCCCTTAGAAAAGTTCATGGTAAGTGTCTGGTCAGGAATTGAGACTCTTGGCCAAAAAGAAGAAACCATGGATCATAAAGAAGATTTGCATTTCTTTTATTTCTTCTTCTACTGGAAATCCTTCTCCCCATCCCTATAAGGAAACCTAATTATGTATTTTTTGAGAATGCCATTTCTCCGTTTTGTTCCTGACTTCTCTTAGAGTCGCTAAACAGACGAACAGAAAGGGCTTCAACTATTCCTCACGACCTGGGAACAGTGTGGTGGATCAAACTGTTACCTGACTGTGGCAGAGTAAGCATGCAGATGATCTCCGCCCTCATCGAAAACCCCACTAAAATGCCACAAAAAGACTTTTAAGAGGCATAGCCAAAAGGACAAATAAACTGAGAATGGCATGTGTCTAAGTTCATGGTCCTTGGAAAAAAGACTCTAAGCTGGAGATTCATGTGTCAGAGTTTATGAAGGAGTATCTTTGGATTCAAGATCTGAGGGGTGAAATAGGGAGAGACTGACATGTGTGTGTGTGTGTGTGTGTGTGTGTGTGTGTGTGTGTGAAGTTTATTTATTAATTTTGAGAGACAGAGAGAGAAGGTGAGCACATGTGGAAAGGGACAGAGGGAGAGAATCCCAAGCAGTCTCTGCACCGTTGGTGTGGAGTCCCATTATGGGGCTTGAACTCAGGAACCGTGAGATTGTACTTAAGCTGAAGTCATCGACTGACCGAGCCACCCAGGTGCCCCAAACTTGTGGTTTTAATTTCAAATAAGAAACTCAGTGAAAACCTCTGGAGCTAAGAAGCCCTATAAAACGTCCCTAAGGGACGCATGGGTATGGGGTCTTTGCAACCACATATTAACCTGTGACTGGATGCAGGCTGCCACCAGGGACAGGAGTGAACTTGGTGAGGAGTTCTCCTAGGCTGAGGGCAACTCCTGGAGGAAAGCTCACCTGTGAGCTGTCTGCATGACGCTCAACTCCTGGAAGTTAGAAGAAAAGAGCGTCTGTGATGTCCCACTCTAATGATTCAGCAGGCAAGAGTCATGAAGAATATTTCATAAAAAGGAAAGCTGATAGACAGAAGCTGACTTACAAGAGCAGAAGCCACAATGCTGAGCCCTAACTGTCGACTGACCTAAGCACAACAGGCAAAATGGAGGACACAGTAAGGCAAGAAGCTAAAAATAAGAGGATTTTCTAAACAGCCTCTACAACAGATAATAAGACGATGGTGCCAATTTGACACCTGTGAAAGGGAGAGCAGAGAAAGTAAGGTTGGGTAGGAAAAGCTTCAAACCATCCAAACAATCCAAATCAGACAAAGTCTCAGCCGACCCAGAATTGAACGCCCCCCAAAATACTGCCCAATAGAGGACTGCCACTCTGGAGTGAAAGAGACAAGCCCTAAGATTTCATCATGCTCACTCACTGGCTGGATTTCCCTAGGAAAACTGTGCCTCCCCCACAATCTCAGGCAAATTTCAATTTCCTTCTTTCAGGAAGAGCAGAGCTATACACCTACATGGTGACCATGTATCAGAAGTTTGAGGGGGCACCCGGGTGGCTCAGTTGGTTAAGAGTCTGACTTTGACTCAGGTCATGATCTCGGGATTCATGGGTTTGAGCCCCGTGTCCAGCTCACTGCCTTGGGCTCTGTTCTGGCAGCTCAAAGCCTGGAGCCTGTTTCAGATTCTGTGTCTCCCTCTCTCTGCCCCTCGTCACTCACGTTGTGTCTCTCTCTCTCAAAAATAAATAAAACATTTTTAAAAATTAAAAAAGAAGCTTGAATACAATGGAGAAATTATTTAATAATTCTTTCAGAAAGGTGGTTACAAACCAGAATTCTATTCTCAAACTGTCAATCAAGAATGAGTATAAAAATAAAGAAATTCTTAAATTCTTGATATATATTTTTTAAATGATAATTTCCTCTATACTCTTGGAAGGTAATCTGAGAATAACATACCCCAAACAAGAGTGTGAAGCAAAAAAGGGGAATTCTTGTGATTTAGGAAATAAGGTACTTGACATTAAAAAAAGTACCGAAAGAAATTTCTGTTTAAACAGATGTATACTAGGGCCAAAGAGAAATCAGTGTAAACTGGAAAAAAAGATGTATCCCTCTAAAAATAGACAGAGAAAAAAAAGAAAAGTCTCATCTTCTGTGTTTGTCCATATTTTTAAAAGTTTCATGTTTCTGTTACTTATTTGTAGGGAGGATAATTAAAGACAAATACATAGAAAACCAAACCTCCAAATTATCTTGATTTGGATAAATAATATACAAGGTAAGAAATGATTAATCATAATACACAAGAGCAAGACTTAGCTTTGAATGTCTGATACGTAGTCATAATTTATATATGCCAAGTAATTAATTAATAGATAATTGTTAAATAGCCACTTTCCATACATAGGGTGGCAAAATATAAATGGAGGTTAAAGGGCAAAGAGAGTTAAGTTGTATCTTTCATAGCAAATCGATAGATGATGCCTCAAAGCAAAAAGAAACAAATATAGTCTGGATATATTACTTAGAAATACCAGAGGAAGAGCTATCATAACCGCAAGGAGTTGCCTTTGAGGAATGGAAGTTAGGAGTGGGGTGTTTTAAGACTTTTATTGATACTTGAGTTTTTCAAGTTAAGTTAACTTCAATAATAATGCACTTTGGCGCACCTGGGTGGCTCAGTCAGTTAAGCATCTGACCCTTGATTTTGGCTCAGGTCATATCTCATGGATCATGAACTTGAGCCCAGGCTCTTCTCTGAAGGGGTGGAGCCTATTTGGGATTCTCTCTCTCTCCCTCTATCTCTGCCCCTCCCCTGATCATATTCTACTTCTTACTATCTCAGAATAAATAAAACAAACATTAACAAATTTGTAAATAGAAGAAAAAAAGTGCAATGTAGCAAAATACCACGAGAAGAGAAGTCATGGAGACCAGACCAGTAACTATGCCATTCACAAAGGAAGGAGAAGAGCAGAGTTCTCTCAAATAACTTCGACATGGTTTTAACAATAATGCCACCTTATACGTGGAAACCACTGCCAATGGCAGAGCGCTTGGATGCATGTCATGGAATGCACACTTCTCCCCAGATACCTCTCCTCTGGGCAACTTCTTGACTGATTACTCTCCACCCTACGCAATGTCCTTCAACTCTTCTTTGCCTGGCAAACTCCTACTCATTTCTCAAGATGATGCTAAAAAATCACCCTTTCTGTAAAGCCTTCTCTCATACTCCTCCCTCTCATCGCAGAATTAATCATTCCCTCATTTAAGCCTCCCATAACATATAGCTTGTAGCTTTATCATGGCGTCCCCATCTTCTGGTACCATTAGTTACTCACCTGTTTATCTTTCCTGATGGACGACAAGCTACTACTCTTACAACAGAGACATGTTTTATTCATGTTTGTGCTCTCGTTTCCTTTTACTGAATCGGGCACCTGTAAAGCCAAGCCTCGATTCATGTCTGCTAAATTAATTAGTTGGAGCATCGCTGCATATCAGAGAAGAAGGTAGGACAGCTATCATTAGCTTGCTTTGGCAGGTGAGGAAATTGAGTCTCAGAGTGACTGAGCGCCCTGCCCAAGGTCACAGCTAGCAGCTTGGAGGTACTTTTGGTCTTTGACAAAGTTCGTCTCTCATGCACACATAATTCAGAAGAAGGTGATTTATTCCAAAGATAATCCTGAACTTTCTTCCAAGTCCTTTAGTATATCCATTATGCATAGAGTCAAGGTTTAGTTAAGAAAGAGGACTGGCCCTGGCTGTCTTTGGTCTGTTCTTGGTGAGGAAGCAGCATAAAACCCCATTGTAGAAGTGGCCCTGAGGAGCCTCAGGGTTAGTGACTCTGGCTTTCCTACCACCAGGTCCCACCCGGCTGGCTCAGAGCCTAGGACGAGCATTTCCGGAGGCCCCAGGCACAAGAGTAACAAATGAATGGTAATGTGATTCTCTGCTATTGAGTTTTTGGGAGGGGAAAACCAGAGGGCCACAGAGTAGAGAAAAGCTAAGGAAAAAAAAATGCAGGTGTTAATATGGAACACATTATACGTTATTATGTAGCAATAATGACACCACTCACAGATGATCTGGGTTTTGCATGTTCTCTTCTTAAGTGCATAAAGCTTATTTATAAATTGCAGTGCTTTAAATAGAGCAAATACTTTGAAAAAATAAAGTTTTCTAAGAGCAGGTGTGATTGCAGCTGTTCAAACACTGCCACTCTGTAAATGTTAATGGAATGATTAGAGACTTAATAAGAGTAGCAATAAAAAGATTTTTCCCCCCGCACCTGTTTAAATCTTAAACTAGGTGAAGTGCCCATGCCAAATATTTCATGCCAATTAATCCCAAGTGGCCTTATTTTGATTTTTATCAATGCTTCTATGTCTCCTTGACACCAAAACTCAAGCCACGTGTTCTCAGAACAGGGTCGTCCAAAAAAAAAAAAAAAAAAAAACCCAAAAACCAAAAACCAAAAACCAAAAAACTTGCTTTTAAGTCATTTCTTCATTGCCTGTCACACCAAGCAGAGTGAAAAATTCTTGAGATTCCACTGATACTGTTCTTTCCCTGTTCACAGTAAAAGTGCTCAGTACGATTTTCTTCATACATTAACCACCCGGAAGATGCCTGGGACAGACAGTTTAATTGGAGAGGAGAACACTGATGAAAACAATAGGCAAAAAATAACGTGTTAGGTTACTTGCAAAATAAATCTTTATTAAAGGCATCTGTCCCTAGAGTATTCTGCAAGTGTGTGTCTGTGTGTGTGTGTGTGTGTGCGCGCGCGCGCGCGCGCGCGTGCATGCACGTGTGCCTCATAATGACAATTTGCCTGTAAATTATTAACACATGTATCATATAGCAATTACCCACCTGTCTTTCTGAAGTTTATATAACTTTGGAGCTAAGGGAGAAGTCCGGACTAGAGATATTAATGTGGAAATTTCAAGCATGTACAGATGTATTAGTGTATTATGGAGGTTATACACAAATACGTTAATATTGTTAAATAGCTAAACTTTACAGATTTATACATAGTGAAACATCGAAGTCCACCTTCCAAACAGCCTCCCTCATTTCTCCCAATATTCATTGATTTATGAGAATCATTCATTTTACGATTCATCCTTGTAGGCTCTTTGTATGCATTAATGAATGTATCTATCTATACAATAGATAATATACAAATATACAAATCAATGTATCCCTTTCACTTTCTTCAACCTACTAAGTTTTCTTTTCTTTTTTTCGATATATAATTTTTACAATCGTGAGCAATTACTCCATTTACATTTATCAATCTTTTCTACTGAAAACAGCCATAGTATTTCTCATATTATTAAATATTCTAGAAAAGTATTATTTTAACCACTTTGGCATACGGTATACCCAATTTTAGATATTTATGCTTTTATAAAATCTTTGTTATTATAACAATGTTGAAAAGATATTGCCATCAATATTTGCCTATATCTCAGATCAGCTTTTAAGCATTGATTTGAAAAATCTGGGGGCCTTACGCATAGAGAGACCAATAGCTCTTCAGACAGGATGCCCCAATTTATAGCTCCATTAATAGTTATGTAAGCTGCCATCCCCCTTATCTTTGTTACCATTGAATATCGTTATTTTTAATCCTTAATCAAATGATTAATAAAAGAAATCCTTATGATAAAACACATCATATTCATTAACAATTTTAATGTTAGGGGTGAACATTTGGGATTTATTAATTAACCATTTGAATTTAAAAAAAATTCCAATTTAAAATTGCTAATGCAATTTACCTAGTTTCGTCATGTACTTTGTAATTCCTCTGACCAACCCCTTCCTACTACACCTTCACACATGTCCAAAGACCTACAACTCTGCTTTCTGTCTCTATAGATTGGCTCACATTTTCTTGGGAATATATAAATGGAACCATACTGTATAATCTCTCTTTTCCCCATTGTTTCAACTACTCAGAATTATTTTGAGATTCATCCACATCACAGCAATGAATAAGTCACTCCTTTTAATTACTAAATAGTTTCCCACGTATGGGTACTGAGGGATTCTATGGACCTCTTCGCCTGTTAATGGATGTTTGGGGTTGTTTCTAATTGATGCTAGTGTGAATAAAATTGCTGTGAACATTCATGCCCAAATCTCACTGGGTATGTTCAATCTTTTTAATTGCAGCCAGTCTGATGTGTGTGTGCTAGTATCTTATTCTAGGTGTAGTTTGCATTTCCTAAGAACTGATAATATCAAGGGTGTTTTTATTTGCTTATTTTGTGACTTTTTAATTGAAAAAAAATATATGTAAAAAGTTTTGCCCCTTTTTAATGCACTATTTAGTGAATTGCTTACTGATTTTTGACAATTATTTATACATTATGGGTACTAGTTGTTTAACAGATGCACAGTTAGCAAATATGGTCTCCCCATCACTGGCTTGGCTTTCATTCCCTTAATAATATCTTTTGAAGGGCAGAACTTCGTAATTTTGGCGAAGTCTAATTTATCAATTTGTTCTTTTATTGATCATGTGTTTGATGTTATAGTTAATAAATGTTTGCCTGGTCCGAAGTCACAACAGTTTTCTCCTAGGAGACTTATAGCTCCAGGTTTGCATTTAGGTGTACAATACATTGTATTCAATTTTGGTATGTAATACAAAGCATACACTAAAGCTCAAGTTTTACATGTTAATATGTAACTATTATGATACTATTTTTTTTGTTTTTTTTTATTTTTTTAAGATTTTTTTAACATTTGCTTATTTATTTATTTTTTAAATTTTATAATAGTTTATTTTCAAATTGGTTTACATATAACACCCAGTGTTCATCCCAACATGTGCCCTTTTTAATGCCCGTCACCCCCTCTCCCACCTCCTTCACCCCCCTCACCCTCAGTTTGTTCTTAGTCTTTGAGAGTCTCTTATGTTTTGCCTCCCTCCCTCTCTGTGTCTTTTTTTTCCTGTCCCCTCTTCTCCTCCCCCATGGTTTTTGCTAAGTCTCTCGAAATCCACCTATGCATGGAAACATGGCATCTGTCTTTTTCTGACTGACTTATTTCACTTAACATAATACCCTCCAGTTCCATCCATGTTGCTACACATGGCCAGATAAAGAAGATGTGGTACATATATACAATGGACTACTACGTGGCAATGAGAAAAAATATGGTACTATTTGTTGAAAAATAGAGGTTCAAAAATTCCCTACTGAATTACGGTAATCTTTATCAAAATTCAGTAGCTCGTATATGTATGCTTGTATTTCTGAACTCTCTACTATTCCTCTAAACACATACCACATTATCTCGATGGGTATAAATTTATCATACAATTTAAAATAGAGTAGTCTTAGACTTCCAACTTTTATCTTCCTTCTCAAGGTTGTTCTGATCATTGGGGGTCTTTTGCATTTCATAGCTATGTTAGCATCATCTTATCAATTTGTACACATACAAAGGAAACTCCACCGGGATTAATTATGGTTGCATTGAGTCTATGCATCAATTTTGGGAGAACTGATGTCTTAACTTCATCGAATGTTTTGACCAATGAGCATTGTATTTATTTATCTTTCCACCTACTTAAGTTTTCCTCAGTTTGTCTCAATAATAGCCTGTTGTTGTGGAGGGTTCAAGAAATGTTAATTAGGTCAGGTTGATTGATCATAATTTTCAAATCTTTGATATACTTACTGATTTGCTACCTAACTGTTCCATCAATAATTGAGAGGGAGGTGTTGAAATCTCTACCGGTAACTGTGGGTTTTATTTCTCCTTTAATTTTATTGCCATCAGCTTAGGTGTGTTATGGTTCTTTTATTAGATACAGAAACATTTAGGATTATTATGTTCTCCTGTTGAACCGAGCCTGTTATCATTATGAAATGACCTTGTTTAATCAGCATATGCTTGATTCTATATTCCTTCTTAAGAGGAAAGAATATAATTTATCTTTTGACTTTTCTTTTTATTTAAAGTGTACTTTTGTAGACAGCATGCAGTTGGGCTGTCCTGTTTTACCAAAGCTGATATAGATTCAATTAGTTAAGTTGAGAAATTATTTTACTTAGATTATTTACACTTAATGTAAATATTGATCTAGTTAGCTTTAAATATATTATTTTGCTATTAGCTTTCTGTTTATTCCATCTTATATTTGTTAATTTTGTTCTATTTCTGTGTTTATTATTTCAATAATTTTTTAACATTAAAGTTTATTTATTTTTGAAAGAAAGAGCAGCTTCCCTGCAGAAGAAGGGCAGAGAGAGAGGGAGAGAGAGAATCCCAGGCAGGTTCTGCATCATCAGCACGGAGCCCCATGTGGGGCTCAAACCCACAAACTGTGAGGTCATGACCTGAGCCAAAATCAAGAGTTGGATGCTTAACCAACTGAGCCATCCAGGTACTCCTAATTCAGTAATATTTATAATTCAGTTTTATCCATGTTGGCTTATTAGCTGTTTCTTAGTTTATTTAGGTCTGCATCTTTAATTTATTACTCTCTACCTTCAAGTGACACTATACTACTTCACATATACTATAAGAGCCTCATACTAGAAAACTTGAGTCGTCCCCAACATTTGTATCATTATTGCTATTACATTTATACCACATATGGTATAAACACGATACTGCATGATTATAGTTATTTGAATAGCCAACTGTTTTTTAAGTGATTTAAATAAAAATAGCACTATTACATATTTATCGATGTAGTTACAATTTCTTTTCTCTTTTCCTTAATGTTGTGGTATCATTTCCCTTCCTCTTAAAGAACTTCCTTTAATATTTCTTGGTAGTGTGACTCTGCTGGTGATGAACTTTTTTCAGCCACTGTTTACCTAAAAAAATGTCTTTACTTTACTTTTATTTTTAAAGATATCTTCTCGGGGGGGGGGCCCTGGGTGGCTCAGTTGGTTAAGCGTCTGACTTCAGCTCAGGTCATGATCTTGCTGTCTGTGAGTTCGAGCCCCACTTCGCGTTCTGTGCTGACAGCTTGGAGCCTAGAGCCTGCTTCAGTTTCTGTGTCCCCCTCTCTCTCTGCCCCTCCCCGACTCATGTTCTGTCTCTCTTCATCTCTCAAAAATAAATAAACGTGCAAAAAGAACTTAATTAAAAAAAGGAAAGACATCTTCTCAGGGTATAGAATTCTAGGTTGACAGATTTTGGTTTTCTTTCAGGATATAAAAGATATTGCTCCATTCTTCGGGCTTGCAGTGTTTTGAGCAAGAAATATTTCATCACCTTTAATGTGGTCACTCTGTATATACTTTATCTATTCTCTCAGGATGGTTTTAAGAATTTTTATTTATCACTGATTTTGATTATTTGATCATGTTTTGCATGCTGTCATTTTCTCTGTGTAGAGTGTCTGTGTGTGTGTGTGTGTGTGTGTGTGTATGCATGTGTGTGTGCCTATGTATACATGGATGTACTTGGGTATACTGAGCTTCATGGATCTCAACAGTTCATAGACTTTATCAAAGTTAGAAAATTTTCCATCCTCAACTGGAGGGTATTATGCTAAGTGAAATAAGTCAGTCAGAGAAAGACAGATACCATATGTTTCCACACATAGGTGGATTTTGAGAGACTTAGCAGAAAACCATGGGAGAGGGGAAGAGGGGGAAAGAAAAAAGACACAGAGAGGGAGGGAGACAAAATATAAGAGACTCTCAAAGACTAAGAACAAACTGAGGGGTGAGGGGGGTGTGGGAGGGGGAAGAGTGGGTGGTGGGCACAGAGGAGGGCATTTGTTGGGATGAGCACTGGGTGTTATATGGAAACCAATTTGACAATAAATTATTTTTAAAAAATAAAAACAATAAATAAAAACAATACATTGACCTGAAAAAATATACAATATATTAATGTTAAAAAAAAGAAAATTTTCCATCCTCAGTTTTTAAAGAATTTTTTTTCTTTCTCTTTGGAGACTCAAATTGTACTATTTTAGGCAGTTACAATTTTTTCTCAGAGTTCACTAATGCTCAGTTGATTTTTTATTGATTTTTTTTCTCTTTCTTAATGCATTTAATATAGTTTTTATTGCTATACTTCAAGTTCACTGATTTTTTTCTTCTGTATTTCTATTCCGCCAATAATTACACTCAATGTATTTTTTCTTTCAAGAATATGGTAATTTTCATCTCTAGAAGTCTGGGTCTTTTGTACATTTTCTGTGTCTATACTTATTCTTTTAAAAATATAAAATACACCTCGGACAACTAGGCAGCTCAATCAGTTAAGCGTCTGAGTCATGATTTTGTCTCAGGTCATGGTCTCATGGATTTATGGGCTTGAACCCCAAGTTGGGCTCTGCACAGGCAGCACATATCCTGCTTGGGATTCTGTCTCTCTCCTTCTCTTTCTGCTTCTCCCCTGCTCCTTCTTTCTCTCTCTCTCTCAAAATAAATAAATAAACATATATATATATATATATATATATATATATATATATATACACATACATATATATATAACATTTATAATAATTGTTATATAATATATATATTTGTGTACAAATATATATACATAACATTTATAATAATTGATTCTGATCAATATCTGATTTCCATCTGTGTTATATCTGTATCAATTTTTTTTTAATTTAAAATAGTTTATTTTCAAATTGGTTTACATAAAACACCCAGTGTTTATCCCAACATGTGCCCTTTTTTAATGCCCATCACCCCCTCTCCCCCCCCCATCTCCCTCACCCTCAGTTTGTTCTTAGTCTTTGAGAGTCTCTTATGTTTTATCTCCCTCCCTCTCTGTGTCTTTTTTTTCTTTCCCCTCTTCCCCTCCCCCTGGTTTTTGCTTAGTCTCACCAAGTCCACCTATTCGTGGAAACATATGGTATCTGTCTTTTTCTGACTGACTTATTTCACTTAACATAATACCCTCCAGTTCCATCCATGTTGCTACGCATGGCCAGATTTCATTTTTTCTCATTGCCACATAGTAGTCCATTGTATATATGTACCACATCTTCTTTATCCACTCGTCAGTTGATGGGCACTTAGTTTCTTTCCATGTTTTGGCTATTGTCGAAAGTGCTGCTATGAACATTGGGGTACACGTGCTCCTATGCATCAGCAATCCTGTGTCTCTTGGGTAGATTCCTAGCAGGGCTATTGCTGGATCATAGGGTAGCTCTATTTTCATTTTTTTGAGGAACCTCCACACCGTTTTCCAGAGTGGCTGCACCAGTTTGCATTCCCACCAACAATGTAGGAGGGTGCCTACTTCTCCACATCCTCGCCAGCATCTATAGTTTCCGGATTTGTTTATTTTAGCCACTCTGACTGGTGTGAGGTGGTATCGCAGTGTGGTTTTGATTTGTATTTCCCTGATGATGAGTGACATTGAACATCGTTTCAAGTGTCTATTTGCCATCTGAATGTCCTCTTTGGAGAAGTGTCTATTCATATCTTCCGCCCATTTCTTCACTGGGTTGTTTGTTTTTCGGGTGTGGAGTTTGGTAAGTTCTTTATAGATTTTAGATATTAGTCCTTTATCCGATATGTCATTTGCGATGATCTTTTCCCATTCCGTTGGTTGCCTATTCGTTTTGTTGGTTGTTTCTTTTGCTGTGCAGAAGCTTTTTATCTTGATGAAGTCCCAATAGTTCATCTTTGCTTTTAATTCCCTTGCCTTTGGAGACGTGTCAAGTAAGAAATTGGTGCGTCTTAGGTCAAAGAGGCTTTTCCCTGCTTTTTCCTCTAGGATTTTGACGGTTTCCTGTCTCACATTCAGATCTTTTATCCATTTAGAATTTATTTTTGTGAGTGGTGTAAGAAAGTGGTCTAGTTTCATTCTTTTGCAAGTTCCTGTCCAATTCTCCCAGCACCATTTATTAAAGAGGCTGTCTTTTTCCCATTGAATACATTTTCCCGCTTTATCAAAGATTAGTTGGCCATATACTTGCGGGTCCATTTCTGAATTTTCTATTCTATTCCATTGGTCTATGTGTCTGTTTTTGTGCCAATACCATACAGTCTTGATGACCACCGCTTTGTAGTAGAGGTTAAAGTCTGGGATTGTGATGCCTCCCACCTTGGTTTTATTCTTCAGTATTATTTTGGCTATTCGAGGTCTTTTGTGGTTCCATACAAATTTTAGGATTGTTTGCTCTAGCTTTGAGAAGAATGCTGGTGCAATTTTGATTGGGATTGCATTGAATGTGTAGATTGCTTTGGGTAGTATTGCCATTTTAACGATATTTATTCTTCCAATCCATGAGCATGGGATGTTTTTCCATTTCCTTGTGTCTTCCTCAATTTCCTTCATAAGTTTTTTATAGTTTTCAGTGTAGAGGTCTTTTACATCTTTGTTTAGGTTTATTCCTAGGTATTTTATGGTTTTTGGTGAAATTGTGAAAGGGATTAGCTTCTTTATTTCTCTTTCTGCTGCTTCATTGTTGGTGTATAGAAATGCCACCGATTTCTGTACATTGATTTTGTATCCTGCAACTTTGCTGAAATCACGGAACAGTTCTAGTAGGCTTTTGGTAGATTCCGTCGGGTTTTCCATGTAAAGTATCATGTCATCTGCAAAAAGTGAAAGTTTGACTTCCTCCTTGCCAATCTTGATGCCTTTTATTTTGTTTTGTTGTCTGATTGCTGATGCTAAGACTTCCAGCACTATGTTAAATAGCAGTGGCGAGAGTGGACACCCCTGTCGTGTTCCTGATCTCAGGGGGAAGGCTTTCAGTTTTTCCCCATTGAGGATGATATTAGCTGTGGGCTTTTCATATATGGCTTTTATGATGTCTAAGTATGTTCCTTCTATCCCGACTTTCTCGAGAGTTTTTATTAAGAAAGGATGCTGTATTTTGTCAAATGCTTTTTCTGCATCTATTGACAGGATCATATGGTTCTTCTCTTTTCTTTTGTTGATGTGATGTATCACGTTGATTGATTTGCGAATATTGAACCAGCCCTGCAACCCAGGGATGAATCCTACTTGATCATGGTGGATAATTCTCTTTATGTGTTGTTGGATTCAATTTGCTAGTATCTTATTGAAAATTTTTGCATCCATATTCATCAGGGATATTGGCCTGTAATTCTCCTTCTTTGCTGGATCTCTATCTGGTTTGGGAATCAAAGTGATACTGGCTTCATAGAATGAGTCCGGGAGTTTTCCTTCCGTTTCAATTTTTTGGAACAGCTTGAGGAGGATAGGAATTAACTCTGTTTTAAATGTCTGGTAAAATTCCGCAGGAAAGCCGTCTGGTCCAGGGCTTTTATTTGCTGGGAGATTTTTGATAACTGATTCTATTTCTTCACTAGTTATTGGTCTGTTCAATTTTTCTATTTCTTCCCGTTTGAGTTTTGGTAGCGTGTGGCTATTTAGGAAGCTGTCCATTTCTTCCAGATTGCCAAATTTGGTGGCATATAATTTTTCATAGTATTCTCTGATGATTGCTTGTATCTCTGAGGGATTGGTTGTAATTTCTCCCTTTTCATTCACGATTTTATCTATTTGAGTTCTCTCTCTTTTCTTTTTGAGAAGCCTGGCTAGAGGTTTGTCTATTTTGTTTATTTTTTCAAAGAACCAGCTTTTGGTTTCATTGATCTGTTCCACTACCTTTTCTGTCTCCATATGGTTAATTTGTGCTCTGATCTTAGTTATTTCTCTCTTTCTGCTGGGCTTGGGTTGTTTTATTTGTTCTGCTTCTAGTTCCTTTAGGCGCGCTGTTAGAATTTGTGTTATTGATTTTTCTTGTTTCTTGAGATGGGCCTGGATTGCAATATATTTCCCTCTCAGGACTGCTTTTGCTGCGTCCCAGAGCGTTTGGATTGTTGTATTTTCATTTTCATTTGTTTCCATGTATTTTTTAATTTCTTCTCTGATGGCTTGGTTGACCCAGTCATCTTTTAGTAGGTTATTTCTTAGCCGCCATGTTCTTGGATATTTTCCAGGCTTTCTCCTGTGGTTGATTTCAAGTTTCAAAGCATTGTGGTCTGACAGTGTACACGGTATGATCTCAATTCTTTTATATTTATTCAGAGCTTCCCTGTGCCCCAGAATGTGATCTATCTTGGAAAATGTACCGTGTGCAGTTGAGAAGAACGTAAATTCCTTTGCTTCTGGATGAAGGACCCTAAAGATGTCTGTGAGGCCCATCTGTTCTAATGTATCGTTCAGGGCTATTGTTTCTGTGGAGATTTTCTGATTTGTGGATCTATCCAATGCTGAGAGTGGAGTGTTAAGATCCCCTACTATTAGGACATTTTTATCGATGAGGTTGCTAATGTTTGTAATTAGTTGTTTTACAAATTTGGGTGCCCCCAAATTCGGTGCGTAGATATTTACAATTGTTAGCTCTTCCTGCTGGATGGTCCCTGAGACTATTATATAATGTCCTTCTTCATCTCTTATTACATCGTTCATTTTAAAGTCTAATTTGTCTGATATAAGTGTGGCTACTCCGGCTTTCTTCTGCCTTCCAGTAGCATGGTAGATAGTTTTCCATCCCCTCACTTTCAATCTGAAGGTGTCTTCAGGTTTAAGATGAGTTTCTTGAAGACAGCAAATAGATGGGTCTTGTTTTTTAATCCATTCTGTTATCCTGTGTCTTTTGATTGGCGCATTTAGTCCATTTACATTCAGTGTTAATATTGAAAAATATGGGCTTACAGTCACTGTATTATCTGTAGGTTTCATGATTGTAAGGCTGTCCCTGGCAGTTTGTGTTCTTTGCAGGTTTGCCTTCATAGAATGCCCCTCAGGATCTCTTGCAGTGCCGGCTTATTTGTGATAAATTCTTTCAGTTTTTGTTTGTTGGGAAAAACCTTGATCTCTCCTTCTATTCTGAATGACAGGCTAGCTGGATACAGAATTCTTGGTTGCATGTCCTTCTTGCTCATCACATTGAACATATCCTGCCATTCCTTTCTGGCTTGCCAAGTTTCTGTAGATAAGTCTGCTACTACCCTTATAGGTCTCCCTTTGTATGTTAGGGTTCTTTTGTCCCTAGCTGCTTTCAGGATTCTCTCCCTATCTTTGTATTTTGCCAGCTTCACTATGATGTGCCGTGCAGAAGGTCTATTCAAGTTACGTCTGAGGGGAGTTCTCTGTGCCTCTTGGATTTCCATGCCCTTTTCCTTCCTCATGTTGGTGAAGTTCTCAGCAATGATTTGTTCAAGAACCCCTTCGACTCCTTCCTCTCTCTCTTCTTCCTCTGGAACTCCTATGATACGGATATTGTTTCTTTTGAGTGCATCGCTCAGCTCTCGAATTCTCCTTTCCTGTTCCTGGATCAGCTTCTCTCTCTTTTTATCTGCTTCCTCTTTCTCAATGATTTTGTCTTCTAAGGCACTAACCCTTTCCTCTACCTCTTCAATCCGTGCTGTGGCTGCTTCCAGTTTCCCCTGTATTTCTTCTAATTTCTTCTTTAATTCTTCCTGCCCGTTTTTAAGGTCCTTGAACTCTGCCGCGCGGGACCCCTTGCATTCATCTAAGCTTTTTTCAAGGCCAGCGATTAGTTTTATGATTGTCATTCTATATTCATGTTCTGTTATGTTGCTTATATCTATTTTCATTAATTCTTGAGCTGTCACTGCTTCTTGTGGATTCTTTTGAGGAGAATTCTTCCGTCTCGTCATTTTGGCTGGATGTGTTTTGGGTTGTTTCTTGAAGTTGCCCTGGAAAGGAAAACAGACTGACAGACAAACAGAAAACAGAAATACTCAAACGTACTAACAAATGATACAGACAAGCGGTTCACAACAGCAAAAAGAATAACAAATGACACTCTGAGGACAAGGTCCTGAAATACCAGCTACACGGTAAGGACAGGGTGTGTAGTGTGCTGGTGGCAGAGCGTCTACAGAGAGAATAATGACAGTTCCGGGGGAAAGAAGGAAATGGTCTTTGCCCGGGTAGAGTGACTAAAGAGCTTAATCCAGACTAAGAGAAATCAGAATAAGGAAGGTTACAAGGAAAAAGGAATGAAGACAGAAATTGCTCTGGTGAGATTATGTGGCCTGGTTATTCCAGAGAGAGAATAAGGGAAGTACAGAAGGAGATGAAAAACATGCCTTTAGAGAGTGGAATAAGATTTTGTTTAAGTCAGTCAGGCCTCTGGATAGTCAGCTCAGGAGTGGGGATCAGTAAGAAGAATAACGGGGAGCATCTATTTTAAAAAGAAATGACCTGGAGTTACTCCAGGCAGCGGTCTGGACTTGGCCTCTGTAGCTCCCGCGGTGAAGCGTCACTCCTGCGCAGATGGGCGTGGTTTAGTGTAGGCGGGAGCTCTCCACTGAGGCAGGGATGGCTCTGGGAGTGACTTCCTGGGGCTGGTGCTTGTGGGCCCCTAAGACAACAATGGCATCCCTTCCGTCCTTTGTTCTCAGTCCCAGGGCTTCCACTCGCCCCCTTGTTTGTGTCCTTACTCCGCTATGGGCACCGGCGCAGTGCAGTCCACTGGAAGGTGGGCGCCTGCCTGCTTGCCACCCCCCAACCTTCTGCAAATGTGTCAGGGTTAGAGGTGCTCCACAGGCGACTGGGGGCACCCCCGGCAGCTGGTCGCGCTGAGGGCTCCCCGCTCGCCTGGCTGGGGCGACTTGTGCGCACTCCCCACTCAGGCGACCGCGGTAGCGGCAGTCCCAGCGATTGATCGCACCTCACAGGGCCCTCCGCGGCGACTAGCGCCTGATCCGGGCTCCGGCGGGCAGCGGCAATGGTCCCCGGTCGCCGGCTCTCCAGGGGATGGTGGCGCGACTGGCGCACAATCCCTGTTGAGGTGGTCCCAGCGATGCAGCGGTCCCAGCAGATTTTCGCTTTCCACCGGGCGCCCCAGCGGCAACTAGCGCGCACTCCCCGCTCCGCCGGCAGCCGCGTGGCGGTCCCAGCGGTTTTTCGCCTTCCACGGGGCGCAGCAGCGACTAGCGCGCACTCCCCGCTCCACCGGCAGCAGCCCGCGATCCCGCGGTTGTTCGCTCAGGGGGCCGGAGGCAGCAGCGGTGCCTGGCGCGCACTCCCCGCTCCAGCGATAGCAGCGGCAGAGGTCCCGCTATTGCTCCCTCCTCACGCTGCTGGCGGCTAAGCAACTCTGGGCCGGGCGGGCTGACTGTGCCTCCGTCCGCGGTCCAGCACAAGGAGAGTTCTGCTGGGTTCTGCTGTTAGACACAGAGCTTCTCCTCCTAAGCCCTGTCTTTAGGGGCTGGATGTTGGTGGACTCCCCCTCTGTCGCTCTCCTTCGGATGTTGGGCACTTTCCCTGCCGTCCCCGGCTCACCCTCCCCCCAGCTCAGTTTCCCGAGTTCGTTTTGTCCGTTCTCGGTTAGACTCACGGTCTTAGGGCGTTGTCTATGTTTCTTGCGTTCCTTGTAAGCTGCTACACCTTTTCTGCCAGGTTCTTGGAGTTGAGAATCTCTCTGTTTCGGTCCCTCTCAATTCAAAAAAACAAGGGAAACTTTGGTCCTCCCTACTCCTCCGCCATCTTGGTCCCCCTCCTGTATCAACTTTTGATTGAGTTTTCTTTTCAATATGGTCTATATTTTCTTGCTTGTTGTTATATTTGGTAATCTTTGAATAGATGCCAGACATTGTGAATTTTACCTTGTTTAGTGCTGAGTATTTTTGAGTTTCTATGAAAATACTTAAGAGATTACACAACTTTTCCCTAACACATTATCTCTTCTATTATGTAACAATCATTAGAAACAATTTCAACTTCCTTTATATTTGTATACATTTTTCAGTTAGCAAAAAAGCTTAATAGAAGGGAGAAGATGAAATTAAAAGACATACAGGGGGTCTAGCAAGGAATAAGTATCTCTCCATAAGTTCCATAAAGCAAATATCTTTGTATAGTACATTACATAGAAGATAGCTTCTCACCTTCTTTAAGACAATTAGCTAATAAAATGAAAATCAACTTTTGTTGAGTGCTTTCTATATATTGGGCACTATTTTAAGATTTTTGCTTGCCTTATGCTATTTAATATCTAGAATAAATTTATGAAGTGAAATATTATTATTACTATTTTTCAGATGAGATCATTGAGGTTTGGTCTACTGAGAAGATGAGTTATGACTTGAATATAAATTTGGGGGACTCTAACAAGAGTGTGCTTAACTCAATATTCTCAATAGCAATTGCAGCAATCACAAAAAGATCACTGAACATCATTTTCATGGTGAATGCACACTAGACTTTTTATATTTTCTATAAATATTTGATATCTACATAATACAAATAGCCTAGCAACCATAAGAATTGTGGATTAAGTTTCTCTAGTACACTTTCAGATCAATTTTAAAATTAAAAAAATTATTATTAAAAGCAATTAGACATTCTTCCAATAAGAGAAACTGAACTCTATAACACGTTGAACTATGCTCACATTGTGAATTGAGAGGCTCCTTTGGTATAGTTCTGATCATTTTCTTCCTAATTTTTTCCCTACACTCTTTGTGTATGACACAAGGAACCATAGCAATAATGAAGGTGAGTGGTTTATACCTTTAAGAGGAATCATGGGAAGCCTCAAAGAATTGACAATTGGGGTGTATCTTGAAAGAAGGTATTAGTTTCTAAATCAGGCACAGGAAATATCTTGCTCATTGCTCTGTCCTAAGGGCTGGAATGAGACAAGTAGTATAACCAGCTATTTTCACAAAAGATAAAATGAAAAGGGACACTAAATATATTGTAAAATGTATGCAAGAGAGCCTGCTATAGGCTGTAACAGATTCTTCAACATCTGAATCTGAGTCACATAAATTACAGTGAGGTATAATGTTAGTTTTCTGGTGTTTTTTGCAAACAAAGGTTACAATAAGTATGATGAAATCTCACTCTCATACTAATACCAGACCATGATTTTACCTGGGAGGCTAAGCTAGCATTACCTACTTGGAGCCAGAGTTCATAGAGGGCCTTTTATATCAAATAATTTTTGGTTTTTGCATCCTTCAATTTCAAGGCATTTAAAGATATGAGCCCCTTGGGAGCAGAGGTTATGCTCTAGTTAACCCAATGTACCCAGTACCTGACAGCGTTCTTGGCATCGCGTGAGGACTCAGTGCACGTTTTGTGAATAGATCAATGGATCTGAGCTTGTATTTCACAATGTACTTTGTATGATTGACCTTCAAGTTAATAATACAGTCCAAAGAACAAAAATAGGATGTTCTATGTGAAAGATACCATGCTAGAGACTGGAATCCAGCCAGAATTATGAAGGACATATGGAAAACCTCACTGTAGAGAGAGAATCACAAGTACTATAAAAAAATAATTCAAGGCATAATAAATGTGACTGATTCCATACAGATATTGACTAAATTTCCTTTCCCATCTGTTTTACATTATTTTAGCTTTTACTGTAACCTCTTTGTGTTTAGAGATGAAAGCGATACATAATTGAGTTCTATAATTGTATTTTACACAATATAATTACCTACTAAAAGTTTAACATTGATGTTCTGAATTTCCTTAGAAATTCAACAGTTCGTGATTTATGGCGTGGATACTCCATAAATAATGTATTTCATCACAGATCATGACAAGAATCTTAGCAAAAGGGAACATGAAATTCCAAATTATTCTGTTGATACCTTTGGGAATGGTATTTCTATTCTTTTATAAATCTCAGTAGACATATTATTAGCTCAGCAATTTGAAACTGAAGATGAAAACCAAGATCTATTTCTATTTCACCATGTGAAATTGTCATAACTATTCTGAGTTTGAATGTCAGCTCCTATATGTCAGTTTCTTCAACTTTAAAAGTCAATTAATCCCTTGCTTTATCCCAGGCTCATCACTTTCCAGGTCAGGTTGTGTAATGGCTTGATCTGAATTATTGGTCTATTGGCCAAGTGAGAAGATAGAAGTAAATCCTAAGGGAGATGCATGCTGTTCTGTAAAGCAGAGACATCTACACTGTCTTTAAATAAGTAAGGAGTGTTAACCATTAATAGGAAGAAGCAGGCCATTTCTGCAGACCCAGAAGGATCAGGAGAATGTTGGGTTATAAAGTTCTTGAGTGCGTTGTCTTAGAGTTCCCCACTCCGGGTTTCACTCTGTCCGTGATCGTGGTAGTGAACTTTCTGGGGTTGACAGTTTAATCTCTGGAGCTTTGCAACCCTTATAATTAAGCCATAGCCCTGGGGCTATGACTTAGCCCCAGAGCCACCTGGGTGGCTCAGCAGGTTAAGGGTTCAACTCTTGGTTTTGGCTCAGGTTATGATCTCATGGTTTGTGACTTTGAATCCTGCATTGGGCTCTGTACTGACAGCACGGAGCCTGCTTGGGATTCTCTGTCTCTCTCTCCCTCTGCCTGTCTTCTGCTCACTCTCTCTGTCACCCTCAAAATAAATAAATAAACTTAAATATAAAATAATTATGTTGTAGCCCTAATGCTCAGTGATATCTACATTTTGGCTGCAGGAAATTGGTATTTTTTAATATGTCACCAAGGAGGTCCTTTACGTCCAGATTTTGTTCCAAATTGGCTATTAATCCTCTTCATTCTATCATGGTCTTTCTGCAATGAATTGTTATATTTCACAAAATACATTAGATCTCTGTGTCTTTGTAATTTCTCTAGAGCCTCCAGAGAAGATTAGCCTCAGGTGACCAGGCAGATATATTCCCTTCCCATCTCTTAGAAGAAGAATCACAAGTATGTCACAGTCAAAAGGGACTGTAGGAAAGAATGCACACGTGTGCTCTTGCCCCTTTATGTTATCCTAGTCTGAAGGGACCTGGAGAGACTGACATTCTGAAAAATTTGATAGTGTTTTTTCAATGATAGTGTTATATCAATGACATCATGGTAATTGAATTGGAGGAGCAACAAATGTCAAGTGTGTTAGAAGTTTTGACAAGACTTATGCCCCCACTCCAGAGGCTCCTGAGTGGCTCAGTTGGTTAGGCGACAGTCTCTTGATTTCGGCTCAGGTCATGAGCTCACATTTTTGTGAATTTGAGCCCCACATCCGACTCTGTGCTGCCAGTGTTGCTTGGGATTCTCTCCTTCTCTCTGTCTCTATGACCCTCCCATGCACTCTCTCTCTAAAAATATAAATAAACTTAAAAAAAGGTTTTATGTCTCCAGATGGTAGGCGGTAAACCCAACAAATATTCAGGGTCCTACTACCTCAGTAAGGACGCTGAACAAATTGTTAAATCTTCTCTCTCCCACTACCAGAAGAGAAGCCCAGTGTCTGGTAAGTTTCTTTGGGTTCCCAAGGCAGCATATCCACACCTGGGAATGCTACCCCAAACCACTTGCCATATGACATGGCAGGCCGCAAGCTTTGCATGAAACCCAAAACAGAACGACTCTGCAGGACCTCCAGTTTACAGCACACATTGCCCTGCCACGTGGGGCATATGGCCCTGCAACTCTGTCCTCTTAGAGGTAGTTGTGATTAGAAAAGATACTATATGGAATTTTTGGCAAACCCCTACGGGAGAATCGCAATGCAAACCTCCAGAGTTTTACGGTGAGGGTGTACCTTGTCAGAGAATTATCCACCATTCAGGAACCAGCTACTGACACGCTATGAGACATAACACCTGGCCACAGGAGAGCATGTGGCAGAATGACTAGACCAGTTGACATCAGCCAGGCACAGTCTTAGGTCTACCCTTCTAATACTGAGTATTGTAAGTAAAAATGTATTTGCTAATTTGATTGGCAGTCATAGTAGCCATTTTTGTTGAGTAAGAATTTGTTTAATTTTTACTGGTCTTAAATATGTACGTGTTTATATGTATATACATATGTATATATATAAATATCATATATATCTATACATGTATGTATGTTTATAAATATCATATATATCTATACATGTATATATGTATGTATATATATAAATATCATATATATCTATACATGTATATATGTATATCATATATATGTGTATATACGATATATAAACATTTGTGTTTCCTCTTTTGGAAACTAATGTTTAATTCCTGTACTAATTCATCTGTTTTGCTGGTTTGATATATTAAGAATATTTTTGTTTTATTTATTTATATTGAGAGAGAGAGAGAGAGTGCGCTAGCAGAGAGAAGGGCAGAGAGAGAAGAGCGAGAGGATCCTGTGCTGACAGCATGGAGCCCAACATGTGGTTCAATGTCAGAAACCAGGAGTTCAGGACCTAAGCTGAAATCAATAGTCGGATACTTAAAGAACTGAGCCACCCAGGAGCCCCTACGTTAAGAATGTTAATGTATTATATATTATATATTTAGCTATATGTTTATATAATTATTATAATATATATATAATACATTATACATTACATGTATATTATAGTACATTATAATATATACATAATATGTATTGCGTATGCATAATATGTATGCATATTGTGTATGCATTATGCGTGTTACATAATATGTATATGTATACAATATATGTATATTATAATGTATTATATATATTATCAACATTATAATATATACATAATATAATAATTACAATGTATAATTATGTATAACCATATTAAATATTCATAATATTAATATATAATTCTTGTATATTAATATTAAGATTATTTAATATACAATTAAATTTAATATATAATAAAATAATCTTAATATTAATATACAAGAATTATATTATGTTACATATATAATATAAAATATATGAGTTATATATTATGTATTAAGAATAGTTACTTTTAATATTTAAAAATATTCAATGTTAACAAATATTAACAAAATTAATATCTATGTTCCCTTTCCCACCTCCAGTTTGCCCTTTGACTTTTACCTTTATGTATAATGAAGCATAAGAAATTACCTTTGTCAATGTTTAGAAGGTGAATTTATTAGCCTTTCCTTTGTGTTTCCTTCCTTTGATGTTAGGGTTTTAAAAAGTCAAGTTATTTAGGAAAACTTTCCATTTTAAGAATAGTGCACTCTTTTAAAGATACAAACTTTCAGTTACAAAATAAATAAGTCCAGAGAATTAATTTATAGCATGGTGACTACAGTATTAGTATACAGAATACTGTATCGTCTATTTGAAAGTTGTTAAAAGAGTATAACTTAAAAGCTCTCATAACAAGAAAAAAATTGTAACCATGTGTGGTGGTGGATGTAATGAGACTTCTTTTGGTGATCATTTTGCAATAAACACAAATATTGATTCTTTATGATGTACACCTGAATCTAATATAATGTTATATGTCAATTATATCTCCATAAGTCATATAGATGAAGAGGAAAAAAATAATCTAGCCATTATAATAAATTTGGAAAATGCATAGTGTTAGGGAAAAAATCCTTTGTTTTCCCCAAACCTTAAAACCACCACTAGACATGTTTTAGAGTATTTATGTCCCACATTTGTACTATGCATATTTTTCTGCATATTTGAAATAATACAAAGTGTCCAATTTCACTTTTCGCTTTTTTCTTTTAACATTTTCTCGTGGCATTAATACTGGCTGTGTGCTACCCAACTCAAGATATTCACCGTGACTATTGCTTTTATTTTTCTCTATTATAAATAATGCTACAATAAGCAGCTTTGTATCTATGCTGCCCTTCGTGTAATCAATGAGTTATTTCCATAGAATAGACAGACTCAGACAAAATGGAATTCTGAGTCAAAAGACATACTTGAGAACCCTTTGCATATTGCCAAATTTGTTTAGCAGTATTTCTTCCTACCACAATTATGAATTGTCACACAGTTTCCAGTGGAAGAATTTTCTGCTCTTGGTGGTCATGGTTTGCCCTTTGGGCCATACACACACATATATGTACACACACAATCAACTCTTGCCCATGTTTTAAGTGGAAATTATAGTGATGTTTGCCTCCTTTTGGTTATAGTTCAAAGTAAAGAAAAAGTAAATTGTGGCTTATGAGTTATTGATTGGAAGCAGGGTATCATTTGTCAAAGCAGTCATTGGCCTGATATATCAGCAACTGTACAAACACATATGCCCCCATCACAGATTTTCTGGTCATGTTCTGTTATGGAAACACAAAGGCTTATTGATTGCATTTTCAAATTAAAGCTCAGTTCGATGGTTGCAAACATACCATTGCCTATAATACATTTATTTTTGAGACTTGTTTAACTGTAGCAGCTAAGAAAATCAATGTGTGGGGCCCAGCTAGACTGACCTTTAACAAACAAAATAACCTTTGATTTCTTTTTTTTTTCCCTTCCACTCTTCATGGAATTTTAGTCTTGCTCTTCTATGATCTCATGATCTCACGGTACTTAGAAAATTCCACAAAATTAGTATTGGATAGTTTGGGGTGAAGATGACTTTGGCTGAGACGGAAGGAGAAAAAGACATTAGTACAGGTTATTGTTTTTATCTATTTTTTTCTTAAACAGTTTTATTCAAGTTGCTTTATGGTGATGGCAGTGTCATGGGTATTTGTATTACGTCCAAACTCACAAAATTACATGGTTGTCATTAACGGCCCAGTGCAGCAAACCTCCTATGGGCTGATGCATCTTGATCCTTCATTACTTTTCTTTATCTTTCTCTGTTTCCTTCTTCTGGGAGGTTTCCTTTGATGGAGTTAAATATGATACATTAAGAACTAATGACAAATAAAAAAATGAAAAGACTTTCAGGTGACATAAAAATAAATGCACATAGAGCTCATCAAAGATGCTCAGGTTTAGAAACACAGTCTGTATTGGTAACAAAAACAGCTCTTCCACATGGGATCTGTGTCTTTGGTGCCTCTGGAAAACATACTAATGTCTGTAAAATGCTTGTTCATTGACTGATTCTCCCTAATCAAGGCTGTGGGGAAGGGAGGTAGATGAAATAAGAAAGAGGGAGCAGGGAGAACATGACATGCTGAGGTTTAAGAATTCCAGTGTCATGGGGATAGGGAGTATGATGGCCGAAAGAGCATACTTTGGCCTTATTCATTTATTATTTTTTTCATAGCTTTTATGAAGTATAATTGATGTACAAAGAACCACACATATTTAATGATTACCATTTGATGCGTTTGGACATACATAAACACCCATGATACGATCACCAGAATCAAAACGATAGACATAACCAGTACCTTTGTTTCCCTGTATCTCTGTGTGTGTGTGTGTGTGTGTGTGTGTGTGTGTGTGTTTGTGTTTGTGTTTTAATAACATTAAACATGAGATCTACCCTCAGAACAAATTTTGAAGTGCACAGCACCATACTTGTAACTATAAGAACCATATTGTATAGAAGATCTAGAACACATTCATTCATTCTTTCTTTCCATTATTTATTCATTTATTTACTGCAGAGATACTGGACACTGACCCCAGGCCTGAGACTGGCTTGTCTCTATGCTCAGAGTCTAGCCGCAGAAGCAGACATATGAATAAATAAGAACAATTCACCGAACTCAGTCCTAGAGTTGAGGGATGCCCACAGTGCTGCTGGAGCCCTTACAAAAAAGTGACCAAGTCTAGTAGAATTGAAAAAGATCTGCTAGCAGGAAAGTCAAGATTCACTGAGCCGAATCTTGACAGCTGGGTAGATATTGCATTTGCTGAGAAGATGAACAAGACAAGGCAGAGGGAGCACCAGTTTGGCGGAGTGATCTTGGGGAAATTCAAAGGTGATCTGGATGGGGCAAGGGTCACATGGAATGTATGGCTGGAACCAGAATGTGGCAAGTCCTTTAGGTCGGGTAGGAGTTTTGAAGTTTTTTTTTTCTTGTTTGTTTTTGTTTTGTTTTGTTTTCTTTCCTTTTCCTATAGCAGACCTGCATGTTCTACATTTTTACCTATAAATTTATTCTCAGACGACAGCCATTTTGAGTCAGACCACTTACTTTTGCATTAGCTGTTAATGACTTCCATTTCACTCAAAATCAAATCTAGCTAAAAAATGGCTTACAGGACACTGCATGCCTCTTCCCGTCATCCTTCTCATCTTTCATCAGGTCCCCTTCTCATGCACTCTAATCCAACCACATTGACTTCATAATTGTTCCTCAATCACTAGGTAGCCGCCTGCCCCAGAGTCCTTTCTCTGATGCTTCCCGGTCCTGGAAATCCCATCCCCCCAAATCCACATCATATGCCCATCCCCTCCCTCAAGCCCTTTGCTGAAACACCTGCTAGCCTTTGCCATCCACTCTGTTTCATGTTGCATGATATCTTTGACCCAGAAGCTCCTTCTCTTTCTCAGCTCTACTTTTTATCACAGAATTTGATCACGATCAGAGGTGCTACATATTTAATTCACTTCTTTGCTAATTTCCTACATCTTCTGTTTCGAATATAAGCTCCAAAGGGGCAGATACTTTTGTCTGTTTTGCTCATTTGTGTGTCCCTGCCTTCTTGGTTATTGCTTAATATTTATGAAATGAAAAAGCAACATTCTTCTCTAAAACATCAGTGCATAAAAAGAATTAAGACTTTATTGGAATTTCCTTTATTCAAAAAAATGTATCCTAAATCTAGCATATCACCTGTCATATAAAACACATTAGAATAATATAGTTGCTAACCATCTATAAAGAACACAGTTTGAAATTGTATGTATTCTCTACTATGTGGCTTAAGGCAGGATGGTGACTCAAGGATGATCTCCGTCCATATCTCTGACATAGGGCGGGGTTAGACTTCCAAATTCTCCAGATTTCCACAGCTCTCTTGTTTGCTGTGTGCTTCCTCAGGATTAGCTCTTGAGTGGATCGAGTCCCCCTCATCTTGCAACTCCATCAATGGGGAAGAGAAAAGTATGGGACAAAGATATAGGAGGATCCTTGAGGTATTTCCTCAAAGAAATGATTGACAAATTTTTGTACATAAGATAAAAAGTGGTGAGAGAAGAGAGAGAAATTATAAAACTTTCCCAACATTTCTTCCTTTTTGTGGTTCTGACGTACTAGTCTCTTACCCCAATGCAGTCAAGCTATTAATATTTGAAGAAAAAAATTAAACTAATATGTGGCAAAGAGATAGGGACATGAAGCTTCCCCTTAGGCACCACTCAGTCTTAGTATTTGGCCAGAAAGAACCATTTTGGAAAGAAATAGAGAAAAGGGCTTCAAATGTGGACCTTGTGCTGAAAGAAGAAATGGTATTCTTAATGATATGAATGTTAACACTGAATTTTTGTTAATATTAATATGCAAAATATTTTATTCTTACTGCAGCATGTAGTGCAGAAACTGCTTCTCATGGAAACTAATAGAAAGAAAGAGTTGCATATTAGATAGTAGTAAAGAACATTATTAGTCCATATGCTTGAATGGGTCTTGCATTGAGCACAAAGGCACAAAGCTAATCAAATTCTCTGAGATTACGGATTTAGAATTTAAGTCAACAGTTAACACAATAACATTTGCTTTCCTCACCTGGACAGAGTCTTTATCTATACGTAATAATAGTGATAGCAAAATTAATAATTGTTGCTCAGAAGTGAGAACCACTTACGTGCCAGGATAATGAGTAAGTATTTCACTTAGTTTAGTGTAGATAGTTTAGTTCAAGTGCTGGCAAATATTTTCTGTAAAGAGCCAGATAGTAAATATTTCAGTATTTGCGGACCATAGGGTTAGTCTCCATTGCAACTACCCAACCTGGTCATAGATGATATGTAAATAAGTGAGCTTAGCTGCGTTGTAATAAAACTTTATTTACAGAAGGTGGCAGTGGCTAGATTTGGTCACGAGTGGCTAGATTTGGTCACTTCTGTTTGAGTTCATTTGATAGCTATGATAACTCTAAAGTATTCATCTTTAAAAAACTATTTTTAATCCTTCATTTCTTTTTGAGAGAGAGAGAGACAGACAGAGCATGAGCAAGAGAAGGGCAGAGAGAAAGGGAGACACAGAATCTGAAGCAGACTCCAGGCTCTGAACTGTCATCACAAAGCCTGAGGCAGGGTGTGAACCCAAGAACCATGAGATCATGACCTGAGTCGAAGTTGGACGCTTAACCAACTGAGCCACCTAGGCGCCCCTCTAAGGTATTATTCTTATCCTCAATTTATTGATTAAGAGACCCGGACTCAGTTAGGACCAATAACTTAGCTGGGATGTTGAAAGGCCAGAGTTCTAATGCTCGTCAATTTGATCTCATTGTAAATGTCATTTTCCTTACATTGCATTTTTTGCTCATTTGTGATAGATAAAGGTACCTTTTCTGCCCTCTCTGTCCCCTTTCACTAGAAGAACCGTTGGACTTAGAGAAAACAGGGTGTTCCCATTAGCTCCTGTTCAGCCCCAAATTTCAGCAGGGTGTGTATATAGTTTCTCAAGGTTGATCCCTGCTCCAGTGCCCAAGGACGTTTGCTGACTCTGCCTCTTCACCCCGCCTCTGCTCTTCTGCCTACACTACAAGCCTGATAGATGAGGCTTATTTTAGTGTCGAACTCAATTTGTCAATGCTATCATCTTTCCTTGTGTAGTTCTGAAAAATAAGGGAGTGGGCTTGGAATCACGGGCTCATAGAATACTAATTAACCATGATGAAATTCCTTCTTGTGGGGAAGAAACATAAAATCATGCTGGGAAGTTGAACTTGGGCCAAGTGTGGCAAAGGAAAGACTAGGAAAGGCAATATTTTCTGGAAGGAGTAGTGCTAGGCCAAGGAGTCAACATTTGCTGAGTCAGTAGCTTTCACCTAAGCTGCTTGGGCTTGGGTATGCCACTTTAGTGTCCTTATCATTGACGATAAGCGACATGATTAAAAGTATAGCTTTCTTAAGTTCCCAGAGGTCACTTGGTCTCTTCTACACATTGATGGGGATCCTACCAGAACCAGGAACCCTAGCAGGTGCATATATCTGAGGGCAGCTTCCCATTCCTGCAGCTTGTCTTCAACGTTAGCTCCATGCTGGTCATCATGTCCCCTTCTTCATCAAGACCAAGAATGTCACCCCTACCTAGCGCTCCTTGTTAGTTGTGGTTTCCCCTATGAGAAATGACAATCTCCCCAATAAGCTGACACCAGCAGTTACTTACCCTTCTTAGAAAATCTGCCCCCAGCCCAGAGGAAAATAGCATTTTCCCACCTGCAATTTCAGTGGCCTATAACATAATATTCATAGCATCATATAACTGGAGCCTGGTATAAGTTGCAACTGTTCCCTCAAAGATTATCAGGGTCTCTTGTCAAGTTTTACTTATAAAACAACCTTATGGAAAGCTACAAGAAACACTCACATCAGGTACTGCCTTAAATAGAAGAGCGATTTTCTAACATTGACTTCAAAGGAATACATTAACATGCAAGCCTCACCTCGCCCAATCTTCACATCCTGTTTTCTTTAAAACCAGGCAATCAGAGCACATTCTGAGGTTGGCACGAATACAAAAAAAGCAAATCTACAGTTCCGTTGAGATTAATGTGTTTATTTGTACAACTAAAGGTGTGTGGCCAAATGTCAAAAACTTCAGCTTGGAATGCCATGAGTTTTTTAAAGTCAAAATATAAATTTCATTTTTAACGGTAGCAGTTAAAAGAAAGCAAGCATTTTGCCTCCCTCCCCACCAAGGGCTCTTTTGTAAATTTGGGGAATGAATTGTTCCACTGTCCGTTTCCACGTTACTGTTTTAGTTTCCTGGAACTGCTTGGCCTGATTTTCCACTGGCAGTCAAAACTGCTCAGGCTTGGTGCCTCCCGGAGTATGTAAAACTTTTGGCTTGCAGGAAGCTGAGTGTTGGCTCAAGTAATGTGACTGCATATACAAGAGCTTGCTTTTTAGGGCCAGTTAATGGGAAATGCTTTATGAAGAATGCTATTATCTTCCTCTGACGAAAGACTTTCCCTTCACCCAATGGAGAAGCTATCCTCCAAGCACTCAGAGATTTTTTTAAATGGTTCATTTTTTACATTTCTCTTATCTTGTCATCAGGCCCTTCAGATGTAGAGGGAAAAAGAAAGAAGCATGAGGCATCCTAATTGAAATTTCAAATTATAAAATATTGGAAGGTATACTGGATAACAGCATGCTCTTTCCAATTACAAAAAACAAATTATGCTTTTTAATGAGAAAACTGGCATTTTCAGTATGTACCATGTGTTCAGTGCTTTATATTTTGCATTTGTTACCTTTCATAATCCCCATAAGATATATATTGCTATGCGACCCCTACCAACCTCCCTTGTGTGACGAAAAATCAGAGAAGCTAAGTTACTTGCCTAAAGACACATTGTGTTATAACATGGGGATTAAGAGCAAAAAAATTCATAATTGGAACACCAGTGCTCAGACGAGATGTGGCACGTTCAGGGTGTTACGGCTATAGACCAGAACACCAGTGTTCAAAACTTACCTCCATCCCTTGCCTATAGGATTGAAATTTCAGTCTTGGAGTCTGTACAGTGGCTTTGGATTTCTCTTTTCACATTAAAAACAAAACAACAACAACAAAAAAAACTCTTGGTAAATTATGATAAGCTATTATGACAATATAGTGCACAAAATTCTTAAAAAATAATTTCATATGTGATAGAAAACGTTTGATTAATAAGATATAGGAGAGCTTAAAGTCTAAAGCAAACAGAACCGAATTTAAAGACAATTAAAATAGTGTATAATTAGTCAATGGAGTAATATAAATAAACAATGAACATAATTGTTTTTTATCCCATTACTTACCAATGAGAATTTTAAAAATGCAGTAAGAAGTTATGTTATTTTAATATATCGGTGAAGAATGGTAAATGATACTTAGCATTGGAGAAACAAGACACTTTCATAAGCACATATAATAGTGTTAACAGTACAATTCTCTCAAAGGGAAGGTTTCTAATATTTTCTTACATATTCATACTAGTAAAATATGGAATATCTAAGTGTTTATACTGAAGAAATAACTGGCAATGGACTAAATTATGCCTCCCCCCCAAATTCACATGTTAAAACCCGAATCACAATGTAGTGATATTTGGATATGGGATTTTTCTTTTTTTTTTCTTGTTTTTTTAAGATTATTCAGGAGAGAAAGTGAAATAGAGAGAAAGAGAGAGAGTGTGTGAGCAGAGGAGAGGGGCGAGGGAGAGAGAGAGAGACAATTTCAAGTAGGCTCCATACTCAGTGCAGATCCAGACATGGGGGCTCAATACCACACCCCTGGGATCATGATCTGAGCTAAAAGCAAGAGTTGGAGGCTGTAGAGCACCTGGATGGCTCAGTCAGTTAAGCATCTGACTCCAGCTCAGGTCATGGTCTCACAGTTTGTGAGTTTGAGCCCCAAGTCAAGCTCTGTGCTGACAGCTCAGAGCCTGAAGCCTGCTTCAGATTCTGTCTCTCTCTCTCTCTATCTCTCTCTCTGACCCTTCCCCAGTTCTTTTTCTCTCTCTGTCTCTCTCTCTCTTTCTCTCTCACTCTCTCTCTCTCAAAAAATAAACATTAAAAAAAAAAAAAAAAGAGTTGGAGGCTCAACAAACTGAGCCACTCAGGCACTCCTTGATATAGGACTTTTAGAATATAATTAGCTTTATGGAGCACCTGGGTGGCTCAGTCAGTTAAACATTCTACTTGGGCTCAGGTCATGATCTCACTCTTTGTGGGTTCATGCCCCACATTGGGTTCTGTGCTGACAGCTCAGAGCCTGGAGCTTGCTTCAGATTCTGCGTCTCCCTCTCTCTCTGTCCCTCCCCTGCTCACGCTCTGTCTCTGTCTGTCTGTCTCTTTCTTTAAAATAAACATTAACATTTTTTTAAGATTTTTCTTTTCACTTAACTGTTATGTCTTCAAAAATTTTTTTCATTTTCTTTCTCTGGCGTTTCAACAGAATGTATTACCACATTACTTAATATTGTTTTGCAGGTCACAATTGCGTATATGTAATTATATAAAATTACATAATTATACAGTTTTCTGTATAATTATATACAATTATGAAATTATATATTTGATTGTGTATATATAGATGAATATATAAATTTTTGTGTATACATATACTGTATGTATACATATATGCATACCTATCCATATTATACATAGATATATATATATGTACATACACACACATATATATATGTACATACATATCTATGTATAATATGTGTGTGTATATATGCATACTATGTATATGTATGTGTATATATTATATACTAATACATATCTATATACATATACATATATACATATAGAGTATATTAGTGTATTATTCAGGGTCTCCAGAAAACAATAATATATATATTCATATATATAAATATCCATATATATCCATATATATATATATCCATATATAAAATATATGGATAGAGAGAAGAGAGATAGATTAACTGTAAGGAATTGATTTAAATGACTATATAGGCCAAGAGGTCCCAAGACCTGCAACTGGAGGACCGGGAGAGTGGAAGGTGCAAGTTCTAGTCTGAAAGGTGGCAGACTGGAGACCCAAGAACAGCTGATGTCTCAGTTTACATAAAAAGACAAGAGAAAACTGATAATCCAGTTCGACCAGTCAGGCAGGAGGAGATCAGGAAGGATCAGTCTTTTTGTTGTGTTCAGGCTTTCAACTGATTGGATGGAAGATAATAATCTACTTTCCTCAGTCTACCAACCCGGATATTAACTCATCCTCAAATACTCTTCCAGATACAGCCAGAATAACATGTGACCAAGTATCAGGCAGCCACAGCCCACCAAAGCTGATGAATAAAATTAGCAATCATATATATATATATATATATATATATACACACATACATATATATTATATATATGAGCTACTTTATATTCACTCATATAGTATCCATTTTCTCTGTTTCATTTTAGGTAATTTCTATTGCTGTGTCTTTAAGTTTTTTGATCTTTTCTTCATGAGTGTCTAAATTATTATTAATCCTATTTAGGGTATTTTTTATTTCAGGCATTATGTTTTTCATCTCTATAGGTTCTCTTGTTTTATATTATATATAATATATGAATATTTTAAAAAAGAGTTGGAATATATATATTCCATTTTTCAAATCATTACTGTGATTTCAATATCTACTGAAATAACTGGAGCATATTATTTTGTCTGTTTTAATGTCCTTTTTCCATTAATTATATCATCTCTGTTATTTCAAGATCTGTTTCTACTAAAAAAAACAATTTTCCCACAAGTCATATTTTCCTGCTTTCTACTAATCTAGGGATTTTTAATTGAATGCTGGAGTGTGAAAGGTATATCCTTGATTGCTAGATTTTAATACCTTAAAAAGTATCAGGCTTTTTTTTTTTAGTTTATTTTTATTTATTTTGAAAGAGAGAGAGGACATGGAAGGTGCAGAGAGGGAGAGAGAGAATCCCGAGCTGTCTCCACCTGTCAGCACAGAGCCCAGTGTGGGGGACCTGAAGTCAAGAACTGTGAGATCATGACCTGAGCCAACATGACCTGAGCTGAAATTAAGTGTCAGATGCTTAACCAACTGAGCCACCTGGTGCCCCAAATGAGTATTGGGCTTTATCTGGCAGGTAATTTTAGTTACTTTTGTGCTAGTTTAATAATATAAGGATTTTTTAAGCAAAAAAGAAATGCCTACTCTTTATTTTACAGAAAGATTCCCAACTTTTTCAAAAATTATAAGTTTCTTTAAATTATCTGATTCCCTTGTGCTTTTAAATCAAGATTTGATCTAGTGTATTTATTCTCTAAAGTAAGATATAATGGGAATTTACTGAAAAATGGCTTACTGCATCCAACTGAAGTTATTTTTATCATAGTCCTTGGTGAAGAAGCTAATTCTTCTATGTAAACAGAATGTAAAAACAGTGTAAATTATATTAAATCTAACACTTGGTAAACTGGCCTTGTTAAACAGATTTTTTTAATATGCTATACAATTCCTAGAAAATAAAAATTACTTTATGCCTATGCTACACTGGGTGATTCTATGATGAAATAAATGTTGAGCATACTAAGTCAGAATAAACATTAGATTTTAAAAATTATGAAGATGGATTTTTAAAGGATTTTGGGAAAGGGATGAAATTAGAGTAGCATTTATTACAGGAAAACATCGAATGTGCCTTTACAACACATTTTCTTCCTTGTCCGTACTGATTATTGTATGCATTCAACAAGGTCTCTCCCAGAGGGATCTCCAATAATGCCCAATTCTGTGTGATCGCAGAAGTGTTTGACTGGCAGTTCCCCCAGGAATGCTTTTTCCTTTGGCATCTTGTCTGCTTTGCGCAGTTTCACTCCATTCAGGAGAAGGTCGGCATTCAGCTAAAGACTCAAGGAAACTGGGTGCCTGCGTGGCTTGGTAATTAAGGATCCAACTCTTGATTTCAGTTCAGGTCGTGATCTCTCAGTTCATGTGATTGAGTCCCATCTCCAGCTCTGACAGCACAGGGCCTGTTCGGGATTCTCTCTCTTCCCCTCTCTCTATCCCTCCCCTGCTCACTCTCTCTCACACACACACTCTCTCTCTCAAAATAAATAAATAAATAAACGTGAAAAAAATAGACTCAAGAGGACTCCTGTAAAGACATCTAAGCCTCCTATACATCTCCTGTGCACAAAGCTCTGCATATTCTAGCTGCTGTGGTTTTCCTTATCCTTCCCTCTCCCTCTTCTCAGTAAAACTGCTGGTCTCTGCTTGGCTTCCTCCAACTCACTTCATTCTGTAATTTCCTTTAATCAGAAAGCTGGGACGATCACAGGGCTCCACTTGTTTTGTTTTGTTTTGTTTTGTTTTCAGTCATCAGGTGTTTCGTTTCATTTGTTTGTTTTTTGTTTTGCTGCATGTCACCCAACATGGTTAAAACATCAAAATGTTCCTATATTTTGTCCGTTTCTTTTTAGTTTATATGGCAGGACGGTAAGTCTGCACTTCTTCTTTCCATCATGGTCAGAAACCAAAATTAAAAATTCATTCCATATCCTCTTTTCCATCCTGAATGATGTCCAGCCATGTTGAACAGTATATTGTAATGATGGTGATTCTGCAATGAGATTAAATGCCATTAAGACACTCAAAATGCCAACAATATGAAGATGTCTCTAAATTTAATTTAAACTGTGTCCCATAATTTCAGGAAGAAATTAAAGTCCAAAAATTAAAAATTAAACAACTTCGCAAGTTAAAGTCCAAAGGAATTAATGCTTAAAATAAAATTCTTCTTCCTTGTGAATTAAAGTTCAGAAAATTCAAGCCAAAAATTCATCCTTTGCAACTTCTTATTCGGCTCAGCTTAACAAGACGTTCTTAGTGTCTGGTTGGGTCGGGATCTCTTTTATAGCACCCAGCAGACTCTTTGTCTCTTTGTCTCTCTGTCTCTCTTTGTCCCTGTCTGTCCTTCTCTCTGTCTCTGCCTCTCTCTCCCTCTTGCTTGGTTTCATCTGTATCTCACTTTTCAAAGAGTTTTAATATAATTCACCCTATTGCAGCACTGATGATCAGAGAAAATCACATGAGTTATTACTATCCTCTTGCAAGGTTTAAGAATATGCAATAATAGTAGATCCAGTCACCAGGTACATTGAGTAGTTTTGTCTATTATCTAGTGTCTATTTAAAAATATATCTAGGTCCATATTTATAACTGGGTCTATGCCTATCCCTCTTATTTTCCATATCATCCTCCTTTTTTCCCTCCTTTTATCTTTGAAAACAATTTCAGTTGCACAGATTCCTTCTAGCAATATAATGCCACTCTTTCCTGATTAGCCATTTTAAGTTCTTTGGCTCAGTGCTGTCTCTCACTGTTACTTCTGTGGAATTTGTCCTAGCCATGCTTTTACCCTCATGAGGAGTTATTTAATCTAGAGATAACTAGAGACCATCTGACAAGGATGAACCTGCGAAATCAGGCTCAGGTTTCATGGGGTCTGAAGTTTATACAACTCACAGCATTCTCTTACAAACAAAATAATACGGAATTTCAATTATATAAAACCAACAATGCCCTCTGGTCCTGTTCCTGTGTGTAGTGCCTGGGTGCATCGGCACAGAGATGGGAAAGATATTCCTGGAATCATGGCTTATGCCAGGATGGCTAACAGTATTATGGCCCTTCAGGAAAGTGACTGTATCCACAGACATCTATCTTACTCAACTCAAAATAAATGTATCCCCACTTTAACTTCTTTTAATTGGATCCCAAAAAATGTCATGGCAACTCCAATCCCACCCATCAACTGGGAAGAGATATGAAGGGGAAGTCAGAGTCTAAATAGCAATGGTCATAACTGACTGTGGCTAAAATATTTTACTGTCACCAATTTTAAAAAGCATATGACCTATAAACCCATTTGGTGGGGAGCCTCACAGAGTTTTTTAGGGAAACTTCACAAGGGGGACCCTAAAGCTTACATTTTATCAGTTTCACCATAAAGCCACTTATGGAGAGATGCGTTCATGAATCCAAGGGTAGCCCCTGACCCTAAGAGAATGGAATTTGGAGCCCCTAATCTAACATCGCATAACTACTCTCAGGACAGACAATTTGAAATCAGAGCTGTACTACTTTTGTCTCGTTCATGAGTAAGTCATGTGCCATTTGAAAGCAGAAAATACTGTTCTCTAATATCTGAACGCCTAGGAAGGCTCTTTCCCTTATGGTGAAATCTTTGCCTTGGCTGATAATACCCAAGAAAAGCTGCATTGTCATAGTTTAAGATCAAGTTATAGTAATTTGGCTTACCATCCTGAAGAGGTTATTTGTAGCCTGGCTTGATTTGTGGCAATGGCACAAGGCAAGCAACCACTGGGGCTGTTATTAAGCGTGCTGTGTGACTGGAGCTTCCACGGCAACCTACATTTGTGCGACGGCCAATGATTTTGTAGTATGTGGTCAGGATTTAACGCTACCTCATGCCTTTCACCATGGAGCATGTAATCCATAACTTAACTGAAATCTCTACCTTTTCTGAGGGTAATATGCCCAGTATTTGCTTCCTAGGCCTTAGTGTTCCACTATTCCACTACTGAGTCCAGTGATTGCCGTTTGACTGGGCGTACATATTTTCTGAGGTTCACTGTCGTATGAAACAAACAAGATCTGATCCCCTATTACGTCAAAATCTGTATCTATAGTGGTGATTCTATAAAACATGATGCTTGGCTTTGCAGAGAATTGCCCTACAATGCAGAGGTCAATTAAGATCAAAGTCCATGGGCTTTAAGGCCTGATCTAGGTGCTCAGATGACAGTGGTTAAAATCTAACAAGAAAAATAAGCTTTTATCCCGTCTTAAGCCCGACTGAATAACAAAGCTTAAAATGCCATCTCTATACAACGGACCCAACACTAAGCATGTTTCCATGTATTATTTTTTTAACGTAAATATCTGTTGTAAAGATAAAGCTTAGTGTTAAAAAAATTAGTATTAGAGACGTAATGCCAGGGTTGGAATCCTTGTTCTGCCCTTTACTAAGTATATGGCCTTGGGCAACATATTTCCCTTCTCTATGCTTCAAACTCTTCATCATTACAATGAGGATAACACTATCATAATGCTATGATACAGTGTTGTTCAAGACTAGGTGATTTCATCTCTGTAAAGTGCACAAGCACTCTATAAGTGTTTAAGCATATATGTGTGCATCGATTCCTCTATGACAGCCTATTCCTCAAAATCCACAGGCTTACGCACCCAGTGAAGTGGAGGCAGACTTCACTGCCATCACTAACACCATGGAGGCTTGACCATTAAGCTTAGTGCATGGAATGTCTATCGCAGTCCATTTGGCCCATGTTGGGATTTAAAAGGCTCAGTGATTCACATTCCTTTCTCTCCTTACATCTGAACAAATTGAGAAAAAAGATAAGGAAGATGAGTCTAAAATACCATTGATTTTACTGATAAAGTTAATAATAATGATTATGCTTATATTTGTGTTCTTGTGAGCTGGCTATTACAGAAAATAAAATATTTTCTTTATTTTTTTTAATGTTTATTTATTTTCAGAAAGTGAGTGAGCATCAGCAGGGGAAGGGCAGAGAGAGAGGAGGGCACAGAGCCTAACATGGGGCTCGAACTCATGAACTATGAAATCATGACCTGACCTGAAGTCGGATGCTTAACCAACTAAGCCACCAAGAGAGTGAGCATCCCACTCATAGAGAGTGAGCAAGAACTGGGGAGGGGCAGAGAGAGGTAGAAAGGGAATGAGAGAGAGAGAATTCCAAGCGGTCTTCACACTGTCAATGCAGATCCCAAGGAGCCAAATTCAAGAGTCACACACTTAACTGACTGAGCCATGCAGGAGCCCTCAAAGCCTCAACTAATTTAAGTAACTTACCCACTCAGCATGACCATCTCAAACTAGAACAGGTCTCACTACATATGTTGTGTATGTATTTGTGCGTGTGTGTGTGTGTGTGTGTTGATTCCTCTCTGCAAAATTTACAATAAGAAGTAGAATAGAACATGTATCCCTGTAGACTCCATGAACTCCCAAAAATAATGGAGGGAGAAATGTGTCTCTGATTTCTTCTTTAAACTCAACAGTCAGGTAATTCTTCAGTAAAAGAAAAGCAATGTGATGAGAAGAGGTCAGAAGCATTAGGCTAACAGGTGACCACTTATCCATTGGCCCTGAAAGAATGGGTCTCCAAACACATCCAAACTCAGTGGCTAACAGGGACAGTCATTGATCATTACTGATCTAAAACTCAGATAAACTTGGATGATCTAGGGGAGGCAGTGCTGGGTTGCTGCACCTCAACCACCAGTTTGTTGTGTGGGCTAAGGTAACTCCAGTCCATACACATTTATTCTGGAGCCAAGACTGAAGGGGCAGCAAAGACAAAGAACATTCTCCCTGAAGTGAAGGCAAGAAAGAGAGTGGCAACTCACAAGCCCTCTTCAGACCAGACTCAGGTCTGCATACTGTCTCCATACCCACATGCCATTTGACAAAGCAAGTCACGTAGCCCAGCCAGAGTCAAGAGGGGTATACACTCCACCCACAATGAGGCCAAGTAAACAGAGGGCCTCGGGAGAGAAAAGTGCAAGATCAGGGACAGTGATTCAATCCACTTCAAGTCCCTAATCAGAGGGTCTGGCATGCTAAGCAAGATTCCTTGTACAGATCTGCATATTAAATACTACTTACAGCACATATGCCCATTTTGCAGAGCTTTGCTCCAGAAAACCAAAAACAAACAAGCAAACAAACAAAGAAAACAACAAACACACAAATACTCTTTGCCTGAATTAATACTGTCTAGTATAGGTAGGTATTCAATATTTTTGAATGAATGAAGAATAAATGAATGATGAATAGTCGTATGCTTTGAATGTTACTTAAACTCACTAAGTCCCACATTGGAAACACAGTTATGAATAATTTAGCTATTAAAACTGATCATGAATAAAAAATTTCTTGTTATTATTAATTCATAGGTTTGTGCATTGATTTTTATAGGTGTTTTTCAAAGAGTATGTGTGTTTTATTTCTTTGGTATTTCAGTCTTTGCCTTTGTATTCAGGTTTGCTTTTCCATACTAAATTATCAATTTGTCAATTTAAAAATACTCTCTGTTCTTCTGTATTTTTAAGGTTTTCCCCTTATTTCTTAATCTTTTGTCTAGGACTCTGAAATTTAATGGTACAGCTTGGAAATGAGGATTGAGTGCCGGATATAGAAGGCCTTAGAGCCGCAGGGCCTTGCCTTCAACTAGACAGAGATTATATCTTGATTTCATGTTATCGTGCTTTGTTTTTAAAACAAAAATGATGAGAAACCTATTGTAACCTAAAAGGATAAGGTAAATATTTTGACAACATAAATGTCAACTGTGGCTGAATATTGACTTAGAAGTCCCGTCTTTCTAATAAATTTGCATATATTTGCTAAAACTACAAAGCAGTTTTGAGCAAACCTCAGAATATATGAATGCATATGAATGTAAATGACATAAAAATTCCTGGATTGGTAGATCAGAACAGTTTTAAATAGTTGGATCTCCTAAGTATTTACTGAGTAGGTATTACATTCACAATATGGGACTATTTCCCCAGGAATGCAAAGATTGAATCATCACAGTACAATGGACTTGGCAGAACCCTGCTACTTACTCACTGGCCCGAGGCACAAGCTCCTTTAATTTGCGAATTCTTGTTCCTTTTTCAAATTTACATTTGAGGAAACTGAGAAACTAAGTATAAACCATGTAGGAACATGATGAAAATAAAATCCCAGAGGAAGATCAAATGTGCAGACTCAAGCTCTGGAGCTTGGCCAGGTTCAAGTCAAGACTCTGTCACTTATTAGATCTGAGAAATAAGTATCCATTACTATTGGCCATGTCTTCTCAAGGAAAATAGTACAATGACATTTTCTCCCTCATGAAGGTGTTGTGAGGAATGAAATGGAAACCCAGGTCGATTGCTTAGAACAGTGACCAGCATATGTTCTGAGCTCAGTATATTTTACTATGATTGGAGGTGAAATCTCCAATTGACTTTCCCAATCCCATAGTCCATGCTACTTTGATCCGCTCAAGGTTCGTAGAATGATTAAATAAAATTACCCTTGGCATTTACTTCCACGGTGCTTGACATGCAGTAAGTACTTAACATAGGTGCAGCTATTACTCTTTGGGATCTTAGGGGGGGAAGAGCAATACCTATTGACATTCACTCTTTAAATTTTGATTCCTTCAAGTCACAATGACACTCAGTTTTTGCAAAACAGATTATGTTGCCCTCCTGTTTTAGAGTATATTACAACCTAATTAAAATCAGTGTTTCCTAACCAGATCACACCTCTTGTTCATTAGTCTTGGCTCTGACTCGAACCATTTTTAAATCAACTGAATAAAGATCAGGAAGCTTTCTCTGAAACAAACTATATAACAACTAGGCAATCACTGAATTAACAAACTAGGTAGCCAATACCCAAATCAATTTAAAGTAACAAATCTTTTGCCAGGGCTTACTTTGCACCGAGCAGCATGGTAGGTGCTGGACACTAGCAAAATTAAGGCAGATTTGTGTCTTTCCTCTTGATGAAAACTAAGGGTGGTGATTTGGGGAAAAAAGAGGCAAGAATAAAAAATTACGGTGCATTTCATGATGAAAAAAATCCCCAGGTGTTCATAACCCAATGTTCTGTCAGCACCTGATAGAGGACAAGACTTCTTTAAGAAGTAATATTGGTCAATTCATCAATATTTTTTCTAATGTTTGCTTCTTTATTGAGGGAGAAAAAGAGAGAGAGAGACAGAGAAGCAGATAGAGAGGGAGATAGAGAATCCCAAGCAGACTCCATGCTGTTAGCACAGAGCCCAACTGAGGCTCAAACTCACAAACCATGAGATCCTGACCTGGGGCAAAATCAAGAGTGAACACTTAACTGAGTCACCCAAGCATCCCAAAAATCTTTTATTTTTTTAATGTTTATTTACTTATTTTGAGAGAGAGAGCATAAGAGTGAGAATGGACATGGGGCAGAGAGAGAGAGAGAGAGAATCCCAGAGAGAGAGAATCCCAAATAGGCTCCACCTGTCAGCACAGAACCCAACACAGGGCTCAAACTCAAAAACTGTGAGATCATGACCTGAGCCCAAAGCAAGAGTCAGATGCTTAACTGACTGACTGAGCCACTCAGGTGCCCCCCAAGTCTTTTATTAATGTGAGGAAATGACTTAAATGATACATATATAACTTTCAAACACATATTATTTTAATTTGAAACTGTAAATACACATTAATTCACTGGTCTTGTGTCATAGAACCAGATTCCTGCTGGAGTTCTTCTGTCTCTTTCCTAGATACACCACAGCCACCGTGAATCATCTATAATTTCCAGGTCAAGTTTCTTTAAAATGGATCAGATTGTAAAGACACTTTCCAGACAATATGTACATAGCATCTAATCTAAATTTTATTTTTCTGTATTTTATAGATGTATTTAACCTCATCATTATACAATTTGGCATTTTTATATATTCTTTAGTCAACTGTCCTTTTACGAGTTATTCTAAAATATTCAGGTTAGCTGTTTTATAAAAATGATGACACTGAGGAGTTTGTTCTTATGGCTGTTTTATACTTTGCTGGCTAGTATAACCAAGCTGGTTGATTCGCTGGTTTGTTTTCTGTAATTCTGCAGGATAAACCCAAAGATTAAGAGATTGGTCACTAGACTTCTAGAAGCTCTGGGGAATTGAACACAGAAACTCTACAGAAACCGACCCAAAGAACAAAAGGTGTGGAGGGACTAATGTGGAAGTTCTATTGTTAGCTTCCTGGGGCTGTTGAAACAAATCACCGCAAACGGTGTTGCTTAAGATGCCAGGAATTTATCCTCCTGGTTTAAAAAATTTTTTTTTCATTGTTTATTTAATTTTGAGAAAGAAAGACTGAGCATGAGTAGGGGAGGGCAGAGAGAATGAGACACAGAATCCGAACCAAGCGCAGAGCCCAACATGCGGCTGGAACTCACAAACCAGGAGATCATGACCTGAGCCAAAGTTGGACACTTAACTGACTGAGTTACTCAGGCACCCCTATTCTCTCAATTTTGGAGGCCAGAAGTCTGAAATCGAGGTTTTGGTGGAGATGTAATGACCTCAAAAATGAAGAATCCCTCCCTCCTTCTCTCTTCCAACTTAGGTGCTCTGGCCAATCCTTGGCTCCCATGACTCCTGGTGTGTCATACTGTTCTCTACTCCCAACATCACATCATCTTCCCTGTCTTCTCCTTGTGTATCTCAAGTCCCTCTGTCCCTTTCTCTTCTAAAGGTATTTGTTATTGGATTCAGGGCCCACATAAATAATCAAAGCTAATCTCATCTTAAGGTTCCTAATGTAATTATATCTGCAAAGGCTGTTTTTCCAAATAAGCTCACATTCACAGGTGTTGGGGATCAATGTGGACATATATTTTGGGAGCCTGCCATTCAGCCCATGGCAGAGGTCTTCTACTACAAAAAGAACTCCTCATATCGTTCTACTCCTCTGCTTAAAACACTTCAAAGGCTTTAACCTCATTTACTCCATCTATGCACCACAACCCACCTTTCCTGGCCTCTTCGCACATTCTCCATCACGGAACGCACCAGCCTCATTCATCCTCTTCCTGCTCTTCAAATATCATATCAGTTCCTGTCTCTAGAGAATTTTCTATTGTTCCTCCTACTGGAATTGTTATGAAAAATTTCACATAGTGTGTTCCTCAGTATGCCAGACTCAGCTTAGTGTCACCCATCATGGGGACTGTGATGACTTCGTATCAGTCAGATACCAACAGGAAACAGACGGCGCACTCAGAGCAGGGTAGTTTGAGGATTTATCATCATGGAGACTATTTATCTCCATGTAGGTATAGGAGAAACACAAGAGATAGATATATCAGGATCCCTTAGTAGTAGTGGTGACCAGAAGCCAGAATGAATAAGAGGAGTATAGAGTCCTAGGAACATTAACCTTTGAACAGAGTCAGCCGAAAGCGACCTTGCAGAGAGGAAGAAGAGGAAACAAATATTCTGACTTGACTTTCCTTCCCCCTCCAATCTCTGTCAAAGAGGCCAAATGGTCAAGAAAGCTGAAGACACCTATAATTCCCAGAGTCAGCTTTCTTCCAAACAGAGGGTAGCTTAGAGATAAGTGAATACGTAGGGGCAAATAAAGGGCATTCTGTTTTGGTATTTCATCCCTAGGCATTCTTTATCATCTCTTCCTGTTTCTTTTAATTTACAACACGTGTTACCACATGAAACTACCCATTATGTTATTTGCATATCCCTCTCCAGTGTGTAAGTTCCGTGAGGTCAGTTTTATGTGTCATTCTATCCATGTTGCCTAGAATTGTGCATAGCATACATTAAGTATTTGATAAATGTATCATGGGAGTTTAAATAAATAAAATCCTATATGTATTAGTCAATGTTCTCTAGAGAACTAGAACCAGGAGGACCTGTGTAGATACATAAAGAGAGATACGTTTTAAGATATTAGCTCACATAAATACAGAGGTTGGCAAATACAAAACCTGTAGTTCAAATTAATAGGCTGTCTGAGGGTAGAATTCCTTCTTCCTTGGGGCAGGCGAGGCTTTTGTTCTAGTAAAGATTTCCACTGATTAGATAAGGCCCACCAACATTTTGGAGGGCAATCTGCTCTACTCAAAGTCCACTGACTAAAATGCTGATCTCATTCAAATGCACCCTCACTGAAACATTCAGAATAATGTTTCACCACGTATCTGGGTACTGTGTCCCTGCCAGGTTGACACATGAAATAAAGCTTCCCAATACCATAGTATATTAAGAAGCCACCCCATTCCAGCTACTTGCTTTTCAGATCCCTGAGAGCTGTGTAGGCCAGGCTTTCTAATCCCATTTCTTACATACCGAATGAACCTCTGGTAAGCAAATGGCTTAACTGCTGGCCACCAACGTAAACATTTGATAGTGTTTATGCATTATCAGTGTCAGTAGGAATATTTTTGAGTATTTTCTATGTGCTTGTCAATGTATTATCTCATGCATTATTTCATCCCTTCCAGAATGTATGATAAGCATCTTCTCTTTCCAGATATGGAAAATAAGACTTAGCATGATTAAATAACCTGTGTAAGTAGAACGGGTTACTGACATCTTCTGCCTGAAGATCTGTGTTCTCTCCACCAGTTATGGAACAAATTTGCCTCAAGAAGTAGAGGTCCTAAAAATTAAAAAAAAAAAATGCACTGAAGAAATGATAAGAAAAAAGTTATGGAAAGTTACCCTTTCCTCTGTTACCATCTCCTTGGTTGAACTGAAGACAAGACCTGATGTTGTAATTCTCTGCTTTCTCTATAAAGGGATTCCACTAGGAGATTGCTCACCAATTACGTTTTTGAAGCCCATTAAGAAGAATTCTGCTCTTCTGCCTCCTGATCGTGTCACTGAAATGCAGACTTGGCAACTGTCATTTGGGAAATGTGGCACTGTGCAGGTCTATGGGTATTCGTGCACACTGATTTAGATTTAGAAGCCAGACAACACTAATGCTGAATGTTTTTTTTTTAGTTGATTTATTTATTTTGAAAGAGAGGATGAGCAAGCATGAGCAGGGGAAGTGGGAGAGAGAGAGAGAGAGAGAGAGAGAGAGAATATCAAGCAGGCTGCACGCTGTCAGTGCAGAGCCCAACACAGGGCTCAATCTCACGAATGGTGAGATCATGACCTGAGTGGAAATCCAAAGTCAGACATTTAACTGACGGAGCCACCTGGCTGCCCCGATGCTAACTGTCAAGTAGCCAGAAAGGTGTAGAGAGGTATAGAAAGGCACAAGAAAAGAGTTAGTCATAACCCAACTGCTCGCACAATTCACATAAATACTCATGATGGCATGTCTAGAGATATAGGTTTAATATTGCCAGAGGCAGGAAAGTAACTGAAGAGAGAGAAGAAGCAGCAATCAATGAATATTCTTCTCCTTTAACTAAAAATGCTAATATGTATATAAATTGCTGACTGGTGGTATTTAGCCCAGGAAAGCTTTATCATTATCTACTTACTTATAAATAACCTAATCATTTCCAAATGATATTTGAGGCAAGTTATATTATAACGGTATGCGGGAGAGATGATTTAAATCTCGAGAGCAAGGTACAGTAAGAGAGGAAGTTAAAAGAAGTGGAGAAAAAAGCTTCTTCACGCTCAGCTCAGATTAAGAAATTTTACTGGAGAAACTTTAATTAAGAAATCTCTCCTATTCATGCTTGTACTAGTCGGCTCGGGCGGCCACATCGCAGTGCCACAGGGCAGCTAAGCAACAGAAATTTATTTCTCACGGTTCTGCAAGCTGGAAGTCCCAGATCAAGGTCTGGAGGGGTTGGTGTCTGGTGAGAGCTCCCTTCCTGACTTGCAAACAGCCACTTGTCATCACACGGCCTTTCCTCTGAACAAGCAAAGAGAGAGAGAGAGAGGGAGAGAGAGAGACCCTTTTCTTATAAGGCCACCCATTCTAGAAGATTAAGGTCACACCCTTGTCACCTCATTTAACCTTAATTAACACCCAAAGGCTTTCATTCCAAATAGAGTCACCTTTGGGATTAGTTAGGGCTCTGGCTTATGAATGTGGGGAGGTGGGACACAATTCAATCTACAGCAATACTCTTAACATTAAGTTGTGAGATATGTTAATATCCCTGAGTCCTGTGCTCCTTGAAAATTCAGGTCAGGCTTAGTCTTCTGAGGTCAGTTTTGCACCCTTACCCCTGACTTCCCAGGTCTGGGTTCTGGGCCCCTGCATTGGGCATCCACGGATCTCTGGGTTACATCTCTCAGACCCTCGGCTCATTGTCTCCTCTTCCAGGAACTCCACCCACAGTGGATTAGGAGGTTCTGATAGCAGGGACTGTGACTTCAGTGTCTTGGGTGCATTCACTCAAGTCAGTCCAGTTACCAAACATGCACTGACTTTCATTTTGTACCAGGAACCATCCCTCAGATACATCCTCTACCAAGTTTTTTGTAACCCCTGGCCTTGTGGGGCTTACATTTTAAGGAGAGGATGTGGTGCAAATGAATACCGGTTCAAAACAATTAAACTGATGCAGAAGAGAAACATCTGTGCTTGGTGAGTTTTTCGCAAAGTCGTTAAACCAGTGACTGACATAGAGTAACAGGGAATTACTGACTATTTATAGTAGTAACAGAAGACCTCAACTCTGCAAAATTACACATTAGCTGAAATCTAAAGACATAAAAACAACCATCCTGCAGATCACTGTTTATTTATGCTCCAAGAAGATGCAACAGCTCTCCAAGAAGATCCAACAGGAGAACAATGTAGAGAGAGTGGTGAAGACCTGGGCAGCTAATCAACCTGCCAGGGGCAGAGAAAGACTGGAGGTGGAGAAATCATCAAGGGCCAGGTCACAAAAAGCATATGACATGGACGCTGGTACAAAATAGGAGCTTCTAAATGTGTCTAAGTAAACAAAAAATTTCCAAAGCGAGGGGCAGTGTGACCAAACAAGCATGGAGGCATAATGCTAAGCTTGGCACCATTTACTGTCTACAGCATCGGAGGCCACTCAGCAAACACCTCTTGACCTTCCTTCTTCCCTACCTCCGGCCTCATTGCTTCACTCCACCTTTCCTGCCTTTCAGAGTTGGATGGCTTCTCTTTCTATAGGCATGGTAGAGGACAAAAACCAGTTTTCATTTTACTGAGAAAGCACACTATTCCTTTAAAAAAAGAGAGAGGGGGCGCCTGGGTGGCTCAGTCGGTTGGGCGGCCGACTTCGGCTCAGGTCATGATCTCGTGGTCTGTGAGTTCAAGCCCTACATCGGGCTCTGTGCTGACGGCTCGGAGCCTGGAGCCTACTTCCGATTCTGTGTCTCCCTCTCTCTCTGCCCTTCCTCTGCTCATGCTCTGTCTCTATGTCTCTCGAAAAATAAATAAATGTTAAAAAAAATTAAAAAAGAGAGAGAGAGAGAAAAGGAGAGGGGAGGGAAGGGAAAGGAATGGAAGCAAAGCAAAGCAAAGCAAAGAAGGAAAGAAAGAAGAAGGAAGTAAAAAAAAACTGTTTAAAACTTGGGTCCTATCAACCCACCCTGTTAATTTAATTAAGCTAATAATCACTGACCACCTATCATGCGCAAAAGATTTGACTGTTTGCTGCAGGAATTGCAAAGATGAACAAACCACAGTCCCTGTTTCAAGAAATTGACCACACAAATCCCTACCCTGGCTAAAAATCTCTATTTCTAATAAATATACAAATGTACAGGGTCCAATAAATATCTGTTAAATGGCAACTGAATGGAAGGTGTATAGTGTGATACGAATATGCAATGAGACAACTTGCCCTTACCGAATATCCCAGAGGATGGGGCGCCTGGGCGACTCAGTCTGTTAAGTGTCCGACTTCGGCTCAAGTCATGATCTCATGATTCGTGGGTTTGAGCCCTGCGTCAGACTCTGTTAGCTCAGAGCCTGGAGCCTGCTTCAGATTCTGTGTCTCCCTCTCTCTCTGCCCCTGTCTCTTTCTCTCTCTCTCTCAAAAATAAAATTAAAAATTAAACATAAAAATAAAATATTCCAGAGCAGATCACAATGTCCAGCACAAGGAAGGTTTCTAACAAATGTTACATGATGCTCCTGACACACAGGTTTCATCAAGACTGTGTTAGCACTGCAGAGTGTGCTGGTACCATCTGACCGTTTAATTTTCAAATTGTGTGTCTAGGTGAATTTTCTTTTCAAAAAATTTTGTAGAAGAATTAGCTGGAGCAAGAGCTCTGATCGTTGTATGTTACCTCTCCGAGGCTAATAGCAATTGATGTCATTTAATTATTCAAACAAGCAGTTAATCCAAATACACTGACCAGAAGCACAATGTATTTGATTTCTTCACTGAAGCTCAATAAACATGGTTACGTGTGAAAAATAACAGTATTACTAGACATTTTCTTTATATGTAAAGAAAATCGGGACTATAAGAATTGCCCTCACAAGTTCTCCTTAAAAGACAATTTTGTTCACATAGCTGTAACTCAGCCAACAATAGTTACAAGAGCATTTTTTTGAAGGTTAATTTTGGCACAGCTTGGTTCAGACTAAGTAAGTACTCTATGATGTTTACACATTATAAAATAGGCATGTTTCTCAGGGACATAAGCCTGGGATGCAAGATGTCATTTTGTATTTGTTGATAGAGAAATCAACCCTATAATTAATTAGATCTAGTAGTGCCATCAGCTGGCTCATTTGTCCCCACAAAACTGTTTCCAAAAATCACTCTCCTAGTCAAAGTTCTGTTTCTATTCATTATCTCCTGTCAGCTGAGCAGAGATAGGAGTCAGGAGTCGTTAACTTTCAACCTCTATGCATGTCAATATGGCGGCCAGTAGTTTTCTACCTGTGTTTTGAACTCCTTAGGAGATCACAGCTCTGTTTTAAATGTTTTGTTTTCTTTGAGCCTTACAAGAGCCACGTGGGTTAGACCAAACACAAAATCATATGCTATTTTACAGATGAGGATGAAGGTCTGAGTGGCCAGTAATGTGTAAGTACCAGATGGATCCAGAGCGCTTACAGAATGAATTTTGAGAATCCTTATTTTCACCCACTTCCCTCCTGGCCACATCAATTCTTTATTCTCCCCAGTTGCACAGCTTCATGCTGAGACTCGCTTTCATTCCTTCTCAGGAGGGCCTCTCAGCCGTCCCTTAATTACAAATCCTGCACGTGACCCATTTCAAAAGTCTGGCAAACTGTAGTCATTTTTAAATCCAGTGGCAGACATTACCTTAGAAACCTTCGTGAATGATGGGGAAAGAAACTATTAAGAGAAGAAAATAGAGAGAAAAATTAAAGTGGAAAAAAGCTCTTATATCAGCTTTTCCCAGAAAAATGCTTCAGCTATTACATAAAAGAAGAACCGGTCTGCTTGTTGTCACAGAAGAGAATGGGAGGGAGGCTAAGGAAATTGGTGAAAAGAAACATTAGAAGTTCCAGAACAGTTGGCTACACATACCTCTAAATTATTGGGGGTGGGGGGAAGTCCTGCACTTTTCCAAGAGGTGATGTCACTGAAATATCTTTATTAATATACATGTTTTATTTTATTTTTGTTTTCTTTTCAATTTCAAAAACAATATTTCAAATTGATGAAAATATTTGGAAAGCTAGGAATGAAGGAATCACATATATTCTCGTCTCCCAAACATAGATGGTTCATGTCCATACTCCTTTCTTACCTTCATATGCAAGTACACATTGTTTTATAAAACATTCTTCAAAATCGTCACAAAGCATTTGTATGGCCTATGCTTCGGAAACTTCAGTTAAATAAAAATAGGTTGCTTATCTTGTCACAATTAGATTCACATACTTTACAACTGACCCAATATTTTATCCATGGTGGAAAAACAGACATGAAGTTCTTTCTATCGGTAAGAGGGTTGGGGGTTGAGAGTGAACGGGCATTCTGTTAGGGTGGATGTGAGGTGACTGTCCACCTGAGTCTGGAAAGAATCTAACCAATGCCAAATGCTTATCATGAGCCAGCAATAAAGCTAAGATAAATGTTTGAGTAGGTATGCGTGTATGCATAATTTTGCACTCTGCTGGACAGATGTGTACTATTAACCCCATTTAGTGACTTTAAATCAGATTTTTGAATGATAGTGATACTGATAAATATTTTCCATATATATTATCCTCGTATGTATATTAAATAATATATATATTTCCTTATATAAATACCCCTCATGAGAAAACTAAATTTCAAAAGTAACTTGCTACAGTTTGACCTGGGGGCGTAAGGGGTTCTGTTTCAGCAAGATACACTCTTCAAAAACAAACCCTATAAAGGCACACCAGTAACAGCCTCATCATTGATGCTCTGTCTTGTGCATGATTCCTAACCTCTATAGTTCTATCGCAAAATGGAACAATCTTCGGGCATTGACTATTTCTCCGTGTCCTAATCTAAAGGGTCTTCTTTCTTGAAATTTCCTTAGTCCCCTTTGACCTTCTAAAGATGGCAGAGCCATGCCTTCCCTGAGCTTGGACCAGATCCATCTGAGATTTTTCCTCCTTGGGAACCCAGTGATCCTCTAAGTTACCCATGTGTATGACCAGTGCACCCAAGAAATCCAGCACTTTTACCTTCGGGTTTGCCTAAGGCTAGAGCACTGGTTCCAGGAGGTAGGTCTGGCAACCGTCCTTCATGTTGACAGATGCTATATTCCCTTCACATGGCTGAACCATAATAGTACTGACCCACTAATAACCTCCTTCCCATGTAACTGAAAATAAGTCCCAAGGAATTCAACAAAAAAGAAAAAAAATCACATACAAAGTAACTGGGAGATTAGATAACATAATATCTAGCAAATATTTGGATCTGAATACAAGTTACATGGAATGAAATAAACAGAGAAGTATTCTGAAAAGTTAAGTTCAAAACCATTAAAGAAAATATGCTTTTCGAAAGCTGTAATAAATAAAATTCAAAGAGAAAAATAGCAAATAAGTGTGCATCGCTTATTTTAAATACTTATATTAAAGAGTTATTATTCTTATAAGTAAATCACTCTTTAGATGAAATATTAAGAAAAGAAGAAGTGACTACAGTAGGTATTTGGTATGGATCACAAATACTTTATAAAATAAGAAATATCAATGTTAATAATATTGAACATTACACATTCATTTAAAGATGACAGGTTAGGGGCGCCTGGGTGGCTCAGTCGGTTAAGCGGCCGACTTCGGCTCAGGTCATGATCTCACGGTCTGTGAGTTCGAGCCCCGCGTCAGGCTCTGTGCTGACGGCTCAGAGCCTGGAGCCTGCTTCGGATTCTGTATCTCCCTCTCTCTCTGCCCTACTCCTGCTCATACTCTGTCTCTATGACTCTCAAAAATAAATAAACGTTAAAAAAAAAAATTAAAAAAAAAAAAAAGATGACAGGTTAAAATAACACATTTGTCTCTGGCCAATATTCAGTAACAAGAGAGTTTTAATATACAGTAGGTAGACTAAGAATCACCAGAGTTGATAGATAGAATTTAATGTGGGAAAAAGATTATATGCTCAGAGAGATTTGTGCCAATATTATTTATAGATCAAAAACCTGGAAGTATCTAACTGTTGAACAACTATACAAAATGATTAAATTACAGTATTTCCACATATCATATTACACAGTTTTAAAATGGTGTTTACTGTGACTCGTCAGTCATGTGATAATTTTTTATGCAATGTTAGGTGATAGACACAGGCTATAGTTGTGAGAAACATCCACGGAAGAGCCTAGATGGAAATGCTCCAAAATACATTTTTATAAATGGATATTTTTGCATCATGTGTTCTTAAATTTGAGTGCAGCTAAGGAATTTGTCTAAAGTGCAGTTTCCTGATCCATGGTCCTAAAATTTCTGATTCAGTGGATCTGAAAAGGAATATGCATTTTTAAATTTTTTTTAATGTTTATTTATTTTTGAGACAGAGAGAGACAGAGCATGAGTGGGGGAGGGGCAGAGAGAGAGGGAGACACAGAATCTGAAGCAGGTTCTAGGCTCTGAGCTGTCAGCACAGAGCCCGATGCGGGGCTCGAACTCACAGACTGTGAGATCATGACCTGAGCCGAAGTCGGACACTCAACTGACTGAGCCACCCAGGCGCCCCAGAATGTGCATTTTTAAACAAGGCTCCTGCGTGCCTTTGATATAGATGAGTGCCGACTGCACCTGAGAAACACGGTTTTAGTTAGTAGGATTATGGATGCAAGTGTGTACAAATGCATTCAAAAACATATATAACATAGGACTATATAATATGTACTCTATTGTATAAATATATAAAATATAAAAACATAGTCCTGATTATACTTTTTAAAATTTTTAACTATAATTTTCCAATATGTATGAGTAGTTTTATAATCTGCCTTTTCTTTTAATTTGAACAGATTTGTTAGGATGCTACATTCACTGGAAATCATTTTTACTGTCTTCAGTTATGCTTCTTCTGGACATTTCCACTTTAACTGGGAAATCATATTTCTTCTTTGCTCACTTGAAATCTCTGCCCTCGGTGGAAACAAAATGCAGTCTGAACGGAAGATTCTGGTTCTATGGACTCCTATTAAACTGATAAGAGAACAGAATGGAGCCGACATATGCAAAGTGTTCTAAAAGTCACTGGTTCTAAAAGTCACTGGGGGCGCCTGGGTGGCTCTGTCGGGTAAGTGGCCAACTTCGGCTCAGGTCATGATCTCACAGTCTGTGAGTTCGAGCCCCACGTCGGGCTCTGTGCTGATGGCTCAGAGCCTGGATCCTGCTTCAGATTCTGTGTCTCCCCTCTCTCTCTGCCCTTCCCTTGCTCATGCTCTGTCTCTATGTCTCTCAAAAATAAAAACAAAACAAAACAAAACAAACAAAAAAGTCCGTTCTGCTGAGGCTCTGGCTGGGGAGGGTGTGAGCCCTTGAAAACAAGAATGGTTGAGCTCCATGGACTACCAGAGACACTTGGCATATAGAAAAGAGGATCTGTACCCCAGCAAGCAGGGGAAGCTCTGTATAGAAGTTTTCCCTTGCATGCAAACAAAAAATGCCTGCCGACTCTTATTTGGTTGAGAATGAAGGATCCATGTGATGTTAGAGAGAAGGTCAGCTTCAGGATGGACTCAAATATCACATCTAAACTAATTGCTTCTGCTCCACAGACCTGCCAGGTAGACCCCCGGTCCACAGAGTGGTTCAAAGGATGAGCGCAGTCTTCCACATAAAACTGAAATGGATTTCTTTGCCCTGCTACCACCAGATGTTTGTACTTGGCAGTTAATTTACAAGTCTTGCTTTACTCATCAGTAAAATAGTTGATTGGAGTAGGTATTTATCCAAAGGATATAAAAATCCTGATTCGAAGGGACACACGTACCCCATTGTTTATAGCAGTTGTATCGACAATAGCCAGATTATGGGAAGAGCCACAATGTCCACTGACTGATGAAAGGATGAATAAGATGTGATTTTTTTACACAATGGAATACTACTTGGCGATGAAAAGGAATGAAATCTTGCCATTTGCAAAAACTTAGATGAAACTAGAATGTATTGTGCTAAGTGAAATAAGTCAGTCCGAGAAAGAAAGATATCATATGATTTCATTCATATGTGGAATTTGAGAAACACAACAGATGAACATAGGGAAAGGGAAGGGAAAATAAGATAAAAATTGGGAGAGAGGCAAACCATAAGAGACTCTTGCATCAGAACAAACTGAGAGTTGCTGTGGGGGAGGCGAGAGAGGGGATGGGCTAAATGGTAATGGGAATTAAGGAGATCACTTATCGTAATGAGCACTGGGTGTCACATATAAGAGATGAATCAGTGGTTCTGCTTCTGAAGCCAAGACTACACTATATGATAACTAACTTGAATTTAAATTAAAAAAAAAGTTGATTATAAAGGGAAACTTCTCAGGTATGGAATTTTCTCACCTGGTTTTTGGCACAAGAGTATGTGACTAATCCTAACGTGAACAATGGCATTTCTCTTATTAACGGAGGCTGAGTAAGACTGGCCAGGATGAGCAGGGGAAGCCTGTGGTGGGCATAGCACTAAGCAGGTGAAACAAACATCAGTAGGAGAGAAGGTACAACCCTGGGGAGGAATCACGGCTATCGCACCGTCTGGCAAAGGGAGAGAATCCAGGAGGCCAAAGTGAGAGCTTGAGATGCAAGTCCGGATGGGAAGTGGCCATGGGGCAGTACTGAAAACTCCATACCACAGTTCCTCATGAGAAAACGGGATGTGTTTTCTCTGGAGAAAGACAAAGGGGGAATGACCTAATGGCATTGTTTTCAAATAGAATTTGAAAGTCAGATATACGGAAGGAGGTGTTCTTAAACTGTGTATCTCAGTGGATCTGAATTTTACAACCTGTGAATCATTGGTGTGAGGCAAAATGAGAGACTTGGAAAAGTGCTACTAGTGTTAATACTCACCTAGATTCATATATATATGTCTGTATATGCATGCATACATATATACAGTCATTGTATTATAAATCAAAAGTTAGAGATTAAAAGCTATTTTAATTTTGGCCTTGTGTTACTAATTAAAAGTTATTTTAATATGAGAGTGATAGGAATTACATACCCTTGGAAGAAAAGATAGTCCTTGTAAACACATTTTGAACACACTCCATTTTATGAAATATACCTAAACTTCTTCTTTTAATTATCAATGACAACTTTATCATAGACCTGTGCCAGAACTTTGATGACAGTTGGGGACACTTCGATAAGTGCAGAGGACAGTCATGAAAACAGGCGAAAGAGAGGTAAATTAAGGCTAAGTTTGACGAAAGAAGAAAAATATAATTTTTAGAAAATAATTAGTGCTTTTATTTGAAAAGAGAGCTGATTAAAAAAAATAATAATAAGTGCAGCCCTGGGACACCTATGTGCCTCAGTCAGTTAAGTATCCGACTCTTAGTTTCAGCTCAGGGCATGATCTCATGGTTCGTGAGTTCCGGCCCCACTTCCAGCTCCTCGCTGACAGTGCGGAACCTGCTCCAGACTCTCTCTCTCTCTCTCTCTGCTCTTCCCCGACTTGTTCCCTCATACACACACTCCCTTGCTCTCTCAAAATAAATAAATAAGCTTAAAAAAAAAAGTGCTGTCTTGTTGAAAAGTAGTCTCTATATCCCTGGAAGCTTCCACCAAAGCCTGTATAATGGATTCTGAAATACCCAGAAGCATGTGACAGAGAAGCAACACTCATTAAATGGCCACCAGGTCAGACACAGTACTAAGCCCTGCATATTTATTATATCCATTAGTGCTAAGAGAGCCTGATGAACTTGCCCAACGCCACAAATGGCAGACATGGAATTAAAACCCAGGCCTTCCTACCTTTGCTATTGCTTTATTTAGCTCCATGTATTGTGCTAGAAATACGGCTGGGAAGCGGAACGAGATCTTCACAAATGTACTAAATAATAATGACAAAAAAAGAATTTTTCTGCTTTCTTTTCTTCCTCTTGCATTTTGACATTACTCATTGTTTAAGTTAAAATTCTCATCCTTAAATATCCTTGTGGATAGACATTTGCTAAAGTGGATGTCAGTAGACTTTTCCTGTAAAAGACCAAAGATTCGATATTTTTAGACTTGCAGGCCTTTGTTTCTCTGTCTCAACTACTCAACTCTACCATTGTTGCATGAGAGCAATGATAATCGATAAGTAAATCAATTAGTTTGACTGTATTTGAGTAAAGCTTTATTCACAAAAGCAGGTGGCAGGCTCATGAGGCCTGAGGGCTGTGGTTTGCTGACACTGGTGCTGGTGATACTAGAAGTCTCTTTCTACTCAATTTTATGCTCCTTCCCCTAGGAGCAGGAGTCTAATCTGATTGATTAGTTTAGAAGAAGCAAGTCTTCTTTTTCCCGGCCCACCGTCCACCCCACCCCACTCCGGTCTGGTTCCTTTTTCATTATTCTGGTCTGTTCTCTGCTCTTAGGTGAGGATCTTTCCATGACAGAGGTATGTGGTTGTTCAAGTCCACCTGTAACTCGATGGGAGTGTTTAATTGCCAGGCATGTGTTTTAGGACTGTTTGTTACCCAGTGTAACAGACAACCTATCCTGACTGATGCATGGGGTAGAGCACAAGGAAACCCTTAAATATGCAAACTCCTATTTAAACACATCTTCCATTCAGCATTTTAGCAAGTCTAAGACTGATATTTGGGTTTCCATACACTTGAGCCCTGTGGGTAAATCTCAGTTGGTTCCAACATTGGGGGATCTTGTAACCACCCTTGCAAAGTTACAACTGGTCCCCACCCAAAGTTCAGTTCAGAGATTGAGAATGGTGCTGTGGCACACACGTGAAGAGGTCTGAGGAGGTTTGTAATTCCACAGCTGAGGAAAAGCAGGGACAGTCCTCTTCAGCGTTCAAGGGCACGAGAGAATCAGGAAAAGAAACAAGGGTGTGCTTTATTGTACTTTGGGGATAGAGGCAGGAGGACGGCCCTCATGTGCAGGCAGGGGCTTGCATGCTTTGAATTTCCCATGGGACCCTAAAGGAGGGACCACCTGGGTTTTCATATTAACTTTCTCAGGTACGGGACACAAGCAAATGGGGGAGGTATAAAATATAACATCAAAATGCATCCTAGCTTGAAGGAGATGTGAACTATTTGGGGCAACTGGGTGGCTCAGTCTGTTAAGTGACCAACTCTTGATTTCGGGTTATGTTGAAATCTCATGGTTTATGAGTTTGAGCCCCATGTTGGGCTCTGCACTGACAGAGCAGAGATGGCTTGAGATTCTCTCTCCCTCTCTCTCTACCCCTTGTGCACACTCTCAATCTCTCTCTCAAAATAAATAAACATAAAAAAATATTTTTTAATGCAGTCAGCTTCTCTGATGTAGTATAAAAGAATTTCATTTAACTAGGTGCCCTATCCCTGGCTACCTGGAATTAAAAATACATATATATTTCCTCTTGATTCATCTATGTACTCCTCAATAGAGTATTTCTTGTATTATCAATTTATCTATATTCATAGTTCAGCACATTTTGAACAGAGTAAATGTCCTTATGTACAATTGTAGTTAATTGTTCCTTTATCTAAATACTGCAACCTAATTAGCTAATGCTCTTAGATAAACATACCTATGCAGACTCAAAAAGGGTTTGTTGTTGTTAGATTAATACAACGTTGAGAATTTTGTGGACTTCTCTAGTGCGAATCATTGTAACTGTATCTAGGTTTTATTGCATTTCTCCAAGATAAAGTCAAATCTTCCAAAATTGGAATTAAAGAGGCTACCAAAAGGAGGCACAACCATGTTTCCTGGGTTATCGCATTTCCCAAGGCAGCTAAAGGTTAAGAGACACACAATTTTACACTAGTGAGAAGTAACGCTTTGTGTAGAAAGAAAGTCTATCTCGATATTATATTATGGAGAAATCTGGGAAAGAATCCAAATGGAGCCTCACACCTCTCACTGTATAATTGTGCTTTTTCACAAGGTCGAATAAGACATATGAAGTATAAACTTTGGTCTTTAGGAATAAATGTCGGAGTTTCTGAGACCTTCCCAAATGCAGAATGAAGTAGAAAACTTATGATATGAAAACTTCTTGTTTAAAATACATTTGTTTTGCAAGCTTGCTTATTTTTTTTACAGGCATGAATTATGGAATAATGCATTCTTTGATATGCCAAATAAGGCAAAATAAATTTATGCATTCACCAAATATACAAAGTTTTCATCCCAGTAAAAATGTTTACATGGTTGGAACACCCCCTTCCCTGGCTGATCATGCCAAGACTCTCTCCATGGATGTGATATGGAAAGACCTTTGTTTATTCTGTCTCCTAGTTACTGCTGATCAATGGCATTTCTGTGTTCTAAGAACTATTAAGGATTTCTATGTTCAGATATCTGCTCGACTGGATCAAAATAGAGAAGAATATGGAAGCATTATTTCTTGATAGCCACCTAGATCCCAACGGTATCATGCAACAGATGATACTATGATGTTCAGTACATTTGAAGACCTAAGTAATACTTACAGATGAAGACAATAGTCACGTTTCAGTGGTCAGAGATTGTTGGAGGTTTTGGTCATTTGTTTAAAGTCAAAACAATAAATGATCCATATGTTTCAGAACTGTTTAAATAAAAGGCACCTAAACCAGTCAAGAGTATGGAAATGAGCTTTAAAACCATAGTTGGAACTGTCCACTGCCTGTTCTATTCACTGTTTCCTAAATGGATGTTTTTCAATACCTTAATTTTCCTAAGTTCATGTGCACGGGACTCTGCAGATAAAAGGATAAGCGTACAAGTTAGTTTGTAAGTGATTTAGTAGAAATAATTGTATGAGGAATAAAAATAGGTTCTTTTGATTTAGATTTTGACAAGCTCCTTTTGACCATTTTTAATTAGGTCTTCTCAAGAAGAAATAATTTGCAGAAATATGGGTTTGTTGCCAATTCAGAAATTGGCATCTATTTGAATATAGGCCACTCTAAACTATATATAAAGATATATGATATATATATATATATAAAGATATATTATATATCAATATATCTTAATATTAAAGATATGTTAAAAACAGTATCTTGGATTATAGGGTCAGATAAAGTCCTTAGAGATCATTTAGGCCAACTCCATAATTAAAAAGAAAAAAAAGGAGGAGCAAATTTGGGGATATAATGGCTAAGGCTATTGCCCAAGACCACACAACTATTTGATAGATAAACTAAATTTTAAACCTAACAAAGTAGCATCCCAAAATTTAACTTATATTTCAAATTTGTTGTTTTTATACAGGTGAACTATTTATTTATTCTCTCTCCACACCAAGTCACTCATCCACATATTGAAAGGTTATAAAATAAATCATTGTCTAATATAGTATAAAACACAGGGCAATTTGATCATGTCAGTATGTTCCATGTATTTTATGTTCAAACTGTTGAATAACCATTTTTAGCCTCTCAGACAGTTTCTCTGTCCCCTGTCTTCGGCCTTCAGCTACTTATTCCTGCTGGCCTTGCTGGCATTCACACTAGCTTCAGTTTTGCAAGGTATAGACATTTTTGTCTGACATCTCCTCATGTAGCGCTTCTCTTCCCCCAGCTGCGGCAGGACCGTCTCACCAATCATGGCTTGCCACAAGGAAGGACTGTTGGAGTCAGCTCAGTGTCCATGCCCCACACTGTTTGACCATACTCCATAGTTGAGTTATTTTTGATATGATAGTGCCCTAGGTTTGTTATACATTCTTGGCCTCACCTCCAATCTTACAGGGAAACGGGTTTTGCCTGTGACTGGTTTGAGAAGGTCCTATAATTCTGGACTTCAATATCAGCAAACATTAAGAAGACTAACTTCCTAGACATATAAACTGTGTCTTCAACCCATCCTCTGAGACCAGTATAAGTAACATCTTGGTCCTTATCTGTTGAACCCAATGCCTTACTTTTAAGTTGGTTCAGAATCCTGACAGAGAAGATGGGTGTCTTTATTTGTGATTCCCTCAACGAAAACAAAACATCAACAGTGTTAGGGTTTCATCTGTATTTCCAGATTATAATAATTTATTTTTCCATCTTTCATTATATAAACACACTGATAACATAACACTAGCTCTATTTCATTACCTCACATTTTAAAAAAACACTTTACTAATTTGACAGGAAAAGTAATATGCAATGTGTTTGTGAATCTTACATTAGTTGTCAATATTCTACCATGATTTGAATTCTAAGGACTTTTTTCATAATACAGTGAAAGTGCCAGAAACCTGTATCTAGTAAAAGGTCATGCTACCCATTGTATATTTCACACTGATGTTCCCCAAATGGTGATCTGCACAAACTATAACTCATACATATTTTTGCATTACCTGCATTCAAATTTCTTCCTTGCCAGTAGATACTTTTTAAATAATTCATAATCATGTTTATAATCTTTTACCAATTAATAATGCAGTAACTACAGCACAGAAATATTGCCAGTAAGTGGTTTATTGGGGATGGATTATTGTAGGACAATTCACTACATGTAAAATACATAAAGAAATCTTCTCAGGGCACCTGGGTAGCTCAGTCAGTTAAGCATTGGACCCTTGATTTTGACTCAGGTCATGATCTCACAGTTTGTGGGTTCCAGCCCCACATCAGGCTCTATGCTGACATCACAGAGCCTGCTTGGGATTCTCCTCTCTGCCCCCTCCCTTACACACACACTCTCTCTATCTCAAAAATAAGTAAACAAAAAAAGAAAAAGCAAAAAAAAAAAAACCACACACACACACACACACACACACACACACATACACACACACACAAAGAAATTTCAAACAAAATAGCAGAGGAATGAGGATGTAAAATCATATCTGGGGATTTTTTAAATCTAAGATATAAAGAGCAACAAAAAAGATAATTTACAGGCATACTTCAATAGCTAAACTACATAGATATGTTGATACTTTACATTAGATAGTTACAATATATTGAACATTTTCTCAGGATGAGTAAAAGCAATTCCCATAATCTGAGAATTGTAAGGAAATTACCCAATTTTAGAAGGAGAGATATGGAAATAACCACATAATAACCATAAACCAATATTCAAGATCTATCGTTTCAAAACTGGACTCACAGAAAGCATAGCCACAGAACATTTAGAGATTGTCAGATCTTAGCCCTCATTTGAGCTTTTATCTCCCTATTTTGTTAAATGAACCCTCAGATAATCTGAGTGAGTTTTACATCTCCTATATAAAAACATTACTTGCCCATTCATAATTCCGGCTAGAAGATTTCATATCCAATGAGAAAGGAATATACAGATACCAAGGCAGGGTAAAGAGAGATATCATAGACAGTCTGTGACAATCTGTAACAGACTGCTTACAAATAAGCTGCAATTATTCCTCTTCCTGTAACCACACTCTATCACAAAGGGGAATCTGTTTCCCGCCCGCCCCCAAAACACAGGTTACCTCTGTGACTTACTTTGGCAAAAGAATGCAATGGAAGGGACAATGTGTCAGTTTTGAACCTTGGCTCTCAGGAAGTGGCATGCATCTCCTCTCTTTCTGCTTTCTCTTGGGCTCTTGTCCCCACCATATGACTAAGTCCAGTCAAAAGTGTCAGAGGCCGCAGTGTCACATGGAGCAGAAATGAGTCATTTCCACTGAAATGTCACAATAAAACTGGTAGCTGATCTCAGCTGCATGAATGAGCCCGATGGATTAGAATACTTGCCCAGAGAAGCCAGTCCAAATTGCCAGTTTGCAATTGTGAGCCAAAGAAATTGTTGTTTGGTTAAACCATAACTTTTAGGGGAATGTTTTATGTAGCAGGAGTTAGCAGATACTCAGTCTTCTTCAGCACTCCTAAAAAGTTTGCTAGATTATTGACCAGTACTAACATGGGAGGCTCTGTCCAACTGAACAATGCCTGTCAAAGATGTCAGCTCCCGCTCACTCAAAATACAAAATATGTTACTCTCTGATCACCAGCAAAGGATAATCTATTACAGCCAGATTGTCTCAGTGGTAGAATTATGAAGAATAGAGCCAATAATAAGGAACCCTCCCTTTGCACCCAAGGGTGAATATCAGTGACTTAGGACAACAGGATTTCTTTGAAATTAATCACCAGAGCGCCATTGCCTGTTGGCCGATACCAATGCAGAAGATGAGATAAGGACTATTCCTGTTACTCAACCCAAGTGACCACTTAGAAAGCTTAATGTGTATTGTAGGAAAAAGAGGGACATAGCAAATGGAATTTGGCCCTTGTTTTGAGGAGTCCCTTCTGCCAGCAGCATAGAGGAGGCATGGGTTACAATGAAGACAAACAGCCTGTGATGACATAAGACAGCAAAAGTATTTGCAGTTGGGCCAGATGTGGACCCTGTGGAAAGGGAGTATACAGAGTGGTCCTGAGGAATTCACCCAAGAGGGCAGCCTAGAGGAGCAAGGTGTCCCCAACTATGGGAAGGGCAATAGGAGATGAGGGATTGAGTTGTTAGTGGCTGAAAGCTGAATTATTGCTTACATGAAAAAAAGTAGAACTGAGGACATTGTATAGGTGCTTCAAATAGCCCCCAATGAAACACAGCATAAAGGAAGGAATTAGCCACATATTTTGAACATTTGGGCCAAATTAAAACTTTAAATGTTGTAAGAGATTTTTTCTCTCCCTATTTCTCCTTTCATTTCTTTCTGCTCAGACAGAACCCCAAACAACAATTAGGGATTGGAGAAGAAAAGAAGTGGAACAGAGGGAAACAAATCATAGTCCCTTCCCCATGCCATGCTTTCTGGTTTAAGTCAAGCCTAAGCTTTAAGGAGTAAGAAGCCTTTGAAATTGCATGAGTAATGTAAGAGTTGAAACTATGTTGAGAGGCACTGCCTTTAAATAGATTGGGAAAAAATAGACTATTTTTCATTACTTGAAAGTAACCAGAAAACTTATTCTTTCCTTTAATTTCATCCAAGTTTGGAGAAAAGCAACTCCAGTAAATTGCTTTGGAAAGACATTGGTGGGTAGAATAAAGTGATACAAGACCAAACGCAGCACAAGCAATATGTTTTAGTTGTACATAAGAGAGTTTAAGTTCTAGTTCCTTTTAGAAGAACCATGTTTAATAATGATAATGAAATTATCTTAAAGGAAGCAATGATGTTATTCAACAACAACAAAAAAAGCCAATGAACTATTAAATGTCTAAGTGCTGGTAATTAAAAATTAAAATGATAAAAATTTCTTTCCATAATTCCTAGCTAGTTAGTATATTATTTTTCCCATGCACGTGAAGATATCTCATAGGAAACCAATATTGTTATTTTTCCTTGGCTGCAATATTTGTACACCGAGAGTGCATCCCATAGGGGCCCCCCTTCTTCTTGACATTACTTTACCCTTTTTATTGTCATCTATTAATGCAGTCAGCAGCTATTCATTGTCCATCTTCTTTGCAAAACTATGGGACCGGTACAAGAGGTAAAAGGGCAAAGTCACAACCCAATTCCTCACTAAAAGTTCATTAAGTGGTAAGGAAGATAAAACGGACAAAGGCATCCATGTAATTAATCGAAATAAGTAGCTGGCACTTGGAAACACAGTGGAGGCTGCATGCCTAAGCCAAGATGGATTGGGAGGAAAAGACCTTCCTAAGCTAAATTGTTAACAATGAACAGGAATGTTCTACAGAGAGAACCAGGAAAAGGGGGTCCTAACAGAGAAGAACACTGAGGATAAAAACAGAAAGACACAGAACCAGCACGGTGCATTCAAGGAATGCCACAAGTCTCCTCTGGCTGCAGAGAAGAGCATTTGGGTCCAACATAGAAGTGATCAGAATAAAGAGTTAAGAGCCAAATGTTGAGTAGCCTTATTCCAAAGGCAGTGAAGAGCCCAATAGTGCCAAGATTAACTTTTGTGTTTACATCCTCCTCCGTAAATGTTCTATTGAATCTCAAAGGCATCCCCTACCCAGCAGCTTTGCCGCCTTATGCTGTGTGCCCTGAGGGGTACATGGTTTCTGTAAGTCTCCCTTCTTCCCAAAGGTGTGGGCTGTCAGGTTGTCCTTATTGTCCCGTGCTTGGAAACAAAGTCAATAATTTTGCAGAAGAGAGTTAAAGGAAGTAGCTCTAGAAGGTCAACAATTATCTTCCTTTTTTTTCAGTTCCCACTGTTCTTTTATAACTGCTCTGGGGACATTTTCTTAAGAGAGGAAAAGAGACGTAGCAAGTAAGGAGAGAGGGGAGATTACAGTAGCTCCAATCCCTTATCCGCAGTTGTGCTTTCCACGGGTTCAGTTACTCACAGTCAACCACAGTCCAGAAGCAGATGCTCCTCGTTCTGGCCCTACCATTAGAAGGTCAGTAGCAGCCCAGCGTGACATCACAATGCCTGCATCCTTTGCCTCACTGTATCTCATCACTTGGCATTTTATCATCTCACATCAGCACAAGAAGAAAGGTGAATGCGGTGAAATCAAACATTCTGAGAGGGAGAGAGAGGCCACAGTCATATGACTTTTATTACAGTGTATTGTCAAAAATTTGTTCTATTTTATTATCAGCTATTAGTCTCTTAACTGTGCTTAATTTATAAATTAAACATAATCACAGGTATGCCTAGGCAGGGAAAATAACAATATATATAGGGTTTGGTACTGTCTACAGCATCACTGGAGGTCTTGGCATGTATCCACCACAGGTAAGGGGAAACTGATGTAATGGAAAAGATGGTACAAACAAACAAACAAACAAAATGGCAACCTAATATTAATAAAAGGGAGCCACAGGTCATGATCTCAGGGTTCATGAGATCAAGCCCCATGTCTGGCTCTGTGCTGACATTGTGGAGCCTGGTTAGGATTCTCTCCCTCTCTCTGCCCTGTGCTCACTCATGATCCTGCAGTCTCTCTCTCTCTCAAAACAAATAAACACTTGAAAGAAAAAGGTAAAAAGGGAGCTAGAACTGAGAAAAGAGAAGAAAAATAAAGTGAGAAAAGAAAGAAGTGAGGGATAGTAATTGAGATTTGGCAAGTAATCAGTATGACATTTGTGGCCCGGCGGCTGGCAGAAAGAAAAGAAAAAAGAAAGTTAGGAAAAGGAAGATTAATATAGGAATATAAATATAATGGTAGTAAAGAACATTTTATTACAATACATTATTAATTTATACTACATTATTTAATACTTGGCGAATAGCACATATAGCACTTAGATAATGTTTCTGTGGATGTTATAGCTGTAACATAACAGGGAAATTGGAGAATTTATACTTTTCCTTGTATCTACAAAGGTCAAATGAACACTGGGGTGAATAAATAGTGTTTGCTAGTGCACAAGTGGTCGGTGCTGATATCAAAAACCCCTGTTTCCTACCACCTTTTTTATAGTTACACACACGAGCTTCTCAGCAAATGTTTGTGGCTGGGAGTGAAGGGATGAACGGGAAGTCACAAAGTAAATCAATGGTAAATATGTAAATAGAACCCTAGACTCATGACTTGCATTTTTAATCATGGCTATACAAAGTTGTTCTCACATGCACAAAAGAAGAAAATCACTTGAGGGAAACTTCATCCTGCTTCCTTGTGATTCAGTACTTCCATCCAGTTTCTTAACTGTGGCACTGTAGACACTTGGGGCCAGATAATTCTTTGTTTGTAGATGGGTTCTGTGCATTGTAGGATATTAACAACATCTCTGGGCTCTACCTACTCGATACCAGAAGCATTACAAACAAAAATGTCTCCAGATATTGCCAAATGTCGGAGGTTAAAATCATCCCCTACTAAAAACTAGTGGTCTAGTGGGAATGGCAGGAGATCAGACCACAGCAGACACCATATCTAGTTCCATAACAAAGTGTGAGACTTGAAGCAAGCCATTTTTTCTTTCACGCCCCTTCCTCATCTGTCTAGTGACAAACATTCTCTCACTGATCAAGCTCTACTCAAGCTCCCTGAACTCTTTTCCAACTAGTCCTGAGTGTTGGACTCTGCATTGCCCAATTTCAACAAGAATCCTGATGAGTCAGTTAAACCAGAACTCACATCCTCAACATCTGATCACCCTCAATATCTAATAGGGCTCCTCATCATTACCATCCCCTAGCTGATGTCTGATCACCCAGGCTTACCTTTAGCAAGAATCCTATTAGATGGCTTGCACCAGAATCTTGCCCTACTCTCGAAGCTTCCTCTTATTACTTTTCTATTCACTGACCCTCACCTTGCCCCTTGACTATGAACTCCATCTTGCACATGCTGCAAACTCATTGTAAAATTCCATCACAGCTGTCCTTATACCTACCATGATGGTCCCCTACCTCGAACGAATTCTTCTAAACTGTTCTTTAATGGGTGCCACTGAATAATTTTTCTTTGACACGAGTCCCTGTGCTAAATATTTATTTATTTATTTTTTAGAGAGAGAGAGAGAGAGAGAGAGCACAAGCAAGGGACGGACAGAGAGAGAGGGAGAGAGAGAGAGAGAGAATCCCAAACAGGCTCCACTCACTCAGTGCAGAGCCTGACATGGGGCTTGATCCCATGAACCATGAGAATGAGCCTGAGCTGAAAACAAGAGTCTTATGTTAACTGACTGAGCCACCCAAACATCCCTAACACTAGTTCCTTTTTATATGACCAGGATGCATTAAGTGTGAATCTTAACTAAAGAAGAAGTTAAGATAAGAAAGGTGTCAAAACACCTCAAGAGACATGCTGGTCTATATTAGTCCTTGATGCAGAGAGTTTGGTGAAGACCGGAATCATGGATAGGAATAAAGATTATAGCTGGGGAGTCATTGTCAAGAGCAAAGAGCCAAGTGAGTATGGAAGATGAAGAATGAAGAGCAATATTAATGGTAGTGAGGTCAGTGTGGAGTGGAATAGGATTCAAGGACGGAAGAGAAGAGAGTGTGTGCATAATTCAGGTAAAACTGAGGTTGGGACACCACACATGTGGCCAGAGCACCCTGCCTATGCCGAGTCTCATGGTTGCACTGAAGGTCAGCATGGCAACGTGACAGAGGGACACATTCCAGAATGCTTGCCTCTAGTGTCTTAGATGTTAGACTTGCATTTCATGGTTCACTGCAAAAATTATGTATTAAACTTAAAGCACTGGCTTGGGCACTTGATTATCTCAGACCACTTATTTAATATTCCCCACATCCGATTCCCTTATTTGCAAATACTGAGATAATACCTTATGAATACTCTGAAGTATCTGAAAGAGGCTACAACAGACCTTGAACCATGGTAGGTCTTTAATAAAGTCTATGTTCCCTCCTTTCTTTCCCCTTTCTTGGGAAACACAAATGTAAATAAAGCAAATACTGTACTTTCTTCTAGTAAAGAAGGGGGATGAGTGGTTGTGGAAAGACCATGCATACAAATTCTCTTTCTGCCTTCACGCACATGTGTCAAGTATTATTACCTTGTGTTAATAGACAAAAAAAAAAAAAGGAGAAAATAAGTTATCTAATATCTTTGTGAATAGTTGCATGAGCTGAAAGTCACAGTTGGGTAGGTGACACCAGAGTCCACACTGTTTGACCCACAGGACATCTCTCCTCTTAAGATCTATTCTGTTAGAATCAAATGGATGAATGCTATTTGCAAAGATAAACCCACTATGAAAATAAAAGATGCTATTACTACTTCAAAGTCAGGAAGAGGAAAACACACCTGACACTTGGGAACAAAGTTGGTCTTCCAAATATATCATATCTCCGAATTTTAGCAGAAGATTTGCTATTCCCTGAGCTGTGGGAGTAGCCAAATGATTCCGAAAACATGAAATGAAACAGGTATTGCATATTTGGAAAGCCTCCGAACTTGCCAAAAGCATTGGCAAGCATTTTTAAATTCAGACTTTCATTCCAACTTTGCTAACTGAAGAATGGCCCAAGCAACCATTCTGTCTAATAGACAAAGCAGTTACTTATTTCATACGGATGAGATAAATGCACTTGCATGAACAGGACAAGGTACCCTAGCAAGCGGTGAGAAACAAAAAGAAATCTTTCTTCATCACAGTTACTATAATATAACATGTTCTGAAAACTTCTTTTCACTTTACCTAGAGCAACCCAAAAAAAAAAATAAAAATGAAACAGATAATCAGTGAGTCCTTCTTTCATGGAAATATTTGAAGAAGCTCATATATCATAAGCCAAATGTTTGGTCTTTTCTTCCATTGTCTTCCTTTGGAAAGAGGGAAAGTTGAATGAATCTGCAGTTACTTAAAATCGTGGTACTTCAAACTGCCATATCTTAGTCTTTGACATTTTATCAGTGCCATGCATTGGAGAAAAATGGTCCTTAATAGGATAATATTTAAAAGAAGAAGGCACAACCTTGTCATTATTACCAGCACAATGGAAAGGCTCACTGGAATCAGCCATCCAAGCTATGGAGGGGCTTGAAGTTAATTACATCACTTCAGACAATAAGTTGGTCTTTGTGGTTCCAGTTATCTCTGCACACAGTTGGCTCTATTTTTTTGTTGTTGTGTAATGTCCCATTAATCACAGTTACATTTGTTCTCTGCCGTGTGATTCATCATCCTTTCCCCCTGAAAGGACTTCCTTTCTCCAGGACTCAAGATAAACCACTAATTTAAAGTGGCAGTGGCCAACCTTGCCTATCACAATGGCGTTGTTTGAATGAGGAGGGTCAACAGCAACATGCACAGACTCTAGAAGCTTCAGTCGATTCACATTATCCCGAATGATTGGGTTCAGGCACTGGGACAGAGATCAGGTGTGACAATTACAGGATGAACTCTCGAAATGGAGCTGAAGGTGCATTTGCCTTTGGAACTTTTCCAACCACCATTTATTCGAAAAAAGATGACAAAGTGGAGTATGTGGAGAGGGAGCAAAGTGTAGTGGGGAAAAACACTGGGCTCAGTATCAGAATATGTGCTCTAACTTTTTCTTTAAAAGAAAATATCCGTGGGAACTTGAGCAAGTCATTCCATTACTCTGGGTTCTATTTTCTTAACAAAACTAAAGAAAGAAAGAACTTGGAACAGGTGACATGTCTAATTTGGCATAGGGAGGCTTCTTTTTGAAAAGAATCTCAACAAAGATATCATATAACACTTTTTGAAATGTTTTTAAAGATTGTGCATTATTATTTGGGGGGATAAATAGATTTCTGCTGTGAATTATAGCTCTCTCCCTTGATGGAGGCCAGAATTCAGCATTTCACAAGCTGGGTCCCTCAGGAGGAAGGAGATGCTCTATGCAAGTCAGTGCTTATTTTATTTTCATCTGCTACTAATCCTAACTTTGCCAAACAACTGCAAATCCCTCTTAGCTCTCTGTTTAATTATTTTATGCAATTTAGCAGCCTAAGGAAGAAGCTGCTTGTCTGTTTCCCTCCACGGCATTTCTTGATTTTGGGTAAAAAGGGCCCATGGCATGACACAAGTTGCTAACACCAAAAGGAAATTTCCAGAGACTTGGACTACTGATAGAAATTTTGGAATTGCAAACGAATTATTACCTTAACAAATTAATATTGTCATGTAGGTATGGAACATGGATAATCATTTTTACCACATCTGTTTTTTCTCTTGAGATGAGGCATTGCAGAAATGCCCCTCTAATTCTGTACCCTGTCCTTGTCTAATTCATTCATTTGTTACAGTACAGCCCGTCATTTCCACCACGTTTCTTTCTACCTTACAGACAGAGTCCGGACACTCTACTTTCAAAAACTCAGTTCTAGCATAATTCTTAGGGTATCTAATAATGGTTCCAGGGAACAATGCTGTAATGTCCAGGGCAGTGTTGATGGAGGAGTACATAGTTTTCACCCCTGAAGCCCCTCCCTCAGGTCTTAGGATGATCTCCTCATTGTCACTTCTTTGATTTCAGGGAAAGAATAATAGTCACAATCATATATTGTGCTCTGGGCCATAGAGACCTCATTTATAACTTCATATCATTTGTGCAAAGCAGCTACTTCCACTTCCCTTTTATATATGAGAAGACTCAAGCTTGGAGACGCTAAATCATGTGCACAATATCATGCACCCGCTGGACACATGGGTTATCAGTCCCCCGGGTCTACTCACATTCCATAACGTAGTGCTTGCTAAAGCATATTAACCTGTAGACTTATATGATTGCCTGGAATCATGGACTTAATCTATGTGGGGCTCCTAGGAAATCATTTGGCATGACTCTTTCTTATAGCCAATATGTCAGGTACCATAAGTTTTTAAATTAAGAACTGATTAAGATGAAAGCGAGCATGGGGGACATTTGGACCAAACAAGAATGGGCTGTATGTGGCATTTAAAAACCAACCTGTACCTTCATAAAGATCAGTTCTTCTCAACCAGGGGCAATTTTGTGCCTCACGAGACATTTGGCAATGTCTGGGGGGAGGGGATGAATGCTGTTGGCATCTAGTGCGTAAAGGCAAGGATGTTGTTAAATAACCTATAATGCACAAGACAATTATCTGGCACAAAATGTCAACTTGTGCCAAAGTTGGAAAAACCTGCTATAGTCAGATAATAATAAATTATAAAATGTAATCAGAGAAAATTGAGCACACATTAAGAATAACAACAGAAGCTGCGTACATAGAGAAAAATATAAGAAATATGCACTTATTTTGGAAAAATAATATAATTTTCCTATAGGGTGTAGCTATAAAAAAGAAACAGGGGAATAATGATAGATCATTCTAGGAGAGAAAAACAACACAGGAGCCACTTCTTATCCGTGGTTCTGCTTTCCATAGTTTCAGTGACTCACAGTTAACTGCCCTCTAGAAACAGATGATCATCTTTCTGAATACATTCTAGAAGGTCAGTAGAAGCCTAACACGACATCACGGTTCCTGCATTATTCACCTCACTTCATCTCATAACAGAGGAGTTTAATCATTTTATATTACCACAAGAAAAAAGGTGAGAGAGAGAGCACACATGCATGTAACTCTTATTACAATATATTTTAATAATAATTCTATTTGATTATTAATTATTGTTGTTAACTTCCTACAATCTCTAATTTATAAATAAAACTCTACAGGAAAACAACACGTATATACAAGGATGGTACTACTCTTGGTTTCACGCATCCACTGGGGGTCTTGGAAGGTATCTCCTGTGGGTAAGAGGGGACTATTGTATTGTAATGTAAATATGCCAATTCTTTATAAACCAATCTCCACAACCAATAAGATCCATAAAATTGTTCTCCAAAATAGTGAAAGAGCCTAGCATAGAAGTATGTGTGGTAACAAGTTATTATGTTAGGAGCACAACTTGTGGGATCTTGCAGAACATTGTAAAAACTTTAGCTTTTCTCTTAGTGAGAAAAGCCAGCACTGGAAGATTCCAACAAGTGTGATTATTTTAAAGTCCCAGTTATGCAACTGTGTTGAAATAGTTTGTGTATGTACGTTGAGAGATGTGGTATTTGTTCTTGGATGATGACAATGAGGCTTATGTACATGGGTCTGTGAAGACAAGCCTGAGGTTAAAGCTATAACAACATTTACTTTGTGATTGGTTCTCTGTAAATGTGGGGATAGAAATTATTCAGGAACGATTTTAAGTTTTGGGCCCACACACCTGCTGCAGTTTTGATTTGTCATTTAGTGACATGGGGATAACTAAGACAAGAGCAGATTTGAGCGCAGATGAAAAAGAAACCTTAGGTTTGGGGCATGCTAAGTTTGAGGCATACATTAGGCATTGGGCAGATGTCACAGGTGACGAATGGGTGTGAAGTTCATAGGAGAAAGTAGGACTTGAGATCTACATTTGGAATCATCAAGGTTAAGGCAGCACATAAAATCATACATCCGAGGGGCACCTGGGTGACTTAGTCAGTTGTGCATCCAATTCTTGATTTCAGCCAAGGTCATGTTCCCAGAGTCGTGGAATCAACCCCTGTATTGGGCTCCATGCTGAGTATGGACCCTGTTTGGGATTCTCTCTCTCTCTCTCAAAAAATTTTTTTAAAAATTAAAATAAAAATCATATGTATGTGTATACATACATACATATATACATATATAGAAAATTTCCATAAAAAATAAATATTTCTGCTTGCCTGTATTAGTAAATTAAAATAAAAGAAAAAAAGAAATAATTTATAATCTTCCAAAGAATAAATATTGAATGTATTATAACCAAGATCTTAACTGTTAAATAATATTTTTCAAGAGTATTAAGTAATATATACAAATTCAAACTGTGTGGTAGTGGGGACCAAAATAATGTATAAAATATGATATAAATTTTGCTAAATAAACTATAAATGCAAATATATACAAATTTAAATTAAAATATACTTATAATGTCTGGTTATAAAGAGAGGGAAAATTGAGATAAAAATAAGCAAAATTTAATAGTGAAAATTATGGGTATTGGTATCTTAAATTTTTCATATTTACATTTCTGGTATCTTACACATTTTGATGATCCGAATAAAATTTTATAAGTATTTTAATGTAACATTATAAGAATACAGTAATATATATATACTCAAAGTATTAATTATTGTTTTATTTTAAGTTTATAAAGGTATTCATGCCATCAGCCTTAGATAATTCAAACTGTGTTCCACTTAATGCCCTATCTTTGAATAATCTCCTTATATTTCTAGTGTGGCACTCTGCCTACTGCCATCAGAGTTATAAAAGTTTCATGCATCTTACACATTTTATGAAGAAATATTTCCTTAAGGGAGTTATTGCCCACACTTTGAGAAATGCCTTTGAATGATGAAGTCACCCTTAGGGAATAAATACATAATGTAAGAGTAGAAATTGGTTTTGTATGCTAGCCACCAATACTTGGCTACATCAACTACTCAGGTCCTTCCACTTTGTATTGCTATAAAATTGTTTCGGTGAGAAACAGTGGTCATTTTCCCATCCTTCCTTCCAAAAATAATTATTGCATTACTGATATGTGACAAGCACCACTAGTTGTTGGTAATAAAATGGAATAAGATTTACTTTCTGCCTGCAGAGGAGAGACAAGCATACAGACAATTACAACACAGCATGGTAAGTGCTAGAATACGGGTATATACAAGATGGTTGGTATGAGAGCACAGGTGTCTAAACAGATTTGGGATGGAGGGGAGAGAGATGGAGAACACTTCTTGGAGGATGTGATTCTGTAGCAGAAGCGTGAAAGGCAGGTAGGAATTAGACCAAGATTATATTGAAGAGAATGTGCAGAGACAAGAGCTGAGAGAAAAGCTCAGGTGACAGACAGCATGTCCATATCATGCTCAAAAGAGGGAAAAGAAAATGCATATCATGGTGACACCCCAGGGCAAGAAGGTGGAAGCAGTCCATCCAGCATTCAGACAATAAAGTTGTAAATTGTGAACATTTGTGCAAAGAATTGCTGCCGTTATCACTGAGTTATCATAGCATATACATGAGATTCAAGTTGGTATGTCGACACTTACCTTGAATAAACATTATATTCCTCATAGAAGTTAATTTGGATATCACAAATTAGTACCAATTAGTACCATCAACTCCTTGCCACGCTTACTTAAGGAAATGTATTCTATTTGAAAGTCAGTACAGAAGCAAGTTCATAATTGTGCAGAATAGTTCAAACTCATTTGGGAGACTTTGGGTGGCCAAGGTCTTTGGTGCTTCATAATTCTGCACAAAAAAAGGTATATTCAAAATAAACAACAGCACACTGATTATAAAATTTCAGAAACACCACTTGGCTCATTTCAATCCTATCATTCCATGCAAACATTCGGGATATTTATTTGTATTGGAAACAGTGAAACACAATATGATGTGTAATATTCTTATTTGGTAAATCCAATTTTAGTTCATACAGAAAATTATCTTGCTGAATGTGAATGAATACCATCTCTTCCACTGAAGTGTATTGTTTTAAAATTGGTAAGAATTTTTTTATTAGGTGTAAAAACGAAAATGAAGACTTTTAATGATCATTAACTAAAACTGGAAAAGTTTAACTGCAAAGAGGAAATATGATGCTGAAGATGACCTCTGGATGACGTCAATGGAAATGGAAGATTTCCAAAATTCACTCCTTCATTAAGGTAATGCAAAACTGGCATAAATTGTCATAATAAAAAAGTTTGGGATTCTGGAAATTAACCAAAATCTTTCAGGAATACCAGATTGTTTATTCAAGAAAAAGGGCTGATTCTTGTTAGGAGCCATGAAACTCATGGTGTCCTAACTTTCCCTTGTCCCATTTTTTGGTGTCCAATTCTATGATGACCTTAAAAATCAACAGCTTGCTATCATGGTGGTGGAATGGGGTTGGAGTTCCTTCCAACCTTCTCAGCGTATTGACATTATTTGGCTAGTCTATTGTTTTCTTGGAAGACCCCATGTGAACTGTCTTCATTTGACCTCACTCAGAGCTTACTCAGTGTGAAAAAGTCTTTTCCCAGGGGACTGTCAAAAACAATTACAGGAAATTGTATAACTTCCTAAGGAAGTGTTCCTACGTTTAACTTCACAGCTTCCCAAGGCAGTGGGTAACAGTTGTAGCAAGTAAAAAACTAACCAAAAAGCTGAAAAGGAAAGACTGGTGAATGAGATAGGCAGATGTCCTTGAAATGCTTTGACATATTCCTGGAAATGTCATGTGTAGGGCTGTGTTCATGTCCAGAGAGTTCCACATGTTCATCTGAAAAGACTCCAACTCTCATATTACCTAAGTTTGAGGCTCTGCACAAGAAAAGTAGTGAATTAGAAGGCAAAAGTGTCAAATGTCTATCTGAATGTTTAAGGTATGCACAAACAGGCATACAGAGCTCCTTGGCAAAGTCTGGGATACTCACTGGTTACAGGCATTTAAGGGAATCTCTGTACAATCACTAGCTCTGAGTTAATAGAAGAGAAATTTTAGTGGCCATTCATGTCAAAGAAAACAGACTTTAAAGAATTAGCTCAGAAAAATCACTAAAGAAACAAAAAGATCAAACAACAGCAACAACAAATCATGGAGAGAGGAACATCTGATTTGTAGAACTGCCATCTTATTATTTTAAATGTCATTTTTATTTTTTAACAAAAATTGGTGAGCTATGAAACAAACAGAGCATAGCCTATACAGAAGAAAAAAATATATTGATCAGTAGAAACTGTACCTGAGGAGGTCCAGGCATTGGACTCTCACTAAACAGACTTTATTTAAATAGGGCTATTTTAAATGTTTTCCAAGAATCACATGCAACCTTGTCTAAAGAACTAGAGAAAGGGCGCCTCTGTGGCTCAGTCAGTTAAGCATCCCACTATTGATTTCGGCTCAGGTCATGATCCCAGGATCATGGGACCAAGCCCTGCATTGGGGTCCACACTGGGTGCGGAACCCGCTTAAAATTTTCTATCTCTCTCTCGCTCTCTCTGTTTCTCTCCCTCTTCCCCTTCTCATCTGCCCCTCTCTCTTCCTAAAAATATAAATAAATAGAATACCAGAAGAAAGTATGAGAATGATATTTTACCAAATATAAAATACCACTTAAAAAATAGAAATTAGAAAAAAAAAACGAAATAAATTCTGAAGTTGAAAATATAGTAACTTATATGAAAGAAAGAGTCACTAGAGGGGCTCCACAGCATATTGCAGCAAGTGAAAGAAAGGACCCGCAAACATGAAGATGTTTTATGGAGATTATCCAGTCTGAAGAACAGAAAGGAAAAAAAGAATGAAGAGATATAAAGAGACACAGAAATGTGTGGGACATCATCAAGCCTATCACATTCATAGAAAGGCATTTCTAGAGACTCATAGGAAATGAAAAGGAAAAAGAGAAAAAAAGGAATATGTAAAGAAATAAAGTTAAGTTTTAAAATTGGGTGAAAAACTCCCACCTACACACCCACAACGGTCGATGAAATTCAAGGCAGAAATCCACACTTAGACAGATCGTAATCAAACAGATGAATCAAAGACAGAAAATTTTGAAAGCAAGAGAGAAGCACTTGTCATGTACAAGTGTTCCTCAGTAAGATTAACAAGTGATTTCTTAACAACAACAAAAATACGCAGGGCAGAAGGCAATGTGATGCCTTCCAAAGTGCTGAAAACAGCACATGGAATTTTCTCCAGAATAGACCATATATGAGCCATGAAAAAAATCAAAAACAGTAAAAGGATTAAATTCCTACAAAGTATATTCTCTTATTAAAGTGGTATGGAATTAGAAATATATAACAGATGGAAATTTAGGAAATCCATCATTATGTGGAAATTAAACAATGCACTCCTACATAACCAATGGGTCAAAAGAGAAATCACAAAAGGAAATTATAAAATACATTGAGATGAATGAAGAAGGAAATATGACATGTAAAAACTTATAGGCTATAAAAACATCTAAAAATAAAACTCATGAGCTATAATGAAAATGGCCTAAAAGGAAATTTATAGGTATTTATGCCTGTATTAAAAATGATTTTAAAAAGAGCTGTATTAGTTTGCTAGTGCTTCCATGAGAACATGCCTGCGTAACTCAAACAACAAAAATTTGTTTTCTCAACAACTCTGGAAGCTATAAGTCCAAGTTCAAGGTGTTTGTGTGGTTGTTTCCTTCTGTGACCTCTTGCCTTGCTATTAGATGGCCACTTTCTCCCTGTGTCTTCATATGGTCTTCTTTATGGACATGCCTGTGTCCAAATCCCTTCTTCTTATAAGGACATCAGTCATACTCCATCAGGGCCCACCCTGATGACCTCATCTCAACGAAATCACCTCTTAAAGATCTCTCCAAATACAGTCACATCTGAGGCAGGCAGGAATAGGATTTCAGCATAGGAATTTCTGGCCCATGAAATTACACAAATCAGTAGCCTAACTTTGCTTAAGAAACTAGAGGGGCGCCTGGATGGCTCAGTCAGTTAAGCAGTCCAACTATGGCTCAGGTCATGATCTCGTGGTTCATGAGTTCGAGCCCCATGTTGGGTTCTGTGGTGCCGGCTCAGAGCCTGGAGCCTGCTTCACATTCTGTCTCTCTCTCTCTCTCTCTCTCTCTCTCTCTCTCTCTGGCCCTCCACCATTCGTGCTGTGTGTCTTTCTCAAAAGTAAATAAACATTAAACATAATTTAAAAAAAAAAAACCTAGAAAGTGAGAATGAACTAAACTCAAAGTAAGCAAAAAGAAGGAAATAACAATCATTAGAATGGAAATACAATAGAGAGTAGAAAAATAGTAGAGAGAAATCAACAGAGCCAAAATTTGATTCCTTGAAAAGATTAAAAAATCGACAAGTTAGTTATACTGACTAAGGGGAAAACAACAACAACAAGAGATTACTAAAATCAGAATAAGAGAAGATCCATTATTAAAACCTTAGAGAAGGAGACAGGATTAGAAGGTTTTATGAAAAGTAGTTATGTGAGACTTCCTTGGCCATTGTATAGCCACATAAGGTGAGCCTCAGAATCTGGAATAACCCCTTACATGGACATAAGGAACTCTCACCTCTATGTGGTGCTTATTGCCATGTTTGAGCCTATCATTCTCTGTTCTGGACTCGGATGCTGCTTTGTTCTATTCAATGTCTCTGTGTCATATGGCACCTGGCCAACCCCACTGATATATCTATTCTCAGTGGGAGGGAAAGGGCTTCTTTGCCTGCAGCACAAAAGGGGTTCATGCAGTGTCATCTCCCTGCATAGCTGCAAGATGAGACCCACTGGCCAGGGGGATCAATTCTCATTATTTTCTCTGATCTTGCTCTGTCCCCTCTATGTGTTCTATCCAGTGCCTGTGTGAGTCATATCTCTCTTGGTGACCCTGACACCTGCAAGCCATGCACTGGGTTATTATCCTGGGGCTACTGCTCTTTATGGTAGACAACAGGTGACACTTGCTCAATACATATAATTCTGTAAACATTTGAATCTCAACAAATTAACACTAAAGTAAAACACAGAGAAGCGTAAACTACTTAAATGGACTCCGGAACAAATAGAAAATAAAAATATACTATAACAAACAAAGAAGAGTCAGCTATTAATCAAAAATTTTTCTACAAATCACTGGTAAAATATACCTAATGTTTAAAGAAGAATTAATATCAATCATTCACTAACTCCTCCAAAATATAGAAAAGAAGGTAAAACTTTCCAACTGCTTTTGTAATACTAAAATTAGACAAACGTATCACACAAGAGAAAACTACAGACCAAGATCCCTTATAAATATAGACACAAACATTCTCAAAAAATTTAGGCAGAAATCAGATTGAGCCGAGTATACATCATTACCAAGTAGAATTTATGTTAGATATGTAAGTTTGGTTCAACATATGAAAATCAATCAATCCATGGAAGTCACTGTATTAAGAGAAAAATGGACAAAACTATGCAATCATATAAATGCCCACAGAATAAGCATTTGGAGAAATCCAATACTCATACATGACTAAAATACTCAATAAACTAAGAACATTTTTATTATTTTTAATTAATTTATTTATTTTGAGAGAGAGAGAGAGAGCACAAGCATAGGAAGAGCAGAGAGAGAGGGAGAGCAGAGAGAGGTTCCACACTGTCAGTGCGGAGTCCCACATGGGGGCTTGATCCCACAAGCCAGGAGATCATGATCTGAGCCGAAACTAAGAGTCAGATGCTTAACCAACTGAGCCGACCAGGTGCCCCTCAGTAAGCTAGGAATAAAAGGAAACTTCTTAACCTGATAAGGGGCATCTCTGAAAAATCCGCATTTAACATCAGACTTAACATAGAAGATTGAGATCTTTCTCCACCATAAGGAACGAGACAAGTGACAAGTATTTCTGCTCCCATCACTTCTATTCCACCTTGTACTGGAAGTTCTAGGCAACAATTATACAAGAAAAAAAAACGACACCAAATTATGAAGGAAAAGGAAAACTACTATTTTTAATCTCAGAAGCCATAACTCTATAGTCCTAAGGAATCTGCAAAATAACTTTTGGTGCTAAAAACAAGTTTACCGATATAGAAACTATCAGTATAAAAATCAGTTCTATCACTATATACTAACAATAAACAATCTAAATTTGAAATTTAAAAATCATTTACAATAGTATCAAACGAATTAAATACTTAGATGTAGCGCAAACAGTTCAAGAGTTGTTTTATATTTAACACAAAATATTACACATGCTCTTAGCCAAAAGGCTGAGAAGCAATTAATACAAAATGTTAAATAGAAGAAACAACGGGTGCCTGAGTGGCTCAGCTGGTTGAGTGCCTGACTCTTGATTTCAGCTCAGGTCGTGATCCCAAGATAGAGGAATCAATCCCCAGGTCGGGCTCCACACTGAGCATGGAGCCTGCTTGAGATTCTCTCTCTCTCTCTCTCTCTCTCTCTCTGTGCCTCCCCACTCCTGCTTGTGTTCTCTCTCTCTCTCTCTAATTAAAAAAATAGATGAAACAACAACTATATTATGAATTAGAAATTTAATATTATTAAGAGGACTGTATTTTTTAATTGATCTACAGATACAGTACAAATCCCTGTCAAAATTCCAGCTGCCTTCTTAACAGAAATTGGCAAGTTAATCCTAAATTGTCAAGTAATCCTTTTGCCAAACCAAAATTGTCCAAACAATCTTGAAAAAAAAAAAATAAAGTTGCAAGATTCACACTTTGCAATTTCAAAACTTATTACAAAGCTACAGCAACTAAGAGTGTGTGGTACTGGCATAAAAATAAGTTTATAGATTGGTGGAATAGAATTGAGAGTTCATACTAATCCCTTACATTCAGGGTCACTTAACTTTTTATAAAGTTTCCAAGACAATTCACTGTGAGAAATAATAACTTTTCAACAAATAATGCTTGCTTGCACAACTGGGGATACACATGCAAAGGAACAATTGGGGCCTCTACCTCACTCTATATTTTTTAATGTTTATTTATTTTTGAGAGAGAGAGCAAGAGAGAGACAAAGCAAAAGTAGGGGAAGGGTAGAGAGAGGGAGACACAGAATATGAAGCAGATTCCAGTCTCTAGGCTGAGCCAGAGCCCAATGCAGGGCTCAAACTCAAAAACCGTGAGATCATGATCTGAGTCGAAGTCGGACACTCAAGTAACTGAGCCACCCAGGCACCCCACTACTTCACTTTATATAAAAAAATTAACTCCAAATATATCAAAGACCTAAAGGTTAGAACTACAACTACTAAATTCTTCAGTAAAATATAGGAATAAATCTTTGTGACTTAGGTTATAAAATGAATTTTTAAAAGCATCAGAAACAAAAAGAAAAAAACTAGATAAATTTTGCTCCAACAAAACTAAAATCTTATGTGCTTCAAAACATAACATCAAGAAGGCAAAAAGATAAAAAACAAAATTAAAGAATGTATTTCCAATTTATATATTTAGTGAGATTCTAGTGTCCAGAAGATATGAAAAACATTTAAAACTCAAGAGTAAAAAGACCAATCACCAATTAGAAAGTGGGCAAACAACTAAGTAGACATTTCTTAAAGAAAATCCACAAACGCCCAAGAACTACATGAAAGGATGCTTAACATCATTATTTGCTACAGAAATGCAAATCAAAACCAAAATGAGATACCATTTCACGCATACTAGAATGACTACAGTCGACAAGATGGACAATAACAAATTTTGGAGAGGACGTAAAAAATTCGAAATAAAATTTGTAAAGACTTTTGGAATGCAAAATTGCGTAGTTACTTTGGAAAACAGATTGACAGTTCCTCAAAATACTAGACATAGAGCTACTATCTGACAAAGCAATTGCACCTGTAGGTATACACCCAGAATACATGAAAATGTACATCCACACCAAAACTTATACACAGATGCATAGAAGCATCATTTATAGTATCCAATAAGTGGAACAATCTTAATGTTTATCAACTGAAAAATAGGTAAATAAAATATAAAAAAAAATCACAAAACGGAATACTATTCCATTATAGAAAAGGATAAAGACTGGTGCCTGCTACCATGTACGTGAACGATGAAGGCATTCTGCAAAGTGAAAGAAGTCAGACATAAAAGGTCACATCTGGTATGACTCCATTCACATAAAATATCCAGAATAGGCAAATCCTTAGTGGCAGAAAGTAGATTAGTTGTTTCCAGGAGTTGGGAGAGGGAGAAATGAGGTGTGACTACTAATGACTATGTAGTTTCTGTGGTTTCTTTTTGGAGTGATGGGAAGTTTCCAGGATTAGTTTATAGCGATGGTTACACTTTAAAAGGGTGAATATTATTATGTGGGAATTGAAAGAGAAAGAAAATAAAAGGACGTGCCCTACATGTCAAATACTCTAGGAATGCCACGGACACCCCCGTGTGGTGTGTCACATATGCCCAGACTTGCTTGTCTCACCCTTTGGATTCTCAACAGATGGTCATGAAGGCAGTTGCCACTTAACTTATGGAATACACCATGTGGATACACATTAGTAGAAACACAATGAATTGTCCAGGGAAAATGTGTTTATTTTTATTGGAATCTATTCCAATTGTCCAAACCATAAACATGAGTGTGTGAGATCTTCCTCGTTGAAACCAACATGCTCCTATGCTCCTACCCTATTATGTTCCATGAACCTGGTTGACCATCGCAAGCCAGTAGTCAGAAACCCTCAGCTTGTCCTTCTCTAGATGATACAGCGTCCCCTAACCGTTGTTCTTAATTTGATGCTCACAGTTATCAAGTTTTGTTATTAGCCTAAAATAATCTAAAATAAATATCACTATAATCTAATCCATAATTATATTGGAATTGAGGGTAGGAGATAGAAATTAAGCTTAAAATCAATATGAAAAGTACAGCTTGGAGAATATAATCAATAATATTGTAATAACTTTATATTGTAACAGATGATAACCACAGTTATCATGGTGGCCTCAACTACATTATGTAGAACTGTCAAGTCACTATGTCATACACATGCAACAAATCTAACATTATATATTAACTATGCTTATATTAAAATGTTTAAATCAATGAATTTCCTATTATATGTAATGTTTCTTTTTTATTGTTTATAACATTTATTCATTTTTGAGAGACATGGAGAGGCAGGGTATGAATTGGGGAGAGGCAGAGAGAGAGAGGGAGATACAGAATCCAAAGCAGGATCCAGGTTCTGAGCTGTCAGCACAGAGCCCAACACAGGGCTCGAACCCATGAACTCTGAGATCATGACCTGAGCTGAAGTCAGACACTTAACCAACTAAGCCACCTAGGCACCCCTATGTGATGCTTCTTAATAAATAATAGAAACAATTTATGTGGGACCAGCACAGTGCATGAATAGTAAAATCATGTGAACATAAGATCCCATTGAGATCTGAGAGAAGTATTCAAAAAATTTGGCTTGTACTTTTACTGCACATCAGTTCAATAGGTGGTGTGTGTGTTTGTGAGTTTTCACACTCATAATGATGGCTACAGTGTAAAGAATCATATACTTAGAGTGATCATAGCCATTGGTAATGTAGAGTTTAATCATTTTGATTACTGCTTCTGTAAGCTTGCATCAGGCTATACTTTGATAATCAATAGCAATCCTGTATCTCAATGGCCTCCAATAAGAAAGGTTTAGTTATTTCCTGTTTTGCATGTCAGCAGCTGCAGGTTGCTCTGGCTCTGCTCAGAGCCTCTTTTCCCTTCACAACTCAGCTTTAGGAATCTGCCCTTACCTCAACCTTATGATAAAAAGAAAGGAAACAACATCCAAACCACACAAGGATCTTAAAGCTTCTGTTTGAATAGGATAAGTTCACTTCCTATTTCCTTCTCCTGCCCGCCGCAAGTCATAGGGTCATTCTTGACATCAGCGCTGTAAGGCTATCTCTATATGCTGAAGCGTGGCACCAGAAGTCACTAGCAACACATGGCATTGAAAATTCTCTTACAGTAGGAGAGAAAAAATAAGAAAAATAAAACAACTTTCTACCTTCATGTAATTGTCTTTACGGGAACCAGTCCCTTATTTATCTTTCTGCCTTTCATATACTGCCTTTCTAATATCTAATATACTGCCTTAATGACTGGCATCTTCTATGAAGTCCCCATGATCAAGTTTCTCAATCTTGTTTTCCTAATGAAGGTATTTGGCACCTTCTCTGTCTTTCCATAAAGTTATTTCCTAAACTTTTATTATTAAATTAATAAGTTGCTACCATTATTTCATATTGATTGATTTTCTATTACCTCTGTCTAACATTAAGCTACTCAAGACTAAAACTATCGAAAGTTCTCTTTGTTACTTGGATTCCGAAACTGTAAGCTTTCAGTATTTGATAAATTAGTGACAGAACACTCTCAAGATCTATTATTAAGTTGGATATTTTATGTCCTATTAGATGACATTCTTTTCCATCTTTTCCCCTCCTTCCCTGCCTTCTTTCTAACTTTAACTAATATTATCTAACTGCCTTCTATCTGTACAACAATGAAATATGAAAAAAGATGATGAATAATGCATTGTTTGTTATCATTCAGGAAACCACAGTTTACTAGAAAACAGAAATACTTGAATAAAGAGTCAGATTAACTTAAATCATGCCCAGATTGATGTCACCAACATGAAACTGAAATCTGACAGCCTCTATATCTTACCAGCAATTCAATTGCAGAGCTTGTGGTACTCCAATTCAGGGAGTTTTGAATGGCATTATCTTAATTGTAGAATGTCTATGGGAATTCTGAACAAATTATCTTTACGTCAAAATTCTTTGGTCATGTTTTATGGTTGACACACTTTCTTTTATTTTTCAGACAGCTGTCCTTCGTGACTCATACACAGAAGTCATTTCCTCATAAGTCTATATTTTTATGGTTTTTAAACTGGCTTGCTGACTTTTAAACAATTCTCATCTTATTATTACCATAGCATTCATCAAATCACTGTTATCATCTCATTATCTGGACCCCAATATATTACAATTATCACCAAAGTGTTGGTTGCTAATTTAATAATGTTATACTATAAATGTTAACAGCGTGCTGTATCCCAAAAGGGTTCATTTGGATGTGGTTAAAATAAGAACTAGTCATCTGAATTAAAATACTTACTGGTTGAGATAAGGAGGAAAAGTAGAAGACCTCTTTCTAGACAACTGAGTTTCTATGAGAACAAAAATGCCTTTGCAGTAACATAGTTTTTGAGGTAATGAAATATCCACAAGTTTTGGCCTTCTGTTCAGAACAGACAAAGTCACAAGGGATAAGGTAAAGGGCTAATATTTGGTGGTATAACAAAGTTTGATCTGTTTATTTTTTTAATGTTTTTTATTTTATTTTCGAGAGAGAGAGAGAGAGACGGAGCACAAGCAGGGATGGGGCAGAGAGAGAGGGAGACACAGAATCCCAAGCAGACTGCAGGCTCCGAGCTGTCAGCATGGAGCCCGATGCGGGACTCGAACTCAGGAACTGTGAGATCATGACCTGATCTGAAGTCGGACACTCAACCGACTGAGCCACCCAGGCGTCCCTAAAGTTTGATCTGTTTAAAATAAGCTTTCTCCATGATGCAGTTTGATTGAGTTAGCTGATAATCCAGTCATCTAATGTTTCAGATGCTTTTGAGAAAAACAATGGATTCACTTCTCCAAAACATCGTATTACTGTCTGGGAGGAATCTCTGCTCTTTCCACAACTCTTCTAACTCCCTCTGATTATAGAAAGAATGTTGCCTAGATTCTTCATGTCACACTTCAGAAGGAAATGTAAACAACCGCCATCTCCCAGAGATGGTGAATAAACAGCGAGGAAGCTAGACATATGCCATTGGAGCAGGATATTAGCTACTCATTGCTGCAACACAAGTTACTACAAAACATGGAAGCCTGAGACAACAATACATTTATTATGGCACAAAGAGTCTCTGGGTGGGGCATTCGAGAGTGATTTAAATGTGGGTCTCTGGCTTAAGGTCTCTCACGAGGTTACAGTTAAGGTATTAGCCAGACTTGTCATTGGAGGCTTGACTGAACTGAAGGGTCCTATTCCAAAATGGTGCCTTCACATGACTGGCAGTTAAGCACACGCTGGCTGTTGACAGGAGGTATCAGTTCCTCCCAGTGTAGGCCTCTCTTTAGGACTGTTTGAGTGTTCTCATGGACCTGGCTTTCCATAGAGGAAGTGATCCAAGAGAAAGTATGACAGATCATTTCCAAGACTATGCCTACCAAATTGTCTAAAATAAGTCTTTGGCCTAGAGTTTGTTGACTTCAACACTATTGACATTTTAACACAGATAATTGTTTATTGTGGGGACTTTTCCTATGCACTGAATGATGCTTAACATCATTCCTGGCTTCTGCCTGTTACGTATAACTCATACCCACCACCTACAGCTGTGTCAACCAAAAAAGTCTTCAAAGGGCAAAATGGCCGCCAGTAAGAACCACTGAAACTCTTCGCAGTGACAGGCTCTCAACTAATGCTGGCAGAAAATACAGTTAGCAAAGATGAAAATCAGGTTTAGAGAAAAAAGAAAAAAAGAAAAAAACATCTCTAGAGTCTACTCCAGACCCCAGAATCAAACTTGATATCACTGGCACTTGGGTGGCTCAGTACCTTGAGTGTCCCACTTTGGTTCAGGTCATGATCTCATGGTTCATGGGTTATGAGCTTGGTGTGGGGCTCCATGCTGACAGCTTAGAGCCTGGAGCCTGATTTGGATTTTGCGTATCCCTCTCTCTCTGCCCCTCCCCTGCTCACACTCTGTCTCTCTAAAATAAATAAAAATGTTAAAAAGAAAGAAAGAAAGAAAACAGAAACTGATATAGAATCCTATACAAATATTGACTGATCATATCCCATAGTCTGAGATAATGACAGGTCTAGAGGGTAACAAATGAACGGAATGTCGCGACAATTCTAAAGAAATTGCTCTTTTCCATTCTTTTACTGACATTTTCCAACTCTTATCAGCCACATTCACCAAGCAATCAGTAGGGTACTTTAGGTAAGAAAAATAAAATTGTTAAAGAGAAATAATTTTCAAAACCACACTTAACCATAATATACTATTTTTTATAGCCCAAATTCGCCTCTCCATAAATATTTTTAGTAGGAAGTTTTTATGCCTTACCCCAAGATTCAAACTATAATAAATAGCTTATAAATATCTGTACAATGGAATAAAAAGTGAAATATACAAGAAAATCAGAAACCAGATAATTTTGTCAAAACAGTAAGAATAATGATAATAATATTGTGTCCAAAGTCAGAGAAAGATAAATAATTTAAATCTATTAATTATAATGCCTTAATTGATTGCTAAATATACATTCAAACTTTAATTTGAGCTTCCTGAAACTTACAGCAAAATGGGAGATATGACCAACTCTATTAATTTCATAGAAATATTCATTCTGTGTAATTATCATCAGTGATTTCTTTCCTCTTTCCTCCCCAAACTGTTGATAAAAGTTGAATTGAAGTAGAAGGGAAAAATTAGTTTTCTGAGTTCAAAGCTGATGACTGTAACCACCGTTAATTTGGATTTGTGCACTGGTCCGCTACTTACTTACATTGGAATTCAGGGTAAATATAAAAAAGTATTTAGGCTTGGAAACATGCCTAGTTTTCTATGACAAAATTGATAGAAAGAAAGTTTACAATTAAAGTTTTACCAATAGGAACCTTGAAAACAAAGTACATTGGTCACTAAAAATGTAGGGGAAGGGGAGAATGGGTAGCAATGCTGATGAGTTTTTTTTGGGACTGATGAAAATGCTACAGAATTAATTAATGATGACGGTGGTACTATTGTGTGAATACGCTTAAAAATTGAATTGTACTCTTTAAAAGGGTAAATTTTGTCACGTGTAAAGTATATTTCGATGATTAAAAATTAAAAATGTATCAGCGATATAAATTATTTAAATTTTATTTTAGAGAGAAAGAGAGAGCATGAGTGAGTGAGTGGGAAAGGGAGAGAGAGAGAATCTCAAGCAGGCTTGACGCTCAGTGCAGAGCCCGATCTGGAGCTGGATCCCATGATCCTGGAATCATGACCTGAGCCTAAATCGAGAGTTGGACACCCAACAGACTGAGCCACCCAGGCTCTCTAGTAAGATGAACATTTGACTTGAAACATAATCAAGTGAGAGGCACCTGGCTGGGGTCAGTCAGTAGAGTATGTAACTCAAGGTCATGAGTTCAAGCCCTATGATGGGCAGGGAGCTTAAAAATTATTTATTAAAAAAATAATAAAAATCAAATGAAATAAATTAGAAGTTCTACTAAACTTTTGAACAATAACAACAATAAGTTTTGAGTCTTTTACCTGTGTAATATTTATGAAAACAACTAGACTTTCTTTTAACCAATATAAAAGCAGGACTTATTTATTTATTAAGTTGATTTATTTGCTGAATGAATTGAATTATTGTTTTACATTTTCATAGACCCAACACAGCAAACTTTGCAGACAGGTGTTATTTGATATAATTCTGTTCTACTCCCTCAAAGAGACTAGCACATTTCGGGAGCAGAGAGATTGAATAATACAAACTCAGTGATTGATAATTGATCTAATCTTAGTGATTTTTTAAGTCCTGTTTCAGGATGTTGAATCAATCCATTTGAAAATGATATAAAGATAGAAAGAAGCCCAATTATGTTCAATTCAATGACAGGTTGGCATCAAAAGATGTATCAATAATGTATAAAGATGAGTTGAGTATAACACAAGTTTTAGAAACATGGGGAAAAAACACACACACAAAAACAAGAAAACGAGTTCCATGATGTGAGTTCAAAAATCAAATTGGTGAAATATCCAAGAGGAAAAACAAGACTTAGTTACTGTACTTGGGAAAATGACTTGAAGAGTCAGTTGGACACCAGCATGCTTTAAGAGCTGGGCTGAACACTGAGAGAGACCCATGTGTGAATCTGAGCTATCTCACTTAGTTTGGCCAAGTTACCAAATTTTCTAAGGCACAATTTCTTTTTTTTTTTTTAATAATTTATTGTCAGTTTGGTTTCCATACAACACCCAGTGCTCATCCCAACAAGTGCCCTCCTCTGTGCCCATCACCAACTCTTAGTCTTTGAGAGTCTTTATGTCATGTCTTCTTTCCTCTCTGTGGCTTTTTTTTCCCTTCCTTCCCCTCTTCCCCCCCCCCCCTGGTTTTCTGTTAGGTCTCCCAAAGCCTACCTATGAGTGGGAACATATGGCATCTGTCTTTCTCTGCCTGACTTATTTCACTCAGCATAATATCCTCCAGTTCCATCCATGTTGCCACACGTGGCCAGATTTCATTCTTTCTCATTGCTGTGTAGTATTCCATTGTATATATGTACCACTTCTTCTTTATCCGTTCATCAGTTGATGGACACTTAGTCTCTTTCCATGATTTGGCTATTGTCGAAATTGCTGCTATGAACATCAGGGTACACGTGCCCCTATGCATCAGCACTCCTGTATCTCTTGGGTAGATTCCCAACAGTGCTATTGCTGGGTCATAGGGTAGTTCTATTTTCATTTTTTTGAGGAACCTCCACACAGTTCTCCAGAGTGTCTGCACCAGTTTGCATTCCCACCAACAGTGCAAGAGGGTGCCTGTTTCTCCACATCCTCACCAGCATCTATAGTTTCCTGATTTATTTTATTTTGTTCATTTTAGCCACTCTGACTGGTGTGAGGGGGTATCTCAGTGTGGCTTTGATTTGTTTTTCCTTGATGATGAGTGACATTGAGCATCTTTTCATGTGTCCGTTTGCCATTTGGATGTCTTCTTTGGAGAAGTGTCTATTCATATCTTCCACCTATTTCTTCACTGGATTATTCATTTTTCAGGTGTGGAGTTTGGTAAGCTCTTTATAGATTTTAGATACTAGTAAAGGCACAATTTCTAAGAACTCATTTAAAAATTTCCATTCTTCAAATTCTCCTCCGCCTCAATTTTTTTCATTTCTATTTTTCCTTTTGTAACATCTGGCAATTATATATCATGTCTCTTAATCTATATCTTTATCACATTGTGCTTCATTCTGGATAATTTTCTCTGATTTATCATGTTTATATACATTCTATCTAGTCTATTATTTACAGACAGCTCTATCTAGTTGACTTTGAGTCCATCTATCAGGAGCTTTTCTGCTTATTTCAGAGGGCAGGGCACCTTTGTGTGTTATGTCTCTGGGTATGTTAAGAAAACATATCATTTTAAAGTGAAGGGACTGGAATCAGCCACACCTGGGCTTTAATCACAAGTCTGTTTCCCGGTGGACCTGGGGGCCTGGGGAAACTCACAGGGCCTATTTTTTTCTTATCCAAATATGAGGAAAATAGCACCTGCCTCACAGAGTCATTGTAAGGATTTCTATTAGTCTGGATCCTCACAGAGGCAAATGCCACAACTAGAAAAAATGTCCAAGGGTCTAGCAGGTGGAAACTCCAGTAGAACAATAGGAGCTGGATACACTGGGGACTGATCTGGGACAGCCCAATCCTAGTGGAGGTAAAAGGAAAGGAAAGTTGTTGAAGCATCCTAGACTACCAGGTAGTCTCAGGAATGTTCAAGCAAGACCATTGTCAAGGAGTCCTCCAGTCAAGGTCAGCCATCAGATGAGAGCTATGTCTCCAAAAGTGGACTTATCTTTGTATCCCTACCACACTCATCCAGCAGCTGAGAGTGTGGCCACAGGAAGGGAGGCCTTCATGCAAGTGTAAGAATAGACTTCACAGCTTCGTAGGTAGGGCTTTTGGTCAAGTAAATTTTGAAGGTCTCCAAGTCACATTTTCATGGCTGCTCCATATATAACAAATGTTCATCATAGGTTGTAACACAGCACATTACTGAGCACAGTAAATAATCAATGAGTGGTCACTATTGTTATTATTTCTGATCAGCATAATTGAGACATGATGTTGATATGGTAACTCTGTCCACTGCTGAGCCTGACAATGCCCTCAAGCCAAAGATAAACACCTAGATGTCATCCTACTTGGGCTGTTTCACAGATGTCAATAAACCACAGCCACTGGAGTTACAGGGTCCAGGGGTTGGGTATATTTAGGAAGTCTTTTTTTTTTAATGTTTATTTAATTATTCTTCAGATAGAGTGTGAGCAGGGGATGGGCAGAGACAGAGGGAGACACAGAATCTGAAGTAGGCTCTAGGCTCTGAGCTGTCAGCACAAAGCCTGACATGGGGCTCAAACTCATAAACTGTGAGATCATAACTTAAACCGAAGTTGGACATGTAACTGAGTGAGCCACCCAGACAACCCTAGGAAGTCTTAAATGACAAAGTTGGAGCCCTAAAGAACAAAAGAATAAGAGAATCCCAGGCCAGCAGAAAGACAGTATCTGTGGATGTGCCTGTGGCCGTCCATCAAAGGCGAAAGTTATGAATTCCAGGACAAGCAAAAGCCAATGGCAATATTGAGAGAGTAGTGATTCACAATATTTTCTCATTAAACACGCTGCTGGTGACCTCCTTCCACAGAATGGGAGAGGAGTACCTTTGGGGAAAGAGTTCACTGCAGGCATTTGAATCTCCCAAAACAAAAGAGACAACAATGGGCTCAGAGTCAATACTCACAACATCAAGACTCAAAATGCACCCTTTTCCATGGTGTCAAAGGAAAAAGGAAACTCAGTGATGGCAGATAGGGAATCTCAAGATTTCTAGTTCATCCATAGCTCTTCCCTCACTACAAATGCGACTCAGAGCATGTCACCTAACTTTGAAACTGCTTTCTCATCCTTTATGAGAGGTGCCAGAACTGCTTGTTCTCCAAGGCCATTCCCAGCCGGCAAAATGCTACAACTTTGCCCTAGGTAATCACTAAAACAGTAGACACTGAGGGTTTCTGATCCAAAAACTATTTTATCCCTTTCAGCTCTCTGCTTCTTATTCTACTCCTGGGGGGAGGAAGGCAACCACTGCTATCCATCAAAGGTGAAAGTCATGAAATCGCTAATTGGTTTTGAATTTAGTCTCATCAGGGGGTCAAGAAAAAATTTGGATCAGAGCTGACAGTTTTGAGTTTGTCCTTAATTTATTGTCTTTGACAAAAAGAAAAGATGAGATACATTTTTCAAAAGTAGAAGAGAAAATGATCTCCTAGGTATCTAATTTGCATGCTAGAAATATGCCTTGACCATCAAGGTTCATGAAAGTTTGAGTTTACACTGAAAGTGATAGTTGACTCTCAGATAACAAAGGAATGAAAGGGAAGCGGTCATGAATAACCCAAAATTATGGCAGCAGGGGGTACCGCAGGGATGACTGAGCTGGTACCAAACCTGATCTAATTGTTGACACCCCGTCCCGCTCACCCACTGTGGGTGTGATTCTCTCATCTTCCTCTTTTCATCTAAGGACCTCCCAATGTCATGCTTGTCATCTATGCTCACAAAGCTTAGAGAAGAGGAGACATATGGAGAGACCCCAGTCAGTGAAGGCTTCTATGCCTCCCTTTGACCTGATCCCAATCAGCTAAAATGCCAACTTCTTCCCTCTAAAATACTAATTATCTGGAAAACCCAAGCCCCTTATCTACTAGTTACTGTACCCCAGACCCAGGCTAAGTTCCTTGATTTAACGTAGCATATGGAGGGGCTCCTGAGGAGCTCAGTTGCGTAAGGGTCCAACTCTTGGTTTCAGCTCAGGTCATGCTCTCATGGTTCATGGGATCAAGTCCCGTGTCGGGTTCCACACTGAGAGCATGGAGCCATGGAGCTAGGGATTCTTCCTCTCCCTTTCTCTCTCTGCTTTGCCCCAACTCATGCTCTCTCTCTCTCTCTCTCTCTCTCTCTCTCTCTCAAAATAAATAAATAAACCTTAAAAAAATAAAGTAGCATATGGAGATGGGTGATGCAGGGTAGCGGGGACTGTGTATTGATTTAGGGAGAATAGAAATGAGAGGTTGCTTAATAACGACTTCAATCCACCCTCTTGAATGGGAAGGACATCTCTATGTTAACTGCAGAGAGTTTGCACACCCATTAGCCTGACACTGGATAACTGATTTTTGAGTACTTAAATCAGATATTATTAGAATCGCCAATCGTAGGCTCTAGAGGCCTGTAGTGCCTAGACAGTTGGATTTCCATAAGCATTTATAATGTTCTTAATCTGAGAAGGACCTTTTTTCCCAACTCCCCTCATGCCACTTCAATTGAGTTCAAGTTGACAAACACTATTTAGATACATTTTATATATCCGGAACTGAGACAGATGCTGAAGATATATTGATGAATAAGGTGGGGTCCCATCAGTGGGGGGACAGTTATAAATAGATTATTTCACTGTGAGAGTATAAGCTCTCATTTGCTAAAGGGAGGCATTGGAGGCTATGAAAGCCGAGGAAGTCATGTACCCTAAATAGGGGAGAATTTTCTTCTCCATCTATATAAAGATGCACTGGAGAATTTCATTGTCTGTTCAACAATATCTCTGAGTAGCCATAAGTCATGAAACAATACATTTTAAGCTGAATTTAAGCTTGAAGTTCAAGCAACCTCTCCAGCATGATAATCTCTAGAAATAGTTATGAGGGTTCTATTTCAATTTACGGTAGTAATTATCTCTTGAAGCTTTTTAGCTTAAGGAAACAAACTTTGTTGACTCGGTCTCCTTAGAATAATATGTCTTAGTTACTGAATCCTCATGTTTGCTCATTTCCTACACCGAAGCATTATTCATCCTCACTGGGATTCCAGGGACAGTGTGTAGAGTGACTTCTGAAGCTGGGGTGGGAGGGGTGTGTGGATATTGAGAGGCAGAAAGACATATCTGGAGAAATAAAGAGATACTATGTCAGCCAGAAAGTTAGAGCTTTAATTAGGAGGTGATTAATATCAAGAGAGTTTGGTCGTCAACCTTCTTCTCTTTTAAAGCAAGGCAGTCTGTGTGAGTGACCCGGGCTGGTGTTCTCTTTGCAGGCTGGATTAGTGATAGAAACTTGGTAGACAATTACTGCTCTAAAAGTTAGTCCTCCTAGCCAGGAAGTTAGTGATCACCTTGACTCTCTCCACAAGGATGGGTGGTATTGTATTGCTCCCCACCCTCCACAACTGGATATGGAACAGAAACATGGACGGGAACAACTCGGTTGTGCCAAGTTGGTCCTTAGAGGTATTTATCAAGAGTGAATTTAGAAAAAAGCAACATGCCAGGAATAAAAAGGAAAGGTCAGGGAACATGACCAGGGGTTGTGAACCAGTGGCCCGGACTTAAAATAAAAAGGGCTGGAGTGTCTAAGAAGCCTTCAAAATGAAGCAAGAGATACTCAGGAACAAACACAGACAAGGCAAGGTACAGGAGAACAGAGGACTGATTCCAGACTTACTTAACGTTTAATGTTGAAATTTATGGCTGTGGAGTTTTTCTTACATGTTTTGTGACTTGTCTATATCTCCGTTTACCAAAAAGTGAACTGGGATAGTGATAATACCCATCACAAAGTTATCTAAAGGGCTAATAAATGCATACAACATGCAAACATAGGTGCACACAAATGTGTGTATGTTTACGCATAGAACTCCACACAGCACATAAAAGTTTAGAAGGAATTCCATAAATACCCATTCTTATTATTGTTTATATTATTGTCATCGATGTTTTCCTTATCTTTGGAATCATATATCCTAGAGTCTGGGAATAGATCTTTGATCCTGACGGACATTCTTTTTTTTTATGTTTATTTATTTTTGAGACAGAGAGACAGAGCATGAGTGGGGGAGGGGCATAGAGAGAGAGGGAGACACAGAATCGGAACCAGGCTCCAGGCTCCCGACACGGGGCTCGAACTCACAGACTGTGAGATCATGACCTGAGCCAAAGTCGGACGCTCAACCAACTGAGCCACCCAGGTGCCCCCATGATGGACATTCTTAAACATCCTTCAAGGCTCTCGGGTCATAGGACTAGTGGCAAATTTTGGCTCTGGTTCAACCATTTCTTTCCACCCCCAATAACCAAGGGCGAGAGATTGAAGCTGTTCTGCAGTCTGTAATTCCCTCTTATTGAATAGGGAAAGAGTTAACATTAGGCAGGGAGGGATAAGGGACCTTCAGGAGGCAGACAGTAGCTGCAAGTGGGAAGCTAAAGGACTGGTGGTCGTTCGTGGGGGGGCGGGAGGGGGAGGATGAAAGTATTCCAGACCCGCCTGGGCTAGATGCTTTGTGTGGAGTCTCACAAACTTTCTGATAAGATCTCAATAAAAAGTCAGGGACAAAATTCCTCAGTAGCTACCCAATCGGAGCCCCTCTCACTCTTGAGAGCTTTATACTTTCTCTCCATAAACTCTATTGCTTTGCCCACTCTGTTACCCATGAGATTCATTCTTTGACTCCATGAGACGAGGGCCAGTGTCTCTCCCACCCTCCTGTAACATTATCCTTCAAATTTATGACCTTACTCTAAACACTGTAAATTCTGTTTGGATACAAACACGTATCAGATGTGATCTGTGGCTTCAGATTTCTGATGCTCATTAGCTGATCCTCTCATTGTGACCATTCTGATTCTTTATTTATTCTGATTCTGATTCTTTATTTCTCTAATAAGGTGCTAGGTGTCTGGTATAGGGTACTTAATTTCCATAAAGTTAGGACAACTGCATCTATTTTATAGGGTAATTGAGTGTCAGCGATTAACTCCCTTACAAAAAATTGAACCACCTGGGGAAATTGGAAACCCTGGATTTGAACCAAAGCCGTTTAGTGTCAGAGTTCAATCTCTTCATCCTTCCTCCTTCTGCCTCCCAATAACGCCATCATTAATAAGTCATAAGTGTGATTCAGTGGCCCCTTTCCTGCCTCTTGCCTTGCACTGCACTCTAAGAGGCTTGACAACCCCTTATGCTGAAGCCATCTGCTTTTTTGTTTAAAGTTTATTTATTTATTTTGAGAGTGAGAGAGTGAGCACGAGACAGGAGCAGAGAGAGAGAGAGAGAGAGAGAGAGAGAGAGAGAATCCTCACTGTTAGTGAGGAACCTGATACAAGGCTCAAACTCAAGAATTGTGAGAAACGCTTAACTGACTGAGCCTCCCAGGCGCCCCTGAAGCCACCTGCTTTTAATCTTGTGATTTGGAAGTCAAAGGCACATTTCTGATATTCTCAGTTGCTCAGCTCCTTCTTATCTCTATTATCTGCTGAGTGTTCTGATTATCCCACCCCCACCACCGCCTTCCTTTACCACACCGACGGCCTTTCACTCCCCCATCCGCTGAACAGCCCCACGACGGGCTGCGACCTGGCAGTTCTCAGCAGCAGCAGCAGCTCCTAGGAACTTAATAAAAATACGAATTCTCAGGCCCCTGCCCAGACCTCCTGCACCAGAAACGCTGGAAACGAGGGTCTCCAGATGACTCTGAAGCACATACAATCTTGAGAACTACTGTGAGCGTCTAGTAAGGTGGAGCCACACATTGCTCAGTAGAAGCCCTCTAAATGGATCTTCTCTTGTTTCACTCCATGAAATGATACAATGTAAAAGTCTCCAAAATGTTCTAACTCTCCTCCTTTGCATCCACCAGGCTTATGACTTAGATGGTTACAATAAAACTGGGCACATGGTAACCAGCCTTGTGTATAGGGGGCTGGGGTGGTGCACAGAAGAGACAAAGAAATCCCATTTGAATGCTAGACTTTAAAGGACATTGTTAGCTGGAAACGAAACTCACAGACTCTCAGTTACAAAAAAAATGCAACAGTTACATTTTGAAAACCCATATGTTAATTTCTGGTGCACGGGCCTATCCACTATTTACTCTCCGCAACATAATCTGGCATTTGCTCTCCAAGTTCTTAAGGAAAATTATAGAGCAACGCAGGCAGTTGGGGAGAGGCCAATGCCCAAAGGTAAAACAGAAATTTAATTATGACACAAAGGATACGACCTGAGGTAGCAATGTTTATAAGAAAAACTGTCTTAACAGGAGTACAGTTAAACTTGACTGAATTAAACCAATTGAACTGGTAAAAAGCTAATTGTTTTGTTTTTTTTTTACCCCACTTTGCAGAAATAAGCATCTGTTTTATTGCAGAAACATTTGATTATGTGGCACTGTCCGGTGCAACTAAGTGTATCATTTCATCTAAAAAGTGTGTTCCATATCAGCTTTCAAACCTCTGAAAACCTCCAAATTCCCAAGCACCGTTGGGCCCCTCCATTGCAAAGAAGGGAAGATGAGCCCTTGAGCCACGAACCTGCCTTTCTGCCGCCACACTCCCACGTGGTTCTCCCCCATTCCCTTTCACCTGTAATTCCCTTTGAATCCTCCTCTTCAGCAAGCTCCTACACAGCGGGCAAGAACCCCAGGGAAATGACCCTTTTTTATGATATTGCCAGAGAGAGAGGATTGCTTTCCCTCTGGAGTCCCATTTTGCACCTGTCTTCCCATAGAAGGGGAGTGATTTTCCTAATGTCACACAATTACACATATTCGGGAATCAAGCTAAGATTCTGAATCCTTGGAAAGAGTGAGGAGAGGAGAACAAAAGTTTAAGAAGGAAGTGTCAAGGATAAGTGGGACAGTCATCTGGTTGCTCAACTGTCTGAAAAATGCCTGGTTCCAAAAAAATCAGAGAAGCACACGTGTTCCATTCTGTGATCCCCGTGCGAAGTAGGACACCCTTGAATCATCTGGCCTTTACAAAGGAGATGTTGGCCAGGTTCGGCTCCTAAATGACTCTTTAATCTTCCATTCGGAAGCACAGAAAGAGGCAGTGCGTTTCTGTTCTGCTTCTTTATCCCTTTAACTGCTCCCCTCTCCCCAGCACAGCTCCTCCTGGAGTCGGTCATCGTACCTCACATATCTTGCACTGGAGCCCTAATAAGTTTCTTTTTACCACAGGGAGCTTATTGCTAAGACTTTAATGAGCTGCAGATTGTATTTTCTTCTCTTGTAAATTGTTCATTACCCCTGCAAGGAAGGACACATTTTTGCCATTTTCATGATTTGAGGCACTCATGTTAAATCACTGTATGTGTGCTTTTATTTTATTTTATTTGCAAATCATATATATCCATCTTCAATTTCAATTATAAGAAGAATAAAATATTTACAATGTTCTGCCACCTTTAAATTTCTCAAATGAATTTTTTGATCATTTTTAAGCTGTAATAATTTTCTTCCAAAGACTGTTTCAATTGAATTCATAAAATGTCACAGTACGTGATATGTGTACACCCTACTAGTGGAGAACTCCCGATTTTGGAGACAGGCTGGCTCGCCTTTTACAGGATGTGTTGCTGGTTACTAGAGGTGATTTCCTTAAACTCTTCAATAACAGTAACAAGGGATAATCTTTATGCTAAGTCCTCTTAGCGCAAGGTACTGTGAGCACTTAACATGCATATTCCCTCTTCGGCTCTGCAATAACCATATGGGACAAATACAAATATCATTCCAATTTTACAGATGAGAAATCCGAGGTACAGAGAAGTCAAGTCATTTGCTCAAAATCACACAGTTACTGGGGCAGCTGGGTGGTTCAGGGCTAAGCATCCAACTTTGTCTCAGGTCATGATCTCATATCTTGTGAGTTTGAGCCCCGTGTCGGGCTCTGTGCTGACAACTCAGGTCCAGGAGCCTGCTTCGGATTCTGGGTCTTTCTCTCGGTCCCTCCACCACTTGCACTCTGTTTCTCTCTGTCTCAAAAATAAATAAACATTATTATTTTTTTTTAATGACACACTTAGTAAATAGGAGACTGGGATTCAAACTGAGGCAAACTACCTCCAAAGTCTACTTCCAAGATCATTCTTTTAAATTTAGGTTTGTTCTTTTGTAAAATGTTAGTAATGTTATGGATCTGAGGGGTTCTTCAGAGAGTGAGGGAAAGGAATGGGGTTAAAGCACGCAGCACAATGCCTGCCTGGCACCCAGTGAGGACTTTTTCTAAAGGCCACCATGAGGAACTTCCCAAGGTTACAAGCAAGTAAACGGCTCAAAGCTATTTAGGAACTTAAGGGAAAAGTCGAACAAATGATCATGAATTTAGGGGAATTTAGAGGAACTAAACATGAAGATTGACATTTTGGAAAATAGGACCTCATCTCAACTTCCAGAATCCCTGATATATTACAAAACAAAACAAAACAAAACAAAAAACAAAAACAAACAAAAAAACCCACTTTTCTCAGAAAAAAAAAAGTAGAACTACTTACTTATATGCTTTCTCTAATCTCCCTAGGTTATTTTCCCCCCATCTTTTTCTTATATTCACCTTCCTAAAAATGTTCCCGTGATAAAGCAGAACTATAAACATTGTGAAGACATTGTCTCGAAAACGATGCTGTTACCCCATACTGTAGATGAGGAAATTTGCCTCAAGTCCATGAAGCTGGCCTTACGCTCTCCCTTGCCTTCAATCCCGAGATAAGCTCAAAGGAGTTCATTCTCACATGGACCCATAAATAATAGAGTCTGCATCAACAAAGGAAATTCTACGCATCAGTTTTGAAGAAAAATCCTTCCATTTGTTTTCCTTTTATTTATTAATGCAGCAATCGCCCTCCTCTTGTAGCTCTGTGTCTGCTCCTTCAGGGAAGAGAAACCAGCCTTTGCTCATTGTTTCTGTGGCTACAGATGGACCGTTGGTTTAGAGCACCCTTCTCATGTACCTGGGGCTCCTGCTGTGTTTAGATTTTGACCTCCCAGCATCCATTTGCTAACTTTTGATTCTCCTGGTTAGACTAGACAAGAGATACGGGAGCCGTGAGCTGAGTGTGGGCTGCAGTTCTCTCCCTGACACTGGCCATGCGCTTGCTTACAGACCAAATCCCCCCTTCTCTACTTTGCCATATCGGCCTGTGCTGTAGGAGGATTGTGCTAACTGAACCTTAATTCTGAGCCATAATCATCCTGTTCTTCCTGCAGTGTGTTCACCTCTGCCGCCTTGCTTCCCCTCCTCCCCCCCTCCTCCTCCTTCTCCTGCTTCTTCTTCTTCATCTTTTAAGTTTATTTATTTATGTTGAGAGAGGCAAAGACAGTGTGAGTTTGAGGAGGGGCAGAGAGAGAGAAAAAGAGAGAGAATCCCAAGCAGGCTCTGCACTGTCAGCACAGAACCTGACTCAGGGCTCGAGCCCATGAAACTGCGAGATCCTGACCTGAGCCAAAACCAAGAGTAGATTGTTCAACTCATTGAGCCACCCAGGCACCTCCAGTTTCCCCTTCTCCTTAGAAATGACCTCACTTATTTCCAGAATGGCATGGCTTTATTTTTTCCCTTTTCGACATTGGTAGAAAATAATAAAAGCTGAAGTCCTAAACACAAGAGATAGGGGGAAATTGAAGTTCTCTTTTTATATCAGACGTCTAGGTTCCCTGGAGGCACTCCCAGACCTGCTTTTCTTCACTCTAAAACTGTCTCCTGGCAAGGCATAGAACTTACCATTCCTTTTGGAAGTTTTTTTGTCTTTGTTTTTGTTTTTGTGTTTTTAAACACAGTAATGTATGCAGGTTGGTTTCAAAGTCTTTAAGTGAATTAGTTGGATGATGTGTCCCCGAGGAGATAATACCACAATGGAAAAGAGCCAAGAGGGGAGTAGGTACTTTGCAAATAAGGAGATAGGGGTTTGTACCCAGTCATAAAAACCCACGGGAAAGAAATAGGCAAAAGAAGAGCCCGGATCTGACTCTTTAGAGTGAGACTCTGGCTTAGATTGTCCAAATAGGATTCAGCTTCCTCCAGCTCTGTTAAATGCCCATGAGATTCTGGTTTAGATTTAAAAATTCTACTGAGAGAGAGAAGAAGGTGATGGCATTGCTAAAATCTGCAGTCCCCTTGTCTCTCTCTTCCCGGCCTCACTTCCCTGTAACCATGAACCCTCCTCCTGAGCATGGGTTTCTAACACCTCCTCGTCTGGAGGATATGTCAACGTATGATAGGTTCCCCCAATTCTGATTCCACACACTCTCTCCAATATCTTTAACATCTTTTCCTCTACTGGCTCTTCCATAAAGGAGTTAAAGCACTTTGGTCTCTTTCAATGTAAGGAAAAAACAAAACAAAACAAAACAAAAATATGTAAATAAATTAACAAGCAAGATGTGATTTTCTCTTGGCTCCATGACTCCTTCAGCTATTGCTAACTCACTGCCCTCCTCCAAGAGCCAACCGTGCCATTTTTTCTAGATGTTTCCCCACTGTATCCAGTATCCCACCCCCCTTATCTTCTTTATTCTCTCTTCTCTTTTCTAGTTTTCCCTTTTAAATATTTTTGTTTTTTTTTTCTTTTGGGAGCCACCCCTATATTGCCACTACTACTTTTATTTAAAGACATTCTTCGTTGGCTATGGGCGTAAAAGGGAAGAATTTAGCTAATTTCTTTTTCTCTCCGTTCCTTTGACATTTTGATAGTTAATTCTCTCCACTTCTTTCCTAGGTCATCAATGTTATGTTATCTTTGGGGCTATCCATTATTTACAAGAAAATATGAGCACAGCTTTCTCTCATCTTTACTTGCCCTCTGCTGTCTCCCACCTTCTGTCAACTGTACTTTGACTTTTAATTGTAAAAATGCATAACATTTATTTTATGTTCTCTAAACATTATTCCATCTTCTGGTTTGTCAAAAGTTGATCCCTAAAGTTGGACATAAACCAGTATTATTTCATTTACCTTTTTTGCATCGTTGAAATTTTTTAAAAAATGTGTTTTTTATGCTCTTGAGAATTTTTCTACTTTCTTAGTAATTCGAATAGTTGGGATTCACTGCACATATCTTTTTGCAGTTTCTAAGTTTAATATTTTAGTTTAGACCCCTAGCTTTCTTTTTTTAAATATTTATTTATTTTCGAGAGAGACAGAGAGAGAGAGAGAATGAGTAGGGGAGGGGCAGAGAGAGAGGGAGACACAGAATCAGAAGCAGGCTCCAGGCTCTGAGCTCTTAGCATAGAGACCCACACAGGGCTTAAATTCATAAACCATTGGATCACGACCTGAAGTCAGATGCTTAACCAACTGAGCCACCCAGGTGCCCCCGACCACTTACTTTCTGAGTGTTATTTTTAACAGCGATTTTGTGCTCTAACTAATATCTACCTCAAGCCATATTTTGCTATTGTCCATCCTGTTAATTTTGATGTAATTTAAGGCATGCAATTGTGCATAATATTAAAACAATTTGTATACTTGCGATAGCATGAATATTTGGGGGAGGAGGGCTTTTACTAAATTCAAACTATAAAACACATATTGTTTGAGAAGTACATGTTCATGAGAGATTAAATATTTAATATATTTTTTATTTAGAGAGGAGGATGCCCTCTAAACAGAACGTTCAGCCCTTACCAGCTCACCCTCTTTAGAGTTATCTAAAGAATGGAGGTGAGGGCATCCTGGGTGGCTCAGTTAGTTGAGTGTCTGACTTCGGCTCAGGTCATGAACTCCCGGTTTGTGAGTTCAAGCCCCGCATCAGGCTCTCTGATGACAGCTCAGAGACTGGAGCCTGCTTCGGATCCTGTGTCTCCTTCTCTCTCTGCCCCTCCCCTGCTCATGCTTTGTCTGTCTCTCTCGAAATGAGGTTACAAACACATATTTGAAGATGGACTATGGTATAATAGAAACACGTCATTCTCCCATTTCTCTATCACTGCTTTATTACATATAGCACCCTATAAAATCATAGTTGTTTTAATCATCTTCTTCATAATCATTATCATGGTTGCCATTTTAGCATTAAAGAAAAGATCAAATTAATCTATAGCAATCTCTGTGTCTCCCTCATTCCCAAACCCATTAGCTTTATTTTTTTTTTAATTTTAGCTTCATTGAGGTATAATTGACATAAAACTGTAAGATATTTAAGGTGTACATCATGGTGATTTTATATACATATATATATTGTGAAGGGAATCCCCCCTGCTACCTAGTTAATTAACACATCCATCACCTCACAAATTTGCCTTTTTATGTGTGTGAGAACACTTAAATTCTACTTTCTTAGCAAATTTTAATTATACAATACAGTATTATCTTCTAGCTGAAAATGTATACCCTTTAACCAACTTCTCCCTGTTTTCCTCAAACTGCAGCCAACCACTGGCAATCACTTCTTTACGCTGTTTCTATGCAACTTTTTTTTTTTTTAAGATTCCACACATAAGTGATACCATGTGGTATTTGTCTTTCTCTGTCCAGAGTATCTCACTTAGATTAATGCTCTGAAGGTCCATCCATGTTGTGGCAGTTGGCAGGATTTCTTTCTTTCTAAAAGCTGAATAAGATTCCACTCTGTGTGCAGACGTGTGCGCGTGTGTAATAGATCTCACATCTTCTTTATCCATTTATCCATTGATGGACACTTTCATTATTCCCATCTCTTGGCTACTATAAATAATGTTGCAATAAACACAGGAGTGCAGATGTGTCCAGCTTTCATTTCCTTCGGATATACCCAGAAGTGGGATTGCTGGATCATATGGTAGTTCTATTTTCAATTGTTTCGAGGAACTCAGCACTGTTTTCCATCGTGACTGCACCAATCTGTATACCCACCAGTAGTGCATAAGTGTTCCCCCTTTTTTCTGCATCCTCACCAACACTTCTTATCTCTTTTCCTCATACGATCACTATTCTGGCAACCGTAATGTGACACCTCACTGGTTTTGATTTGTATTTCCCTGATGATGCGTGAGGTTGAGCATCTTTTCATGTATCTGTTGGCCATTTGAATGCCTTCTTTGGAGATGTCTTTTCAGTTCCTTCCCCCATTCTTTATTTGGATACTTTGGTTTCTTTTGTTATTAGGTTGTGTGAGTCCTTTATATATTCTGGATATTAGCCCTTTATCCAATGGACAATTTGAAAATATCTTGTCCCGTTCTGTAGGTTGTCTTTTTATTTTGCTGATGGTTTTCTATGTGATACAGAAACATTTTAGTTTGATGTAGTCACATTTGTTTATTTTTGCTCTTTTGCCTTTGACATTAGTATTAAATTAAAAAAATATATTGCCAAGAGCAACATTAAGGAGTTTATCTCCTTGTTTTCCTTTAAAAGTTTTATGGTTTCAGATCTTACATTCCAATCTTTAATCCATTTTGAGTAAATTTTTGTGTATGGTATAAGATCGGGATCTGGGGTCATTGTTTGGCATGTGACCATCCAGTTTTCCCAACACCATTTATGAAAGACATTATCCTTTCCTCATTGTGTATTCTTGACTCATTTGTTGTAAGTTAATGGACCATATATGTCCTATTGGTTTCTTTCTGGGCTCCTTATTCTATTCCATTGATGAACGTGTCTATTTTTAATACTAATACCATGCTGCCTTTATTATTATAGTTATGTAATATAGTTTGAAAATATGATGCCTCCAGCTTTGTTCTTCTTTTTCAAGATTTCTTTGACTCTGTAGGGGCTTTTGTTATTCCACACAAATTTTAGGATTGCTCGTTCTGTTTCTGGGAGTGGAGAGAAATGCCATTGGAATTTCAATAGTGATTGATTTGAATCTGTAGATTGCTCTGGATAGTATGAACATTTAAACAATATTAATTATTCCAATCCATGAGCATGAAATATCTTTCCATTTATTTGTGTCTTCTTCAATTTATTTCACCAATGTCCTATAGTTTTCAATGTATAGAGCTTTAATCTTTTGGTTAAATTTATTCATAGGTTGTATTCCTTTGTTGTAATTGTAAATGGGGTTGACTTCTTAATTTCTCTTTCTGATAGTCCATTATTACTGTATAGAAATCCAACTGATTTTTGTATTTTGATTTGGTATCTTGCAACTTCACTGAATTTGTCTATTAGTCCTAACAATGTTTTGATGGAGACTTTAGGTAGGCCGCTAGTTTAAATTCAGTGTGAGTTAATTTCTAAAAGTACTCTTTCATTCATTTAGTCATATTCTAAAAGTTTGCTTCAATCCAAGTTTCTTTCTCCCAAGTTATTCACATGTTTATAAACTCTGACATGAAAAAAATAAAAAAAGGTAGAAAGAAAAGAAAGAAAACGAGAAGGGGATGGGGAAGCAAGAAAACATACTAAAACTTCTCTTTGAAAGTAGAATATATCACTTATACCTTCAATGACTTTAAGTTTAGAATCTTTCGGGGCTCAGATGCAAGTGGAAGGGTCATAAAAAATAAGGTTTGGTCTATAAAAGAAGGAAAGCGCTTGCTGCCCTATACTTCAATCCACCCGATCCCACCCCAGACCAACTCATTTTTTTTTTTTTTTAATGTCATTTACTCATGGCAGAGGCAAACAGTCTCACCTCCTGAAGGTGTTACCTTGTTAAGAAGCATAATGCCTTCCTAATAAAATCCAGGTGATTTATAGCATGTACACAGAGGAAGCAGATTTGGGGTAAAAATTGACAGTTATGCAAGTATCAGAAATGCCAGCTGCTGCACTGTGGTTCCCACTGGAAAGAAATTTGCCCTCTTGCTGGGAACCATCTGTACAGGAGTAGGAAGACTCATTCCCATGAAGTTTCACCATATCCGTGTGTTAAAATAATCTAAACAGCCTCTTTTATGGTCCTCTTTCACGTTTTTAATAACAATAAAATTAATAATACATATTTTCATATCATTTCAGATAACAAGAATAACTGAAAAGTCAACTAATAACGAAACATTAGGAGTGCTGTGTTCAAAATGAAGTTTGAGTATTCCTTCCTTTAGACACTGCTCTCTGATCATGCCTCACTCCGAGAGGGCCAAGGATCCCTCTCATGGTGCCCACCATAGCATCTTTTGCTCGACCTTTGTAACAACTGATGCAGCTGTGCCTTAATGATTGCATTCCTTTCTGTTGTTAACCTAAGTAAGAGATTACTTATCTTTTGAATGCATAACCCTAATAGGTAGTTCACTCCTGGTGTATAATAGGCACTTAATAAATCATAATGAACGAACAAACTCTCACAGCATTGCACATACAGTTTCTCATCTGATTAGTACAACTATCCTGCTGAGGGAAAGCACAGACATTTTTGTTAGCACCCCTGATTTACATGTGAGTGGGAGCAAAAAAGCTTAGGGACTTGATTTACAAAGGTTACCCCCTGAATCGATGGCAAAGAGGGTACTCCAAGCTCTGCTCTCTCAAGCTGCTGACGCCTCTGCACAAAGTTATTGGTGAGGGATGGATCTAGTGCCTGGGTCTCCTCAGACTCTAAATGAGAAGTCAGGGACCTAGGCATTACTAGTCTTATTTCTTCGAGCAAATTACTTGGGCTCCATTTCTTCATATTACCTACCTAGAGAAAGTGGGCAGATAAATGTGAAGGTGTACTACAAAATGAAAAGCCTAAGTAAACTAATATTTTAATCAATTATAATCCAAAATCATTTATAATCCTAACAGCCAAACACTTATAATCCATACAGCCTAAAGCAGCCAGTTCTTCATTCATCGGGGGAGTCTATTGAAAAATTAACTAGGTGTCATTGTTTTCACTCCTAATATCCACTCCCTTATGATACATCCTCCACGTTGTACCTAAGTGACCTTTTAATAGATGGTGTTTGTGTCTCCTAATTTTTTAAAAAAATTTTTAATATTAATTTAGTTTTGAGAGATAGAGACAGAGAATGAGTGGGGGAGGGGCAGAGAGAGAGAGAGGGAGACACAAAATCCGAAATGGCTCCAGGCTCTGAGATGTCAGCACAGAGCCAGACATGGGGCTCTGACTTGGGAACGGTGAGATCATGGCCTGGGCTGAAGTCGGATGCTTAACCAACTGAGTCACCCAGGCGCCCCTTGTGTCTTCTAATTTAAGTCTTCCAAGGACTCCTGGAATCTCAAAGCATTAGGTCACAACACAATCCTTCAGAAGACAATCCCTGCTCACATTTACAGTCTCATCAAGACCCAGACTTACCCTGCTGGGTATACTCTTGTAGCATTGGTCTTTTACACTTCCTCAAAACAATATTTAAGGGATTGCAGATAAATGTGTATGTGTGTCTGTGCATATGCATAGTGTGTGAGAACTCTATATGTAGTGTGAAGGTCTCTTGCAAAATGAAACTACTTACATCATGGGATATTATTCTAGCCATTTAAAATAGTGCCTAAAATGTCCATTTTTTCTTTAGGGAATATCTATTAAGATCTATCTATATCTATATCCAATCTATATCTATTATCTGTAAGTATCTATTCTTTACTGAGAAAGCCTTCCTGACCTCCTAGACTTGTACTAGACTAGAGCTTTAGCTCTCTGTTCTAGCCTTCTGTAAGTCCCTAGAACCTTATATTTTGGCTTTCATAAAACTTATCACACCTGGGACTCTGGGGTGGCACAGTCAGCTAAGCTTTCAAGTCTTGATTTCGGCTCAGGTCAGGATTTTACGATGGTGGGATAGAGCCCTGTGTGGGGCTTCATGCTCAGCCTTGAGCCTGCTTGAGATTCTGTCCCTCCCTCTTTCTCTGTTTCTCTCTATATATCTCAAATTAAAAAAAAAAATTATCATGTTTTTCCATGTCTGTCTCTGCAAAAGCCTGTAAGTTCTATGAACCCAGAGAATACTTTTGTTTACCTTAGACATCACTGTGCACTAATAATCTAGTATAGCTCCTATTATGTAGTAAATGCCAAGTGAATACATGTTGGATGGATACTTGATGAAGAGATACAAAAATGTAGCTTAATATGCTGCGTTTGAGTTAAGCTAAGAAGATAGAAAATTGAAATACATGATGATAAATGCTATGAAAAGGCATCTATGGCTCTGTTTGTTAAGTATTCGATTGTCTTTCTCTTACTTATTTTGGACAACCACACCATCGTATTCCCTCTGCTCTCGACACCTCTTATCTAGGCAAGTTGACCCCAAAGCCTTGTCCCCTGGATGTGCATATGACCAAAGCAAGGACCTTCAAGGTCAGTAACTGGCACTAGACAGGGACTAACAAGAAAGTGAGACCTTGCCTCTAAGTTGTTGAGCCTGGTGGAATGTAAACCTTGATCTGCAGGGGGCCATCTTTGCACCACATGAGAGGAGTTCACTTAAGAATGAAATCAATATCTGTGAAAGAGGAGTTCAGCTAGCAACTGACCAAATTGCAAATACATTGTTGGAACGTTTTTATCAGATCATGACTTGACTTTGCCAATGGCTTGTCTTTTCCTTTTAATGAAATAGCCCATTTTAATCTAAATTAAATTAAGTTTAGCTTAAGTCACTGTGAATTCAGTTTTGTAAACTGCAATGGAAAAAGTTTGAACTCATTTTTAGAGGCATATGCAAGAGGCAATGATAGAACTCTTGCCCAAGGGGACAGAGGGCTTCAGAGAAGCTCATAGAGAGGATACTCCTGATGCTAAACCCAAATTAGGGTTGTTAATACTCGAGAGAAAATTAAGCCTGAGCTTGGTACCAATTGCATTTTGGGCACTCATGCCCTTGACAGAAGGCATTAAGTCATACCTAAATGCATGACTTTGTCACTTGGAGCCAAAATATGCCTAAAGCCCATACATATACTTAGCCCATACATTATACATAATCTTCCCTTTCCTAATCCCTAATTATCCACATTTTTGTGGGGCAGCATAGCTTTCCAAGCGATGCACCTACCAGAATAGTGACCAAATCAGGTCTTGAACCCACTCTAGTTGTACCATCTACAAGCAGTATTAAAATACTGCAGGAAATTTTCTCAGTTTCTCTTAATTTCACAGGTCCCTTCTTCTTTATCCATAGAAGTATGATAGAAATACCTACTTAAAATAGGATAAAATATAATAAATGCCCAGCCTAGAGCCTAGTACATAATAGAAGGTTATGTTTAGTTAGCTAAAATGTTCTGAGAGAATTTTGCACCCTGACTTCTCACGCATAAAGATGTTACACTATTTCTGCAATTTAAGTATAATGTCTAACACAACCTGGACACTCAATAACTCTTTGTGGAGGAAATAAAATAAAACAGAAGACCATCATAGGCACACTGGATCCACTTTGTCTTCAACTTTCTTCTTCATCCACTGTAGCCATGATTCTATGTTCACTACTCTATGCGTATCTCATCTCCAAATCCTCCAGATATATTTCATCTCTTGCCAGACTTGACCTCTAGGTAACATTAAATCCCATAGGCCATTTTTCTTTTCTTAAAACTATCTCCTCTGAGTTTTAAGGAATTGTTTCCATTTTCTACTCCTTTATGAACACCTCTCTCTCTTGAGTTGGTTAGCCTTTCTATACTTAATCATTAACATTGGTGTTTAGATGGGGCACCTGGGTGGCTCAGTCGGTTAAGCATCGACTTTAGCTCAGGTCTTGAGCTCATGATCCATGAGTTTGAGCCCCATGTTGGGCTCTGTGCTGACAGCTCAGGGCCTAGAATTTGCTTCTGATCTGTATCTCCCTCTCTCTCTGACCCTCCCCCACTCACACTTTGTCTCTCTCTCAAAAATAAATTTAAAAAATTTTTAAAAATTTTAAAAGTTGATGTTTAGGTGATTATAATGGGGAGAGGAAATGGGGAGTTAGTGTTTAATGGGATCATAATTCCAGTTTGGGGACATGATAACTTTTGTAGATGAACGGTGATGATCATTGCACAACATTATGAATGTATTTAACGTCATAGAACAATGCACTTAAAATTACTTAAAATGGTAAATGTCATGTATGTTTTCAACAGTAAAAGAGTTGGTATTTATCCAAATTTTGTCCCAGTCTTCTTCTTGTTCAATATTTTCTTTTATAGTAATCCCATTCAACCTCAAACTTTCAACTGTTGTTTACACTTTATCCCTTAAACTTAATTTTAAGATCTATTATCACTAGCCTCAAATGATGCCCTGGACCCATCAATTCGGTCATTCAGAAATCATTCCCTGTATGCCATTTACATATCCAGCCCTTAGCCAACAATTGGGTGTACACTGTCAACCAGCGGATATTTTTATTTAAGTATTTGTCCTAGTTTGGGTTCTGTCCAAATTTATCCTGAAACCAGGGGTTGGGTACAGATCATTTGGGGGAGGGGGGTTATAAGAAGCACAAGAGGATAGGGAGCAGGGAACGCTGTGTTAACGAAGTGTCATGGATCATTGTGGGGTATGGGCATTTCATCTACTGGGGATCCTCTCAAGTTGTATGGAACTACCTCAGAATGATCCCACCAGAGCTTGGAAAGGCTGGCACATATATCCACAACTCCCACCTCGCACTGTTCACAGGTTGTCCACATGGACATTAACTACCTCACACTTCTAGATCATGCCTGCTTGAAGACAAACGAGTCTCCATGATACTGGAGAAATTCCTCAAACAAGAGAGACTTGCTTCAGACCCTTTTTAATTTTTTTGACATTTTTTTTTTGAGAGAGAGAGAGAGGGAGAGAGAGAGAGCGAGCATGAGTGGGGGAGGGGCAGAGAGATAGGAAGATGTAGAATCTGAAGCAGGCTCCAGGCTCTGAGCTGTTAGCACAGAGCCTGACATAAGGCTCAAACCCACGAACTGCGAGATCATGACTTGAGCATAAGTCAAATGCTTAACCAACTGAGCCACCCAGGCACCCCTCCAGACTCTTGAAGTGAGGAATTCTCGGTGTGCTGAAAACAGCATTCCCCAGTTACCCTCAAGAACTCATGTGGACCAGGACAACACCAGGTCTTCTTTCAACACCTCCTGGGCCTCTTAAATCAATAGCGTCCAAACTAAACACTCAGCCATCGCTCTCACTGTTGCACCTCAGCCTGTCTCTTTATCGCAGTCAACGGCACATTGTACACCCCATCAAATATGAAACATGGTATCCCCACTTACTGAGAAACTACTGCATCCCAGGCACTGAAACACGTTCATTTGCTTTCTCTCATATGTTTGACTATGCTGCAGGAATAAAGCATGTTCCTCATTCTAAAAATAAATAAATTTAAAGATCACAGTCTTCAAGTAACTTCCCCCAAATAGCACTGTCGTGATATAACAAAAGCAAGTTTCAGACCCACATCTGATTGACTTCTAAACCTAGCCTCATTTTACTTTTCTGTAAAATGGATCTAACAGTATTTCTTCAAAGCGTTGGTGAAGGAGTTATATATGTTATCATATATGTAATATCTGGCATAGTGCCTCCCAGGGTAGATATTTCATACATGTTGGTACCCCCCTCATGACCAGGACTGGTTCATCTCTTTCTTAGTAGAGCACCAAGAAAAGTATATCTTCTTTTTGCTTTCAGTATCTGAAACAGTAATAGAAGTTCAATAGATGAGTGCTCAATCTTACTTAAGTTTTTTCCCTCTGTGTCTCCTGACTTCCCTTATCTTTCATTCTAACTCATCATCCATATTTTCATTAAAATCATATATCTAAACTAAAAAACTTTCAAGGGTTATTGTCACTTACACTGTAATCCACAGTTGTTCAGCGTGTCACAGAATGTGTTTCATGGCCTATGCTGTTTTAATGTACACACAACACTGAACTCTTTAGGTGCCCTGGGTCATTCTGTGCTACCTCCTTCAAAAGGCTTCTGTGCCCTCACTCTGCCTGGTATCTTCTTCTCAAACTGGGCTTCATCCCCAGATGAGGTCACTCACTCTCTGTGAATGCTTCTTTCCTTAACCACTGAGCTCCTTAGCTGCCTTGGGTTTAGTTTATAATATACCCTTTAGAATCCCCTCCATACCTTATGCATACTCTGCAGAGCACTTATAGCAGCCTCTTGCAGAAGCTTCATGCTGCAAGAGAGGAGATTATATTGTATTCATTGTCTTTAATCCAAGATCTAATCAATGAGATAATAAAAGAGTGACTATATAGTGTTTAATGGGTCAATTGAACACAGTTGTAGCTCATGCTAGCCTTTCTAAAAGTCTTCGATGAAATTGTCTCAGATAGTTTTACAAGCAGAAGTTTCATTTTAGGAAGCCATGGGATATAAGTAAAGATAGTTGACTGAGCAACATTTTTGCACAAATTGATCTGAAACCATAGGGGGATGAGAAAACAGATTTCAGGAACAAGCAGAAAACTCTGCCAAGTCACAGTTTATATTATGCTGCCTCTTATTCTCTTATTAGTGAGTACACTCCTGAGCTGTACATTTAGCAATAAATAATTAGTTCCATTATGGGGGATGGGGTGTGGGGGTGAATTATAGGTGAAGGCACCAGTATTAATAAATACATTAAGATCTTTACTTATTGCACAGATATTTGTGCAACAAGTATGTACCAAGCAATAGGTAAAGGATGCAGCTTCTGGTCTGGGCCATGCTCCCATGCAAGGAGGAAGGATCCCACCTGAGTGCCTTTTGGTATTCCCTCAGTGGTAAAAGGAGAGGCAGAGCAACCTCTGACTGAGAAGGACATCATGACCAGAGGGTCCGGTCCCTCGAAGATGAGGATCTGGGTCTGTAGGCTATCCTTCAAGTCCAGCAGCAAAAGTAGCCAAGATAAAAGGAATCTAGAATGGATAATGCAGTAGTGAAGTGATAAAAAACCAGTTGCAGCCTTGAGACCAACAATAGCTGGATGAGCATTGTTTATCTTTCTTTCTTTTATGTTACAAGATCCCCTCAAGAATAGAGTTCCACCAGGGGGCACCTGGGTGGCTCAGTCAGTTAAGCATCTGCCTTTGGCTCAGGTCATGATCTCACAGTTCGTGGGTTTAAGTCCCAACTCAGGCTCTGTGTTGACTGCTCAGAGCCTAGAGCCTGCTTTGGATTCTGTGTCTCCTTCTGTCTCTGTCCCTCCCCTGCTCACGCTCTGTCTCTCTCTCTGTGTCTCAAAAATAAATAAATGTTAAAAAAAAATGGAATTCCCCCAGAATTCTGTGGAAACTCTTTCTTGACTGTATATGGGTAAATTCACCTGCAGTGCACAGAGGTAAACAATGGTAGACATGGAGATTCAGTGTCCAGATTCACCTTCATGAAGGATATATTGCCCATTCGTGGACAGTATGGTCAAGAAAGAGTCTCCTGCTGTTATTTCCATTTGAGTCTGTCTGTAGAGAACTGTCTCATCTAAGGTCGTGTCCTTCCCAAAGCAGTGTGCATCTTTGTGACTGAGTGAAGTGAGGTGGGTGTAAATCTGAGTGATCAGAAGCCTCAAGGCCCAGTATATGAGTATAAGTTTGTAGTGGATTTCACCTGAGCTACAGCCTACCACTGGATGGCCTCGATAGATAATTGCAAGACAAAATTCTCCCAATGGGTAGAGATTTGATTATTCACATTGTGTTGAAAGAGAAATTCCCTGAAATCGGCTTATATATGAAACTTGGGCAGTGGCAAATGAAATGGCCTGGCTGGCCAGAAAAAATGTAAAAGGAGAAAAACTGGAAGATGAGGGCAAAGGGGGTCTGGGCTAGGGGGAGGTGGGCAGGCAAGGAGATCAAGAAGGGCATCAAGTAGGAAGATGTTTTTATGTTAATTTCCACTAGTGTGCATTTATCATGAAAGGTGTGCTCACCAATTAAGGAGAAACAATGTCCTGACCACCTCCTTTCTAACAGAATTATAGTAAGTGCACTGGCTGTGATGATCAAGATGAAGGATATGCATGAGGCCCCACTAGCCAAAACTGACCTCCCTGCAGCAACTGCCACAGTTCAACCTGCAGCGACAAAGCTCAACTCTTGGTATCAAATGGGCACCATTACTTAAGGAGATCAAATGATCATTTTATGGAAAGTGACTGTATTGAATTTCTTTCAACCTGGAAATATAAGCAATTCATCTTCACAGGAATAGACATAGGAATACATGAATACACATGCATTCTGGTATGGTCATGGGTTTCCTTCCCTTTTTGCAAGGCCTCAAAGATATCTTTGTGTGGACCTGTGATTACAATTCTCCACTTTCCATATGTCACCACTTTGAATCAAAGACCTATATATGGTGCAGTGTCCCCAATAAGATGACTATGTGGGACAAGAAACCCAAAAGTGGAAGCAGTAGAGTCCGTACTTGCCATCTCTCCTGGTGACTCACTTGGGGAATGTATGCTTCTTGTCGCCATGCTGCGAGTGGAAGTATAATTAGCTTTTTCTACACCCAGGACTTTCTCATGCCCTGCTGTGTCTCTTTGGACCACAGTCACCACCTGTCACATATTGATTTCTGAAGTGCATGAAATACACATCAGGCCACTGTAGTCCCCAGATTATACTTTTGCAAAATGTCCTCTTAAGTCCCTGTTTATTTGACTTGAAGTGAGAGAAAAGCAAAATTCTCATTGTCCCCATGGGGAGAAAGGAAGGAAAGTTCCCTAGACACGAGCTTCTTTAAGGAAATGTTCTCTCTTGACCCCTCAAAGACAGATCTTGAGGGCTAAGGGACTAGAAACCAGTTTTGGAGTAGCAGAACATTTTCCACTGGTCATGGCTTTGTTCTTGGCTTTTGGGAGCCTCAGAGAAAAACAGAAGCAGGAAAACAGGTCCCATTTAAAATTCTGTTAAACAAGGTTACGAACATGTGCTAAAGATAACACGAGGGGGGCTTTGAATGCCAGGCCAAGGAGATTGAAAGACATTAAAAATTCTCCAAACAAATTTGTGGTGATGCTTGTTCCTGCCTTTATAGATATTTCTTTGTTTCTGCTTGTAGTTTCTACTAATGCTCAAAAATGCCCCTGACATAAGTACGTTGGAGCCAGGTGAAAATTTGGTTTTCATTATATGCCTCAGATAATATATCAGCTCCCATTGATTTGAAACTGAACTGAGGTCTTCTAAAAAGACTTAAATTTCTTTTCTGGGTTTTTAGATTGGACCAATTTCACTCAATTTTGAATTTCATTACAAACTGCCTACTGAATTCAATGGAAAGCCAATTTTCCTTGCAAGCCCACCAAATGCATGTCTCCAAATTGCACTCGAACTTTTCTTAATGGGATATCAGCAACCTCCATGATAAATATTGATCTTGTATCCAGCCATTCTGAAATAAGACATTTCCCATTATCATGTGTTTCAGCCTGTGGAGGCAAATCCTCCAAAATAGAGGCTAGTCTTCACCTTTCATCAAAAAAACTAGTACAGCTGGTTTCTCTTGAGCCAGGAGGATCTGAACAGATTTTTAAATGCCTTCTCCTCAAATCAGCCATTAGATTTTGAAGCCTAGTAGTCAAGGGCTTATTGAAAATTTGTGGTGTCAGTAAGAGAATTACAAGGATCCTCACGTACAGTATATACACCCGGGGAAGGCAGTTCTCTTTGTTCATGGAAAACCTACCATTTTGCCTAAGACTACAAACGTAAATACCTAAAAGTTTTATAAAATTTAAACTGCAGGGAAAAAAAGGAAAGAGTTATCTGTTTTTGATTAATACATCAGAGGTCTCTCTGTCTCTTGCCTGAGTCTTCCTAAATTCATCTTTCTACTATAGGCCTATAATCTTTCCACTAAAAGCTTGATTTTATACTGGAATATCTGATCCCCTTCCTCAAATTTTAGCAGTTCTCCATGGTTTAAATGCTCGAAGGCTTAGTCTAGGAATCTAGAATATTTGCATTCTGGTTCCAACTTATTCCTACACCTCCACTTCCCCTGATTCCTACAGGATGAATCCTTTCCTTAAGTACCATAACCCCATTAGGGTACAGAATATTCTAGCTTTTTCCTGCTTGTATCTTAAGAACACACAGTCTTCTCAAATGGTTTTCCAATTGACAGATTTCATACAACAAAGTCCTTAGACGAGGACTTGGAAGCAGGTTTATTTGGGAGGACCCCTGAAAATAAGAGTGAAGGAACGGGGAGAGTGGGTCAAGCAGAGGAAGGTACATTATGAAACAGGTTGCTGTTGTGAACAAATGGCCCTCAGTGCTTGTGGGCACTTTCTTTACAACCTACTAGAAAAAGTGTCAGCATTATGTCCAAAGCTGGAAGCAGGGACATCTACCTCTATCTTCCATTCTTCGATAGCGGAAGGTTCCTGGAAGGCATCTATTCACCTACCTTTCTGCACTGCATGAGGTACATGAGCTAAGTAGCCTTCAGTAAGAAGAAATCCCTGCAGCAGCAGAAAGTAGAATCTCACTGTATCTGTTTGGGGTGGGATGCAGTCACAGTACATGGAACTGTCCAATAGGATGTCACTCAAATCACAGGTGCGCTGGGGACCATGGTTTGTGGCATCACTAGGAATGGCCCATCTTCCATTGATACTTCAAAGTGAGCCCAAGAGAGACTAATGTTTGCTTTTTCCTGGTCCTTGACTTCAGATACACTACCTGGCTTCTGCTTTTATAGTTCCACAAGTAACTCACAGGCGTTATTTAAGGCCTCATATGAATGCCTTCTCAAAGAGGCCCCAGGACCTCTGGTTGTTATTGTGCTTGCATGGTTAGTCGATCAGTGTATAGGACTATACAAACATGAGGTACATCCCTAGCCTCCAACAAGACTCTCTGCTCGATAACTACCACGTGTGACTTTTACTTTCACAAATGCTCAGAATCTCCTTTCTATACAGTTCATCTTCCCACCTCCCTTATTTAACCACGTTAATACCTCTTTAACTGCTAGTTAATGTCCTTCATTTAACATCATTTTGTCTATCAGAATATGGCTTATGCTTCAAAATCTCACTTGGCTGCTGCATCATTTATGAAATGATCTCCAAGTGCCCCGATATAAAATGATCCCTCCTTTCTATTAATCCCTGTGATAACAACTAAGTAATTATTTCATGATGACATGCAAACATTAGCAGAGATGCCCCTTGCTTTCAGATTCTAAAGCAACAGAGAAATCAGCCTTCCCAAACATTCGGGGACGCTGCACATGGACGGTGGGGTGAGGGGATGGAGATAACCTACATTATTTTTCTGATTCTTGATTGCTGTCTCTTCTGAATTAATTCAGTTTGTGGACCACCTCATAGATGATCTCTATTCAGACACATGTCAACATAGACCTGACATGTAGCTCTCTCCTCTCAAGTCCAGCAACACCAATAGCCATAACATAGCTAATCTACATGAGTCTTCTTTTTCCTAGAAAACTGACAAAACTTCTAATGTATCGCTGGGATGTAAAAATTGCATTGGCCATGTGTGACAAACAGGGATTCAGCTTTCTTCCATAGTAATGAGGGTCCTTTGGTTTCCTGTCTCTCTTTTCTGTCATGCCTTCTTTATCTCCCTCCATCTTAAATTTCTGCTCATTTATTTTTTTCTATACCATGCTGTCAACCCTCCAACATCAACCCAGATATAACCATCATGGTATTTGCCTAATACAGTCAGTTACTTCCCTTAAAGGGAGATTGGTACCACTTGTAAAGTGATAATTTTGGCCTTTAAAGGGAGGCTATCACTAAAAGATGGATATGAAGCTGATAATGGTAAAGGAGCTTCTAAGAGAGATACTCCCTGGGTCTGGCTCTACTTAAGGGACCAGACACTGTTTTGCTGGCACCCAGTAATGACAAGACACTGAAAAATTGACTCACTAAGTAAACAAAGACAAAACTGATGTCTCCAAAGTGTCATTTCACCCATACACAATGAGAATATAGTCATCTTGGGTGCTAGAGATGGTCAGATTTTTTTCTAAGTCTTTTCTTTCTCTGAAGTCAATAAACATGGGACCCCAAATCACAACCAGAAACTTTTATCAGGTCACCATGAGGAATCATTGTAATAGAGTGGAAACAGCCAAAGTCTTTGTCATCAATGTAGTATGTCCTTCATGCCCTGTAGTAAGCATACAAATGAGGACTGTAGGAAGAATCCCAAAAGAAAGAACAATTGGGCCAACGTATCCAAATGATTGGACACTGTTAATATAAACTCCTCTGTCCCTTCTCTTAACACGCATTCCCAACCCCATTCTTATTGACACATTATTTTCTAAGTATATTAATATATTCAAAACTGGTGCTCTGGTGTCTAGCCATCCCAGGAACTGTGTTCTCCTTCCAATAATCCTGCCTGCCTATGCTCTGTCTTGTATATTAACAGCTTAATTTTCCTCTGGTCCAAGTTCTTAGCATAGTTGATATTTTGGTTCAGGCACAGTGGTGATATTCCACAATTTGTAGCTCTACTATTTAAAATCCACACTACAAATTGCATTTCTTTGTACTCCATTTTACAGTCTATAGCTTGTCCTACCCAACTGACACTTGCCTTATTATAGATATGTATGTATGCTTCCAATCAATATTTTTCTCTTAAGTTATGAGCTCTTTAAAGGCAGGGGCAAAATCCAGGGGCAGTAAGAGACCTACAGAGATGTGAAGTATAGTATATAAAGCAAGATGCAAAGGAGAAACGAGTAGCAACCATTTCATTGAGCATGTAAAAGGCGAAATAAGTCTGCCTTAAATATTGTTGATAAAGATTCATGTCATTAGATTGAAATTTGAGGAATCACACATGATTTTTTTTCGAAGTATGAGTGATACCGTCCTTGGTTTATGACCATGAGCAATCCAATAAAGGAGGATGGGATGAGAACAGCACTAGGCATCTTATGGAAAGTCATCAAGACCCAGGGTGACAGAGAGATTGCATCCAAGAAGAGGGATGTGATTTGCCAAATGGGATGAGAAACACATCTGAAGTTACATGACTGACCTCTATCATCATTGCCTGAGTATCTGCCGGTTAAAAGAGAAACAGGGTGGTAAAACTTAGTTGCTAAAGCTGCAGGTCCAGCTCCTGAGTGTGAAGGGTAGCTCTTCCACTTGCCACTGAGGCACACCGGTGAGTTTCTGTTTTCTTCTTGGTATAATGAGGTTGAGAATGTCTACCTTAAAGGGCTATTGTTGAGGTGGTATTTTAATAGCTTACAGTCCCTGAGTACATGGAGTGGCCTAGACACCACCTGAGAATGCAGTTGTGTAATCTCATGCAGTCCTTTGAACAATCCTGAGATAGGTGGCCAGACTTACGAAGGAGAACAAGATGGCACGGAGAAATCACTCAGGGTCAGCAGTAACACACGCTGGAGCTACAATTTGAGCCCCAAGTGTTCTGATCCCAGAGACCCCCTGTTCTTAACCAGATACCTGCCCTGCCTCCTAAGTGGCCCGTTCTACCATTAAAGTTCTCCTTATATGAGACAATGCACAGAAATTCTTTATACCGGAACTTAAAACATAAGCGCCATTTCTTATTACTTTATCAGTACTACATCCATAATTATTAAGTTCTACTGGAAAATATTAGACTGGGTTTCAGGCAACCTTAATTCTGGGCTTAGCTCTGCCACACTAACTTGATGTATGACTTTGGGGAAGTCATTTCCTTCTCTGTTACTCATTTTTCTCCCTGTAGAATGAAGCCTTGCCGTGATACTTCCTTACTTTCTCCTCCAACAGCCTATGACTCATAGGTAAATGTAAGTGTTATTTATCAAACACCTTAGAGGCTCCACTGAGCAAACTTTAAAGACCTTAAACTTTGCTTCCTGAGTGCTTGCTTTTACTATGTATTTTAGAGATGATGCCAGATCGGAGGGGAATTAAGAAGACCAACAATTTATTTGCATTATGTGTTTCAGTCAAGAACTGAGAAGAAAAAGAAAAACAAGTGAAAAAAATCCCATCTTCATTTTCCAGAGAGAGGCTCAGAGCCACAGAGGTGGAGAGATTTCATTGCCTGTCCAGAGTGATCTTGGATGTCCCTTGAAATAAATTGATCTGGGGTCCTAACATATGTAATTTCAATTTCGGTAATGGTAGGTCTGCAGCATTAGCCGCAGTTGCCAAAAAAAGGGTTGACATTTATTACAGGCTCAGACATGGAGAAAAATGATTCTTCACATGAATACATTTGCCTAAAGCAATGATAGTCTCAGAGGGAAATCATAAACAGAAAGAAAATGCTACTTGACTACCCTCAAATCCTGGGAAACCTAGAGAGGCTGAAGAACAAATAATTAGCATTCAGGAGAATCCGCTTCCCTTTTTTCCTCAGCTCACTGTAACGGATTCTGCTGGTGTTCCGCCATATCCCCTTGGTAATTTCCATTCCATGTGTGTCAATGGCCTCCTGCTCAGGCATCTGCGCTTCTCTGCCTGGGGGCTTTCTCTGGCTGAGCGTGGGGCAAGCGAGAGGTGCCAGGCGGCTGACGCTCCTGGGAGCAGTCCTCAAGTGATGCCACATGGTACCGAGTGGCTAAGTATCTCAGCTTCCTCGTCTCTCAGGCAGGACAACTTTTTGGTCTGTTCTCCCCAGGCATCAGAGGTCGTGAGCAAGACTGAGCCCCAATACCCATGTCAGTGACACACTCTTTCACCGCACCTGCACCTGGAATTGGCTTCTGTGATGGTTTTGAGAACACACCTGTCAGATCTCTGACTTCAGGGAAGCAGCTGACTGAGAGACCCAGCTGCTTTGTTCTTACATCCAACAGCACATTTGCACTAAGGCCACACTTCCCAAGAATTGCTCTTAGCCACTGACTGAGAGACGGGGATGCTGAGGCATGTGTGATGATTCTCTGATAGCTTCCTAGGACTCAAGGGCTCCATACAGGTCTCATCAAACTTTTCTTAGCAGCCTAAGGTGCTTCTGCCAAATGCCCCTCCTTCTCTGTCTCCTTCAAACCTCCACTGAAATCTGACTATTCTCCAGGCTTCTTCTAGTCCCTTCCCATTTTCTAATAACATAGATGCTTTCGCCCAATGAAATCTGTATGCGTGTAAGCCTACCTTGGTGTCTGCTTCTCAGAGGACATGGAATAATACAGCTTTCTTTCCTTTTTCTGTCTTATTTCCCTGTTACCTACCAGTGTTTCTTGGGATAAACCAATTTGGGATCACCCAATACACCACTTACATTCAAATCTTTGTTTCACACTCTGCTACTAGGGGCATCCAACTTAAGAAGATACTTCCTCCTGGGGCACCTGAGGGGCTCAGTCAGTTAAGCGTCTGACTTTGGCTTTGGTCATGATCTCATAGTTTATGGGTTTGAGCCCCGTGTCAGGCTCTGTGCTGACAGCTCAGAGCCTGGAGCCTGCTTCAGATTCTGTGTCTCCCTCTCTTTCTGCCCCTCCCCAACTTGTGCTCTCTTTTTCTCTCTCTCAAAAATAAATATTTTTTAAAAAAATAAAAAAAGAAGATCCTTCCTCCTTTAATTCACAACACCCTGTGTCTTGTAACTTCTATGTTCCCTCCATCACCTGCCCATGCATGAGCACACACACACACACACACACACACACGCACGTGTAAACACTGGCGATGGAGTACTTTAATATAAAATCATTTGAGATAATATTCTTCCACAGGTTTAAACATAAAGTGGGTAGTGAATGTTAAATGCAGACATTTATTAGAGACTTCAGAGACGGAAGTACTGAAATCACAGATGCCTAATGATTGATTAATGTCCAGTTCAACTTCGTACATGAGATCTATATAATGATGGTTTACATCTGAATGCGTAAGCAGGACCCACCAAAGCATCCAGATTCTACAAAGATTAGAAAGAATATGAAAAGTTTCCAGGACAAAGGGTGAAGATTATGGTACCAAACTGACAAAGTCTTTCTCTTTGATAACGTTACTGTATATAATAGGGTTAGTGACCATGCTGGTTGGAAGAAGGCTCAAATTGGGAGACGAATGAAAAGCCAATGTGGAGTCAAGGGGCTTATTATTATCGATTTGAGTCTTGTATAAAAACATGCCCATTTAAAGCTATTTTGAGATTTCATCTTTCTTCTGACTGCCTTTATCTGGATAAAACAGTTTCACTAGTTAATGCTTATCAGATGAAACTTCATCCTCTCTCTTGTTGCCTGAGAATGATAATATAGAGCAGGTTTTATCCAGGGATACATGACCTCATCACCTTGAGGAACACGAACACACCACATATGGTAGGTGGTTTTTGTATACCACCTCCTATCCACTCCACTCACGTGTTTATCCCAGACATTGCTATGACGATCGTTTGCAGTGTATATATTCTTAAACCACTTCCCTCTGTTGCACTAAACATCTCATGCTACACATGAATTCCTTGTAACAATTAGATAAGCCATTCTTGACACCTGGATAAGCCTGGAATTATAATAAAGTTAATACTCCAAGGGTCTAATTCCTAACCAATGGGATATTGAAGCCAAAGTTAAATACAACCTTTTTCCCTGTCCCTCAGGCAGACAAGTTTGAGGATCATGACACATGGATCAAAGGTTTCCAAGCAGAATTTAGCTAAGAGATCCATAGTGACCATCCCAATAATAAACTCTAGAGTAGTCTTTCCTTCCTTGCTTGCTTCATTTTCCTTATGACCTATCCATTTCCTTGTGGATACTTCCCAAAATAAACTATATGATACAAGCCTTTGCCCGAGACTCTGCTTTTTGAGAAATCTTGGCTAACACTAGTATCTAAAACTCATGGGAGAAAGGACAAAGGTAAAATCTAGAAAAACCTGGAGAAAAGGATTTGATATGGCTAAGAACAAACATCTGGCTGGGGGTCAGTCCAGAAACTCAATACACAGTGTGGTAAGAACTCTGGTTTTATTTCAAATAAAATTTGGTGTAATGAATTTGGTGTACGGGGAGATACAATAGAACAGATGGGGTCTAACATACTAAAAGAAGGAGATCTTAGTAGGGGTGAGTCTACAATTTCAAGGAGTTGGAGATTAGGTATTTCTCAGTGGTCATACTTTTTAAACTAACAATGTAGTTAGGCACAGAAGACAAAGCACCATCAGGAAGGAGAGAGGGTTGGTGGTTAGGGGTTGTCCAGAGTCTCATGCCCTGCGTGCAGGTAAAGCTTGTATAGACATGACAGAATTGCCCAATGTACTTAAAGTCACCTAAATAAATGAAGAAACTGTCAATTGTGTACATTCTGCAAAGCATAATATGGCAGACAAATTAATCGACAAAAAAAAAATTAAAAGACAAGTATGAATAGCACTATTTAATTCGAATCTCAGTGCTATTTCATTGCCATTGTTTAGTGGAGATATCCACCATAATCCTATTCAAACAACACAATCCCTCCCCGCAAGAATTTTATACATACAGCATCTATGTCAGTCGCCGAGTATATGGAGACCTGTGACCAAGGTTCCTGGGGGGTGGAGATCATTCCAAATGATGAAAGTGCCAGAGCTTTGGCCAAGTGGCCCATGGTTTATGGCAGTGCCAGGGGAAAACCTGACTGCTAAGCAGGACCCAAGACAGAAGGCTATTTGGATTGATTGGGCATGCAGTTGGGGGACTGTGACTCAGTGTATGAAGCATCCACCTAACGCAAACCAGATAATGGACTTAAGGCACCATAGATGGTTAGAAACCCCAAGAGCTATCCAGAAAAAAGATGCTAAAACACAAACCGTTGTGTCCAGGAGTTCTCAGGTGCTGGGAGACATAGGGAAGAGCATTCAAGGGTCGCTGCAGGTACTGAAGCTTCATAAAGCTTGGGAAGGGAGGATTTAAGAGCACTTGGTCAGGGTAGCAGCTGTGCGGCCACAGTGCACAGCACAAGTGTATTAGAGAGAGACTTTTCTCATCCATCTATGTCAACGAAGCAGGCACTTTTTAAGGTACTAAAGCAGTGATTCTCAATCAGGGGTGACTTGCACCCGTCAGAGACATTTGGCAAAGTCCAAAGATATTTTTGGCCGCCACAACTAGGGAGTCGCCCCTGACGTGTCTTGAGTAGAGGACAGGGTTCCTGACAATTATCCTGAAGATTCCTACAATCCCCATAACAAAAATGCATCTGGCTCCGATGTCAATAACAGGAAGGCTGAGAGATTCCAGACTAGAGGGATGTTTACAATCTTCTTAGAGATCCTAAGCTGGTAAGAGGAAAGAGGCTTACTCTCCAGAAAGAGTAGGGAGAGAAGTTACATTTCATAGCACCTGAGATGTGTCAGGTCTGGTACACAACTTCCTTTGAATCTCACAAAGGTAGGTATAATAACATCACTTTACGGAAAAGGAAACAGAGTCTCAGAAAGAGAAGCAACAACCCAATAAATAACTCATCTTAGCTTGGACTTAAATCTTTTACAGACAAAATCCAAAGCTGAGACCTTACTGGAAAAAAAAAAGTTATTTTTTTCTAGTTTCAAAATGAAAGTCATTTTCATCGATCGCTTATAATTTTTAACAAGCCAGGAAAATGTCACTGTGCTCATGAAGGGCTTTATGTGCCAATAAGTTCAGTCTCAAGCTAGTAGCTTTTAATAAATGTAGACATCATGCTATTAGAATGTTTATTTAATCATTATGTTTTATTTAACACTGAAATATTAGGAATAGTTTTATCAGGGAGGTAGGATTACAGGTTATTTTTATGATTGCCTAATCATTTCCCCCAAAGTTTATAGAATTTTTATAATAAGCATATATTGAAAACTGTATATGCCAGATAGGTATATTTTAATGTGGTCTAAATATACAATTTGTTCAAGATATGAAATAAATGGCAGATAAAGTAGATGTTTATTTGGATTAGTTGGCCACAAAATCCAAAATTCAATTCCATTGGATAGGACCATTCTTTGCCTCCAAGGAACTTGCAAAATACAGTTTTGTCCAAACAGATTCAAATATTTGTAATGATTTCTCCTTAGAGCTGCCTGTGAAGTCTCTGCAAATAATCCCACAGCTAATTCGAATTCCATCTTTCCACAAATATTCCATCCACCGTTATTCGATGTAATATCCTCTACCCTTCTAACCTAGAGTGCCTTCCTTGAACTTGTGATATTCTAGCTACATCATTATTAGTTTCCTCCTCAAAATTATGAGCTTTGAAGGCCAAGTTCTATGCTTTTCCAGCTGTATATTTTCTTATCACTGAATGCAGCATCCTGCAAATAGAAGGAAGTCAATAAATGAGTGCTTTGTTGAAATAATTCTAGCCCTTGGACCAAGGTGTTAACAAACTGCCAGAATTCCAGAGAAGAAACAGGTGTGGGGTGTTGCAAAGAGAGTCTATGCTTAGCAGGCATGTTTATATTCAGGGTTAGTAGCCTCTATTTTTTAATTTACCTGATTTTTCCACAGTATTGACTTTTTTTCTTAAATAATTTCTTATTTAGATCTGAAGATCAAAAGTCTTTCAAGTTGAAGCCCTGCCTACACAGTCAGTTATGAGCTATACCAGAAACCACCCCCCCCCAAGAAACATTTAAAAAGCTCTGATATGAAAAATGTGTCACAACGCGAAGTTTTAAGGTGGACTAAGTAAAGAAATACGAAGCTCTACATTTGTGAATCGGCACTAAGCAAAAGGTTTTGACTGCCATGGCCTAAAGTTTAACCACACATCCAACAGGTGTTGGTGAAATGCATCGGAACAATGAGTGAAGTCTGCCATCTACAGGCTCCTAAGTGTATTACCGCGTAGGCACCAGTAGACCTTGATTCTGAACAAGCATGTCATGGGTGATACAAGACTACTCAGTGATGGGATCTCAAAGCCACAATCCTATGACAATCCCAAGACAACCTATGCTGAATTATCTGGAGTCCACGTTTTGTTTCCATCTTCAATAGAGGTATATAAGCAAAATGTTAAAGCTAGCCAAAAGAAAATGCTCCCATCACCCCCTTTCCTGAAAAATCATTACAAAATTGAAGATGTGAGGTTTGTGCATTCCCCATTTTTATTTGTATCATAGTGTTCTGACCTTCTTTGAATTGTAATTGACTCTACATGTGTCGATCTACCTGGGAATAAGTTAACTCTGTGCAGGAAACCCTTAGAACTGATTTTGGTATGCCCTCTTGTCTAGCACAATGGCTGGCCCATGGAAAATACTCCACAAAGGTTGGATGCATGAATAATTAAGGGAATAAAAATACATGAATAAGAAGGCAAATCAAGAAACTAATTATTTCTAGGTATTCTTGTTCCAAATTATCTATGATTTATGAATAAAAAATGAATGCATGAACACATACATATTTATGTAAAATGTGAATATATATGTATGTGCACATATATACATATACATACACATATATACACCTGTACCTCTATTGGTATCTTTGTCAGTTGTTTAGCAACTTCTGTAATAAATCCAGGGGTTTCCCACGTTTTCTTAAAACCCTTAAATCCGTATATTTACGATTTTAGAAATTCAGCTTTGGGATCCCAGCTATGTCATGTCATCAGACAAAACGTTCTGAAAGATTCATTTTATTTATAAAGTAAATGTGGTACCAAGGCCATAGTTATTACTTCTCATTTATTTTATCCTTTCTGCAATTGACTGTCTAGTTCTAGTCAGAGGAAATGAGAGCCAAGGAAAAATGTTTAGATAAGATCATTATAGACAGAATGAAAAAGAAAGTGGAAAAAATAAGGTAAAAATTTTTTCTCCTAAGAGATCTGGATTCTCTTCCCAGGTCTCCCTACCAACGCAACCTTGAGGAAGCTTTTTGGGTTTTTTATCTTGAATTATCTTCAAGAGGAAGGGGGCAAAAAGTCATTGTTCACTGCCACGTGCCAGGCTATACTTAGTATTTCCCTGAATTGTCACATTTAACATGCCTGGCATCCCCAGACTTGGGAGACACTGACAGATACACTGTTGGATGAGCAAGAAATTGAGTTTCAGGGAGGTTATTTCTGTAGGGTCACATTACAGAGGTACTGTGGTGCACTGGAAGCAGCTCCTACCAGCTTGTAAGAGTCCACTGCCCATTCAGAAATGCCATATTGGTCACTCGAAGTCAGCCACAGTGGAAATATTCATGACAGATATATCAAGGATTCCTACGAATCCGCCCTGACTCCTTCCCCAAGAGCCGACTGTTTAATATGTACCAGCATGCCCCTGGTTACAAAGCAATAATAAAAGTTTAAGAATAATTGACTCCAAATGCATGTTCTTTCAAATAGACCACAGTACCCCAGAGTTAAGGGATTGCCCATTTAAGATTTATATAGCAATTTGTAGTGGTTAAAACAATACTTTTATGTATATGCAGGTTCAATAAAATGAAGCTAATCTCTGTTTCTCCTTTCTTCCTCCCTGTTTCCTCCCTCCTCCTCCCTTCTCCCTTTCTATCAGAGCCCCAGCCACATCCTGAGGGCCTGCTGTGTGCTCCGTGCTTGACAGAAACTACAAGATTTACAACACTGAGGGAAATAAGGCCTGGGTTTGGCAAGGGATTTAGATAAAACCATGAGTTAACTAAGTATGGATCCCTGAATCCAGAATGAAATTTCCCTCCCTTTCACCTGCTATGTGAGTCTCCTGGTGACTCCCCAGACCTAGCCCTCAAGTTCTTCTTCTGACATGTTCTAGAGACCCACACTTCTCCCTGTATTCATTTCTTCAACAAATATCTGAGCGCAGAGTGTGTGAGACACTTTGTTCCCATTGCTCAAGACGCAGTCATGAAGTCAGGAGGGGTCTCTGCCCCTGGGCACTTTCCCTTTGGTGGGGGACACAGAAGCTGCAGGGACAGAATAGCAAGACAGTCCAGCCAGAGGGCTCTGGTTTGAAACCTGGGTCCACCTTTTTCTGTGGGGCTCTGGGAGGGTTACTTAACCTCTGTTCCTCAGTTTCCTCTCATACTGTAAGAGGAAATAAGAATAGTCCCTACATCTTAAAGCCCTTATAAGGATTACATTTTGTAATTTTTTTAATATTTATTTATTTTGGGACAGCGTGAGTGGGGGAGGGGCAGAGAGAGAGGGACAGAGGATCTGAAAAGGGCTCTGAGCTGACAGCGAGAGCCAGATTTGGGGCTCAAACTCACGAACCTCCAGACCTGAGCTGAAGTTGGGCGCTCAACCAACTGAGCCACCCAGGTGCTCCCATTTAGTAATGTTAAATAGCATTTGGTTCATAATGAGTTCTCCATACATGTTAGCTACTACTTTTAAAGGAACAAACTAATGACATTCTGTAGGGAGATTTATGAAGAGTCCAGAGGTTGGCATGAGGGGACAATTTTAGATAAAGTGATCAATGAAATCCTCTCTGATAAATTGATAAGAGGCAGAAGAGGTATCCATGCAGATAACACTTCCAGCGTTAGGAATTGAATGGCTAAGCTCTGAAACAGGGTGAGTGTTTAGTGCTCAGGAAGTGTTAGAAGCCAGTGTTCATGGAACACAGACAGAGTGCAAGGAGATGAAGATTAAGTAACAAGTGTGGAAGAAATTCTGTGAGGCCTATATAGCCCTAAGGAGTTTGCATTGTATTCTAAAAGCAAAGGAAATTTTTTAATGTTTAGTTTTGAGAGAGAGAGAGAGAGAAAAAAAAAATGCATGAACGGAGGAGGGCAGAGAGAAAGGCAGACAAAGAATCGGAAGCAGGCTCCAGGCTCTAAGCTGTCTGCATTGGAGCCTAATGCATGGCTTGAACTCACGAACCATGAAATTATGATCTGAGCTGAAGTCAGACACTTAACTGACTGAGCCACCCAGGCTCCCCCAAATAATTTTTGTATTATTATTTATTGTCAAGGTAGCTAACATACAGTGTAGTTTTGGCTTCAGAAGTAGATTGCGTGATTCATCACTTGCTTGCAACACCCAGTGCTCATCCCAACAAGTGCCCTCCTCGATGCCCTTCACCCATTTCCCCATCCCCCTAGGCCCCCACCCCCATCAACCTTCAGTTTGTTTTCTGTATTTAAAAATCTCTTATGGCTTGCCTCCCTCTCTGGAGAGAACTCCCAGTTATCACCAAATCTCAGCAGGCATTTGACTTAGGAACTGGTAAGGACTGTTGATTTAAATTGTCCGAAAGTCCCTACGACCCTTGCTTTTAGACATTCCCATTTCCCAGAAGCCTCCTTTGGGGCCCAAATTGGGAAGGAACAATTAGTTCTTCTCTGATCTCCAGCGAGGAATTGATTGGAGGATTCTTTGCCTTGGAGGCCAATCTCTTCTATCTCAGGATCCTCTTACAAAGTGGCAGTAACCTGGAGGTGCTTGGGTGGCTCAGTCAGCTAAACATCTGACCCTTGGTTTCAGTTCAGGTCATGATCTCATGGTTCATGAGTTCAGGCCCCGCCTCTGGCTCCATGCTATTAGCTTGGAATTCTCTCTCTCCCTCTCTGCCCCTCCTCTGCTCATGTTTTCTCTCTCAAAATAAACTTCATATTTAAAAAGAGTGGCAGTAACCTGCCTTTCCGAAGACAGTATTATTACTGTTATTGCTGTCGCTATTGTTTTATGAGTAGGGAAACAGCTTTAAATTTGGGCTCACTGGGAAAGGCTTATGACTATAATCCTGGGATTACCTACTTGCCCTGATGCCCCAGGCACAGCTCAGTGATCCACAGTGGGCAGCCCAAACCACCTGCATGCCATCTGCCAATCTAATTACTCATTGTACTAGCAAGAGAATGAGGAGTTAGCTGAAGACTATTTCTACTGAGTTTATAAAAGAGAAACTAAGACAACCTAGAAAATTCCAGGGCCTATGACAATTTCCCTACAAACATCGTTGTATGATGAACGCAGGTATTCCAGTGACCCTTTGTGTCACGTAAGCAAGTCAGCAATAATTCTCAGAATCCAAATTCTCCTATATCACATGCTTGCCATTAGCCTCCCCAACAACCCCATGCATACACTCTTTCTTAGACCTTCCTCTCAAATGCAATAAGGAACATGTCTGGCTTATTTTAGAATTCTTTTTCCATGTCCCACATTATTCAGATGACCTACAGCAAAATGACAGTGAACGGGAAAAAAGAGGGGCTCTTCTTGAACTGGCTTGGAGGCCCTGCTCCTCCTGCGTACCCACACTCCTCTCCGGACCTTCTTCCAGAGCACTGAGCCCTCAAGCAGGCCCAGTGCTCTCCCTGGGGGTGGAGTTCTGAAAGGTCAAGTTCTCCTTAGGGGAAGGAGGGAAGGAAGGCAAGGAAAATCTGGAGCCCTTTGCCTGTTAATGAATCCTACTTTCATCTCATTGGGGCAGGAAGGGCAAAATCTCCATAAGGGGTAGATACCAGGTCTTCGGCCCCATTGGCATCCTTATAGCATTTATTTTCCAGAATATTCCTTCTTGCTGCCTTCTTTTAAAACTCTTTCTCCACTATTGTAACTTGCTATCTAATAAAAATAGAAGTGGTGTTTTTATTTTATTTATTTTATTTTCATCATTGAAGCATAGCTGACGTATGACGTGATGTTAGTTTCAGATGTACAGTACATAATTCCACCTCCTGTACATCACTCAGTGTTCACCACGATAAGTGAGGTCCCTAGCTGTCACCACACAATCTTATTATAATGTTATCGACTATATTCCCTATGCTGTACTTTTCATCTCCGTGACTTATTTATTTTATAACTGGAAGTCTGTACCTCTCAAACCCCTTTATCTATTTTCTCTTTCCCCCACCCCATTCCCCTCTGTCAACCACCAGTTAGTTCCCTATATGTATGAGTCTATTCCCTTTTTTGTTTGTTTGTTCATTTGTTTCCTTTTTCAGAAAAAAAAATGCAAATATCATATGATTGCACTTGTATGTGGGTGTTTTTATTTTCTTTGGAAACCTAGCGATAATCTTTACTGTCATTGAGATCCTATTTTTGAAGGCCATTTTCACGAAATCACTTTTAGAGGCAATTTGGGGGGGGCAACAGGAATTTTTTCAATAACCATGACGGAATCCAGGGGTCTCACAGGTGGAATTGCTGGGAAAGATGTCCTCTCCGGGCTGCTGTTGTCCTGACCTTGAAACACGCGTGCGGAGCCTGTTTCATCGGCCATCTCAAATTGCCATGGAAAGAGGCGATGACAGTTTGCTTTCACCCAGTCCCTCGAGTTATGAGTAATTTTGCTAGACTCTTGTCATTTTCTGGCAGATTTAGCGAAGTTGTGCTGAATTTGCAAACAGAGGCAAAAGGCAAACAATGGTTTAAGCTGCTTTGAGATTGCCTCATTAAACCGCAGCCTGCTGGAAGCTTTCCGCTTTTAGCAATGAACGCATCAGAGCTCCACAATGATGTCACCATCTAAACCTCTGTTCACATTGCTTTGGGGCGGTAAAGCTGTCCCGTGAGCAACTAACAAAATAATAATAACAGTAATGATAATAATAAATACACAAGAAAGAAAAAAGGAAAAAGCAGAAAACTGCTCCAATTATCAGGAAAGCTGAATTTCAGACGTCCTGCTGCTCTACCAGCCCTGTCGCCAGTTAGCAATTTCCTTGAGTTTCTCTAGACTCAGTTTACCTCTCTGGAACTTGGATATGCTGACGCCTTTTCTGTTTGGGCATCTCACTGTGCTTGGCACTTGTTTCCTATCCAGAGATGAGGTTGTGTGTCGTACTCTCCAGGATCTTTCATTTCAGAAGCGTGCCGTTGTGAGATTATGTGAGCGCCCTTTACACAGGGCAAGTCCTAAATGCGTAGTAAGATACTCCCCAGAGTATTTTCTATTCGTCAATTCTGGCACAATCCACAAATAAGAGCAAAGTAAAAAGAATGGCACACTGAAATGTAGGGAAGAATCTTAAAAGAATACAGTTTTATTAAAGCTGCTGGCCAAACTACCTGGACCACACAGATATTGTGAGATAGGTGCCTTGATCCAATTCTGTCAGGTCAAGATTATGATTGAAGTTCATTGGTGCTGCTGGTAGTGACGATTCTCTTGTTTTGAGGAAACACCCTTCTGCTTCCAGGCACAGTCTCTCACTCTCTCCCGCCTGGCATTTCCTTGGACCCAAGTTACCCTCATCCTGTGGGTGCTCATACAGGTCAATGTTAGGAACATCTGTTTCCGTGGATACACCATCTATGTTCCCGGCCATTGATCCAATAAGAGGCAGATGCAGGCTCTTAGGCAGCCAGGGAGAGTTCCAGCACTGGCAGTTCCAGGTGCCAAGGGGACCACCATACATGTCGGAGAAGGCCGGTTCCCAGTAGCAGGCTGTAAGTTCCCCCACACTTCTGTTTCCTTCCCCTTCCATAGCCCACAATCCTGCCTGAGAGGAGTGTTTTGCATGCTACTTCAAGTACAACCATGACCTCTGGCACCAGCTCATGGGAATCTAAATGTTCTTGCCAAACATCAACCAAACCATGGGTTGAATAGAAACATTGCTGGCTCACTGCAAGGCCTGACCTTTCCAAAGCAAATCTGCTTTGCCAAATGGTGAAAGTAGCCTTCATTGGCTGCTTTCAAAGTCACCTTACCTTCTGTGTGGAGCAGAGTCCTACAGATGAATGGAAAACTACTCCAACGACCACTCTTTGAGAAGAGTGGCTCTGGTGGTCAGCGATCTGGGCATGACAGTGACCAAAGAGAACAGGGTCCAATTCAAGAAGCAAACGTCAGTTGCCCCCATAGCCTAGGAAGAGTAAGTCACAGCCAGAGACATGTTGGTCTGATGGAGGAGAAGTCTACCTCATGCTACGCCACCCCCTCAAATAATCACTACAATAAATAACTCTTGGAAAGACCACTAGGTTTTCAAAAATATGCAGTATTATACATTCTTTAGGAGCATTTAGAAAGAAAAAGCTAGAAAAAATGTCTTATCAGTACAGTGAACCAAGGTTTTATTTGCTATGAAAATTGTGTCTTTAGCTACATTGGAAGTCTCCAAATATCTTGCTATGATTTCTACCACCTTCCTTTCTGAAAGCAACACTTTTCAGTAGGTCTTTGTCACCATGGTCCCATTTAGCTCATAAAGAATTCAAGGTGTGAGCATTTCTTTCCAGCCAAGATTGGTAACTGAACTGGAATGAAGAAGTCAGAGCTCACAACCTTATCTCTCATTGAAAATGAACTTGGAGACCAAGTCCCAGGCAGCATGATGACCTTCAGTAAACATTTTTCAAGATCATATTTCTTATGTTCCACTCTTCACAGTCAGCCCATGGAACATTGAACCTTTGTTTATTTCATTACTAATTATGAAAAGACTGTAATGATTGCTTACTGATGGCTTGGACAAGAAATGTTTGTTTTCTAAAAAGAACAACAACAACGACAAAAACAACAACACAACAACAACAGCAACAAAATTTAGTATGAGTTCTTTGCATCCTCCCATAGCCACCCTTTTAAAATCTACCTTTGCGGACATTAGAGAAAAGCAACTTGGATAAGCTAGAGCCAAACCACAGGTCCCGTGAAACAGGACATCTCAGGCTTCAGTGTAAAGACTAGGGATCTAATTCTTGGAGAAAAATTAGAATATTTTCCCTGGGAGGTATTAATTCAATATACAGACTGTTAGAATAAAACCGAGGTGTTATATTGCTGAGTGAAATTCCCTGTCTACACATAAAGATCCCTCTGTTACTAGGAGGAGAAGAGTTGAGTTGTTTTTGGTTTTCTGTTTTTTGTTTTGTATTTATAACTTTAATCCATAACACAAAATGGGCATACGTTAAAGACTGGTAGAATAATTGAGTAAATTAATAAACAATGAAAATCAATGATTGAGTATAAAATACCCCAAGTTGGAAACTAGAAAATCATGAACTCAGTACTTAAGCCAAGAAAATGCCAAAAGCTTTAGTCAAAATGAAAGAAACATTGCGAGAAAAATCAACCAAAATAATGGGAGTTGAGGAGGCAGAGGGCATGTGGAGGAAAAAACACAAGGTCTGGGTCAGACAAAATTCAGTTAATATTCCATTACTATTACTTGCAAATTGCAGGACCTTTGTAGGTTTACTTACTCTTTTTTAAAATTACTGTCTATGAGATTCAGTAGATTTCCTCATCTGTAAAATGGTAATAACAGTGACGACTGTCAGGTTAAGTTGAGATGATACCTTGACTTCTTTTAACACAATGTATTAAGTTTGAAAACATAAATTAATTTTATTCTTACTATTAATCTCATCAGTTGAAGAGCAACAATGTGCCAGGCACTATGATGAGTCCTTGACACTCAGTACTTCCTTTACCCCTCTGATAGTAGCCATTTTCCTTTCTGAAATTGTTTTCAACAGGACAACTATACACATTTGTTGGCTTAACCTATAGATAACCAACTTGCCCCAACTTACCCAAGGCTTTCCAATTTTACACTGAAAGACCTATGTCCTTGGAAACTCCTCCTTCCCAAGCAATCCAGAAGAGTTGGAGTACTAGTTTTCTATGGTTGCCATAAGAATATACTACAGATTGAGTTCAAAACAACACAAATGTATTTTTCTCACAGTTCTGGAGGCCAGAAGTCTAAGCTGGAGATGTTGATAGGTTTGGTTTTCCCTGAGTCCTCTCTTCTTGGCTTGTAGATGGAAACTACAATACTTTTCACTGTAGCCTCATATGACCCTTCCCTTGTGCACACACATCCCTGGTGTTTCACTGTGTGCCCAAATTTCCTCATCCAAATTTTCAGTGAATTGGATTAAGGCCCCACCCCAGAGGCTTCATTTTAAATTAATCACCTCTCTAGAGGCCTTATCTCCAAACATGGTCATGTTCTGAGATACTAGGGGTTAGGGCTTTGCCATATGAATTTTTGGGAAACAAAATTCAGCCCATAATAGTTTCTCATCTTAGGTAAGTCTCATAAAGTTTCTGTCATTCAGCAAACATTCTTTATGAAGTTTCTCTGAGCCAAGAATTATTCTGAAATATTCCACCCAACATTCATGAAGCTCCTCTTCTCATTACCCGGTGAGAAATGGAGGTGTAAGTACCTGATGACAAAGTAGAAAGTAAAATGACCTCTTTCCCTGTGGTGGCCTGAGGATTCCGTATGGAACTGAATCCTTTTGGATAGCAATGTCTTTGAACATATGAGAAGAAAAGAGAACATAGATGTGTTGACAGTCAAGAAGTCCATTTAGATTGCACCATAGAAATATATGATGTTCTATCATTTTGATCTAAAGAAAGAGAAATTTCATTTATTTCATTGAGCAGAGACTTCTTGCAGTGACCACTCAGTTCTCTGCAACAGCCCTCATATCTCATATGTCATATGTCGGTGGTCATGTTACTACTTAAACCTGACCACCCCCTTCATGACGATAGCTTATGGATGAAAAGTAAACACTTAATCCATCCTGATTCACTCAAATATCCAACAAAGGGCAGGGAGGGACAGAGAGACAGAGAGTCATCATGCTGAGTCACAGTAATGGAAGCCTTCCAGGTAGAAGATTCAAGTGGTTCAGCTCTTCCAAATTTTCTTGGTTATTTTTCTCCCCAAGTTGTTCACTCCCCACTCATATTCTTCCAAATATTTTTTTCTTAAGCTAACTATGATAAATTTTGTTCACTCAATATAAAATAACATAAACGAATACAAATATCTAGTACTGTAACAGGCTTCTTGCTTGAGTCCCCTGAACTTAAGAATCCTCCATGCTTGCTTACCATTATATCACCAGCACGTGTTAAGTCCTGGTCATAGAATGAGAGTTTAACAATCATTGGAAGGATAGATAAATAAATGGATGAGGAAATAAGAGATACTTATATAAACTAAATGCAAAATTTTCTTTTTTTTTTTTATCTTCACTTGGGAGAAGAAAGATGTATTGTTTGCAGTTGATTCTAAAATTTGGCAAGCACTCTCTTGGAGAGTATCAGAAGGGGATAGGATCAAATGTCCCCAAATTAATTGCTAATAATCTGAGATACAGGAGATATTTGTGAACCTAACCTCACCCTTGAAAATTCTGGCACTGAAAATTGGGGGAAACAAAGACTCAAACACCTGAACAAGGCACTTAGGAGTCTGGTTTCTTCTGAAATCTCTTCCCACAATTATTTTGTCTTCCATATGGTCAATGAAACGTATCATTTTTAAAAGCCAGTCTTGACAATGATCTAGGAAAGGTCCCAATAAAATAAACATTTTCTCATTGAAACCAGCTTAAGTAAGAGTTAGAAATAAAGTCAAGAGAAATGAAAACCTTTTCTCTTTTACTGTTAAAAGTATTTAGGTGGATATGATGAGTTGTATAGGAGCGGCACCCAACAGGACCAGGCCGACTTTCTCGAGCGATCACAGTGACTCTTGTTCCAGGGTGAAATCTTTACAAGTAGACTTCCTACAGGGCCTCAGGCACACCAGACCACACCTTCTCTGTCACTAGGTAGGTTCCTAAACGGATGGAAGAATAAAGGAATGACCTGAAACTGCTCTCTGTTTTTCCCATAAGTCAACAATAATGGGGAAAGGGTGTGGAAAGTGAAGAGGGAACAGGAAGTTCACACTAATGGGTTTCTCTCCACATGGAAACAATAAACATGCGGAAAGGAAGTTCCTCATTAAAATACTGTTACTGGTGTGTTGATATTTTTTGAGAGGTATGGTGTAGAGAGGGTGTGAAGGCTTTAAAATAAAATAGATGTAGAATCAAATCACAACCATGCTACTCAAGTCCTTCATAAGAGACCTGACCTCTCTGAGTTCAGATCCTACACCTGTAGAAGCAATCTGTTTTGAGAATGTATTCTATACTAACCATGGTTCCTAGCTTGGTAGTCAAATAAAATCATTAGAATATAATAGTAATAATAATAATAATAATAATAACAACAACAACAACGACAACAATAGTAAAGTTCTAACATCCAAAATGCTATACTATAGCAAAGAGAAAAAGAAAAACTTGGTTTCCTGTGCAAAGTTGCTCTTAATGATAACTAACATTTAGCAAGAAATTATTATGTGTTGGGAAATGCATTGCACAATTTATATCCCTTGCTTTATCTGATAGCAATATAATAACCACAAGGTGTAAGTATTGCTATCCCTTTGTACAGAAAAGAAAACCGAGGATGGGAAAAGCTACCTCACTTAATCAAAGTCAGTCAAATGGAAGAACAAGAAGTGTACACCTAGGTTGTCTGGGTTCAGAGATTATACCCTGAACTACCATGAGCGTATAGCCTCCCACAGGCAGTGGGCAAAGAAAAGATGCATAAATGAATGGGAAGAAGGACCTCCAGGAAGCAACGGGTCATCAATTTCAGCTCAGGCACCAAGAAACCTTCAACATCTTTATATTCTCGTCCAAGGCTGATTCCATGTTTCCACATGAAAGTTTCCTTTCCTCTTTGACCCTGGCAAAGTTATACCTGCAACGATGGATTAAACTTTGTACATTGAAAGACCTCAACAAACAGCTCCAGAAATAACAGGTCAAGTAAGTAGAAAGACTGATTCATAATGGGAATTTTAAAAAGTAATGCGTTTCAAAGGTATTTCAAATCTTGGCCAAGGGACAAGAAAAAGAAGACCTGATTGTAAGTTGTGCATATTGAAGAACCCAAAAAACAAGGACGAGTGGAATATATAATATTCATTTCTCTCTCTTTTTTATTTCTTTACTTCCCCCCCCTCTGGTAACTTTCAAGTTACATTTAGAAAGCAGGGGTAAATCCAGGAGAGAGATCACAGAGGGATGAGGCTGAAAATACCTTCAGATATTTAGGGCCAGACCCAGAGCTAAGATTTGGCAAGTCTCCCGCAGAGAAAAAGAATAATGATTCAAAGGCTGGGAAAATATCTCTCAGTTTTCTCTTAAGGATTTTGTCATGTCCAAGCTGGATAAAGAAGGCTAAGTCCTAAGTCAATAGCAGGCTTATGTAAATAGTACATTGTTGGCATGGGTGAGAAGTGGGAATGGCTGAGACATCCTGAAAGTTATTCTGTTTCCACTGAGGAAACAGGTTTAAGTGACGGGAAGTGAGATTGACTATAATACCCAGTTTGAGTAAACTAGGCTGAGTTCATTACTATGGGAATCAGGGAAATTTTAAGGTAAATGCTTCTCCTGGGTGTTTCTGGGAAAGGAAGAATGGCAAACATCTAGCAAATGGATGAACATAAACTTAAGGGTCTACATAATGTTTGACATCGTGTTATTCGTTCAAGGATAATAATGATCTTCTTGTTGAAATTCCATTTCTACATAGTGAAGTGGGAAATAAATAAGAAACCTCAACGCAGAACAAGCAAAGCGATATTCTCAGCTTTGTAGCCATTGCTGTGTTTTCCGAGCCTGTCAATTATCGGATGGGTTACTTGTCAGTGAGCATGCAGGAAAATAAACACTGTGTTAGGGAGTCTAAACTCTGAGCTTGAGGGGCAGTTTGGCCGCTAAATTGGTATGTGTAGCAGATTGTATTATTTTGTTCAAAATATTAACTGATCTCCATCTCCCCCGTCCCTACAAGACCCCTCATTTGTGCCCCTCCTTTAGCAAGAGCAAAAATCAGGGAGAGAAAACATTGTTCGGAAGAGGTAAGCTTAAATATTCTATATCACATTATTTTCAGTGGGTCACTGGGTGAAAATTCAGAACTCTACAATACCATTCAGAAGCACTTTCAACATAACAGTTGTATTTTTGCTCCAGATAACATTAAATGATACCCAGATATCAGCTTTTATGGTTTCCTCAGAACCCTGGTTGGTGAGATTTTTTCCTCTTAGACAACGTTAAGGATTTAAGCAGGATTTCTATTCCCCAGAGATCAGGAAGTTTTAAATGAAAACAAAAACAAAAACAAAAACAAAAACAAAAAACAAAAAAAAACGTGTTCATTATCCACAAGTAAACCCAATGTATAACATCTGGTCACTTCTTCTAACTCTATCTAACAATTCCCCACTCCTCGATTTATTCTCAAGATAACAAATGATTATGAACAAGTAAAGTCACTCCCTCTTTATTCAGAGCACTGATATTTTGGGCTTTTAAGAGTCCCTAAAAGAAATATGACAAACCATAAAACAAACAAAACTTCTCAAGGGTACAGTAAAAGATATAGAGATATTCATCTCTTATTAAAAAAATTCTTAAGGAAATGGAATGCACCTTTGTGTTGTTATGGTTTGCATACCTCAAGCTAGCCCCCCACTTGTATATTTTCACAGGTGAGAGAAGAAAATGTATCCTTATAAATGACCAAGAAGCAAAATTATTCCAAATATCTTCTAGCATCCATTATGAATGAGAATAATCATCAATTTAAACTAAATTACATTCAAATGCAATTTTTATTAAAATATGTTTATCATTCAGAAAGTAGTAGGTTATGCTGTCCTAACAAATAACATCAAATTTCAGTGGCTTAAAAAGCAACAAAATAGTTGCTTTCTGTTCACACGCCATTGTGGGTTGGCAGGGATTCCCATTACTCCATTTCTGATTTAGTTCAAATTCAGGCTTGAAAAGAGCCTCACTATTTGGAAGATCACCTTGCTCCATAGCACAGAAAAGGCCAATAAACAACCTTGCATCCCAGACCTTAAATTCTTCTTCCCACAGAAGATTCATGTATTTTATTGACCTAGATGAATGACTCGATCATGCCTGAACTTCAATGCGAAAAGGAACTAAAATCTGACCATGTGCCCTGAAGAGACCCAGAAATACTAGTGTGCAGAATTAGTACCTTACATACTAAAAGAATGCTACCCAATAGTTTGAGGGCAACTATAGGGCTTTCCCCAGTGTAACATTCATGTTCCATTTAGCCTGTTGGTTCCCCATTTTTTACTGCTATTTATTTATTTAAACAAATTAAGCATCTTCTTGATTCAGATTCAGATTCACCAAAAATCTCTAATTCTACTGTCATTAGACATTTTAAATATAAAATTTCTGCTCTCAACTTGCTCTATTATTTTTAGATAAGCTCAGAGTTTTCTGTTAAAACGAAAATATATCCAACTCGGTCTGGGAGGAAAGGTAATCTGGGCAGGCTTCCTGAGGGATGTAACATCAGAGTAAACTTTTATAGCATGAGTAGGTAATACAAAGTCACCTGGATGGAGAAGTGACAAAAGCATCTAGATTACACACCAGAAAAAAATACACCCCGCATGCTTGTGGTAGGCAGATTCTTAGGAGGTATTAATTAAAAACTCACTTTTTTCTTTCTCAAGTAAAATTTTAAAAATGTTCAAAAGTTGCAAAGTTGTATATACTATTTTAGCGGTCAGAGATCTGGATTTGTTTTTCGCAAATGTGCACAAAGAAGTGTAGAGAGAGTAGACATTCATTACTAACCCATGTACCTAAAAGGACTGCGGATGGTGTCTTGCAGGAGGTTTTGATATGCACAGAGATTTCAGCAAAGAATGTAAACCAAATCCATCTAGAGAACTCAGAGCTTGCCCTGAGGCCTTAAAAGAACTTTCTCCTGTTTTCAATACCTCCTGCTTTCCTTGGATCTACTGTCAGAATATTGAAAAGTCAGACTGCACTTGCAAAAGGAAAGAAAATAGAGATGGTTGAGTGTGAGGAAGTCAATTTGACAAGGATTTATTTAATTAATTATTATTTTATTTTATAATCTTCTCAACATTGGTCTGTCTCCTTTTCACCATTGCCCTATTTAAATAATAGTTGAGTACTCCGAAGTACTACTAAGCATCTCTGCATCTTTTCACCACTGAGGACATACACATTGTTGAGAATAAATGGAAAGTCGTCCAAATAAAAGGCTTTTATTTATTTATTTTATTTTTGTTTATTAAATATAATTCATTATCAAGTTGGCTAACACAAATCATATACAGTGTGCTCTCGGCTTCAGGGGTAGATTCCTGTGATTCATCGCTTACATACAACACTTGGTGCTCATCCCAACAAGTGCCCTCCTCAATGCCCATCATCCATTTTCCCCTCTCCCCCACCTCTCCATCAACCCTCATTTGTTCTCCCAAGAAACAAATAATCCAGTAAAGAAAAGGGCAGAAGACATGAATAGACACTTGTCCAAAGAAGACGTCCAGGTGACCAAGAACACATGAAAAGATGCTCAACATCACTCATCATCAGAGAAATACAAATCAAAACCACATCGAGATACCACCTCACAGGAGTCAGAGTGGCTAAAATGAACAACTCAGGAGACAACAGATGCTGGTAAGGATGTGGAGAAACAGACGCTCTATTGCACTATTGGTGGAAATGCAACTGGGGCAGCCACTCTTGAGAACTGTGTGGCGGTTCCTCAAAAAATTAAAAATGGAACTACCCTACGACCCAGCAATATCATTACTAGGAATGTATCCAAAGGGTACAGAAGTGCTGGTTCATTGGGAAACATATACTCCAGTATTTATAGCAGTGATTTCAACAATAACCAAATTATGGAAAGACCCCAAATGTCCATCAACTGATGAATAGATAAAGAAGATGTGGTTTATATATACAATGGAATACTACTTGACAATGAGAAAGAATGAAATCCTGCCATTTGCAACAACATGGATGGAACTGGAGGGTATTATGCTAAGTGAACTAAGTCAGTCAGTCAAAGAAAGATATCATATGTTTTCACTCCTATGTGGAATTTGAGAACTTAACAGAAGAACAGGGGAGAAGGGAAAGGGAAAAAAATTAATTTTGAACAGAGAGGGAGCCAAACCATAAAAGACTCTTCAATACAGAAAAAAAAAAAAAAAGTCTTTTAAAGACATGCTAACTTTGAAGCCAGGTACCATAAAAGAAGACTATTTATCTTTACTGGAGGGGGGCGAGGGGGAGGAAGTCCTTTATTTTTCAACTACTATATAATGAAATCAATAGCTTCTTTAGAAATATGTAAGGACTAAATTAGATTAGGCAAAATAGAATATTTTACATTGATAACAATTTACTCAGTGACACTTAGACATTATCCTTTGCTGAACTCCTCCAGAGGGAAGAGTTAGTACCTCTTAATTTAACGTGCCATTATATTCACTCAGTGGCATGCTCTCCAACAAAGAGACAGAATCTTGTATGCGTTATCTTCTTTTCATGACTTTGACCACTCTCTGTGGATGAGCTGTTGTCATCATTACCTCCATTTACAGTTGTACAGATGCGCCAAACTCACAGTGACGATAAGTGACAGAGCTGGATTAATCGGAAAACTTTGAATTCAGCTCCATTCTGACATAGGTGGCTATGGAATCTTAGAAAAATCATTGGCTTCATAGTCTTAAGTTTTTCATCTCTAAAATGGGTGTAATTATGACTTAATCATCTCATGCAGTTGATGAGAGGATTAAGCAGTAAAATAGAAGTCTCTCAATGGATATTGGCTCTCTTCCCTGAGATTTTACTTTTGCTCTGTAGCATACTATAAAGTCTGTTATCTTTTTAAATGTATTATCTATTTTATCTAACTTGATTGACCAAGGAGGAGACTATCCATAAAGGGAAAAATTATCATTGAAAAATATATTTATAACTTTGTATATACACATTTAAAATATTTCATGTCTGTTTATAAATTACCATTTAATATATTTCATGTCTGTTTATTCACATTACCATGAATATAATAATATTCATATTATACATTAGGGCAATTTATATATTATTTATACATTATACATAACATATATATATTTATATGGAGTAGAATGGAGCGGTAGTGGTTGAGGTAAGGAGGAAGCCACTGGGTGGTGTTAGGGGAAACTCGGGAAAGAAGGTATGTATCTGCAGAAGGCTGTTCCAAGATTGGACTGTTTTATATATTATATATATTTTATATGTTATAAAATATATCTATGATACAGATTACATATAACAATATAGATTACAAACATATAATGCATATTTGAAAATAAAGTTTTTATATAATTTGTTGAATATATGACATGCACAATATGTTCCTATATTCTATATACATATCAGAGCAATTTGGCCGAATTGGACTTGAACAGGGTTTAGTCTGTCTATGCAGAAAAACAAACATGGCTACTGCCCTAACTTTGGAGTTGAATATTAATGAAGGGAGAGGATAAACACACCATCTTCCCTCACTTCCAGACACTTACACATGGGCACACATGTTCACCTATAAACGAAGCTTTATCTGAATGCAGAGGCGCTTCTGAGATAAATAAGCCGAATGTTCAGAGCCTTCTCTGACCAAATGGCAACTTAATGCCCACTTGTCCTGCCAGGTCCTCTGAGGTCCAGGTTCTGACAATGATGACTGAGCATACCTGTGGTTGGTGGAATAACCATTCCCCAAAGATGTTTACATTCTAATACCCAAACCTATGAATATGTTACCTTGCATGGAAAGGAGAATTTTGTAGATGTGATTAAGTTTAGAATGTTGAAATGGAAAGCCTATCCTGGATTATTCACATGGGCACAATCCAATGAAAAGGGTCCTCGTAGGAAAAAAGAGGAAGGCTGGAGAGTCAGAGTCCTAGTGATGCAGACTCAAGCCAGGGAACACAGGCGACATCTAGAAGCTAGGAAAGACAAGAAAGGAATTCTCTCCTAGGGCATCTGAAAGAAACACAGCTGGGCCACCATCATGATTTTAACCCCATAAGATCCATTTCACACATATGACTATGGAAATGTAAAGAAAATAAATTTATTTTGTTTTAATCCACTCTGTGGAAACGAATACAGTGCTATTTCCCGCAGACACCAATGTTGCTTGACTAGAGTCTCACCATCATCATAGAGGCTGCTCCAATTATGCATTGATCTAAACCAAAGTGTGTTAAACCTTTCCTGGCCTTTTGTGGCCTAGAAAACAATCATCCTTTGCCCCTAACATTTCATACGCTGTGAGAGTGTGCATCTGTTGTTGCCCATTTCACTCTTAGCACCTTGCTCCTAGGTCTCAACGTTAACCTACAGAGAAAGTGGCCCAGAGGCAGTCTGCAGAACAGATTCCATGCTCCATGTAAAATCATTCTCTCTTCTCCTGTTCCACTCATGGCCATGGCTCACATCAATTTGTTCACCAATAAATCATCACAGTATCCGACTCATGGTGAGAAGTAAACCATATTTTTTGAGCAACAGCCCAATCTTGGACCAGCCTTCTCCAGATACATACCTTCTTTCTCGGGTTTCCCTAACACCACCCAGCGGCTTCCTCCTTACCTCAACCACTACCCCTCCATGCTACTCCATGTCTACACTTTGTCACAAGACAAAGGAATGCGAGCCCTCTTTTTCCTGGCTTCCCAAAATAAACATGTTTTTATGGGCTCAATTTTCTCTCTCTCAAAAAGATATTGAAGTCCTAACCCTGTGTACCTGTGAATGTGATCTTATTTGGAAATAGAATCGTTGTAGGTGTAATCAATTCAAGATGAGGTCATAATGGATTAGGGTGAGCCTTAATCCAATGACTGGTGTCCTAATAAGAAAGAGGAAGGAAACTTGGACACAGATGCCAAGGGAAGACAGTCACATGAAAGCAGAGCTCCACAAGCCACAGACAGTCAAAAAACCACCAGAAGGGCAGTAGAAGGACAGAAGCATGGGATGATTTCTTTCTCAGAAACTCCAGAAAGATCAACCTGACCGCCATCTTGATTTTGGACTTCCGGCCCCCGGTACTGTGAGAAAACACATTTCTGTTGTTGTAAGCCCTGACGTTTGTGTTACTTGTTACAGTCACTCTAGGAAACAATACACATGGCTAGAGTAAAGCCAAGAGCTTTACTGCTTACACATAAGTATGCATCCAACCATCTGTGTGTGTCATGTACTACATCCATCCACATGCACAAGCCACTGCATCTTTTGTTGATTTGGGTTGACAGTGATAGATCTATTTTTGCCATCCCAGCAGGACGGGGACACTGCACCCTCCCACGCCGGGCAGCGTCCCCACTGGGGTAACCTGCGCTCTTCGACGTCGCCTGGTTATAAAGTGGAAGTTAATGTGTCAGCGCAGCAGCACTCCTGTTAACCACTGATTTGTTTTCTCATTTCCGTAAACACGAACTGAACTACCCGCCAAGCCAGGGGAAGGAAACCTCATCAGGGAGTTTTATAGGTTGTATAAGTGTTTCTGACACCTGGGCCTCGTTGTACATACAGAATCCTACATCTGAGCTGCTCATTTTCTTTGTAAACAGAGTTCAAAATTCTGGGCAGAGGAATTTCTCTGAATCCCTCAGGAAAATAAACATAATGCACTAAGAATAAAATGAGCTATCCCCAACTAAGGGACCCAACTAACAGAGAACAGCAGGGTATTCTGTGGGCATACCACCTGGGCAGTGAGAGTGTGTTCTAGGATTATCCTAAACTACACTTAAAGTCTCAACACCAAGTAGTAACCGTGGCAATTCCCAATCCCTGGGCTGTTTCCTGAAGTGTATTTTAAAAGGCTTTCCTGTTTATTACAGCTATCTCTCGGCCCAGAGGCCTTTTGTATTTCTCCCCTTGCTCTTAATTGAATTCAGAAAATTAGAGAGATTATCCAATAGCAGGATTTCAATCTCATGAGGAATGCCTGGGACCATATAAAGTACAAGTCTTAGGAAAACAGCGAAGATAATTCTCCAAATTGAAATAACAATTCTTAAAACACAGATATTCCGGGAAAAACCTAGCATCATCTTTGCAGGCCACCAAATCCAACTTCTGGGGAGAATTGAAGAGATACCTTTGAAAGGTACAAACTTGCAAGAAGTAGATAGAACTCCTGCTGATCTAATGCATGGAATTAGTGATTTTAGATAGTACTGTATTATAAGCTCCAAGTTGCTGTGGGACCAGATCTCAATTGTTCCCACTACAACAATAATAATAATAATAATAATAATAATAATAATAATAATAATAAATTATCTGACATTATAGAAGTGCTAGCTGACAAACACTACAGAGGTAACCATAATACAATATATAAATGTATCAAAACAACATGTTTACACCTTATATTTACACAATGTTTATGTCAATCATGTCTCAATTTAAAAAAATATCCAACTTCTAATCTCCTGTGATCATTCATTCAAGATAATACTTGAATGCCTTGCCCCCTATGAGTAAAAGAAGCCAGGCATAACTAAGATGAATAAAAGGCTATCCCTCTATCAGATGATAGTGTCCTGCAAAAGCTGTAATTTCAGAAAACTGATCTGGAGTCTGAGAAGTAGGGAGGCACTGGCAGCCAAAATATGTGCACCTATGTTCCATCTCTGTGACACTGCCTGTCATCTGTGTGATCAGGGTGTCTCCAAGATTCTAAAATTCAGCTACCGCTGGATCAAAATGGGGCAACAACGCTTTTCTTACATTCTTGTGAAGAAGATAAATTACTTGAGATCATTTTGAAATTCAAATCAGCTAACGAATATAATCCGTATTTGTTGCAGTTTTTTGATTGATAGTGTTTCAGTATCATCCTGTGTACTTAGATTCATCACCAGAGAGCCCTGTGTTTTCTATCCTCTCTTATTGTTGTCTTACAGCTTGGCTTTTTCCTTGGTGGGTAGATAATATTTTTGTGCCACATAAACTTTAAAATTAGACTGAATAATGTTACAAATATCTCAAAAAGGAGAAAAAAAATAACCCTGACTGTTAGTGAGAAATGAAGATTTTACTGCAAGTTGACTAGGGAAGATGAGGAGGAAATTCCTATCACTCGCTACAGAGCAAACAACTGAATGATTGTTCTTCAAATCCTTAATTATTTCTGTTACCTCCTAAAACTTCTCTTTGGACATAAGGTTAAACTTTACTCTCTATATATTCAGCACTGGTACTTTTTTTGTTTCCCTTGTCCTCACTCAAACACATTCTTTTTCTTGTCTCCTGGAGAGCATCTTTAAAAAATATGTATCATAATATAATTAACACAGGAGTGCCTGGGTGGCTCAGTAGGTTAAGCATCCAAATCTTGATCTTGGCTCACCGTGCTTGGGATTCTCTCTTTCCCTGTCTCTATGCCTCTCCCCCACTTGTGCATGCTCTCTTTCTTTCTCTCTCTCTGTCTCTCTCAAAATAAATAAATAAACTTAAATGTATAACATATGATATAATTCACTAATTGAATTCACTCACACAATTTATAAACTTTTAGTATAATTACAAGGTGATTCAACCATTAGCATTATATATTTAGATTATTTACTACTACAAAAAAGTGATTGCATTAATAATCATGCTTTATTGGGGCATCTGGGTGGCTTAATCGGTTGAGTGTCTGACTCTTGGTTTCAGGTCAGGTCATGATCCCAGTGTCGTGGGATCAAGTTCCCCCTTGAGCTCCATGCTAAAGGTGAAACCTGCTTACGACTCTCTCTCCTTCTGCCCCTCTTCCCCACTTGCTGTCTTTCTAAATTAAAAATAATAAAATAAAATTTAAAAATGATCCCTCTCTATTACTTTACCGTCATGCCCTCAGCCTCTGGCAACCACGGAACTATGGTCTATCTCTCTAGATTTACTTATTCCATACCTTTTGTATAAATGGAATCATACAATATATATTCTTTTCGACTGGTTTCCTTATTGTCAAATAATATCCCATTGTGTGGATGTACTATGTTGTGCTGAGCCATTCTTCCTTGATGGCCATTTGGGCTGTTTCCACTTTTGGAAACAAATTTGCTGCTACAACTATTCGTATACAAGTTTGTGTGTGTGTGTGTGTGTGTGTGTGTGTGTGTGTGTGTGTGTGTGCGCATACATTTTTATTTCTCTTGAACATATGCCTAGGAACTAAATTGCTGGGTCTCATGGTAACTCTGTGTTTATCATTTTGAGAAACTGCCAAACTGTTTTTCCAGAGTAGCTGCGCCATTTGACATTCCCACCAGCAATGTGTGGGGGTGTCAGTTTCTCCACATCTTTGTCAACTGTTGTTTGACTTTTGACATATTAGCGGGTGTGAAGTCATTTTTTATTTGCATTTTACTAATGATTATTGATGTTAAGCATCATTTCATGTGCTTATTAGCCATTTGTAAATATGGTTTAGAGAAATTCCTGTCCAAAAAATTTGTAGTTGTCTTAGTCTATTCAGGCTACTGTAACAAGAATATCACAGACCGAGTGGCCTATACAAGATTCCTTTTTCACAGTTCTGGAAGCTAGGAAATCCAAGATCAAGGTGCAAACAGATTCAGTGTCTGGTGAGACCCCACTTCCTGGTTCACAGACAGCCATCTTTTTACTGTGCCCTTACACGGTGAAAGGGGCAAAGAGTGCCCTGGGGACTGTTTTATAAAGGCACTAATCCCATTCATGAAGGGCCCCCCCTCTCATGACCCAATCACCTCCCAAAGACTCCACCTCCACACAAGATCACACTGGGATTAGGTGTCAACATATAAATTTTAAAGGGACTAGAACATGTGGTCCATAACATCCATCTTTCATTCATTTATCTTTACAGTGTTGAGTTATAAAATGTTTTTTGAAATATTCTCGGTACAAGTCCCTTATTATATATATGATTTGCAAATATCTTTCCCATTTATGTTTTTTCTTTCACTTTCTCAATAGTACTATTTTCAGAAAAAACGTTTTAATATTGATATAGTCCAATTTACCTAAATTGTAATCATTTGCCCTTTGGTAATATCTAATAAATTATAGCCTAATTCAAGGTCATGAAGATTTTCTGAGTGTTTTTTAAGAGGTTTATAATTTTAGTTATTACAATTTGGTCTATAATCCATTTCAAGTTAATTTTTGTGCATGGTATAAAGAAGATATGCAATCTCATTGTTTTGCAGGTGGCTACCAATTTGTACCAGCACCATTAATTTTAAAGACTATTTCCTTAGATATTCTTCCCTGCTTTGTCAAAGATGAGTTGACCATACATTTGTGGGTCATTTCTGGGTTCTGTATCTTGTTTCATTGAGCTATGTGTCTATTTTTGTGCCAGCACCATACTGTCTTGATGATTACAGCTTTGTAATACAGCTTAAAGTCGAGAATTGTGGTGCCTCCAGCTTTGGTTTTCTTTTTCAAGATTGTTTTGGCTATTGAGGGTCTTTTCTTGTTCCATACAAATTTTAGGATTTTTTTGTTGTAGATCAGTGAAGAATGTCGATGTTATTTTGATAGGAATTGCATTGAATATGTAGATTGTTTTGAGTGGTGTCGACATTTTAACAATATTTGTTCTTCCAATCCATAAGCATGGAATGTTTTTCCATTTTTTTGTGTCTTCTTCAGTTTCTTTCATAAGCTTTCCATAGTTTTAGTCTATAGATTTTTCACCTCTTTGGTTAGGTTTATTCCTAGGTATTTTATGGTTTTTGGTGCAATCGTAAATAGGATTAATTCCTTGATTTCTCTTTCTGCAACTGATTTCTGTACGTTGATTTTATATCCTACGATTTTGCTGAATTCATGGATCAGTTTTAGCAGCTCTTTGGTGGAGTCTTTTGGGTTTTTCACATAGAGTATCATGTCATCAGTGAAAAGTAAAAGCTTGACTTCTTCCTTGCCTATTTGGATACATTTTATTTCTTTTTGTTATCTGACTGCTGAGGCTGGGACTTCCAACACTATGTTGAATAACAGTGGTGAGAGTGGACATCCTTGTCATGTTCCTGACCTTAAGGTGAAAGTTCTCAGTTTTTCCCCATTGAGTATGATATTAGCAGTGGGTCTTTTGTATATGACTTTTATGCTCTTGAGGTATGATCCTATTATCCCTACTGTTTCGAGGGTTTTTATCAAGAAAGTATTCTGTATTTTGTCAAATGGAAAAAAGACAGTCTCTTCAAGTGCTGTTGGGAAAACTGGACAGCGACATGCAGAAGAATGAACCTGAACAACTTTCTCAAACCATTCATGAAAATAAAGTCAAAATGGATGAAAGACCTAAATGTAAGACAAGAAGCCATCAAAATCCTAGAGAAGAAAATAGGCAACAACCTCTTTGACCTCAGCTGCAGCAACTTCTTAGTCAACATATCTCTGGAGGCAAGGGAAACAAAAGCTAACATGAATATTGGGACCTTATCCCACAGCCACTCTGGAAAACAGTATGGAGGTTCCTCAAAACATTAAAAACAGAACTACCTCATGACCCAGCAATTGTTTTGAAGAAGCACATGTACCCCAATGTTTATAGCAGCACTATTGACAATAGCCAAAGTATGTAAAAAGCAAGTCCAAATGTCCATTGACTGACAAATGGATAAGGAATGGAATATTATTTGGTGATAAAAAATAATGAAATCTTGCCATTTGCAACAACATGGATGGAACTAGAGTGTATTATGCTAAGCAAAATAAGTCAGTCAGAGAAAGACAAATATCATATGACTTCTCTCATATGTGGAATTTAAGATACAAAAGAGATGAATATAAGGGAAAGGAAGCAAAAATAATATAAAAACAGAGAGGGTGATAAACCATAAGACTCTTAAATACAGAGAACAAACTGAGAGTTGCTGGAGGGGTGTTGGGTGGGGGGTTGGGCTAAATGGGCAAGGTACATTAAGGAGCACGCTTGTTGGGATGAGCATAAATATAGACATTTATGGCTATAAATTTCCCTCTGAGCACTAGTTTAACTGCATCACATAAGTTCTGGTGTGTTGTTTTCTCATTTATCTCAAGGTATTTTATAATTTCTCTTGTGATTTGTTTTTTAAGCCATTGGTTATTTAGGATTGCATTGTTTCTTTTCCAAATATTGGTGACTTTCTCAAATTCTGTTGTTACTGATTTCATTCCAATGTGGTCAGAGAACATATTTGTTTAATTTTCATCATATAATGTTTGTAAGTTGAATAAGGTTTTATGACCTAATATATGGTCTATTCTGGAGAATGTTCCATGCTTAGGAAGATTGTACATTATGCTCAATTGGATGGAGTTCTCTACAGATATTTAATAGACTTATTTGCTCTATAATGTCACAAGAGTCTTCCATTTTCTGGTTTAGCTTCTGCCTAGTTATTCTATTCATTGTTGAAAGTGGGGTATTAGCCAGGGCCTAATAGCTTGGTTTCCTTCACCAATAATTCCTAACAGGGTAAACCTTTCATGCATACAGTCTTACAGACCCCCAGGGATACATGTGATTTTATTTTTCTGCCTGGCCCCTATGAGTCAGAGCAACTTATTGTTCACCCAGTGTTTGGTGAGAGGTTGTATTTAATCTCTTGTGCTGCTAAGGTTTCTGCCTTGTTCTAATGAGTGTTCATATGTTGGTTGGGGATGCTTTTAAATCTTCCCCACATCTTGCAGTAATTCTCCCTGAGTAGGTACAGCCTAACATGTGTGCACAGACTTCATGCCTCCCAGTGTTGATTCTGAACCATGGAGAACCCTTCTTAGCTGTCTCTGTTCTTAGTTATCTCTATTGAACTTCTGACTGGTGTGCTACTTTGCTAAGATTATGGAGCAAAACTGTTCTCCACCAAGCTCTGTCGTTCTTAACAATGTCCTTAGGCATTGAGTTCTCCAAGCTCTGTTCTAAATAAAGTTAGTCGCCTAAGGCAGAGCTGTGAAGCTCTGCAAGAGTTTTAGCCAACTGCAGCGTTTGAAATAGTACAGTCCAACACAAGACCAGCCTCATTTCTGACAACAGTTGCAATTTTCAGGATCCCCAAACCACCCTCAATTTCTATAATTCGCAAGGAAGATCCACAGAGTTCACTGAAAATTATTATATTCACAGTCACAGTTTATTATAGAGAAAACATACACATTAAAATCAGCCAAGGGTCAAGACAGATACGACGGAGTCTAGGAAAAGTACCAAATGTAGGGCATCCATTGTCCTTTCTCCGTGGAGTCACAAACATATTAGTTTTTTGGCATAGCGCATGACAACACAAACTGTTGTCTGAATGAAAATGACAGAAATACAGACTTTTTTGGGTCTATTGTCATTTTATGGCTAATTCTTGAGAATAATTTCAAGATCAGTGAGTCTGCGACCTTCGTTTTATAGATAGGAAAACGGAGTCTCCAACAGATCTTGTTCACTGACTGCCTGAGGCCTTATGACAACTTGGAACTGAGTTTGAATTCCTTGGGGTCCCTGTGAGCCCTGGCATACAAGATGCCAGTCTGGAATGGTTTATGTATTTTAGAGAAAATATTTTTGTGTGGTAAGATAATATTACCTTTTTAGGACCCTTGGGACTTTCTTTTAAGATAACGTTCTCATCTATTACTTCACTCTTCACTCTCCTCATGGACCACCAGAGTATATATTTCCAGTTTTTATGTTCACATCTCTTATCCCCGTGAACTTTACCCAGACAAAACCCCATTTCACATATGAGAACCCTGAAGCTAATAGTGGGTGGTGATCCTCTAATGTTACCTATCCTGTTACAGAATTCAGATCAGAAGCTACAAATCTTTGTTTTCAGTTCAGGCCTCTTTCCAGTATGCTTTATTCTGCTGACTGTCCTTTCCATCAGAATCAAAGGAAACTTCCTGCCTGCCTCTCTTAAGCATCAGCATGCAACATCACAGCCTCTCTGGGTAATTATTCCTTCCTTAGGTCTCCAGCTTGATGCAACAGCAGAGGCCCTCTGTCACCCTCCATTTTCTTATTTATTAAGTAGGTACATGCTGTGATAACCTGACTTCCATTTGTCTTAGAAAGTCATGCTTTTTGTTTTTCTCCTTAGTTGATATTTAGGGTGCATGTAATTTTGGCATTTTTCTGATCTATGTATTCCGGAAGTGAGAGAAAGGTTAAGTGCTATCTCTAGTGCCAAGCTGCTGAGAAGAGCCCAGAATCTCTCATGTTCATAAGCAGGTGCAAAAGATCAAAAGATGCCAAAACTCACAGTAAAGATACCTCTGAGAACAAACATGTCCAGACTAGGGATAAAGACTGAAATAAGAAGCAAGTTCCTTCCCCAAGTATCCCACCAGTGTGCACAGGATGAAAAGTGACTCAAATCGGGAAAAGATTATGCAATCTTGAAGACGCTGAAGGAGTGCTTTGTTTTGGTTTGGTTTTCTTGTGATTTATATGAATGTTGTTTAAGTGAACATGTGGAAAGTGATTGAATATGCCCCCCCACTGGTATTGTTTATATGAAATGGCAGACATGACATCAATGTCATATCTTAAGTCTGTGAGCTAGAGCATAAAGCCTCTCTCTTTTTGTTACCATTTTGACTCAAAGGCCACAACAACTGAAAAGGTTTAATATTTACACTGTTCCCATGCCAACTTGACCCTATGAACAGAGAAAGTTTCACGTGGATAGAGAAAGATGTACCAAAAAAGTGATGAAGATTAGCTTCAGAGCACCTTACTTGCATTAATTTCTCTAAATGTTCTGGAATGAGCCTTATATATGAGTTTATATGATTATCTTTCTGGATTTTTTTAAGATAAATACTTCTATTTGCAATAGGTTAAGATAAGTGTCTCTTTCTACTTTATGATCTTTCCTGCTATACTTTTCTTCATATTGGATGAATTTAAGTAATCATCCATTACTGAGAAGGTGGCTGGGTGCTTAGGAGGCTCAGTTGGTTAAGCGTCCAGTTTCCAATTCCTAATTTCAGCTCAGGTCATGATTTCAGTTTGTGGGTTTGAGGCCGAAATTGGAATCTTCGATTCTATCTCCTCTGTCTGCCCCTCCCCTGTTCACTTTCTTTTTAAAAAAAAAAAATTAATGTTTTATTTATTTTTGAGAGACAGAGAGAGAGCGAGACAGAGACAGTGAATAGGGAAGGGGCAGACAGAGAAGGAGACACAAAATCCAAAGCAGGCTCCAGGCTCAGAGCTGTCAGCACAGAGCCCATCTCCTGTTTGCTTTCTATCTCTCTCTCAAAGCAAACAAATGTTAAAAAATAAGTAACCATAGATATTTTAGGATTCCATATGTGGAAAAACCTAGCTAAGGATTAATCCATTTTTAAATTATCAGATCTATTGATACCACTGTCAAACAATTATGTGATATCAGTAAAGGCACAACTTTCAGGATTTCTGTTGCTATTGCAATCACTCAAAATGGTGGAATGGCCATTCATGGCCAGAAGTTCACATCAAAATAAATGTGTCTTATGATGCCCAGAACCAGTAGTGTGTGGTTAGTGTAAGAGAAAGGACGGAAATTTTTAAACCAGAATTGAGTCTGTGGAAAACTCTTCCAATCATCAGGCAAATGAGATTGTAAATAGAAGATTCAGTTTTCACTGATGTCTAATAAAAACAGATTTGCTAGTACAAGGAATATGCTCAATAATGCAGCATATATAATTAAAAACACACCATGAATTTTTTATCTTTTTATGGAAACAACATGACATAGAATTTATCAAAATTTCTGTATTTAAAGGGCATGAATCTGTAGAAGAGAACTGCAAAATGTAAGCATGTTTGCAACAGCTCAAGGATGAAAGAAACTCAGTAATGGCAATGCCAAATTTTACAGCAATTCTAAATATTTATACAGAAATACCTCTAGTGTGTTGTTAAGCTGAAATGTTTCTAAATTATCATACACAGAGATACTGAATATAGAACAACCATGGTTGGAAAAAAAAGAGAGAGAGAGGGAGACTTATCTTTTGATTCCCTCCATGGAAATTATATCACCAAATTTTTGTAATATAAAGAAGTGATGAGTGTGCAGTCAAAAATGTAGAAAAAAGTATTTTATTAATGAGTTAAACGAATGAATGAAAGCAATATGTTATTTTCCTAGACTTTGTGATATTGTCAGCATTTCATAGCTTGCTAAGTTGTGAGATTTGTTGTGATTTTTTTTAATCCTTTAAATTAAATTAAGCATTTAACTTTAAGTTTAATTGAAAGTTAAATTCTTAACTTTGCAACTAATTTTGTATTCATAAGTTTATATTGATTATTAAAGTATCCCTCCAATTTTTATAACTTTAGGCTCTTCCAATTCTTGATCTGCCCCTGCATATAATATCATCTATCATTTTTATCCTTCAACATTGCACATAGCCAGGAAAAATTAGGTTCACAAAAGCACTGTGGATGGCTTAGAATACAACTTGGAAATTTTTCTTATGCTCTCCCGAAGGGCTTGTTAAAACACAGAACACTGGGCTCTATCTCCAAATATTCTGATTCAATAGGCTTGGGTGGGGTTGAGGATTTGCTCTTGCGTACATCACAAGGAGATCTTGTTGCTGCTGAAAACACAGCTTGAGTAGGGAAAAATAAGTCCTCCAAGAGCAGTCAGGGATCTAGGTAGGAGGTGAGTTTAAATCTGTTTTCTTGATGGGGAAGGTACTTATTGGCTCATTAATAATAAAATACTAGGATAGAACAAAATAATAATAATAATAATAATAATATTAAAAGAGTAATGTTAACTGACAATAAAATTCGTCTTAGCAGGAAAAAAAAGGAGGCCCAGATTTAGGGAGGAAACAATACACAAGAAGAGATTTAAGCTGAAGTGCATAAGATTGTCATGGTAATTTGAAGATAAAGGTCAGGAAAAATAAATAGAAATAGAAAAAGGGAAAAACTCAGACAGGAGAGAGACCTAAGAAGATAGATGTATGGAGAAGAATGACCCACGAGACATTTCTGACGGGAGAAGGATGTCTAATATTCCACTTTAATTTGTTTACGTTGCTGGGTTATAAATGCCCTCTATTGACTTAAGCATTCAGTAGGTCTCCTTTATACGTACAGCCAGGCTTGTGATAGAGGAAATAAAAGAATGAGGAAGCAAAGAAATAAACATTAAAATAAAGTGATAAATCCTGTTCAACTAGCATCCCTTTGCTGAGGGTTATGTTTAAAAAAGGTTTCGGGGGCGCCTGGGTGGCTCAGTCGGTTAAGCGTCCGACTTCAGCTCAGGTCATGATCTCACCGTTCCCGAGTTTGAGCCCCTGTGCTCTGTGCTGACGGCTCAGAGCCTGGAACTTGTCTCGGATTCTGTGTCTCCCTCTCTGTCTGTGCCTCTTCCTTGCTCATGCTTTGTCTGTCTGTCTCTCTCTCTCAAAAATAAATAAACATTAAAAAAATAAAAAATAAAAAAGGTTTCGATTCAACAATTTCTCGGTGGATCTAAGAGCAGGCAAACCGGGGTGTGTTATTGTCATACCCACAGTGCAATTGGATGCTGAAGAGCTAAGCGTTGGGCAAAATAGAGTAGGCAAAGCCAGCTTCTGAGCACAGTACTCAGCAGCAGATGGGAGACAAACCCTGTTACTTCCAAACTACTCTAGGGAAAGTGACTACATTTGTCTGTGGGGCTACCATTATAAAGTGCCAGTGATTGGATGGTTCAAGAAAACAGAAATTTATTTCCTCACAATTCTGGAGGCTAGATGATCAAGACCAAGGGGTCAGCAGAGCTGGTCCTCTCTGTGGTCTCTCTCCCTGGTTTGCCATGGCTGTTTTCTCTCTATGTCTTCACATGGTCTTCCCTCTGTGTGTGTCTGTGTCCTAATCTCCTCCTCTTATAAGGACACGAGTCATATTGGAATAGGGGCTACCATAATGACCTAATTGAACTCAAGTGCCTCTTTAAAGAATAGTTATATTGTCTCTTCTTACAGTCACATTATGAAGTTTTGGGATAGAAATTGAATATATGAGTTTCGGAAGGACATAATTCAGTCTCTCACAGTGTTCTTGAAGAGAGGAGATTACCTTCTTGGATAACAAAAGTAACAAAATATACTAGTAGTAATAGGAATCATTCAACAATTATTTACTGAGAAAAGTACATCTGTAGAAGCTGAACAGTGAACAAAATAGATTAAAGAGTCAGTTCAGATAAGCTAATATACAGAGAGAAATAATAAATAAGTGGCATCATGGATGCCAATAAATTCTATGGAGAGAAGTCTAGTAGGGTTGGGAAGAGTGAGTGCTGGAGGAGAGACTAGTCTGCCACATTAAATGTGATATCCAGAGAAGGCCTCGTTACTTAGGAACATTTAGGCAAAGGCCAGTTTAGGGTTGGATTATCAAATGATGATCATAATATTATTATATTTATTTATTATATGTACTATTTTATCAGTTTTTAGTGCCTATTGTGTATAGTATAGTTGTAAACATTTTATGCTTACTATGTCCTCTTAGTTATCTCAATGGCTTAGAAAGAGAGGGACCTCAACTATCATCTTGTGATACATCATAAAATTGAAGTTCAGAGAGGCTGATTAATTTTCTCCAGACCAGAAAACATGAACGTCTTGTTTTTTGACCCCAACTCTTTCTGGATCCAAACCCAGTGGTCTTCTCATATCTTACAATAAGCATTTAATATATCTGAGTCTCCAGGCTTTTTCAGTACCAGCTGGCAGAACAACTCTGCTGCCATCTATGAAGTGTTACTGAGCTCCAGAGTTGTTTGATAACTGCAACCTCAAGTGAATTATTTTATTCAACCCTCAGTTTTTTCTTTGAAAAAATATGTGAAATGGGATTATCAGTACTCTCAGCAGAGGATTATGATGAATATTGATGATGAGCGTGATGAGTGAATCTTTGTTAACTGTTGAGCACATTGTCACATATCGGGTACTCAGAAACAGACTTGCTAACATCACCATCATCATCATCATCATCATCATCATCATCATCACCATTGTCATCATCTACCATTGTCGTGAAGGCTCTGGATAACTTCTGATCCTAGAAAAATAACACCATCTGTGAGGTGAAAGAATTAAGCCAAGTGATCTCCAAAATCCTTCCTACATGTAATATTTTATGAGTCTAATTAACATGCTCACATGTGGGAAGAAGCACTATTATAAAGCTGGAAGTGTAGATTTGGTTCTAAATAGGACAGAAATATATCAAAGGGCATTTGACATATTTCCCAGACATGGGTGAAGGTGCAGAGAAATCATTTGCTATGAGGCTTCATGTCGATGAACATGAAGGAGCTTGATGATTTGTGCACTTTTGCCTGTCCTATTTACAGTCAAAATTGAGTTTTACATTTCTAACAGGAACATTCATTCACAAATCAAGCTAGACATGACACAGAGCTCATTTGAAATGGGACCTCCTTTACTCATGACAACCATAGACCACAGCAGATGTCTCTCTAGAATTTTTTCATCCATGAAAGGGAAAATAGGAAAGTTTTCAAAAGTTCTCCCTCTAAGTTCTAGTTTGAATCCATATTCTTCAATCCAGTGTTGTTTTTTTTATGAACAGAGAAAAATAGAATCTGAGTGTTAGGCCAAAAAAACAAACATGAAAAACAAAAACAAAACAAAACAGACAAAACTAAGACATCATTTAGTCCTAGCTTTTACTTTACGTAAAAATGCTTAAAACATAGTCACCTAGTTCTGCCTGAATGTTATTAATGGCTGATTCATTATCTTAAAATAGCCTATTTATGATTTTCTAATTATTAGACTCTTCTTGAATGTCTAGACGATACAAGGGAATGTGAGGAACTCTCTTCTGGCCCCCAAAAGCAACAGAGATTCAAAATAGCCCCATATGGTAAAAGACCAGAAAAGATTATTGTGTGCAATAGGGGACTGAACGAGTCAGGAACAGATTTGGATGACTGCTGGCACCATGTCCAGAAATCCAAAATCCAATAGTGAATTTCTTACCTGGGATTGTGAGGAAGTCAAGCAACAGTTCGATAATCAAAAAAAAACAAAAACAAAAAACAAAACAAAACAAAACAAAAAAAAAACAAAACTGTAAAAGTAGCTAAATACATTTCATTCCTCTGTGTGTAGATAGTCTTTAAAGATGACTGCCAACAATTCCTTGCCTTCCTTCTTCCATAATGTAAACAAACTTATCTAAACTACTGGGGAGAGAGTTCAACAAGAGGACAACCAAAGTGATCCAGCTAATAGCATGTATCATTACCAGATACACAGTGAGGTCTTGTTGGTTGTTCTAGCCAGGAATTCCCTGCTGTGCTCGCAGCGAAATGCAAATGAATGTTTTTAGCCTATACCACATGAGGAGAAACAAGCCACAGTTAAGCCCAAATGCAGAATTAGGAGCAAATAAAGTGATTGTTGTTTAAGCTGCTAATTTGTGGGATAGTTTGCTAAAGATCAATAGTTAACTGCAATACAGTGAAACAAAGCTAAAGCCACCAAAAGGAGATAAGGTTTTCAACTGGAGAAATCAATGAACAGGATAAACGCAGTCACAAAACCTACAGAAAGAGGTAGGCATGAAGTTAGAAACATTACTAAAAAACGTTTCCCCTCAATATGAAGTAAAATTTCAAAATTACTATGCAGCAAATGCCAACAAACCAAAGAAAATGGAATGGCAATTACTTCCAAGGAAATAGAAATAATAGCACAATCTTCAAGGGACTTAAAAATAATTATATTCAAAACTTCATAGATATAAAATAAATAAATCATCCAAACAAAAATTAATAGAAAAAATTAGAAGCAAAGGAAAGTGACTATAAATCAAATAGAACAAGAATCTATTAGGAATTTAAAAAAATCAATGCCTTATAAAGTCATTAGGCACTCATGGAACACTTCTCCAATCTAAGAGAAGTAGTCGTTTATGAGGTGGTACAGAGAAATTCACTAAGAAAGTAGCACAGAGAAGTAAATAGGTAACAAACTAGAAAGAAAAATTAAATTATATAGATGAGTCAATTGAGAAATTCTAATAAAATGTTGTGATAGGCACTGTAATATGCTACCCAAATCTGCCTTTGATGAAAAACTTGCTGATCCAGCTTCTGAGAACACTGTTGGCAGACAGTCTATAGTTGTCAGCTTCTTAGGGATTACTTCACTTAAAGAAAGCTGCTTTTTGCAAAGTCAAAATTCTTACAGGAGTGGCTCTCATCCAATAACTGGTTAATGTGGGAGGCATATCATCTTGTCCCATTTAGCTCAAAACTCATGACAGCATCTTTGTCTTCCCATGTTTCTTTCAGCTCTCTTCCATAGGTATTGATCCTAAAGACACTGCTTAGAGAACATTTTAGATACTAAATTCCAACTCAGAGCTTGCTCCCTGAGAAACCCAATTGGAGTTATTTTCTTCTAGTGATTCTTAAAAATAGATACTAAGGTGGGGTTGTAGAGCTGGATTTCACCATCTGGCCACCAATGAGAAACATATCGGTAGTTTCTGGCACAGTGGGTAGTCTATTTGATACAGAAAATAGGCAAATGAATGAGATAAAGCAGAATTGTAAAAATAATCTGAAGTAAGCAGAAAAAGAGGGGAAAATGGTTCAAAGAACAAATGAGACAAGTGGAAAACAAATAGCAGGATAAAAGACTTAAACCTAACTACATCAATTTTCATATTAAATGTAAACGTTTTAAGTACCTCAACAAAAAGGCAGAGATTGCCAGATTGAAGTTTTGAAAAGACCAAGACCAAACAGTATTGGTTCTATATTATAGTCCTTTAAGCAATCTTGAGTTTTGTGCTATAATGCAGATAAGTTACTTGGAAATTTTGGATATTTTGGGTTTGCTTCATGACATGCTGTGTGTCTGTTATAGTACGTAATTTAGGGTTTACATTTCCTGCTACTGAGGTAAGACTTTCCTGAGTGCTCTATCATATTTCTCATGAATTATGAAATTTTCTAGTCTGACTGATAAAAATAGGCAATGTTCCTTGTCTAGTTGTTGTACAGCAAATATCTAGAACTTCTTCATTGTTTTTACCTGAAACATTATGGCCATTAAATGGCAACTCCCTATCCTCCCCACCTGCCCCCAGCAATCACCATTCAACCCTCTGTTTCTCCAAGTTTGACTATTTTAGAGACATCAGATAAGTGGAATCATGCAGTGTTTATCTTTCTGTGACTAATTTCATGTAGCATAATATCCTCCAGTTCCATCCATGTTATCACATATGGCAGGATTTCTTTCTTTCTTTTTGAAAACTGAATAATATTCCATTATTTGTATATACTGTAATTTCTTTATCCATTCTTCTGTCAATGGACATTTAAGTTGTTTCCATATCTTGAATATAGCGAATAATGCTGCAATAAATATGGAGCTAATACATCTCTTTGAGATCTTGACTTCAGTTCTTTTGGATATATGCTAAGAAGTAGGATTGCTGGATCATAAAGAAAAATAATTTTTGAAATGCCTCCATAGGTTATCCATAAAATTCCTACCAACACTATGCAAAAATCTCAATTTCTCCACATCCTCAACAAAACTTACCATTTGATTTCTTTTTTTTAATAATAGCCATCTAACAAGTATGAGGTGAGATGTCATTGTCTTTTTAATTTGCATTTTCCTGGTGATTAATGATTCTGAGCATCTTTTCTTATACCTGTTGGCCACTTGTATATCTTCTTTGGAGAAATGTCTATTCAGGTCTTTTGTCCATGTTTTTACTGGGTTATTTGTTTTCTTGCTATTGAGTTTCTTTTATATTTTATTTTATTGAAAGAATTTTAATATTTATTTATTTTGAGAGAGATTCAGAACGTGAGTGAGGGAGGTCAGAGGGAGAGGAAGACACAGAATCCAAAGCAGGCTTCAGGCTCTGAGCTTTCAGTACAGAGCCCAATGCAGGGCTTGAACCCATGAACTGTGAGATCATGACCTGAGCCAAAGTTAGATGCTTAAATGACTGAGCCACCCAGGTGCCCCAAGTTTCTTTTATATTTTAGGTATTGACCTCTTATCTGATATGTGGTCTGCAAATATTTTCTCCAATTCTGTACGTTGTCTTTTACACTGTTGATTTTTTTGTTTGCCATGCAGAACCTTTTCCCATTGATGAAATCCCATGCATCTATTTTTGCTTTTGTTGCTTGTGCTTTTGGTGTTATATCCAATAAATCACTGCCTAGGCCCATATATTCTTCTTATATTCTTCCTTATTTTGTGCACCACTCAAAAAAGAGAAAAATCATGATTGTAAGAGACAGATTGTAAGAAACAGGCTACAGTTTGCCAACTCTGTTATAGAAGGTCACAGTTTAGTGGGAAAAATACAAGAGCAAAGAGCAACAATAATGATAAATGGAAACACAGGGCACAGGCAGCATGAATACAATATTTTGGTGTAGTGCAAGGGGGAAATATCTAGAACTATACTGAACCTATGAAATGTCAGTCCCTGTTCTAAACACCTTACACATATTAATTTATTTAAACTTTACAGCAAATTTATGAAACAAGTATTATTATTATTAACTCCATTTTCTGGATGAGGAAACTGAAGCATTGACAGACTACGTAATTTGCCCAAGGTCACATTGGCTAGTAAAAGGAAAATCTTGGAAGTAAATACAAGAAATTTGTATTTAGTTCCTACCCGTTAGACTCTAATCTAGTTTCTTTATCTCTGTGTTGCAAAAAGTGTTTCCTGCAATACTAGTTGAGATGAATCCTTGTGAAGTTTTCCTTTTATTTACTTTCTATCAGGAAAGGGAATGCCTAGAGAGGTATTTTCTGAGAGTCTTGAATTAGAGGACTTCCTTTTTTGTCAGTAATATGTCTTTGAGTGGACATGATCCAAAAGAGAAGAAAAGAAGGAATCATAAGCTATAATCCCCAAGAGTATGAGATTTCTAAAAATCTTATGATATAAAAACTGGCTTCTCCATATACTTCATATAATGCAAAAGAATCCTAGATTCTCACTGATGGCCATTAATAGCGGTGAGTATCTACTGGGGGTAGGGGGAATACGAAGCAGCCATCTAATTTTCTATGTATATGTACATAAGTCTTTATTTTGACATCTGAGTGATTCTTCTGGCAAAAGTATTATTGGTTTTGGGAATTTTCAACCAAAGAACTAAAAAAGTCAAATTCTCTATCCAATTTCTAGCCTCCTCCTTTCATCCCATATTCTTATCATACCTTTCTCTATTGCACTTGTTCCATGGTTATACAAAACATGAACCTAAAATAGAGATTCTTGCCATTATAATAACAAACCAAAGCCTTTATCATTTATAGTGTACTTACTTTTTTATTTGTTATTTGCTTTGGGTGTCATTTTTTCTCAATTTTCATTTAAATTCCAGTTAGTTAACATGTAGTGTAATATTGGTTTCAGGAGTAGAATATAAAATACTTAGTTACATGTTCTTATTTAATATTCACTTTTTATGTAAGGATAACCTCCAAGATTACAGAAATTAAATAGATTGTGCAAAATCATACAGTTGATAACTGTTAGAGCCACAAATAAAATCCCAGTTCTGGATAGTCTGCCTACATTTAACATTAACATGTGTGTGGTGCTGGGAAGTAAATATCGCTCTCTCATAACTTGAATGTCAAGTGGACTTGGCAGCAAGCCCACTCTGTCACTGAAAGGCATATGACATCAGACAACTTATTTCGTCTCCCAAAACCTCAGTTTTTTCATCTGAAAAGGAAGGGTTATTATAAAGATTTTATTCCATTACATAAAGCATATACATATAATTCACTTAAGAGAAAGTTTATCTTCTTTCCTTCTTTTAAGAAATGTGATTAATCACATTTTACACATGAAAAAAAAAATGAGTCCATGAATGGGATCTTCCTCTTCTAAAACTTCTTGCTCTGTCCACTAGATGGCGGTGCCTCTATAATCCGCAGAAAACTTGCAATAAACGACTGGTACTGTTATAGGACGCCAGTGCCTGGGCTCATTTCCTGTGGGACATCATTATGTAGTGTGGGAACATGTCCCTTGATCTCACTCCTGTATTTATAGAGTCTTCAGGTGAATGTGGAAATATCTGAAGAACACGTTGAGAAAATCACTTTGTAAATTTATCAAGATTTTTCTGTGCATTCCTGGCACTTTTTGGAATGGTCATGAAGCAGCCAACATTGCAAATGTCCCTACAAATTTGAGATTACATTTGAGTCTCAAACCTAGTGTATTACTTCCTATTGTAGAATTCCTGGGAGGCAGTCGGTGGGTTTTGCAACCAGCCACGATATTTTTCCTGATATTGAGATAGGTCAGGTCTTCTCTTTCACACATCCTCATCCATCATCATTGCTTGTTGCTGTAATAAATGCTAAATATCTCTTTTCTGAAAGGCTCATGACTTCTCCAAAATGCATACAATCATGTTTACCAAAAAGCAGTCCACTCAAGCAAACAACATTTATCTGCTACGTCTGTTGTTCCAATGCTACATATTTTCACATTTATTTTTAATTTAACTCTAATGCCAGTCTTTCAATAAAACCAAAATCAGGGAAGATGAGTGACTTGTCCATGGTCATAAAACCAGTAAAGCGAAGAGCTAAGATTCGCCCCACCCCATAATGCAAATTTCGGCAACATATATTCTATAGAACTTAAATAGATACATTGAGTATGTGATTTGGGTAAATCCTCAAAATAAACTTGGGCAAAATTCTCAGATGAATGATACACCATTTGTTAAAAGAACAAATCTTTTGACTAGATTCTGCATACCATGGAGAACTATGCCTTGATATTTATATGCAAGCATAGTGCTGGACTCTGATGGCATAGAGATGAATCAGATTTGGTCATAAGTCTCCAATCAGAAGGCCAGAATGTGGGTGTCACTGGAACTTCCACCCACCAGCCCAGAGGATGGGACTGCTCTTCTTTACAGAGGTTTGGGGACACAATAAACTACACACAGGTTGAAGGACTAGAATATCAATGACTAGAATGTACTCTTGTCGAGAACATGTTTCCTTCAAAGTCATTCCCTTAATCATTATAGGTTATTCCAAAGGAGCTGCCATTACTGGAAGCCATTGTCTGGAATTGACTTCAGATTCATTTTAATTTTTATTCTTATCTTCTAATAAATATATGATCAACTTCTGAAACTTGGAAAATAGATAATCTGATTAAAAACTTGTTTTAAAAACTTCCTATAACAAGATGATCATTGTTAAAATGTCCCTGTGTTTCTTTCCAATTTTACATACATAATTGAAACTTTTAAATGGCCACAGTTTCAAAAGTAATGGCCATATTGTAGTTCATCGTATAGATATATCACAAATTATTTTCTATTCCTCTAAACAGAAAGTCATTATTAATTTTTCACTATTAATATTGTTGTTATGATCATCTTTGCATTTCAGATTTTCAGTTCAAATCTTGATTCTCTAGAAGTGCTTACTAGTTAAGGCAAATGTTAATTTTTGGAAAGCGATCAAAGAGTTCTTCCTTTACAAAAAAATTGGGTCAATTGCTTTGGGACCAAATTGTGATATGAGAATTTAAAAGGCAAAGACAGATGACAGTGGCTTTATTCCAAAATCCACAAAAAGAGGTTTTGCTGTGATTTTCCAGAAAAGAGACATTTTATCTTGTGGAAGGCAAATAAACAATACCCACTGCCTTCTGAATAAAGTCCTCATCCCTTAATCTATCAGAGGAGCCCCACCTGTACTCCACAACAGACTGGCCAAATTCTCTCATATCTGTAGTTCTAGTTCTTCTAACATTTTCTAACTACTGCCTTAACTTTCTGTTTTTCTCTCCAACTTGCCTTTTTCATACCCATATTGTGCCCACCAGTCTCTCCAGCTTGTATTTAGCCCATAATCCTCCTCTCCTGCTCACTTTTGAATCAGAAAGTTCCTTTAATACCCTGCAAGTTTCAGCCATCTTGTCACAACTGATCATTTTAGGTAAAATCGACCCCTCATGAGAGAGAAGCAGGAAACATTTATAACATTTCTGCAGAAAACAATTTAAACACTCCTTATAATTTAATGTCCTCTTACCTGTATTTTAAGTTTGTGCACGTTCATATTATCTTCCCTGACAGAGTTCCCTCTGAAGTTGTGATTTTATGCCTATGTAATCAGCCTTAATGAAAACCAACAGAATCCCATACAAGCGAAATGTGCCCTTAAATGTGGCCAAAAAGAAACTTTTGAAAGCTCTTCTTCCAAACATTTTGTAATCAGTTCTCTCTCCCTCTTTCTTGTTGCTATTTGTACCTTTGCTCCCATTTATCTGGGCCCTGACTAATACTTTTTCAGTCCTAGAACAGTCACCTCCTGACTGGTCCTATAGCTACCTATAAGCCTATAACCACCTATAATCTGCCCAGTGCGTTGAGAAGCTTGGAAGGGGAAACAATACAAATGAACTAAGTAATAATGATACTGGTATTTTCTACCTCTGAACATATTTATACTAATATCCGACGAGGTAGCCTATGTGAAATTATGATGCCACACAACTGTCAAAAGCATCCGTCCTTTGTGATATGTTATAGACTGCATGTTTGTGTCCACCCTAAATCCATACGTTGAAACCCTAGTCCCGATGTGATGATACTTGACATGAGGCTCTGGGGAAGGAATTAGGTCATGAAGGTAGAGCCCTCATGATGAACTTAGTGCCCTTATAAGAAGGAACTAGGAGATAATTTGCTTTCTCTTTCTCTAGGATCTGTGAGACTATAATGAGAATATGGCCATCTGCAAAGCAGAAAGAGATCCCTCACTAAATACATATCTGCCAGCACTTGACTTTGGACTTCCCAGATTTCATAACTATAAGGAAACGAAATCTGTTTAAGACACTCAGTCTATGGTATTTTTGTTATAGCAGCCAGAATGACTAAGACATGGACCAATCCACAACACAACATCATTTAAACAGGAAACTCATAACTGACACAAAACCACTTAAAATTTTCTGAACTTGAATAAAATACACTTGCATCAAACTCTATCGAAGTAGTCAAGCCAGTGCTACATATGCCTAAAGTGAAACATCCATTCTTCAGGCAAAGTTCAACATCATTTGAGCAAAATACTATCATTCTGTAGCAACAGCTACATGGAGTCACTTGTGTAAAAGTTTGGGAGAGAGATGAACATTAATATCTGTAGATAGAAGCCCTGGAAGAAGATATGGCAGAGGGTGGAAAAGGCACTGGACTGGTTATTAGAGTTTTGAAGTATCAGAGACCTAGTATTAAATCTTAATTCTGTCACTTATCAGCTCTCTGACATTGGGGATGATACTCAGCATCTTTATTTTTATTAAAAAATTTGAATAATTATACAAAATTTACCATCATTCTATAAAATGTAAATACTATGGGCTGAACTGTGTTCCCTCAAAATTCGTATGTTGGATTCCTAACCCCTAGGACCTCTAAGTGAGAAAAAGAAATCTGTGTGCATTTGTAGGGTCTTTCTAGAGGTAAGAAAGTAATCTGAGGTCATTAAGGTGGGCCTTATTCCAGTCTGATTAGTGTCCTTATAAGAAGAGGTTCTTAGCACACAGATCCACTCAGAGGTAAGACCGTGTGAAGACCCAGAGAGAAGCCAGCCATTGAGAAGCCAAGGAGAGGCCTCAGAAGAAGCTAATCCTGCCATGGCAACAACTTGATCTCAGACCTCCAGCTTCCAGAACCAGGAAAAAAGATATATTTCTGTTGTTTAAGACTCTTGCTTTGGTGCTTTGCTCTGTAGCCCCGGGAAACTAAAGATGTGAACTTAACCCCAGTATCTATCACATAGCCAGCTTCTAATACTTGTCAATTGTTTTCATTTATAATAATATAGCATGTATACTCTGGTTTCTCTTCAGATCGTATAAATCTTTCGCCTTTTATAATAATATAGCATGAATAAAAAATACATTGTAAGATACTATTTGTATGATAAATTGCTAGATAGGTCTTCTTGCTTAAAATGTTCTAGGTGATGGAGCACCTGGGTGGCTCAGTCAGTTAAGTGTCTGACTTCAGCTTGGGTCATGATCTCGCGGTTTGTGGGTTCGAGCCCTGTGTAAGGCTCTGTATTGACAGGTTAGAGCCTGGAGCCTGCTTTGGTTTCTGTCTCTCTCTCTCTCTCTCTCTCTCTCTCTGCTTCTCCCCCACTAACACTCTGTCTCTCTCTGTCTGTCAAAAATAAATAAACATTAATTTTTTTAAATGCTCTAGATGAAAGTCTTCTCAAACTAGCCACTTAAAGAAATACATATGTTTGCATTGAATATCTGGTTCAAAATACTGCCGAGGTAATGGAACATATTTTACTGAACCCTCGTCTTTTAAGAAGAAGAAAGAAAAACTTTGGGAGACCTCCAAAGCCAAGAGCCCCAGCCAGGTATGAAGGTGAAAACACTGCCAGGTTCTTCCTGTCAGAAGAAGCTGGTGCCTCTCTGTCAACAGAAATGATGGATAGAGTGACCAGGTCAGTGCATGGAGTGAAGAAGCTATAATAGATAGGTCCAAAGACTTGTCAAAAGCAAAATATTGCCTCAAAAACTATTTTTTTCAGAAAAAAAACAGTCTTTGCTAGGACACAGCTTTTACCACACCCTTGGCTAACCCAGTGTTCTTCACGCCTAGCTCCCCATCTGATCCTAGAATTTAGTCAGTACCACACCTCCATTTCTCGTCATGCTGGCTCACAGCCAGTTTGAGCCTGACAAATATTCCTGTGATGTAGTTGAAAGCATGTACTTTGAAGGTGCCCCCAGGGTGCTGGGAACAATGTACTCCGGAACCTCAGAGAGAAATCGCCTTATTAAATACTATAGGAGGACGCAGAATGGAGATTCACATCTTTTTTTTTTTTTTTTAAGGGCAGATTATTTATTCTTTGAGAGAGAGAGAAAGAGAAAGCAGGGGAGGGGCAGAGAAAAGGAGACAGAGGATCTGAAGTAGGTTCTGGCTGTTAGCCCAGAGCCTGAACCGGGACTCGAATTCATGAACTATGAGATCATTGCCTGAGCTGAAACCAAGTCAGACACTTAACCGACTGAGCCACCCAGCTGCCCCTCACATCCTTTCATTCCAAGTCCTCTCCCTTTTGAGGAGCTCTATGACAATGGTGTCTGAATGATGAGACACACAAGGTGTGTATCTGGAAGGTACACACTTGAAGGGTTAAACAAAAACTCTAGTAGGAACACATCCTTCTTAGAGACATAATAGAAGGAAGTGAAAGCTTTTTATTTCTTCCCTTTTCTTTCAGTTAAGGGGATATAATAATTATCCTTGCCATTCTCACAAGATTGTGATCAGGTTTAAGGGAGAAAATGCACACAAAAGTGCACCAGTTTATTTTAGGAAATATTGGAATTAAATGGGTAATTATTGGACTTTGCAGTCCTCTGTGCCTATCCGGACATCTGAGCCCTGTAACCTTCTAAATCTGTAATCACGGCCTACTTTCTTGGGGTCTGTAAGCCTCAGTTTCTTCGTCGGTAAAATGAGAGACATAACACCTTTTATTGCAAGATTTTGTGAGGATTAAGTGAAAAAATTGATGCAATGTCTGCATACACATGCTACTCAGTTATTCTAATGTCCTCTGTCCTCTGGACGCCGGTTTGTGGCCACATCTGGACTCCGTCTTTCTACAAGGAAATATGTCTCCGCAATCACTTTTTCATTCTTGTTGTTCGCTGTCTGCTCCGCTGGGGGAGGGGGAGGGCACGCGGAAGTGCCGCAGTGATCGCTAACATTCTTTGGAGTGAATATTGGAAAATCTTAACTGCCACTTTATGGATTCAAAATTGACCGTAAGAGGTGTTGCAGTATTTTGTTGTGTTATTTGGCTTCATATTTTCCCCACTGCATTTTATTGCCTACCGTGTTGGCAAGTGATACGGAATAAGGAAAAAATAAATCTGGGGCCAAAGCATATACTGGAATCCATCACTCATTTTAGGCAGCCTGAGGCTGCGTCTGTAATGTGCCAAAAAAACCAATCTATTCAGAAAGAAAATCTCTCAAGCTGCTCATTTGCCATCAGGTGCCTAACAATTAACCTGATTTGATGAAGGCAAGGCCTTCAGGTCTTTGTCGCCTTCCCTTTATCTGTTCCTGGATTTTGTATGGCAATGACAAGCTCTGTTGAGTCATAAAAAGGAGAAATTTAACTGGAAATTTGATTTCCATTATCTATGTTTTTAACTGGGTGGCTTAGAAGAACCAATAATTTCACTTGTGTGTGTATATTAAGGATTTAATATGGAGCCACGAGTCTAATTATTTCCAACATGAATTTAGCTGTGTTATAGTAAATCAGGGAAATGAAGCATGCTTCATAAATTTCATCACTATTAAAATAAAGGTCGCATTCAAAGAAGGGGGGCATGAGCTGGAAATTAATGCCTGATTTTAAATGTTTAGGAATTAAAAATTTAAATTGCACAGCTCAATTCTGTTAATATTGAAATGCATAATTTGAAACACTGGCAGATTCAATAAAGAGGATCCAAATGAAGGAGTAAAAGTTTTAAAATTTCCTCCAATTGATTGTGATTGTAAATCACTGGGAAAGCTCTTTAATAATGCAGATTCCTGATTCCCATCCTGAGATTCTGATTCAGTAATCTGGGATGGGGCATTTAGGAAAGCTCCCAAGGATTTCTGAGGATTACAGTTGGAAATTAAATTGCTAGTGCTCATCTGGCTTGTTCCCTGCCCTCCCTTCCGGCTATTGCCAACATCTGTGTACTCAAAATCTTGTAACACTCCTACCATGAGTTATAAGGGTTAAAATGAGTCTCCTATCTGCAGCACCTATTACAAATAAAACCCAGACATGTAAAGGGGAATTTATTCAAAAATATTATTGCCACAGAGGAGGAAAGGAACACCAAGTAGGAGATTTCTTTAATGATTACTATTTTCCAGTATTATAGGGCTTGGATAAAGTTCAACATTTTTATTACATGGTCTTGACCTTTTAACCCATTCAACAATTACTGAGCACCTACCATATCTTGACACTGCCTTTCAGTCTGGAAATGCAACCGTCCCCATCATCAAGAATATCTTAGCCTAGTAGTGGAGACAGGAAGGTAAACAAAGTTGCACAAAATGAAATAAGTTAATACTTCAAGAAACTTCTTTTTCTTTCCTTTCCCTTCTCTGGGTGAAATGAAGTGAAAACATCTATTTTTTAAGACTTCCAGCATCTTATCCTACTCCTCACTCTTCTCCAAGAGTTGTGACTGATTGCAGAGGTTGAGAAGGGCACAAGGTATTTTCATCATGAACAAAGACCATGTACTCTTTTTTGTTTGTGGCCCTGTGATAATCCTCTTGGTAAGGCCCGGGCCCTTTCAAGGATGTCTTTAGTTCCCCAGCCCTCTCTACTAATAAGTGGGTTAGCCTGCCTACACGCAGCAATAGCATTAGAAGACCAATCCTGTCATAGAATGTTCTCCATCATTTCCATCAGTAAAATAACTGATGTCTTTTTTAAATTTGTGGCTTCCATTATATCCCTGATGGGCCAATAAATGTTTTAGAAATTTACCTGTGGCAGAAAAACAAGCCAAATTGTAGCATTTAAAGATTTCTTTGGTGAAAATACTTCTACCTTGGTTGATTTCAAGCTGTACCTCACCCCAAAGTCACTGACTATAGCATAGGGGTGAGATGCGCACAGTCAGCTCTGGCTACCTGGTAGGAGCTGGCTTCAATACATCGTTGTCTGAGATTTTGAATTCTAGAGGGAGAGTCTAGAATTTATGCTTTGAATCTAGAGAGGAAAAATATGTATGCTATTTTTCAGGGGTTCTAAACTCCCAACAGGTTTATCAGAATAAGTTCCTAAGGTCGGAAAGAGACCTTTGGGATACCAGAAGGAGAGCAAAGACTCATCAGCATAAAATATTCAAAGGAGGCAATCCAGGGTCCTAGAATTCAGCACACATATTGGGCAATTTAGTAAGAGATGAAATCACAAAGTTAATTTCCATTATTTCCAAACTTTATGAAAAGTTTGCACACCGTGTGAAACAAGACGACATTTTTCCTTTTATTAATTTTGCTAATGTCTTATACTAGAATTATTCATAGAATGGGACCTCTCTTTGTAAGGAACAATAAAAACCTGGAAAACATCCTGAGCCTAGAATGTGCTGATGCGAAGGCATTACAGAACAGAGCAGCATGGATCCCCTCCCCCTCAGCAAAGTGAACCATGTGCGTGTGTGGTGCTGTTGGAAGTAGGGGAAATGAGAAGGTCAGGGGAACAATGAGGGGTGGGATATTGATAAGGAAAAGGCAAAGGAAGGAGTCTTAGAATGAAATGGTCAGAAAGGACCAAGAGGCCCTCTAGTGGTAGAGTTAATACCAGCAGTGATGACTCTAATTCTACTGGGAGCAAACATCACTTGAACACTTACCACAGACCAGGCACCGTTACCGACCAGCAGTTTGTGTCCTTTAATGCTTTCAAACCCTAAGAGACAGGTGTTTCTACTTATGCCAATTTTCCAGCTGAGAAATGTGCTGATAGATTGAAGAACTTCCTCAAGTCTATCCAATTGTTGTTGTGGAAGCCTGGATTCAAAACCAGCCAGAGCACACACTTTGCCCTTCCACTGTACAGCCTCTTTAAAAGGACATTCATTCAAGAACTGACATGTCTATTACAGATTTTCTATTGTTTGATGTGGGGGTATACGTGTGTGACTCCCAGTTCCTCCATATAACCCACTGTCCTGCTCAATTCTTTATGAGAGTTGACATGTTTATTGTTTGCTTGTTTTCATGGAAATGAATGTAGAAGCTGAGTTGACACTGTGAGATCCAAAGGTAGCTTTTAAGAGTCTACAGGAAGAAATGGATGCTTGAAAAAAATAGCTTCCCTCACCTTATAAATTCACTGGAAAAGTCAAGGCTTTTGTATTTGTGTGGATCACGAAATGCAGATGTTCTTATCTTAATCCGAGATACCACTTCTTCTTATCCATTTATATGTCTATGGGCAATCGGGCTGTTTCCATAGTTAGACTATTATGAATAATTCTGCAATAAACATAGGGATGCATGCATCCATTTGAAATAGTGTTTTTGTATTTTGGGGTAAATACCCAGTAGTACAATAACTGTATGATAGAGTAGTTCTATTTTTATTTTTATTTTTATTTGAAGAAATTCTATACTGTTTTTCCAGAATGGGCTCTACCAGTTTTTTTTTTTTCCCACCAATGCTGCGGGAGGATTTCCTTTTCTCCACATCTTCACCTGACCCCTGTTTTTTTATTTTTTATTTATTTTATTTTTTTTATTTTAGCCATTCTGACAGGTGAGACCCTACATCTCATTGTAGTTTTGATTTGCATTTCCCTGATGATGAGTGATGTTAAACATCTTTTCATGTCGTTTCTTCTTTGGAGAAATGTCTGTTCATGTCTCCTGCCCATTTTTTAACTGGCTTATTTGATTTTTGGGGTGTTGAGTTGTATCACTTCTATATATATATTTTGGATACTAACCCTTTATCAGATAAGTTGTTTGCAAATATCTTCTCTATCTTACTATATATTAGGTGAATATCATAGTCTTCCAATTCTTATCGTACAAACAGGAAACTTCTAGAGAGTAATATGAGGCCGTGAGAAGAGGAACAGCCTGAGGATATGAAGACCCGAGATTTGTTGCAGCTGTTTTATTTTCTCCATGGTCTTGTGCAGAAATGCAAGCCATTTAGCCCCTTGATTAAGGAGAGAAGAGTATCCGGCATAACTCAGTAGTTTGGGGGACTCACAAGTCTCCTCCACAGATAAACTTCTCCATCTCATCTACAACCGGGCCTGAGGACAATCAGCCATTTTAGCAAATGACCAACTAGTTGTATTATTATCAAAGTATTTTTAAAAATTACCGAGGATGGGGTGAAAAAGGATGGGCCTTGGAATGAGACAGGTTATTTAGCCTAAATTTCTTCATCTATACATGGAATTGATATCTACCTTGTAAGGGTGTCACAAATACAGAAGAAATTAATTTAAGCATCTTGTGTATTAATTGGGACTTCTGGTTGAATTGACAGACACACAGCTCAAACACCCTTACACAAGGAGGAATTTATTAGAAGGATACATGAGTAACCTTTCAGATGAGCTGACCAATCAAACTTCCAACAAGAAGGAACTAGACCAGGATGGAGACCACATGACTGGAAACAATCAGAGCCTCCTCTTTCACTATCTCCATATTGACTTTTGGGCTAGGTTAACTCCTTATCTCTTACCACAAGCTGGCTTTTCCATGAAACAGGGTGTGTATGACCACAGGCTGCGCCAGACTCACACCAGAATTATGTCATCGCATCAACGAAAATGTCTTCTCTCTTACATCTGCAGTGTGAAAAACCCTAGGGAAGAGTTCTTATTGTCTCATTTTGAATCAGGTGCAGTCATGGTGGACAGAGAGGTGAGGTAGGATATTTTTTTTGAAATATGCTTTAAATTAGCAATTCACAGAAAAAGTAGATGCAAAAGGCAAATGAGTAAGTGTTCACCACATCTGGAATATATTGTCGAGCTCAACAACAGGTGATATAATATATGCAGTGTTTTGAGAACTTTGTGTTCTCAGTAAATGAAGACTCTGATTAATCGTCCTTGTTCTGATGCCAGTACATTTATCATAACTAAGTTGATTAAATAATAACAGTTATCTCTATTAACAAAGGGGTATCATCATTCCACCTTAAAAAGTGTTGGAAAATTAGGGTGGAAACAAGCTAAGCTTACCCCTGTTCCCCACTGAAAGCTCAACCAATAAGAAGAAATAGGAATCACTCTCAAGTAGAGTTCAAAAACTCAGGTTTATTAATATTTGAAGAATAATCTAGTCATTCTAAGGGCACCTAGGTGGCTCTGTCAGTTAAGCATCGACTCTTGATTTTGGCTCAGGTCATGATCGCATGGTCATAAGATCGAGCCCTGTGTGTGGCTTCGCACTGAGCGTGGAGTCTTCTTGGGATTCTCTCTCTCCCTCTCTCTCTCTCTCTGCCCTTCCCCTTCAAAATAAATAAACATTTAAAATTTTTGAATAATCTAATCCCTCTTAAATATATAGTTCTTGATAAATCTTATCAGAGGACAAGCTTTCAACATGAAAAAAAAAAAAAAAAAAAAAGACATTTTCACTCTCAGCTTAGAAGCCCCTAGGTGAATTGTGCAGGTCTTACATAACTTCCCTGCCAGCAAACTACTGCAAAGCTAGAGAATCTGAACTGATCAGTGTAACATACACAGAGAAAGAAGAGCATAAAGACGATCAAGAAGGAGGGCAAGACAGTGCAGATGGCCTGTGAGTCCATGTTCACACTGGGTTGAGGAGTAAAAAGATCAGGAGCATGGTCTTTCTACACGGTCTCTATTCTCTCTTTCAATGTGTCCCAGTGCAGGTCAATTTATTTGCTCCTCCTGCCTTGGAAATGGAGAGAAGCGATGTTGTCCACAGCCCTTTCTTGTAGGGCAGATGAATGGCCAGAAGTTCTTTCCTCTATGTTATGATGTAGATATATGAGAAAAAGGAGGAGAGAGGTTCTCCCTAAACATGTTTTTGATATTTACTTTTATCCTAAAGGATTGAAGAATTCCTGACCCCTCTTTCCCATCAAGTTCTCTTCAGCTAGTTAGAATGTTCCCTATTGGTGTTTTTTCTGCTCCCTTCAGATTGGGTTACCTGTATTACTCATCTTACCATGAGGAGCCTTTTGATCACATGCCAAATGTAGAGGCATCCTGTGCCATATAGTCTCTTCCCCTTAAGTAATTGGGATCACCTCACAGTGCAGACCAAGTTTTCCTATGGCACAGTTCAGCGTGCCCCAAGATCACCCTGTAACAATATGTCCTTTCTCCTTATTTTCTCTTATTGCACCATCAAAGAAGAAAGACTGTCTTTTGCTCCAACAGGCTATTCAAAGTTTGCAGCAGCTCTCCACCACAGAATGAAGAGACAGAACAATGACATCCTTTAGAAAAAGCTTCTAACTCTTTCTTGAGAAGAACAGTCACGGCTTATGCAACTTGCTTCCTTTGCGTTTTTACAAATGGAAATCTTGCCTCCCTGGTGACTGAGTTGGGCCTCCAAAAATGGTCATCCCAACTTTGTCTGAGTGGAAACTAAGATTGAAACTAAGACTGTAGAGGGAAGATTCTAAATGTATGTTTTAGTCCATTCAGGCTGCTATAACAAAAATCCCATAGCTGGGTGGCTTATAAACAGAAATTTATTTCTCACAGTGCTGGAGGCTGGAAAATCCAAGATCAGTTATGAGCAGATTCAGTGTCTGGTGAGGACTTCCTTCCTGATTCATACATGCTGTTTTTCCTTTGTGTCATCACATAGCAGAAGGAGGGAGGGAGCTCTCTGGAACCCCTTTTTTGAGGGCACTAATTGCACTTATGAGAGTTCCACCCTCAGGACCTAATCACCTGCTAAAGGACTAACCTCTTGAATATTGTCACCTTGAGGTTAGGAATTTTAGCATATGAATTTTGTTGGGACACAAACATTTGGTCAGATTTCAAGAAATGCGTTGCTAATAACCAAACGTTTGTGTCCTGACAAAATTCATATGCTAAAATCCTAAATCCCATTCCATTGTACACACACACACACACACACACACACACACACACACACACACAGTGTACAGAATATAGAATATATATTTCTCCAAGTTGTAATAGTATATAGTTGAAGATATTTTAATGTTTGTATGATTTATGTTTTTTGGATAAATTAAAAATATATTATGCTTTCGATATTCATTAGGTACAGTGTTTATTCTGTAAAATAGCAACATAACTAAATATAAGAAATACAAAGAGGTTTACAATGCATTCTCCAAGGGCAATAGTGAAGTACAGGGGACATTTCTCCATAGCATGAAGACAAATATTTCCTAGGAAGAAAACTTTTTTAACTTGGAAAATGAATCAAAGATGATACAGTGGTGGTTCAAAACATGAATTACTTTTTAAAGATTTTTCCAAGTGTTTTAAGCAGAATCTTTCATTTTTATCCCAATTACTAGTGCAATATATGCTCGGTGCTAAGAATCTGAAAAATATAAAAAGATAAAAGAATCCCACATGATCACTTTCCCTCATACCACAGCAGCATTTTAGGATTATAATATATTTTTCAGGGTTTTATAGAATCTTTATTTCCCCTTGCCTTTGATTATTTGTACTTCTCGTTGTACTGATTTTGAAAGTACATAGCCAGTTTTTACTTTTTTTTCCCCCAGTAGGTTTCATGCCCAGCATAGAGCCCAACACAATGCTTGAACTCATAACCCTGAGATCAAGACCTGATCTGAGACCAAGAGTTGAATGTCTTAACCAAGTGAGCCATCTAGGCATCACACTAGTTTTTACTTCTACTATAGATGTGTTTAGCTTTAGCAAAGCCCTTCAGTCTTTATTTGTCTGATATCAACATTCAGATGAAATTATATCAGGACCCAAACTAATTATTATTAATATAAATGGAGTTAGGGAGTTAAAAAATAATTTTAATTGGATTAATTTTATTTTAAATTATGAATGAACAAATGATGTTTGTCATTATTTAACACACTTAATATTATCATTTATTTATATTGATCCTGTTTTCATATTATATTGCTATAATTTGCATTTACATTTATAATCTATCAATAAATGTTTTTAATATATAGCATTAGCTCCTGTAAGTTACTTTTTTGATTTGCAATTTTTATTATTTTTCTTTTTTTTTTTTATTTTTACCATTTATTTATTTTTGAGAGACATAGAGACAGAGTGTGAGCAGGGGAAGGGCAGAGAGAGAGCGAGACACAGAATCCGAAGCAGGCTCCAGGCTCTGAGCCATCAGCACAGAGCCCGACGCGGGGCTCGAACTCACAGACCGTGAGATCATGACCTGAGCCGAAGTCGGCCGCTTAACCAACTGAGCCACCCAGGCCCCCCTGAAATTTTTATTATTTTTCAAGAATTCCACTCCAGAAATAAATCCAAGCATTTATAGTCAGTTGCCTTTTCACCAAGGGGCCAGGAACACATCGAAAGGACAGTCCTTTCAATGAATGGTGTTGAGAAAACTGGTTTTCAATATGCAGAAGACTGAAATTGGACTCTTATTCCATATAAAATACCAACTTGAAATGTATTGAAGATTTAAATGTAAGGCCAGAAGCTATAATACTATTAGATTAAGCATAGGTAAAGAGCTTCTTGACATTGATTTGGCCATTGATTTTTTTTGGATATGACCCCAGAACACAAGCAACAAAAGCAAAAAAGACAAATGGAATTCCATCAAACTAAAAAGCTTCTGTGCAGCAAAGGAAATAATCAACAGAGGGAAGAAACAACCTATAGAATGGGAGAAAATATTTGTAAACCATTCATCCGTAAGAGATTAATATTCAAACATATAAGGAATTCAAACAATTCATTAACAAGAAACAAATAACCCAACAAAAAATGGGCAAATTATATGAATAAACATTTTTCTAAAGAAGACATACATCTCTCCTTTACTCTCAAAATGTAATTTGAATTGGATCGATTATCAGACATAAAATTAAAACTAAAAACTAAAAACTAAAGTCATAAAGTATTTAAAGAAAAAACATATAGGAGATTATCTTTGGTAGGAAGGATAGTGGCTGACCAGGGCCTTGGAGGAAAAATTGACTCTACTTCATGAACAAGTAGCTGCCATGTTGGGGGATAGAATGATCTGGAGGGTCATTTCTGCCCTTCTCTTAGCTAAGTGGAGTTCACAGTTAGAAGATGTTCCTGCTGATAGTTTGACCTAAACATGGATGGATCCATGAAAATTAGAGCTGATGGGGTACATTGGGGTGCTCCAGCCATCTACTCCAAGGACAGTCACCTTTTGGCCAAAACTGGGTAAGGATTCTCTCCCCAGTGGGCCGAACTCTATGCAGTAATGAAACCTGTGGAGGCCACTCCTACAGCAGCTCCTGCTACATATTGAAAGCAGACTAGCCATATGGTCTGATGACTAACAGATTGATGACTGGACCATTAAAGGCTCCCCTGTGTGGTGAGAGGAACAAAGGCAGGAACTTAGAAACTGGGAAGGAGACTTCTTTGTCACTCACATTGGTGCCCAGGGGAAAAGACCATTAGTAAGGGAACATGAATGGAACTGGTGTAGCATGAGGTCAGCCATGATTGTCAGTAGGGTCCACCACAGAAAAGAACATAAAAGTCCATCTCGGATACAAGAATGGGGCGAGTCATAGGGACTGACCCCAGAAGAGGGAAGCAGAATTGTAGGAATTCACCACTAAACCCAGGCCATGAAGCCTGGTGAACAGGGCCATTTTAACTGGGTATAAGTGACAAATTGGACCATTAGTCCCAAGTCACAGATTCCAGTGGTGCCTCACTGTCAATTCCAGTCATATTCGAGATTTCAGTCTTATCAAGGCACTCCATTTAAAGCCCTCACATGCAGCAATGCACATGCTTCCACAGCATGAGATGAACCTTTCCTGAACTGGGGAAGATCTGCATTCAGGCAGGATGGTTATCAGCTGTGCATTCACATTTCCCCATCCCCAGATTCATTTTGTAATCTCTTTAGTGAGCTTAGTCCATGCAGTTGGGGCTCCTGATAGAAAACCATCCTCTAGGGAGGCCTGATCATCCTCCCCCCTCCACATTCGGGGTGAACAGTGATCTCACTGGATTTGAAATGTTTTACCTGCTATTTCAGCAGGCCTGGCAGGTATGCGTGGAGTGGAGGATGGGAGAAGTGGACAGCTTCTCATCCTCTGCATGGCTATGGGAGAGTCAGGTTGACCTGGAACATTTTCTTACTCAAAGATAAAGAACACTCACAGCCTATGCTGGGGCTTGTAAGGTTGAAAGGGAATATCTTTCCCTCTTCCAGACTTGATGTGTGCACCTGTGATTTACTTAAGTGCATTCATCAATGGCCCTCAGGCAGGTCCCAGTTTTCTGTGTTTCAGACCCCCTGTGGGATCCTTCTACTGCAGTATGAAATGGGGTCAATGCATCCATACTGCCCACATCAGCTCTTCAGTGGATCTGCTGGGCATGGGGACCATCGCATTTCAGGGCCAGGGTATTGTACACCCTCCTCACTTGTAAGTAAGTGGCTCAGTCCACTTGAGTCCCGAGTGCTTGTTGTCTGTTCTCACTGACCTTGAATCTTGGGCTGCTCTCTTCACAGACCTGCCGGTTAACTTTGGCCACCCAGTTTAGCCACCCAGTGAATGGTAAAACACTCTCTATGACTTAGTATAGGCTTGCACAAGTTACAAAAAATAATATGCATAAAATAAAGAAATAAAAGCTAGTTTTCATCAGTTTAAAATATATCTACTCATCAGAGCTAAAAGTATCTGCTCACTGAAAGATATTTTTAAGAAAATAAATACAAAGCCTCAGATTTCAAGATAATATTTGAAGCTATATATCCTATTTATAAAGGACTGGTTTCCAGGATTTATAAGAAACTCCAAAACTCAGTTTTACAAAGTCCAATAATCCGATTTAAAAATAATAAGATATTTAAAAAGGTAAAAAAGAATAATAATATATTTTAATAAACCCTCCACAAAGAAGGGATATATATATATACATATACATATATATTATATATATATATATACACATATATTTTTAATGTTTATTTCTTTTAAAAGAGAGAGAGCAGGAACAGGGGAGGGGGGACAGAGAGAGAGGGAGAGAGAAAATCCCAAGCAGACTCTGTGCTGTCAGCACAGAGCCCAATGCAGGGCTTGATCTCACGAACCCAAACCGTGAGTGAAAATCAAGAGTCAGGCATTTAACTGACTGAGGCACCCAGGCGCCCCAAGAGAAGATATTGATAGACACATGAAAATTGCTTAATATCTTTAGTCATAGCGAAATTCAAAAGAAATCCACTACAAGATACCAGTATATATACACCAAAGTGTCTAAATAAAAAACAAACAAACAAAAAGAAAACAAAACCACCAAATTTCGGCAAACACGAGGAGCGACTAGAGCAGTCACATCTTATTAGCAGCACTGTGAAATTTTATAACCACCTTGAGAAAAGTTCTGGTGGTTTTTCATAAAATCAAATACACAGCTACTCTGTGACTTAGGAATTGCCTCCTAAGCATTTACCTGTAAGAAATGTAAGCATGTTTTCACAAACACACAGGAAATTTGTACACAAATGTTCATGGCAGCTTCAATCATCACAGACCAAACTGGAATGAGGCATATGGATAGGCAAACTTCTTTACTTGCACATGGAATGCCCCTCAAAGGAACAAACTAATAATACAAGCAACAGGGAGGATCTCAAAATACTCGAGGGGTGAAAGAAACTTCTGACAACAGCGACATGCTTTGTGATCCTATTTATTTGAAATTATAGAACAGGCAAAGCGAATACAGCCTCCCATGACAGAGTACATACTTTGTGATTCCATTTATATGAAATTACAAAAGAGGCAAAGCAAATATAGGTTGGAAAAATCAGAACGGCGGTTGGCTTAGGTAGGGAGGGTGAACAGGGCTTGAAGGGGAATGGTGCCAGGTGTTGGCAATATTCTACATCGTGACAGAGGTTTGGGTTAAACCCCCAGTGCACGCTCTTGTCAAAGTCAGTAAAAATATCATAACGTTTATTCATTTCGTTGAAAATAAATCATATATCTAAAGACAAAACACTCTAAGCAAGTATTGAACCGTAGTTAAAAATATGCATTCTGCAGTATTGGGGGTTATGCACACAAATGTCAACACTTCATTTAGAAATGCATCCAAAATAGATGGGTTGATGGATGGATAGGGAGAAGAATAGAAGCACTGATGTGTGATAAATATAGTAAAATTCTAATGATAGAATCAAAGTAGCAGTAAGTGCATTTGGTGTGCACTTGAAATTCAATTAATTGAGCACATGTCAGAAATTTTTACAATAGAATATTGGAAAATTTCAACAAGTGTTTAGGTGTTTACTAATTTAATTTTCTCTTGATACTCAGCAGACTTTTTTTATATAAACGTTTATTCCTTTTGGAGAGAGAAAACACGAGTTGGGGAGAGGCAGAGAGAGAGGCAGAGGATTTGAAGTCAGCTCCCCACTGACAGTAGCAGAGCCCGACGCGGGGCTTGAACTCAGGAACCATGAGATCATGACCTGAACTGAAACCAAGCATCGGAGCTTAACCAACTGCACCACCTGGGCATCCCAAGGATAAGAATAAATAATGCAGAAAATTGGGCACCTGGGTGGCTCAGTCTGTTAAGCTCCAACTTTTGACTTTGGTTCAGGTCATGATCTGACAGTTTGTGAGTTCGGGTCTCACATGGGGCTCAGTGCTGACAGTGTGGAGCCTGCTTGGATTCTCTTTCTCTCTCTCTCTCTCTCTCTCTCTCTCTCTCTCTCTCTCTCTACCCCTACCCCACTTATGCTCTCCCTCCTTCTCTCTCAAAATAAATAAATAAACTTAAAAATATTCTTATTCTCGCTGGTACCAATGTCGATTCAAATTTAACTTTTTAATTTTAATTTCAGGCTTTCTTTTGCTTACTCAGCTTTCTTTTCAACTCAGCCTTCTTATCAGCCACCTTCTCTACAACACAGTGTGCTTTTTCCCCCCTACAACTTTTTAAAATCTTGTTTCTGAGTTAAATGATCACTGCAAAAAAAAAAAAAAAAAAAAAAGTCTTGCTCTTCATTCAGAATGCAAAGCAGATGCTTTTAAATCTTTCCTTCATCTCATCTATAGAATCTTTTTGAAATGACATTTGTCCTGCATCATGAGTACGGTAACGCTTTCCTTTTCTTATTCAATACGTGTTTTAAGAACACTGTGGGAATATTTTAAAAGATTCACACAAATTTTAATGAGAGTTATATCTAAAGCAAGTATGTATAATAATGAATATGTTTCAGAGCCAGCACAACGACTTCCACCCCCCAGTGTAACCCTTGCCATATGCAAAATAGATCAGTATCCTCTATGACACTGGTCATGACTCTGGACACTGACCATTTTGCACCTGGAACACCCCATCTCCTAAATGGCTGCCTTCCCACGAGGCTTCCTGCAGAAACCCCAGGGGCTAAACCTGGTCTATAAAATTTGCAGCAGCCCTCTCCCACAGAATGAAGAGACAGCACCAAGGTATTGTTTAGGATATTCCTTTAGAGCATTCCAAGGTTCTAACTGCACCTTGAGAGTAGCAGTCAGGGCTCATGTAACTAGTGCTTACTTTGAATTTTTAACAACAAAAAAACTATCTATCTGCTAACTATCATCTTGGTCTGCAGGTAGAGTGAGAAGTGTCAAAGAGCAAATAGTGTGCGAGACAAACAATATTAGTGTCTACAATAGCCCAGCATGCAGTACAGGCAAATGTACACAGACAGGTGTTGAGAAGGTTAAATCAAGCACCACTTTCCATCTGCAGCTTCCATATTCTTCGGTGTTGAAACAAAAATAATAGAGTCAGTGGTGGGGGTATTCTCTCAAGGGATGTGTAGTAGTGGAAAGATTATCTGCACCACCATGTGTATTGCAGCATTATTTACAAGAGGCAAGACATGGATACAACCTCAGTCCATCGATGGATGAATGGATAAAGAAGTTACACACACACACACACACACACACACACACACACACACGGTTAAATATTATCTGACATAAAAATTATGTAACAACATGGATGGGCCTTGGAAACATTACGTTAAGCACAATATGTCAAACAGAGGAAGACAAATATTGTGTGATATCATACACAGAATATATTTTTTAAAAAGAAAAGAGAAAAAGAAAAAAAGGAAAGGAAAGGAAAGGAAAGAGAAGAGAAGAAGAGAAGAGAAGAGAAGAGAAAAGAGAAGAGAAGAGAAAAAAGAAAGAAAAGATAGAAACAGAGATCTGACTAATTGTTACCAGGGGTGGGGAATGCTGAATTGAAGGAGGATGATCAAAAGTTACAAACTTATTATAAGATAAGCATGTACAACATAATTATAGCTAACACTGCTGTAAGATATATAGGAAAATTGCTAACAGACTAAATCCTAAAAGTTCTCATCAATCAATCAATAAAACTAAAAAGAATAGTTAATATAACATAACAAATATGTTTTAATAAACTGAGTGCTAACTGCAGTTGAAAGACAATTCATTTCTATAGCTAAATGTAAAGAATATATTAAGTAACATTGTAAAATTTCAAGTAGAAATTATGTCCCAGAGAAGAATGTATGAAAACATCAGATTCCACAGTGATGAAACACTGTACTGAAGTTGTATTAATTCAGCCACTGAGTGGACCCTTCTATCTACCTACAGGCCCGTGGTCAAGTCATCAGGCCTGATCTCAGAATACTGGTCTCTGAGCTGAAGCTGATCCCCTGAGTTTCCATCCCAGTAGAATCCAGGGCCTGCTCCAGATATCATTCTCCCGTTTGTACTTGGAAAGGAGTCTGCGTCTCAAGTGAATTCCAAGATATTAAATGATCCATAGTGTCTGTGTTCTATGTAAATACCATTAATGTCTTAGTGGTGAGGAGAATCTCTTATCACAAAAAGATTGTGCTATAATCCTGTTGTCAGTAACGGTCTTAGACACGGACAGAGGAGAAAGTTGCCTTCAAAATTATGATTTGAAGAGACACAAGATCCTGAATCTCTTTCACCTCTTCAGGTGCCATGATGTTTGAATTTCCACCATCATGTTACAGGCGGGTGTCCATCACCCCCCACGCATGCTGTTCTTTTGTCAGAAGCGAGCACAATCAAAGGAATCAACTTCCTTTGTGCCTAGCACCTTGATTTATCTCATATTAGTTGATGATAGGGCCAATATGGAAAGAAGGCATCAGAGAAAGGGAGTGCCGAGAATGAAGACAAGGGAAGGAGAAGCGAAGTTTTAGAAAACAGAGCTGATGTTAGTGGCGGTCCCGTAATCACAGCTATGAGAAGCCAAGAAGCTGTGTGGTGACATGCAAAAGACTCTGGGTGTAAGACGGACCATCCGAATTCCAGTCTCAGCTTTCTTACCAACCACCGGAGTAACCTTGTAACGAGGTCACCTTGCCTCTCTGGATCTGTCTTTTCTTACCTGAAACCAGACTAATAATATCCACCCTGGTCATCTGTGAAGAGGTGGCCTGAGCAGCCCTGCAGGAACCTTCCAAATGTAACATTTTCTGACAACCAAAATAGCTCTGGGCAAGGCCTATTTCTCATTCCCCTGAGATTGCTCCAGTACAAAAATAGACACAAGGAGAAAGAGCAAGGGGAGAATTGAAAGCATTAACTTTTGAAATACAAAAGCAGATTAGATTAATAAGAACATTGGGGTGCTGGAATGGCTCAGTCAGTTGAGCGTCTGACTTCTGCTCGGGTCATGATCTTGTGGTTTGTGGGTTCGACCCCTGCATCAGGCTCTGCTGACAGCTTATTTCGGATTCTGTCTCCCTCTTTCTCTGCCCCTCCCCTGCTTGTGCTCTGTCTGTCTCTCTCTCTCAAAAATAAATAAACCTTAAAAAAAATTTTTTAGAACATATTGACCATCCGCCGTGCCCCCTCCAGGGGTGTTGTGAAAATCCTACGTAGAAGATGCAATCCCTGCCCAAGGAAAGCATTAAACCACATTATTGTGTTTGCAGCTAATGTTTATCGAGGACTCACCCACGGCAGAAACTACGCAAAGCACTTTATCTCCTGCAATGCTTGCGACTGCCTTAGGATGAGGATACTATCTGCAAACATAATAAACTCTATACAGAAATTCTGTTAGTGGTTCCCACATTTGGGCGTGGGTAAAAGTCACTATGGGAACCTGTCATCAAAGTGCACCAAGGCTGTATGCTCAGGGATTCTGATTCAGCCCGTCTTCAACAGAGTTTAGGAATTTGCACTTTTAGCAAACTCTCCGGGTAAACTGAAGCAGGTGGAATGCAGACCACAAATACAGAAAGACTTCCATATATTATTAAATATAAGGTGGCAGGGGACAGAGAGATCCTGGAGGCCAGTATTCTCCAAAAATAATCTGATTGCAAGCACCCCGTGAAACACTGGTTGAAAAGACCACAAGGCCCCAGAAATTTCCCTGAGAGGCTCTGACGTAATAATCTGAAGAAAGCTCATGACTCAGTATTTTTTTTTTCTTTTTACAACCGGTTGTTTTTCCAAGTGATTCTTCTGGTCACGCAAATTCATAATTTAAGTGAATTGTCTGTGGTTGCCTAGTGACATCCACTCAGGAGGAGAACAAAAGCCCCATCCCCAGGATCCCAGCCGGAGTTTTTTCAATGGGTTATCTCCTTGAAAGAAATGTTCGTGGGGTCAGCCCACATTATGGCGTGGCCATGATTCAGAAAAAGGTAAGGGGTATATCGAACTCCTTCCTGCAGCCGTTTCTGGTGTCCTCAGCTCATTTCCAGAGCCACGATCACAAAAGCACTTCCAGCAAGGAAATGAAAGAACAGAATGGCTACGTGTCAAGCCTGATGAGGGGTAAAAACAAATTCGGGGAAACCGTTGTCACAGTCACCAAAACTGCTTAGCCAGCTGCAGGAAGCAAACAAATCCACTGAAACATTAACTCAGGCAGAAGGTTCCAGCTCATTGAAAGCAGTCTCATTTGTTTTCCCATTACGGCTCAGCAGCCTCTACCTGGGCTGTGCTTGCAGGGCGCCGGCCGCATCGTGACAGAGCTGGGGAAAGCTGATGGATTTATGACACACTGCTTCGATGACATATTTACCAAGCCTTGCTTGCAGGATTCCAGGAGCTCGAGAAGGAGGGGCTTGCTGGAAATGCAGCCCGCTGGGAAAAGAATAGGTGGAAGGTTTCTGAGGAGGAAAGTCTCTGCTGAAGTGGATGTTTAGGCCCAGCTCTTCTCGCAAATAGAGGCGTCAGAGATTGGGGAGTGCCGTGTGCATATCGGAAGAAGGGTACCCGTTCTCGTTCGCGTGATTCCTGCCTATGAAGCCATGAGGAAGCCACTTACCTCCTCTGGGGGCCTCAGGTCCACCATTAGGAAAAAACAGACTTAAGCCCCTTCCAACTCCAAGGATGGTTGGCACAAGGCATGTCACAGATCCGTAGATCTATAAGGATATACTGTTATACATTCTAGTATTAGAAATATCCTTTATACACCCTAGAAGTTAAGACTAGACTATTTTTGAGAATTAATTTTGTTACTTCTGTTTTGTTTTGTTTTTTTTCTATCTGAAGCATAGGAAACCACATAGTGCTAACTGGAACAGGAATTGTGTTTTGTGACTGATTGGATTCTTGGTTGTTGTTAGACAGAAGGGCAAGGAAGAAGGAAAATATCAAGTGTGAGACAAATACTATGCTATGAGCTCTATGTAATTTGTCACATTGAATGTTCCCAGACAGCTGCAGACTGGAGACCTTTACCTCCACTTTACAGGTGAGGAAACTGAGACGCAAGAGAGGTTAGGTGCTTTGTCTAAAATCACATAGCTAATTAGAAAAAGAGCCAGGATTTGATCTAATGTGTGCCTGGACATAATAGGTGTTCAGAAAAAAAAAAAAATATATATATATATATTCTGGTGTTGGGACAGAAAATATATATATATATATATATATATATATATATATATATTCTGGTGTTGGGACATTCATTGCTTCTTTATATAAATATATAAATGGAGAATTTTTTCCTCCATGGTGCACACTTCCACAACAGTCCGTAATCTTCCAATTATCTATTCATGTTCATTTATCCACTCAGCAGGCTCTTCTTTAACAACTGCCGTGTGTGCAAATCTCTATAGGAAATGTAAAGGTAAATCAGACAAAATTTCTTTCCTTGAAAGTTTAATAGTTACTGGAAGAGAATGGACTTGCAAAGAAATTACTATCCCATAAGTATGAATGTGCTGAGCAAAGGGAACATTCCAGAAGGGAGATAGAGAAGAAATCTTGGGCAGAGTCATTCCATCGGAGACTTGCAGGGATGTTTAGAGTTTGGCTCTGCAGGAATGGGAAGAGGACAACATGGACACCAGAAATAATCTGACCATGGGCAGCATCTAATATGGTGGTTTCAAGGAATGGCGGGTGTTAAGTCTGACAAGGTAGATGGGATGAACCCTCAAGTTTCTACATCCGTTTGTAACCACATCTTCTGTACAGCAGCTCTAGAAGACTTAACCTTAGAGAGACCCCCCAATACACTTACTGCAGGCATTGTCTGCTGCCAGGTGTCAAGGACGAGGCCAAAATAAGCCTGCAAAATCTTCACTCTAAGAGCATCCATAGATGGCCGGGAAGCCATCTTTGTGATCTCAAGCTAATCGGAGAACCGTCGGGTTTCTTCTATCAATTGGAGTTCATGAGATGTCTGTGCTGTATTCCTACATGCCAATAGCATCAGCAACGGAAGCATTAAAAGTTCTAATATACAGATAAAAGGATAAAACTTTAGTGTGCTGCTACAAGTTTGATTTGGCCTGTCACCCCCATTTTGTTATAAGAAGTGTGTAGGGAAGGTGAAAAAAATGCAATAATGGCAGTGATATACTTGGCGAACTGAAATTAAAATTCACCTCTGGAAAAATATTCATTTCCTGCCTCAGATTCGTGCAAACATTAATGACAAGACTATCACATTACGCATGAATATGATTAGCATAACTCTGCCTAATGAATTAATTCCTTCTGTGGAACTAAAGGTAAAAATGTTTTCCTTTCCCCTTAATCTTCTTTAATAGATGCACATTTGCTAATAGAAGTTATTTTTTCTACATTATGATGCATTTATTAGTTGGATTCTCACCTTAGGCATTGATGAGTGAAGAGAATATACTTAATTGCAGTCTGTGCAAATAAGGACTTTCCATTTTCAGAACAAGAGAGAGCAAAAATGAATTTTTTTAAGTTTGTTCTCAGGAAATTTATGCCCACATTAAGGATGATTGGTTACTCTGAGATGTTTGACCCAAATAAATAATTTTTTTCCTAGGCCCTCATAAGTCTAAGAAAATTTTACTTTTTAAAAATTTTACTTTAAAAACTTTGAAAAGTACAAGTTAATAGAAATATTTTGAAAAGCACTCAGTCAGTATGCATCCAGAAGTGTTACACTGTTTAGTCCTTTGATCCAGACATTTCATCTCTGGAATGAGTCATAAGGAAGTCATCCTAAATATAGAAATCATAATGTGTAGATAGCATCATATTATTTAGAGTGATGAGAAAAACTAGAAAAGACCTAGCAGTTCGGGAATAAAGGATTGGTGAAATAAACTGTGGTGTTACCTTTAATGGAAGAGTATACAGGGGCGCCTGGGTGGCTCAGTCGGTTAAGTGTCTGACTTTGGCTTGGGTCATGATCTCACAGTTCATGAGTTCAAGCCCTGCGTTGGGCTCTGTGCTGACAGCTCAGAGCCTGGAGCCTGGAGTTTATGTCTCACTCTCTCTCTCTGCCCCTACCCCACTTGTGCTCTGTCTCTCTCTGTCTCTCAAAAATAAATAAACATTAAAAAAAATTAAAATGAAAATGAAAAAAGAACGGTATACAGATGTTTATGATGGTATTTACAAACTGATATTTATAAGATGACATTTATAAAATGTATAATATAAACATCGTCATGGTATAGTAATTATGATAGTAATGAAAGCTAATACTTATGATCGCTAATTATAGACTCAGTGTTTTGTATGAAATATTGAATCCTCATAAGACTCCAATGAAGTAACCACTATTATTATCATTATTATCCCACATGATACATGATATAACTAGAGACTGTAGGATTTGAGTTTTCTGTTCATTGTCACATGGCTAATTAGTTTGGAAGTGAGATTCTGTGCCATGCTGGGTCCCCAAGGTCTCTCTTAGGCAACCAATTTATTAGAAGGACTCACAGAACTCTAAAAAGCCATTGTACTCACAGTTATGATTTACTACAACAAAAAGATAGAGATTTAAATCAGCAAAGGCAAATAGGTTGAACAATCTTACAGTTGTCCTCTCCAGTGGAGTAATACAGATGGCACTAAATTCTCCCCACAAGAAGGTATGGTGACACATATGGAATATTGTCAAACAAGAAAGCCCACCTGAGCCTCAGTTTCTGGAGTTACCCTTGTCAGTAAGTCATGTAGAGACGGACACCTACTTGAATGACCTTAGTTTCTCCGTATCCAAGCCTTCCTGATCTCAAACTCCTACAAATTGGCCCAGGACCCCCACCATAAATCACACTGCTAGCATAAACTATCTGGAGTGATTCAAGTCCCCAAGTATACAAAGACATTCTTATCAGGCAGGATTTTCCAAGAGCTTAGAGGTTATCTTGAAGAAGCTTCTCAAGGGCCAGTCTTTTCTTTGGCATGTGCAGAGTTCGAACACCTCAAATGCTGAGTTAACCCTTTGTTACCTAAATACCAATTAGACAGAATCCAGAGCCTGAATACTTGTAGCCATTATGGATTTCTCCAAGAACTAATCCACAGTTACTGGCTGAGTACCTTCTATGGGCCAAGAGCTGACCCATAGTTAAGGTTTATGAAATTGAACAGGAAATGGCTCCTGCCTATGCTAAGTAGGCTGTCCAGTCATCCAACTTTGCAATTTGCATGCAAAGCTGAGAATATATACACAGTGATCTAGGGTGGCAACACTGAGGAGTGAGAGGAGAAGGTAAAAGTTGAAACAAGGAGCAAATTGTTGGCAAGAGGCTGATAGATATGGCACTCGGGAAGGTTGAAGGGGAGGTAAAGGCATGGTTGATGTCAGAGTGAAAAGTGGTTAGGATATTATTTCTTACAACTGTAGGTAAACCTACAATTATCTCAAAATGAGGAAGTCTGATTTTTAAGAAGTTGCGTTGGTTTGAGCAAAGAATGGAGAAGTAAAGCAAAAGGTAAAACTAGACGAGCACATGGGGCAGATTATTAAGGAAGTTTGTGTTTCTAAGAAATTTAACACCTATCCTAAAAGGCACAGGGAGTGACTGAAGCCCTGGAGCAAGAGAATCATATTCTCACTTCATTAAAACTAGTTCAGCAGCAGAGTGGACCATAGCCTGGCATAGTCTCAAAGGGAAGTAGTCAGACCATACAGGTGGTGACCAGAAACATTCCCACAGGGTAAAAATGAATGTCTAAACTAAGACATTGGTTGTCACAGTAGAAAAAAAGGACATGGATGGAAAGAGATATCAAGAGGATAGGACTTAGTGACAGACTGGCTGAGTAGCCTTACTTCTTTGCCTGTACCTTTGACTCTGTGACCACATGAATAATGTTATTATTCAATTAGATACAAAACAAAGAAAAGAACCAATTTGCACACTGTGACTGAGCATAAACGATGTGTGTCACATCTGGTCCCAGCCCCTCAAACTGTCCACTTGAACCGTCTTCATGTTTTCTTCTCTCAACTGCCAAGGGGGGGACGCCAGGGTGATTCTGGAGCCAGAAAATGGAAGCAGCCTGAGACAATCACTGCTGAGTGGAAAGCCACCATGCACACATTAGACAAATAGTCCTTTTCAAGAAACAGCAATATCTGGTGAAGTTTCTCACAGAAATTACCCTACTCTGAGTAAATCATGAATTGGTACCTTGAAGTAGAGGTTTGTTGTAAAAACAAAAATGAACAAACAACAGAAACTAAACAGGACAAAATACACTTAACTTAGCTGTCATTTTCTAGACTGATTGGCAAGTCTAGACAAGGAAACAGTTGATTGCAGGTGACAGGGTGTCCACTCTATGGCTAAAGACCCATGTTACACACTAGCAATGACTTGCTAAAATTGTAATAACTTGAAAGGCAGATCTTGCTCCTCTTGGGCTGCAGAACAAATTTTACTATTGTGTATTAGTTGTCATTGGGTGAATTTGACAAAAATTAAATGAAAGGAAAGAAAGCTTGGGAAAGAATTGGCAGGTCGGCAAGCAGAAAAGAAAGATAATCCCAAAGTCCAGAAATTCAAAGTGGTACAGGCTTAGAAAAGCTAACTATTCTAAGGCCCAAGCATAAACGATGAAATTTAAAGAAGCTCCATGTGCAAGGCCTAGTACAACTTTTCACCTGAACAAAAGGACTCAGCCCTATGGCAAAGATCAGACTAAGGGCGTGGCCTTCCTCCATGTTGTTTCAGATAGCTCTTATGCTTCACTAAAGAAAAAGTTTTGGCAACAAAAAAGGAAAGAAAGAAATCAGGCTGGAGAATCATGACTTATGAAAGAACACTGGGTATGGTAATGACTACATGAGACTGACTAACAATAAATAAATCAGAAGGTTGCAAAGTTTGTAAGGAAAGTGTTTTTCCAAAGGAAATATGAAACTGGAATAAAAATAATAATAGAAGGGGAAAAATACTTTGTTCAAGACTCAAAATAACTCTGCAATCACCAGTCTTCCATGATCAGGAATGAGGCTGAACAAAACCTTCCAGTGCAGGAAGGAAATACTGCCCATAACCTTCAGAGGTGGCTATGGAAGATTGTAGATGCAAAGGAACCCTAGAAGATAGAACGGGTAACTTCAGAGTGCAGTGAGCAATTGCACAGTAGAGTTTCTGCCTGAGGGAATGATGGCCCAAAATGGAATTTCTCCACTCCTTTATGGTATAAAATTTTCAAAATTTCTATCCAGGAAGAATTGGACATGAATGACCATGGAGCAGGAGCTAATATATGTCTTTTCCTTTTCCCTTGTCCGAATTCAGAATTGTATTGCAGTTATCCTGCATCATTCTCTATTGGCTGTCAGTGGAGCTTGAATTTTCATTCACTGGACACTGAGCCACAAGGAATAGTATCTGGTCTGAGGGAGACTGCACATCACCCATATACCCAGGCTTTGGAATGGATGTGATGTCTAAGTAAGGTTTGGAGTTGTCACCCTTAAACAGAAGATAAAGTTGATCCCAGTTTGAGAGGAGATAGGATAGACCCTGAAAACCCCCAAATCACCTCCATGCTCCTTTCCATTTTCTGTCAGCCAATATGGATGAAGAGGGAAACACGAAACCTTGAAGCCACTTGTGAAAGACAGTTGAGTCAGAGCATTGAAAGAGCGTGGATCCCTGAATGCCTACGTGGAGAACTGGTCCACCCATGACCACACTGAACAAGGTAAGCAACTATATTTTCAGGATTTGTATGTTATAACAGCTAATAGGATTGATTCTGACCAATACATGGGGGACAATATGAATTCGGTTTTGAACATGATGATTTAGAGATGCATGTGAAACATTGAGGATAAGATATTAATAAGGCAATTATAATCATTTATGTGTGTGACTCTGTCATCTAGGAAATAGGCCTAATGTCATCATTAACTCCGTACTAATTTCTCCATTGGGAGATGAAGTTTAATTCCTTTGGATCTTGGCTGGATGTAATAACTTGATCGACAAATTAACACGGTATGTAAAGGTAAGTCATAAAAATCATAGCAACTTCTACAACACTGCAGAAGCATGGGTTCCCACAACACGGGCGCCAAGAAATTTTGGTGGCCATACATGAAGTTTGACTAACCTGAGACCACCATGCTGGAGAGGCCATGTGTACATGTTCTGATTGACAGTCCTAGCCGAACTTCCTAAGACTCACAAGGCTGTGATCCAGTATATTGTGTCCCTAAAGTGCCAGACATGTGGGTGAAACCTTCTTGGACCCTCCCTGACCAGCCCATCACCAGCTAAATACTGACAACTGTCAAGGATATGTCTAACAGAAGCAATGGTATGTAGGTAAACTGGCACTTTGGGAAAAAGTTTCAAAATATTCTAGTATTTGCTGATTTCTATGATGTAAAAATCCCCTCCATAGCCACTTTCGAGCTATCGAAGAGCTCAAAATATTTCTGAATATTTAAAAATTGTCTCTCATAAGCTGATGCAAGCCAACTCCAGCATGTCATAGTAGAATCCCCTACCTGATCCTTGCTTGATTTCTTGGACTATAAAATCTTAAGATATGATATACTGTTTGTTGTTTTAGGGACTAGGTTGTGAGTAATTTATTTCTTATTTTTTACAGAGTGAGAGAGAGTGCAAGTCAGAGAAATGTGCAGAGAGAAAGAGAGAGAGAGAAGAGAGAGAGAGAGAGAGAGAGAGAGAGAGAGAGAGAGAGAGAGAATCTTAAGTAGGTTTCATGCTTAGTGCAAAGCCCAACATGGGGCTAGATCCTACAACCCTGGGATCAGGACTTGAGCCAAAATCAAGAGTCAGATGCCCAAGCAACTGAGCTACCCAGGCTCCCTTGAATAATTTTTTATATAGAGATATATCATTAAAACAAAAGGTATAGCTGTATATTGAGTGAGACTATCTTATTGTCTCCAAATCAGGGATGGGGAACCAAAGCCAGAGATAGTCATGTAAAGCACTTAAAAATCCTAAGGATGGCTGGAAACGTTTTGGGGAAAAACTTACTTCAAGGCAATGAAAATCTAGCACTTCAATTATATCCTTGAATCTCTATCTATATAAGAAGATATCCAAGGGGAGAAAAAGGGTAAGTAACAGTTTTGTGAGTGTGGTGTCCTCCATGTTCTCTCCAACATGCTACGTCCAATCCCTACCCTAATCCCAATGGTCCCAAGACTGAGGTAAGTCTGGTGTCTATGACTTTAGCTGGTCATCTGCTGTTAGGCAACAGTTGGCTGACCTTCTCCTGCTCCTATGAATGCAGGTGGAATGAGGGAGGAGCAACATATTGTCCATTTTCTTTGTCATAAGGAGCTTACTGGTAACTTTGGGAAGAACCATCATGAGAGTGCCTAATAGGCAGAAAACTTGTCACAGCATGTCAAGGAGACAGTGGAGGCTTTGATGTGGATATCAATGTCTTTTGAGAAGGAATAACAGGATGGATTTACACTTAGACCTGAGTTTGCTGGTTTGGGGACTCGAGGGTCGAGGAGAAGAAGTAGGTCTCAATCAAAGTGGTAATAAGAAAGAGGAGCCTCTGTACTATTCTGCAGAATGACTACACCAGCCTGCATTCTCACTAACAGTGTGAATGGGTCCCTTTCTCTATGTCTTTGCCAATACCTGTTGTTTCTTGTGTTGTTAATTTTAGTCCTTTTGACAGGTGTAAGATGGTATCTCATTGTGGTTTTGATTTCTATTTCCCTGAAGATGAGTGATGTTGAGTAATTTTTCATGTGTCTGTTAGCCATCTAGATATCTTCTTTGGAAAAGTGTCTATTCAAGTCTTCTGCCCATTGCTTAACTGGGTTGTTTGTTTTTTGGATGTTGAGATTGATAAGTTTCTTTATCAATTTTGGATACTAACCTTTTATCAGAAGTGTCATTTGCAAATATCTTCTCCCATTCCATAGGCCGACTTTAGGTTTTGCTGCTTGTTTCCTTCAGGGTGAAGAAGCTTGTTATCTTGATTAAGTCCCAATAGCTCGTGTTAGCTTTTGTTTTCCTTGCCTTTGTGGATGTATCTAGTAAAAAGTTGCACAGGCCAAGGTCAAGAGGTTGATGAAGGGATTCTCTATGAGGTTTTGGAAGGGTTAAGGACACCAGCACAAGATGAGGAATCACCCAAGGACCAGCAACTGTAAGAAAGGGAAAAAGTGTTGCCAGAACCTGATAAAAAGTATAATCACAAGAACTGTGGCCTTAAGTGGGAAAATGCAGCTACTGCTGAGAATGAAGAAGGGGGTTCTCAGAGTCTTCCCCAGGGAAGTAACTATCAAGGTCCTCAAGAATATTCTGGATCTCCATCTTCCAGGAAAATAGGAGGACTCTTATTCCCATTGTCCCATTGTGGTTGAGTGGGACCATGTCACTATCTCCCGCTAAACGGTTATAAAGAGACATGAGGTAAAGCGTTGAGTGATGGTTCAAGATACTCAGTGTTCTGCCTTCCGTGTAAAGACAAGATACCTCCCAGATCATAGGTGCTTCATCAGCCTGGGCCCTGGAGTGAGGTACTCAGAACAGAGCTCTGAACTCCCCTTAACTGGGCATCAACTATGATCAAGAAGTGATGCTTTTTTGCTTTAAGTCACTAAGGTTCTTTTTAACCGTAGTGTGACCTAGCTTGTCATGACTGATAGATATTTAAACTGAGATTTGAAGAATGAGGATGAGCCATGGGATGGAATTTAAAAACTAAATACAGTAAAAGGGAAAGCATCTTGACTGAGAATTACATTGGTATTGTTTGATAAACTATTTATACATATGTAATGTATATATGTATATGTTTATGTATGTATACATATATATGTCTATACATTATATCACACACACACACACACACACACACACACACACAACCTTAGGGTCAGGGCACTTATATTCCCACCACTTTTTTTCACTGACTTACTGACTTCAGGCACAAAGTGTAACTTCTTAGGCTTCAATTATGAAAATTGTGACATGAAAGAGATTTACTTAATGAAGCTGAGGAATCATGTGTGTCTTAGACACTTGGCTCTGAACCAAACACACTGGGGATCAAGTCCCAGGTATGCCACTTGCTATTTTCTGATGGATGGCAAGTGCCAAAACTTTAGTTTCCTCATCTGAAACCCAGGATGCTATGCAGTTTTTTGTAAGAATTAAATGAAATGGTATACATAATACTTTAGCCTAGTCCCCTGATTGTGCATACATAATGATCATGATCATGATGGTCTTCAATACTATCCAATGGCTCTGGAAATCTATGACTCACTTTTCTCAGCAATTATTATGTAAAATTGTGTATTTAAAATTATATATATATATAATTTCATTCAGGGCACAAAGACCCAAAACATGTAGGAATGGGTGTTGTGAAGTAGGAAATCTGACATTAGGGTATTAGATTCCTGTTACTTTTTACAACTATAGGATGAAAGACAAGTAAAGAAGCTCTTCTATTCATAAATCTGCTCATTATAATCTTCCAACTTACAAACTTTCAACTTGGGAACATTTGTCGGTCTACCATCACATAGCAGAGCTGAAGCTTGCCAGCGACATCTGACTACCACTTGGATTTAGTGGACTCATAGGTGAGGGTGAATTTTGAATTTCTAAACTAAGAGTTTTATTTTTAAGACTTTAAAATTTAAGTTTAACCATGTTTCTAAGTAGAAGTAAACCTGTAAGTTTGGCTATTTGAGCTTCATATGATTCATTTGCCTATATCCTGGCTACTGAATGAAATTCAAAATAAGAATGCAATATATCAAAAACAGAAGTACTGTTTCACTTTGATTCCAAACACACCTGGATCCCACATCAGGAAGTGTTTCCACTCTGAGATCTTTTTTTTTAATTTTTTTTATGTTTATTTATTTTTGAGATACGTAGAGACAGAGTATGAGCAGGGGAAGGGCAGAGAGAGAGGGAGATACAGAATCTGAAGCAGGCTCCAGGCTCTGAGCCACCAGCACAGAGCCCGATGTGGGGCTCAAACTCACAGACCGTGAGATCATGACCTGAGCTGAAGTCGGCTGCTTAACCAACTGAGCCACCCAGGCGCCCTCCACTCTGAGCTCTTAAAACATTATAAAAATGTTCCTTTGATAGGACTTACTGTTCCAACTGACATTCTGTCCATAAGTGCCTTGTAAAGTACCTGCCATATGGTAGGTGTCCCTTAAGAGATTTCGCATGAATACATTGATTTGATGGCCTGAGACATTTAATGATATTCCTAAGTCCAACATTTATTAGCTGGGTAACCTTGATCAAGTCAGGTACTGAAGCAGGGCTCTGTTTCAGTGATGACTATGCTAAACTTAATAGCATATGAACTTAATAGCAATAGAAGGCATGAAGTTAACAGTACAAAGCTAGGGTACACTGGAAAAGACTGTAATTGGGATTTTCCCCAAACCATGTAGAAAAAGCACTTAAAGAGGAAGAATGAGAATAAATGCTTCCGTCTCCTTCCTTCCTACCCTCCTTTGAACTCCTTGTCTGTGTATGTTTGCTCTGAAATCATGTGATAGTAACGTAAGTTGGGCTGGATCAGATGATGCCACCAGCAGAGGGCAGGACCTTGGGAGCAGAAAAACCACGAGCTCTCACCACCAGGTTGGCAAAGAAATGGAGAGGGATGCCCAATCTTGCACAGGCAAGCAGTTTGGACAAACACCCCAATGAAGGCTTGAAGATTCCCCATGATCTCTTCTGGGACACGTCTGAAGAGCTATTACCCCAAGATAGTAATAACTGCATTATGCTTTATTTGCACTGGTTCATTTCATTCTCCCACCAACTCCGTGACGTAGGTACCATAACTTGTTCTGTGTTGCAGAAAGAAAACCAAGGGGTAGAGAGTTGAAATAACTCACCTAAAGATACATAGTCAGTTGTGGGCAGAAAATAGATTGCAATTGATGTTAACTTGGCTCCAAGTGCATACTCTCAGCCACTACTTCATACTGCCACAAATTCCATCTTTCTGGAGCAAAATAGGCAAAAATTCACAACTTAAAATCCCTTGGGTCTCACTTTCCTTGTCTACAAAATAATGAGAAAGGACAACTTTTCAAAGCATTGGTATTATAAATGTTAATAGTCAAATATTATAAGTGTCCATTTTTTTCCAAGAACAGTTTACAGCCAGATATCACAAAGTCTTGTTTTACCAAAACATAACCTTTTGCTAACTTCCTTGTACAAGCACCCTTTATCAGTAGCTGTCTTCTCTCCTGGGGAATTACTTGCTAATATCCCTACTGGGGCCATTTGGCTTTGAATACACTTACAGATGCTTCATTTCCCTTGTTGTCTTTGTCTGCACATTGCTAATTAGCACCTGAGTCCCAGCAGGTCTCTGAGAATCAATGGAGGGCTTGCAAAAGCATCTTCTAGACCCCAAGGACTACCAGATCAATGATCTCTTCCTTCACTTATGTTGTCCCTTTTCTTCCTGGCCGCACCTCACCAGACAGACATTGGTATTTCAGCTGACCCTTGATGTTTGGGCTCACTTTCTACTTTCAAAGGGCATAGTATTGCCACCAAACATACATAGGTTCTTATCTATCTATTTGGTATAGATACACCTCTAGTGACTACTATTGATAGAGCCCTAAACATCAAGAAAACTAGATGATTCAGTTAAAATCTTCACCTTTATATATCCCACAGTCCTGTAGGAGGGAGGGAGAGAGAGAGACTAATAAAAGATAGAATTATAATATGTTGTGATAAAGATAGTAAGAAATATCTGCAAAGGGAAATTTTAGGATCACAGAGGAGGGGACTTCATCCAAGGGCTAGGAGAGTGATCTGGGAAAGCTGCCATAAGATGTGTCTGGACTGAATCTCAGAGCATGACTCTGACTTGGCAGATGAAGGAGGGGAGCCGATACAATGGCAAGAGAGGGCTGCATTGCAGTGAAGAGCATGGATCCCTTCTTTTATTCATCATGTATTTCATGAATCCTAGCTGGCTCAACAGCTACTCTGTGTGGATGCTATACCAGGCACCCAGAATATGACCCTGAGTAAGAGACTCTAGGTCCTCCCCACCTCTCAAAGTTCTTATTGTCAAATGGCCAAGTTTTAGACTATCATAAACACAAGTCATCCTTGGAACACAGTGCATCACTGGGACATGGGCAGGATAGATTTGGATGTGGGGCTCAAGCAGCTCTAAGGAGCTCTAAGAGGTCAGAGGCCAAGTAAGGAACAAGAAGAAGAAGAATGGAGCCACACCCAATGTCATCTCCCAGCAGACGCCCCCTGTCAGGCCAGGCAGTTGGATCACAACTTTGTTTCAGGGAGGTCCCTCTGCCAAAGATGGGGAAGCCTGGAGACAAAGAGACCAATCGCTTTGTTTCCATTCATCTCGGCAAATGCTTAAACAGCCCACTGTGTGTAAGTGCTAAAAATGTGAGGTAATGAAGCCATGTCCTTTGTGGGACTGTGCTGCTCAGCAGAGAAGACATTTTCATGCCGCGCTCCATTCTAGATGGTTTCTGCTGAAATAGCAATGCGATGATGTCCTCTTCCCCACTGCAGGAGGAGGACACGCTTCTGACAGAAGTCGTTTGAATGGGAGGAGTGAAAGCTAAGATGAAATAACATTTGCTAGTCTCCTAGGTCAGAGCGACATTTCACCCAGTAGAAACGGCAAATTTACTGCAAAGAAAGAGGAGGATTAAGTTATCATCAAAATGATTGTGAAAATAACCTGATTCAAAATGAAGAACAAGTGACCCGCATGTGTCACCAGACAATGCGCCACCGTATTTGCTGTGTGTGGAGGTGGGCGGCACCGGGTCAGCAGACATGTTTTGACAACAGGGGTCTCTGAAATGCGTTACAACTTCTATCCGATCCTGCAGTGGAGATCCAGGATTATCTCCTGGGGACAAGAGACTGTCCTTGTCTCCCTGCAGTGAAATGGTATTTTTGGACAGAGAGAAGATTACCAAGGGGCTAATTAAAAAGAGTTCGCAAGCACAGGGCAAGAATCCAAAAGCTGAGCAGTCAGAATTCTGGAAGGTACTTCCCCAGCAATGTCTTCATCAACAGAAACAGGAGGTGGGGTTCTCAGGAGGCTGAACAATCAGGTTCTTGAAGGAGCAAACCACAGGGACCTAAAGGGCTCCCTCTTTCTTTCTCCATAAAAGATCACTTTGACAATGAAGGTCAAGACGAACACATCATTTATATTATCTCTGAAAGCCAACTAAATTCCTTCAAAAATCTACTTTTAAATTAAATCAGAATAACAGGATGATGCCCTGAATGCAATAGACACTTCAAGACGATTTCAGCAAATACTTAAGTCTTTATGCAAGAAATGGATACAAAGATGGATCTGAGTTCCTGTTCTTATGAAGGTTTCTAATGAAATACAGGGAATTCATTCATGTTTAATAATGATTTATTGAACTTGGTCCTGGGCTAGGATGCTGAACACAGGGATGAGGAAAAAGAAAATACAGATCCTCTTTGCAGGGACACAGAAATGCAGCAGGTAATGAGCTAGGATGTGCTAGATACTAGGATGGCTAGCAGTTACTAGGATGTGGTGATGTCAGACCTAGAAAAATGCATGTGGTGGTGGGAGACACAAGCAGCCCTGCCTGAGATGGGGGAAGGAGTGTGCGGGGAGGGTGTCTCAGAGGAGGTGGGGCCATGCATATGTTAATGGAGAGGAGGTGAGTGAGGACAATTTGAGAGAGGCAGGGCAGTGGAGAGAAGAGTAGTCCAGCCCCAGGGGGCAGCATTAACAGAGGCTAGAAGCCAGAAATCACCCAGTGGACAAGTGTGAGCTTCAGCCAGCAGGTCTGAGCTCTGCGGGACAGAGTGTGGTGAAAGATAGGACAGAACAGGGGGTGCCGGGTGGCTCAGTCAGTTAAGCTTCTGACTGTTGGCTTCAGCTCAGGTCATGATTTCATGGTTCCTAAGTTCAAGCCCCACGTTGGGCTCTGTGCTGACAGCACAGAACTTGCCTGGGATTCTCTAAATAAGTAAACAAACAAATAAACTTGAAAAAAATGTTTTAAAATAAAAAAGATGGGACAGAACTGGGGAAGGTGCCATACTAGCAGGTGTGCTGGGGTCTCCTGTACCGTGACAAGGTGTGTGGGCTTCTTCCTGTAAGCTTAGGACAACATCGAAGGTCATCAAACAAGGATTTTCAGCATTCAGGACTGGAGAGAAGACCAGAGAGCCTGGGGAGGGGCAGCAGAGCCCTGAGCCAAAGTGGGGTCTGTCACCCAGATGCTACTTATTATCCCAGACCCTTACTCTCCAGCTGGGCTCATTACTAAAGCTCTCTGACCTCCAAGGCTCACTTTCATAAGATGGAGGTAATCATACTTGCTACAGATGTTACTGTAATGACTCAGAAACGATGTAGAGTGTTCCCTGATCTATAATGTGAACGGTACCTTGTAAGGACCAAGTCAGTATTTGGAGAATGTGTGGCACCTTCCACCGGGATGTTTGAGGTGACATGTTTTAGGTGGCACTTCAATTAATATTTTTCATGTTAATGATTATATGTTCATTGCATAGTAGACAAATTATGACTAGTATATGAAAACTGTTTTCATTGATACTGTAGCTTAGCAAAAATTGAGCTAAGTTTAAAAATAAGGTCCAAGTTGATTTTTCGTCACATGAAAAATAGGAGATGTGATCCAGATAGCCAAAGGAGATTCTGAAGGTGGTCCACAGAAGTAGGACGTTTGGGAAACCAAAAACTAAAAAGGCCAGCTTTATATAAAGACTATTGCAAGCAATTCCGATGGCAGAAGGTGGGGTCTGAAGTAAGTCTACAAGCATATGGATCCAATGAGCTGAAAGAGAGATTTGCAAAATACATAGTAGGACTGTCAGCATGAATGGCTGATTATTTGAATGAAGGAGAAGAGGAAGAGAAGGAGAAATCTCTGATAAATGAGAAACCCTGTCTGGTGGCTCTCCAAGGGGGACCATGAGGGCCCAAAGCCACTTAGCCATTTAGAGGATATAGGGATAAAACAAGCAGGGACCCAGGGAGCGTCACGTCTTGTGTGGGCTGCATTCCGTGAGCATGAGGTTGCCGGACACTAAGTGGCAAGTCAGACACACGGGCCAAGAGTTCACAAATGTGATACACTACAAACTTTCACGTTTCTTCCAACAGACACTGATTTAGGGCTGACTGTGTGCAATTGTCAGACTAGGAGATGGAGAGGCAGCTTTCAGCTAAACAGGTACGGTCTGTCTTCGTGAAACTTGGTGTTCGGAAGAGGAAAAAAGTCCTACGCCAATAACCACATGAGTTCTCTAATTTCTCATCATAATTAGTGTTCTAGAGGAAGAGCGTAGCAAGAGTCTGAGACAAGAGCAGACAGTGAAAACCAGAGAGCCAGGGAGTGTGCTCAGGGCTGAAACCTTGAGTAGATAGCTTCAAAGACCTGTGAGGAAACACAGCCTCTGGCAAGGGGTGGGGGCCTCTGAGAAGGCTGAGACCATGCCTGGGAGGCACAGGAAGAGCCAAGACAGGTGGGGTCTTCACAGTCCAGACAGCTGAGAACTTCAAGGGGACAGGAAGAGAAGCTCACTGTGAGTTGCTGGCAAATAGATCAATTCAATAAGGCCACTTTTGAGGCCCCCATCCCCACCCCCCAGCCCTCACCCAGGGGGGCCACCTGAGCGTATGGGAACTTGCCTCTGTCCTTACTTGCTCTGGCATGTTGGAGGCTTTGTTTCTCCTCTCTGACTGTCAGCTTCCTTATCTAGAAAAGTATCATGTGCTTAATGCGAAGCCCAGTATAAGCCTTTAGATAAAAAAAAGAAAAAAATATGAATGGATAGCTGAGATAGGAAATGAGGACAGATATGTGTGGCGGCTGGTGTTCACTAAAGGTCAAATAAATGTTGACTTCTCCCTCCTTTTTTTCCTCCATCGTGTTTGTATCGCAAGGCTCTGTCACCTTAAAAAATCAAAAGCAAAGCTTACCAAACAACAAGAACGCTCCCTCTGATGCCCAAGGGCACAACTAACATTTTCCTCTCCTGGGCTCCCACAACAGTTAATAAACACCTCAGTTGTAATACAGATCACATCCGACAGTAACGGGTTTTAACGCGCCTGTTTTCTATTCAAGAAGGGGATTTTTTTTTTCCCGGAGATACTGTCTTATTTGAGTTTGTGTTTCTAATACCAAGCGCGAGAAATATATGATTTTCAAGAGCAATAAAAATCTACAATATGTAATTGCAGATTCAATTAATGATCCCCATGGAAACAGTATTATTTCTGGCATTTTACATCGATAACCTGAGGAGCCGGAGAAATGATGGGATTTGCCCAAGGTCTTCTAGCTCATTCACAGGAGTACTAGGACCACAATCTATGCTCTTTGAATTTAAGCAGCATGCTACTTTCTGTGCCAGCAACCTGGGAAATGAGAGCCCAAAAGAAAGATGGGGTGGAGCCGCAGGCTGCAAAGGTCCTGGGGTCAGGGCAGGGGAAGGGCAGGTGAATGAATGAGTCTGCCTCTGTCTCATTCTCTCCCTTTCCGAAGCAGAGAAAGTCTGTGAACGGCACAGAACTCCCTTTGTACCCATTAGATAAAGAAGTAGCCACAGAATCGAAATGTGCCCTGCAAGACATGACCCGTTTCCAGGTAACATTGCTCTCCAGGGAGAGAAAAAAGGAAATAAGAGCGTGGGTGGTAATGTCAGCTATCTGTATTTTCCTTTCTTAAGAGCCGAAATAAATATAATGAAATTATAACATTTGTAAAATGTAGGCGGTAAGTACACGGATATGGTTGTATTCCATACTTTCCTAAGTGTTCTAAATATTTCTTAAAAAAAAAAAGAAAGAAAGAAAGAAATGAAGCTCTCCTTCTACCCATTTCCTGCCCAGTCCCTGGGTATCTGAAGCCCTCATGGGCTCACACAGCAGAAAAGCTCGGTGACTGCCAACCTGGACCAGAGGACAGGGAGAAAGAGACAGCAAGGGTCCCAGCAGGAAGTGGACCAGAGTCCATGACAGCGGGACTCTCGTCAGGAGAGGAGAGCTTCTCAGTGGAAAGAGTTTCCAAGGACCAAGAGAAGGACCCCTCTGGGAAACCCCGGAACTGGGGACAGAGGACGACCCATTCCCCAGGAGCTACATCTGCTCATCTACTTCTCAGCTGCCCAAAGAAGTGGGACGTGATTCTTCTTCCTATCATTCAGGGACCCATCATTACGGGAAAAGCCTTTTTCCTGCATTGGCAAAATTGAAATATCCTCCGGAAAAGGAATTTGAAAAAGTTCCTTTTCCCTCCGTGAAAGCCTAATCATTCTGTGATAAATGTCTCTGGGCTAGGAAGATGAAAACATCTTCACTCCATTGCATAATAAAAATAAAAATTAAAACTGAAAAAATAATTACAATAAAATCCGTCGATAGCGAATTCTTTCAGAAGTATTAGAAAGCAATCATAATGGAAAGATACAGCACTCAGGTCTTGCTATTATAACACGCGGACTGCATAATCTTTAGCAACTATCTGTGTTGTGATCACACCGGATAAATATAAATTTTTAGACTTTCAGAATTGACATCTCCTGTCGTTTCTGCCAGGAAAAACGTTGATATTGACTCAATGGTGCCACCTAGTGGTCGTATGCCATAAGTCATCTGAGCTGAAGGTTTTTGTTTTTGTTTTTTGTTTTTTCCTCCTTTCTTGGGTGAAACTGCGATTGCCCTGAAGAATTTAATGTGGATAGAGAATGGCTAATGTTTATTAAGAAATTGTGTTACTGTGTGAGGGAATCTCACAAACTTATGTAATTTTATCCATTTAATATCATAACAACCCGATGATATATCCCTCCATTTTCTATTTTCAGGAGCGTGGGGAGCTAGCTAGCAAAGCAGAGAGTCGAGGCTGGTACTGGGGAAGTGATATTTAGATTCAGAACTTCTGGTTCTGCAGCCTCTTGCCTTGGTAGATCATAGCTGAAGCTATACGTGGTGGTCTTACAAGGAAACAAATGGGTAAATTGCCATTTCTGAAAATGAAGTAGGACATCAGAATGAGTGTCCTAATTCATTCATTCATGAAGCATCAGCCACGTGCTGTCAGAACACTCTCTTAGGCTATGTCATGTTGGGGATAGAAACTAACCATACAATGTCACGTATTCAGCATCTTAAACTCTAGTAAAGGTGACATAAGGACTAAAGCATCCTAAGAAGAGGCAAAGCAGTAATTATGGCCACTGTGAAAAATTCACATTATAAAAACAATCTTTTGAAAATAATTGGGCAGTGAATTTATATTATCTACACAACGGCCGTGGTTCTCTAATTTGATGTGCGAAATACTGGCAAGATATGCAGACGTGTCACCTGCCCAAACCATTTGGGCGTTTCAACCTGCTTTTCTGCAAAGCTCTATTAGTCAAGTTAATTAATGCTAACTTGCACAACATCGAAGCCCTGAAATCTCAGTGGCTTAGGACAACGAGAGCTTATTTTTCACTTGTATCGTGGTTCGAAAGGGTTCGACTGCTGGCTTTTTAAAAATTGTCTGTCTCTTTCAGTCTTGAATCTCCACATGGAAAGCATGACCCTCAAGGGTGCTGCAGCTGGGGCAGATAGGGGTGGAAAAGGCAAGCAGGTGTAACCGTCACTTCTGTTCTCAATCCATTGGCTGAAATTGGTCACATAGTGTAACCCATGTGCAAGGCAGCTGGAAATGAGCACAGCATGTGGACATGAAGGGACCTTATGTGTCGCTGCTTTGGGGTCTGAAAGCAGCAAAAGTAACAGTCTATGAATTCATATGAATGGGGAAGAAACTAAACAAGCTCAACTTACCGGAAGGCAGTTTTGAGACATAGACTTCTCTGAAAACACTGGTAAAAATTTTGGGAAAGTCAACCAACAGAAAGAAATGGAATAATGTCTTACTGGGAAAACCCGGTTGTGGGTATCAGGTTTCTATTTGTAGCAAGTCTTCCTTTGACACTCCAGATTGCGCGGCGTCCATTAGCACAAGAAAGACGTAGCACAAGGTGCTATGAGATAGTCACCACATGGCTGTTACTCCTGAGTTTTGAGATCAGGGAGTATTGTGTAGTACCTTCATCAATGGTTTCTTAACTATGTTTTATCACTTTGTGGTTCTTGTTATAACACTGTTCCCTCTATGTCACACTTCAGATGTCTGCTGGTTTTTAGTTACATGAAAGTGGCAAGATGGGACTCCTGGGTGGCTCAGTCATTTGGGGTTTGGTGTCCAACTTCAGCTCAGGTCAGGATCTCGTACTTCATGAGTTCGAGTCCCATGTCGGGTTCTGTGCTGACAGCTTAGAGCCTGGAGCCTGCTTCGGATTCTGTGTTTCTCTCTTTCTCTCTGCCCCTCCCCCCTACTCTCTCTTTCTCAGAAATAAACATTGATTTTTTTTTAAGGGACAAGATCGATTTTATTTTCTGCTCTCTCATACTTGCTGATATGAAGGAGAGAGACAAAGAGAGAGACCTAGAGATATGTTGGGCATAACAACGTCCTCAAATTTATCAGCAGAATAAAAATTCTGATTCCTTAATTTTACAAGTGATTGCTTCCAAAGTCACATGGCTTGGCTTGGCCTCACTTTCTCCGAAGCACAGACAAATCTGAACTCTCTGTAGTTCAATGTAGAGGAAAAATGGGTGTAATTAAATGACCATCAAGCCTGGGATAGAGACAGGACCACCGATGAAAGAGGATCAGTGAGTCTAAGTGACAATGAGGGAGAGGGGGAGAAATGGATTTGAGGGCAGAAGTTTCTGAGGTCCCAAGAAAAGGTAACCTCTTGGGCAGCCCCAAAGTCATAAGCAAAGCCCACCATGTCTTACAGTGGGCATTTCCCTAGACCCCAACCAGCCAGGAGCATTCTTTTATTTGCTTGCTTTTGAATTTTGGTGTTGATAGCAATGTTTTCTGTAGCTGCCCAGGCTGCCCTGCCTTTCCAAGATCAAGGGCATAGGAAGAACCTTACAGCAAATTGTATAAAATGACAATAAGCAAATGATATTGCAATATGTTACATATGTGCGGGGCACCTGGGCGGCTCAGTTGGTTAAGCGTCTGACTTCGCCTCAGGTCATGATCTCACAGTTTTTGGGTTTGAGCCCCGCGTTAGGCTCTGTGCTGATAGCTCAGAGCCTGGAACCTGCCTAGGATTTTGTGTCTCCCTCTCTCCCCTCCCCAACTCATGCTCTGTCTCTTCCTCACAAAAATAAATAAACATTAAAAAAAAAAAGAAACAAAACAAACGGGCAAAAGAAAAAAAGAAAAGAGAAAGACAAACAAGCCAAGAAACAGATTCTTTTTTTTTTTTAATTTTTTTAACGTTTTTTTATTTATTTTTGAGAGACATAGAGACAGAGTGTGAGCAGGGGAAGGGCAGAGAGAGAGAGGGAGACACAGACTCTGAAGCAGGCTCCAGGCTCTGAGCTGTCAGCACAGAGCCCTACGCGGGGCTCGAACTCACAGACCGTGAGATCATGACCCGAGCTGAAGTCGGCCGCTTAACCAACTGAGCCACCCAAGCGCCCCAAGAAACAGATTCTTAACAATAGAGAACAAACAGATGGTTACCAGAAGGGAGATGGGTGGGGGGATGGGTGAAATAAGGTGGTGGGGATTAAAGAGTACACTTATCATGATAATTATTATTTTGAAATAAATATATGTATGTATGTATACACACACACACATTTTTCATTTTGGGATTTGAATTTAGAGAAACAAACCCTCAATATGGCATTGAACCATTTTCCTGGCTTCACGGATGCCTTTTACTTAGAATCTAAATGATTCAAATTTGAGAAAATTCAGAAAAGCAGATGCCATCACTTCTGTCCATGCCCTCATCCCCCTTCCTTCAACACTGCTCTGTTTCCCCCAGAGGAACTGGAGAACGAATCCTCTGGTAATGATCAGCTGAGATTTGGGCTATAGCAACAGTTCCAAGCAGTGTTCAGCAAAATGCTAAATGCACAGGCCGCATCACACTGCTTTGAAGGTAATAAAATAGTCATTAAGTCCGTGTACCCGTGCATGGCCTCCTGGTTTTGCTGATCTGCACCATGAATTTGCATATCCGGTCCAGAAATAGTTGAGTTAGTTGACACCGCAGCTGGGAAAGTGCCAGAATCACTTCTAAAATAATTCCTGTACATTTGGGGATTGGGTGGGATGAGGCGGGGAAAGAAGGCCTAGCATGTTCCCCACTGGGAGTTGCCTTCGCAAGAGTGATCGTATCCTCGAGGGTGCCACAGACAGAGATGGAAAACAAGAGAAAATAGAGATCACAAAAACCCAGGCGTTTCACATTTATTTATTTTTTTGCTAAAAAGAAAGAAAGGAGAGAGGAAGGAAATGAGTGAGAAAATCCCTAAAGTGTCAGAATTTTTCAGTAATCCCTAAAGTGTCAGAATTTTTCAGCAAGATATTCTGACTTAAATGCGCTGTCTCCAAAATATCCCAGTCTGGGAAGCAATGCTTTCTCTCACTATGCCGATGACTTTTATTAACCGGGAAGCAGAAGTTGCAAAGATCTCAGTGTGGCTATCAAGAAGGCAAAATAGGAAAGGCAACTTTGTGAACAAAACTGATTTTAGGCTCAAAAAGAGGACACACATGGTTGACTCATGATTCTATTGTAATTGCAAAAATGCCAGCACAGACCAATGGGCCGATGGATCAATGAATTCGTTCATCTGTCCATTCGTTCCTGAAGAAGCATGGAGACCAGTTTTTTGCCAGATGCCAATCTGGTTACTTAGAGGCAATGCAGACAGACTCTTGGTGCAGAAAGTTTGGCTCATGAAACGGAACAACCGGCGTCACCTATAAGTTTGTTAGAGGAGCACGATTTCAAGCCCTACTCCAGAACTAATGAATCCGAGCCTGCATTTTAAGTATTTCTTTTTTAATTTTTTTTAATGTTTATTTATTTTTGAGAGAGAGAGAGAGATAGAGTGCAAGCAGGGGAGGGGAGAGAGGGAGGGAGACACGAAATTTGAAGCAGGCTGCAGGCTCTGAGCTGTCAGCACAGAGCCCAACACAGGGCTCGAACTCACGAACCGTGAGATCATGACCTGCGCTGCAGTCGGACACTTAACCGACTGAGCCACCCAGACGCCCCTATCCGAGCCTGCATTTTAACAAAACACTCGGATCTTTGTGTGCACATTAAACTTTGAGAAACATTACTTAGACAAGACCCTAGAATCCAGCAAGCTCGCCATTTAAATGTCGTGGTGTCTGGCTTTTCCAGATGCTGCTATTCTCAGCCCCTAGGCCTGGCACATGGGGGCTACTTCTCAATACCTGAGACAAAGTAAATGTCAAAGTTTCAACCCCTGAATGCTTTTTGAGCCTTGATTTTTTCTTTTACCCAAAAACCCTGAGAAACACGCTACTCACTAATTTTTCTGCTGTTCCTTTGAAACAGTGTTTGCCAACCTCGTATCGGCATGACAGACTTCCGTTAAGCTCTTCATCGTTGTGCTGACTTCCTGCGTCTCTTACCTGCGTACCTTCACATCCACCCACCAGCACAGGTTACTCTTGAGCAAAGACAAACTCTCAATGCCTTTCATGCTTTCTCGGCCACCTGTAACCCCCTCTGTTCCATTTTAGGATTTGATGTCAAGGTCCTCGGCAGCCTAGGGCAGAGCTGGGTCGATATGCTCCAGAAGCCAACTTGAACTTAGGTATTTGAGTTGGAAAACCTGCTGGTGTCTCGTTTGGGTGAGATTTTAATCAAGATGTCTAATCTTCTGTTCCACTGTTCTCTTAATAGTACAATGGTAGTAATAAGAGTTTATTTTTTCACTGAACTACTCAAACTATTAAGGTTCTTTGTAGCTATGCCACTGTTTTTTTTTTTCCATCACCCTAATCCTATACTCAATCTAAGTCTTTAATTGTTGGTGTTCTTTCTGTGTGTGAGCTTCGAGTCATTCGTTCATGTAATTTTAACTCATCATCTATGGTGTGATGGGCATTGTGCAATGCTCTATAGCTTTGGGCATGAATGCACTCGCATCCTTACAAGTACTTACTTATTTATAAACTAGTTATACATATTATGAACTATTTTTCTTTGAAGTAATTTGGTTACCACCGATGGCACCTAAATAAAGAAAGATATATACAAGACATTTTAATGACCCAGGTGTATAAAAGCATTAAGAGCAACCAGCAGAGGGCAGAGCACCCTAATGAAAGAGGAATAAGTAGCTCCTATAGTTCTGACACTTCCCTCTCTGGACGGCATTATCTGATTCCTGCTATTCAGGATTAGAGTACCCTCGAGCGTCTTCTTGGGATCCCAAGAATACTCTCAGAGACCTCAGGAGTAGGTTCAGTCTTTGGGGTCTCCTAACTGATTGCCCAGTCCTGGAAAGCCAGTATAATGGGTGTAGTAGGTCAGACTCTATAGAGACTTGAATTTGAATCCTACTAGTTCCATTTACTGTAATGTAATCGAGGGAAGAGTTATTTAATATCCTAAACTTCTGTTTTCTCTTCTGTAAATGAGAATAGCACTACTGGACACTTTGTTTCAGTAATTAATTGGAGACTAGGAAGAAGATTAAAAATGCAATATTTGCGGTAAATACTCAATCAGATTGTTACTATGCCCATATTGGACCATGGAAGTCACTGTTGGGATGGCCCCTGGCTGATTGTCCTCATGAGGAAGAGTAAGGAAACAGATTCATGCTCTTCAGCAGGCGATGAAGTGACTCAGTCTCAGAAGGGAAAGAGATACAGCACACCGCATTGAGAGAAGTTCCCTTGTGTTCCAGGCTCTGTATCAGCCATTTACGGGTATCATATCTTTAACCCTCACAAAAAGTTATAAGGTAAGTGTAACTTTCATTTTATGAAAATGAGAAAAACATGAGAAAACTGAGTCTAAGGAAAAAGCCAGGTGTTTGACCAAAGATACAAACCATAGAAGCAGTTTGAAATATGATTCAAATAGAGGACTGTCAGACTTGACTATCCGGGGTCTTTCAGTTACAACACTACAATCATAGCAACATCGCAGTAATTTTCCAGAAGATTGACTCCAACCATGTAAGCCTTCATGCCGCTCCTTTATTGATTGATTAATTGATTGGATGATTCATTCATTCATTCAATAATTATTTGCTGAATATCTACTTTGTTTGGCTAGATATTCAGATTTCAGAAATGAGCAACAATACATGACCTTTGTACTCCAGAAACTAAACTTAGTGGGGAAAAAGACATAAATCATTATTCTGCCAGCCTTGAAAAAAACCAAAATATACTAATAATTAAAATAATTTGGCATAGAGGATTAAATATGAGTTACTGTTTTGGAGGCATGGGACAGCCATTGAGGTGTGCCGTTTAGATATTTTAAGTTGCCATGAGCCATGAGGAGTGTAGTTGGCTGACAGTCCCCAGCAACTGCACCTTTGGGATGGCTGATGGCCCAACATGTTCAGAGCAAGGTCACACTCTTCCTCAGGCTCTGCTGGAAGGGCCATTCCTACCAAATGCAGGACCCCTCTGGTGGGTAGTCCCTGCTCTAGACCCCATGTTCTCGGAGCTGCACCGTGGTCTGAAGTTCTTCCATCCCCAACACACTCTTATCTCTCCTTGTACAGGTGCTAGACCTGCACCATGATCTGAAGACTCTCATCACCTTTCTCCTTCTCACTCCCCACTTGTGTTTCATCAGCATTCCCTCCCATAAGTATCTTGCACCTTGAATTCCATCATAGTGTCTGCCTCTCAGAAGGCCCAAACTCACGTGAACACAGGAGAATTGGCCACCTTTCCTTGGGGAAGGACAAAGACATTGTTACAGAGGGTGCATGAACTTTAATGATAGGACTCCAGAACTAATGTAGCTTCCCCTCTGGCTCATGGCAGTGAGAGGTGTGTACATGGAAACTCTCCCTCTTGTCCTAACTAAACTGCCAGTTACCAGAAGTCTGAGTTCTGAGGCTATATATATATATATATATGATGTAATATTCCCCACTATATATATATATATATATATATATATATATATATATGATGTAATATTCTTGGGAATATAGTACTTGTTCAACATACATCTCTTGAGTGAGGAAGTGACTAATCACAATGTCTGTAACAGACTCTCTGCCTCGTTCTAGCAGTCCCCTTTACCTGACTTACCATCCTTATGGCCACATCTCCAAAGCCCATGCCAAATAAAATGTCTTGAGATTTTCTTCAATTTCAGAGCACTGGGTTTGGATTGCCTTAGACCATGCATTTACTCTGCCTCATGGTATACTTTTCAGGGCACATGTGTATATGTCATAGATCAATTACAGTATCCATTTCTAAGGGAAATAGCCATGCTCCAAGCTCCAGCTGTATGTATGGATTGGTAGGCAAGGAGAAAAAGAAGGAGACTCAGACTATATATCATGTCATTATGAACAGCTTCACTTGATAAGGGCGTTAGACCAAGAAGACATCCCTGACCCACTACAAAATGGTGATCAGTGGCCAATGAAGAGGCCTGGCATTTAAAGCTCTGCTCAAACAAGGTCAAATCAGGTCAATCATGTTATCTCAGCCACAAATATGAAACAGGAAAAACAGGAAATGAGGGGGTTAGCAGCAGTGGTATTTCCACCAAACTATCAGAGGGTAGAAAGTAAGTCATGAGGGGCCATGGTGGTACTGAAATTATGAGACAGCTGAATTTATAAGTAAGAAGAAACCATAAAAAACAAAAAGTCTAAAAAACAAAAAGTCTGTTTAATCAAAAATTTTAAGATAGCTAAGTGGTTAATAAAGTGAGTCCTGAAGTCAGGTGTGAAGGCGTACGTTCCGGGCGTCATTCTTACTAGCTTTATGACTTTGGCAAGCTATGACTTTCTCTCTTTCTCTCTCTCCTTCAATTTCCTCATCCCTGAAAAGGAGAGAACAGCTTTCTCTCAATGGGCTCTTACTAGCCTAGCGTAATTAATATATTTCATCTCCCAGTCCACCTTAATTGGATAAGGAATTAACATGGGGAATAACTTGGGTCACTCCTAACTAGAAGAAGACTGTTCGGTCCTTGGGGAGAGAATCTGTCCTCCTCCCCACCAGACAGAAAGTCTCCTGCATCAGCTGCAGCATTTTAACACTATGGAGAACATCTGTCCCAGAAAGAAGCCAATAAAATGATAAAAGAACCAAGTCAAGAATGGAGAAAATCAGGTCCCGTGCCGAGACTGTCCGAAACCAGTCCTACAGACAAGCTTTTCTGTTATGTGAGCTGATGCAAGTTTCCTTACATGTAAGTGGATTGGGGCTTCTGCATCTCACAAACAGCAGAGTTCTAACTGATGCCACCAGTTTGGAGAGCTCCTTGGATCCCAAACAGCTTCCCATGGTCAAATTTAAGGAGTAGGCTTCCTGCACTACAGCCTCTTTATTCCTCTCCTCTCAAGTACCTCTTGAACAATTTCTTTTTGTTTTAAGGTTACTTATTTATTTTGAGACAGAGAGAGAGGGAGAACCCCAAGCAGGCTCCACACCATCAGCGTAGAAGCCCGATGAGGGGCTCGAACTCATAAATGTGAGATCATGACCTGAGCCGAAGTTGGACGTTTAAGCAACTGAGCTACCCAGGTGCCCCCCTCTTGAACATTTTCAATAAAATCTTGAGTGAGTCTCTGATCCTTATATGCAAAAGTACCTGATCAACCCCTTAACTTATTGGTCTGCTCTCCCCACTGCATTAGGATAAATACTATGGATTATTTATTTCTTAATTTCCTACCACAGAGGTTTCCAAATTAGGTGGCCTATCAGAATGACTTGAGGAATTTTTTAACAACAAACTCCTATGCACAGCCATCTTCATGAACATGTAGACCAGGTAGTCTTAGTGGGCCCCAGGCTCAGAAGGTCCCTGCATTTGGCTCAATACCCCGCTGCCACCATCTTGAAATTCTTAATAATTTTTACAAGGAGTCTTCATGTCCATTTTTCACTGGGTCCCATAAATTATACAGTTGGTTCTGTTCCTGTGCCTCCTTCAATCCTGTGATTGAAGATTCTGACTCAGAAGCACTGTGATGAGGCTGGGAATTAACACATTTCCCACCATAATTGCCGCAGAGTCTAACACACAACACATCCTCAATCTGTACCTGTTGAAATAAGTTTAAAAGGTTCAAATAAATGGATTTCTTTACATTTGCTAAAGAGGAATCCCATTCTTGGAAGAGAAGTTAGCCTTTTTTTTTTTTTTTTTCTGTTAGCCATTCCTCCATTTTTTTTTCATTTATAATAGTTTATTTTCAAATTGGTTTACATAAAACACCCAGTGTTCATCCCAACATGTGCCCTTTTTTAATGCCCATCACCCCCTCTCCTCCCCATCCCCCTCACCCTCAGTTAGTTCTTAGTCTTTGAGAGTCTCTTATGTTTTATCTCCCTCCCTCTCTATGTCTTTTTTTTCTTTCCCCTCTTCCCCTCCCCCTGGTTTTTGCTTAGTCTCACAAAGTCCACCTATTCGTGGAAACATATGGTATCTGTCTTTTTCTGATTGACTTATTTCACTTAACATAATGCCCTCCAGTTCCATCCATGTTGCTACACATGGCCAGATTTCATTTTTTCTCATTGCCACATAGTAGTCCATTGTATATATGTACCACATCTTCTTTATCCACTCGTCAGTTGATGGGCACTTGGTTTCTTTCCATGATTTGGCTATTGTTGAAAGTGCTGCTATGAACATTGGGGTACACGTGCTCCTATGCATCAGCATTCCTGTGTCTCTTGGGTAGATTCCTAGCAGTGCTATTGCTGGATCATAGGGTAGCTCTATTTTCGTTTTTTTGAGGAGCCTCCATACCGTTTTCCAGAGTGGCTGCACCAGTTTGCAATCTATAAAGAACTTACCAAACTCCACACCCGAAAAACAAACAACCCAGTAAAGAAATGGGCGGAAGATATGAATAGACACTTCTCCAAAGAGGACATTCAGATGGCCAATAGACACTTGAAACGATGTTCACTGTCACTCATCATCAGGAAATACAAATCAAAACCACACTTGGATACCACCTCACACCAGTCAGAGTGGCTAAAATAAACAAATCAGGAAACTATAGATGCTGGCGAGGATGTGGAGAAGTAGGCACCCTCTTACACTGTTGGTGGGAGAAGTTAGCCTTTGAAAAACCTCGTCAATTCAGAGATTCTGGGAGATAGAAAGATATCTGAGATTGCTCTTTCCAATGGGTTTTCCACGTGGGCTACATGTTTGAGTTCTCTGGCGCAAGTAAAAAAGAAAAACAGAAAGAAAAAGACAAACAAAAGAGAAAAAACCCCACCAGAGTCAAAACCCAAGCCCCCAGACATTTGAATTCCATCGATCTGAGATAAGGTCCAGGAGTTATCATTTTTACAATCCTCTCAGAGAATTTTAATGTGCAACCAGAATTGAAGACCAACAATGTAGGCTAAGATTCTCATTTTACATTTGAGAAAATGAGAATCGGAGAAAGGGAGTGACTTATGCAGGGTAATACATTGACTATGACAGGTCAATAGCAATTGTATACCACGGCCTGTGAGCGACAGGTGAATCAGAGAGTAGACTTCAGCATCTTCTGTTCCTTCCCCTTCCAGGTTCCTGTGATCAGAACTAGCAGCTTGTCCACTTTGATTGGGCCTGAGGTCCTCACCAAGTGATTCTGAGAAATATTGGGAACAGGTTATATTCTCTTTCCCACCCTCCTACTGTAAGATGATTGTTAGAATGGAGTCATATCCTATTCGTCAGACACTAAGACATAAACTGTTTTAAATGATGAATTAGATTTAAAGCAGTAAATGCATTAATGATTCCAAGTGCTATAAAAATGTAATGCACAGAGAGAAGGTTGCATTGCAGAAAGACACCCCTGTGATCCACTCTTGATAAACACAGCTGAACTTGGGCTCTGTCCACACCAGTGTCAGTTCCTCCAGGCTTCGATTTAGCCAGGAGGTAGGTCGTGAAAGGTCAAGGCAAATCAGTTAGGCTTCTCTAGAGGCCAATGTTAGTCATCTAGAACTTTGAGGTCACAGGTGCAGCGTTGAAGAGAAATCAAAACAAATACCCAGGTCAGCTTCTTTGTCTTCTTTACTGTGTGAATGTACAGAAAGTCAGGAACAGAAAGATTAAGAGAGAACGGTCACTTTTATCATAGTCCTTATCAGGCTGGGTTATAACTATTCATTTGTGGGTCTGCTTCTGTCACTAAAATTTTAGCCCCTCTCAGACCGTATAGCCCTAGTGTGTGCAGCTGTGAATGGAACAGGATGGAACTGGTGAATGTTTGTTGAATTAATGGCGTGTACCCGTGGATTTGCATATGTCTACCATCGCCATGTGATACTGTTAAATATCCCTTTTGAATACTACATAAATTCTTAATGGACTTTATTTTTTCCAGCAGTTGTAGGTTCACAGCAAAAATGAGTAGAAAGTTCTGAGAATTCCCATATGACCCCTGCCCCCCACAAGCACAAACTCCCCCATTATCAGCATTCTCCACCATAGTGGTAGATTTGGTACAATCTGGAACCTATACTGACTTGTCGTTATTACCCAAAGTCCACAGCTGACACTACAGTTCACGCTTGATGCTGTGCATTCTGTGGATTTGGACAAACGACATCTATCGACCATCATAGCATCACCTGGCCCAGCTTCACTGCTTTAAGACTCCTCTGGGCTCCACCTATACATCCCTCTTTCCCCATGAACTCCTGCCAAACACCTTATCTTTTTTATTGTCTCTATAATTTTGCCTTTTCCAGAATGTCATATAGTTAAAACCATACAGCATACAACCTTCTTAGATTAGCTTCTTTCACTTAGAAGTGTGTTTAAGGTTCCTCCACATTTTTGATCACTTGATATTTCATTCGTTTTTATCTCTCAGTAATATTCCATTATGTGGATGTATGACGGTTTTTTGTTTTGTTTTGTTTTGCTTTGTTTTGTTTTGTGTACCCATTCACCCACTGGAGGAAATCATCTTGGTGCTCCCAAGTTTTAGCAATTATGAATGAAGTGGCTAAAACATCCCTGTGCAGATTTTTCTCTGGACATAAATTTGCAATTCCTTTGGGTAAATACATAGGTGTATTATTACTGGGTCATGTAATAAGAGTATGTTTAATTTTGTAATAAACTGCTAACATGGATGGACCTAAGGAGTACTAGGCTAAGTGAAATAAGTCAAAGAGAAAAAGACAAATGCCATACGATTTCATGTACGTGTGGAATCTAAAAATAAAACAGATAAATAAACAAACAAAAAGCAGGAAAGGATCCATAAATATAGAGAACACACTGATGGTTGCCAGAGGGAAGGAGAGGGGGTGATATGGACAAGTGGGTGAAGGGGAGGGGGAGGTACAGGCTTCCAGTTGTAGAATGAGTAAGTTACAGGGATGAAAGGCACAGCACAGGGAACAGAGTCGGTGGTGTTGTAATCGTGTTGTGTGGTGACAGATGGCGACTGCACTTGTGGTGAGCACAGCACGATGTATTAAGTTGTGGAATCACCATACTGTACAACTGAAACTAAGGTAACATTCTAGGTCAACTCAACTATACATCAGTCAAAGAAATAAAATGCCAAACTATCTTCCCAGGAGGCTGTACCATTTTGCACCTCACCAACAACAAACAAGTTCCTGCTCCTCCTCCTTCTTGCCAGCATTTGGTGTTGTCTGTGTCTTGGATTTTATCCATTCTGATTAGCAGGTAGTAGCGTCTATTGCTGTCTCCTTCTAACTTTGGAGTTAAAATTAAAGTCATTGGTCCGAAAAATTTAAGGAAGCATAATTGACAATAAGAGAGTTGCTGATTTCGCCCCCTTCATCTCAATGCAAGATTTTACGGATGAGTGTTTACATTTCCTTAGAAAAAATAAAGGAAATCTTTCGAGCGTTTTATTACTAGAAATATCATCACATCGAATTCACTTTTTACAATTGTCTTTGTCCATTTTGGCGGCGGTAACAGAATTCTAGAGACTGGGTAGGCTGTAAACAACAGAAATTTATTTCTCACGGTTCTGAAGGCTGGAAGGCTGTGACCAAGCAGCCAGCAGATTCAGTGTCTGCTGAGGACACACTTCCTGATTCAGGGCCCCCAGAGTTCGTCTGTGTCACATGGTGGAAGGGCAAGGGGGCTTGCTTGGGCTACTTTTATAAGGGCATTAATCCCCTTTATGAGAGTTTTGTCCCCCCTGACCTTAACATTTTTCAAAGCTCCTGCCTGCTGATACCACCACCTTGGGGATTAGGATTCAACATATGAATTCTGGGGTGACACAAGCATTCACTTTTTAATTTTTTAAAGTTTTTGTTTTATTTTTGGGAGACATAGAGACAGAGAGTGAGCAAGGGAAGGGCAGAGAGAGAGGGAGATACAGAATCCAAAGCAGGCTCCAGGCTCTGAGCTGTCAACACAGAGCCTGACGCGGGGCTCGAACTCACAGACCGTGAGATCAAGACCTGAGCTGAAGTCGGCCACTTAACCAACTGAGTCACCCAGGCGCCCCAAACATTCAGACTATAGCATAGTAAATAAGTAAATATTAGTAGCTGGAAACAAAATTAATATATACAATAATAACTTTCCTATATAAAAATAACCACCAGTTAAAAATCTAATGAAGAAAATAATACCCATTACAGCAATAAGAAAAAATACATAATACCTACAGATAAGTCTGTCTTGAAAATCAGCAAGATCACTATAAGGCAATGCTAAAATGCTACTGAGAAAGACTCAGGGGACTGGAATATGTGGAAAGGCATATCTTGTGTCTGGAGAGGAAGATCCAGTATCATAGAGGTGTAGTTGTTTCTGAATTAATCTAGGGGCACCTGTGGTTCGGTTGGTTAAGCTTCCGTCTTCAACTCAGGTCATGATCTCATGGTAAGTTCAAGCCCCGCGTCAGGCTCTGTGCTGATGGCTCGAGCCTGGAGCCTGCTTCAGAGTCTGTGTTTCCCTCTCTCTTTGCCCCCTACCCTGCTTGCATTCTGTTTCTCTCTCAAAAATAAATAAATATTTTAAAAATATTTAATCAAAAAATAAATTAATCTATAAACAATAAATCTACAACAAAACGTCAATTTTTAAATATCTAGACAATATAACTTCCATGTGGAAAAACAAATATGAATCATAACAGATTCACTATTGATGATGTACCAGGTGCTTTTTTAAGCATCGTACCTATATCAGATGATATACTTTCATCAACATTTGTAGGGGAAAAGCATTATTTTATTCCCACATTTACAGATGACAATTGAAAGAAACAGAGAAGTTAAATAACTTGCCCAAAGCCACACAGCTAATACACAGCAAAAACCAGATTTGAGCCCAGTCTGATTTCAGAGTCCAGATGTGTATCCAACAAACTCACTTAAAAAGAACAAGGGGCAGTGTGTGGGGGGAGTAGTGATCAAGGGGATAATTTCCACAGGCTATTAACTCATGTAACAAAAGCTCGCAGAGAACAGTAAGGGCACATGCATAACTAGAGATGAGTCAAGAGAAGAGACGTTCAAAGAGAAACCCACCCCTTCACGAAGTTTAGAATATGACAAATGTGACATCGTGCACTGGTAGATTCCATAGAGAGTACCAGAACGACCTGTTAGCCATCTGGAACAAGCATCAGTTGTACCCCTACCCCAACCTTGGCATCACAATAAACCCCACATGGTTTGATGATTTTGACACTCACCCCCCAAATTAAAATAACACTGGTAGAAAAATAAATAACTTTAAAAATTAGGGTGAGGAATGTCTTAGTATGACTAAGAGCCCAGAGCTTATAAAATATCAGCAAATGTGATACATTTGAAGCCAAAAAGTAAAATGCTGATAATCCTATGGACGTGAAAGAAGAGGTAAGTTAAAGAAGTCTCCAAATGTTTTTATCTGAGCAACTGGGAGAAGATCGGTGACGTTCTCTCAGATTGGAAGCCTCGGAAGGAGGAGTTTGGGGTTTTGTAGAATGAAACGCTCTGTTCCGTAAATCTTAGGTGCCATCAAATAACACATGGAGAAGACTGGGCAGAGATGGAGACTGATTTTCGAGTTTCTTATGTATATAGTACAATAGTTAACAAATTAATTTCATTATATATTAAGTACTTTAAAATATATTCTCAGAAATACTGTCCTTCACACAACGTCTTGCCCACAGATGCCCTTTCCCGATGGTGACAGCAGCTCCCTGGGGCCGGTGTTTTTACTTCTATAATGGCGAAGCAAACTGAGTGCTGAGGACCCTGAGACTTCTCTATCTCCCCATCACTGACTACCCCTCTCCACACACACACACAGCACTCACTGAGCATGTGCCAAAACTCTAAGGAAACACAGTTGAGTAAGACAAAACCCATGTCCTCCAGTGGCTTCAAGCCTGGAGAATGCATTACATGATATAAATAGTTGCACCCGATACATTCTAATCAGTTGAATTTTAACTTCAACCTGTCACAGGCACCCAGCATTAAACACGACAATAACAAAACCAGTAAAACAAGGGAAGACAGTGGACTGAATTTCTTCTCTTGGTCTTCCTGACATTAGAACTCTGTCTTCAGGGTCCCTGTGTGGCTCAGTTGGTTAAACCTCCAACTTCAGCTCAGGTCATGATCCCCCGGTTCGTGGGTTCAAGCCCCGCATCCAGCTCTGTGCTGACAGCTCAGAGCCTGGAGCCTCCTTCGGATTCTGGGTCTTCCTCTATTTCTGGCCCTCCCTCACTCATGCCCTGTCTCTCTCTCTCTCTCTCTCTGCGTCAAAAATAAATAAACATTAAAAAAAAGAAAAGAGAAGAAAGAAAAAAAGAAAGAAAAGAAAATGGAGCTGATTATTTAAAACAAACAAATAAACAAACAAACAAAAGCCTCTGTCTTCATAGCCCATTGTGCTTGGAGAGAGGCATCCCTTTACCACATCTCGGTTAACCAATTCACGCCTCGCTCTGCCCACCCGAGCATGCAGTTTCCGCATTAGACACCACGGTTCTTCATCAGCCTGAAGCCTCTTACTTTCCTTGATCACGTGAACTCAACACACTCCTGGACACTTTTTTCCTTTCCCGCTCTCAAGACATCACACAACAGTGAATGCAAAGGCATATGTAACTAATAACTACAAACAAGATAATATAGGCAAATAAAAAGGGTACAACTGTGGGGTGACCGGGGGCCTCAGTCAGTTAAACCTCCACACTCAATTTCAGCTCAGGTCATGATCTCATGGTTCGTGAGTTTGGGCCCCACATCGGTCGCTGACAGTTCAGAACCTGCTTGGGATTCTGTCTCTCCTCTCTCTGCCCCTCCCCTACTTGTGCTCATGCCCTCTCTCTCTAAATAAATAAATAAATAAATAAATAAATAAATAAACAAACAAACAAGCAAACAAAGATTTTTTTTAAAAAGGGTATGGCTCTAAGCCATGCTTTACATGCATTGACCAGTGAAAAACCTTGCTCCTGAGTGTTTTCCCCCCATTGAATGTGCAAGGCAGTGACCGCAATTTTCTCCAGAATTTCCTGGTGATGGAGTGGCGACTTCGGCCCAGGTCATGATCTCACAGTTTGTGGGTTCTAGCCCTGCATCTGTCTCTGTGCTGACGGCTCAGAATCTGAAGCCTGCTTTGGATTCTGTGTCTCCCTCTCTCTCTGCCCCTCCCCCACTCACACTCTGTCTCTCTCTGTATCTCAAAAATAAATGTTAAAAAAATTTAAGGAACAAAACAAAATAAATCAAAAAAACTAAGAGAAAGGCACGCAAAGAGGCCTCAAAGCACAACAGCTCTTGGTTCAAATCCCAGCAGCTAAAAATTTCAGGAAGAACCCTTTAGTATCACTTAACCTAAGTAAATTAAATGAGTCAAATGAGAATAATTTAAATGAGATTAGGTATAGAGAGCTCACGTAACCTGCCCCTTACCTCCTAATTTATCCAGTGAAATAGGAATGAAAGTCGTCTCTCCTGACAAGAAATCAAACTCTCCAGCTCCCCAGGCCCTCCCAAATGGAACTCTTAGGTTTCGTTTCAGAAGCGCAGGCTGACCACTGAGCTGACCATGGGCAACCCCACTTCAGAGACAGACCTGGCTGACAGAGAAAATAAACAGGGTGAGGAGTTGCCTCAAAGGCAGTTTTATAAATCAGATCCTTGCTAACAGCCAGAGGAAAATATCAAATCGTTCTCCCCGCCCCCACCGCCCCCTACTTCCCAAACTCTGTGAAATAGGGTATATTTTCCAAAGGCAAGTGCTCGCGGCTCTCTATTGCCTTAAGAAGCAGGAGGCAGGGAGGACGGGGGCCTTGGGAGACGCAGAGAGGGCAGATCTGTGACGCGTTGTTCTGCTAAGAAGGTGGAAGCGCGACAGAGGTGTGTGGTCCTGCGAAGCACAGGCCCGGCCGATGCCTCCCTCCCCCAGAAACTCATTTATCACCTTGATGGTTTCAGCTCATTTGCAGCCAAGTTATTGTCACCCTTAAAATAATGTGGCTTGACAGGGAAAAAATGAAATCCTTGTGAAAAGTTACATAGTCATCACACTCTGGAGTCAAAATATAGACTGCAGTATCCAAACACGGGCTCTGGGTACGGCGGGGGAGGTATTTCCTCTCTCCCGCAGGCTTTGGTTTTAGAACAGGACATTAACATTTATGTCATGTTAACGTGCACCTAGGCATGGCGTGTGGCCCCCTGCCACGGACACGGAGAAACACATGCTCCGGCATGACAGCCAAGACTCGCGGTATACATGGAGACGCGTGTTTCCTTGCCCAGAGAGTTAATAGCGGGCGAGGACTTAAATGTTTAGTCATCCCCTGGTGCATAGACTCCATTTCAGATGTCAGGAAAGTACTAAATCTTGTTGCGCTAACCACAGCAACTGATTTTCACCCCCAGAACCAATTAAGCCAAAGCATCCTCGGCTTGGAACCCCTGAGTCTTCTGGCCACCCTGTGTAACCAGCTGTGTGACCTTGATGAATTCTTGTTAGCCTCCGTGTCCTCATCTGTGAAATGGACACAGTTGCTTCCCTTTGTTGCTTGTTTGTTGCAAAGAAGAAATGAGACAATGTATGCAAAAGAGTTTGTCCTGGTTTCTAGCACTTAGCAGACAGGCTGTACAGGGAGTTTTCTTCCCTTCCAGCTTCTGTTTTGTACTTCTTAACTTGCACGCCCTTAAAACTGGATTCTAAGTACAAGTGACCCTTGAACAGCTCAGGTTTGAACTGTGTTTGTCCACTTAAATATGTATTATTTTTTAAGATTTTATTTTTAAGTAATCTCTACATGCAAGGTGGAGTTTAAACTTAGAACCCTGAGATCAAGAGTTTCATGACTTACTAACTGAGCCAACTAGGTTCCACTGAATGTGTTTTTTTTGCTTTTTGTTTTTGTTTGTTTGTTTGTTAGTTTAATAAGGATAATGCAGTACTGTTGGGGTGCCTGGGTGGCTCAGTTGGTTATGCGTCTGACTCTTGGTTTTGGCTCAGGTCAGGATCTCATGGTTTCATGGGTTCGAGCCCTATGTTGGGCTCTGCGCTGGCAGCCTGCTTGGGATTCTCTCTCTCCTTCTCTCTGCCTCTTCCCAACTCATGCTGTCTCTGTCTCTCTCAAAAATATATAAATAAACTAAAACACAAGACAATACAATACGGTAAATGTATTTTCTCTTCCTTAGGATTTGTTAAAATAACATTTTCTCTCCTCTAGCTTACTTTATTGTAAGACTGCAGTATATGATACAGATAACATACAGAATAGGTGTCAATCGACTATACTGTAAAGCCTTGGATGGCGAGTAACTTGTTCTGTGAGTGTTCCACAAGACGAGCAAACATTTCTAATAAATTTGAACTTGATGAATGAGCAATTTTCTTGCAATATGAGTAGTATGTGACACTGAACATCACATGATCACAAATGAGCCAATGGTTCTTCTCTTTCTCTCTCTCTCTCACCGCCAGACTGTGGGTGACCGTCTCCCATGCTCTGATGCTCAGTTTCAGGCCACAAGGTGTGGCAGAAATCAGTGATTTTTCAGAATGTTGGAAGGTGCCCACAACTGGCACTGGTGTATTTTTTTCACTTCAAAGCACCTGTGGGCAGTCCTTTGCTTTTCCAGACAAGAGTAAGCCTAGGAATGCTTTGCTTCCTTCTAGGTCATTGGATAGGTTCCTTGTTAAAGTTGCACAAAAAGAAAAAGATTCCATCGACCCAACAGATAGCAGTGATCCGTTAGTGATCGTGAAAGTCGTCCTACACAATAACCCTCCCCGCTCTTGTCTCTCTCACATCAGCCACGAAGGTTTTCAAAGGTAAGTGCAGGTTAATTTGTTTATTTTTCTTTATATTTTGTATTTTCTTTATTATTTTGTATTATATTACAGTGTTGTAATCATTTTATAGGAATATTTTTGGGTTGTGGAATGAATCATCTGGGTTTCCATCATTTCTTATGGGGAAATTCACTTGATATACAAGTGCTTTGAATTATAGACATGTTTCCAGAACAAATTATGCTCACAAACCAAAGTTTTATTGAATGTTATCACTAAAGCTTCTGGTTAACAGTAGGTTATTAGTAATTAAGTTTTAGGTGAGTCAAAAGTTCTATGTGGATTTTCAGCTATGCCCCTACCTTCCACATTGTTCCAGGATCAGCTGTACTTCAGTCTCAGGGAGCAAAGATAGCTCTTCACTGTAGCACACTCGGTGGAAACTGCCAATACTATTGTGTGCCTTGCTTCCTATTCTGTACCAGCTAGAACCACACCAAGCCTGTAAGGAAAGGTCAGCCTTATTGGACAGCAAGACCGATGGGAAGGGAAGCCCTTCTGGTGCCTGGAACTTGGCTACAGTCCCTGACCTCCTTCCCCACAGGCCCCCTCCTGCTCTTTGCTTTCTGGTCCTCAAACAGATCTGGAAGCATCACACCACCTGGATTTCTGTGCTGGCTTCATCCGTCTGAAATCCCTTGTTTTTCTTCTCCCTTGCTGAATTATTCACCTTTCCTGAACCAGAGTTCCCCGTCCTCCAAGGAAGTCTTGTGGCTCTCACCCTGCCCACCAGGAGGCTCTGCTTCTATACTCTCAGAACCCTCTGAAACTCTGTCAACACTGCCCCACGTGGCACTGTGTTGTCACTGATGGTCAACTTATCTGTTCCTCCCTCATCTTTTCTTCCCATTTAACAAGGGCAGGCTTTGTCTTTATCTCTGCTATACCTTACTACCTTACCAGGCATAGCACACGCAGATTACTCAGGAAATATTTGGGAAAATGCAGTTAAGTACGACCAATACAGATACTTCTGGTGCAGTTGGGTCCATGCAGCGTGTGTGTGTAGTGACAGTCATCCTCAAAATATGACTATGGGGTTGTATGTGTTTATCTGCAACATTGAACGATTCAAGATATAACAGTCTTTTATTTTTTTTTAAGTTTATTTATTTATTTTGAGAGAGAAAGAGAGAGCCCACAAGAGAGGGTGTGAGAGAGAATCCCAAGGACACTCCCACTGCCAATGCAGAACCCAACATGGGGCTCCAACTCACAAACTGGGAGATCATTACCTGAGTGGGAATCAAGTAGGATGTTTAAGCAACTGAGCCACCTAGGCGCCCCCTGATATAATAGTCTATGACCAGTATGCATGTTGTATTAATACATTTATAAATCTCTGCATTTATGTTTCAATTATAAACAACAAAGAAAAAAAGAAAAAGCAATAAACGAAGTCAGGAGTTCATTCAATGACAAATATTTATTGAGAGGCAATATAATACTTAACACTGAAAAATGAGTAGTAGCAATAAACATTTTATTCTGAAGCCTAAACATTAACATTACAGGGATGTCTGGGTGGCTCAGTCATTGAGCATCCAGCTTCAGTTCAAGTCATGATCTCAAGGTTCGTGAGTTCGAGCCCCACCTCGGGCTCACTGCTCTCAGTGCAGAGCTCAAACTGGATCTTCTGTACCCCTCTCTCTCTGCCCCTCTCTTGCTTATGATTTCTTTCTCAAAAATAAATAAAACATTAAAAACAAAAATCATCAGCATACAGAAGACAAGTGGCTGCAAGGGTGAGGCTGTAAGTGAAAGTCTATGGGTATCATTTAAAAGAAAATTGTATACATACATAACTAATCTTACAAAATTAACTCATTGTTTAACACACTTAAACCACATACAAGTATTTTTCTTTTTAATTTTTTAATGTTTATTTATTTTTGCGGGACATAGAGACAGAACATGAGCAGGGGAAGGGCAGAGAAAGAGAGGGAGACACAGAATCTGACGCAGGCTCCAGGATCTGGGCCAGCAGCACAGAGCCCGACACGGGGCTCGAACTCACAGACCACAAGACCATGACCTGAGCCGAAGTAGGCCGCTTAACTGACTGAGCCACCCAGGCACCCCTCATACAAGTATTTTTAACACAATATTTTGCTTTGATGATATCAAACATATAGAAAATTACCCAAAGTTGCTGCTATGACTTCATGAATTTTCACAAAGTCTTTGTGCCAATGACCACCAGTCGGATGAGGAAAGAGTACTGTCACCCAGATTCCCCTTTGTTCTTTTATCCAGTAACTAACTCTTCCTTCTAAAAGATTAACCCTTCTTCGACTTTCAGACATCAGTTCAACCTGCGATTGTACTGAATATAAACCAAATCATATGCTACTTACTTTCCTTTGTTCAATATTATAAATGCAGGTTTCTTTTGCTTCCACTGGTGTATAGTATTCAATTATATGGATGTACCATGATGATATCCCTTCTACTGTGATTAGACACTTGGGTGTGTTCAGTATAGAGACCTTACAAATAAGGCTGTTAATGACTCTTGAACACTCTTTTGGGGTGTAATTATGTAAGTATTTCCGCTGGTTATTACTGTGGGGGTCATAAGGTATGTCTATAAGATACATAGAAATGGAATTCAAATTCCCATTAAAATGAAAGATTTCTATTCCTGTCTTTTGGCATCTGACAGGTAAAAACAGTCAAAATCCAGTAGGAATATTGAAGATGTACATAACAATTAGCAAACTTGGTAATGACTTGTCTATTTTTCCTTTTTGTTTTATTAATTTCTGTATTATACATTATGGAACTAAGTTATTTAGAGGATACAAATTTAGAATTGCATATTTCTGATGAGCTGACCACTTAAATATAAAATGCTCCTATTTTTATTCCTAAGACGATTATTTTAGTTTTTTTCTTTAGTTTTATTTTTTCAGCAAAGATCTGTGGGTAATTTTTCTTAATGTTTATTCATTTTGGAAAGAGAGTGCGCAAATGGGGGAGGGGCAGAGAGAGGATCCGAAGCAGGCTCTGCATGGTCCATAGAGAGCCCCGACAGGGGGCTTGAACTCATGAACCGTGAGATCATGATCTGAGCTGAAGTTGGATGCTTAACCAACTAAGCCACACAGGCACCCCAGGTCTGTGGGTGATTGTTCTCTGTTATCTCTTGTGCATCTAAACAGGATTTTATCTCACCTCACTGTTGAAGGAATTTGGAATCATCGTGCAGTAATTTACCCTAATTACTGGGTTCAGATTAGTCCATGTCTTCAGGCATCTATCATTTCTCAAAGGAAGTCTGTTGTCAGTCTGGGTCAACTCCTCTGTCAACAATTTATGAGTGTATTCTCTTAGATTATGTTTAGAATCTCCCTTTCTTTTTGTTGTTCTACAAATATTATGCATTCAAATATGTGTTCTTAAAAATTATTTCTTTCCATACTTGGAAAAACTATTCAACGTGTGTACTTAAAAGTTTTCTCTCTTTCTAAACCATCTAGTGGATGTGTCATAGGTTCTCTCTATGTATATTACACATTCTTGAAGGGTCTTCAGTATTTTTTGTCTTCTTAAGAATCTATGTTGTATTTGGGTCTTCAGTTCTGGTGTCAGATACATTAACTCTATCCCAGCTGTGTTTTTGTCAGTTTTTGTCCAACTGATTTTCATAGTATTTCATTATGTATATTTCCCATTTCCAAGACTGTCAGTTGCTTCAAATGTATGAATATATATTGGTAGCCTCCTCATATTATTCTAAAAAAAATGCCATCTTTTAGCACGTTATTTTTTTAATTTTTAAACACTCATTAAAAATGCATATAAAGGGTGTCGGTGTGGCTCATTCAGTTAAGCATCTGACTCTTGTTTTTGGCTCAGGTCATGATCTCACAGTCATGGAATTGAGCCCCACCTGGGGCTCTGCACTGGTTGTGGAGCCTGCTTAAGATTGAATCTCTCTCTCTCTCCCTCTGCCCCTCCCTCACTATCGCTGCACTCTCTCGTTCTCCCTCTCTCAAAAAAATTAATAAAATATAAACACAGATTTTGGGTAGAAATAATAAATTCTCATTTCACACACTGTTGACTAAAAAGTAAATAATTGGCACCCTACAAATCTGTTTACATCGCTCCCCTAGTTGGGTTCCCCCAGGCTGCTGTCTCCAAAGTTATTGTCTAATCTAAATTTGATTCTGATAATTTCCTTATTTTTCCTTCATATATGAATTGTGGAATTGATATAAAGGGAATATATAGAGATAGATGGATAGATAGGTAGATAAATAAAGGCATATGTACATATATTTAAACATATATATCCTACTTCTGTAATACATAATATCCTAAATATTATATTTTATCTAGTTATCGAACTTTATGAAGTTCTTAACATCTTATCCTTTGTTTCTAAATATATTTTGCCTGACATTAATGTGGTTAAATCAACTTTCTTTGTTTAGTGTTTATGTGACAAATGCTTTTCCATCTTTTGAATTCAAACCCTTTTGTTTCTGTATATTTTGCATGTCTCCTCTGAGTAATATAAAGCTGGATTTTGATTTTATTGCACACTGACAATTTTGCCCTTAACTACAGAGTTGAGTCCCCGCACAATTTTTATGGACACTGTTTTATCTGGGTTTATGTGGACTATTTTATTATGTACTTTCTTTCTTCTCAATTTGTTTTTTGTGACTGCTATTCTTTATTTCCCTTTTTTGGGTTAACATTTTTTTCTCTTTCCCCCTTCATTGCTCCCCTCTACTTGTTTGTAAATAATGTCCTCTATGCATGTTATTTTAGTGGTTAGAGGAATTATTTGATCATGTATCCTTGGCTTAACCAGTTTAAAATCAATCAGTATTAAAAATAATAAGATAAAATTAATCATTATTTTCATTCTCTTCTAAAACAGTAATAACAGTAGCAATTACAGCAATAAAGCTTATATTGCTTTTTATCCACTAGCCATTTCCATATTATATATATTTTTGCTCTGCATTTTAGCTCTATTTTGTATTTTTTTCCGTAAGTTAGACATTATCATTATTTTATACAGCAAATATTTGTTTAAAGTCACCCACGAAATCACCGACATATTTTGTTGCCATTTCCTTCTGGTTCTGAGATTGTTTTCTCAGGATCCTTGCCTTTCTGCCTGAAGTACTGCATCTTTAAGAATTAACCTTCAGTGGCTGGTAAATGGTCATTTTTATGCCTGTAACAAGTTCATTTCGCTCTCATTCATAAAAGATCATTTGCATATGTAAACGCTTGCAGCTGGACAAGCGTTATTTTTCTATGAATAGTCAAAAATTATTCTAGTCTCCTGTCCGTAATTACTGCTCTTAACAAACCCATTCTCTATCTTCCAGTCATCCCTTCTAGGTATCCGATCTCTTTTCCCCTGGCTGCTCTAGAGATCTTGTTCAAATGTTTCTATGTGAGGATTTCATGCCAGTTTCCCTGCTTGGTGTCTGATTGTGATTTGGGGATCTGAAGATTGGTATTTGCCAACAATTCTGGAACATTTTCCACCTCTCCCATTTTGGTTGTTCCCTCTTTCCTATTCACTTTACGATGTCCTTCTGTAACCCCCATCAGAACATGTCAAAACTTCTCATATTAACCTCTGTGTCTCTTACCTTCTCTTCCCAGTTCTCAAATCTCTCCATTTCTCTGGTTCTCTGAGCTATATTGCAGTCAATTTCTTAACTCCGTACTTCATTTTAATATTTCTCTCTTTAATTATTGTATTTTCTGTTGTTTTAAAATATTTTTTTATTGTGATATAATATTCATAAAACGTATCATTCTAACCATTTGTAAGCATGCCTTTGAGTACATTCATATCGTCGCATAACCAAATCCCCAGAACCGCTTCCATCCTCCAACACTGACATGGTCCCCAATAAAGAACAACTCCCCACTCCTCTCTCATCCATCATTCTACTCTGTCTCTGTGAAGTTGACTATGCTAGACACCTCACACAGGTGGAATCATATAGCATTTGTCTTCTTGTGATTGACTTACTTCATTTAGCGTAGTGTTTGCCAGGTTCATTGTGTTACAGCACATGCCACAATTGCCTTCCTTTTTAAAGCTGAATAAATATTCCATTGTATGTATTTACGACATTTTGTTTCTCTATGCCTCTGTTGATGGATACTGGGTTGCTTCCATGTTGTAGCTATTGTGAAGAATCCTGCTATGAGCATGAGTATGCAAATATTTAATCTATCCTTAATCCATCCATTGAGCTTTTAGTTTCAATTATTACCTTTTTATTTATGGATGTATTTTATTCAACTTTAAAGTTTCTTTATTATTTTGATAGCCTCTCTGCCTTGTTCATATTTTCAGGCTTCTCTTTTGTTTCTTTAAACATATTAAGCATGGTTAATTTATATCACTTTTTTAATAATTCAAGTATCTAAAGTGTTTGCAAGTTTTCTATTGTCTGAGTCTTCCTACCCTTACCCCGGCTGTCATTCAGGGCAGCCTGTTCATTGATTTATTTATTTATTTATTTATTTTTTATTGTTTCTTCATTTTTGAGAGAGAGAGAGAGAGAGAGAGAGAGAGAGAGAGAGAGCATGAGCAGGGGAGAGGCAGAGAGAGAGGGAGACACAGAATCTAAAGCAGGCTTCGGGCTCTGAGCTGTCAGCACAGAGCCTGAAGCAGGGCTGGAACCTATGAACCCTGAGATCATGACCTGAGCTGAAATTGACACTTAACCAGGCACTCCCAATTTGTTTATTTGTATGTTTTGTGATTTTTTTTCTTTTATTGGAAGTTGCTACTTTTTCTTGGATCTTTATCCAGGGTACAGTTTGTGGCTTGAATTGAAATTCTATGTCTCTAGACACAAATTGTGTTTACCTCTCCCAGGGACTTCTGAACATCATTACTTCATTACACTTTAAGTTAAATTATCCATCTGAGATTTGGATCCATAGGTAACATGAATTCACTCCCCCAACCCAAGAGTATTCCACCTTGTAGTTATCAATTTACATAGTATTGAGTAAGGCAAATTTTCTCATTCACATTTTATATGGTTTATTATTAGCATTTACCCTTCTATTGCATGCACTGTTATTTTGGGTCCCGGTTTTACACGTGGATCTATTATGGACCCCACATTGGTCTCTACCCAGTACATCCAGCACAGCCATTACCAAAGGCCCCCAGGACCTACAGAATCTGGTAGGAATTCTCAGGGAGAAAGGCAACCCCTTTAACTCCAGAGTTCTTGCTTTTGCTTATTTTATGGCCCTCGTAGATTTCTTCCTTTTATCCGAGCTCAGCAAGGGACCTAAACCTTTAAATATGTATGTAACGATATATATAAAACTATAGTTTTATGTATATAGCTTCATTTTTCAGTTGAGAGAAATGTTCAAACATTCCAGTGCCACTGCACAGCCATAAGTAGAAACCTTTGCTCTTATCGATCTGGAAATGCTAAGTATATTTAAAGACCATTCCTGTAGTGATTTTTACAACTCTTACTTTACCTGGAGTGATGAACGTAACCATATACTTTCTGACTTAGGTTGAAGACTCAGCTTCTACAAGTTAATTCCTATGCTTGTGCCATAATTGTTAACTGAAAGGCAATATTCGTTACCTTAAAACAGTACTGATCTGTCTATCCATGTGACTTCAAGGCCTGAGTTTATTCACTCCTACCACCCCAATGCATGAATATGATAGTTTCATGTATTTGTGAACAAAATTGCTTTGAAATTTAGTTTTTCTTGATTTTATATAGATCATTAAATCCAGAGAATTAATCACCTCTTACATGGTGGAACTATTTTTCAAGAATAAAATTCTCTCTAGCAAGGTTCTCTATTGTTTAACAAATGCCTTATGGGTGTATTTCACTTGAGTTACATAGACGCATGATATTTTTTTCATGTTCTTTTGTTCACATTAATAATTCATCGGAACAAGTAAATAATTAATGATCACCCTTAATTATCTTACATTTTAGGTAAGTACTTATTAAATGGTATCTGTACATTTAGCTTAGAATAAACTTTCTGGAAGACAGTCTCAGAATGTATATCAAGATTTCTTAAGAAATTTATATCATCCAACCTTATATATCTGCTTGTATTAATTTGTCCTACAGAACACCAATTATGCATTTAATTTTTGATTACAAAGATATGAAAACTATTCATTATAACATTTTTATATATTTGAAAAAATAAAACAACCTTATTAGTTGAAGTACAGAGTTAATTAAATATATTATGATATACCTATATGATAAAACTTTCAGCCATTAAAGATAGTGATTTCTGTACATCTGCAAATGTAAGTTGCCTAATTGGAATTATAATAAAAAATTAAAATAAAAAAATTTAGGGGTGCCTAGGGTGGCTCAGTCAGTTGGGCATCCAACTCTTGGTTTCAGCTTGAGTCATGATCTCATGGTGGTGAAATTGAGTCCCGTGTCAGGCCCCACACTGAGCACAGAGCTTCCTTGGGATCATCTCATTCTGTTTCTCTACCCCTCCCTCCTCCCAAATAAATAAACATTTCGAAATAAATTCATTAAAAATTTTTTAAAAGATAATGATTTCCAAGGTATATTTAACTTTGAAAAATATGCCCACGATTTTTGAAGCAAAAAAAACAGCAAACAAAATATATATATAATATTATACCAGTTTTTTTTCTGGTATAATATTATACCAGAACTATCTGTCTATCATCTATCTATCCATCAACTATCTGTCTATCATCTATCCGTCTCTCAATTTATCTGTGTATTTGAGAAAAAAAAATTGAGAACAAAAAGACAAACCAAAAAGTTAATTTTAATTGTCCAGTATGATAGAATACTGGTATTTTTCTTTATATTCCCTATGTTTTTGAATTTTTCTATAATGAATAAAACATCAAAGCCATGGCGAAAACGTAAATAGTTTTATTGCTATCACACAGCTGTGTTTAAAACTGAGAGATGGTAGAACAGAGACACAATGAAAGGGAAGGAGTAAAAGAAGAAAGACGAAAGGAAGTGAGGAAGGGAGAAAGGAAGAAAGAGACACAAGATTCTCTGTGTCTTGACATTTAAAAATTTTTAATATATAAATACAAAACTGAAAGTCACTAATCAAGGAGGACCTGGTGTTGATCACTGCAGGCACTTAAAACTCATCAGCTCAGAGTCTGCTAACATTTAGGAAAGCAAACAGCCAACCAGGGGTTCCAAATAAAAGCACAGACCAGAAGTCAGCAAAGATCATTATGGCAATCTTCAAAGGCAGGCTCAGACCACACATTTGGGTGGCGGCTCACATGGTCACCATTCAAGAATTCAGAGAAGGAACAAGAAGGGGCCGGCATTGGGGCTTGGGAGGGCAGGAGAGCAGTCGCCTGGGCCAAAACCCTGTAAGCTATAAAAAAAGATATGTGATGTCACATTTGAAAGAGACTGAAGTAAACATTTCTGAATTACCGTGAACGCTGCCAGTAAAGTTCTGGTATTTGGAATGAGTCATGTCTCTTCCCCGTTAGCCATTGAAAAATTATCTGTACCACTAGCCCACAGTTGTAGGCATGGGGTTTTCATAGCCAGCAGGAGGATGTGCTGAGGCTAGCATAGGGGAAGCGTGCTTTGCTGTGAGGGCACTACTGAACCATCTCACAGGTCCAAAACCAAAGTCGGTTTTCCAGGGACTGTATCATTTCTTCTCTTGCATTTTTCCTTCTAGTCCTCTGCTCTCCTGCTTTCTCTGCAGCTGGCTTTCCCTGTTGCATTCACAGCTTCTCTTCTCCCAAAGCCCTCTTGGAGGCTTTTCCTTGGTCTATTGCCAACACTGGGCCCACTCTACATGACTTCTATGTGCAAGCCACTCCCATCAACTCATTCTCTGAGTGCCATTGTTCTTAAGAGTTTGGGGAAAATCCCATTGATGTCATGGGCCAGTGTCGCCCATAGTACAATCAACAGCAGTATAAGTTATATGTGTATTTCAGGGTGGTCCCTCCTAAGGATCATAACTGTTTAGTAGAGTTGACAATCGACATGCCTGCAGCATACACGTCTTAGAGGAAAAGAGCCATTCTTGCTTCACAAAATGCTAGTGTTTAACCAAAAGGTATCAAACCCTAAGAAAGGCTTAGAGAGGGAAATGTTTATTGAATACCAGAAACTATATAGATGACAGTTCACTTAATTATGTGAGATATTAGCCTTTTAATAGCAATTAGTAATTACTGAGCATTTGCTATGGAGAAACATGTTTTCCTATATGTTGTGTCATTTCATCTTCGTAAAAATGTTGCTGAGTTGGCATTATTGCCTTATGTTACAAATCGGAGAGTCAATGATGGTTCTGGTCATCAATTCAGATTCATGGGGGTGGGGGAGGTTTTCCCCACACCAGGGGGCAATTATCAGACACCAGCTGGGTGTCCCCCAATCAACTCAATAATAATACTCCACCCAGGGATAGCATCATGGCTCACAGATTAAGGGTTCATCCCCTCTGGACGCCCACCACCTCCCCTGCCACTTCAGATGCAGTTGCAAATTCTGACTGTCACCTGTGCTTCTGACAGACCTGCTGTAGATTGACTCCCCTCCTTGGGTTCAGTTACTTTGCTAGAAGAGATCACAGAACTCAGAGAAACATGTTACCTGCTAGATCACTGGTTTATTATAAAAGATATAGTTAAGGAAGAGCCTGATGGGAGAAATACAAAGGGCAAGGTTTAGGGAAAGGGAATAGTAACCACTCTCCCCAAGTCAACTTTTTTTCCCAAACATAAGGATCTATACATTTTATTTTATTTTATTTTATTTTATTTTATTTCATTTTATTATTTTATTTTATTTTATTTTATTATTTTATTTTATTTTATTATTTTATTTTATTTTAATTCAAGTTTGTTAACATGCAATGTGGTCTTGGCTTCAGGAGTAGAACCCAGTGATTTATGACTTACATACAACACCCGGTGCTCATCCCAACAAGTGCCCTCTTTGATGCTCTTCACCCATTTAGCCCATACCTCCACCCACTTCCCCTTCAGCCACCCTTGGTTTCTTTTCTGTATTTAAGAGTCTCTTATGGTTTGCCTCCCTCTCTTCTTTTGTCTTTTTTTTTTTTTTTTGCTTCCGTTCCCCTATGTTCATCTGTTGAGTTTCTCAACAGAATCTCCCAAATCATTTTGTTTCCCAACGTGGAAGCTCTCTAAGGGGGTTTTATGGAGACTTCATTAAATAAGCATAATTGCTTAAATCATTGGCATTAGCATGCAGTTCAACCCCCAGCCTCTCTCAACTTCCTGGATGTGAGGGCTAGGGGGAGACTGAAAGTTCCAATCTTCTAATCATAGGGTTGGCTCCCCTGGGAACCAGCCCTCATCCTTAGCTACTTTCCTAATGGTACCTTATTATCATAACAATACAGACATTTATTGCTTTTACGCTGTAGGAAATTCCAGGGATTTAGGAGCCTTCTGCCAGAAAGGAAAATGAAGACCAAATATATATTTCTTATTATAAATCACAACATCACAGTTAATCTTTGGGATTTTGAGTAATTTGCTCAGGTTACACAATTGGAATGAAGTTTCAAGAAAACCCACACCTGTCTGAATGCATTAGGTAATGCTTCTCTTAAAACCTCAGTTTAGCCTAGAGTCGATCACTGATTCACTGCGATCTGGCATAACTCAAGCAACTCAAGCCTCATATTTCTCATCTATGAAGTAAGATGATTCTACGTGATATCTTTAGGGTCTCAGTTTTAACGTTTGTGAAACTTATGTTTTGCTTACTATTTGGTTTTATTCTATTTGCAATCTAAGTTGCCATCTCTTGATGTTTGTTATAATTCTAAGTATGAGCCATACAAATAAATATTGATGACAAAAGAAAAGACAATTTTAATTAAAATGATAAAAAGGTATTTATTTGATATGAATAATTCAATGATTTTAGATATCCAGTATCAAAATTCTGAAGGTATCACAGTTTCTTAAATAACATTTAGCCAATATAAAGTGAGTACCTTCTTTCTTCATGACTGGCCACTGAAAAGCACAATAAGAATTTCATGCAGAATGTTCTATGGGACAAGCGCTTCTTGACTTAGGAGCCAACGCAGATGAAGGGATGGAAGTCTAGAAAGTGCAAACAATGAGATCACTTAGGAGTTGAGGGATTTGGAGAATGCTTCCTGTAAGGAGTAATGTTTGAGATGAGCATTGAGCATACGAGCCAAGAATAATTATTAACCTGAATCAATAATAATCACTATAATTTTTAAACAAAACTAGCCGAACCTTTTACATGGACTTGAAATAACATGGTGTCCCCTTGTGCATTGTTTCCATCAGTCCAAGTTCTTTAAGACAGTGGAGTACGTATAAACATCAGTACCGAGAGACAAGACCTATAGAATTCTGACTCCCAGAGCCAAACCAAGCCAGCTCCTTGGGGGACAGCGCGTTCAGAATCTGAGTGCAGCTGTAAGGCTTTTTCCCTTGACTTGTGTGGCATGGAGCCCAGTGTAAAGAATGGGAAGTGATGTGGAACCGGAATTCAGAATGATGCGGGTCCCACTGCAGTAAAAGCCTGCCTGAGAAGCAGCTGAGTACATAAAAGCTCATAAAGAAAACCAAAACAGTGATAGCTCCCATTGTGACTGTTTAGTCTTTCTGTAGAGACTCATGGGGTCCTGGCTATTATCTATTTTTAATATCACTTGACCCAAAAATTTATGCTACCATCTGGAAAAAGAGATAAGTTTTTCCCTAATGTGAAGATGGGTGAAGGAAAAAGATGAGGGAAGAGCCACAGAATGTTTAAGTCTTTAAATCAGATGTCATTCATTTCTTGACATTTTGCAGATAACTAAACACGTTAGACATTCCAACCAATTGATTAATCATCTTGTATGTATCCGCTGTACTCCTAATTTGGTGCCTTTGAATTCTCCAGTGGGGAAGTGTGAAATCTAAGATTTCATTTCATAGATATGATCTTTTTCTTTTCCTTTAAAATAAGAAGTGCAGCTGCTCTTTGAAGAAGGTATTTGTAATTGTTTCATTGGTTTTCTTAGAATTTATCACCATTCTCTTATCTATAGTCTGAAAGAATCGGACAATTGTGTGTTTCCTCTGGGACTGAACTAAAGACCTCACTGAATTCAACACAATCTTTACAATTCAATCATCTGATCAAAAGTCCAATGTAGGGGTCTAATATATGCTGGCAACTTTGAAAGATGCCTGACAGACAGACATAAATAGGTTCTTATCTCTTATCAATATCATCAAGGGTCTCAGAGCCAGAAAATCAAAGAAAGAATTCAAAATGCAGCATTGTGTGCATATTCAGGTTACAGAGCACACAGCTGGCTCAAGGGTAATTTAGAGCAGTGGGACATGAAGTAATGGGGTCCAAGAAGGACCAAGGGTGAACAGCATACAGCGATCAAGGTTCTCTTGGAGGAAATGATATTTGTGCAGGAGTTGTAAGTATGGACAGTAATTTGCCAAGTGAACCAGGGAGAAAGGTTGTGACAACTCAGATTACCAAAATCGGCGTTTCCTTCTTATGTTTCAATTAAACTGACCATTTAAACTCTACTATTGAAGTAGGGATGTGAGGGGCGCCTGGGTGGCTTAGTCGGTTAAGCATCCGACTTAGGGTCAACTATGATCTCGAGTTCGTAGTTAAAGTCCTGCATATGTGCTGTCAGCTCAGAGACTGGAGCCTGCTTTGGATTCTGTGTCTCCCTCTCTCTCTCTGCCCAGCTGTCTTTCTTTCTCTCAAAAATAAATAAACATTAAAAAAAAAAAAAACAAGTTAGTATATAATGTAAAAGACTTGGTTATTCAGGTTGCTAGACAACAGTGATTAAAATGCCACAAAAGCCAACTTTCACTGAGGACTGTTATGCTCTGTTCTTCCCCCTGTGTTGGGTTGGAAGAAGTCTATCCCTCTTCTGGTATTCCCTTCATGTGGAAGGGGTTATCTAACACAACTCTCTTGTTCTCTCTAAACATCAAAGAGAGGGAGTGACTACCTAGTTGGTGATTTCAGAATGAGAAACTGTGTATATGGCCCACCCCTTTCCTCCTACCCGCTGTTTTGGAGAGTTCCGTCCACCATCCATCCTCAGAGGATGAGTTCCTATCAGCCCTTCCTGATAGGGAGCTCTGTCACCTCCCTAGGGGGGAGGCGAAACTGCCTAAAGCCAGAGTTCAGAATTGGAGAGTCATTTGTCGCCCTAGAGAAGCCGCTTTCTCTTAGAGGAGCTTTATTATTTATGTAAGTGATATTTTTTTTGGGGGGGGGTGCCTGGTGGCTCAGTTGGTTAAGGGTCCTGTCTTCAGTTCAGGTCCTGATCTCATGGTTTGTGAGTTCAAGCCCAATGTCAGAACTTGGAGCCTGCTTCAGATTCTGTGTCTTCCTCTCTCTCTGTCCCTCCCTGGCTCACCTCTGTCTCTGTCTCTTGTGTCTCTCTCAGAGATAAATATTTTTTAAAAATTTATTTAAGTGATATTTTGGCAAAAGTCTGCCTGACTCCTTTGTATTACTTTCCAACTGATTCAGAATGTGCATTTTCCTTCTTTAACTGGCATAGTTCTGGCCATCTCACAGTAAAGATTACATAAAATGTAGTTATGTGCTTGAATCCTGAGTCAAATAATGCTGGTGTGAGTTTCTCCTCCACTCTGGCTCAGTGCATTTGGAAAGTTGCCAAATGTCTTTGACCCTCAGCTTCCTTATGCATAATATGGAGATTTATAAAATGATATTTTGGTCCCACTCTTCACCGAAAAGACTTCTAACACAATTTTTCAGTGTTCCTTAAAATTCCTTGATTCCTTGATGCTTACTTTCATTAGTGTGGTTATGAGCGAAAAACTTCGGAGCCAGACAGTTTGGGCTGGAATTCTGGCTCTGCCATTTACTTAGAGCTACAGCTTTGATCAGGTTTATAATTTCTGTCTGTACTTCAGTCATTTTATCTGTAACTTTGAGATAAAAATAATATGTATATCTGAGAAGTGTGGTAAAGAAGAAGTAGACTAATGATTTTAAAGTGCTTAGAACTGTGTCCAATATATCAGGCATACCATGTGTATTTTACATTAAATAAAGAAATTGTTTATTAAGCATAAAAAATGAAACTGGGGCATCTGGGTGGCTCAGTTTGTTAAGCATCAGACTTCGACTCAGGACATGATCTCGCAGTTTGTGGGTTGGAGCCTCACCTCAGGCTGACAGCTCAGAGCCTGGAGCCTGTTTCAGAATCTGTGTCTCCCTCTCTCTCTGCCCCTCCTCTGCTCGTGCTCTGTCTCTCTTTGTCTCAAAAATAAATAAACATTAAAAAAATTTTTTTAATAAAAAAAATGAAACCAACGTTGGTCAAAGCTACCAAAGGCACAATGAAGAACATTGGTGTAAACTTTGCACTTATCGACTTGAGTGTGTGTAAAAATGATGACATTTGTAATGTTAGGTAAGTATTCATACTTTTTCTTGCCTGAGAAAGCAATTTCCTCCAGACATTCTTGCTTAGCCTTCTTCCCTCCTCTTCACTGACTTCAGCTTTGAGACCTCTGTTCCAACTCTATTGTTAGGTCAAAGTCCTTCCTTTAGTAATTTATTTAATGGTTTGAATAGGTAGCAGTCTTTTTTAACAGACTTTCCTTTAAGCAAATATCTTTCCTTTACCTGTGAGTTATGAATATATGATTAACAGGTATGCACTCTTCTTTCGTCAATATTCCACCATCTTCTATTTACCACTCTTTCACATTAGTTATCCATTTATCAGTTTTATTTTCCTTTGTAGCTAAATTTTATTTCTGGAGATATATATTCATTCTTGTCTTTATTCTTAAAGTTTATGAGTTTTACTAGACTATATCTAGATATGGCATCTTTTTTCATTAAATATCTCTTTCATTCTGAAGACTCAGCTATTTTTCCAGCTCAAGAAAACTTTTTCATACAATGTGTGTGATTATGCCATGTTCTTCATATGTTTATTTGATACCATGGAGAAATCCTATTACTTGCATCTTAAGTCCTTCGTATTTCTTATCATTTCCATTATGACTTCCATATCTTTGAGATTTTTCTGTGTTCTTACAGTTCTTTCACTTGATAATCTAGGTTCCATATTCAGATTTCGATGCCAATTGTTCTTTCCTTTTATATGCCTCCCTCTTCATGATTTTTGTTCGAAACCATATGGTATTTTTACCATACAAACATCCTGAAATGTTCTTATTAGTTTGTTCTGCTATCTGCAGAAATTCTATTTTCCTCTATTGCTGAGCTGCTGGAGCAAAGGTTCCTCTCTCTGACGAGTGGACCCCCCTAAAGTTGTAACTTTCCTTTGTAGAGTTTATCACAGTTTGCTATTTATTCTAAGTAGTACTAATGAAACATTCCCATGGCTGTATCAGGTAGCAGCAAGCATGCAAAAATTCTCTTAGGAGGACTTCAAAAGGAAGTCTCCCTGCTCTCTGGTATTCTTGAACACCTCCAGCCTCAGGATCAAGAGTCTCAGCCCACCTAGATGCGCTTTTCTTCACATCACGAAAGACAAAGTACTTCTATGAGTATGAGTTTTTGCTCATAACATGAGGCAGATGTTACTCTCTTCATAACATTCCTTGGATCTCTATGGACCAGGCTCTACCCAGTTTCTTCTCTAAGACTTTCCACTGCTTCTTGGGCTTTATCTGCTCTAAGTGTAAAGTGTTTTGCTCCAGCTCTCCCCATCAGGTTGTCAGCAAACCAAAGAATCTACTCATTCCTAGGTGCTCCTAGACTATTTGACTCAGGACAGGCATATAGGCAGGTTGGAAGCAGAGAAGATGAAAATGAATTCAGTTCATCGTCTTCCAAGAGTCTTCCAGAAGGTTAAATTATATAGAAGATAATGCCAGAGACAACTTGCTTCTTTCAGTCTTCCTTTCATCAACCCAGGGTCTAGAAATAGGGACATATTTATGATTATCACCAGATTTCCCACTCAAGAATGTAAATCCCATGAAACCAGAGGCTTGGTTGATTGGATTTCCTGCTGTATCCCATTCCCAAACTTGTTCTACCTATAGCTTTCCACATCTCAATTGACAGCAACACCTTATTTTCAGTTGGTCAGGTAAAACAAAACAAAACAAAACAAAACAAAAACAAAAACAAAAACAAAATCGAAACAAACAAACAAAAAACAAACAGAAAAACACACAACCATGGAGTCTTTCTTAACCACTCTCTTTCTCCTTCATCTTTCAACCAAAATTCTATCAGGAAATCTATAATGTCTATCAAAAAATATATTTAATCTGGACAGCCACTTTTTTCTGCATTTATTACTACCCTCAAGTGCTAGACACTATTATCACTCTTCTAAATTATTACATGTGTCTTCTTACTGGTCTCTGAGCTTCAATTCTTGCCCCTCTACACTCTCTATTCAGAACAACAACTAGATCTATCCTTTTATAATATAAATTATCTTCTAGAAAGAAATAGAGAGAAAGAGAGAGAGAGAGATAAGGAAAGAAAGAAAGAAAGAAAGAAAGAAAGAAAGAAAGAAAGAAAGAAAGAAAGAAAGAAAGAGAAAGAAAGAAAAGGAAGAGAGGGAGGGAGGGAGGGAGGGAGGAAAGAAAATCTTCTTACAATGTGCAATGAATTCCCATTTTATTCAGAATAAGAACCAACATCATTAGAACAGCCCCCCAAGGTCTCTAATAGATAGCCAAAGCCCCTGATTTTTGATCCCACGTCCTATTCTCTATACTTGCTCACTCTGCTTAGATTATTTTCTATCCTTCAAGTAGCCAACCTAGTGTTTTGCTCTCAGTGTTCTCTTTGCCTGGAATGCTCTTCCCAAATATTCAAGTAATGAATTCCTTCAAGCCACCAAGGTTTTGCTCAAATAGCATCTTCTCAATGAAACTCACATGACCAGTTTTTTTTTTTTTCTGGCAGTTTCTTAAAGGTCTAATTGGCATGTAATAAACTGCATATATTTAAGTGTACAACTAGATGTTCTGACATATAAATAGAATCATCACCAGAAACAAAATAGAGAGGTTATCTACCACCCCCAAAGTTTGCCCGTGCCATTTTTTTTAAATTAATTTATTTATTTTTGAGACAGAGAGAGACAGAGCATGAGTGGGGGAGGGGCAGAGAGAGAGGGAGACACAGAATCCGAAGCAGGCTCCAGGCTCTGAGCTGTCAGCACAGAGCCCGACGCGGGGCTCAACCACACAGACCGCGAGACCATGACCTGAGCTGAAGTCAGATGCTCAACAAACTGAGCCACCCAGGCGCCTCTGCTGGTGCCACTTTCTAATCTCATCCTTTAGCTCCTCCACTCCTCCCTGATCTTCCTTTCCATTTGCAGGCAAGCACTACTCTGCTTTAACAATAAATTAATTTGTATTTTCTGGAATTTTATATAAAAGAAACAGACATTATTTGCTTTTTTTTTTTTTTTACTAACTGCTTTTACTGAGCTTAATTATTTTGAGATTCATTCGTGTTATTGTGCATCAATTTCTTTATATTGCTGTGTAGTATTCCAGCGTGTTAATATACCACAACTTGTTTATTCATTAACCTGTTGGTAGACAGTTGAGTTCTTTTGGGTATTACAAAAACAATACCAAAACTAAAAAACTTCTATAAACATTTGTGTGTGAGTCTTCCTTTGGATATATGCTTATTTTCCTTTTAAGCAAACACCTGGGGGTGGAATGGCAGAATCATATGCTACATGAATGTTTACCTTTTTAAGAAACTGCTTTATCGTTCTCCAAAGTGGTTGTACCATTTTACATTCCAGCATTACCAGAAGTGTACGAGTTCCATTTTCTCTACATCCTTGCCAACATTTGGTCGCATTAGTCTTTTTTAGTGTTAACCCTTCTCATATACTATTAACTCATTGTGAGTTCAATGTATATTTCCCTAATGACTAATGATGCCAAGTATTTTTTCATGTGCTTATACGTTATCCACATGTCTTCTTTGGTAAAATAGTTGGGTAACTTAATTTCTTATTATTGAGTTTTATGAGTTTTTTATATATTATGGCTACTAGATACATGCTTTGGAAATTTTTCTTCCAGTCTATGGCTTGTCTTTTCATTCTCTTGGCAGTGTCTTCTGAAACATACTTTAAAAAAAATTTAATGAAATCTATCAACTTTTTCTTTTGTGGATTATGATTTTATTATCATATCTAAGAAATCTTTATAACTCTAAAGTTACAATAGTTTCCTTACATAAGTTTTTTTTTAGTTTCAAATTTTAGATTTAAGCATATTGTACATTTTGAGGTTTATTTTCCTTAATAAGGTACGAGTATGGATTTTACTTTTTTGCACAGATAACTAATTGCTTCACCACTATTTGTTGAAAAGACAATCTTTTCTCCGTTCAGTTGCTTTTGCATCTATGTCGAGAACCAATTGTCCATTTATGTGTCGGTTTATTTCTGGACTCCATTCCATTATGTATTTTCTATCTTTGTGTCAATACCACACATTGACCTGATTACGGTAGCTGTTTAAGTCTTGAAGTTAGGCTGTGTTAGTCCATCTTATTCTTCATGGCCCCCTTTTTCAAGTTAGGATCTACACCATTCTCCCTCCTGCTCTATTTTTCTTTTACATGGTGCACCTACTACTTTTTTACATACTGTATGATTTATACTTATGTGTATTTAATATGAAAGTCCCCACCAGGATATCAGGTCAATAAAAAAAAGGACTTTATAAATCTTCTTATAATCACTGGTAGATTCCAAGTGTTTAGAATCGTGCTTAGTATATAAATTTCCAATATCTATTTGTTGAATGAGTGAATATGGAATCAGACCATTTCATTCAATCTCCTTGTGATTATAAATGCATAGAAACAGAGGACCAGAGATTTGAAGTCAGTGCTCACCCAGCTATGTGACCCAGGGGGTCCCTACCTGATCGCTAAACCTTACTTTCCAACACTTACCACCTCCATTCTTGGCCTTGCCAGTGTGTCCTCCATCTCATGCCTCTGCATTTTCTCACATGCTAGTAGTCTATCTGAGATGTTCCCTCCTTTCTCCCTTTTTTTGTCAACCCAAGCATCACCTCTACAGGGGAACCCCAAATCTGCTTTAGGTTCTCCAACTCTCAGCCTCTGCATTCCTCAGTACAGAGTGTGACCTATAAGTTTACTTATTTTCTATACAAGATAATTCTCTCAGAGAAGGCAGAATCATGCCTTATGTAATTGATTATTCACAATGCTTGGCATAATTCTTAGCCTGAAATACATTTAATTGAATTAATATATTTCTGCAAGTCTATCATCTGACTTCCAGAGAATGAGTGAAATCTATCCGTATCCCATGCCATATTTATAAGCTGGTCTGTTTATTTGTGTGAATGCATATGTGTACTTATCATTGTTATTGCATTATTTCAAGTTTTACTTGAAACATTAGGTAGATACGACAAATATAAAACTGATTTTTCAATATATTTTGTTAGTTTTTTTTGCCTAACAAGTAGACAACACAAATAAACAAGGTTAAGCATGCTCATAGAGTTCACACAGCTACTCATGAAGGTCACCTTTACTTTAAAAAAAATTTGTAATATTATTGTTATAGGAATTAAAACACAAAATAGCTAAATTCAATGTCTAATTTTTCAAAGTTACTTTACACAGGTTGACACAGGATATTTGAAAAGATGTTAAGTTTTTTACATTGAAACTGACTTTTAGAATAACATAAAAGTTCTTTGAGCCCTAACAGTGCACAGGCTCCAGGCAAAACCATCTATCAATTCAGACATCCAGCCCCAGGCAGGTAGTTCATCAGTCAACCAGAATAATAACAGGGCAAGTCCTTGACAAATTCATTAAGAAAGCTATAAATGCCTAGTATTGTAGATAGTCAACATGATTTTGCATATCAGAGTTCTTAGTCCAGAAATAATTTGTTATCAGTTTGTCGCTGAAAATCTTCCCAATTTTTCTATGAAGTAAAAATGGCATGGACTAATAATGAGGAGCAGTTAAATCCCAACACCACTGCCTGCCTGTGAGATCTCAAGCAAATTAACTTCTCTGTTCTTGCCTGGTTCACTGGACTGGGATGAGATAATAAAAGACTTTGTAGGTGAGTATCTAGGATAAGTTCCAATTCATAGAAGACATGGAATAAGTGTTAGGTCCCTTCTTGCCTCTTGGTTTCAACAAATGCTGACAATACACAGCAAGTATTCATTCTGACCCCAGTCTGTTTCCCTGGCTTAGAATTCTTTCCCACTGAATCCTAGTACAGCCCTGTTATTCTTCTTAAAGCTTCCCTGGATAGCACCATGACCTACTGATCGGCATTGGCATAAGGGGTCAAGTGTATGCAACATCTAGGTCGAAATTAAGAAAGTGCAGTCCATAGATCATCACTTTAGTATAACCTAGAAACCTTACTAAAATTGCAGTCCTTGAGTCACAGAAAAATCCTAGTGAATCCAGGATTCTGGGTTTAAGGCTCAGGACGATGGATTTTTGACAGTTTTCCAACGTGTTTTTTATGCACATTGTAGTTCAAACACCACTGTTACTTCAGTTCATTTTGACAAGTATTTTTCTGCCAAGATGAATATAGATTTTCACTGAGTTATAGTGAGGTTACATCCTGATAAACCCAGCATATGTTGAAAATATGGTTAGTTGAAAATGCATTAAATACACCCAACCTACTGAACATCATCGTTTAACCTAGGCTACATTAAATGTGCTCAAAATTCTTACATTAGCCAACAGTTGGGCAAAATTACCTATCACAAAGCCTAATTTATAATAAAATATTACATATCTCATGCAATTTATTGAATACTGTACTGAAAGTGATGAGCAGAATGGTTGTAAACATATCAGTTGTTTACACATGATCAATCACATGTCTGGCTGACTGGGGGCTCCAGCTCTCTAAAGTTGTCCGACGCCATGAGAGAGGATCACACCATATATTACTATTTTTGAAAACGATCAGAATATAAAATTTCAAGTACAGTTTCTAATGAATGGTTTCACACCATCATAAAGTTGAAAAAATCATAAATCAAGTCATCATAATTTGGAGAGTAACCGTGTTAAGGCATAGACTCTGCCATATTGAAGTTCAGAGTGTATTGAAGGAGTATTTGAGAATAGGCATCATTAGGGCATGCTTGGGTGACTCAGTTAAGCGACTGACTTTGGCACAGGTCATGATCTCATGGTCCGTGAGTTTAAGCCCCGCGTCGGGCTCTGTGCTGACAGCTCAGAGCCTGGACCCTGCTTCGAATTCTGTGTCTCCCTCTCTCTCTGCCCCTCCCTTGATCACGCTCTGTCTCTCTCTTTCTCTCAAAACTAAATAAACATTAAAAAATTAAAAAAAAAGAATCGGTATCATTAAATATGGTAATAAAATTTATAATAGATAAATGAATAAGGATCTCTCAAAAATCTAGAGGGGCCCAAGGTCACATCTGTGTGAGTCTTTGGGGTTCTCAGTACACTAAAAAATTGAAGAAACTAAATCAAAACTACCAAAAAAATGTAAAGTCACATAACTGTACTATTTACAAAATAAATTCAGGATTTATTAAGAATATAAAATATAAAGCTAATAATAAGCAATTTGGACTGGAATAGAAATACAATGAAAATCTAATGTGTGATTAATGTATGTTTTCAACCTTGTTGGTGTATTTCTGTGACAATACAAACAAATTCATTTGGAGATCATGTCACAAGTCTAAATTTAAGCCCAAGGACAAGTGACCCTTTAGTCAACACTTTACCTCCCACATGTGTTAGTTTCTGGTATGCACAAATTACTATGGAGTTAGAGAATATTGGGACAGTCTTTGCAGAGACAGAGCACTCTATCTGGGTATTGAAGTTTGAACAGAAGTTTGTTGGGTGTCCTCATCACGTTTGAATACTACTGCATGCTCTGATCCAGAGCTACCATACACATGGCTTACCTCTTTGTGTTGATAAGTTTCTCACAGCTTAGTATACCATTTCATATAGAATGATTCAAGAAATCTTTCAGATCTATTATCCATTCACTATCACTCTGAGAACAATTAACCTTTGCCATCATCGAGGTACTGGGGTAGTGCTTCCAACTATATAGAGTGATGTTGGCTGGGATAGGAGTGTTTTGCAAGAAGAACAGCTATAATAAGGAAAGTTTTAGAGTCACTGCTGTGCTCCCCCACACACTTTCTTCCTCTCTCCTGCCCCTTTACCGAAAGACAAAACAAAACAAAACAAAACAAAACAAAAACAAAGATACATGGGTTCCTGTTCAAATGTGATGGGTTTTAGCTGTAGATCTCTTTGCCAATAGTCCTTGTGATGTCATCTTCAATTTCCTTGACTCTTTCACTTCAGATAGTTTGCCAGGAACAGAATAGTGTCCTTCATAGCAACCCTCTGCTGCCACCTATATTTTTTTGCTTTTGAATTTTCAATCACTATATTCCATTTGCAAATAGCAATTGTATTAGAGTCTTGTCTAGCTCAATTGACATTTTAGCAGCAAATAATAAATACTGATCTAAATAGGCACTTCTAGTAAAGTTGTGTTACAAATTTCTACCCAGAATGAGTTATTTATTAGTCATTTGGTTCCATTTTCCAATGATGACAGAATGATAAAGAGTTCTTTGAAAAAAACCTAAATAATTTCAAAGGAAATTTTTCAATGAAATACCATTTTATGGGCTTCCTTTATTTGTTTTTTCTCTCAACTGAATATAATAATAAATCCAATATAGTCAAAAACATAGTTATTATATGATGATATTTTAATATAGTGAATATATATCCTACCTCATTTCAAAAATGGTATTAGGTGAGTTCCAAAAATATAAAGTATTTGGTAGAAGAAAAATTGTATAAAATGAATGAAAGAAAAAAATAAGATTTAAATAAATGGAAAAATGAAGCAATAGCGAGCCATGAACAGAAATACCTGCCCAAACTTCTTCAAGTTTTTCATAAATATTAAATGCTGACTGAAAATATATCTCAGAGCTTCCTCACATCCACATAAAAAGGGCAACATCTATACATTAGAGTATGCCCATTCTCCCTAATATAGAAATAAGTCAGTTTTGCTTAGAAGTATAACTCTTCTAGTTACCAAAGCTGAGAATTTTAATTAGGAAACTCTGGGTAATATGGCGTGTAAAACTCTTGAATGACTTTGTCGCAATAAACATAGATTCAGGTAGACATTTCTTGTCACAGGTCTCCATGCAAGCAGAAGATACAATCCTGGCTTGCCAGCACTCTCCCTGGGTAGTTCTCTACAGCTTCTTAATATGTCTTCTTCCCTGTCTGATCCTGAAAATTGAGAGTCTTCTGTATTTGTCTTCTTTCCTTTGATCTTCATCCTCCCCCCTTCTCCGGAGAATCACATGCTTTCCAAAGGCTTCCTTTTTACCCTAATCTCCATCTCCAACCCAGACCTCTTACCTGAGCTGCAAAATTCTCCCACCAACAGTTTCCGCTATAAATAGGCACCTACAGTAAAATTGTATTACAAATTTCTACCTGTTTCTGTATGGATTCCTCAGCATCCCATTGAAGCCATTATTTCAAAACTCAGCCACTGATGTCCCTTCTAAAAGACTTTTCCATACCATGAACCATAGCTCAGTAAGGAATCATCCCTCCTGAAAAATCACCCAATTATCCACATAGACACTTGAGAGGCAGCTTTGTCTGTTTTCCCTCTTTCTTGCTCCTATAGCTAATCATTGTCAAGTCCTACCAACTTTATTTCCTGTTAAGAATCCATGTGCATCTCTCCAGCTTCTCAATGGCCCTCTGAGTGTCAGGCAAAGACACCGCTTGCCTAGATTATGATGACAGCCTCCACCTGGTTTTCCCGCTTATGCATTGACCTGACCTGGCCACAATCTATTTTCAGCCAGTAATAGCAAAGCTCATTTTTAGGATGTAATTCGTAAATCTGATCAATCCTCCTCGCCCCCACCCCAACCGAGGCTTAACATCCTCCCAATAGCTTCCTATTGTATGTGAATGTAAGATGTGTATTTTCTATTGCCATTACTTAGGAGACTTTGGAGGCCCTGGACTTCACCTCCTTCCCCAGCACCATCACAAAGTCCTACTACCTCTCTGCCCTCCAGTCTTGCTTCTTTTTTTTTTTTAATTTTTTTAATGTTTATTTATTTTTTAGAGAGAGAGAGAGACAGAGAGACAGAGCATGAGTGGGGGGAGGGTCAGAGAGAGAGAGGGAGACACAGAATCTGAAGCAGGCTCCAGGCTCAGAGCTGTCAGCACAGAGCCCGATGCGGGGCTCGAGTTCACGAACTGTGAGATCATGACCTGAGCCAAAGTCGGACGCTTAACCGACTGAGCCACCCAGGCGCCCCTAGCTTCTTAATATTCTACAGGGTGAAGTGCTCTCTTCACTGGGATGCCCTCTGTGACTAGGACTTTTATTCCCCAACCAGTCCTCCCCACCTTTATACAGTCTGCTCATCATGCCAATTTTGACTCTCACTCATCAAGGAGGAAGCTCCATAGGAAAAGGTTAATTCCCCCAGACTGTGCTCCAATGGCACCATGCTCTCTCTCAGTATGGATCTTTCCAAGAAGACTTTAAACTCCATTTGTGCAGAGACATAGAGTAGATCCCTCACCCCTGTAACTCACATGCCTGCCACATTGCCTGGCATTTTTTAAAGGCTCAAATCCTTGCTTGTGAAATAATGAATGAATACATGATTGAATGAACAAATGTCTACATGTCTTATTTCAAGAATCATAGACTATATAGTGATTAGAGTGTAAACCTTTTGTTAAAGGAGCAGAGAGAGGACACTAAGACCTTCTCTTGCTGGCACTCCCTTCATGTTTCTTCCTTGGTGGTCCACCTGGACTGCAGCCTTTGGGGTCCCTGGTGCCAATTTGTCTCACGTTATGAACTGATGTGCTCCATAAACTACCCATAATGTGCTAGAATGTGGCTCCCGGGCTTTCATGTTCACTGTGAGAACTGCCTGCTCTGCTTACATAGCATCTTTTATTATTTACTTGCAGTCATGGAGCCCCACAGCAGCAAAAGTTAGAGGTTTGCTCTTCAGAGCCAAATATTTGACTCTATCACTGCTCATACATGCCCTTTCTCCTTGAGGTATCAGAGTTTGCCAGTGTATTTCTTATCTGAAACCACTACGAGAGAACTTCCCATAAATCAATTCAGCAAATATTTATTGAGCGATTCATATAGACTCAGATTTCAACGGGTCTATGGGGACTGTCTAGTCAAACTTCCTTATTTTACCAAGAAAATAGCAGAACCTGGTGGACTCCTGATCTCAAATCCATTAAACAATTATCTATGCACGAGGGAATATAAAAATGTGTAAGAGGTGCTCCCTGTCCTCAAAAGGCTAACCTCTTTAGGGGGTAACAAAGTCAAACAAGTAATGGGTAGTAATAATATATTTGACCATTTAACATAGTGCTTGATACATAGTAAACATGCAATAATGCCCTTTTAAATAAATTAATACTTAGATAAATAAATAAACTGACCAATCAATTAAGGAATGCAATATAATATGGTACTATAAGAATTTTTCTTTATATTTGTGTGACTATTCATTAATAACCACTTCCAGCTTCTAGATATTGTTTCGTTGGTGAGGAGAAGGGACAGTTTCCATTATTTGCTTACTACTTACTGGATCCCCTGTGCCTCACACAGTACTTGCTTGGAACAGTGAACAGTTAATTCTCGTTATTTATGGGTTCTGTATTTGAAAGTTTGCCTAGTTACTAAAATTAAATCAATATTCATGCCCCTTTCATGGTCAGTACTGGACATGCACAAAGTAGCAAAAAAAACACAAAAACCCACAACTGAGCACCTGACACACATGTTGCCCCTGAGGTCAAACGAGGTGACCACGCTGCCTTCTTTCCATACTGTAGCTCTCCGAGTGTCCCAGATCTCACACTGTAAGCAAGTGCCATTTTCACCCCTACTTAATGCTGCATGTTTCCCCATTTTGCATTTTTGCTGATGAATTTCACTGTTTAAGTGGCCTCCAAGTGCAGTGTTAAAAAGGCTGTCTAAAGTTTCAACGTGCAAGAAGGCTGCGATGTGCTTTACAGAAAAAAATGCATGTATTAGATAGGCTTTGTTCAGGCATAAGCTGAAGTGCTGTTGTCTGTGAGTTCAATATTAATGTATCAATGATGTATATTGAATAAGATGGCTTTAAATGAAAATGTACGTAAAACATGATTATGTATTGGTTGGTTGGTGAAAATGTTATGACCAGAGGTTTACAGGAAACTAAATCTGTATTTCCGCTTGGAGCAATGGCTCAGAACAGACGAATTCAGGGTTTATGGTGACTATAGAACATAGTTACGGTGAATATTGAGAATTGACTATATATATATATGCTCAATAAGTATAGAAGGAGGAAGGCAATGAAGGAAGGAAGGAAGGAGGAAGAAAGGAAGGTGAAGAAGAAATTAGGACAGGAAGAAGTCTATTACTAGTAAGTAAGACACTGTTTTGTGAGAACAGAGAGGGTCAAGGTGTTAGAAACAACCAACACACACCTTTTAATTACTGCGCAGGTGCCACCCCACACCAAGGCACTGCACCTAGCAGTGCATAGTCTGTAAGGGTGGAAACACTGTCTTTGTGTTTGTGCTCACAGCAGAGCTGGGCTACACAGGCTGTTCCTCAAACTACCTACTATCCAAATTCAAAATCAGGCTTTCCGGAATCTAGCTGTGTGACTTTTGGGGAAACTAGCCAAACCTCTCCTCGCCCCATACTATGTAAAATGGGAGTTATTAGAGTGCTTATCTCACATAAGAGAGAAGCTTAAGTAATAATATTATAAACATAAAATGTGCCAAGGCTGGGCAGAAAATCAGCATGTAATAAATATTCACTTTGATTTATTCAGTTGATTAAAAAAATCAGTGTTCTTATATTGTAGCTAAAAAAATATTTCACTAAGATATTTCCAACTTGTCAAGTCAATTCCATATACTAATCCACTCTATGTTTACAGTGTTCCATGGAATTTTTCTCAAATGTCAGCACCTTCATGTAAACACACATATAAGCTTGCTATTTGCCATTTAAAAAATTACATCTCTCAAAGTTTCACAATCATATATAATTTGATCCTCAAATTATTGATCCTATATGGCCTCTCCTGATCCCTCCAATTCTTGGAAGAAAAGACCAATTTTAATGACTGCTTATCCTCTTGTGATGGCAAATCATTTTGCACAGCCAACAGGCACCCCAAAACCTCCTGCCATTTCGCTCCAGCTACAGAATAATACCTTCACCCTTTTCTTATTTGCTTGACATGAAAGAAGCTGTATCCCAGGTCATTTTGAGCTTTTCAGTTATTTACAGTACTGTAGAAACTGAACCAAGCAAATAAACCAGATTTTTCTCCCAGGTCAGGAAAATTTGGTCACTGCCACTTTCCCACCTAAAAGCTGGCTTTGATTTCTCACTTAGAATTCTTCACTAACTACATGCAGACTCAGTAAAACTGGACATTTATGACAAAAAAGATCCCATGTTGAGGAGGCTCTGGATGTATCTTGCCCATAGAAGATATTTTCTCGTCATATGGGTCATATTCCTTTTATGACTCTGCGAATAATGTAGTTTTTGACAATGCAATTGATTTTAATTTAAGTGAAAATGATTGAGCTTATTTTTTTTGTTTGTTTTAAACAAACTCCAGTAGAGAATAAGTCAACCACCACTGTTTGTAGGGATGTGAATGTATCGAATACAGAGAACTGAGCTATATCACTGAAGATTTAGTTTGGCTGCATGTGAGAGTATTTTAAATAAAAGTTAACGTTTTTTTGCTCAGGTATAGAAAGTCTAGACACAGACCAGGCTGGTGTTGATGGCCCATCAAAGATAGCATCAAGACCCAAGTAACTTCTATTATTCTCTTTCACCATTCATAGCAAGTGACTTCCATTCTCAAGAATGGTCGCAATGACAATATGATGTCACAGAATGACCACTGGAGCTCCATCTGTTATGTCTGCCTTCCAAGCATCAGAAAAGAGAAAGTATCTACTGGACAGAGGTCAGTTCCTAGCTAATTCAGTCTTCGATCTACCTCATACATTATCTAATAAGCCTGAGCATGGTAATTAAGTAAACACAATCTGCTGGCATCACTCAAGGTCAAGCTTCCTTGTTACGTCTTGTACCTACACTACTATGAAGCAACTCACTGCTGCACAGGCAGATGGGACATTCCTAGAAGACTCCATTGTTAATATATTAAAAAGGAGTGCAGCACATACCTGCTGTGTTCCATCTCACATCCTCTTTCCTCTTTCGCCTACCTTTTTACATTAGACATTGTCACTGCAGTCAGCTATGGACAGGTGTGACCTGACAACACCTTGCTTCTGCTGCACTGTGTAAGTCTTCCCCAGAACTACTAAGCTTCTCCAACTTGGGATGCCCCAGAAATACACTCAGTTCTCTTGATGCATACATTACCTTGTAAGGCTGGAGAGTTATCATCCCTTTGGGAAATTCATCATAAAAGGGATTGAGAGTTGGGAGCAATGGCTAATCAGAGTCCCCAGGGGGATTAGCCCCATTGCCCTGCAGTGATCAACCTGACAACACACCCTCAAATGGGCTTTTCTCTTTCTGTGTTATATGCTTCACAGCTTCTCACTCCTTCTCTGGGATCTCTTCCCAGAATAATCCCTGTATCGAGCTCTTATCTGAGGCTTCTTTTTTTGACAAAACCCAGGGTAAGATCAGGACCTAGAGGAACACAATAATTTTCAGGAAAATAACCTGGCTGAAAATGCTGAATTTCTGCATAATTTCATTTTAATTAAAAAATTAGATTCTTATCTCATTGTTTTTCTTAACATTTCTTTTATAACAAATATGCATACCATGAAAGGAAGTGTAGCATATATTTAAGAGCATGGACCCAAAATCCAGGCAATGTATTCTAGTCCTGGCTCCACCCTGAGTTTATTTAACCTCTCCAAGCTTCCATTTCTCCATGTGTGAAATGATAAAACAAACAAAATATATCATATTTCAATCAGTTCCAAGACTCACCTTCTAACTGAGGCAGAGAAAATGGAAGTAAATGGCTCAAGATCCCACAAGATTTCAGATGGTTTCCCAATTTCATTATGTTTTTGCTCCAGCCTCACAGACGTGAAAGAGATGAAGAGTCGTCTGCAAACCCTTGTTCAATTTGTACCTCGTTAGTGATTCCCCCAAAGAACATAGTGAAAATCCTAGGATAACAATGACAGTATGAGGCACTTCTTTGCAAACCAGGCCTATGATTATTTACTCTATGGTGGTCTACAATCAATAGGGTTGATCAGACATTTTTTATACCCATCAACTCATGTCATCAACACCTCAACCCTGAGAGGAACATAGAATGAAGGTTTCTACCTCTGTTTAGTGATTCACGCACTCATCCACAGATTTATTCCTCACTTTCTCCTCTTTGAACTCAGTGTGTGCCCACCGTGTGGCTATCTAGCATTGTGAAGGGCAATGGGAATATATGGATGAGTGGGTCACAGCTCCTTCTGGGAAAGTCTGTACAGTCTAATGAGAAAAATGGGCTTGCAAACAAAGTGCAACACTTTTGGTCAGAAGCAACTATGAGATGTTCCCGAGACATAAAGAATGAGGTAGTCCTGGAGTGGAGAATAATGAGCCTGGAGTGAGCAGGAAAACCTTCAAAAAGGAATGATGCTTGCTCAGTCATGAGAGGTGAGCTTCTCACTGTGTAGTTTCTGATGAAGGACATTCTTGGATGAAGGCATAGAGAGATGGGAACCAAAAGTACTAGGGTCCATTTGAATCATCATGTGTGAGGCAAAGAGGAGGTGAAAGAGGTGATGGGGAAGAAACAGAAGAGGTAAATAAGAGCAGCCCTAGTGGTCATTCTAGAACTGGTGAAGAGAAGAGTGTGATATGAATAAAGCAGGGAAATGTCATGATCTTATTCTAATTGTACACAGTTCACTGTGACTATCTCAATACAGGTGTGTTTCTGAGAAAGACTGGAGGTGAGCAGGCCAGTAAAGAGGCTGCTCTGGTTGTGCAGCATGAGGATGATGACATCATGAATTAAGGCAGCACAAGTGAAGTGGGAAGAACAGATGCCAGAAAGAGTAAAGAGATAGAACTCTTGTTCTCAGTAGCTGATTACATGTGGAAGATGAGCCAGAGGGGAAGTCCGGGGTGACTCCATGGTTAAATATTAAATGACAGAGTGCATGGTATTTGCTTTATATTGGGACTTTAAGATAAATAACAATAGAACATAGATAATAATAAAAAAACACGGACATCTTGAGCTTGATTTATCCATGAAAATACACATTTGTTATTTGTTGAGTTAGTCTATAGTTTGGGACAGTTAAAAAGTTAGGTTAGAAATCCAGATTGGTGGTTCATCAGATGAGACTTTGGATTTTTGACCAGTTGATGTTGCACAAATTAAGACTTTAGAGATGTTGGGATGGAATGAATATATTTTGCATGTGAGCAAGACATTCATTTTGGGAGACCAGGTAGGAATGCTATAGACTAAATGTTTGTACTCCTCTCCAAAAAAATCATATGTTGAAACCATAACCCCCAAAGTGATGATATTAAGAGGTGGGGCCTCTGGGAAGTAATCAGATAAACAGGATATAGCTGTCATGAATGAGATTAATAGTCTTATGACAGAGACCTTCTGAAAGATCTCTAGACCCTTCCATCATGTGAGTACACAGCAAAAGGATGCCTGTCTATGAACAAGGGAACAGTCATCTAACTGCCAGTGCCTTGATCTTGGACTTCAGTCTCCAGAACTGTGAGAAATACATTGCTATTGTTTATAAGCCACTTGGTGTACAGTATCCTAAGACAAATAGTTTCTGCACAAAAACTGTATCATACTTTTTTTATAATCATTGAGAAAGTGAGTCGTCCTTCTGTATAAAACATCCCAGGATATAACTTGTTGATATTTTTGTAGCAGTAACTTATTGTATTCATATTAACAGCAGCTAATACTACTGAACAGTTTGTATGTGGTAGACTCTGGCTAAGTACATATATCCACTTTCTCATTTATGCATTCCAGTAACTCTATTTGGGAAATACTATTATTATCCCCATATTTCATATGAGAGAATCATGACATGGAGAAATTATCCAATGGTACCACATTAATAAGCTAGTAAGTAGCAGAGTTGAAACTGAACTCAGGTTTAGTTTCCCTTTTAATCTAAGCTTTTAACTTCTTTGCTAGAGCAACCCAAGGGCAAAACTGACCACTCCCAAGAGTAAAGAGTTATTGGATACTTACTCATTGCCGAGTTCATTAGCTCAGAAACTCTCAAGAGTAAAGAGTTATTACATACTTGCTTATTGCCAGGTTCATTATCTCAAAAACGATTTTAATGACACTGACAGGCTGGTATTATTATTACTCTCATTGTATGGATGATGCCACTGATGATCAGAAGAAAAGCAACTTGTTCCAAAATTTATATTGGATAAATAAAACAGTAAAGTAGCTTTGTTCTTTTTCTGTCTTCAGCTAATGACCTCGCCCCAAACTGAAATCCAAGTGTGCAGAATCTGCAAAGATAGTGCTGCTAAGCTAGTCTTGCCATTAGCTTATTACCAACCTCCAGGACATTAGGGCAATGGAAAGAGGAAGAATTCAAGATAATGATGGTGAACAAGAAGGAGAAGGAAAAAAAGGGAAGGGGGAGGAGGAGGAGAAGAAAGAGAGGGAGAGAGAGCATGCGTGAGAGAGAGAGAGAGAGAAGAAAAGAAAGAAGGAGAGAAGGAGGGAAGAAGGAAGGAAGGAAGGAAGGGAGGAAGGAAGGAAGGGAGGAAGGAAGGAAGGAAGGAAGGAAGGAAGGAAGGAAGGAAGGAAGGAAGGAAGGGAGGGAGGGAGGGAGGGAAGGAGGAAGAAAGGAAGGAAGGAAGGAAGGGAGGGAGGGAGGGAGGGAGGAAGGAAGGGAGGGAGGGAGGAAGGAAGAAGGAAAATAAAAAAGAATTCAAGGTAAAGATTCCATTAGTAATAGGAACCTCTGAGGAAGTTCTATTCCTGGAGCATAATGCTTTTCCTTTCCTCTCTCTAAGGGGTAGAGTTTGTACCCCTACTCACATGCACAGCCTAGAACCTAAATCAAGTAAGGGAAATTTCAGAAAGCCGTTTGGACAACTCGACAACCAGACAGAAAGACTGGTATCATAATCAAGCCTAAAGAAAAACAAAATGATACTCTGAATTGGAAGCTGGCTATATATGCCTCATGACAGCAGAACAAAGAGACGGGGCTCCACTGAGAATGTCTGCACATCCAGATTTTGGATCCTTTTCCAGGGGTGTCATTCCTTTGCGCAGAATTGTTGGCAGAATTCATTTGCTTGCAGTCGTAGGACTGAGGGACCCAGCCCACTGTGGGCTGTCCACTGTAAAACATCTTTATCTTCTTGTGACATAAGATTCCTGATTTTGCTATTTATTTCATGAAAGTCACCTAGAGAGACAATCTCAAGAGCAGGTCTGCTAGCAACAAAGGTCTTGTATAATGTAATAATCACAGAATTGTCACTTCCATCACCTTCACTATATTCTATTTGTTTATAAACAAATCAGATCCTGCTCACACTCAAGGGGAAGGGTTTATACAAAGGTGTATAAACCTGAACAGCCAGGAGTCCAGCAGATGCTGGCGTCTTTTCCTCCTCTTGTCCTTTGAGTCTATGTTTGTTCCAGGGAGTAAGGACTTCCTGACCAGTCCATCTGAAGAATTCCTTAAAGGTTCTGTTGGTGGATAAGATGTCTTAGGTCAATATTAATAAGATAGAAAGAGAGAAGGAAAGAAAGAAAGGGTGGGAGGAAGGAAGGAAAGAAAGAAGGAAGGAAGGAAGGAAGGAAGGAAGGGAGGGAGGGAAGGAGGGAGGAGGAAAAAAATATTATAAACAGGAGAGAATATCCCTTAATTCATTTGTTCTGGTTGCATTTTAGGGAAGCAGGTTCTACTTGCTGCAGACAATGGAGAGCCCATCCTGCTGCCTTTAAACAAAAGCTTCTGGGGAGCCCTAAAGTATCAACCAGCAGTGAGTTGTTTATCTGAGAGCTTAGGTTGGTGCTGAGAAAATAAACACTCTGAATGTGTTTGGTGTTAGGGGGGAAGACGCCGGGTCCCTCTCTTTCGACTTGTGGAGTCTCTGCCACCACCTTGCAGCCTCTGGTATCTTAGAAGGCCTGAACTTAGACCCTGAGTGGATGGGGAAAGTGTGTGGTGTTTGTACAGCTGAAAACAAGATGAAAAACCCCAGGCCCCCTCTCACACCCCATTAGGCCCCGAAGTCCACGGAGTGTTGCACTCAACACATAAACACTCTGCTTGGGGAAGCGGTGGTCAGGGTGTGAGACGGAGGGACACCGTCTCAGGGAAGAACAATGGCATCTCTGTGAGAAGGCAGGCATCCCCACTCCTGCAGCAACTTGGCTCAGGCTGCATTAATCATTACTTCCACCTCGTGCATTTCATTAAGCCCCAAGGCCTTTTGGGATTGATAACCGGACAGTAGGTAAGAGGATACACAATCAGAACAGAAACACGGCTGGACCAAGGATACAGCATTCATCTTTCCTTTTCCAGGGTGGCAGAGTGGGAAGAAAAAGGGATTTCAAGTAAAAAAGTTCTGAGCTGCAATGTAGAGTCCTCTCACAGCTGTCCATGGCGCTGAGGGTAGTTAATAATGTTCTCCAGCCTTTCTGCAGCCATACACTTTTGCCAGTTTGCTCTCTCAGTTAGGGATATAACAGAGACCATCTCTGATGGTCTCCAACTGCATGCACTTTCTCTGGGGCATTTTCCTACTCATCCCACACAGAGGTCCCACATCCCTTCCTCAAGAAGCTTTTTTTATCTCCTATCCTCTGCCTACTTCCCCACTGCCCCTGCAGTGCCCCCACCACATGCCACCATCAGATTAAAGTGTTTTTCAAGGCGTATTGGAATTTATAAGGTAGCATTTCCCTTCTGCCTCTCACATGAGAATGTATTTCAATTTTCTGAGGTAATAGGGACTGTGAAGCATGACCCCCTGGTATCCTGCCTTAATCTCCTCCATGGTGGCTCTACACAGGCACCCGCTGTGTTTGCTGCTCTGGTACAATGCAGTGTCCTCAGAGAGTTACGCTGCAGTCTTAACTCCTGAATATGACATCTTTGGATCAGGGGTCTTTGCAGATATAGTCAAGTCAAGATGAGGTGATACTAGCTTAGCACCCCTAAATCCCGTGATTGTTATCCTTTTATGGAGAGGGAGATTTTGGAGACTGCTATGGACTGAATTTCTCCCCCCATTCATATGATGAAGTTCTAATTTCCAATATGATGGCATTTGGAGACGGGGCCTTTGGAAAATAATTAGATTATGAGAATAGGGCTTTCATGATGAGGTTAGTACCCTTACAAGAAGAGGTACCAGAGAGATTGCTCTTTCTCTCTTATCACACACAGAACAGGAATGTATGAGCACACAGTCAAATGGTTGTCACCTATAAGCCAAAGAAGAGCCCTCCTTATGACAGCTCCCTTGTTGGCATCTTGATTTTAGACTTCCCAGACTCTGAACTAGGAGACAGAATTTTTGTAGCTGAAGTCATTCATTCTGCAGTATTTTGTTGTAGAAGCCCAAGCTGACGAGGACAGAGACACAGAGACGTACACAGAGGGAAGAAGGCCAGGTGAAGATTGTGGCAGAAATTGAAGTAATGCAACCCGAGCAATTACAAGCATTGCCAGCATCACCAGAAGGTAGAAAGAGACAAGGATGGATTATTCCCTAGAATCTTCAGAAGGAGTATGGTTTTGCCAACACCTTGATTTCAGTCTTCTAGACTCCAGAATACGAGAGAATAACTTTCTATTGTTTTAAGCAAGGCAGTTTATGGCAATCATGCAAAACTAATATAAAAGTGAATTCTCCTCCCTTCCTGTTGATCGGGCCAAACTTTCCATCCTTCCTACCTTCCCTGGAATGTAGGACTAGAACCTGACTTCACATTTCACTTTCTACTAACTCCCTCCTATAGCCAATAGAAATGTTAAAGTCTCCCATATTTGAAACAATAGTAGCAATATCCTTTGGGACTCTACATCCCTGTCTAGATTAAATTATAGCTCCCTCTTTTCCTTCACAGCTCAAGTCCACAGTATAAGAGTTTGCTGTTGACATCTCCAGTCCTCAAATCCTATTTACTCTTCATCCTGATAAAACTGGGGTTTGTCCTCATTTCTACATTGAAGTCATCCTGCAAAAGCCTTGAATTGCCAAATTCTATAGCCTCTTTTTAGCTTTTACCTTACTTGCCTCACTAAGTAAAATCTTACTTATCTGTATCTTTGTCTTAGTCTGTTGGGGCTGCTATAATGAAATAGCAGGCCTGGATGGCTTATAAAAAATAGAAATTTTTTTCTCACATTTCTGGAAGCTGGAAGTCTGAGGTTAGGATATCTGCATGGTCAGGCCAGGATCCTCTTCTAGGTCACAGACTTTTCCCTTGGTCCTCCCATGGGGGAAGGAGTTAGGATGCTCTGTGGGATTTATTTTATAACAGCACTATCCCATTCATGAAGGTTCCACTATCATGATCTAAACACCTCCCGAAGTCCCCATCTGTTGATACCCTCACCATTGGAGATTATGATTTCAAAGTATGAATTTGGAGGGAGGCACAAACATTCAAATGATAGCACTTTCCTTTGGCTTCTGTACCACCATTTTCACCCCACTTTCTTCTGTGCTTGTTTTCTCTTAGTCCCTTTGTGGGCTCTATGTCTTCAACTCAACCCTCATTTATTTACATGGCAGAGCATTCTGATATTAGTCCTCCACACTTTTTACTCTATATACTTTTCTTAACCAATTTCATCTACCCCATGTCTTCAATGACTATCTACCTATTAACTAATCTCCTTAAGAAATGGTCATTCGACCATTACTGAATAGGCTTTCTGATTCTATATCAAATAGAAATAAATGGAGAAGCTGAGAATATCTCAAATATTTAAGTTTTATTTCACTTTTGATTGACAACTCCGTCTTTAAATCATTACTCTTTTCTTACACTTGACATAAACAGGAGGAACCAGGCTCCTCCTTCAACACATAACTTAGATATTTCCTGGGCAAAATATTCAACTTCAGAGCTCTCTAGTTTTACTTCCCACCAAACATTGGGACAAGAACAGAATTTATCCACGTTCTTTGCCACTTATAACAAAGATTGTCTTTCCTTTATTGTCTAACAACGTTTTCCCAATTTCTGTCTGAGATGCCATCAGAATGGCTTTTTGTCCATATTTCTACAACAGTTTGTTCAGGATGAGTTAGAGATTCTCCGAAAAGATTGAGACTTTCTCTGTAGATCTTTTCTTTTCTTCCTGATTCACCAGAATCATCCTTAATGGTACACTGTCAGTAGTATAGGCTTTCCTAGGATGCACCCCAAACTCTTACAGTCTCTACTTGTGACCCAGTTTCAAAGCCATCTGCACAGTTTTAGGTATTTGTGACAGCAGCAACCCACTCCTTAGTGTCAATTTTTGTCTCAGTGGTTAGATACTTCACTAGTAACTGTAATGTGTATTTCAGGGTTAGCAAGACTGGCACCTATAGGAATTCCTCCCAGAGAATGAGAACAATTTACCACTGTCAAAAACAATCATTGCCTGAGCTCAAGTGAACTTCCTTCTCTTTGGTCACCCCAATGGAAAGGTGTCATTCTTTGTCATCTCTAAACCCAAACTCCTAGATTACCGCATTTCAACAAACCACTTTAGGTCATACAGATGTGCACAGGTATTATCTTCAGTTCATGAATACAGTCGATCAGCTATGGTCAGCCTAGTATCCACAGTCTCTTTCAGTCCAAAAGACAAAAGGCACACCACTCTAGATCCAAACCAACAAACCGTGAGGCCAGAATACGAGGACAGAAACTTTGAATGGTAAATTCACTGGACATACCAAGTCCTTAAATTGTATTTGAGAATTCTCAGAGATCTCTGTATATCTTCCTACTAAGTATGATGGAACTTTAATCAACTTAGATAGGAGCTCATATTTTGAAGACTGAGCTTCCCAATAACTTACAAATACTATTACTGCCAACCATATTCTTGACTTCATTAATGGCCAAAATTCATAAAGAAAGAATTAACGCAATTTGGTAAATGGTTTTTGAAACCGTCTATTTAAAAATATGTAAACTTGGGGCGCCTGGGTGGCTCAGTTGGTTGAGCGGCTGACTTCAGCTCAGGTCATGATCTCACGGTCTGTGAGTTCGAGCCCCGCATCGGGCTCTGTGCTAATGGCTCATCAGAGCCTGGAGCCTGCTTCACATTCTGTGTCTCCCTCTCTCTCTGCCTTTCCCCTGCTCATGCGCTGTCTCTATGTCTCTCAAAAATAAATAAACATTAAAAAAATAAAAAAAATATGTAACCTTTTTATTCTCTAAGGAAAATTGAGAGCTGACCAAGGACACTGTGTAGAATGTGTCTCAATTTTGAACACATGTAAATTTCCAAGAAAATTTAATTCCTATGTTTTAGTATCATTTTCTTTTCAGTATTCCACATATTTTGTGAGTATTGTTTTATATCCAGAATAGTTTTCTCACAAAAAACTATTTGTTTGTATCAAAAAATATCCCACTGTTGGTCACTGTTGAAATGGAACTCAATCTGGCAAGTTCCCCAGAGGCTAATGTTCAAGTGTGCTATAAACTTGAAAAAACACATCATCATCTCTGTTGACAAAAACATCTAAAGTGCAAGAGTGTGTTCAAAGATGATTTGAAGGTATGTGAAATAAGTCATTTAAAAATATTATGTAGGTTGCAGAAAAAGTAAACACTGTCAGAAAATGCACACATCAATTTATCTGACACAAATAAAAAGGAAGACCATATATTACACAGCCTATGCGATACCCTATATTCAGTTGCTACAATATTTGAAAGCAGTTTTTCCTTTCAAATAAAGACTCAAAGAAATACCCATTTTTAGTTTTCATCTCTAGAACATCAAGTTTAGCACCCGGCAGCAGTGGATGCAGATAATCCAGCAACACAGATTGTTGGGGGTTTTTAGCTGAGCATTACTGCTGCCAGGCAGACGCCGTGCATACCTGAATCGAGCAAATAGGCTTCAGGTTTTAGAATGAAGTTTTCTGTAGCCAAGTGCTGTTTTCCCAATATCAGTTCCCCTCTAGCTGATTAGTCTAAGCCCTCTTACTCATAATTCACTTAGGGATAACCAAGCCTTAGCCATTTTCGGTAGACGAGCAGAGAAGCTTGCTTGGGGCTCCTGAGAGAGATGCTTTCTGGCTTTTATCAACATAAGCCAGATTTACTTTCTCCTCCAAGTCATGAATGAGAAAACTGTATCCTGAGCTATTGACAGGTGTTTTATAATCGTGGCGGAACTTGCCTTAGGACAGAACTAACGGCTGACCTGATGATATTGTTAACTGCTGGACTGACCAGTCTTGAAGCCCACTCACCTCTGATTTCTCTCTCATGGGAACTTACATGTTTCCATAAAGTTCGCATCCATTTAAGTTTAAATTTCTCTTACTTTCTGCCAAAACCATCCTAACAGATATTCTTTCTTTCCTCTTTATTTTTTATATCAAACCATAAAATGGGAAAGGCTGATAAGATTTTGGCCCTCTCAGAAAAATATGGGCAAGAATTTTATGCTATTCTCTCCCCACTATTGATCGTCTGCATGAGAGGAGTGACTATTGCTTAGGTGGATACTTAACATGAATGAGTGTCAGTTCTAGAGAGCTCTAGCTCTCTCCTGCACTAAGGGAGAAAGAGAGACTTCCACTCCCCACGTTGTTGTATGATACTGCTGGGCATGTGTCTGTGCTTCCCACAGGTGGCTCCCAAGTGCCTGACCAAAAAGTAGAAAGAAGAGAGTAGAGTTTTCCTGCTCTATGTTCTCACACTTGCTGATCAAGCTTCGCGGGTAATAAAACTAATACTACACATTATAATGTACTCTATGTACATGAATCCAGTCACAGTTGGTTCAGAATCAAGGGATATTAAATAACCCCTTCAAAACATGGCAGGAGTGTTTGTATCAGAGTACCGGGGGAGAGGAAGAGGGCCTTCATTGGGTAACTTTTATACAACGGACTATTCTAAGGACTTTATACATGTTATCTACAACCTTCACAAAATACCGAAACATTATTCCTAATTTTAGATGAGCTAAGATTTAGAAAGGAAGTAATTTGTTGATAAGTGTCAAAGTTGAGATTACAGCCAAAGTGCATCAAACTCCAAGACCACATTCTTCTTACTCTGAAGCAAAAGGTAATTTATTCCTTACAAATTTGCACCCCTTACTTTGTATAGCAAAAACAAAACAAAACTAAACCCATCTTTTGAGGGATGAATCTTCATTTACAACAATTTATTCAAACTCTGTATTTTAAGGTCTTTGAGACAAGGGCCGTGTAGCTGTTTTATGTACATTAGTCATTTCCTTCCAGCAATACTTCAATTTTCCAAGTACTAAGTAAGCAGACACAAGAGAAGGAAAATGCTCCAGGTAAGGGTCTGGAAGCTTGTCACAAGGAGCATGATAAAGGTTGTGGGCTACAGGCCTAAGCAAAAGGTCTCTTATTACCCAGCAGCCAAGAGTAATCCTTGTAGGCTCAGCACTATTGGAATATGTTTCTGGAGATTTCCGCATTTTTTCATGCAGCCACTGAACTTATCCCCAGTGTCGCTCAGGATTTTTGTACTTGAACCTCTAATCCACCATCCATTACCTAATGTGACTAGGGGTAGCCACGTATATTTTTAGGTTTCTTCCTCTAAAATATTGATTATTTGAGGTCATAGTCCTAGTTGAAAGTATTCTGATGAGGATTCTTTAAGATAATATATGTATAAAATCAATCGCAATTCCTGGTATATAGTAAGTTATATTCATTAAGATGTTTTCCCTCTGTCTGTGAAAAGTCTAGATAGTGTATATTTTGACAGAGCATAATGAAAAGTTTTTATTGTTTGCTATCTTTCACAACTTATGAAAAATTGATTCAAGTTTCTAATCCAACTCGATTCAATTAACAATGTATCTCATTTATTTAACAAGCTGTGAGGAAATAGAAAAGAAGAAGCCAAGAAGACAGTCACTTAAGTAACTCTAATGCAATCATTCAGGTGTTAATCAGATTCATAAACAATCAGCAAATGAGATATTTATCATCTTTTTGAATTGTTCATAATCCTACAACATTTGAAATAATGGAAGATATTAGAATGGAACAGAATGATATGATAGTTAAAGTAAAAAATAATATATTCATAGCAAGTTAATAATAAGAGTAAAATGAAAAGTCATAAAAGAGATTTAGGAAAATGTTTCTATCAAGAATACAAAAAGGTTACTATTTGTAGCCTTAACTTAATATATTTGACACTTTTAAAAATAAATGTTAATTGACTTAAATAGAGATTTCGCAGTAAAAGACATACAAGTAGAACCAGAGAGGTGTGTGCTTAGTTACAATTCTGGTATTGCAGGAGAAGAGAAAGCAAACTTTGACAGTCGGTCATCTCCACTCATAATCTTAAAGATACAACAAATGTAAAATAAAAGAAGTATTTTTTGCACATATAAAATTTTTGTATCTATAAAATATTTTATACATATATAAAATATGTATAAGTATATATGCATATATAACATGTGCACATGCATGTATAGATTATATGTATATCAATATATATACACAAATATTATATATAAAAAGACATATATACATACAATATATACACAAAGATGTATACAGAGATTGGGAGAGAAAGTATCTAAGAAGACAAAACAACGAACAGAATTTTGTATTTTTAGGGCACTTTACAGCTCACCAAAGATTTTCACATGTTGCCTTATTTGATTATCACATAAATCCCGTGAGTGGAATTTAACTGAGATGGCATTTGTTGAGAAGTCTTTAACTGTTGATCTGAGGCTGACAGCGTCTCTAATGTGCTGGCAGTCTGGAACTGCATGAATGCCCTGTGTGTTTTGTTTGCTTTCCTGCTGTTGTGTTCTCCCATGAAAATATTATTAGTGTATTATCAAGCTGTCTTTTCAGAGTTTACACAAAACAAGGAAAGACCTTAAAATGGTCCCTTCCACAGAACGAGTTTTGTTTGGGTTTCACAAAAAGATTCATATCATATACAACACGAATCCTTGCTTTCTTTTTTTCATCCCTGAACTTCTTGGAGCACCAGGAAGTGTGTATTCAGGAACATAACACCTCTAAGCCAACAGAACCTGGCCTAGTTTCCATCCCAAACCCCTATCGCCAAGCCTTTAAGTGCTTACCAAACATGTTCTTCAGTGTGAATGTTTACATCAAATCTCTGCGAAGTAATTTATCTTTAATTAAGTACACATCAACACAACACACACCCACTAAGCATCTGCTCTGGGTTAGGCCTGGGACAAACAGCAAGCTGGGATAGAACTAAGGGTTATTTTGGCAATTTCTTTCTATAACAAAAATGGAAATCACAGATACAAAACTATGTTTTAATTCTCCTGTTTTTCCCCTATTGTAATAGCTCTAATGAGATATAATTCACACACCATAGAATTCACCTGTGTAAGGTGTACAATTCCGGGCCTTCTAGTATATTTGTAGAGATGTACAATCTTTGGCACAATCTAATTTTAGAATATTTTCATCAGTCCCCAAAGAAACCCCTTACCTGTTAGCAGGCTCTCCCTAGTCTGTCTCTGCTCTCTCCTACTCAGCTCAGGGCAAACACCAGTGTATTTTGCATCTTATAGATTTAATAGATTTTCTTTTTTTTCTTGGATATGTACTTAGGAGTAGAATGGCTGGGTCATTAGTAACATTTTAAAGAAATGACAAACTGTTTACAAAAAAAGTTACACCAGTTTTACACCCCTGTCAACCATGCATGACTTGTTTTTAATTGAATATTCTAAGTTAAATTATAAAGTTTATTTTTCCTTATTTATTAATAAAAATAAATGTATTAACTGATTCAGTTACTCTGATATTGATTTCAAAATATAATGTCCTATTTTTAATTTTAAATTATTTTTTTGGAATATTTAGTTACCCCATGGCCCAGCTAACGTTTTTAAGAGTAGTCATTTTTCTAGATGTTTTTTGTTCGGGAATTAAGTATATTAGTCAGTAGCCAAATAATGTATATCTTCTATACTTTGGATATATTTTTTATGGTCAACATTTGCAAATAATCCAAGCTGTGTATTTTTGAAAAGGGAATGTAATTCTTTGTAATGAGCTACAGTTTTTCAGAAAGCTATTAGTTCCATATTATCAATAGTATGATTTCTTCTCCCATCATTCATAGTTATTATTAATCTCATAGTTTATTGGGAAGATATATGCACTAACATATAGGGCTGGGGGGAAATGGTATCTAGAAACAATTCAGTATCATTAGCTATTCATATTCAGTCATGTTGAGGCAGAAATGCCCTTTTACAATTGTATCCTTGTCGATATCTTCTCGGGTTCTCCATTGTTTGCTCATGTATCCAGATTTTGTTCTATTTAGCTTGTATATACTGATGTCAAAACTTCATAATTGAGGATCTTTCATTGTAATTTAATGACTCTTTATAAATAATGTTAAATTAATTCTAATTTGTCTGACTCTAATATTGGCACATTTTCCTTCCTTTTGTTTTAAACTGGAGTGAAAATATAGCTTTGTTCAATATTTTTAGATTTTTCAGAATCACTTTAATCATATGTATTTTTCTAAGCAAATACTGTTTGATGTAATTTGTTGATCCATTCTAGAAATTAAAGTCTGCTCACAGGACAATTTAGGTCAATAATGTCTATTATTGTGATTTTTTTCTTGTACTCTACAATGTCATTCTATGGTATGCTGTTTTCTCTTCCTTGATAATCCTTTATACCATGTATTTTATAAATTAAAGTTAAATTTGTCATGCAACTTGGAATTCAATTTTATTGTGTAAGTTGAAACACATTCAGAAAAGGCAAACAAACAAACAAAAAAAGACTATTTCATTTTCTAAAATTTATAATCTCCTAAAAATTTACTGGCTGTGGAAGCAGCTACTGGGGACATGCATCAAATATATTTATTGCAAACTGCTGGCCAGTTGGGAATGAAGGAAAATAATCAGAATTTCCCATGAAAATGCTGACAGACACTCTTAAAAGAGTGAGTTTCATAGAAATTTTGTATAATGGCTCTCTCATAATAATTTGCTGTTGTATTGACTATTTTATGATAGTTTTCACAGAGATCTGGGGTGGTCAACTCACTGGTTCCCAGTAACACTTCAGTTCTTGGTTCACAGAAAGAATTATCTATGAGCTTGGACTTTTAGAACTGTTTTCCTGTTACCAAAAAAGAAAACGGCAAAAATAAATCAGATGATTCAACTAGAGTTGAATGGTCACTGTTCTCATGTTCTTAGAACAATGGTTGTTGTCCCCTCTAGAACATAAGGAAAATAATATTTTTTCCAAGTAGACTTACTAAAACCAATTTGGAGTCATTTAATAAATAAGTAAAATCTTTATTAAAAAAACACTATGGAGGTTCCTCAAAAAATCAAAAATAGAACTACCATATGACCCAGCAATTACACTACTAGAAATTTATCCAAAGACCAAAAAATGCTGATTCAAACGGGCACATGCACCCTGATGTTTATAGCAGTGCTGTCAACAATAACCAAATTATGGAAAGAGTCCAAATGTCCACTGACTGATGAATGGATAAAGATGTGGTATGTATTTTATATATTATATATATTATATATATTATATATATTATATATATTATATATATTATATATTACATTATATATTATATATATTATATTATGTATACAATATAATATATAATGGAATACTACTCAGCAATGAAAAAGAATGAAATCTTGCCATTTGCAACAACGTGGATGTAACTAGAGTGTATTATGCTAAGCGAAATAAGTCAGTCAGAGAAAGACAAATACCATATGATTTCACTCATAGGTGGTATTTGAGAAAGACAACAGATGAACATAGGAGAAGGGAAGACAAAATAAGATAAAAACGGAGAGTGAGGCAAACCATAAGAGACTCTTAAATACAGAGAACAAACTGAGGGTTGCTGGAGGGGAAGTGGGTAGGGGGATGGGCTAAATGGTTGATAGGCATTAAGGAGAGCACTTGTTGGGATGAGCACTGGGTTTCATATGTAAGGGATGAATCACTGGGTTCTGCTCCTGAAGCCAAGACTACACTGTATGTTAACTAACTTGAATTTAAATAAATAAAGAGTTCTTAATAAATAAATAAAACAATAAAAAGAGAATTTTGAGTAGGAACTGTCAGTTGTCACCAATATTCCTTCCTTCCATGGACATGGAGAAGTTTTAGCCTGGACATAGGGACCTGAAATGGAGGCCATGTTTACAGGCTACCCTGCAGTTGGATGTGGCCATGTGAAAGAGTCAGCAGATACACCATGTAAATGGAAGTCATTTATAAGTCAATTACTTGCCAAATCCTCTTCTTCACCTCTGACTCTATACTGCTGTGTGGAATGTGGAGACCATGCTACACCGTGAAAATAAGAACCACTCTAAAAGGAACCTGTGGTGTTCTATCTTCACTCATGATGGTTTGCCTCAAGACATTGAGTAGGACCAAGAAGGGCTCGGGTTCTGGAGCTGGATAGCCTGTGTTCAGTCTTGGGAAAGTTAATTTCTCTGTCTCAGTTTCCCCATTTGTAAGATGGAGATAATAAGATCCTGTAGGGTTTTGTGAGAATTAAAAGAATCAGCAAATGAGAGGCACTCAGGACAATGTCTGGTACATAACAAATGATAAAATTTATCAGACATTCTCGCCCATTTGAGAGAACAAATTTCTATCTTGTTAAAAATATTGCCATTTTAATATTTTTCTGCTAGTCACAGCCAAACTTACTTATTTTTTAATGTTTATTTTATTTATTTTGAGAGAGAGAGAGAAATGAGTAGGAGAGGGGCAGAGAGATATGGAGAGAGTGAATCCCAAGCAGACTTCACACAATCAGTGCAGAGTCCAATGTGGGGCTCAGTCTCACGAATTTTAAGATCATGACTTGAGCCAAAGTCAAGAGTTGGATGCTTAACAAACTGAGCCACCCAGTCACCCCCAAACTTACCCTTAATTAAAACAACATGTAGACAACAATTGCAAGGATAATGTAGGTTTTCATCAATGCATTTCTAACCAATTGAATAGTCTATCCAGCTTCTCCAGGGATACTACAAAGAAAATACTGGGAAAGAAAAAAAAAGAGAGAGAGAGAGAGTATGTTTAGTATTTACATATTTGTGTTGCTATGGAGATAAATAATAACTTTGCCAAGCCAGATTTTCCTTCTCCATTCATCCTGAGAGACAAAGCCATGTGAGCCTTTCTCTAAGTCATTCTATCCTGGTTATTTATGTTATGTACACACACGTGCATGTGTGTACACATAAAAACACGCACATGTATATATGTACAAATACATGGTTGTGGCTACTGGTGAGTCATTGATCTGCCTTTTACATTTATAGTTTAAAAAAAAACAGGAAAAAGACTGAAATCATAGATTCTGACAAAAGAATAATAAAAAAATGTTAGGTTGGTTCCACTGTCATAGAATGCAAAGATTGTATTTAAAAATAAATTAATCGAAATTCTAATAATATATTACTTGTTTTAAATTTATGTTAAATGTATTGTTTTTGTAACAACAACAACAAGAACAATAAAAATTGAGCACTAAATATATTTTTCTGCTACTATTTCCCAGACTGGGAACTCTTGCAGGGGTTTTGTCTAGTTTTTCAGTCTTCAAGAGTGGTGTTGTAGCTGTCGCATAGCTAGTTTGCAATAATTAAGTATTTATAGAATGAATAAATGAATGGATTTCATAGGCTCCCAGGGCTGGTAGTGACTTCATTATACAGAAAAGAAAACTAAAGCTCCAAGAAATATATAGAGTCTTGCTTAACAACTTGTAGGCACTTCAGGGTGGAAACGAGAGAAGAGCTCTTGTCCCCTGGTCCTCAATCTCATAGAATCTGTTTAACCCCCACCATATGTCTGAAATTTTAGGAGTGAGAGTTTTAACTTTTTTCTCCCATTTTTTAAGTGGTGCTGAATGATGAAAAAAAAAAAAGGATACAATTCAAACCAACGGTGATGAAAATAAATTAGGAGGAGGCATCTTGAAGGCCCAGGAACTAATAACCATGCATGGCAGCAGGCATATGTTTTTCCTGGCACAGTTTGACTCCAAATGTAAGCAAGCACAGAAGTTGGTATTTCGTTACTTTAAGCATTTGTATTATGGCATTTGTATATGTCAGTGGTGTGTAGGAAGAAAGATTAAAAAGAAATATCTTGTTATAACATATTTTGAAATGTTCTATATTTCTACAGCACGGTTTATTTTTCATTCCCTTTGTCAGCATGCAATTCTGACAATTTGGAGATAGAAAAATCTCTTAACAGACAAATCCTTTGACACAAATTCTTATGTACATAGGATATCTGACATGGGCTGCCTACATTTGAGTCCTGGCTTCATTCCATAGCTGTGTGACTTTGGCATGCAAAATAACGCTTGGGACCCATTTTTTTCTCATCTGAAAATGTACTGTTGAAATTTTAAAAAACAGTTGTAGTACCTACCTCATCAGGATGATTTGAGCATTGAATACAACAATATAGATACAGCATTTAGCACAGTCCCTGATGCTTTTGAATGGTCTATTAGTTCATTGTTTCAAGCTACTTGAAAACTCAGTCACTTAAAACAATAGGGATTTATTAATATGGTTTATAGATCCTGGAATGGTAGTACTGGCTGACTTGGGCTCAGCCGAGAAATTCTGCTGGCCTCATACATGCGTCTGAAGATTGAATGGGGCACTCTGTTCTAGCTTAGACTTGGCCAGGGCAACTTAACGGAGGAGACAACTCTGTTCTCATGTTCTCCTCATCCTCCTGGTACTCGACGGCTAACCCCGGCACGACCTTCTCAAGGAAATGGTGAAAGCATAAGAGCAAGCAAGTCTAACATGCAAACACTTTTCACAATTTTGCTTACTTATTTCTGCAAATGTCTGCTTGGCCCAAGGCATGTCTAATGCCAAGATAGGGGTATAAATGTATACCTCCAACCCATATCCCTTGATATGAAAGAACTTACAGAGTTAAAGGAATGAAGGGAAAAAAATGACAAATTGGTGCCAATAATACAATCTATTACAGTCAATTGTACAACACTAAGTAATACGAGTTCTACAATTTACTTCCTGAATCTTTATGTGTAAAATACCTAATTTTTTCCAAATCTATTGAATTGCACAGAGTACTTGTTCAAACTGTTTCTAATATAATTACGCTGAGGCTTAATGAGTGGTATAGATAGTTCCATTAGTTTAGAGCAGCCTATGTCCTTCCCAACCATCAGATAAGGGAAACTCAACAGTAAAGTTCCCATTCTCTCATTTTCAGGTGCCTTTCTTTAAGGTCATTATTTTTCCAAACATAAGACTTGGTATTGTTTTCATGGGTATAACCTTGAGTGTACTCAACTTCCTTAGTCTTTCTTTTTCCTCTCTGTTCTTTGAATTTAGTAATTTCTATTGATCTATCTTTAAAGGAACTTTGTTCTGTTGAGTCTATTTAGTAAATTTTTCATTCTGTTTTTGTAGTTTTTAGCTGAAGAGTTTACATTTATTTATTTACATAGGTTCTGCTTTTCTGTTGAGATTCTCTCATTCATTCATTAAGACCATTCTTTCCTTTAATTCTTTGAGCATATTTTTATCTTTATCTTTTGAATGAATTCATAATATATACTTTGAAGCCTATCTGCCAAATATAACAAATGGACATACTTAATGTCTTATCTACTGCTTGTCTTTTTTTTTTCTGAGTATGGATCACATTTTATGATTTCTATGTATGTCTTCTAATTTTGTATTTAACACTAGATAGCTCCAGGGTGCCTGGATGTCTCAGTCAGTTGAGCACCCAACTCTTGATTTTGGCTCAGGTCACAATCCCAGAGTTGTGGTGTGGAACTCCACATCAGGCTCTGTGCTGGGTGTGAAGCCTGCCTAAAATTCTTTCTCTCTCCCTCTGCTTCTCTCTCCCACTTGCTCTCTCTCTCTCTCTCAAATAAAAATAAAAATAAAATAAAATAAAAATAGTTCGTATATTATATAGCAACTTTGTATTCTGTTATATTGTTTTGATTATTTTCATTTTTGTTCTAAGAGGTAAGAAGTTAACTAGCTTGAACCCAACCACAATATCCGTCACTTCCATGGGATATATCAGCTGAATCACTGCATACTTCATACAGCTTCAGGCTGCTGTTATTTCAGTCCAGTCTCCTTTGGTATCCCTTTTACGTTTACAGTTTTGTCATCAGTGAAGATTCGGGCAGTGCTTCTACTCAGATTTTTGGACTTATTTTCTCTCAGTTCTCTTGAATATGGAAATTCTTGCCCTAATTGTTCTGCTTACCTCAATCTCTGTCCTCAAGCTAGTAAGGCTCAGCTCTTTGCCATGTGTGTTATATATTTGGAAAATGCCTTCAATATTAATACTTACAAAAACAGCATACTCATGGATCTCATATAGTGAAATTCCGTTTTTTAAGGAGAGGTTCTCACACTTCTCTGCTTGCATTTTCATTAAGTCCCTTCAGTCTAACCACCAGCGTGCATGATCAGCCAAGGGTTTTCACATAAGAATTGTCAGATATTGGACCCAGTTCTCTTCCAGAACAAAATTCTGTTTTTTGACACCTTGAGCTAATAAGTTCTTGAGTTTCTGCTGCCAACTCATGGGGAGTGCCCTACAGCAACTAAGCCACAAACTTGCAGTCATTACCATTTACTGCTGGAGGTTTTTTAAGAATAAATTCTCCTCTGGCTTCTGTCTGATTTTGGATACATTCCAGTGCTTTTAAATGGTTGTTTTGTGCTTTTTTTTTCCTTTTTATTTTTAATATTATGTCTAGACTACACAAGGGATTTGCAGGAGGATTCCTATGAGCACTTTACCTCACTACCATGCCATAAAATTTCTGCCTTTTGGACAATGGTAACAATGCTGACTCACCTCCCCGCTAAGGTGTTTTTAAAAGAGATAGCAGCAGGACCTGAAGAGAAGAACAAGGGACCATATGCCAAAGTATCAGTCAATCAAGGGAGGTTCTCAGGAGGTTCATAGATGAAAACCATCATGCTGTTAAATGGCAAAAACCTCGAAGAAGCTGGTATTTTAAAAATAAGACCAAGTAATAAGGCTGAGGAACAGCTGTGGGAATCAGGAAGGACACAAAACCAAGCTCTAAATCATGAGGAAGCCTGAGCATTCTTAGGGGGCTGTAGCTGAAATGTTGTCTTCATAATTGAATTAAGTAAAATGCAGTAAGTATAGCAAACATTGTAGGAAGGGAATGAGAATGTAGCAAAATAGCTATAAAAACTGTTGAAGACAGTATAGGAACTGTACTTAACAATGGGTTCTGGCACCGGAAGCTCTCCCTATCCAGACTCTGTCACTTACTAACTGTGTAACTGTGCACAGGGTATTAAACTTGCTGATACTCATTTATGAGCACACAGTAGAAACTCAGTAACTTGCAGTCACTATTATACTGTGGGAACGAGAGCTCAGAGGCTAGAGGGCACGATTTTTGGTAGAGAGGGAAAATGAGGGGATGTGTGGACAGACACTATTGCAAGGATCAGGGATTAGGAAGAGTGGATAATCTGCATTGTAAATTTGTAGTAGTGCAATCCTAAAGAAGCAAAGAGTGAGCTGGATTTAATTCTGTCACATATTAATCAAGAAATTATATAAAAGTTATGGAGAATTCCCAAGTCTTGTGGAGTAATAGAAATTTAGTGAGTAAGCAATGGCCACATTCTTTCACCCCCGCTTCCTTTTCCCAACCTCACAGAGAGTCTAAGCTAGCCAACTCCATCTCTCCGTGGGGGACACGGAGAGGGGCACAGTGATCAACATTTATTCTTGGAGTCTCTCTCTAATTCTTCTAACTTGAGTAAGGACCAATACTACTGTTTATGGCATTAGCAGCTTAAGGGAACTGCCATAGACAGGACCACAGGAAAAGAAAACAAAAAACAAGGAATTACACACACATTAGTGAGGTCTAGCTAAAGTCTTGAATTCTGGGAGAGGAAATAATGGCATCCCTAGGATTTCTACGTTGTTCATCCCAGATCTTCAAAGAAAGAGGAAAGAAGGTATTTGGAGATTCAAACTCTAAGAAGTAACCAATTCGAGTTTTAATTTGGACTGAGAAGATTACTATATAAAAGGAGAGTATTACAGAACACTAAGGTCTCCTTGTAGCTTTGTATTCTAGAACATGAAGAGAGCATGAGTGTAGAGAAGAAAGAGAATGGTATTCTTTAAATGGAGCAAGAGATCTTTAGGCCCAAAAATGACATTTGGCTGTTAAGAAGATTGTATGGTGAAATTGCTAAAAGCGTGGACTACAGAGCCAACGCCCTGGCTTTAAATCTCAACTGTGCCATTTAATAATCACTCTAACTTGTTCATATTATTTAAACTCTTTATGCCTCAGTGTCTTCATTAATAAAATGTAGATGATAGTGGCTACAATTTTCTGTGAGAATTAATCATTTAATATTTATATCTATATATAAATGTACAGGACATTAAGCATCATATTACATTATATATACTAATTATTAACTGATTTTATTTAAAAACAAAAACACTGTGAATAAATGATAAAGTCTAATTAATCCCACATGGATAGAATCAGCGTCGTGAAGCACAGGTTTACGCCAGCTGGATGATCTTGGCCATATCGCGCCCTCTCCATAAACCTGTTTCTCTATCCGCAAGATGAATGACTTCCTTCCCACCTATCTCATGAGGTTGCTGTGAAGATCAGATCATGTAATGGGTTTGAAAGATCCCTGTTGGCTGCAAAGTGCTGGACAAAATGTAGGTATATCGATAGGGAAAATATTTGGCTTTAAGAAATGAATCTCTACGTTTCCACAAGAATTTACTGTGTGGAGTCACGCCACATTTTCTCTCAACTGAAAATGTGCTTGTAGATTTGCTTTATTCTTTGAAACACTTGCTCTGTTTTTCTGTGCTAATTCCAAGATGCCACACAGTAGTTGCCTGCCTTTCACTCCTGGATTATGTGAATCCTTAAAATAAATAATGTTAGGTCTGATGTTTTAACTGGGTATTTTGAAAACATAGAATTAATGTTTAAGGTTACATGAAATATACCAAAAAATGAGAGGAGGGAAAATGAATTCATAAAAATTCAGTAAAAACATTTTTGTCTTAACAGACGACCACATCCTGGTACAGAAGTGCATTCCTAATATTCCGGCACCAGGGGTCCGTTAGGAAGAATGTTGAAGTGTTTCTTGAAAATCCCTGCACAGAGTAGATATGGTACAGGCATAGAACAGTGGGTTCTTAAGATTCAGTTTTTATTAAGTATTCAGAATGCCCACGACATTTTAAAGCAAAGAGATGAAAGTAGACAAAATGCCTTTCTGTTTTCATACAGATTCTAACCAACCCTTGTGGTTATGAAGGCACATATTAATAAGCAAACTGATCCTTTTCTACAGGAAATCCAACATAGTGTTTATTTGATGCCACCCTAAGTTACGCTCTTCTGGAGTGATGGTTCACATCTCTCCACCAACTCCTTTGTGTTGTTGCTACTCTTTGTGTCTGTTAGGAACGCCTCCAGTGTCAAGTAAAACTATGCGACTACACATAGCCTAAATTCAGTTATTTATTGTTCTGCAATAACAAGAAGTCTGGAAATACATAATTGCTGCTGGTGTTGATTTAGTGGCAAATGATATTAGAGCCCCGCATTAGCATTGCTAAGATTCACGTGATCTCACGCCTGCCCCAAGTATCACATACTTAACGCAGGCACATTCGGAGGCAAGATCGCAGTAGGGGAGGGGGTCCAAGGGCAAGTAGATCATGGGCCTGGGAATTTTTCTTCATGAAGCTTCCTATTTTCATGGAGGATATTTCCCCAAAAGCTTTCCAGTATATTTCCAGTAGTTTATATTTGATTAGCCAGAACTGTGTCACATATCTGCTAAAAGTAGATGAAGTAACTGGGCTCATCTTTTCTGATATCTGAACAAAACCATAAGTGAAGTTAGTTTGGAGGTAGGCATACTCCAGAGTAGGCCATTTGGGCTTTTATTTTGTTTATTTATTTTTTGTAATTTTATTTTATGTAGCAAAGAATTCAAAGCAAAATAATAGTTTCAGTTACAATACAAGGGATTATCTAGATTCCCCAACAATTAATATTTTACTGCATTTACTTTTTTATTCTCACGCTCTCTTCCATCTTAAACACACACATATTGATCTTTTACGAAGTAATTGAAATTAACTTGTAGATATGATCCCTTATAATTTAAAACAAATTTTTTAACATTTATTCATTTTTTGAGAGACAGAGTGAGACACAGAGTATGAGCAGGGAAGGCACAGAGAGAGAGGGAGACACAGAATCAAAATCAGGCTCCAGGCTCCAAGCTGTCAGCATAGAGCCTGATGTGGGGCTTGAACTCATGAACCATGAGATCATGACTGGAGCTGAAGTTGGATGCTCAACTGACTGAGCCACCCAGGTGCCCCTGATCCCTTATAATTTTAAATATTCCAGTATGTATGCCCTAAAAACAAAGAAGAAAAAAAAAAAAAAAACCTCCTGCATAACCACATTATACCTTTAAAATCAGGAACTTAACGTTGATGCTATACTCATAATAGTTAGATTTAGATTATGCATTTGGGCAGCAATATCACTGAAATTATACTATCTTCTCAGTATTCTGATAGCAGTATATAATAATGATTTGTCCCAGTATTGACAAGGTAAACTATGACTACACAGTTATATTGGTATCTGCTAGTTTTTCCACTCTAAAGTAACTATGTCCTTCTTTGTAATTAGAAGCGTAGTAAAACCTTGGTTTGCAAGCATAATTTGTCCCAGAAACATGCTTGTAATCCAAAGCACTTGTATATCTAACTAAATTTCCCCATAAGGAATAATGGAAACTCAGATGATTCATTCCAAACCCAAAAATATTCGTATAAAAATGATTAGAACACCGTAATGTAATACAGAATAATAAAGAAAATGCAAAATATAAAGAAAAATAAACAAATTAACCTGCACTTACCTTTGAAAACCTTCATGACTGGTGTGAGGGAGACAAGAGAGGAGGGTTATTGTGTAGCACGATTTTCACTGTCACTAACAGAATCACTGCTATCTATTGACTAATGGAATTTTTTTCTTTTCATGCAACTTTAACAAGGAATCTATCCAGGGACACTTGCTTTTGTATCCTTTTGAGGATTTCACAGAAACGTGACATCGCATTGTCATTAAACAGATTCATTGCTCACACAGCTACAGCTTTATTTGGGTGGTGCTTTTCTACAAAATTTTGTATGTTTCTCACATTTTACTTATCTTGCTAATCTCATTTGAAGTGAGAGATTCCTCCACCTTTTTCTCCTCCTCTTCTGCAGACTAGACACAGACATAGACTCATAAAATTTTGCTATTTCGGGCATTCACATATCTCGTTCATATATACTTCTTAGTGACTTCCTTCTTAACTTCCACAGTAATCATCTCCTCTTTGTTGTTGTTGTTTTTTTGTTTTTTGATTGAGAGAGAGAGAGGCAGACCGAATGTAAGCAGGGGAGGGGAAGAGGGAGACAGAAACATACAATGTGAAACAGATTCCAAGCTCCAAGCTGTCTGCATAGAGCCCGATGAAGGGCTGGAACTTGTGAACCACGATATCATGACCTGAGCTGAAATCGGCCGCTCAATTGACTGAGCCACCCAGGGCCCCCTCCTTCTCACTCGCTTTCTTTTCAAACTTTTTATGCATGGGGTCCATTGTACACCCTTGCATGATGTTGACTACAGCATTAATGAACTTTTGTCATATATTGTATTGGATGTAACAGGCAATAAGGCAGCAGAGGAAAGGGTCTATATCTGTAGGCAGCAGACTTAGAGTAACCCCCTTATTTTCAATAGATAGATAATAATACCTCATTATTATCTAGGCTTAGAAGCAAAGCATTCCTAGGCTTACTCCTATATAGAAAAACAAAGGGCTGTCCATAGGTGCTTTGAAGTGACAAAAACTACACTAGTGCCAGTTGTGGGCACCTTCCAATGTTCTGAAAAATTACTGATTTCTGCAAAACACCTCACCTGAGACCATTTGAGCATGGGAGGTGATCACCCACAATCCCACAGTAAGAGAAAGAAAAAAAACCACTAGCTCAGTTGTGATCATATGATGCTTGCCATCAAATACTATTCCTATTGCAAGACATCGTTCTTTTAACAACTAAAAATTCATTAGAACTGTTTACTCGTGCTGCAGAACATTTGCAGCAAGTAATTCCCAATCAAGGGGGGCCTGGGTGGCTCAGTCAATTGAGCGACCGACTTCAGCTCAGGTCATGATCTCGTGGTTCACAAGTTCCAGCCGTTCATCAGGCTCTGTGTAGACAGCTTGGAGCATAGAACCTGCTTCACATTCTGTGTTTCTGTCTCTCTCTTCCCCTCCCCTACTTTAAGACTATGAAAATATCCTACTTTTCGTTAAACTCTCACTTATTACTTTCAACAGCCATTGATTGTTACTCTAATCAGTTAGGGTTATGATGGTTATTAGATGGTTATTTTATAATTCAATAACTCCATCTACATTGATTAGTTTACATACTACTATTAGGAAGAACTTTCTTTTCTCCCCGTTACTTCACTTATATCAATATAGATTTATAGATTCCTACTTTTTTCAATGGATTAATATCCAATGACATTATTTTGATGATAAATTTACCTTTTATATGGCCAGTGATAGCCCATCCAAATTGACCTCTGTATCCTGGTAATGAGGTATTATTATTATTCCTGGAACACTTTTTTCCTTTCTGTCAAAATAAATTGTTCCATATTCAACATGTATTTTTGTAGTCCCAAGCCCAAAAATCACCCATTTCTACAATAAGTCCTCATTCCTTTTAGTGGAGAATGTTATTTGTAAATGTTATTTGTAAACCAGCATCTGGGATCTACATGTATTCATTGCTACTTAGATTTCATTGCTTTCAGTCTTCTTAGGAAACAGAGCTAAGAAATATGTATGCATATACCTACATATTATACACACATGTTTGCTTTTATATTTGTTTATATATCTATCTATTGAAAATAATGGGTTTACTCCAGTACCTCCAATTCTAATCTAAACTTTAAAATGATCTAGCATTCCCCCTTTCCAATTTCTAACTCTCCTTCTCCAACAGTGAGAAACATGGTTTCATTATCCTTTATATGTTAATTTATTTGTTCAAGTCTCTTCCTTGTAACCAATATCCCAGCAAGACCAGTTCTTGGCCATAGCACCACCTCTGTCTGGTTCAATATGACGATACCATAGACTTCTTGTTTACCTTTCCTGCCTCAGGGCATTGGCCACTTTTTTGCTCTGTTTTCTTCTTGCTTCAACCCTATATCTTTACTTGGCCCTAGATTGAATTATTTTCTCATCATTTGACATATAAATATTTTGGTCCAGTGTATTATAATCAGTGTTTTAGAACTACTCTGGCACAAATCCACAGAAATAAATTGATTGACCCATTCAGTTGGAACAGTCACAGGCTCATGTGAACAATGAGGGATACATAAATTAATGAGTAGAAAAATAAAAGCAATCACAAATTACCAAAATATTTGCTCAAATCTCACTATTTCTTTCACCAATAGAATGTGGTTCAACATTACACCATAGCCTTTTTCCCAAACTTTCCATATTTATTTATTTTGTTTTTTCCCAAATTTTTGTTTAAATTCTAGTTAGTTAACATACAGTATAATACTGGTTCCAGAAATATAATTTATCTTATTTTTATTATTTTTATTTATTTTATTTTTATTATTTATTTTATTTATATTTATTATTATTATTTTATTTTTAAGTTTATTTATTTATTTTGAGAGAGTGTGTGTATGGGGCAGGGACAGAGATAGAGGGAGAGAGAGAAAATCCCAAGCAGCCTCTGCACTGTCAGCACAGAGCCCAACACAGTGCTCAAGCTCATGAGTCGTGAAATCGTGACCCTTGAGCCAAAATCAAGAGTTGGATGCTCTACTGACTGAGCCACTCAGGTGCCCTTCAGAAGTAAAATTTAGTGATTCATCACTTACATATAGCACCCAATGCTCACCATAACAAGTGCCCTTCTTAATACCCATCAAACCTTCCATATTTAAAACCTGACTCATTTTTTATGCTAGTATAACTCATTATGCCTACTTTTTCCAGGCATGATACCTTCCATGAAACTGTCTGTTTGCCAGTCTCCAGCTAACGTTCAAGCTCTTTGAAGATAAGAACTGTCATTTACTTTCATATCTCCAGAGCTTTGATAAACATTTGCCAAATCACAGTCATTCAATAACTAAATAGTGCCACCATTAGTTAAAATGAATATACACAACCATTAAGTGAATGATCTAATCTTTTTCTGTTATTTTTCTTTTTGAGAATATTTTGATTGTGTTCCTTTTTCTTATGGATCTTTAATACATTTTGATAAAAGTCTGTTAAACATTTATGCACTAGGTTACTTGAACCCACTTTCCTATGTCGATTGTTCTTTAAATACCTATATTCAACACATTACAACAACCTTACACTCTTACCTACACAAGCTCCAGTAAGTTTTCTTGGCAGAAATACACCAACATCTCAAAATCAATGTTTCCAAAATTACCTCTATATTTCAAAATTCTATAGCCATGATTCCATTATCATTGGTTTCATCTCAGCATTATTGGACATAGTTGATGACTCCATCCTTTCTGAAATTCTTCTCTTGGCTCGAATGACACCATATGCTTCTGGCTTCCCCCTTTACCTCACTGGAGCTCTTCTTTGCTGGTTTCTTTCCCTCTCTTTGCCCTCTAAATATTGCAGAGACCTTAGGCTCAGTCCAGGGATTTCACTTCTCCTCAACATTTGCTATATCATTCACCCAGTGTTTTAGTTTTAAACATCATTGGCATCTCAAAAAATCCAAAATATTTCTTCCGTCCCTGAATTATTTCTCAAATTCATATATACAACTACTATTTAGTATCTTTATTTGGTTGCCTAATGTGCACCTAAGACTTAGACTTTCTCTCTTGATTGCCTCCTTGGATCCTTCTCATTAATTTTTCCTATTTATAGTAGATGGCCCCACCATCTGCCTCATTGCTCAAGCTCGACATCTAAGATCTATTCTCTCTTTCTCTTGTATCTAATCCATCAGTGTATCTTCTTGACTTCTAAAGCACATCCCAAAATTGACCTCTTTCCATCTTTTCGGGCTGCTCCCTGTCCATGTTACCATTTTTTTTATCATCTAAACTACTAATATTGTCTACCAACTAGTTTTCTTGTCGTCACTCTTAAGCCACTACAATATATTCTCTATATTTGGGAGGTCATTCCTTGCATTACAAATCAGATTATGCCATACTCTTAAAAGGTTTTACCTCAAAAATTTGCTATTGCCTTCTAATAAATCCAAACTCTTAACTCTCGCTAGTCACTGTTTACTTCTTCAATGTCTAAGGCTACTTTCCAACTTTTAAACTATGCCCCAGACAAGCCCTCGTTTTTAAAATTCCTTGAACACAACAAAAATGTTCTTCCTGTCTGCTCCTCCTGTTTATATTGCTTTCCCCTAATCTTGTCATGGCTAGCTCCTTCTTGCCATTTATATCTCAGCTTAAATATCATCTTACCAGAGATATCTACCAAGGTACCTCATCTCAAAGTCATAAGCAATTGCCCTTTAAAACAGCAGCATATTTTAATTTCTTACTTATCCCTAATCAATACCATATAATATTTTCTTGTTCATTTTTCCTTTAATTGCTTGATGCTCCTTGGTATAAGTCAGGACCTTGTCTATCTTTTTCACCAGTATATTCCCAGTGCCCACAATGGTACACATACTGGCCACTCAAATACTTGCTCATTGAATGAATTCTTAATCACATCATTTCACTCACCAGCATGTGGCAAAGAAACTCCAACATGGGTGCCTTTGGGGAAGGTTATGAGGTTTTACAATAAACTTAATGCTGCTTTTTAACTCTGGCTGCTTTGGAAGGTAGATATCCTCTTGGGCCTGCCTACTTGCTTTTCCTCTAAAACTACGTTGTGCCAAATAACTCTCAGTGATGTGCAATACCTGAATACTTGAAATATGACTAGTGCAACTGGGGAACTGAATATCTAATTTTATTTCATTTAGATTTAAGTAGCCACATGTGGCTAATGGCCATCATTCTGGATAGATAGCTCTAGAGAGAAATTTCCTCCATTGGAGACAGTTTCTCTGTCTTAATTTATCTCTACATCTTGAGTACTGAGCAGGTTTCTGATGCAACACAGATGCTCATTAGGCTGAATGAAATTCTTGCATCCAAAGTGGCACTGGATGGCAAGATAGTGAGAATCCTTAGCCTTGCTGGAGAGAGACAGGGAATCCAAGTGATGCCTCGGTGGTACAAAAGGCTCCCATATGGTGTCTCCTCTTCAGTGTAGTGTGGAAATAGTACACGCCTTAAGGTTTGGAGATAATAATCCAGGATGCTCACCTGCTATTTACGAGCTTTTTGACTTCAGTCGAGGCTGCATAGCCACTTCCAAGCTTATTTTTCCTCACCTGTAAAATGGTGAAGTTAAAGAATGCAGCTTATAACTCACTGGATTTTTATAGGAATCCATCGAGGCCAAGAATAGGAAAACCAAGCTGTAAATTGTGAAGTGGTCTGTAAGTATATGGTTTTGTTATTAGCCCCTCAGATTGGTCCTGTTGGCAGATAAATATTAGGAGTCAGTTATCAAACATCACATCATCTAGACAGTCTTGGCCCTAGAAATGTTGGCATCTGCTCATTTTACTCCATGATGGAAAAGAATAAATAAATCATAAATGATTAATTTAGACTTCCCTCTATGCCTCCCGTTAACAGCTCAAAGCCCCCACCACACAGCAGGCTTGGTGATGAACTGCTGTGGTAGAACCTTCAAGACGGCGGCTAACCCCTTCTCCAAGTACAACCAGCTGTGAAAACAAATTTAGCTCCACCAACATTGCAAAGGCGCAAAGCCTTTTCGTAGGTTAGAGATATAATGTTCACCCCATTCAGAGGAACCCAAACCAAATACCAATGGCTTGTGGGGTAAGAGGATATTAAACATAATAGACAGATTATCTACTAGTTTACTGAAGGTGAAGGAAGAGACGTTTGTCATAGCTTTCCTAGAAAATGAGACTTTATCAAAGGGAGAGAGGGTGAAAGGTCACCAGTTCTATTGGTGCGATTATTATCTTTACATAGCTGGAGTGGCAAAAGAAATGATCCCAAACAGAGCAAAACAAAACAGACCTCACCGAAGCACTTCAAGATGAGCCCCCAAGAAGCCATCACACCAGACCCGCTGGCTTCATCTCAATTTATCATCTCAGGTCTTGTTGACAAGAGTTGATCGTGTTTTCCATCTATACAGGCTGCAGCAGGTTTCATCATGACACACCACTTGGTGGACACTGAGAATGGTTATTTTTTAGGAAAAAATCGTTAGAGCAAAAATGGTACTACCATTTTTGAGTACGTACTACGTCCCTGAAACTATGCCTTCTATTTATCTCAATTGACAAGCCACAAAATAAGTTACTGTTACCACTTTGCAAATGAAACAATTTGGGCTTAAGCAAATTGGCCCATCATAGCTGGCTTCAGAGAAATGTTTGCTTTTCGTGTTAATAAATATGGTAATGAGTATCATATCAGAAACAGCCACTTATATAAAGTATCTTTCCTAGTGCCGCAAAAAATGTACACATAAGAGACTTGATAAGCAATGCCTGTAAGGTATTTCTGTCAACATGTTTTGCTCACATCTCCATACAGTTTCTTATCTTGGAAAACTTGGAAATCTCAAGAAACTTCTTCTGTTCAAGCTAGTTAGCTTTTATTCCTCTTTTATCTGTTCTGAGTGGTCTATTCTTACCTGGTTAATTGCATTGACCCCTCCCCAGCATCTGGATGCATCTGCTCTGTCTAGCCCCTGACATTTAGCATGTGCCTTAGTTGATCTGCCTTGTTCCTCCGTAAACATGGCTGTTTGGAGTTTCCCAGTTCTTTACATTAAAAAATGAGACTTTCCCACATACCCTTCTCAGAACCAGGAGTAAACCCAGAACTGCTACTTCCCTTGACACTTTCCACTACACTGATATATTTCATATTTTAATGGAAATAACTATGATTTAATAAACTCTAATGTCACAACATGAGCTGAAGCTTTAAAAAAATGATTGCAGCTAACATTTATTGTTTTCTATATAACAGGTAGTTTACTGAGCCTTCACACACAGCCACACATTTAATCATAAAATAACATAATGAAATGGACATCATGATCATTTTTATTTAACAAATGAGTAAATTCAGGCAGAGTGAGTTCAAAAATTAGTCTAGGACCACATAGGGGCCAACTAGTAAATGAAAGTCTGACTCCAAACTTGTATTCTTATGTGATCTAGAGTGGTAGCATGTTAAAAAGTACATAGACTTTGAAGCCAGAGCCTTGACTCAGACCATCTCTACCACTTCCCGTGTGCCAACCTTCCCACCACAAACAAGCTGGTCAACATTTCCGCATGGTGGTTACACGCGTGAGTTCTGGGATTGGACTATCTGAGTTGGCTCCACCACTTCTTACCAGTTACTGAAAGCTTGGACAATTGGCATGGCCATTCTCCGTGTCAGCTTCCTCATCTATAAATCAAGGATAATGGTGGTATCTTTCCCCACAGATGATTAAAGGAGTTAATACAGGTAAAGTGTTTATAACACTGCTTGGCCCAGAATAAACAGGTAACAAATAATAGCTGAGATTGTTGTTATGGTTGAGATCTGGGGTCCTCACTTGTTAAATGAAGAGGGCATCTCCCCTGTCTGATCCGAGTGTGGTGGAAATGGGGAGGTCAAAACCACCCAACAGTGGGTCCTATTACCTTTTTGCTTTGGTAGATGCTTTGGAGAAGTCCCTGAACCTCTGCAGCAATTTTCAGAGGAAGTATGGATAAAGACATTTTCTAGGGCCTGGGGGCTGCATCTGCTTCATTTTTTTCTTTTTCTGGACCATTTACTGACTTGGTTCCCTCACAGCCTGTCCATACAGGACAAGCACGCGGACAAGCTTTCAGAGCCAGGCAGACAGGAGGGATAGTAGAACCAGCAGAGATATGAGTCAGACAGCCCCGACCTCAAGCCCTGCCTCCCACGCTCCACAGGCTGGTCTTGGCCAGGTCACCCACACCCTCTGAGCCAGGTCTGACACCTCTGGAATTCAGAAAGCATCACCAGCCTTGTGGACTATCATGTCATCTTAAATGTACTGTATGTAAAGCTTATGAGAGAACTGTTTTCCACCCAGCTTCACTTCACCAAACCCTCAGGGTCATGAGCAACTCTATCATCTCCTGGTATCAGTTCAAGCTATGGGCTGTATCTTTCCAATGTAAAAAAAAAAAAAAAAAAAAAAAAAAAAAAGAGGGGGGAATAAAAACCCACATTGTGTGATTAATTTAAGTGCATGAGAATTGTAGCATTGATGGTTGGTTAAATAGAGTTCTGTGCTTAGGCTAAGCACTGATTTCATCCAGGTAGAGTATACCCTTAATTACTGAGTATAAGTAACACTTGAATACAGTAGTATGGATTTGGTTTAAGGAAAGTGGAGTACTGGTTCAGTTTAACTAAATTGATGCAGTTCAAGTAAGAGCTAAAATACAGCGTCAAGTTGAGACACAGAGATGAGCCCCTGCTAAGGCAGAGCATGAGGGTGGTGAGGTGGGACAGGTTTCATGTGGCTTCATGTTCTGACTGCCTCACTGTTCCCTCCCTCCTCCACCTTCGAGACCACCACTAGGACCCCAAGTTCTTCTAAAATCTTAAAGATAAATACATAATGAAATACTCATATGTGTAATTCATTCTAACAGTATTTAATAAACACTCACTGTATTACAGGCCTCAGAATATAAGTACTCAGGACATAGTGCACATGATGTACTCAAAGAGATTTAATAAACAGACAATTTTCCTTGGACTTAGAAAATAAGAAAAATTCATCAGCTATGGATTCCTCTCAGGGAATTTGCTGGAGTCTAATGGGGGAAGAGAAAGTTGGGGCAGGAGAAAAGCCACTGATAAAAGCCCCCAGAGTTTGGGGGGGCGAGTAGCTGTGACTGTCGAAACCCCCACACATTCCAAAGCCGGGTGTACAAAACTCACAGGGAGCATACTTTCTGAAACAGCCTCGTGGGCTCAGTAAACAGAACCCAAGCCACTTGACTTCTACTTTCGCTGCATTTTTCCATTTGATCTTCCCGGGTTAAATAAAGCCCATTTTGTGCACCACTTTGAAGAGGTCTAGGAAGGTGTAACAGACACCAGGCACCGAAGCAGCAGAATGTCCTGGAAGAAGCATCTTACTGGTTTTAGCAGGCCATGCATCTCAACCCAATGCCAGATGACTGGACTCCCCCTCAACCCCAACAATAGGTACTTCTGTTTCCTCATCCATCGCACAAGTAGGTCCCACAATACTGCAGACTCCACTAGCCCTAGTATTGTTCGAGTCTGTAAATTTTCCAGTACAAACTGGCCAGGCAAAAGATGTCTTCCTTCCTGGCCTTCCACTGTCACTTTAGAGTTATGCCTGTCCTGGTCTCTTTGGATTCTTATTTGCCTTCCTGACACCTGAATATGGACATTGTGCCGAAACACAAAGTAATGAATTTCTGCTTCCAAATGTTGTTTGACACCAAGGAACCCTGCAGTGGGGAAAATGTGTTTCAGTGGAAAACAAAGATGCTTTGTCTACTTCCAGTGCCAACCCTCACAGGCTCTGGTCTTGGCTCATCCTAGTCTTCAAGCTCTTTGCAATTCTGTAAATTGTTGACAACCTGTAACGATATAAAGTAATCTTTGTCTATAGACATGCAAATCCAGTCCTGTCCTTAGAGGTCTAATCCACTCTCCTCCTCACCTTTGAGTAAATAGTTTTGTAGGCCGGTAGTACTGATCTATAAATGTGTGTTCTTCAGATTTTCTTTAGAATTAAGGACACACTTTTACTGATCATTAACCCTCAACCTTCGCATCATGAATGGGAAACTCAGGTAGAGGGCGGCTTGGAGGGGTGGTAAAAATGCTTTTACTTCCAGAGTCTGATACCTTAGGCGCTTGGTGGGCCCACATTATGCTAATACTAAATAAACTGTTAGGATTTTTTTTCACTTTAAACAACAACAACAACATTTTTTTTTAAGGTAGGCATATTAGTTTGCTGGGGCTGCCATGACAAAATACCACAGACTGAGTGATTCAAACAACAGAAATCTATTTTCTCATAGTTCTGGAGGTTGGAAGTCAAGGATCAAGGTGTTGTTTCCTTCTGAGGGCTGTGAGGGAAAGTTCTGATCCAAGCCTGTTTCCTTGGCTTGTTGATAACTGTCTTTTCTCAAGATCTTTGTATCATTGTCCTCTTGTTGAGATCTATGTCACATTTCCTCTTCCCCTATGATACCAGTCACCTTGGAATAGGGCTAACCCTAATAACCACAGTTTAAATTTAAGTAGCTCTTTAAAGACCCTATGTCTAAATCTAGTCAAGTCTCATTCTGAAGTTTAAGGTTTAGGACTTCACATATGAACGGTTTGGCATGGCAATTCAACCCCTAACAATCAATAGGACTGAGCAAAACTCAGTATGCCACTTTGCTTTGGATCATCTATGGCCCTTATGACTACCGAGGCAACAGAATTGAAAGAGACGAGTGCACTTCACCATATCCTCTGCTAGCAGCGGTTAAGGGCCTTGTTTGTTGCAATGACTCACAGTCCAACACTCCTTAAACTAAAGCAAGGCCCTTCTGACTTTCTCCAGGATCCTCGGGTTTCCTGCCCAATATGCCAGTTTTAGTACGCCATAACCAATTCCCTAAATGTAACTAACAGTACTCCAAATGAGAGCTGCCCAATTTAGCAAACCAAAATATAAAACACCTAATTACCTTTGATTTACAGATAAATAATGAATTGGTTTTTATTAGTATTAGTATATCCCATGCAATATTTGAGAGACCCTTATACTAAAGTTAATTGTTATTAATCTGAAATCCAAATTTAACCGGATGCCCTGTTTTTCATTTGGCAATGCTACTCAAAGATATACAGACGTTATTATATGTAGAGTTCTCACTTGTCACTTCCGCGCACTTTACGTAAATAAATCTTCATCACCTCTTGCTATGGACTGAATGTGTCCCTGCCCAAATTCATATGTCAAAGTCCCAATACCCAGTGTGGCTGTATTTGGAGATGGGGCCCCTAAGGATGCAATTAAGATTAAATGAGGTCAGAAGAGTGAGGTCCTTATAGGATTAGTGTCCTTATAAAAAGAGACACCAGAGAACTCTCTTTCCTTCTGTCTCCATGCACACATAAAGAAGTCATGTGAACACACAGTGAGCTGGCCCAGAGGTGAACAGAAGAAGGCTTAAAAACTAATCTACCTTGCCAGAACCTTGTTCTTAGACTTATCAGCCTCTTGAACTAAGAAAAAATAAACTTCTGTTGTGTTAGCCTCTCAGTCTATAAAATTTTGATATGAAAGCCCTAAAAAATTAATATAAACTTTAAAACAGTTCACCAGGGACTATTATACAGTGTATGGCACAGAATTAGGTGACCATTTACTTCTTGAATGAGTGACAGGTTTATTCATTTTGGATCCTCTGAGTGAAGTGGGTACCCACCTTCTCTTTTAGGAACGAATCTGCTTAACCAGCCTATGCTGGAACCTGTCCTAATACACCACTCCATGTTGCCAATGCCTGTTCGTTTGCCTGCCTATCACCAGGGATTCTGGAAGACAAGGACTGTAAGCCGTTCTTCATTGTTATGCCTCTAACATTAAGCAAAGTCCTTCCCACGCTGAATGCTCATGATTTGCAATGGCACACATTCAAGAGAAAAAAAAAGTTGATATGTAATGAAATGTGATATTGGTTAAAGTGTTTGGGACTTGGGATATTGATGGTTCTAGGGGGCTGAAGTCAGTTTCCAAACACCTCCTTCAAATTCCCCAATTAAAATATTCTGTAACCACTGTGTTTAGAGGCAAGCCACGTATCTGAGTACACATGTCCAGGCACTGCTGGAATGAGATCAAATGTTTCCTGTCGGACCTGGGTCTCAACAGCCCTTGGGGGGACTCTCAATGACCCTTAGAGCCGGTGTGAAAGTGGACCAGCAGCCAGATGGCTTCACATTTCCACATTCCTTCAGCTTGTTTTCCTACTGTGGCAGATACTCAAGAGCATCCCAAATCCTCAAGAGAGATGGGATTTCAGGAAGATCCTTGTCACTTTTAGAAAACAGGAGATATGAACTCTTGAGCGCAATGAAGAAAGAGAACCTTTAAAACCTACACCAACAGTTTTTAAGCTATCTGCAATGATAGAAGAAAAATATCCAAATGAATAGTTGTTGGTTTTTTTTTTTTTTCAGCATTCAGTCACCTGGGGACAAAAGTCCCCCACATATATCCACTCCTGGAGATTAAGACAGGTCAGGGATCACAGAGTTGTGGCCACACAAACAGATTATCCTGTTTCCTGAGACATCATTTATGTTGCAGCTGCCTCCTTGGAGGAAGATCATGAATCACATTGTTCTTCTCTCTTCCATTTGATCCAACACCATGTAAATAAGCAATGTTGAATGGGAAAGAAAACATTACAGGCAAATGATTTCAATACAGTTGGAACTGCTTACCTTGTGTAAGCAATCTGCTTGCTCAGTAACAAGGTCTAGAAAGAGGTAGTCTTTCTAGATACTAAAAAGAAGCAGCTTGGAGATGAATAGCTTGGATAAATTAATAAGAAAAAAATTATTTACCTTTGACTATGTAACAAGTAAAATTTCACCCCACTACACTGGGGTGGTGATAATGGTTCTACTTTTTATAAATTGTGATAAGAAAACATGCCTCAAGTCATTTAATAAAGAGGCAAACTCAGCCTTTGGTCTCTCGCCTCTCTGTCTCTATGTAATTAATTTATTAACTTAGTGAATATTTAACTGTAATTAGCTGTGCAAATGATCAATAACTATTGAATTAAAGAATGAATAACTTTATTTGATCTCATTTTATCTAACATTGAACTAATTAAACTGAAATACAAAGAGGTTGAAGAATTTACCTATTTCCACATATCAGAAAGCAGAGTTTTGACCTTTTCTCTCTTATGAAGGAATTAAAAGATTAGAGAAGTCAATTTTTAAGGTATAAGATAATATGAGAGAACAAGCTATCAATAAGATATTACCATGTGCCATTGTTTGGAATAAGTTGTTTTGTGATAAGTTGTTTCTTAATGTATTCACAAATGACTGTCCGACAAAGTCTCGCTCTGCTATAAACAGGATAAAAAGGTAAAAAGTAGAGATCAAGGTACTGAGAAAGATGCCACTAAACAACTGGCCACCAAAATGAGTGAAGTATTTGGCTTGGATTAAATAGTGTGATAAAGTTGAAAAAACCGCAACAGTATCGCGTAGCTTAAATATGTGTGATATGTTTCTTCATTGTGCTTCATGTAAAATTTCTCGATTTGGGGTAGGTCTGTCTGAGTGTGGATTCCAGCTCTACCAAATAGCATGTGTAGTCCTTGAGAGAACCACCTACCTCTCTGAGGAAAGGGTATACTAATTATAGCTACTTCATTTAATATTATGATGATTTATGAGATAATCCTTCCAAAGCATACAAAATATGTCTGACATATAATGCACCTATAAAAATAAAATGAAATTATTTAATGAAAGCAAACTTTAAAAAAATAATATATTTATGCCATGACATAAAATGGCCTTACTTTATTTTACTAATACCATCACAGTTGTGGTTAGACAACTTTAGATGTTAAAAATAGGATTATATCACCATGCCTTCTTTGACCTATTTTCCCTATTAATGATCTAAGACTTACTTTGTTTAGAACTTCGTTATTAATCAAAGTAGTCAGAAAATCAATAAATATCTAATCATATAGATATCAATCTTAGTTCTAAATTAGCACTGTGATGTTTATAGAGGGAGAAGGGCTAGTACTAACCAGCAATAGAACAATGGAATATTACAGATAAGCACTGAATTAGTAATTAGTGTAACTTCATACAAGTTTTCTTTCAAGTTACATTGTGTCTCTGGGTCTTAGATTCCTCATCTGGACACAATGGGCTTGAGCAAAATTCTATGTATGCTCGCTTCCATTTTTCTCAAATGGAAGTTATTACCATTTTAATGTTGCTTTAGTAATATCATACAAGTATCAGTAACAATTATTATTATAAATAATTTGAGTTCTTCTCCTTCCTCAATCACTGCCTCAGTCATTAAACCCAATTACCTCATTATCTGAATTCACATGGATTATAATCCTGAAAGGCATGTACAAGACTGGCTTTGAAGAAACCAATGTGTCACCTCATGCATTCATAAAATAATCAAAAGTGTTGAGGCCATATGGTAAAAGGCCCAAGGCTCGCTGCCTCCTTTCCCCAATCTCTCCTTTGACTTCCATTTCCATTCCACATTTTGGAGTATTTATTTACCTTAAGCTTAGAGGAGACCCTGCAGTCCCTGAAGGGGATATGGAGAGATTCAGTTCTAAAGAGGGACTTGGGAGAAAACCATATTTCATGCCCACTGGCATTTGGAAGGCTGTCCAACTATCTGTTGGGAAGTTTCTTGCAAAGAGTATAAACAGAGAGTTAGAGGGTGGCCACGCATTGGACTTCCCATCTGACTTGAAGCTCTCAGCACCTCCAGTTCACCATCTGCAAGATAGATCATCAGAATGTAACAGACCATTTATTCTGATGACCTTGTTTCACTGATGTAGAAATCGGAGGCCCTGAGAGTGAAACAATGTGCCCAAGGTCACAGAATGCGTTAACGTTCTTCTCAATCAGAGACCACACTCTAGGCGATCCCTTTCCTTCTTTTAAGTCAAGCATGAGTGTGTGACGAGAAAGAATGTGGATAATTGTAAATAACCAGGCACTATTTAGTCACCTTGCATGCTTAAGCCACACAATGAATTTGGTTTGCTGGAGTGGCTTTTCTTTCAAGAAAACCTTAGCTGGATAGTTTCTATTCAAATTCTGCATCTTTAGCCTATGGGTTACCCTCTGTTTCCTTCTGTGTAAAACAAGGATAATTACATCTACTTCGTGGAATTCCTGCTGCACTAAAATGAAACGTGATAACATTTGCTAAGGAGTAGAGCACAGTGCCTGACACATGGTGGGGATTCTAAAATACACTTTTATCCTATGACTCCACTGACCTGCGATCATCACACTTCAGTCCCCAACAATCAGGCATTCTTCAAAGAACACCCAGAGAAATTTCATTCAACTGCTACCTTTCAAATATTTCTTTTTTTCCCTTTTTTATTAGTCACCTTGTGGAAGGATTCCTACTAAAAATGCTTTGCAAGAAAGTGAGAAAGGAATTCTAAGAAATAACTGTTATGAGACTTCCAGTTAAAGGAAGTAGATAGAGCACAGACATACGTCTGCAAACACACATTATACATACACATTACTTCAATCTCTCTCCCCAAACGGCTCCTCCCCTCAAAAAAAAAAATCACTAAAGGGACAGGTAAATTATTTTTAAAGGCATACATTTGTAAGAACAAAGACGAGAGAATCATGTAACAATTTTGGAAGCTGGAAAGCAGATGCTTGAGTTGTAGTAACTAACTTAGCAGACCCACAGAAATAGATTTTTAAGCTGGCAGTGAAGGAATCCAAGAAACAACTTGACTTGCGCCACAGAACTCCTGAAAGCCTCAAAAATGGGCAGCATCATATAACTCTGAGGATGGGAGAGAAGGTGGGACAAAATGCAAAAGGAACAGGTTGAAACACTATTGAAAAACAATCAGATCACTAGATCTCTCTCCCTTGCTTATACAGCATTTCACTCACCCAGTAGAAAAGGTGAGGGTTATTCCTAAAAAAGGTAAAATAAAAAGTCTCTGGACAGGCAGATGCCAGGCACATTTGGGTATGAAGATGGGGGTGCTGTGGTGGAAACAGGAAACACAACTACAAGTTCACACACTCAAAGATGAGTCACGGAGACCTCCCTGCTGTCTCCCTACACAGCTTTTCGAGTGCTGGCAACCACTTACATCCTAGAGATTGGAAGAGTCCCTTCTAGAGAGTTGGAATAGTCCAAGAGAAAAGACCTTAACATACTGGCTTCAGGAGTTTCTGATGAAAACAGCCAGCTAAGTCTCCCTATAGTGGAAAAACCAACTGACAGAATTGAAACTTCTAATCAGATATCAGTGCCTATCCTTATAAATTGGCAAGCAGCTAAGGTCACCTGGCATTGAAAAAGAGTATCCTATAGAAAAGTCAGAGACGAGAGACAGAAAGCGAAACAGAAAGAGAGAGAGAAAGAAATTGGAAAAAGATGAACTTTCTTTAAGAAAGAAGAAAACTTAACAAGAATACAATCTTTGGTATCTTCCAAGGGATAAGAGAATATATCCAATCTACAAAACAAGAACAGAAAGCTATGAATCAGGAACCCCCAAAGAGCAACAAAAAGAGCTCTTAGAATTCTGAGAAATATGCGTGAATACAGAGAAATATGCAAAAACATGAGAGAAGAAATGAAAAACCAGCAGAGGCTTTTCAAAATAAAATTCAATAAATCTCATAGAAAGTAGACCAGAAGAATAAAGGTTTAAAATGAATGAAACAAAACAAAACAAAAAAGTGACTCATACAAGAGATTTAACATCCACATATTAGTAATTGCTGTCAGAAAAAGTAGAAAATTTGGAGGAAATGAATTCACCAGAGAAATAACTAGTTCCCCAAGTCTGAAGCACATAAGTTTCTGTTTCAAAAGGCTTAGCATATGCATGGAAACAATCCTACATCAAAACACACTATCAGAAAGTTTCAGAACATTGGAGTGGAAGAAAAAAACAACATTCCACAAGCTTCCAGACAAGGGGCCAGGTATTGCAGAGGAGGGAATAAGTATTATATACAGGATCAAGAATCAATATAACATTGCACTTCTCAACAGCAACACAGGAAGCTAGAAAGCAATGGAGAAAAGCACTAAAAATTCTGGGGGAAATGATTTGCCCCCTAAGACTCTTCCGCACAATCCGCTGGTTTCATATGAAGACACAACAAGGGTATTACTAGGCAGGCAAGTTCTTAAAGTTTCTAATAATGTATTCTTTCTCAGAAACCACCTGGCAGATTTGCTTTTCCTTTTCTGAAAAAGGGCATAAGCCAGGAAAGAGGAAACAATGGAATAATCACCAAGAAGGTGACCTGATACAAGAGAGAGACAAAACGGATCCCTGGAGTGAAAGGCAGTGATGGAATTGTCTGAGCAGCAGGCCAGGGAGGGGCAGTCAAGAAGGGCTGACTCTCAGAAAATGACATTTTTACATGCCTGAGGTATTTGTGTGTATTCGAAAGAGATTTACACAACTGGGGAAGAGTTCAGAGTTGAATTAATCATACATATATAGAACACAAGCAAATGAAACAAGGAAAAATCATTGACTTCGTATTTTGCAGAAAAGCAAAGACAGTCACATTACATTATATGGGTCAATTAATAGTAGCACATGCATAGTCATAATAATGTAATACTGAATATTGAACTCAAAAAATTGCTAGCTAAGTATATGGGACAGTGGAGCGATTGGAAATACGGAGGAGAGTAAGAGAGATAAAGAAGGGCTAGTTGTGGGGAGGTGGATAAAAGAAAGCAAATCCCCATCTTCTATATTGGGAAGTCAATATGTAATGTCTAAAACAAAAAGATCTAGAAGTATAATCATGTCTCTGGAAAATATGGATGTAAATTCCAAAGATTTGTCTAAAAATATTTCCAAGCGGTTACCTCTAGGAAGAAGGTAGTGTCTAGGGTGGGGCCATGACTGCAATTTTTCTTGTCTTTATAACTATTTGATGCTTTTCAAACACGTACATGTTTACTTTTGATAAAGGCAAAATTAAATTAAAATGAGCATTTCCTAGTAGGAACCTTCCTCTGTACGACTTTTATCTCCATTAACTGAACACTGAAATATATTAATTACCTGTTTTAAAGTGCCTCTTGTCTATTTTAACCAAGGACAAACAATTTCCATGTAATCATCAAGTTTGAAGCACTGGTTTCATCGGTTTCTTCCAACACTTGTAAAATTTAAGTTAGCAATACTAAAATTAAGAAACGCTCATCGATGTTACCGCCTAGAATCGTTTTACTTGAGTTGTCCACCTGTACCTACCACATTGAAGGCACCCCAACAGTCATTCACGAAAGGCAGGTCACTTCCCTGAACTCACCACTAGAGGGAAATGTTGGTCTTTTTACTAAGTACTCCGTCCAACACGGAACTGCTTCTTTAGGCAATGGGTCAGAATGATAAACCCACGGCCTGTGTCATTTTTTTCCTCCTTCCTGGAGTGTAAAATTCTGGAGTTCGAGGGGACCTTGGTGTCCATTTAGGTCAAGTCTTTAACCTCTCTTTTTCTATGCTTGTAGAAATCAAGGCCCAGAGATGAACAGTGCTAAGGACTGGAAAAAGTCAGTACTAAAGCCAGTTTCCTAATTTGCCTAAAATGGGCAAACCTAGAATTAAACAAGAGCGTGTTTCCAAAGCAGGTGCTTTTTAGTGCAAGATCCTTGAGCTGGGGAACACTCCGTGAATGTTTGCTATGCGCCAGGCATGGGTTATCTACCTTGTGCCTATATTTTACATTCTTTATTTTCGTACTGATTGAGTTTTGTGAAGTAGGAGCAAGCATTATCTCCTTTCTACAGATGAGGAAACTAAGGCACAGAGAAGTTAAGTTACCTACCCAAAATCACACAGGGAGTGTTCGCAGAGCAGGCATTCAAACCCAGAGTGTATAGCTCTGGAGTTCGTGACCACGATCGCCATGCTTACTGACTACCTATGGAAGACATGGAATGTATCCGTTACCGTGGAACACGCTACCTCTTCTCTCTGGGGAAGTGGTCCCACTTCACTTGTTGCTTAGACGGGATGATTTGTCCTAATGGCCACCGTGATCCTTCAAGATTCCGGCCCTGAAGGCAGAGCTGCTTCAGTGTCTGATTTCCTTCTGTTCCCAGTGTGTATTGCAGTGAACGTGCACCTAACTCAGAGGACGGCTCAGTAAATGACAGGGGAGTGAATAAACATAATGCTAATTACTTCAGAAAACATACTCGCATCACATCTTACAGTTCATACTATTTAAGAAAACAGCTAAGAAAACAAAAGCAATCATTGTACACTTGGTCTCTCTTAAGACTGTGGAATCAATCCAACCAAACGTCTAATTCTTCCTGACCTCCCCCCACCCCACACAGTTTGCAACGCTGCTTTTCAGTCCATAAAACACAGTCGTGTCACCGTGAACATGGGCAGGCTCCTGGGCCCACTGCATTGTATCTTTCATGAGCTGACGTGTCACTGCTTTACAAAACACCTGGAATCTGTACCGTTTATTGCTCTGAGCCCAGCCAAGTTCTCGTCCTGCCCTTTCACAGCACTTGGAGCTGGTTTAGCTCACCATTGCTCAAAATCCTGCAGCTAAGGGGTGTGGGGGCACAGGCTCCTGTGCAAAGATGGAAATCATGCTCGAGGAAGAGGACTTCCTAACGCAGTTTATGGCTAAGGAAATTTCCTCCCAAAGACTGTATGCCTCTGCACAGAAGGAAAGCACCTTCACGAAGAGTCCCTACAGATTTTCAAACTCCTTGCTGAAGGAGCTGAAGTCCTCCAATGCAATTATGGAAGGGTTAAAATGCCCCTGTCTTGACCCCGCCCCAATCTTTAATCCATCTTCAACATATTTTTTTCTTAACGCTGACTTTATTTTAGTACACAGTGCTGTGAACTGTTATCACTGTATAGAGTCTTGTAACCACCGCCAAAGTCGCGAGATAGAACAGTTCTGTTACTCTCAGAAACTGAGATTTCTAGAGCTGCACGCTCTTCTGTCCCTAATCCTGGCAAACATCGATATATTCTCCATCACCTAGTTTTGTCCTTTTGTGACCATCATACAAGTGCAATTACGGAGTGCGGAAACGTCGAGGCTAGCTTCTCCTCCTCAACATAATGCTTTTGAAATTAATTTGAATCGTTTTATATATCTATGGTTCATTGTTTTTACTGCTGAAAACTATCCCATTGTATGAATGTACCATAATTTGTTTTTTTGTTTGTTTGACTGTTTGTTTTTATCATTCAGCCACTGAAAGATATTTGAGTTTCTGGTTCAGGGCGATTATAAATGGGGCTGCTATAAACATTCATATGTAGGTGTTTTGTGTGTTTTGAGGACAATATCTAGTACCTTCTTGCTAACCTTAGGTCACAAAACTTTCAAAAGTTTATTGCTTAATATTTTACGTTTAGGTCTGTGATCCATTTGGGGTTAATGTTTGTAGAAAGTGTGAGATTTAGATTGGGGTTCAATATCTTGCATGTGGGTATTCAATTTTTTCCAAATCAATTTATTGAAAAGACTATCCTTTCTCTATTTAAATGCCTTTGCATCTTTGTCAAAAATAATTGACTATGTATGTGTGAGTCTATTTACAGATTCTCTTTTGTTCCATAAATTTATGTACCAATTCCTTCAATACCATGATGCCATGTTCAGTATAGCTTTATAGTAAGTCTTAAAAATCAAGCAATGTGAGTATTCCAAATTTATTCTACCATTTGACAATTCTAGTTCATTTGTCATTCTTTAATAATTTTAGAAATATTAAGTATGATATTAGGTTTTTTGTAAATGTTCTTTACAAGCTTAAGGAAGTTCCCTTCTATTCTCAGTTGGCTAAGAACTTTTATTATGAATGATGCAGTATTTTGTCAAATGTTTCTTCTGTATCTATTGATATGATCATACCTTTTTTATTTTTTAGGCTGGTAATATAGTGGATTGCATTGATTTCCAAATATTGATTAACCCTTGCATTCTCTGGAAAGATTCCATTTTGTCATTATGTGTTATATGGATTGGCTAATATTTTATTGATTTATGTGTCTATGTAGGTAAAGGATTTGGTTTGTTGTTTTCTTTTTTGTACTATATTTTTCTGGTTTTGATATTTGCCTTATAAAATGAAAAAATGTTCACTCCTCTATTTCCTAGAAGAGATTGTTTTGAATTAATATTAGTTCTTACTTATGTGTTTGGTAGAATTCAAAGTGTATCTATCTGGGCCTGAAGATTTATTTTTTGGAAGCTTTTTTTTAATAAAGTCAATTTATAAATAATTATGGCTACTTTTGAGATATCTGTGTCATCTTGGGTGAGGTTTGGTAGATTATAGTCACTGAGGAATTGGTAAATTTCATCCAGCTTAAGTTATAGAATTTATGTTCACAGAGTTATTCACAGGATCCTTCATTATTCTCTTAATATTTAGAAGCTGTTTAAATGATATCTTGTTTTTCATTCTTACTTGGTAAAGTTTCTCTCATTTCTTTTGTTTTTCCTTTTTCAGTCTTAATAGAGATATAGCAAATCTATTGATTTTTTAAAGTGTGTTTTGTTTGATTTGATCTACTGTTCTGTTTAAATTTCATTGATTTTTGCTTTTACCTTTATCCTTTTCTTCTTTCTACTAGTTTGGGTGCATTTTGTTTTTCTTTTTCTAGTTTCTCAGAGAGCGAATTCAGATTATTGTTTTGAGATCTTCCTTTTTTAATATAAGTATTTAATACCATGATTTTTTCCTCAATGAACTACTTTAACTGCATCCCAGAAATTTCCATGTATTTTATATTCCTTTATTGCATAGTTTGAAAGAGTTTCCTAATTCCCTTGAAACTTTTTGTTTGACCATGGATTATTGTGAAGCACATTATTTAATTTTCAACTGTTTGGAGATTCTCCTGTAACCTTTGCTATTAATTTTAGTTCAACCTATTATGGCAAAATGATAAATTCTGTATTATTTCAAGTATCTTGAATTTTTCACTCTGTTTCATAATCCAGAATATGCTCCATCTTGGTGAATATTCTGTGTCCACTTGAAAATAATGTGTATTCTTTTGTTATTGGTTGGAGTTTTCTATGAAGGTAAAAACAACAACAACAACAACAACAACAGTTGATTGATGCTATTATTCAGTTCTTATATATCCTCATGGATTTACATCCACAAATTTTATTCATTACCCAGAGCAGCACTTGAATTGCTTAGAGCAGAGGTTATATATCTAATTATTATGGTGGATTTGTATCCGACTCCCTTCAGTTCTGTAAAAATGGTTTATATGTTTTGAAGTTCTATTGTGATGATTGATTTTATACATTCATTGATACTTTTTAATTTATGATTCTTTTTTTTTTGGTGAATTGACTTCATTATCAATATTCCATGTCATGCTTTATTCCTGGTAACATTCTTTGTTCCAAAATCCACTTTGGCTGATATAGCTAGATGTTAACTCTAGATTTCTTTTGATTAATGTTCATATATATATCTTTTCCCATCCTTCCATTTTATTTTAATTTTAATATTATATTTGAAGTGAGTTTCATATAGACAGAATATAGTTGTATTCTGTCTGAATTTTTTTCTTTAGAGATTGTTTTAGAGCAGTTCTGCCGACAGCAAATTCTTAGTTCCCTCTTACCAGAGGATGACTTTATTCACCATTATTTCTACAGGAACTTTTCACTTGATAGAGAATTCTAAGTTGACTATTCTTTTCTTCCAGGCCTTTAGAGGTATTTCACTTCCTCCTGGCCTCCATGCTTTGCAATGAGAAAGTTCTAGCCATCAAAATAGTTGTTTCCCTAAGTAATGCATCACTTTCCTCTGTCTTCAAAATTTTTTCTTTGTTTTTAGTTTCCACAAGTTTGGTTACAATGTGTTTGGGTGTGCATTTCCTCTTTTGCTTGTTTGTTTCCTTTTTGGGGTTTTCTTCAACTTTTTTAGCTTATAAGTTTATAGTTTTTGCCAAATTTGGGAGATTTTTCTACCATTATTCAATTTTTTTCCTGCACACTATTTCTCATCTCCTTCTGACACTTTCATGTCATAAATACCAAACATTTTGGTATTGTACCACAGGTCCCTATTCATTCTTTCTCTCAATCTTGCTTCTGCATGTTTTTCAGATTGAATAAATTCTATTGATCTCTTTCGGGTATGTTGATTCTTCTTTCTGACATCTCTATTCTGCTATTGAGCCCATTCTATATTTTTACTTCAGTTGCATTTTTGTTTTAAATTTCCACTTGGCTCTTCTTTATACCTTCTATTTTTTGCTGAGACTTTCTTTAAAAAAAATATTTAATTTTGAGAGAGAGAGCAAGTGGGGAAAAGGCAGAGAGAGAAGGGGATAGAGGATCCAAAGTGGGCTTCATACTGACAGCAATGAGCCTGATGTAGGGCTTGAATTCACAAATCGTAAGATCATCACCTGAGCCCAAAGTCAGATACTCAACTGACTAAGCCACCCAGGTGCCGCTCCTTGCTGAAACTTTCTATTTTCCCACTTGTTTCAAGAGCATTCACCCTAACTTGTTGAAGCATTTTCAAAATAGCTGCTTTTAAGTCTGTCAGACGATTCCAATATTCACTCTAGGGTCTGTTGATTGTCAGTTTCCCTGTGAGGTGTTATTTTTCTGCTTCGTTATATATTGAGTAATTTTTTTTATTGTAGTCTGGACATATTGAATATTGTGTTATGAGATGCTAGGGCTCATTTAAATCATATGACATTTTTAATATTTTTTTCAATGTACCCATTCATGTACAGCTTGAGGTGGATCCAGGAGTTCACAAACAAGCTTTAGGGTCATTATCTGACACAGTTCCCTCTCTGAATACTCCTCATAGTTTCACCATTTTCTAGAACTCCCCTTTTTTGTCCTTGACCCTGAAAACTGAGGCTTTATTTGCCTTATTCTCCCGTTGTTCTCTTGTGACAGCACATATGTGTGGGGTCAAACTGTGGAGGACACAAACGGAAGAAATATAACTGGAGTTTTCTCATCCCTCTTGAAACAACAGCTTCTCTGATCAGAGAGGAAGTCTTGAGTACCTCACGATTTTAGATGTTTGTGAAGCTGTAGGCTACAGTATGAGAGAACTGTTTTTTTTTTTTTAAGTGGGATGTTTACTCCCTCTAGTGGAATGTTTATTCCTCTCTGGTCATTAGGAAATTAGTTCTTATCACTTGAGACAGAACTAGAGTGCTTCTCCTGGGGTTCTCTTACCACCGAGTGGGCCCACGCCAGTCCCACTTCCAGGTTCTGGGCATGTTGCATCCAGGCTCAGGAATACTAGAATGAAAAAGAAGGAAAAACTCACTGATAGTTCAGTCGTGCTTTGAATTCCAGTCTTCTTCCTCAACCCCTCTGCTACTATTTCTTTTTTTAGAATCTGCAGAAACGGCTTCTTCATCCATCTGTCCAGGTTTAATAGCTGCGTTCTGTGGGACAGCAAATATGGAGTCGGCTTACTCCAACTTACCCGTACCCAAAACTCCTTCATTATTCCAATTAAAAAAAAAAAAAAAACAATTTCCTTTAAGACCTTCCAAAATGTCTTTCTATGTCTGGCATTTGCCTAATTCTTTAGCTCGTATCCTTACCAAACTCTAATAAAATCAGTCTTCTTGCTGTTTTCTACATCACTGCCACAATGCACAAACCCAGAGTCACAGAGACTAAAACGTTAATAACGCTTGCTGAAAGTGACACACAGAGGTCATCTAATTTCATCAGTTTCTGATGCCCTTTCTCCCTCATCCATGTTTGTCTGGTTAACTTTAAGACTCAGATCAAGTGTTGGCTTGAGGCTGAGTTACCTGTTTATACAGAAGTATTCTGGACTGACCGCTGAAGAATGCTTATCTGACCAGCTGTGACTTCTTTAAAGGACTGTGTCTTTTTCATCTGTGAATCTTCAATGTCTGGAAGAAAGCGAATGTTTCGTAAATGGTTGTTGAATTAAGGAGGAAAGAAAGGAATTAAAATTTATTGAGTGCTCACTTTATAAATATTTTTCTTATGTAATCTGCACGAGCTTAGAAGAACATAATTGTATTAGACATGTTTTGCAAGTGACTGTCCTTCACACTTCCTGTCCAGAAACCTTGCTGAAGGTGAACTGCTCTCACCCACAGTCTCTGCTGTCACAAACAATTGGATCAGGGTGGGCATTTGCTCAGGTTCAGCTTCCCCAAAGACTGACTAACATCCTATGGCTGGAAAGAAAAATATGACCTAAGCCAATTGTCATAAGCTTTTAGAAACTTTATAATTAGAAAACCAAGAGAATGTAGCCAGCTGGAGCCCAAAAGCCACAAACAATTGGGACCAAGGTGACAACAACCAACCTGATACAAATAAAAGAAAATTTAGTTTATAGGGAGAAAATAGTGAATGCATTCTTTGGGACCTTGGAAGAAAGTGCATGGAAAAAGAGAGAGAGAAAGAGAAAGAGAAAGAGGGGAGACAGAGAGAGAAGGAGAAAGAGAGAGAGAGATTATTTCCTGCTTTCCATTTACAGTTCCCAACAACTGACTATACATACAAAAATTCTTAAACTTAAATTATCTTGGGACCCATAATGTACTTTTTAAAAAGAGCTTTCTTAAACTTCCCTGAGCTCATCTCTAATGCTCTGTTCAAAGCAGACATAGTAACCCAATATCTCCACATCTTTTGAATCCATTTCTCTGTTTCTCCCTATTCCATCTCTAACCAATAACAAATGGGTGAAAGGTTGGGACAGTCAAGATCCTGGATCCCATAATTGGGGCAAAGCTGAGGTACAACCTCCACTCCAGAATCACCTGTCAGGATCATCCTCCACTAAGTGGGAATTTTACCCAAGATCCATTAGCTTCCCTTCTTCTTTTTCTAACAAAACCTAGGTTTGTTCTGATTATTTTATCCTCCTCCATGAAGCCATGCCCTTCAGAGAAGGTTAGAAGTATCACCAGCCCCAAATTTTATTCGGTTTAAGCAACGCATTGTAGATCCCTCCCTTTGCCAATAATGGATTATAGACGGAAGAGGGTGCACTTCTGGCCAATAAGACGTGAGAGGTAGTCAGCTGAGGGACTTCTGGGAAAAGGTGTTCTTTAAACTGAGAGAGACACTGAAGTTTAAATGCTTCCACTCCTCCACTTCTTCCACTGGACCTTGCTGTTTCTGCATATGGTGCTTACAAATGTGACAGCTGTCTTAAAATCATGACAGGGGCTAAAAGAACACACTGAGAGTGTCAAAACAGAAAAGAGGAAATTGATGATCTTGATAATGCTGTTTGCTGGCTTCGTTTTACCAAATCGGAGTTGTGCTATAGCATTCTGCCTCCGTATTATTTAACCCAGCTGAAGAGCAGTTTCCTATTACTTACAGGCAAATTATCCTACTTAAAACACTAGTCTACAGATAAAAATGACTGATAGAAACAGTATGCTGACCTTTCTAGTTTTTCCAGTTCTAACCAAGACTCAAACCCAAATCTGTCTAGCTCAACACAGAAGAGGAGTGTTAACACCCCATATTTATAGTGGTCTATTATTTTACTGTGTTGACATTTATTTTTCCGTAACCACACAGCTCCTTCATTAAAAATAATAATAATAATGCTTGTCAGTAGCAACTGATTAGTGGAAAGTAAATTCCAAACTCTCGAGCATGGCACTGGATCCCCCTGAATAGATTGCCCACAGATTTATCTTGATTCTCAGCTCTTCTCACTCCTTCCCAACCACCTGGCGGTGGGTAATGTTGTTCCAACCCAATCTCCCCGTCTTTTTTTTTTTAATAATAATTTATTGTCAAATTGGTTTCCATACAACACCCAGTGCTCAACCCAACAAGTGCCCTCCTCTGTGCCCATCACCCACTCTTCCCTCTCCTACAGCCCCCCTCTCCCCTCAGTTTGTTCTTATTCTTTGAGAGTCTCTCATGTCATGTCTTCCTTCCTCTCTGTGGCTTTTTTGTTCCCTTCCCCTCTTCCCCTCCCCCCTGGTTTTCTGCTAGGTTCCCCAAAGCCTACCTATGTGTGGGAGCATATGGCATCTGTTTTTCTCTGCCTGACTTATTTCTCTCAGCGTCATATCCTCCAAGTCATGGAAAGAGACTAAGTGTCCATCAACTCCCTGCCTTTTGAACCCATTTCTCTGTTTCTCCCTATTCCATCTCTAACCAATAACCAATGGATTAAAGGGTGAGATCTGCCAGGATCACTGATCTCATATTGGGGCAAATATAATCTCCAATCCAGAATCACCCATCAAGATTATTCTACACTAACTGGAAATTTCACCCAAGATTTCATCTTTACTTGGTTTTCTTTCCTTCCTGTCTTTTTTCTCCTTAAAAAAAATAACTTAGACACAATTTCTCATCTCAGAGTCTGTTTTTAGGGAACCCACAGACATAATGTATGTTCCACTCACTCTGGACTAATCATATTGCTCAGGTATCCTTGTGTTTCTTTGCCTGTGCTGATGATATTTCCCCCAACTGGGGAGCCCCCCTTCCTCACGTCTGTGTGGCCATACTCTGGAATTACAGAGTATTCAAGAATGCAGACTTTGTAGCCAGGCAGTGTTGGATTCAAATCATATACCTCCTCCACTTAGAATCTGTGTGACTTTGGGCAATTTACCTAAGCTCTCTGCACCTCCCTTTGTGCACACATGGAGAATACTTGCCTCTCAGTGTTGTTTGAGAATTCAGTGAGATGGATAATATAAATGTAAAATTCTCAATAAAATGCAGCTCTTTTATATCAATCTTCCTCTTTGTTGGTACTCATCCTCTTCCTCTTATACTATCAATAACATTGTTATCAGTACTATTTAAATTCTCTGCCCAAATTTTAATCCCCTCTGATGTCTTTTTTATTTTCTTCTACACATACCAAGACAATCACAGACCATGCTCTATGCTTTCGTCCGTAATCCTAGTAAAAAATGTATACATACATTCATTAATTTATTCAACAGAATTCACCACTAAGGCTACAAAACCACCTTATCCTTTTTGTTATATCCTATTTTTTCTCCCATTGTACACACCAGATTCTCTTTTCTAAGAACACGCCTTCTACCTTATTGCCCATGCAAAGACTTTGTACTTGAAAATTTCCTATCTACGATATGTTTCCCTCTCTTTACCAGGTAAGTTTCGTCAGATGAGGTGCATGATCTATTATATCCTTAAACTAACCCCTCCTCGGCCCCATATTCCTCTGTAGCCCTGACTCCATCTGTCTGCTCTCCACCTGAGCAAGAGTCTTCAAAAAGTTGGCTGTCAATGCTGTTTCAGTATCATCCCCACCTCTTTGCAGAGATGACTCTTGTGAAGATCAATGACTTCAGGTTCTGCTACCAAAGTTCACCATTACTTCACTCCTCCTGTTTTATAGAAAAATTTCTTCCCTTTCCTTCCACCTCACAACAGTGACCAGGTTCTTCTCCCATCTAACTGGCCACACTTCTTCATTTATTCCTTGCTGGTTTTTTCTTCTCTTTAGCATTTTCTTTAAAATTGGGAGTGCCTCTGGGCTCAGATCCTAAGCCCCCTTCTCTTCTATGTCCATACAGTCTTCCAAGACAACTGTAATAGTCACATAAATGTGAATATCCTCTAGAGGAATCTTCCACGTATTGTAACGATGTGTGTCCTTCCATGAAAACCAGAAAGCGAAATGTTAACTGGAAGCTATTACCCATTATTTTAAATAGAAAAAAAAATTATAATGTATTATGTGCCAATCTCAAACCCACAGCCAATTTTCTAAAACACAATAAAATGATTATATACAAGTAATAAACTATGATGTTAAAATAACAAGTACTTAATGCAGTTTCTCCTGATCAGCAAACCATCACAATGATGTCAATAGGCACCTACATTGTCTTCTGTAGTATAAATTCTCCACTGTCTAACGCATTAGCCACATACTGTACCCATTTGTTAACACTCAAAAATTTTAAAAAATTTGTCTGGGGGCATCTGCGTGGCTCTGGAGGTTAAGCGTCAGACTTCAGCTCAGGTCATGATCTCACAGTTTGTGGGCTAGAGCCCTTCATCAGGCTCTGTGCTGATGGCTCAGAGCCTGGAGACTGCTTTGGATTCTGTGTCTCCCTCTCTGTCTCTCTCTGTCTTCCCCTCCCCTACTCACACTCTGTCTCTCTGTCTCTCTCAAAATAAATAGATAAACTAAAAAAAAGAGAAAGATTATTAAAAAGTTAAAAAGTTACGGTAAAGAACAATATTATAAGGTAATATTTACAACATCAGAGATGTAAAATGCCTTAGAATAAATCTAAAAAAATTGTGTCTAAGACTTTTATAGAGAATATTGTTAAATTTATACAAGTAAAAAAAATACAACTTCAGTGGAGAGAGACAACATGACCACGAGTTAAAAGATTAAATGTCACGAAGGCATCAGGTGTACTTATTTGAAGGTATATTTTAAGGGCAATTATGATAAAAAAATATCAATAGAAATTTTAAGAAAACTTTAAAAATTTCTCCTAAAGCTAATAGGGAAAGTTATAGCCAAGACAACCAAGAATATTTTTAAAATGAAGAAGGAGGGGGATTTGGTAACCAGATATCAATATTTTCATAAAGGGGTAGCTATTAAAACATGAGTTAAGAATGAATGGCTAAATAGATCAGTATTTTACAGCTCAGTAACGGGCCTGTATGTATGGTGCATGTGTGGCGATGTGTAATTGGGCTTATGCCAGGTAATTGGGCTTATCACAGATAATTGAACACATGTCTACTTATCAACTAATGAACTAACTGAATAAATGAAAGGGGAAGATTACAGTTCTGTTCATTTTGGCTCATCTAAGACCACTCTCTATAATCAGGGCTCAGGAATGGCTATCCCACTTTAAAATTCCTTCTCTAGTAGAAAAATCTAGAGGCGTGTAGAGCAAGTGGAAATTATAAAGACCAAGGACTAAGTGTGCATTTTTAGATTTGAGGCCAATGTGAGCTGCTTTACAAATCTGCCAGGCGACCGTGGAGTGACTCAAAGAGGAGACTGCTTTCATGTATACAACTGGATGGCGGTCAGTTTTGTCACAATTGGACCAGAGAGTACTTTGTCATATAATTGAAGGCCACGTGGAGTTAAGTAAACAATCAGAGTCTGCAGTCAGACAGAGTCAAGTTCAAATCACTCTGATGTGACCTATGACCAGTCCCTAAACCTCTCTGGGACCTGAAATTTTTGTCATTAAATTCAGGATGATAAGAGACAGCAGAACGTAGCAGTAAGAAGTGTGAATTCTAGATCGTATGGCCTGTATTCAAATCTACTTTGTAGCTATGTGAACTTGAGTGGCTTGTTTAACCTCTCTGAGCCTCAGTTTCATCATCCATAAAATGGAGAAATAAGAGTACCCACCCCATAGAGTATTTGGAAAGATTAAATGACATAATACATGTAAAGCATATAGAAGAATGCCTAGTCTATAGTAAGCCCTGAGGATGATAATAATAACGGGAGCAGTAGAACTTACTTCCAAGAGTTATGATGAGGGGTAAATAAAATGACATATATCAAGTTTTGGACACAATGCCTAAAACATCCCAAATGCCCCATAAATGTTATTTCCCATCTTCCCTTACACTGTCTTCAAAAGGAACAAATGTCGCTTCAGAGGTGGTGAGTTCCCCATCAGCAGAAGTGTCCAAGCAGAAGTTGGTTAACCACATCTCCAGAATGTTACAGTGAAGCGTTTGAAAGTAGGCATAGACTAGGATTAGGCAATCCCTGAGCTCCCGTTCAAGTTAAAGATTCCGTGATTAAGTCGGAAACTTTGGAAAGTCTGTCAAAGGGGAATTGTGGGTAACCAAAACTTTCCTGAAATTTCCAGCTTATTTTCCAGGATAAATGCAGCCCCCATCTCCCTAACACAGCACACCAAATATTAGCGCGCGCACACACACACACGCACACGCACACACACACATGTACACAGAGGCATCATTCATATGTCGTAACATAAATCTTTTCACCACAATGACCACGTTGTCAGTGAAAGAAATACTCTTGTTCAGTCCAATGCACTTGGGTAGCCCAAATAAACAATAGTATAATACCCAGCATTTATTCAGCACCCTTTGGGGCAAGGGCTCACACTTTATACATATTTCTCGTTTATCATGGTCACATTCCTGGGAGACAGCCTGCCCCTGGGAGAGGCAATGGCATTGGACTTTTTTGATTTCAAGCCTGGCTGGTGGAGAGAGTCGCTGCTGTCTGTATGTTAGAACGTGTAGTACTTAAACGTCCTTCATCCTTCTTGGGTCTGGCTAAGTGGCCCTTCATGACAGACTTCTGACACCCCATTGGGACCCACGGTGCCTCTGGCCTCAGATGTTTCTCGTCACCACCACCACCGGGGGGCTTCTACCCTTGTGGGTTAAGAACAAATGGTCTGGCTCTGAGGAAAAGCTTTGTGATGAGTTTCAGCCACTGCGCCCCCTGGAGGGTGCCACAGCACTTGCATACAGTTTGAAAGCAAACTCAGGAGCTTTGGAGGTCAAAATGAAACTCAGCCCATGCTACTTGCTAGCTCTGTGACCTTGGGTAAATTACCTAACCTCTCTTAGCCATCTGACCTAGGCAAAGGGCTCCTTAAGACATAATTTGCTATGCTGTTATGACACTAATGTGAAATAAAACTTGTAAATTCTCTAGCATGTGGAAGAAGCTGAATAAAAGTATCTATTATTTTATAGGTGTCATTTTGCCTTCAGGTTACCAATATTACTGTTTCTATACAGCCAGTGTTATGAGCTGCATTGTACCCATTCCCCCCAAAAATTCATGTGTTGAAGTTCTAACCCCCGTACCTAAGAGTGTGACTGTATCTGGGGATGGCGTCTTTAAGGAGGTAAAGTTAAAGGGTGCCTGGTGGGGGCTCAGTCCATTGAGTTTCCAACTCTTGATTTTGGCTCAGGTCATGGTCCCAAGGTCCTGGGATGAAGCCCCATGTTGGGCTCTGTGCTGAGTGTGCAGCCTGCTTAAGACTCTCTCTCTCCCTCTGCCTCTCTCCCCTGCTCTCTCTCTGTAAAGAGGTGAAGCTAAAATGAGGTTATTAGGGCAGGCCCTGATCCAATATGGCTGGGAGTCCTTAGAAGAAGAGGACATTAGTGCAGAGACACAGAGGGAAGACCACCTGAAGACATAGGGAAAAAATAGCTATCTACTACTGTCCTCCAAAGAAATTAACCCCACCCACACATTGATCTCAGACTTTCAGCCTGCAGATGTGTGAGACAATAGATTTCTGTTGTGTACATGACCCAGTCTGTGGTACTTTGACACGGCATTGCTAGCAGTCTAACGCCTCAGTTTGAGTCTACAACCATAAACCCCAAACCTCAGGTCATGAGATCCTTTGAAAGACAAAGTCATGGGGGAAAACAGCTAAGTCTCAGAACAATGCTTAAGCAAGCAGAAGTTGTGATTCATGCAGGAAGACAGTTGGATAAGCCCCTTGGTAAGAAAGCAAAATCAAAGCCATTTTCTCCATTGGTGGATGAATCAGAAAGATCACTAACTTTGGGGTCAGAGGTCAGAGAGCAAGCCCCACTTCCGTGAGCTTTCAGCTGCAGCAACTTTGATAATCATTTATTTCCACATGTTTTTATTTTAAAACAGTCAATTCACCTATCTTTCACACCAAAACATCCTTAAGAGTAACTAACTCTTGAATGCTCAGGACACAGCCCAGTTACCAGTTGATACTAGACACATTGTAACATGTAGAACTCAAAAGATTCTACTTGGAGTTATTTTCAAATCTTCATTTCACATCAGGTGAAGAGGTAAATCCACCTTTCAATGAATATTGTTATTAATACGGAAGGGATGAGTTGTAGTGGAATCATGGCAAAGGAAGCATTTGTTTCTGCATCTTCTATGTAAATGCCTTACAAAGGAGTAGACAATAAATAATGTTTTAATAAATAGCCAGATCTCATTCTATGTGTTTTATAAACAGTGTAAAATAAATGTTGAACTGAATGATGTACATAATTCTTGAGATATATATATATATACACATTCATTCATATGTGTATATATATATTCAGGGGAAAAATATCTCTGGATGGGGGACCTAGTGGCTCAGTTGAATGACCAACTCTTGATTTCAACTTAGGTTATAATCTCAGAGTCACTGGATCTAGCCCTGCGTCAGGCTCTACTCTGAGCATGGAGCCTGGTTGGAATTCTCTCTCTCTCTCTCTCTCTCTCTCTCTCTCTCTCTCTCTCTCTCTGCCCCTCTCCCCTTCTCATATTATCTTTCTCTCTAAAATTAAAAAAAATTTGGGGACACAACGATGTTTTTGAGGATTACTAGTTGGTCTCACTAAACATAGCACAAAAACCATACCTTGAAGTCATTCATCTATGGCAAGAAATGCTAAAATGTCTCAAATTTTGTTCCTACCCTAGTGTACTTTAATAAATCTCCTCCCCTCAAACTTAGGAAATATATTGGAGTTATTATGCTTTTCCTAAGACAACTCTCTTACATTTTATGTGTTGCCATTTTATGTGTTGCTAAGAATAAGACCATCTCCTATCAAAATAATTTGCTACCTTGTGAGTTTTGAAAATTAATTTATGTGTTTTAAGTGCTGTAGATTTCTAAGAGGAAATTTCCATAAAATTTTTGGGTTGTTATCATGTTTTTATTCAACAAAAATTGTCAGAAACAAAAAAAGTGTCTTTGGAGGGGAATTTTATACCTCTGAGACTTCATCACAAAGGCAGAGTGACTCAGATCTCACATTTCCCCAGATATGTTGAAGAATCTCATAGAACAGTCTCATACAGTGGAAAGGTCTTGAGATTGGCACTCAAGGAGCTCTGAAGCCATATCCCAATTTGGTTACTTGCTAATTTTGGCATCTAAAGTGACTCTCAGCCTCGGTTTCCATTCCAATTCTTAATTGGTAAGATGGAAATAGCAATAAAACCAACCTTACCTGACCACTGCGAAAATAAAATCGTGGGTGACAGGTACTGAGAGCTGGACGAGGTAGATTGGAGTATGCAACTCCATCCCCATTTAAGAGCAGATCTGTTTAGCAAACCCCTAAGAATGTCAGTTATTAATCATTAGTCTTCCTTCTAGATACAAGAGTGGTATCTGATGAAATCTCCAAATATATATGAAGAACTCGCTGAACTCTGCACAGCATGGCTGTGCTCCGAAGCTCCTAAATTAGGCAAAAAGGAAGCTTAGCCACTGGGAGGTGCCTTCAAAGGCGTGTTAGCTACTTGAGGCAATGAGGTCCAAGCAGCAAATAAAGATAGAAACACACACACACACACACACACACACACACACACACACACAGGACTCATGAAACTTACCCTTGCAAAGCTGACAGTTCAGTGAGGAAGACAGACATACACGGGATAAGTGAATATACAGCATGTTGAGTAGTGATCAGTGCTAAGGTGATAAAGACAGCAGGTGAACTGTGCCGGGTATGGGTTACAGGTTGCAAGTCCAGCTGGAGCAGCCAGAGATCCTTCATGGGGAAGATGGCATTTATTTAAATGTGTGAAGGAAGTGAGGTCTTTAATCAGATGTCATCTCCTCGGTGATAAGATCTGACCAGTGACGAGCAGCATAAGACACTGCCAAGAGCATGAAATCATAATACAGAGCCAGACACAGGACCGTGTGCCTCCTTCACAATGTCCAGGTTCCTTTTACTCACTTTCACCTGGAAAATGGTCACAGTCCTTTGAGAACCTGTTTCCAGTGGTCAGTGTCCTTGTGAGCTAATAGTGACATGAAGACTATGCTTAGTTCATGGTCAAAGGATTTGTACCTGAGATATTTAAAAAGCAGGCAGTTAGGGTGATAATGTTGAAAACATCAGGTTAATCAATCCATTGCATGGTTGCAATCTTAGGTTTTTCAAACACAACTGCATATAACTCGCTGAGATCGGGAGCCTTGAGGGTTTTGGCGGCCAAGGCAGTACAGTCCATCCGTCGTGATGAAATGAGCCGCAGAAAGTAAGCGCTCGAAAGCAAAGCGCCAGTTCTTTCCAGCTCTTCCCTGGAAAAATGTGTGTGGCTCAGACATCCCATCCCATGTTAGACTCAGCCTTGGAGGACAAAACACAAGACCAGAGAGAGTTTGGTTTCTCATTCCTTCAGCAGAGCCCAGGTCTGCAGTCTGGTTAGCTCGTCTCACCTAGGCTTGGAGGAGGGGTGAGAAAGAACGGGTTATAAGAAATTTCCCTTCAGGATTGGGTGGCCTGTGCAAGCTGGGGTTTCTGCGCAGCACGATCGTGGTTTCTGCTAGCTCTGAAGATTGCCAGAATGCTTGCAGGGATTAAAAACAGGAAATCCAATGATCCACATAAATGATATTTTCCTAATGGTAATATTCCGCGCATTTAAAAGACACAAACCCTGGAATTGTGCAGGGAAACGGGACCCCTCCTGGTCTTCCTTTCATGTCAATAGCTCCACTATGTGAGTCCTGTGTCATTTTTTTACACCCACTCAACCTGTGACTGTCAACTTAGGCAATGTGGGTGCTGAGAGTGTTGCCTTTACCGTTTGTCCCAAACTTGTGGGGTCATTCTTTGTGTGACTAGTCACTCCCATTGGCTGCACAAGGGAGTCATTCTGAAAATTTGGAGTTAGACTGCAAATTCGTTACATTGTCACCAATGTCATGTGCCCCCTTCTAAGAATTCTGCATTTGACTCTATGTGCTGGCAGTTAACTAGGAATCATGGGGCAGACGTCAAGCAGCAGGGACAGGCAGGAGGGGTGTCTCTGGGGGCAGAGTAAAGGTGGAAAAACATGCAATCCAATTCAAAATATATAGTTGTCTGATAGGAATAAAAACCAGAGCATGGAGCCAGCTTGGATTTCTCTCTCGCCCTCTCTCTCTGTCCCTCCTCCCCCAAAATAAATAAACGTTTAAAAAATATATTCTTACTCATTAAATTAGCTAATCTACTGTTAGAAATCCATCCTATAGAGATTAATTAATGGTCAATTATTAATTAATTGAATATTCAGTTATTTGAATATTCACCATTGTTTACATTCTAAGGAAAAAAGGTGAGGAAAAATAGAAATATTCAGTTATAGAGAATAATGAAAAAATCTTGATATATCAATAAGATGGATGATTGCACATTGATAATAATTATGTTATAAATAATGTCCTGTGAAAAATATTAGCATACAAAATTATACATAATAGTAAGATTTCAAATTTCTGTCCTTTACAAAAAATTTGTATGTACATTCGAGTATCTGTATATGTATTGAGAAGATGACAGCAGATATCTCTGTGTGGTGCTATCAATGATATTCATCCTATTCTTGAATAGAAAGGTTCTTTACTCAATATGAAGCATCGTATTATATCATATAATGTTATAATCAGCAGTCAGTGCACTCCAGCTCCTGGGCCAAATCCAGTCCACTATCTGTTTTTGTAATTAAAGTTTTATTGGATCAAGGCCAATTATTCATTTATATGTCATCTATACCTGCTTTCTCATGATAATGAAAGCTAAGTAACAGTGACAGAGGCCACAGGGGTCTCAAAGCCTAAAACATTTACTATATGACTCTTAGAAAAAAAGTTTGGGGGCATTTGGGTGGCTCAGTTGGTTAAGAGTCTGACTTTTGACTTTGGCTCAGGTCATGATCTCACAGTTCATGAGTTCCAGCCCTGCATCGGGGTCTCTGCTGGCAGTGTGGAGCTTGCTTGGAATTCTGTCTCTCCCTCTCTCTCTGTCCCTCCCTCGCTCACTCTGTGTCTGTCTCTCTCAAACAAATAAATAAACTTAAAAAATGTTTGCTGATTCCTCATAAAAATGCAAATCGATGATTCTTCACAGAGGGTATTTCACCCCCATAAGAGCCATTTGTCAATGTCTGAAAACATTTTAGGTTGTCATAAATGAGAATGTTGGTTGTGGTACTGTCATCTAATGGGATTGAGATCAACAATGCTACTAAATATTCTGCAATTCACAGGACAGTTCCCACACAAAAAAAAATTGGCCAGCCCAGAATGTCAATTGTTCTGAGTCTGAGAGAACCTGATGTAAATAGAGAATTAAATGAGTCTAATATCCCCACCGGATTATCAGATGTGACAAACCCAAGCCTTCTGAGATCCCTTCATGAGGTGAACTTTTCAATGAAACTCCAAGAGTTTAAGCCCCTTGCCAGAGTTCACACAGCTAGTAAGGGATGAGGTCAACACACCACCATTTTACTCCAAAAGACTGGAAAGGCAAACATACTGATAGTTTCAGATGGTTTCAGGGGCCCTTCTGGATGACAGATTGCTCAACGAACCTTCAAGTACTTCCTTAGCTCTTGTGTTTGCCAGCTCAATCTTGTCCATGCACACCGCCCTGTGTGCCCCTGTCAGAGACAAAATGGTGGCCTGGGCCCATGGTGATCCCGATTCAGCATGGCAGTTCTTATGTTCTTAAAGTCTGCCCTGAGTTGAAATTATTTCACTCTACATGCCTTGCCCTCATTTCAAAGGCTTCTAAGGCCCCCATTTTCAGGTTACAAAAACAGTCCTAAAAACCAACTTCTGCTAAATCGCAAGTAATTGACTAAATTATGCTTCCTAATCACCCATCTTTCTTTGCGTCTCAGCTGTCAAACCCCTTCTCATGACGTGCTGTGGGGCCCCCAGCTTTCCAGCCTCTTCTCTGGTGTCATTCTAATTGGCACTAATAGCTTCACTAAAATTCAGGCATCAAAAAGGTCCCACCAATCAGTTTATCCTTTGACCCTGAGTGCTGGCTTCTCCGTCAAGTTCAGGCATTACTAATCCACCTAGTGGTTAGTCCCGACAGCTTATTTTGTCTGCAGCTTTTCTTCTTCCACTAAGAGCTAAAATGACAGCCAGCTGCATTCATTAAAGTGTCCCTTCCCCTCACTGACCCGTAAACCCGCCATGTGGGGCGGCGTCTGTGACTCCTCATGGCTATTGCTGGTTGTCTTCCCCAGAGAGACATGTAGAGTAAGGCCCACTCCTGTGATTCTTCCCCCAAACACCAGCCCTTTCTTCCTCACACCTGGGAGGTGAAAAGCCAGACTCCTTTGCTGAGCCTTCAATTTTGTCACTTTTGTTTCTGTGCCAGGGTGAAAGATCAGACAGGTGATAAGAGTGAGGTCAAAGCCAGTGCCGTCAGAAAGTGGTAAGCAGGGAGACTTGGAGGGGATGTGCCTTAAGAGGGTTTTTTTTCTGTGCTCTGTCTGCCTGAGCTAATCCTCCCAAAGCCACACCATAAACAAAATGTCCTCTTGGACAAAGAAGTGCACTGGACACCTGAAGGATATTTATGACTCCAATATTCTCTTCCTTAGAGCAGTCATCCTGCTCACATGTCGGGAAGCATCCTTGTCTTCATCCTCCAAACTCAGAGCAGATTCAATTCTTTGCCAGGAGGATCCAGATTTTTCCATTGGTGCGCACTATCACTATAATCCCTAACGTCCTCTAGGAAAAACGTTGCTTGGAAGAATGTATGAAAAGATCATTTTGTCCTCAGAATATTATCTCTTGTAGTAACCTTTTGGGGTAAAGAGTGTTTTGGCTTTTAACAAAGAGTTATTGGAATCCATGGACTGGAAAGACAATGATAAGAATCAGGGGCTGAGTTGGAGCCCAGGTGGCAGTACCGCTAATTGATCTAACATAATCACAGAAGCAATATTTCTCCTGGTCCCTTAAGAAGGGAAAGCATTTAGTCAGATGAAGCAGGTAAGAGGCATAGAGAAGGGTGTTCAGAGAAAAGGAAGATCATGAGTGACAATACATAAGTTCAAAGAAGTCTTCCCTGCCCACCCCAGCCCATCCTTCAAAAGAAGTAATATCAGGAAGATAGGAAACACTTGGACTTTAGACTCAGAAAGGACTGGATTATCAACCTAATTTTCCTATGAACTTGGATGAATTGCTAAACTACTCTGGATGGATTTCTCTGCTGCCCAATGGGTATTGACACCCTCCAAACTGTGGCATAGAGAGTTGTATGAGACTGTGTGACATTTTACTACATTTATTTCTCATGGCAGCCCTAAAAGCAAGTACAGTTATATAATCATCACTGCATTACCCATGGTATAATTGAATTATAAAGAAACTGGAAAATGTATCCAGCAAGTGCTGGAATAAGATTTGAGTCTTTGCAAATAGACCCCAGCTGGTACCTCTCCCTATCTCCCAGCTTCAGAAGATGAGTCACATGAAGGGGATATAATAGGAAGAGTGGCACTTGGGAATCTGCATTTATCTGGTAATGTTAGACTCCTCCACTTTTACCATACTTTTCTGCTGCCCCTTTCAACCCTACTGATCCTAGCAAGAGTCTTCCCTGCATAAAAAGCTTTACTCTGAACTGGGGTTCAGCTGATCCCTGGAAGGCCGATATTTGTTATGGAATTAATTGTCTTTTCTCAAAATAGTTCTGCTCTAATAGGTGGGAGTGAAGATATAGACATGTATTCAGAGTTTGGTTAAACATCAATCTAATCAGAACTATGCAATTAATTAATCTGATTAGATACCCAAACATATCCTGAGAATGAACAAAATTCTAAGCATGACTTCGAAAGACAAGAAACTTACAGTCCAATGGGGGCATGAAGTGTATACAGAAGATACACACACACACACACACACACACACACACACAGATGAAAGAGAACAATCTGGAGAACAGAGAAGGGACAGAAGAGAGGCTGAGGCAGCAGGGAGAAGTCTTTTACTATAAACCAGGAAAAAGATGGAGTGATAGAAGCAATGATGGAGTGGGGCAGAGTGATTTGAGAAACAATGAGTACATGGGTGTCTGGGCAAAGGGAGAGTGGGAGAAAGATGATGAATGCCACGAGGTTCTGCATTAGGAAATTGGGTGGATTCCCTGAGAAAAGGGCATAGTTGAAACCACATTTGGGGCAAAATTGAGGGAAGAAGTAGCATGGACAGAAGATGACAAGTTTCATTTTTGACATCTTAAGTGTGACACAAATCTGGGAGCCTGTGGCGGGGATGTCCTTCATTAGTCAGACGTCTTACTCTGGAGATCAGACACGAGGTTGGTCTGAAGATGGAAACACGGGACTTATCAACAAACAAAGAGAAGACTAATGGCTTGAGCCTTATGAACTCTGTTCTTTGGCACTTTCTAGGAATTAGCTGTCTGTTTGTGTGTACAGATTGGCTCCAAGGAATGGTTAGCATGAGTGGTTGTCAAACAAAGTGCTTTGCAAAATGAAAACGCCATAGGAGAGTCAGTGGATCATCTCCCTGATGACAAGGACAGTTATGTAAGCCTCCATGCCAGAGAGCCACTGCGCCAACTCTGCTTTTTTCTGCTGAAGTGTGAATCCTCTGAGACCTTTCCAGACAAAGCACATCATCCTGTTTCATATTCTACCAAAGGCTTTTAGCAAATATCAAAAAAATTGCCAAATTGAGCTGGGACAGCCTCATTGAATTTGATAGATTTTTACTTTCTTTCACTGCCAACTTTTCTTTCCCAAAAGCTTAGCTTTATAAAAATAGTAAATATGGAACATTAGTAATAGTGATACCTAATATCTGTTCTTTTCATGTTCTAGGGTCTGTGCTAAGCACTTGACATGAAATGTTTGATTTAATCATCATACAAACCAAATGAGGTTGAAGTATCAGCTATTACCACCACAATGCTGTGTAACAAATCACCCCAAATCTCAGTGGCTTAAAACAATTTATCATCCCAGGTCAGCGGGTTGGCTAGGTTGCATCTGTTGCTCTAGGCTGAGCTCCTCTGGGCAGTTGTCCTTATCCCAGCAGGCCTGGAATCAGCTGGGGCAGTTCTGCTGCATATGTCTCCACACTGTAGTCCAAATTATAGGGACAGAAGGAACAAGTATGCAGGAGCACTGCTAGACTTGAAACTGGCACGGCCTCCCTTCCACCCACATGTCTACTGCCCAAAGCAAGTCACGTGCCCAAACTTCTGCCTTCAATGGCACAGAAGGAAAGGGTAAAAAAAAAATGGGGTCAATCGATTCATCTACCACAATTGGCTACCTTTATTATTCCCATTTTAGATATAGAATTCTGCATACACAAGTGTTAAGCTTAATGGTTCATCCTTTTGTTTTTTCATTCACCTTTCTTCTTCTCTTAAAAACTATACTATTCCAGGTAATATTGCAAACTTGCCAAACCAGAAATTCATGACACAGTCCCTTTCCTAAAAGATCCTGTGCAAGAGACGAACCTGTAGACACATTTCTGCAGCATGGGACAGCAGCTTCTATAGAAGTCTCTACAAGATGCTAGATAAGGAAAAGGTTAATTCACTCTGCCTGGAAGAGTTGAGAAAACTCTGAGGATGGTGGAGATGAGAGACAATGTCAGAAATTGGTCTTTGAGGATGAGGACATGTTCCTGAGTATGTGCCCCATAATAAGGTGTCTAAATAAATGAAAAGACATGAAAGGATAAGCAGAGAAATGACATTCTAACTGAAGTGTAGACTTTGGATAGGAGAAAGAGACATGCAAGAAAGAGGGCGACATCTAACAAAACCATTATGAGATCTAGATGAGGACACGAACTTTAGTATGTGGGCATGCACAAGTGTGGGCATGCACACACAGAGACATGCATGCATTCATATATACACACAGGCATGTACAGACACACACCTTCACGTACACATACACATAAAGACACATTCACATACACTTATAGACACACAGAGACATATACAGACACACACATTCACATACACATACATGCATTTGCACACACACACACACACACACATACACACACACACACAGAGGCCAACAATCACAGCACAGCTATTTTTAGAAGAAGGATTAAAAAAACAAACATGGAAGCAATTTTAGCCTCTTTCTCTAATTGCTCACCTGCTGGCCCTGTGGGATAGGATTTCAGCCAGGGTGTCACACACAGTGAAATTCACCGTGTGACCTTAGTTAGCCACTTCTTTCTCTTTCTCAGGTGTGGTTCAGTCTCTCACTAAAGACCCCCTTACCCTCATCTCTGAGTTCAGATTGGCACTTCTGTTCATAATTGTTGAAGTGGCAGTGTCATAGTGTCAGGCAGATTTAAAAGGAGGAAGTGTCACCTTAAGGCTCCCCTTCAGGATGCTGGGGACTAGCACTTGTGGAGCTGCAGCACCAATCAGGAGTGATGTTAATGACACCTAACTTTACCGAGAGTGTTTTACATGCCCAGTGTGGTGCTAAGTATTGCATACACATTATCCCAAACATTTCGCATAGCCTTAGAAAATAGGAAAAAATCCAAAAAACGACAAGAAGTTTCAAATGTGTATTTTTTTAAATGCCCACTCTTTATTAAGTATCCAATTGTGTCTGATTCCAAAATTCAAAAATCTTCCTTTAGACCAGACCCATTCCCAGGGGCACATTTGTCTTGAGCCTGAGTGCTTTGGTAAGCAAGCAAGAGGGTTCGATAGAAACTGGAGGACTGTGGAAAGCCTGGCTTTGAACCTCAGCTCATCACAAATCTCCTGAGCAATGCTGGGCATGTCCCCTAATGTCTCTGAACTTCAGTTTCCTGATATCTGAAATAGAGATTATTAGAGCTACTTTTGGGGTTACTGTGGGGGCTCAGTGAAATGACATATGGAAAAATTCCACCAAATTTTGGAAGCATAACTTGATTTGGGATTTGTGTACACTGTGATTTACTCATGGATCTCTTCTCAAAAGAACTAGGAGACAAGGGAGAGCAGCAGGACAGAGAGGGACATGGAGCTATGTAAGAATGTGGTCCAGATGAAGTCTAGCTTCAGCCTGAATCTCAGAGGAGTTCTGGAATATAAATTGCACCACATAGTCTATCCTGCCTTGAGATAAGAAGATAGGGATTTTGTATTCCTGCCCCCAACCAGTTAGTATTCTTTAGATGGTAGGCAAGAAGGACGTACCATCCAGACTCTTCTGGACAAGGTGACTTCCATCACTGATGGGCGATCTCTCAGGGGAGGTTGCAGATGTGAACCTTTAGCTGAAATACCTATAGAACCTGGGTCATGAGCACTCTAACCAACTGGATGAAGGGATTCTGAGAGGTACCTGGTCGGCACCAACAGCATCTATTACAGTCCACCCCTTGCAGCATCAGATTCATTCAATACGCTCTTTGGGTTCATTACATCATGTTGTGGTGAATTGCAGGATTTTGTTGGTCACCATATACGGTGGGTGGTCTGTGCCCCCACAGTGAAGCATAGAGGAGAAAGAGGACATAGCATAAAAGAGTGATTGATAGCATGGTTCTGAAGATTAGGGTCTCTGGTTTCAGATACTTGGTCTCAAAGTTTGATTTTCTCTGCTACTTGCTGTATAACCTCTGTGACCTACTTAAGCAGATTTGTTTCTTCATCTATGGAATGCAGACGTTCATTGTAGTGAGTAGAATAGTGAGTCCCAAAAAATGTGTATCCACCTATAACCTGAGAATGTGACCTAATTTGGGAGAAGCATCTTTCAGATGTAGTGTAGATAAGGATCTCTGGATGAGATCACCCCAGATTAAGGTGGCCCTAAGTCCAGTGATCCAATGACAACTATCCTTTAAGACATGGAAGAGGAGATACAGAGACACACAAAGGGAAAGGCCATGTGAAGAGAGGCAGAGATGGGAGTGCATCCACGAGCCAAGGAATGTAAGGTTTGAAGGTAAAGAGCAGAAACCAACAGAGTGGCATGGAATAGATACTTCCTCTAAGACTTTAAAGGAATCAGCACAGCTGACACCTTGATTTTAGACCTCTGGCCTCCACAACTGTGAAAAAGTAGATTTCTCTTGTTTTAGGCCAACCAGTTTGGGATCATTTGTATTAGGAAACTAATAAAATAGCCATGAGAGATTGTTGTGAGAAATCAACTTAATTAATATACTTAAAGTACCCAAGACAGAGGCCAAAGCATTGTAGGAAATTTTAAAGCATTTTCTTTTATTGTATTTGTTAGAATCATATAAACGCAAATACACCCAGAAGTTGTTGAATGTTATTATTGCTGCCAGTATGCTTCTATTATACAACCAGAGTGAAAATATCAATTTGGGAGCCCACACAATTCCAAGTGGAAGACTGGCACACATAAACTCAGACATTGCAAGAATTCTTTGAATCTTTAAAAAAAATATTTTAATATTTATTTATTTTTGAGAGAGGCAGAGCATGGTGGGGAAGAGGCAGAGAAAGAGGGAGACACAGAATCTGAAGCAGGCTCTGGACTCTAAGGTGTCAGCAAAGAGCCCAACGTGGGGCTTGAGCCCACAAATTGGGAGATCATAACCTGAGTCGAAGTTGGATGCTCAACCGATTGAGTCACCCTGGTGTCCCTACTTTCAGTCTTATTAAGTCTCACAATAGATCAAGCATTTGTTCTTAGCAATTGCTTACTAAATGTGAAATTGTTCAAATGAGATTCTACATGCCCTTTCTTTGTTTAAATACAATTCCTTGAATATAGTTGCAAGCTTCTTGAGGGTTTGGGATGTCTCCATGGATATAACCTGAACTAGAGTGCATTTAGGCATCTTGCCTTACGCTTTCTAAGAATGAAAGTCTACATGTAACACATGAGCAATGCCGAGCAAAATCATATATTAATAAGTCAATATTTCCATGGTCCATATTCTACTCTTTGCATGCTGGATTCTTTTAGAGATGAGGGGCTGCAGTTGGAAAGAATTTAGAGTTTAAAGGAAGAAGAGGTTTCTCTAGGACATCGTTTCTGTTCTTTTTTTTTTTTAATCTGCCAAATAGCAGTGAGTGCCCTTACTCTCTGCCCGAAGTGCTAGAGATTATTTAGATAAACTGAGTTATTGGTGGTAATGAAGGTCTCCATTCAAAACCCTCTTTTGAGTGTAGTGATTCAGAGTGAGAAGTGTTATGTTTGATTTCTTCTCACTGTAAAATCCAGATTTTGCACAGCTATCATGTTCCCTTTATGGGAATGTTGGTAGGGCCAACATTTAAGTCTAGTGCAACCATGCCTAATGGTATATCCTGTCATTTTAATGCCCCCCATTCCTTATTTTACCTGCCTTTCTTCCATCACACTTTGTCTTTTATGATGAATTGAAGATTAGAGTCTCTCTCTCTCTCTTTTTTTTTTTTAATATGGACAGAGACACTACAGCATTGTTATTTTATTTTATTTTATTTTACTTTACTTTTTTATTTTATTTTATTTTATTTTACCTTACTTTACTTTTATTTATTTTATTTTATTTTATTTTAATATTTTATTTTATTTTATTTTATTTTATTTTATTTTATTTTATTTTATTTTATTTTATTTTATTTTATTTTTGTGTTTACCAAACCTGTATCATGCACTGCTCTGTGCTCTTTCCAGAAAATTAAAAACATAAATTAAGTATAAATGGCCAAAGCCACAGAACAAGCAAGGCCTTCTTAGTGTCCACAGAGAGGGGTTCTATTACCACCACTTGCTTTAGAGAAGGGGGAAGTTACCTGTAATTCTTGTTCTCTTGAAGGTGTGTGTTTTATAATAGGTCCCCATTCACCACCCTGCCTTCCCCGAGGAGTTCTTAGCTGCTTGATTTTTTTGGCTGCATAAGAACTGTCAGTGAGAGGCTAGCACATTCTTATGACCCCTGGGGTAGATAGATTGCAGCTCTAGCTGGAGTTTATATTCTCTGCATTTCTGGATTTTTATTTTGCATCAAGCTATATGTTAAAAGAAGTCCACTCTGAGAAGAATGACTGTGCGCGTGGAGGGCCATGCTTCCCTAAAGTTTACTATCAGTAGAAACTCCCCCTCTTTAAAAAATGTGGAGAAAATAACATTTTTTAAGACCCCAGGTTTCCTCAAGCTTCTTTTCTATTACCTTGAACCTAAACCACGCAGACTAACGTACGTAAGGAAACAGCTTGGTCTCTCTCTTCCCAGTACTAAACCTTCTTGGAGCAGGAACGAATGCCAATTCATTTCAACCCCCCTCAGCATCTCCTACTGATGGATAGTAGCTGCCTGTTTGAGGAGTGGTGGAGGCCCAGGTGCAGACTCAGCAGGAAGGAGTGTGGTGATCGATCACTGCCTTGGGGAAGGAGAAGAAAGTGGAAGTCCATGTGCCATGTATCTGCCATTCCTGGTAAGGACTGTCTTATTCATCTTTGTATCCCTGTGCCTAGCATGGTGCCTGGCACAGAAGAGTACTCTCTAAATATTTGTTGTACTTAAGTGAAGTTTCCATCCAAATCCCTCTTTTTCCGTGGCAGACGGAATGGTCGTGGCAAGGTCATAATCTACTGGTGGGAAGTAATGATGATGTTGAGAGGTCCCTCCAAGGGTAGGGTTTTTATGGAGCCAGTAGGTCCAAGTACCCTATAATCTATTCAGCTACTCTTCCATGGACCCAATGCCCCTCTACTGTATGAGACTTTCATGACCATCGGATTTTGCAGTTGCTGTTTACTTTTCCAAATAACTAAACTATGGTCTCCATGTACCTAGCTGCCAGGTGGTGTCCTGCTGGGATGCATCTCTCAGTACCTCAACGTGGCTCTGCCTTACTACTGACAACCAGGAATATTTAGCTTGTGTGACCTATCTGTTGGGTTAGATTCCTACAGTCACTACCCTACATTTGATCTTGAGACAGCCTTTGGACTCTGTGCTTAAAACTAACTGCAGGGCAGCTGCAGAAGCACCCAATTTCTGAGCCCATTTAACAATACTTTGTTTTGCTACTTCCTACATCCCTTCACCCCCATTGCCCTTCACCATCAAACTTCCCTGACTTATTATTTCATGTACATGATGTCCCCATAATTGTACAGTTTCCATCACATTTGATATAGCAGCGAAATGAGTTGTTTACTTAGAGTTGAGAAGTCCTGGTTCAAGCCCCCACCTTCAGCCCACCTCGGTTTTTTTGAGAAAGAATTGACACACATCCCTGTATACCTTTAAGGTGTACAGCATGATGTGCTGATTTACATGTGTTGTGAAATCATTTCTGCAATAGGTTTAGTTAACACCCATCATCTCATATTTATACAATAAAAAAAAGAAAAATTTCTCCTTGTGAAGAGAACTCTTAGGATCTACTCTTTTAACAACGTCCCCCAGTTATCATCCAGCAGAGGTAGCTGTAGTCATCATCTTGTCCATTCCATTTCTAGTGCTTATTCATTTTATACGTAGAAATTTGTGCCGTTTGACAACCTCCCTCCAATTTTCACTCTCTATCACCCACTGGATTAAGTCTTATCTCTTTTATTTAGTATCCATATGACCCAAGACAAGTTACTGACCTGCTCTGTGGCTTGTTTTATTTTTTTTCCTTCTCTTCCCTTTCCTTTCCTTTCCTCTCTTTCCTTTCCTTTCCTTTCTTTTCCTCTCCTTTCCATTCCTTTCCTTCCCTTCCCTTTCCTTTCCTTTCCTCTCCTTTCGATTTCTTTCCTTCCCTTCCCTTTCCTTTCCTTTCCTCTCCTCTTCTTTTCTTTTTTGTTCTTTTTTCTTTTCTTTTCTTTTTAAGTAAAAAAATATGCAGATAACAATCTCAATGGGCTTCTGGAAGGATTAGTAATGATTCATGAATATCATCTAGTGTCTAATAGAAATTCAATAAATAATAGCAATTATTATTATGACCTCATCCCAGGATCTATACTGCATTAGAATTAAGGGAATAGATGCACCCTCAAAAGGCATACAAAAGAACATAAGGACAGACATCTAGGTTATCATGCCAAAGATATCAGAAATGCTTTGAGACCATATTTATAAAATAGCAATGACCACCATCAAAAGGCAATCTTAATCTCTAGCAAAAAGCCAGTTGTGGATTATTTACTAATAGAAGAAAATAGAGTAATTAAAGAGATAGTTGGAGAGTATTACATAACCTTAATTTATATCACTCTTTATTCTTTCCATGTTCTTACTTAATCCTCACCACAATGCTCCTGTTTCATAGCTGAGGCTATTAAAACTGAAAGGTGTTAACCAGCTTGCCAATGGTTAGATTAGTCAGCTAGTTATGGACCTCAATCCTGTTCCCAGGTCTCTTACCTGGCACTCATTCCATCACACCATGTTGTCTCCTTACAGAGATGTCTGAAGGACGGTCTTAGGACCCTTACCAAGTTAGTTGGGAAAAGCCTGGGAAGACAGAGCTTGTCGTTCACACAAGGCTTTTCTCTGCTGCTGTACTAGATGTGACAGTGCTGGGTGAATATTTCCCTGCCACAAGTTCATCCCTTTCCACACAGAGCTGCTGGACTGAGGGTCCTTCTCAGAGGGGAGGACCCTGACAATTGAGGGAGCTTGGTGTCATCACATCATCAGGTCACAGCCAGGCTCAGAGTGTCAGCCTCTGTAAAAACACACCTGAACAAGCATCAGGGGCAGGAGAACACCTCTCTCCAACCTGGTGTGAAGTGTTTGATGGAAGAAAAATAACAAATGTGTCTGCCATGAGGAGGCAAACTTCAGCTGTACCTGTTAGAGCAACACTGGCCTTTTTCAAAGGCACCAATAGCCCAACACTTGGGTTTTTCAGCAGCTCCTCAGAAATGTGTTTGAAGAAAGATGACTTCTGAGAGGGCAGTGTCTGGAAGAAAGTTGCCAGCCTTCTGATGAAGGGAGATTACTTACCAGCTCTTTTCCACAAGCTGATAACTTCCCCCAACTTCTACAACTTTCCACACAGAGTATGTCGGTTGCCTGGCCTCTTGTGGTTTCAGATCAGTGATCAAAGGACAGAAATCTGTTGGTTGCCATGGAACAAAACCCACTCAAACTAGCTTCAATTCAGGGGGTTAGGAGGTTGTTGGAATTACTAGAACAGTAACAGCAATATCTTATGGAAAATAAGAGTGGAGAATGTAACTGGGCCTCATAAGCCACTGAGGGCAGTAAAGGGAATGTTTTCAGGATTGAGTGAGATCCGTACTCTCTCTCTTCTTCAGTTTGCCACCATATAGTTTGTTGCTCTTGTTTTATTTTTGTTGTTGTTATTGTTTTTTTTAAATCTCGTCTTCTTGTTCTATTCATCTTTCTTTATATATGGCTTACACGTTAACTATGAAACAGGCACCCTAGCCTACACATCCCACCAGTTAAGATATTTCATAGAGGTTGGCTAGAACCTTTATGACCCATGCACCACTTGTGAGTAACATAAATTGATAAACTCAGAGTTATTTTTTCTGAAACAGGTGTTCTCTTCTGTAGAAAATGGGAATCAAAGAATGCAAACATAGCTGTAGGAATCATCCCTGTGACTGAATCATGGACTGTTTTCAGAGCAGGCCCATATGCTTGTGGACATCCCAAAGATGGTCATGTAGAGCATTATGTAATGGGCTTTAAGAGCATAACAGCCACCAATAATGTCTCAAACACAATGGCCTTAAGACGTAGGTGTCTCTTTCCCATAGACTGAGAAAAATTAGCCTGAGAAAATGAGAAGCTAACTTGCTCAACATTATACTTCCGGAGCAAAAGCCAAATCAACCTGCCTACTTTATGTCAGAAGCTTTCGCAGATAATCAGCTACTTGGGTGAATTTAGCTCTGCCCAAACTCTAGTCCTCGACTCACAGGCCTAGACTCATGAGCTGCAAAAACACTGAGAGTAGAGCCATCTCTTGGATAGACACACACTTTGGAGCTCACAGCAACTGTTGAAATATAAGATGCCTGTCTACTCATCTGCAAGGAGATGATCCACCTTAATTTATATGAGAATTCCCAAACAGTTTGAATGTGTACTTTCTCTTACAAAAAGGGTTACATAGGAAAACAGATAGTCAATATGGAATGAGACCATGGGTATTTCTTACATATTCAAATATTTCAGCTTATATGAGAATAGTACCCTGCATCACCACCTATATAATTATGATGCTCCAGCTCCCAGGTCCGGCTAGGTTTTGCCTCAGGGCCTGGCCATCTTCTATTCAGTGCACCTCAGCAATGCTTGTCTCTATGACTTTCCTTTTCCTTATTTTCTGCTAAGCAAACTCCTTTCTGATTGGCAAATCCTTTTTCCTTTTTTTGCATAGGCTCACCCGTTTCATCACTGCTCATACCTACCTAGGATCTAATCTACCTTATCAAAACAATTTTCCATGCCTCTCCTTTGACCCAGATGTCTATCCATTTTACAACTTAACTCTCTGAGTGAAGCCCAGTTCTTGGGGTATATTTCATTCTCACCTCTTGTACCTACAACCAATGCCCAGATCTACATATTTAAAATGCAACTGAAAATTAAAGCCATTACAGAAGCTTTCCAAATGGGCAAATATTTGCCTCAATTATTCTATTTACAATTCCAAAAATATTTCTTCTGTTGAAGTCTGTGTACAAGAAGTGGCTCCAAAACCATTTTTAAGGGAGTTTTGACATCAATGAAACGTTATGCTGGCAGGGTTAGTGAAGTGCTTGATTAATAAAGAGTCTCAGTGTTTTCAAACACATATTCCAAGCAGCCTCATTTGAAGAAAACCACAAACGGAGAATGCTTTGCTGCTCACAGTCACAAGGGGGTTGTGTATTTCATTCCCGCTTACACAGTCCGCTTACTTTGGAGCTTGGGTAGGAAAGAAACATGGCCAGCAGAAATAAGGCTACATTCAGTGACCCTACCCTTCCACCCATTGGCCTGATGGGAGAACTTTTTTACCCCTCTTTGCTACTGTTTTCTTAGTTTTTAACCTTTTAATACTTAATAATTCTCTAAAAGACCATCTAGAGAAAAAAGAGGGGGATACCTTAGGACTCCATTGTGCTAGCATCTAGGGATCCTGAAATTCCTAATTTCAGAATTTCCAGGCAGCAGTGTTGGCCTCCTATATAGAAACGTAATTGAGCATGTTCATGTTAATTACTTTGAAGTGCTTTCCTCTTTTCCAGTGCTCTACAAAAACATAGCAATTTAAATTGGGTCATTATTTCGTGTGTCTAAGATTCTACTCAGCTACTTAAGGTAACCATGGAAATGTAGTCAGAGGAATTAATTAAAAATGGGTTCTTTTACTTGCTAATAAAGAAAAAAAGCTAAGTGAAAAGCGAAAAGGTGAAATGAAAGAATATATTGGCAATGTGATTACTATAACAGGGACCTATAATAATAATTTAGAAATCACAAAATATCATCGTTAAATCCCTATTTCATTCCACTAATATATTTTAGGTGCCAGCAATGTGCCAGCCATTTCCAGTTTCATTTACCAATGCACTTCATTTAATGCATTCAACAATCCCACAAAACACAGCGTCACACTAATGAAGAACAGAGAATTTGCATGACTTATCTAAAGTCACATAGTTAGGCATTGGGAAACCAGATATATGAACGCAGATCTAAATCCTTTCACCAATGGCCCTATAGTGCACTATGTTTCCCAGGAGTGAGATATAATTTAGACATTAATAGCCCACAAATCTGGCTACTATATTTGTTTTTGCCATAAATTTTAATCTAATCCTACTAAAACATTTATAAGAATAATTACTACTCTTACACAGCAAATGTGAGTGTATGTGTATGTATATTTTTGTTTAACTATTGTTTTTATATTCTCAGCCATTAGAGAATGCTGCAATGGATAGGGAAAGGTAAAACAAATTCCATTCATTAGTTTCTTGAACTGTACAGGTCACCTACTATCTCCCAGTCAACTTGTGCTATTAAAAATCCAGACATGGATAAGACGGCCTGGTTAAATTCTCACAAGCAAAAGAAAAAAGAAGAACTAAAGTCATTCAGTTCACTTTTCCATGGCATTGACCCGGTTCAAGACTTCATCATCCTATAAAGGCCTATGACAAAGAAATATCTTGTTTCCCTACCTTCATTTTCTTCCCTTCTAATTAATGTACTAGGTTGTCTTCTAATTAATGAGTCGTTTTTTTTTCACATGATGTATCATTTAACTATTGCCACATAAAAAATTCTAGACTTAGTGGCTTAAGATAGCTGTTTTGTTTATTCACCATTCTTAAGTATTCGAGCAGGGCTCAGCAGGCTCATTTCTGCTCCATGATGGCTGGGGCTTAAACTGGAATGAATGACTTGGGACTGAATTGGCAAGGGTCTCTCTCTTTTCAAGGTGTCACCTGGAGTAACTTGACTGGGGCTGGAAAACCCAAGACAGCTGCCCTTCCGTCTGTTGTTCTGGTGCCAGATGTTGGCAGAAATGCCTTGGTTCCTCACCTCCTGGTCTAGCTCTCTCGTGGCTTATCTCTCCAACAGGAAATCCTGACCCACTTTTCATAGCATATAGGTCTCTCTCCAGGCAAAACTGAAGAATGTAAGTCCTCTGAAAACCTATGCCTGGAGGACCTAGAACTTCATTTCCATCACGTTATATAGAGCAAATCACAGGGTCAGAGAGATTCAAGTGATGGGGAAGTAGACTCTACCTTCTTATGAGAGGCATGCACTTAAGGAAACGGGAGGAATTATTGGCAGTCATCTTTTTAGACAACCTATTACACAACATGTTTGCCTACTCAAGTATCTTCCATGGTTCTTTATTGCTTACATAATATTACCAAACACCTTTGTCAGGCAATTCAAGAAATTATGTGATAGGGCTTAACTTCCTAGTCATGAATTATTTATGAATTACTTTGTCCCTGTCGAACCCTCAACTAATCATTTTATGGAGGGTCCCTAGTGTTTCATCTACCCATCTATTCCCTTTTTCCATATACATATGAAGATATAATTATACATAAAAACAGTTAAAGTCATTTGGGGAGAAATGCTCAGCTTTTGGGGAGGCCCACCACCTCCGTTCTTTATTCTTGAAGTTAGTTATTTTCCTACTTCAATGTCCGACATGTGAACCAGGCCTGGCCACACAGAATATATACCCATCTCTCTGGCCACACCCCTGATGCAAGGTTGGTAACATGACTAAGCACAGCCGATCAAAGCCTCTTTGAGAATTTTGTACAACAATCTGGAGAAGGCGCAGCTACAACCTCTGATATTACACAGATGCAAAGTTCCAAGAAACCCTGCAAATTCTAGAGCTATCTTTAACACTGCACAGAGGTATCCTGCCTGAAATGGGAGCCAACAGAACGGAAAGGTGAGGCAAATAATGATGAAAGAGAAGAGAATTTTCTCCCAGTCTTAACCCTTGATAACTTTGAGTCACACGAGCCAATCCATTTTCTTTGGTTAACTTGGCAGTCTTGTGTATTTTTTTAATCAAAAGAATCATGACTAATATAACATTTCTTCATGTTCATCCGAACAATAGAACACTGAAATATTCCTCTGGAAACTTCCCAGCATCCAGGATCTTAGTGCTTGATCACCTATTATTCTGCTCATCAACCATCGCGTATGGACCCAGTTCTTCTTTCTTAGCTTCTGATCTCCTTGATTACATTTAATGTTGATATTCAACCTCCTACTTCTTGGTTTTATTCTTAGTGTTTCTTCTTGACTATTATTATTATTCTGTTTCCAGCTCCTAACAACTCAGGTACCCTCCTCTACCTGCCTTTTCCACCCCAGGTCTTGCCAGTCTCATCCAAACACTACTGGTTTTACTTCACCCCCAATTTCATACATTTTCAAGTTTCTTCTTAAATATTCTTCCCATTTTAGACCTAAACAACCCTATGCTAATAGTCTGGTACACTCTTGTAAAATTCATGCTTTTCCTGAAATAAATGTAAATTATCAAAACACAAGAAGATTTAGAAAGCCTAAAGTGCCCAATAAACATGGAATAAGAGGGGGGGAAACATAAAACATATTACTGTCCAAAAGCCTCCATTTTCACGTAGTTTTATGTCCCTGTGCTTTTGAGTTAAAGTTACAGATGATTTATACATTTAAACTGGTTCAGAGACTATATAGAGGAGTACTGCTAAATTTGTCAGGCTGAACCAGAATATTCTGATATGAAAACACAACAAAATGAGCCTATAATTAAAGATGAAATAATCAAACTGTAGATATATCACTTGATAATGTAACGCCAATTCCTTTCTAAAATTCCAGCAAATTTAGCCCACACTGTGGTAAAGAATAATACACATTGTCAAATATATGTTTGGCAATATTTCATGACCATTTCAGAAAACAACTTTTACTAAACTAGGAATAAAAGGATGCTTCCTTAATGTAACCTACCCAAACCAATAAAGGCATTTCTCCTAAAAATGGGACAAGAGGCAATTAGTATCTGCCATTATTATGTGCGTTTGTTCTTAGTGATCTATACAGTGAGAACATAAGTGGTTTTTACACATTCTGATTTCAGAGTCTGAGCTTTCTATATGATTTTTAGCTCTCAGCAGTGTACGTCCTTGGTTTTCAACTAGTCAGTTTTCTTCCCTGCTTCTAATAGTAACACTTCAAAGTTTCTTTTAAGAAATCACCTCTTGGGACACCTGGGTGGTTCACCTGGTCAAGCATCTGAATCTTAATTTTGGTTCAGGTCATAATCTCACAGTTCGCTGGATTGAATCCCATGGTAGCCTCTGTGCTGAGAGCTCAGAACCTGCTTGGAAATCTCTGTCTCTCTTATTCTATGCCCCTCCCCCTTCTCATGCACACTCTGTCTTTCTCTCTTTCTCTCTCTCTCAAAATTAAATAAACATTTAATTTTGCATTTTGCATTTAGTTTTGCATGTACCTATTGCATGTAGTCTTTTTTTTTAATGTTTTATTTATTTTTGAGAGACAGAGAGACAGAGCATGAGCAGGGGAAGGTCAGAGAGAGAGGGAGACAGAATCTGAAGCAGGATCCAAGCTCCGAGCTGTCAGCACAGAGCCTGACGTGGGGCTCGAGCTCACAGACTGTGAGATCATGACCTAAGCTGAAGTCGGTCACTTAACCAACTGAGCCATCCAGGCGCCCCATGCATGTAGTCTTGGTGGGCAATCAGCCAAGCTGTCTTGCTTGCCCTCTACCTGGCCAAACAGTAGGCATGCAACCAACCAATCAAACCCCTAGCCCTTGTCCCCTAATTCTGTGGAATTTGTATCTATAATGTAATGATCAAATGTGCTAAATGGTTCAAACTGACTCACTCTGAAGGGTGTGATCTAAGTAGCTGTGCTCGTATTCCTTGTATCTTGTTCTCTTCAAGATACTACACATTCCTGCCCTTCAATCTCCCAAAGTGTCTCATCCTTTCCCTATATCATGCAATCCTCAAACAGCAAAATCTTACTCATATTTAGAGACAAACCACAATCACCACTTCCTTTTGAAACCTACCCAAAGAAATGAAAATCCCATCTATTTCTTTTTCAAAACCTAGCACTTCACTTCTACCTGTCTTGCCACTTTTAAAACTTTCTACCCATGTTTTACTTAAATATAAATATGTTTTACCTTTATTCTTGACATAAGCCAAGCCTGTTTTCAGGACAATTAGGATAGGAAAAGTGAACCATTAAGCAGGAATGGAAAGCTAGTGCCAGACCAAGATGTTTCCTAAACTCAGCTCGTTAAACCTAAGAAGATAGATAGGGTGTGGCCACTGAAAATATTTCTGAGAAGGCCCTGTATGTATGAAGCCTTCTTTGAGCTTCTAACTCCATCTGTGAATTGTGTGGTCAGAGCCCAATGACCAATGTGGTCAGCTGAAAGTACACCCATGGCCACACACATGGAACAGACTGCCAAGAATGAGTGACAGCAGCATCATTGTTGAAAGAAGCTAAATAAAAAATGCTCATCATTCTTAAGGCTTGCCCTTCTAAGCCTTCTTTGTTTTCTTAGTGGATGACATCTCTCAAACCTCCAAAGGGCCCTAATACCAAAGCTCATGGAACACAGTAGATTAGGCACAAGGAAAACTCAGTATTAATATTAGACAAACCCCAGTTTCAGTACTGGTCCACTATGTATTAGTTATATGATTTGCCATTCTTTGCCTTTAACCATGAAATGGGTATACAAAAACTAATTAAGAAGTGTCATTCTGAGGATCAATTTAGATTATTCACGTCTGATGGCTACCATAGTGCTTATCAATTTTACGAGTTCATGTTAATAATTGTCTTCTCTTTTAAAAATGTGAGTTGGAAAATATTGGGAAAAAAAAGTTGTATCCATCGAGGATGGGTATGGTTGTATAATAGGCTGAATAATGGTCCCAAAGATATCAGGAAACTTTAAATGTTGCCTTATATGGGAAAAGCATGTCTGCAGATATGATTAAATTAAGGACCTTGAGATGGGGAGATTATTCTGGATTATCAGGGTGGACTCCAAATGAAATCACACATATCCTTACAAGAAGGGAGCAGAGAGATTTGACACATATAGAAGAAAATAAAGCAATCTGATTGGGGAAGAAAAACTGGAGCGAAGGAGCCACACTCCAAGGAATGACGGTCGCCACCAGGAGATGATAGTCATGAAATAGATTCTTTTCTCACTTTATGGAGGTGTGCAACCCCAATGACACATTTATTTTGGCTCACCTCAATGTGGATTTCATAAGGTTGACCTCCATAACTCTGAGAATAAACTTCTGTTGTTTTCAGAACAGTTTATTAAGCAGCCACGAAACTGATACTGATTTTGATATAAAAATGTGTGGTACTATTACAACAAATACCCAAAAATGTGGAATTGGCCTTGAAATTGGAAATGAGTAGAGGCTATAAAAGGCTTGAGATGTATAATAAGAAAAAAATAGACTGCCTTAAACATACTATTGGTAGAAATATGAAGAAGAAAGTCACCAATGGTGAGGTCTCAGAAGACAATAGAGAATTGTGCTATTGGAATCTTGATAAAAGGCACTCCTTGATAACATGGAGCAGAAAACTTCATGGAATTGTGTCCTACAGCCATGTGGAAAACAGAATTTGTAAGTGATGAGCTGATGAATTGGATATTTAGCTGAGGAGATTTCTAAGTGACATATTGAAGGGATAGCTTGGCTTCTTGCTGTTTACAGTGAAATGCAAGAGAAAAGAAATGAACTGAGAGAGAAAGAAACTGGTAAGCAAAAATGAGACAAGATTTGGTGACTTGATTTGGTGACTCCATCTATTCATATTGCAAAAGATGCTAGCAAATTAGGACCTTCATGGGTAGGAAAGCATGTTCTGGAGAGAAAGATATCTTGCAGCAGGATAATGCACAAAAGATGAAAGGTATCCTGAAGTAAAGCAGCATCACAAAGAAAGCACCAAGACTGGAGTCAGTGTCAAAAGACTTAACCTTAGACAGAAAAAATTTTAAAAAATCGTCCCATGAAATTAAGTTAGTATGAATGCATGAGAATTAGAAAATATGTCCCTTACAGGGACAGGAAGGTGAGCTATTTCACATCTGATGATCTGTGTTTTCTCTGCAAAATGGAAGGAAGGGGAAGAGGGAGAGCATGACATGCTAAAAGCAAGAAGGTGGGTGACCATGTAGAAAACTCCAGAAATGATGTCAGGGTTTGAATTGTGTTCATTGGGATAATGATGATTACTATGATAAAAGGACCAATAAACACCAATGACTGCAACTAATATTTGTTACGCATTTATTATGCACCAGATCTAACAGTAAGAATTTTTGGAGTCACTACCACATATAACCATCACATAAAGCCTAGGAAGTAGATCCCATTATAATTCTTAATTATTATTATTATTTTAAAGTATATAACACAATACAGCATATAACATAGTAAGTGTATAATACATAGACATAAGTTATATTACATATAATTAATATATTATAAATATATGTTTATTTTTTGTTACTATTACTTTACAGATGAACAAACAGGCTCAGAGAGGCCAGGTAAATTTACTAAACACACATACCTAGTAGATATCAGACCATGGAATCAAATCATGGTCTGTCAATTGCAAAGTCTCTTTTCTTACCCATTGTATTTACATCACCATCTTAAAATGTTTTCTAAAAAAGCCCCCTCAGAAGTCTGCATAACTTTCCACTAGTAATCTTTATCTTCTCAATCAACATCATTGGCTCATGTCCCCATTTCTCCACAAAAGGGGCTCCTCACCATCATGAGATCCTCTGCCGCTAACTCCACTACTCACATATCCATCTTTGCTTTCCTCAGTATTCGATGCTGTGCTCCCCTCTTCTCCATGCACCTCTTTGCTCCACTGCCTGCAATGACACCACACTTCTAGATCCTATTTCTTTTGGTAGAGCCAGGGGTATCATATTTTCCAAAGCCCAGTCTGAAGGTTGCACTGAAGTGACTATTGACCCGGAAGATTGCAGAGCTGGTCTTCATTCTCACTCTATCACTGAGCCTCTTAGTGGCCTTGGGCACTCTCCATTTCCTCTACACCTCAATTCGCTCATTTCCAACTAAGGGAGATGATCCAGAGAGTCTAAATCAGCTCCCACAGTCTATAATTTCAAGTTCATAAAAAGGACATTGAGAGGGAGAAATCTTGGCTGGCTGCCTCAGGGAAAAAATAATTAAGATATCACTTTGCAAAAGGAGTAAGTGAATTTCAACAGCATCATGCCTGTCTCTGCCTGGAGTTGGCTGCCTTTCCAGATCTGGGCTCCCTTTTGGACACTATAAATTATCCAAGGACATAGGCTAATTGACACAGTTGAGAGGAGAGGGACACAAATAGTCCCAGGCTTGGAGAGTGAGACCTCTGTGGGGAGGTTAATAGAATTGGAACAGCTCAGGCTGGAGGAACAGCCGCTGAAGGGAGCCATCATTCTGCCGACACATTCATAAAAAGACATTGTGAGAAGGGCAGGGATCAGTCTTCGTATTAATCAACAAGGGCAGAATGAGAATTAACAAGCTGTAAGCTGCAATGAGGAATATCGAAGCTAAATATCAGGGAAAATGTTAGACCATGGGGAGCAGTTAGGCAATGGAACACACTGCTAAGAGAAGCCATGAAGTCACTCTAATTGGGGACATTCAAGGCAGAGAACAGATACTCATCTGTCACAGGGGAGAGAATTCCAGAGGGAAAGTGAGAGCTGACTCTAACAGACCTCAGTAACCTCCGTGTAACCAGCTCTCAACTTCAATGGTGGAGCACAATCTGGGGTCCAGTGTGAAGGCCAAGTGGGGTGACATTGGTGGAGATAAACGTAGAGTCAGGAGGGTATAGTTGTTGAGACCACAGTTTAGGAGTTTTCAGAAACTGGGTTCAGATCCTATCTCTGCCACCTACCAACTTGCACAGTTTCCTTGGCTACGAGAAACTGCCTTGAAAAGGCTGCTGTAAAGATTAAATAAGGGCATGTCTATGAGCCACTTAGCATGGCATCTGGCACATGGGAAGTACCAGGGAGATAATGTTTATGATGAAAACAGGTACTCTCTGGAGCAGAAACTGAGGCAGATGGAAGGGTCCAGTCCCCAGCTTGTTTCAGTGGTGGGTCCTCCACCTTTGACGAGAACGGGGCTCAGCGTCCCGACCTGTGGTAGTCAACCGCTGATTATGTCTCCCTAGCAGGAAGCATCAGTGTTAGGAGCCAGGCATGTTAAGATTTGATGTGGCCACATGTGTGAAAGACAGAATGTGTTTCTGACCTGTCCAAGTGTTAGGGAGTACTGGAGGCCCAAAACAAGAAAATGAGATTGGCACCATCCAGAGGGTAGGAATCTCTGCCTGTGGTAGCTGTTTTCTGTGTCTCACAGTATGCCCCTTCAGCCCACCTCTGAGTCCACCCACAGTGGTGGACAGTACTACATGAGCTCATGCTCAGATTATGACAAAGGCCTACCTCTAATGCCAATCTTGCTACTTTCTGCTTTGGAAGGCAGCCTTTTCTGAAGCTATGGGAGTCAGAGAGACCTGTGCAAAAGTATAACCCAGAAGGGCAGATTTGTTAATGCCTGAGAGGTACCCCTCAACCAAAACAAGCTAGGAGCCAATGGACATGTGACCCCAGCTTCCCTTCCTTCTGGCAGAAATTCTGGGATGTATTGACTCTTCAGAGATCCCCCAAAATCAAAACCCCTATGCCTAAAGCAGAAACACGCCTCCTATCAGCTTTCATTCATGTTCTGATTTAGTTTCCCCACATCCTCATTCCTGCTCCCTGGGATTACTTTCCAAATAAACTACATGCACACAAATTCCTGGATCAGGTTCTGGTTTGCAAGGAAGCAAAACCAAGGCAGTGTCTGAAAGAGACAAAAACTCAGAAGGTCAGAAATTAGAGGGACCCTTCAACAGAGAAGCTTTGTATATTAGGACTCACTGTGATGAATACTTGAAATAAGCATACGTCCCCAGTCTTTAGTTTTGAACACACGTTGCCATCTATTTGTGTTTTAATTAAGCACTGCCCCTTCTGATATGCTTTCCAACCTCCTCGGAGAGGTGAAACAAAATTTTAAGACTTTCAAATGCCTTCTCTCCTTCTCTCTTCTCATATCTGTCATGGCTGAGGTGTTATCCTGGTCTTTTATTCAGTTTTTTTATGGTTCAATATACTGAGGCATTGGCCTTCTGGGATTTACAGAGCATTTTGAATTCAGAATTAGTTTCCATCCAGTTCCTCTCCACTTCATTTGGATATCTGTGTCTTATCTTCCTGAAGAATAGGAATAGACAGATGTCATGGACACACCCAGAAGCATATAGCTCTCATTTTGTTGTCTGGATTTGTGTATTATAGCTGCTCCTAGCTGCAAGGGAGGCAGCAAATTGAGTGTTTGTTCTAGAGTGGAAATGATAAGCAAAAAAGGAGTAAAGAATGAACACTTAGTTAGCCAGCGGAAAAGATTTTCTATAACTTTATCAGATGAAAACTTTAATCCCAGGTTTTTATGGAGAGTGATGGAGCTATTGAGTTTTAATTAAGGAAACTGTGACCTGTTAGAAATCATTTAAAACTTCCACAAATGTATAGTGCAGGAAAAATAATCATCGTTTGTTTCATAAATTATGCTGGTACCCGGTATATAAAAGGAATGGTGTTATATCTACTGCCATGAATCTCCCAGTGTATTAGATACATAAAGAGCTTTCAACCTGGTAAGAATACATACAGATAATTCCAGTGCAGTGTGGACAGTGCAGTGACTGTGGTGTGCATACAGCATTGTGGTAGCAGAGAATTGGGGTGAGGACACCTAACCCAGTTCTCTGGATGCCATTCAGAGAAGTCTTCCTGGGAGAGCTGCGGAAGGGTTTAATAGGTAACTTTGGATTATAGGTGGTTGATTTTGCTTAGTGTTAAAAGGAAACATTAGAGTTATAAGCAAGAGAAGGAGGTAATCTGATAGACCCTTTATAAAGAGCAGTCTGTTAGTTATGTAGAAAGTAGAAGTAGGGAGACTGGTGGCCAGGTCCCTGCAGTTGACTGGGAGAGAGAAGGATGGCTGGAGCTTTGGAGATGCTAAGGAGTGATCAAACTCAGAATATGTTTTAGAGCTACTATATGCCATTGAATTGAATGTAAAGTAGAAGGGAAAGAGTAAAAACAATGACACCTAATTTTTTTCAGCTCTGGTAGTTGGAAACATGTGGGTTTTATTTTCTATAATGGTGAAGACTGAAGAATGGACGATGTGGGAAGGGAGATCTCTCATGTTTGTGTTAAGTTTGAGTTGCCCATAAGTTAATGAAGTGGAGATGTTAGATAGACTGGCTAGTACTTAGAGGAAAGTCTAAAGATCATGGGGTAGCATGATCGCTTCCTTTATAGAAGCTTCCATGATGCCTCCATCCCTAAATCTGATTTTTAAGGGTGCCTTGTTGGTCTTCTTTAGAACCTCCAGCATAGCTCTTATCCAATTCTTCCATGATTATCTTTATCCAATTTTCTACCTACCTATAACCTTGTTGAGTTCAGCCACTACACTTTATTTATCTTTTTATTCCTGTCAAAAGATCTAGCATATGATAGGATTGTCGCACATATCTTTTGTTGCCAACAATACATTTTTTTAAGAATAAATGATGAGACTCCTGGGCGGCTCAGTTGATTGAGCTTCCAACAGTTGATTTTGGCTCTGATCATGATCCCAGGATTGTGGGATTGAGTCCCACATTGGACTACATGCTGAGTGTGGAGCTTGTTTAGGATTCTTTCTCTGTCTCCCTCTCCCCATCATGTCCTCTCTCTCTCTCTCTCTCAAAATAAATGTTTTTAAAAGAATAAATAAGCATCCTCATTGAGTAGAAAAAGCATAAAGGACTATAATCTTCTCATTCTCTATATTTTGTAGCTACCGAATGTGACATGTTAGGGACTCTCAGCCCATCTTCCAATTTTAAATCTCTAATTCTCATCTCTAGTCCATGCAGAATTGACTAAATTGAAATGTTTCCATGGAGTCTAAAAAGAAATGTCTCACTTTTTAAAAAAATGTTTATTTATTTTGAGAGAGAGGGAGGGAGAATTCCAAGCAGGTCTGTGCTGTCAGCACAGAACCAGAGAAGGGGCTCAATCCCATGAACCATGAGATCATGACTTGAGCTGAAATCAGTAGTCATACACTCACCCAACTGAGACTTCCAGGTGCACATCACTTTTTAAATAGATTTTTCACAGGTGTTAGATACAGCAGTGGACCTCCATCCCTTGGCAAATCCTGTTGCTTACAGAGTTACTGGGTAAGGTTTATTAATATTTGATTAAACTGGACTATTGAAGAAAAATGTGTCATTACTGGGGGATATTGCCAATAATAGTCCATATGTACAGTGTTTCCATTTTGATGATCCTTTTCACTCCTTTTCTATTTTAAGATAAAAGGACTGATATTTCAGAGTTAAGTCTTTGTGCATAACTAGCTTTGTGCCCAAAGCTAGAATTTGGGCCACAAAATTTGATGTACGTTTCCCTATAACTTCTTTGAAATAGAAAGTAAAAATCTCCATGTTGAAAATATTATGGAATATGTTATTTAATTGTACAAATTTGATTCAACATGGAGTACTATGTTCAGATAACAAAGAGTCTCAACATAAATTCGGTGTTTATTTTGCTTTCCTTTCTTTCACTTCGTATGTACCCTTAAAGATTTGCTGCTTATGACTGTGTTGTGATTATAACCGCTAAATCATGTTATTTGCTTGGGATTTTCAAAGTTGTAACTTCGCAGTCAACATCAATCTGTAGCCTGTTCCAGTTACCCTCATTTGCAGTGATTAATTAACCTTGTGGAAAAGTTGACACTTCTCCTGGGGATCATTCTTTGTTATTTTTTACCATGCTTTTTTTTGTATTAAACTACTTAGGTTTATATCTCCTGAGGCCATATAATTTAATACTTGGTGATTTCAGATAGATTTAATTGGTGGAAAACCTTACATACTATTGCTAATTGTAAGAGAAAGGCTTAGGGAAAGCCAAATTGAGTTTAGAAATTATCATGCCAACGTGTTTAGCAATACCTACTATAATAGTCTGCATTTTTTTCAGATTATTTTCCCCAAACTAAAAGTGATTTCTATGAAAGAAAAGTGATTTTCTGCCCCTTACCTAGAGCAATGCCCGCCACATACCATTTGTGTGATCAATTCTTTTTGAATGACTGGCTCATTTAATTAAAAGCTATTTTTACTATTGGGATGATCTTGCTTCTTTTGAAAGTATCATTGGTTTGATCGTGTAGTGATATGGCAACAATACCCAGTTACTCGTGTACAGAACTTTAAAATTAGCAATGTTGGGGATCCTGGGTGGCTCAGTTGGTTAAGCATCTGACTTTGGCTCAGATCATAATCTCAGGTTTCATGAGTTTGAGTCCCGCACTGGGTTCAGTGCTGACAACTTAGAGACTGGAGCCTGCTTCAGATTGTGTCTCCCGTTCTCTCTGCCCCTCACTTGCTTGTGTTCTGTCTCTCTCTCTCTCTCTTTCAAAAATAAATAAACATGAAAAAAAAAAAGAAATCAGTTAAAAAAATAAAAGAAGCAGTGTAATTTGGGATTCTCAAAGTACTTTCACTCATTGGAGACTCACAGAAACTTCACAAAGCAAAGAGTATTCCCGTTTTCATTATGCAGTGGAGGAAACCAAGGCTCCTATAAAAGGAATGACCTATACTCAACATAGGTCTGAATTTGAATCCATGATCTTTCAATTGGACCATATTTAGGGGTTAGAGGACATCATGACATCAGCCTCTGGAAGGTTAATGATCTATGTGGGATTAATAAGCCCCATTGTATCTGGATGGTGTCTTGTGGAGCAAGGAGTGACCACTGTCTGAAAGAGGTGATACTCTAGCAGAATTGTAAGAATTAAAAAACAAAACAAAACTGGGGAATGGAGATGGGAAAGAAGAGAGTTCCAGGCACAGAACTATAAATTGCACTCTTTCCTCCACTATTCTCTATCTCCCACCTTGTTTGTTTTCTTATCACTCACCTGGTATTACTGTTTATACTCATCACCCTCCTCCTCACCCACCACACTGCAAAGAGGCAGGAACTCTATGTAACTTATACACCTCTGTCTCCCCAACTCTTGAAAGAGACTCTGACACATTCTAGGCACTTAATGCATCTCTTTGGGGTAAATTAACACCGAAGGAACCACATGTGCAGGGTACATGACATAGCAGTGGTCCTTTTGGACAACTGTAAGCTCTTTCATCTCCTCAATAGGTTAAACTGTATCAGATGCTGATACTTGAATGCTCTCTATCTATTTACATGGAGATTTTATACAGTTCATTTTGATAGAACACAGAGAGGAAATCAGGAAGGGAAGAACAGTTAAAGTTAGAAACAAAGGAAATGACCAAGTTAGGGAGGACTTGGCATGCTGTAATATTGGATAGATTGATAGATGAATCGATAAAGAAGATGTGTTATACACACACACACACACACACACACATATACATATATATATATACTACCCAGTGATGAAAAAGAATGAAATTTTGCCATTTGCAACAATGTGGATGGAACTAGAGAGTATTATGCTAAGTGAAATAAGTCAATCAGAGAATGACAGATATCATATGATTTCACTCATATCTGGAATTGAAGAAACTCAACAAATGAAGTTACGGAAAGGGAAGGAAAAATAAGATAACATAAAGGGAGGGAAAATGTAAGACTCTTAGAAACAGAGAACAAACTGAAGGTGGCTGGAGGGGAAGTGGGCAGGGGGATGGGTTAAACGAGTGATGGGCATTAAGGAGGGCACTTGTTGGGATGAGCACTGAGTGAATTATGTAAGATATAAATCACAGGGTTCTACTCCTGAAGCCAAGAGTACATCTTATGTTAACTAACTTGAATTTAAATAAATTTAAAAATATATATTGGATAGATCCAATGGCAACCTATATTGGTTGCCATTGATGGGTTTTAAGTAGGGCACTGACATGACCAGAGAGATCTCTCTGATAATTTGTAGCAAAGGATTCAGAGGGAGAAAATAGAAGTCAGAATATATCATGGAAGTCACTGCATCATTAGGCAAGAGACATTAAGTGCCAAAACCCACTGGTTGGTGAGGCTTTGACTCAGCCCCACTTAGGCTCGCTTTTTCCAGTCTCTCTCTCTCTGAATTCCTTCTACATGATGAGACCTATCTAGTCTCCTGAGTAGATACCAGCCTTCCTTTTTCCTCAAGCATGAAATGACTCAAATATATTTGTTCACAGCTGTGACAGGTGAGATTTACTCAAAAACTGGGGATGCATGAAATGGAAGGAAATATACAAAGGCACCTGAGTGGAGTTTTCTGATCTGACTGAAGCCAGTTCACTCACCACAAGATCTCTGAGATCCCACCCCCCCACACACACTTTATAATTCTTAGGGCCCCTGCTCACCCTCTCCCTTAATAAATTTGCCTTGTATCATTTAAGACACTTTTAAGAGAAAAAAGATGCACTATTTATAATGAGCATATCCCAGAACTTCCCCAGGCAAACTGGATATAAGCCACCCCTAGACACAATGAAAAACTAAATATATAGACAGGTCATTGTGTTTCTGTCCCCTGTCAGTGAGTTTTGCAGCTAGCTTGCTTGGAATACTTCACCAGGATAGTACAGTGTCTAAAGTCTAAGTGTTTTTTAGTACGACTAGTTATATCTGTTTAAATATTTCCACGCTAGAATTATTCATGCTTATTTCTTCCAGCCTTCAGATGTCTACTTGGTGTCTTCTGAATGTCATAAGAATCCTATGGTAGACAGGGGTCTGGGTTAATATGCGAATTTATAGATAAGGAAACTGGGATCAGTGATATTATATCTAAAAAACAATGATGTAAAGGAGACGAAACACAACCCTAGGGTCCCAGAACATATTTCTGAGCACTGGCCCGTCAGCACTTTACAGTGTGTTTACAGCGGCAGTACTCAAAGCGTGAGCCACAGATGCTTTAACCCAAAGCAATGAAAGTAGATTATAGAAACTTTTGTCACAATTTGGCAGAATTACTTTGTGTTTGTTGGAGCTAATAAAAAAAAAATCAAACTTGCATTTTATAAACTTTTCCTTTTTTAACTGTATTTTTTTTTGTAATTCATCTTTATTTTATTTTGCAAAAGTATCGGGCCATGACGAATTGAAAAATTTTAGTATAAATCCTTTACTATAGCTCATTTGAGAAACGTGGGGCTCCAGGAGATCAGGCAATTACTTAAGCATGCTGGGTTTTAGCTTCATCACTTTTAAAAACTGAAAACAAGACATCGTTCCACCTTACAGGCTTGATGAAACAATAAAAAACTTTAAGAAATAACTGACATTTGTATAGATCCTAAGGGTAGTGATTTTTTAAAGATATGCTCAGTAATAGCCCCAAGAATTGACAGAAGGCTAGTGGAGGATGGGGCTTGGCAAACAATTTCCGCACAACCCTGGCCCAACTCCCCACTGTCTCAGCAAGCTAAGTGGGTTTGCTTTCACCTCTTTTATTTTATTTTTTTTTATTAAAAACACTTGTAATGTTTATTTTTGAAAGAGAAAGAAAAAGAGAGTGAGCAAGGGAGGCGTAGACAGTGAAGGAGACACAAAATCCAAAGTAGGCTCCAGGATCCAAGGCATCAGCAGACAGCCTGATGCGGGGCTCAAACCCACAAACCATGAGATAGTGACCTGAGCCAAAGTCAGACACTTAACCAACTCAGTCACCCAAGAGATCGTATTTTTTTTCCCAATAATTTTTGCCTCTTTGAAAGATAAGGTTTCTGCTCTAAGATTGCCATTAAATAAAGGTGTCCATTAAAAAAAAAAAAAAGCATTTCAACTTTCTCTGGAGTGTGCTAGGTGCTTTTATACCCATCTCATGTAATCCTCAGAAAACCACGTGATGTCCAGATTATTATTTCACAGATGAAAGAAAAAATGACAAGCTTACAAGCTGGTCAGCATCTCAGTTGGTAAGTGATGGATCCTGACAGAAGCCTAAACCTTAGGATTTCATGCCCTGGTCTCTTCCTGACAGCCTAGCAAGTATAAAACAGTGCCTATGGTCTCTGGTACATTTTTTTTTCTTTCCTTCTACTTCTACATTTCCTTGCAAAGTCTTGACTCACAAAAAGAACCCTCAAAAAAGAAAAAAAAAATAAGAGCTCAATGATCTCCAAAATTGCATACTGTGTTCAGGAAAATCAAATTTATACCTCCTAAACAATAAACTCAGAAACATCTCCTTACTGATGCTTAGCTGTGCGTGTGTGTGTGTGTGTGTGTGTGTGTGTATTATGGAGGGAACTGTGTTCCTCAAAATTTTTATGTTCAAGTCTTAACCCCCAGGACCCCAGAATGTAACTGTATTTAGTGAAGGTCTTCAAAGAACTAATTAAATTAAAATGAGCTCATTGCAGTGGGCCCAAATCCAATATGGCCAATGTCCTTACAAGAAAAGGAAATAGGGACAAAGACACAACAGAGAGAAAATGATGTAAAGACATAGAGAGAAGACAGCCATAAACATGCCAAGGAAAGATGCTTGGAACAGATTCTTTCTCATAGCCTTCAGAGGGAAGCAAAGATGCCAATACGGTAATATTGGACTTTTAGCCTCCAGAATTGTGAGACAATAAATTTTTGTTGTTTGAGCCACCTAGTCTATTACACCTTGTTGTGGCAGCCCTATTAAAAGAATATAGCAAGTGTATGACATTTACAACAGTGTATGGAATCACTTGTTACCTTCTATGTTCCAGGTAACAAATACACATCTTTTTATTGTCTGTTCCATAGATTCAGGAAATATTGTGTTTGCATTCCAAGGTAAGTGAGTCACAATTTTGAGCTTCTTCTCTTTTTTTTTGTTGTTTTCTTTTAAAATTCTACATTTTCAGAGGAGTGCTAAAGCCCATTAACAAGTATTTTGTTAACAGGAACTGAACTGTTCTTTGGAGCTGGCTGCCCAAATTTCTACAGAGATCTCATTGCCATCTGTGAGACCATTAGAAAGGCATCTGTCATTCCCAGACTTAATTTTTCATCTTGAAAAGGGAGGATTGAAGAGGATTATCTCTAAGGCAATGCCTATGGGTATAAGACCACTGAACTTGAAGCAAAATTGTCTGAATCCAAGTCCTGATTTTATCACTGTCTAGCTATGTGGTGTCAGGCAGGTCTCTTAACTCCTTTGAGCTTTTATTTACTCTTTGGTAAAAACGCAGCTAACATACTGAAATCTCAACGTGGCTATGAACACATGGAAAGATAATAAATGTGAATATAGCTGGAACATTGAAAACTCCAAACCAAAGTTGATTTTTATTTTCCTTTCAGTTCTGAAAGGCTAGGCCTGTAAGCACTTTGATTGGATTGGATAGTATCTCAAAACATAATTTGAACTAACTTCTAAAGGCCAAGCAAGATTGTGTATGTAGAAAAAACAGTTCAATCATCCTGCCTTTTTATTTCTTACCAAGGTATTTTAAAAGGCAAGAAGGATGTCTTCTGGACATTACCATGACATGCCAAAGCGTGATGTCAGTCAGTGTGGAAATTGATCACCATCTCTTCTAAATATCCTTGCTGCTGGCCGGGATGTCTTGGATATGTCAGAAGTTATTTTGCCTCATCCAACTTCCTAGGAACAAGCATATCGCAATTTTTGGCCAATAAAAATACACTCTTTTTTAAATGCTGAAGTTTAAAATGCTGCTTTGGTTGATTACATTATAAGCTCAAAAACTGTGTCCAAATTTTCTGTCACTGGATGTAAAGGCAGGTGCCTTTAATTTCAAATGAGTCATTGAAGATACTACAGATTCTCAATGAAATGATAAGATCCATGTGTGTTTTTAAAACTCACAATCAAGCCTTTGGGATTATCTTGTAGAGTCTAAAAAGTGTATCAGCAGAGACTACAGTTCTGCAGGACAGATTGGTCCCTAGACCAAAGATGGAGGTGGAGTTGAGTTAGCAACTCAGAAAGATGAGAAGGTGTTGAATAATTCATCCATTCACTCAACAAGTGCTCATTAAACATCTATTAGATGCTCATCACTGTATTTATAAAAGGGGAAAAATAACTTGGCTTTTCTTTCTTGATAAAATTCAGTAAATGTGTTGATGGCCTAAGGTGCAGTCTTCTAGAAATAAACATGAATATAAGAGAGGTTCATCCCTTCAAGAATGCATAGAGGAGACATACAAAATCACTTATTATACACACAAGGGCCAACAGCAAAATCTATGTTACTACTTTTTTAATAGCAAAGTCAGCAACTGACAAACTGACAACTCATTACAGAGCTCTGTGGAAGGCTTCTTAGGAGCCTATACCTGATGCACAAGGTTAAAGCCAGACCTTTGGTCACCCAGCCCATTGAGATCTAAGCCTTGGGATCTTGCCACCTTTGACCTACAGCAAAGAGAGAAGAATTGGTGGAAGTTCTAGAATCCATTTATTTGGTTTTCAGAGAAGATGAGACAATGAGAAAGTGAGACAGAGAAACAGAGTAAGACAGAGTGGCAGAGAAATTTGAGAGGTATGAGAGGAATCCAAAAAGAATTTTTGCTTATTTGACCAATCAAATTAATGATTTCCCCTCCTTTATCTGGAAATGAAAGGAGATCAGTGACAGGAAAATATTAAGGCTTTTCCTTCTCTTACATGTTAGAGGGAAGGAGCTAGAGACAGGGAAATGAGTTAGAAAGCTATCGGAATTGGTCATGTATAAGGTCCTCCAATAGACACTAATGCTGTTAATGATGGAGGTATATCTGAGAGGGTTTGTGTGAGAAAGAAGCCATAGACATGGAGTCTCTGACTCCAACAGCAGCACCTTAAAAAGAAACCACATTTTTGAAGTCTAAACATCCAAGGTGATGACTACTAATTTACTCAACATTTTAAAGCACTTACAAGGTGCATGACTTGCACCTTTCGGGTGTTATATGTAAGTGATTAATCACTGAATTCTATTTCCAAAACTAACATTTCATTGTATGTTAACTAATTAAAATTTAAATTAAAAAAATAAAAAATAAATATAAAAAAATCATACGCTTTCAAGCCAGCTGTATCCATAAACACACAACAGGAATACATTATGGTTGTCACCATAAAGGATGAACATGCAAGATGAAATCCTTGCTGTGCCCCCAAAATGTGAAGGAAGTCTCTACAGGGAGTGAACATATGAACTGAGTCCTAAACTATAAACAAATAAACAAATAAATTGTAAAGATATTATTAGAAACCAACACATGTGACCTAGAAAATAAAATGGACTAATGACATTGCTCCAGGAGACCTATTTTATTTAAGGAGGGGGTCAAGGAAAGTGTCTTTTGATCATGACAATTGAACTCAAATGTTAGGAGAGATTCAGACATGTGAGGATGACAGGGAAGAACATTCCAGGAAAAGGGGCTAACAAGCGCAAATGCTCAGAGACCAGACAGATTTGGAAGTTTAAAGGAATAGGTCCACACGGCTGGAGCTTGCGAATAAAGAAGGAAGTGACAAGATCATGTGAGACCTACGAATATTTGACAAGGCGGGGCAGAGAGTGGGGAAGCTGGCAGCAAAACCAGATCATGAAGAACTAAAGGTGCTCCACTATGGAATCAGGACGTCCACCCATTGTATTGGTCTAATCCAGCTGCTATAAGGAAATACAATCAACTGAGCAGCTTATAAGCAATTAGGAAATTTTTTGTTCACCGTTTTGAAGGCTGAGAAGTTCAAAATCAATGAGCTGGCAGATTTGGTGTCTGGTGAGAGCTTGCTTTCCCATACATGGTAGTCTTCTCTCTGGGTTCTCACATGGCAGAAGAGGTGAGGGAACTCTCTGGGGTCTCTCTTACAAGGACACTAACCTAATTCATGAGGACTCTGTTCTCCTGACCTAATTGCCTCCCAACGCCACCATCTTAGGGGTTAGAATTTCAATATATGAATTTAAGGGGGATACAAGCATTCAGTCCATTGTACTCATATAATTGGAAAGGAACAAGATTATTGGGGATAAAGTCTAATTTCAGTTTTGTTAGCCAGCTGAGTGGTTGAGACACCCTCACCCAGACACCATCTAATCTCTCAATAAGTTAACAATGGTCTATAAAGGGATGCTCACAGCAGGTGGGGACTAGGCATTAATTATCAATAAATTGTCTATTCGAGCCTGGAATGCAGGAGAGGCAAATTCACAAGATTGGATTTTTTTTTTCTTCTTCTTTCACAAGCCTCTTGGACACAGAATGTCCTCTGTGAACTAGCCAGGAGAAAGAAATCTGGCTTTACAGTGCATGTAATCTGGAAAGCAGGGAAAGAAACATTTAAGCTGTTATTCAAACAAGTTTCATTCCAATTACTACTTTCCTCTCTGTCAAAATCAATTATTCTCACTTTTGACATGGCCGTTGCTTGGTGAGGTGATAGAGGCATCTGCCTCCATATTTTTTCCCCCGGTGTTTTCTTTTTTGGTCGCTTTTGGTTGTGGTGTTCTATAGTGTTGTTGTTGATTTTCTCACTGCAGCCAGCGCCACAGAGTTGCTTTTACATGGCCATAAAATGAAATGAATGTACACAGGAAGGGGAACCTCGCTCCAAGTCAAGTCCTGGATAGCTTAGCTTAGCATGCACTCAGTTTCACAAGCAGAGACCTGTCTGCTCTCATCACTTAAAGACACAGTGACCATTTGCCTTGTGACATCCCCTACATCAGCACTGGACTCCAGCCAGACAAGGACTGACAGGCCAGCTCATTTTTGCCTGTGACCCTGGGAGAAACGCTAGTCCCTGACGACTTTGATGGGCTAATTGTAGCAGCACACTGAGTTAATCACATCACAGTTGGGCGCCTGTCAGCACTTCTATGACGCTATCAGCTGAGGCTGTTGAGTCTTCAGGACATAGAGAAAAGGGAAGTGAAAAGAGAGAGCTTAAGTATTTCCTAGTATGTGGCTATTAAATTGAATTTGACCAATGTTCATGCAGTGAAGTTGGATGCCTTTCCGTTCTGTCATCTTGAGTTGCCTTGTGTTATTCTTTGTCATGTCTTCTAAAAGCCAGGCATGAATTTCAAAATGATGCACAGTGCATATTTTCAGTGACTAAACTTTTTATTAAAATTTATTATATTAAAAATTTTAATTTTTTCAGTTGCAGTTTGGAAACATCTCTTAAATCATATATTGCTTTCTTGTCCATACTCTAATGGATTCCAAGAAATCTGACTTAATAGTAGGATGACAATAGGGAAGATGTGGGAAGATTCAAGGTTTCCCCTACTTGTTTTTAGTACAGCCGTATTGAATTTATTTCTGTCCTCTGCTTATTTCCTGCCTTTTATCACATTCAAGATTTTGCTTATTTTGCTTATTAAGATTTTGCTAAGTGTTCTTAGGCTTCTCTTAGTCAGTTCTAGCTGCTGTAGTAAGTTACCATAGACTAGGTGACTTAGACAACAATTTATTTCTCACAGTCTGGAGTCTTCTCCTTATACCTTCATGTGACCCAGGGAGAATGAGGATATCTATCATATACCTGTCCCATCACTGTATTTTGGAAGCACCTAACTTGCTTGATTTCACAGGTCCACAGCTGGAGAGGAATTTTACCTCAGGATAAATTCTACCTGGAGTCTAACCCGTATCTTATTTATATGATACTTAGAATTTAGGTGAGACTTTGGACTTTAGAGTTGATGCTAGAATGAGTTAAGACTTTTAGGCTGTTGGGATAGAAGAATTGTATTTTACATACAAGAATGACGTGAATATTGGGGGGCCAGGGGCAAAATGTTAATGACTAAATGCTTATGTGCCCCACAAAATTCATAAGTTGAAGCTCTAATGACCAGTGTGAAGGAATTTGGAGATGAGACCTTGGGAGGTGATCAGGTCATGAGGATGGAGGCCTCATAAATGGGATTAGCTACTTCTTGAAAGCTTTGCTTAGAAATCTCTTCAATTAAATGTCAAATTTCATTGGTCTCATGATCCACTTTGCATAAAACATTAGAACACAATTCAGTCAAGTTATTTGCTACTTTATAACAAGGATACCCTTTTTTTCCCCATTCTCCAGTGACATGCTCCTTGCTTCCATTTAGGATCTCACCAGAACAGCCTTGACCATCCATATTTTTATCAACATTCATGAATACTTTCAGGAGACAGAAGCTTTCTTGCATCTCTCCTCTTTCCTTATTGAGTTCTTATCAATATCTCCTTTCATAGTCCTGGCTTTCAAAGTCCTGGCTTTCTCTAGCGTGAGACCATGAAACCCTCCCAGCCACTACCTCTTACCCACTTCTAAAGCTACTTCCACAATTTGAATTGTTTGTTACAGCAGCATTCCCCTTTCAGTACGAATTATTGTCTTGGGTCATCTCCAGCTTCTATGATAAAAATCATAGATCACAGTTCTAGAGGATGCAAAACCCAATATCGGGGAGCCAGTGAATTCAGCATGTGGTGAGAGCTCTCCTTCTGGTTTGCAGATGGTCACCTTTCTGTATCGTTACATGGTTGAGAGACAGAAATCATCTCTCTTGTGTCTCTGTGTAGAAGGGCTATATTCAACAAGCTAATTTCTGAAACTCTTTATTTGCCAAATTTGCTTGTATATACATGACTTGACTATATTTGAAATAGTCACCAGAAATACCATTCCTGTATCTGAAATTCAATAATTTTTTATTCTTCCAAAAGAATATCAGACACAGCAACTCAAGGAGGCAAGAAGTAGAGATCTTTTCTTGTCTGTTGTATACACAAAAAAATAAAGTCATGTATACGTAAAGTGGTTTAGGGTCTTTTGAGGCAGTGATGTTGCCTATCTTGTCTGCCTCTCATCCCTTCATCAAGTACTGTTTAATAACTGATGTTTAATAACTGCTTAATTGCTAAATAATGAATAATTAATTCATCACTCTACTAATTAATTGAGAAAGATACGACCTCCTTTATTGTCACAACTCCCCCGATAGATTTTGATCTCTAAACATACAACCCTGCGCTAAGTGCACATAGGAACATCCAAAAATGCGCTGCCTTGGGTACAAACAAACATTGCATGATTGCCATTATTTAAAGATTTTGAAAATATTCAAAAAACATTGGAATCATTATCATTAGAAAAATAAGAACATTATTTGATGTTCTCCAAATGATCATATGGCTTTGAGTTGTTTATAAGTTACGCATAGGAGAAAAGGAATGGGTTCCCATAGTGTTTTTATCCTTGTGGCCTCCGAAGTTCTCTCTCTGGTCATCTCTCCATGTTCCTTCTTCATTACCTCCTGCTTCCTTTACCCTCTGAATTAGAGTTTTTAGGCTCTTTCTGCCATCAAGGGACCTAATCTGGACTCTCATAATGCTTACCGAGAGCAGCTTTCATGGCCTGGAAAATCTCTGTAAAAACTATCACCAACAAGATCCTTCTAAGATACCCACTCAGAAACTCAGAAGCTAGATGCAGTCTGGCCCTAAGTGAGAGGCAGACCTTCGCCCCAGGGGTGTTTATTTTTCTTTTAATCAATTAGTGAAGCAACACAGACATTACAGAAATGCTGAGGGCTCTCTCCCAAAACACCAGCAGAATGAAGTTAGAGAAACCCGGAGGATCCCCTGGTGAGTCTGGGCAAAGTTCAAGACAGCCCTGGGCTTTCTCAACTCTGAGCTCAAAACTCAACAGCTCACCACAAGGCCTTCTGAGTGACTTTTGTCCCACTGACATTGGGCATTCAAGGAAAAGATAATGACCAGTCTTATTGGCCCCTATGGCCTGGGAACAATAGATAATCATGTGAACTGCTGTCTACCCAAAGTTGCAAAGACAGTGAGCCTCTGTGCTAGACAGTCTCAGAATTGATTCACTGAATGCAGATAAGGCATCTCTAGGTTCTCTTTCACTGGTGGTGTTTCATCCACTACTAAATGACTCCTGTGATGGGATCTTACCACTTTCTAATGTTGCAATTATTAAATTAAGTAACTTTGATTCCTGGCTATGCCTACAAAATATATCCCAAAGTGATCTTGCATTGTTCATCGTTTTGCTCTGTGGAGGTAAAACAAATGGGAACTTTTCCCTACTTCTATAAGAAGCCTTCAAATATCTGAAGTTAGGAGGCTTACAGCATAATTCTTCTTTCCAGGCTAACTCCAGTCCTCACTCTACTCCAGTCTGGTTTTTTCCCTCACAGAAATTCCTCAACATGGCCACCAATGAACTTACAAATAATGAATCCTGTGAGCAGATTTTAGTTCATATCTTACTGAACTCCTCAGATCCATCTGACAGGAATAATTACTTCCCCCTTGGAACATTTCTCTTGACACCTCTTTCCCAGTTTTCCACACACACCCCACCCCCCACACCATGGCATGTATTCTTAGTCACCCTTCCACACACTAGTCTTCTCTGCTTTAATTACCCACTAAGCGTTGACATTCTTTGGATTCTTGTCTTTGCCTTCTTTTATCATTGTAGGAACCAGCCCACAGTGAGTACATCGATGCCTGTGTTTCAACTCTCATCTACAGGTTAATGATACCCAAATTACACTTTCTGTTTGAGCATCACATGACTATATTCAGCTTCACCAAAAAAAACAAAACAGACAAACAAACAAAACCACACTGGGGTCTCAAACTCAGTAACTGCAAAACTAAGATAATTGCCTTCCTCTAAGATAATTGTGCCTCCTCTTCTGTGTTCTTGTTTTCCTTCTCCTGTGCTCCCCAAAGTAACAAATTGCTTTGTCATCTATCTCTTCAATGACACAGTGAAAAAAACTGCTACAAGTTATCCTTAGCCTAAGTAATTTACCCATGATTTTCCAACAAATGGGGAATCAAAAATGGAATTTAAACCCAAGACTCCTGCCTTCTTGATTTGAAGCCAAATGGTTTTTCTCCATATATTTATTTTTGTATATTTATCTTTGTAATATATCTTTACTCAGGTAAACATATGCTAATACAACTTCTCTGAGAACATTTACTATTATGTGATGAAATTAATTTCGGTGACAGATACAGCATCTATTTCCACTCCATTCCAATTCATACCATCTTCATACAAATATAGAATTTGATACATCCTACAATTGGTTGTGAAATCTATTTCTGTCAAGGAGAGGTGAGGCAACAAGGCAAAGTTCACAGCTGAGGCCAGGCACACTTTGCCAACAGTTAACTTAAACAAGGAGAACTTTGACACTTGCAATAAGGGGAAACCTTTCCATGAATTGCTGCTTTATTAAAACCTTGCCCAGCAGATGCAGTTTAAGTGGAAAGGGAATTTATGTCGCTGTTTACAGGACTGTGGGGTCAGATGTCAACCAGGGTCTTCTTAAGATGAACTCGAAGAGCTTGCCTCTCCTATGTCAGCCTCCATATTTTACCTTAGGACGAATATTTAAGAATTGAATAATTCTATGAAGGAAGACATGCTGCCTTTCACAGCCACACCTAAGTGTTGCCATGGATGTGAACCTCCACGTTTCCACAGCACTTCTAAATATTTGCAGAGAACCATTTCCTGCTTCAAGAATTACAAAAGTCTAACTTGGAGATTAAACACTTTAGGGCCAGTCAATTATTTCAGAAGAGTTGTACTTTGTTGAAATCAACATTCAAATATGCTACAACAACATTTGGGCTTGGCAAGCTTGCCGCATCTAGGAAGTTCAAAATAAAGGCTGACTGCTCCAACCTTAGAGCTCCCGGTTAGGGTCGGACAGCACAGTGGGCTGTTACATAGGAGGCCATTCTCTTGAAAGCAAGTGGTGGAAATTGGGCATGAAATCCTCTATTCAGGAAAATACAACTTGGTATTATCCTAAAATGTGCATGATTAGGTGAACACATTCAGATAGAATAACATTTCCTCCCCAACCCACCCTCTTAACCTTCGGTCACCTCTCAAATGATTTCATTATTCAGATTATAAAATTTAACTTATTTGCCTGCCCTTGCTGCCAAAAGTTTGCAAACTGTTGCTGGGATCTGCTAGATATTCTGAGGTTGAATCGTCCAGTGTCTCATTTTTGCACACGGTATCAAGTATATTCACTGCGCATAAGAAAATAGTAGCCACCATTTATTATATGTCTGCCATGTGTCATATTCTATGTGACGTTCTTTGTTGATCTTAACTCCATTAATTTTTATAAGTACTCTATGAGGCAGAATTTATTTTAAATATGTGTATATTCTTCCTTACGCAAGACAAAGAAGATGTCAGCAAACTTATTCTCTGAATTATTTAAATCTCAGAGTACTTAGGTAACTTTCTAGGGGACATACAGCTAAGGAGTGGCAGAATTGGGGATTTTACCCCAATAGACCCAATTCCAAGGTCATGCGGTGTCCACCACACCATCAATAGGGACTATTATTATTAGCAAATTGACTGGTGGCCCACAGTAGAGTTGAGCATGAGATCAGAGAAGCAGCTGTTAGGTGGAAAAATGCAGAACCAGGAATGAGAAAAATCTTTTACTTTTAATTTGTGTGGCATTTAATATCTCACAATGGGAGTACCATAGGCATTTTGGATTAGATGGGTTTTTATTAAGCAGAACTGTCCCCACATTGCAGAATGGTGCCTAATGTTCTTTCCAGATACTTAATGCCAGTAGCATCCCTTGTCATTGAGACAAACAAAAACGCCTTCTGCGTTTCCAAATGCCCATTAAGGGGACAGTACTGTTCCTAGTTAAGAATCACTGCTTAAAGGAAGGATGGAAAAATAATTCTAATAATTATAGATATTATTATTCTCATTTTTCCAGAAGTGGAAACTCTAAGTTCAATTTCATATCTTCGGAATGGAATCTATCACCAAATGGTGCTAAATGTTACTCTCTTAACCCAATGATACCACTGTCATAATTGCCGTATTTCTTTTCTTGCAAATATCATAATCATTTACGTAAAGAATCATCTTGCAGACACATATGCACATAATTTGTTTTCTAAAGGAGGACACGGGTCTTCTACATTCTCCAGAGAGTTCTTCCTATGATAGATACTTGAATAATCTCCCTAACTTCGTTTTCTACTTAGCTGATGGAAGACAAGACCCTAATAAAGGCAAGTCAACTATTTTTTTAATTCCAGTATTGTTAACATACAGTGTTATTTTAGTTTCATGTGTACAATGTAGTGATTCAACACTTCCATACAACACCCAGTGCTCATCACAAGTGCACTCTTTAATCCCCATCATATATATCACCAACCTCCCCCCAGTCCCCTCCCCTCTGGTAACCATCAGTTTGTCCTCTATAGTTTAGAGTCTGTATCTTAGTTTCTCCTCTCTTCTCTTCTCTTCTCTTCTTTTCTCTTCTCTTCTCTTCTCTTTCTTGTCTTGTTTCTTAAATTCCACCTATGAATGAAATCATATGGTATTTATCTTTCTCTGACTTATTTCACTTAACATTATACTCTTTAGCTCCATCCATGTCATTGAAAATGTTAAGATTTCATGCTTTTTATGGTCGAATAATATTTCATTGTGTATATATACCACACATTCTTTATCCATTCATCTATCACTGAACATGTGGGGGCTGTTTCCATAATTTGGCTATTGTAAACATTGCTGCAATACACAGAATGCATGTATCTCTTTCAATTAGTATTTTTAAATTATTTGGGTACTGAGTGATGAGATTACTGGATCATGGGGTAGTTCTATTTTTAATTTTCTGAGGAACCTCCAAACTGTTTTCCACAGTGGTTTCAGCAAAACGAAAAACAACTTTTGTTCATTTTCTACTTAGGAGTCTAAACACAAAGAATTCATAAAATGAGTGGTAAGCTGGTAAATACTAATTCAATATTAACTTAATATTTATTTAAGATCTAAAGAGTGGTCATATATAGGAAATGACATTGTGATTGAGAACACAGCAGAGTTTACGACACGGGAAAGCATTCAAAATAAGATCACACTTAGGACCAAAGACTTCAGGTTGTTTTCAAGTAGGAGGATAACTTAGGGCTTCTGCAGAGCCTTGGGTTGGACTGAGCAATGGCAGTCATCTCTCTCTAACCAGTGTAGCGTCACCTTTGTCTATTTGCCCTTGTGCATGAGTGGCAGAAAACGACCATGTCCTAGCTGCAAAGTCTCTACTATAGTGTATATTTCTAGTGAGCCCCCAGGAAAGCATAAACTCCCAGTAAACATATCACAAAATATTAAATCAAAATGCAGACTCTTCAGAGTGAGCCCGATTTCATTAAGGCAAGGAAAGGAATACATACAGCCTCTCTAGGACATTTAGTACAAACTTCAAGCATATAATCTTCCATCCAACTTTAACTCAGTCCTTCATTAACACCCAAACCCTAATTCCCAGATCTCTCTTTGCATTGCTTTTTTGATAAAGTCCTCCTTTTTTCTCTTAACTAGCTAGGCTATATCACCTATTATCACCACCCTAAACTCATGTTTTGCCCTTCTCTGCCCCACTTTCTCCCTGGAATTAAAGTCCCATAGTGGATGGAAGATTCCAGAGTCATCCGTCCTCTAGCTTCCAGTTGGGTACAGCAGTTGTGAGGGGAGGTCCAAGCAGAAAAACAGGATAAGTGTAGAATGTGGTGGAGAATTTATCTCCCACCCCTCTCCCCACTGCTTCCCTGACTTGCTGATGTAGTTCTCATAGAGACTCTCTTCCTCCTGGACTATAGTTCCCATAGGTATTTATTCCTCTATGGTGTGGGACTCAGTGGGCTTCGAAGGGAACTTTTCCCAGTCTCTGAGTGACTTAATTACCCTTGATGATTCCCCTGAACCCTGCCTACATCTTGATAAATTGTTTGCCTTTGTGAAACTCTCCAAAGCCGAATCACCTGAGTGGAATTCACTTTTGTTGGGATTCTAACCAATATGTCCTCCACCCATTGTTACCCAGCATGCCTTGGAACTCCACACGTGTAATCAGCAAGCTCCTCTTGATCACTGGCCTCTTCACAGAATATTCAATCTTCTATCTTGCCTAGAAACCCAACTAACTCTTTCCAAGTTCACTTTCCCTGTAGCTTTGCAAGTGAATGATCTTTTATCCCATACCTCATGTGGCTTAGGAGCAGGACATCATTACAGTTTCCTGGCCACACACCAAAAATAAAGGAACCCTTATAACTTAAAAGGGTCATGCCATCCTCTTTTATCTCCATCTTTACCAACTTGCTGCTGTCATCCACTGACCTTCAAGTCACTTCTACTCATTCATTTAAGTCTTTAGCTGTTAATTCATCCTTCATAGCATTACTCTTATCTTTTAGTGACATCAGCATTTATTCATTCATCCAACAAATACTCAGTGCCTATTGATAGACCATGTTGTAGTTACTACAGATACAGTGCTGAGTAAGACAAAAAGAAGCTCCTACTCACACACTAGTGCGACGGGGCAAGGAAGGAAATCCATGTGGATTAATCATTTAAACTTTAGCTTAACCGGTGTCACAGATGATTACTCAATAAGGCTCCAGGTATTGTGCAATAGAGCAGCCTTTTAGCCTCTTTATTCCTCACTTTCCTTACCTGCAAAGACTTTTCTTTCAGGTTGACTTTACTTACTTACTCCCATGTGTCACAGTCATATTGTACTCACTAGAATCTGCACAGCTTAAAAAAATATCAAATTTAAATATAGAATTCTCTGATTCATATCTTCCATTCTGGGACTAACTTTCTCTTATGACCCTTCTACAAGTTGTTTAACCTCACCAGACCTCCAGTCTATTGATACCATTTTTTTTCTCATTGTTCCTTTGTTTGGTTTTGTTTTGTTTTGTTTTGTTTTGTTTCTGTCTTTAGGACAAATGAGAGAGCTGAATTGAGACTACATATTAAGCCAGGGATTCTCAATGAGACTCAGTGGTCCCAGCCTACTGGGACTGATAATACAATATGTTCCCTTTGTCCACCAGCCCAAGGATAGTAGCACTTTTTGATATGGTTAGTCTCTGGGCAACCCCTGTTCAATGTGGCAACTCTATCACCTACATAACCAAAACCTTGCAATAATATTTCTCTGTTTATATTCTTAGAGTTGGTTTTGTACTCTTCTTTAGACCATGCCTAAAATGCAAAAGGCCATTAACATTGAAAAGATGTCCAACTCAACAGTATCAAGGGGAAATCAAAATTAAGACAATGTACCAGTCAAATTGACAATAAATAAAAAGCTTCTGCACAGTGAAGGAAACAATCAACAAAACGTAAAAGCAACCCATGAAATGGGAGAAGATATTTGCAAATGACAGATCTGATAAAAAGTTGGTATCCAAAATATATAAAGAACTTATAAAACTCAACACCCTAAAAATGAATAATCTAATTAATAAATAGGCAGAAAACATGAATAGACATTTTCCCAAAGAAGACATACAGATGGTCAACAAACACATGATGTTGGTGCACAACATCACTGATCATCAGGGAAATGCAAACCAAAATTACAACGATATATTACTTCACACCTGTCAGAATGGCTAAAATCAACAACACAAGAAACAACAGGTGTTGGTGAGTATGTGGAGAAAGGGGAACCCCTTGTTCTGTTGGTGGGAATGAGACTGGTGCAGCCACTCTGGAAAACAGTGTGGAGGTTCCTTAAAACGTTAAAAATATTATCACGCTATGATCCAGCACTTGCACTACTTGGTATTTACCCAAAGAATACAAAAATACTAATTCAAAGGGATATATGCACTCTGACATTTATTGCAGCATTATCTATCAAATTATGAAAACAGCCCAAGTCTCCATTAACTGATGAATGGATAAAGAAGAGCTGGTATACATACACGAAATGGAATATTACTAAGCCATTAAAAATAATGAAATCTTGTCATTTGCAACAACATGGATGGAGCTAGACAGTATTATGCTACACAAAATAAGTCAGTTAAAGGCAAATACCATATGCTTTCCATCATATGTGGAATTCAAGTAACAAAACAAACAAAGGGAAAGAGAGAGAGAGATCAAAACCAAGAAACAGACTCTTAACAATAAAGAACAAACAGATGGTTACTAGAGGGGAAGTGGGTGAGGGGATGGGTGAACTAGGTGATGGGAATTAAGGAGTGCACTTTGTTGTGATGAGCATTGGGTGACGTATGAAATTATTGAATCACTCTATTGTACACTTGAAACTAATATTACACTGTGTGTTAACTAACTGGAATTTAAATTAAATTTTTTTTAAAAAAGGAGATAAAACATCTATATCTTAAGGAAAAATGAAATCGTTGACATGGTTATAGAATAAAAAAAACACTTATATATTTGTACTGGGAATGTAAATTAAAATAACAAATTAAAATTGAAGACAACTTACATCCTCTTACATAAGTGGGTATTTACATACCTAGCATTTGTAATTCCTAATAATTAGAGAAAATCTTGTCCTTAATATTCTTGTGTGAAAGCTTGTACAAGATTCAACATATTTTTTTAATGTTAGTAATAATCAGAAAGAAAGAGAGGAATACCAAATGACAATTGACAATGGTATGGATGATAAATTATGAAGTATATATATACACATGATAAATTATGAAATGTATATAATGGAAAAAACTACCTTAGAGAACTTTAATGACAATTATTTAACTGTTCTATGCCTCAGTATCTTCACGGAAGAATTAGGAGCTGGCACTGAATATCTCATGGGGACTTTTGTGAAGATGAAATCAAGTAATTTCAGTAAAGCATTTAATAGTGTCTGACATAAAGAAAATTCAAAATATCGTATCTCCTCTTATTATATTATCAATACAAATAATTGTATTATCACACAAAAATTAATTCAGAGAAAGCACAGTGTAAAGATTGTTGTGTACAGTGTGGACACGACAGAGTTTTCCTGAGATGGCCCCATTATATGAGAAGGAACACTCATTCATGTGGTCAACATCTCAGATAAGTTACCCAAAAGGTATTAATGATATCTTTTACTGCATGATCATAACCTTTTCCAAAGAATGTCCAAAATACAAGCAAAGTGGCCAGAAGGAAATAATCTCCTGGTCAAAATTAAAGTTTAAACAGAAATAAATTTATGACATTAATTAAGTTCCATCTCTACCTCTAAAAAGCTGGGCATTAGCTGAATCTCACCGTATCTTAATTTCTTTTTTTTTTAATTTTATAATAGTTTATTTTCAAATTGGTTTACATATAACACTCACCCAGTGTTCATCCCAACATGTGCCCTTTTTAATGCCTGTCACCCCCTCTCCCCCCTCCCTCACCCCCCTCACCCTCAGTTTGTTCTTAGTCTTTGAGAGTCTCTTATGTTTTATCTCCCTCCCTCTCTGTGTCTTTTTTTCCTTTCCCTTCTTCCCCTCCCCCTGGTTTTTGCTTAGTCTCACAAAGTCCACCTATTCGTGGAAACATATGGTATCTGCCTTTTTCTGACTGACTTATTTCACTTAACATAATACCCTCCAGTTCCATCCATGTTGCTACACATGGCCAGATTTCATTTTTTCTCATTGCCACATAATTTCTAAATCTACATTAAGGGCTTAAAGGCTGATCTCTGCAATCCAACCGATAGAGATTTTGTCTTGTATCCATTGCTGACTATATGAATTGACTTAGTAAACTCTCTATATCCCAGGTTTCTTATATATAAAATAAAGACAATAATGCATAGAGTGGTTGAGAATATTACATCAAATAATATTTATAAAAGGCTTCACCCAGTAGCAGGCATATTTAAAGTTCTCAAAAAATATTTTGGCTAAACTACTGAAAGAGCCTAAGGGTCCATCAACTGATGAATGGATAAAGAAGATGTGGTTTATATATTCAATGGAATACTACTTGGCAATGAGAAAGAATGAAATAACGCAGCAACATGAATGGAACTGGAAGGTATTATGCTGAGTGAAATAAGTCATTTGGAGAAGGAAAATATCATATGTTTTCACTCATATGTGGATCTTAAGAAACTGAACAGAAGACCGTGGGGTAAGGGAAGAGGAAAAGAAAATATCGTACAAACAGAGGGAGGGAGGCAAACCACAAGAGACTCTTAAACACAGAGAACAAACTAAGGATAGATGGAGAGGGAAAATGGGTGATGGGCATTGAGGAGGGCACTTGTTGGGATGAGCATTGGGTGTTGTACGTAAGCCAATTTGACAATAAATTATATTCATAAATAAATATATATATTTATGAATATATTTATTTACATAAAAATAAATTTATAATTTATCTATACATTTATAAATATAATATGTATATATTTATTTATGAATATAAATATTATATATGTATATATATAGGCTATCATTAATTATCTGTCTCCATCATGGTAACTATTTAATTCCTAGGAGTCACTGCCCATTCACCTTTATGACTCCACATTCCCAAAAATTCAGTATATAGTGTATGTTCGATGAGCATTTGTTGACTTGCGTTCTTGTTGATCACAGAGAACCCAATGAGGTCTTTAGCATTCATGTGAAGCTTACTCAAAAAACCCTTAGGAGTTAATTGGTACTGTGCTCTTGGTAAAACATGGCTTCCTTGGTAGCAAGAGGGGAAAAGTCTATATTTTAAAAGGTTTCATGGACTGCCAAGAACTGTTATAAAACAATATTTTGATGAGTTATACAGTAAATGAATCAGAAACATATGAGCTTAATTTCCCTGAAAATACATGTGGGTTTAAAAATGAAAGGAAAGGAATCTTGGCACACTTTGCTATGCCAAACCCAAAATGTTAGAAAAACATTTTAAGATGTTAGGATGCACAAATCCTAAATGCAGCTCAATTTGCTCATCCTTCAGTGGCCTGCTCCCAATGTACCTGTTGAGTCTGGTCTGCCATCGTCATAATGAGCAAAACCTAAAAAAGAAAAAAAAAAAAAGCATATTGGCATAAGACAGGAAACCAGGAGTTCCAAGTCCAGGCCTGGCTCTGCCACTGGCTAGCTGTGGGACTCTAGATTAATCACTTAGCCTTCCTGGACCTCAGCTCAGGAAAATAGTTCATGACTTTCAGACCTCACAGGGTTGTTAGAAGCTGCTAGAATAGAGTTTAGGAATGTGTTAAGCCCCGAATGGTAGGGACCAGACCAAAGAGTTAGATGGTGTCCTCAGGGTGAGATAAGTGTCCAGATGAGCCCAGATCAACATGCCTGAGTAAAACAGGCATGAACAAGATGAACACATGGCCAGCTGAAGATAACTCTTTAGCAAAATGAAACAATCATCCATGGTGAATTATCTGAACCCCTCATGCTCACCAGTATCCTCAATTCCCTTGCATCTCCTGCCTTGTACCATACCTGCAGAGAAAAACCCCACCATCGGATGGTTGGATACCTCAGATGTAAGATCCTCAACATAAGTTGGACTCTCAGAGACCTTTATCAAATCTTTTGTTTCCATTATTTCTATTCTGTTTCCAGCTCTGCTTTTTTACATTATGCTAACTTCGGACCCATCAATGAACTCAAACCGTCTACTAAAACTATAATCCTTTTATTTGCAGCAAATTTGGGGACAACAGGCACATTAACTAATCAGCATTATTCTCACCTCTCTATTTACTTTTGTCAATACCCCCCTGTATTATTTAACTATTGCTGTGCAATGTATTACCCCATAACTTAGCCACTTAAAACAACATGTACCACCCCAGAGAGTTTCAGAGGGGCGGGACTTCAGGAGTATCTTGGCTACGTGGTACTGACTCAGGATCTATCACAGTTTTGCATTCAAGGTGCCCACTGGGACTGCAGTTGGGTGAAGTCTTGGGCGGCACAGAAGGTGGGGTCTACTTGCAAGCTCTCTTACCTGGTGGTTGGCATGTCTCAGTTTTCTCTTGGGCAAGTGGCCAAGAGGTGAAGAGTTTTTTACCAAACGAGCCTCTCCATCAGTTTCCTAACATGTTCTCAGGACATGGAAGTTGCCTTTCCCCAAAACAAGTGACCAGAGAGGAAGAGAATACACATAAGACAGAAGCCAATCTTTTATAAACTAATCATGAAGGTGGAACACCATCAGTTTTACTAAGAAAGTATGAGAAACTGTCAGAGCCAACAAGAGGTTATGGAGGCTGTAATCCAGGATAGGATTCTGGAAAGAAAAGAACATTAGGTCAAAACTAAGGAAATTCCAATAAAGCAAGGACTTCAGTAATAATAATGTATCAATAGGGGTTCATTGATTATAACAAAGGTAGCATACTAATGCCATATGTTAATAATAGGAAAAATGGGGGGTGCCTGGGTGGCTCGGTTGGCTAAGCGTCTAACTCTTGATATTGGCTCAGGTTGTGAGATCGAGCCCCATAGCAGGTTCCACACCAAGCATGGAGCCTACTTGGGATTCTCTCTCTGCCTCTGTCTCTGCCTCCGTCCCCAGCTCTCTCTCTCTCTCAAAACAAATAAATAGACAAGAAAAATAATACAGAGAATGGGTATATAGAAGCTTTCTACTATCTTCACAATTTTACCAAAAATCTAAAACTATTCTTTAAAAAGTATGTTCTAAAAAGATGCTCATTCTCATTTTAAGCAATGAATAACTTTTGAAAGGTACCATTTTTCGCGCATTCTACCAGAAACAGATTTTTAAAAGGTAGAGAAATTCAGTGTTGCCTAGTAAATAAGTACTTGCATTCTGGAAGTAATAATTTATACAACTGAAAACAATTTGTGTTTCGTTACAGTTAAAAGAGGAATACAATTTGATTTAGCAATCTCATTTCTAGAATGTATTCCTATGATGTTTAGTGCATCATTGAGCAATTGTACAAGAATGCTTCTTGAAGCTAAATATTTATCAATATGAAACTAGACAAGTATATAGTGCTACATCTGTACATCCAATACTATCCAGCCACCAAAATTATGTACCTGGAAACATTATGCTCATATCCCTGTTTTAGGAAAAATTTGCGGTATGGCCCTACTTCTGTAAATGTAGTATGATCCTACAGGTGTAAATTTACACACACGCATTCACACACACACACACACACACACACACCTATGTATATATAGATGCTAACATATTAACAGTAGTTAATGGAGAATGTGACATATAGAGTTCTTACCATCTCTTTATTTTTTCTGTTTCTTATTGATTTTTGCAAAGTATTATAAATCTAATTATAAATCTATTTTATGTGTTAAAGCCATTTGATATTTGTTTTTAATTTTCAGACACTGAAGGCATATCTTACCTTGGTGAATGAGTCAGTAACCGTGAATTGCCTTTTGCCCCAAGTCGAAAGTCCAGGGAAAAAGATTCTCCACACCTAGCCTCATTTTCTGACTGTAACTCTTTATGTGTGTGGGTTTTTAATTTAATTTTTTTAATGTTTCTTTATTTATTTCGAGATAGAGGGTGCAAGTCAGGGAGAGGTAGAGAGAGAGGGAGAGAAAGAATCCCAAGCAGGTTCTGCATGGTCAGCACAGAGCAGGACGGGGGCTGGATCTCATGAACCATGAGATCTTGACCTGAGCCGAAATCCATAGTTCCAGAGTCAGCCTTTTAACTGCTTCATCACTGAGCCACCCAGGTGCCCCCTGACTATAGCTTTTTGGATCTTAACCAGCTGGGGGGAATGGGGGAAGGCTTGCAATGTGAACAAAAGGAAACTGAAGCCTCCGGTGGTTAAACAACTTGACCAAGGTCACGCTATTAACAAAGAGGCCTCAGCAGTATGCATACCTGATCTGTTTCATTCCAGAACTAGTTTTACAACCGCCCACCGTTGTTTTGGAAACTGACGGGAATTGATCAGATCTCGGCTCCGCTCGGCTTCTGTGTCGATAGTGAGCCGTTTAAGTAATTTCTCAGATCTTTTCATTTATCACGTGAAACTGAAGTAACCACACCCAGTTTGCAAAATGCTGAGAAAAGGATGATACTGCCAAAGCAGGCGCTTAATAGATCCTTCTTGCAAAAATGGATAAATGATTGTAGGGACAATAAACATTAACAAACCAGAGTATGATGACCGATTTTGTCAACGTACCAGTAGAGTAACAGTTTCCTAATTATAAAACATTTTTTACAGGGATTATTCATCTTAAGATATAGAACTGTATACATTTTACTCACCACTAAGTGGTTTTTTATCACTTTGATCTTTCTCAGAAATGTTCATTCTTTCTCAAATGCACACTATAAACTCTCTTCAAAGGTGTTTATTTTTTCTTTGGAAATAAAACTACTAATTCTTCAGCTTGCCAAAATAAGGAATATATTATATAAGTCGTTAAAACTAATATATTGAATTGTATTAAAAGCATTTTATTAATTTCATAACTGGAATATAATACATTAACGATAAAGATGACAATAAGGATTGACATAAGAATCTGTCAATATAATATCTCGAAATATATCCAAATCTCAAATAAAATACCTGGAATATTTCTATAAAGTAGAAAATTTAGGAAAAATTGAAAGCGAAGCTGTAGTTCAAACATTGAAGACTCTCATCTGCTGATTGAAATTGACACATATTAAGAAATACCCCAACCTCAGGATTATTTTCCCCCTTTTATGTCAGTATCTGTCAATTACAGGGTGAGAGCATAAATAAATACACACAGGAAGGTTGATCTTAATCAGTGTTTTAAAAAAATTTAAAAACAATTTTTATTTGACAATTTCTTCTAAAGATATATTTATTAAAAATAAATAAAATCCAGTTATTCCCTGTATTTAAGTCTGTTTTTTTTGCGTGTCCCTTTTTTTCTTTCTTTGCTCGTTTGTTCTGTTCCTTAAATTCCATTATATTATGCACAGTGTTGTATAATGTTTTAATTGTATAATATAATATACATATATAAATATATAATGTATTATGTATAAATATACATTACATAAAGTAATATACAAAATATTGTATATTTTAAAATGTATAATATAACCTAAAGATAAGTAAATAAATAAATAAATAAATAAATGAAACCCACACCGTAATGCAGTAAATGATGTCTTTAAGCCCCTAAAAATAAATAAGAATAGAAACACCCTAAAGTAAATAAGTCCCTCTTTCGGGAAAAAAAAAAAAAAAAAAAAGAAGGACACAAAGCTGAGAAACAGGAAACTGAATTAACATTCTTTGGTATTTAAACTTGCCTGAGTGAAGAATTTCCACAGGCCTGATAGAGATGAGCTCGAGCTCGGGGGTAGGAACCAGCGTTCCCGTGGGTTTATCGGCAACAACGATGGTTAAAATCCAGGAACCTTCTGACCTGCTCCGTGGAGGGTTTACATTGAAACTGTTATAAATTATTACAGAGGTGAAGCCAAGCCAAACAGTCCAACATAAATATATCTGCAGACACACTGGCTACTATATATTCTAAACACTGTCAGTAAATGAATAAACAGAGGTTTCTAAATCATTTAAGAAAATATATTTATTCACAAAATCAATAATTTTTATTTTTTAGCTTGGACCTCTCCATAAGAAAAAAAAAGACCTATTATATCAAATATTTTGGAATCTGTAAATCTCTTGGACTCCCAGGTGGCTCCTTTCCTGCAAGAATGGCCAGAACTTCATGCGTCTCTGAGTCATGTGTGAATGTTTTTCAGTTTGGATACTTGACTAATCGCTACCTGTTGAAATCGTTCCACTGCATTACACAAATTAAATATTTGAGCCCCACCATTTCGGCAGACTGACTCTGAGTCTGTATAAAGGGACAAAGAAGTATAACATGACAGTCCGATTTTCCTGGGGTTTTGGGGAAAGCGGCAACACTGTTGGCTTGCCCATGTGGGTGAATCACAGCCAACCAGGGGAGACTAAATTTTGTGGTCTGTTTTTATTTGCCTACTCATATAACTCAGGGCTTTAAGTCTGCACATTGTTGACCAAAACATTAATTGTGGCAAAATAGTTTGTGTCTGTACCGACAGAGTAAAACCAGAGTAACCCACATGTAGGATCGTGAATTAGTTTAAACAAGAGGAAAAAAGCTCCAAACCTCTGAAGTTAAAGTCATTGAGAGTTCTGCTGTTGAAAACAGCTTCAATAGAAATTAGGGATTTTGAGGGGGGAGGGGAGAGTGGGAAAGGGAAAGCCGTCTGTTGAAGTAGTAGGGATTGGAAGTCAAAGCCTTTCTGGTTAATATTGCTTTCTCTCCGTGCCCCAGTATTAATCAATGTAACTGTCTTTCTCCGTCATCTGAATTCCCTTATCTATTAAACAGAGCCAACTTGTGATAATCTGCAGTCCACTCTTCCTAAGAGTAATTTGCCTTCCCTTTTTCCTTTAGCGATAGGTAGTATCTATGAAATTTTGATATAATGAATGAAAATTGGACACAGGGGAGAAAAACAAACCCAAAAATGTCAAACTGGATGTCATAGGATATGAAAGGTTTCTTAGGAGAATATGAAAGGAGATCTCCTAAGAAAAAGGCATCTGAGTTTAGGATGCAGGTCTCAGGGTGTGAATAAAAGTTAATGCTGGGACCCCTGGGTGGCTCAGTCGGTTAAGTGTCAGACTTTGGCTCAGGTAACCATCTCAGTTCATGAGTTTGAGCCCGGAAACAGGTTCTGTGCTGACAGCTCGGAGTCTGGAGCTGCTTTGGATTCTGTCTCCCTCTCTCTCTCTGCCCCTCCCCTTCACACTCTGTCACTCTATCTCTCCTTCTGAAAACTAAATAAACATTAAAAAAACAAAAGTTAATGCTAATTTTTTTTCCTTCCGCCCTAAGAATGTCCACTTTGAAGCCAAGTTCCCATGAAGGGGAAACATGCCCCCTTCCCAATGCCTTCGTTCCATACTATCCAGGCCAGTTTCAGGACATCAGTGCAGTAGGTTAAGTTCCTAGGAGTGAAGGAAGACTTTATCTTCTCTTAAACAGCCCCAGCACCCCATAGGGTGAAACGATTTCCAGGGCCGTGGCAACAGTAACACGTGATAGTCGAAGATTATAAGCATTCCTGATTGATGGGAAGAAACTTTCAGATCTCCAAATGCCATCCACTGTAATGGGCCAGGACAGGCTTTGTGTGTTTGTTGGTTGGTTGGTTTGGGCAGAAAGTTTTTAATTCTAGGAGAACCACTTTTCCTGGATTTACAATAGAAGTTAATGACTATCCCCCTTATGTGTCTTTAGAACTAGCTCATTGTATCAGTTTCCTCGGGCTGCCATAACAAAGGACCACCAGGTGGGTGGCTCAGACAAAAGAGTCTGCTCCCCTCCCCCCACCCGTGTCTCTTTTCTAGCTTCTGTGATGACAGGCAGACCTTGTAGGTAAAGCACTTCAATTTCTGCCTCTGCTCTCACAAGGCCGTCTTCTCCCTACTCTTCTAATAAGGATGCCACCCTACTCTGGGATGATTTCCTCTTGACTTGTATCTGCAATAACCTCGTTTCCAACTCAGGTTACATTCTGTGGCACTACAGGTCAAATAAATAAATGAACTTCAGCACATAATCGAGGGTAAACAGTTCAAGTTCTAACACCAATCTATTCATATATCATGCTTCTTCCAGTCTATAAAAATATTTCAGCCTTAAATGCTCATAACTAGCGGTTCTCAAAGGGTGCCTACAGCTTGCAACAGCTTTGCAAGGAAACTGTAAGGTAAAAACGATTTTCCTAAGATAGTCAGAATTATTTGCCTTTTTCACTCTTATTTTTTCATGACTCCACGGTGGACTTGTCCAGATTCTTTATAATATGTGATGACATCATTCTTCTGATGACTAATAGAATCAGTGTGTATTATCATGTCTTTCTAGAATTTTCTAATGTAGTTTTAGAGAATAAATGTGTATGTTTTCTGAGATTAACTCAGGCTTATTCTTTAATACTTCTGCTGTGCTTTTAGCTTTACTTTGGAAATATCTGCTTTAATCTCTGTAATCTATTTTCGTCCAAAAATCATTTGTTTGAAATTCCAAAATTACCTTGGACCAACATGAAAACAACAGGAAAGAAGTACACTTCGTTGTGTTTGTTTTTACACTTGTATTTTAGCATAGATCATTGGCTTAAAAAGGGAGATTGGAAGATCTCTTCTCAGCCTCCATCTGCACCTCTAACTATATGAACAGTATCCTGAAAAAGATATGCTGAAAATTGTAATATGAGGAAAGCATATAGAGAACTATAAGTAAAAATGTGACTATGAAAAAAATTTGTACTCGATTACATATGACACAATACAACATTTTTTAATAGTATTATGGTGCCAGCTAAATTGAGATGTTATTCTGAAATCAAACATCCAGAGCTGGAGAAAAAGAAACTGAATATTTTAAATAAAGTTGCAAAAAGCCCTTTATGCCAACAAGTGTTTATTACAACTTTTCAAACTAAAATGAGAAATCCATGGACACATCTTCTAGGGCCTATTATGGTGCATTGGCTGAAGATGGGGAGTTAGTCAGCTGAGAGCCGAAGACAACCTGCAGAGTTAACATTGCTGAATGTCTGCTGAAGGAAGCCCTGCAAAGACAATCACAACACAGTGGCACAGTAACTTGGCAAATTAAAGATGTAGCTGCAAATACGAGGACTGAGTTAATATCTCTACTACAGAATTAAGCTAATTTTCACCATTATAGACTCGCAGGAAATTTTTTTAAGTGGATGAGAAAAGTCAGTATTACTTAAGAACGTTTTTAATAAAGCACTAAAAGTAATTAATGTTATTAAATCTCAGCTCTTGATTATAAGCCATGTTTTAATGTTTCATGTGGTGAAATGGGACGTATACATATAGCGCCTCTGCTTCAGAGCTCAGTCTTTTGTTACCTCCAGGGCAAACACTGATGCAACTGATTTCCAAGTTGAACTATTATTCGGAGGTTTTTGTTTTTATGTTTGCTTTTGCTTTTTCATGAAATATCATGTTCATGTGAAAGAATGACTGACAAACTATGTTTACTCAAACTTGATTATTAGACAAACATTTCCTTGAACATTCGTGAAGTGAGACTGTGCAGTCAGGAAAACAACGTAGTGAGGCATGTGATGCCTATGATAAAATTCAAGCTTAAAAGTGAAAATTACAATTTTGGAAATCTTGTATCTTCCACCAAGAGATAGACAGCTCCTCAATTCTTAGACTTTCCTGATAAGATTGGTGGTGATATTAACAAATGCAAATCTTAGTATTACTTTAGATCTGGAGAATTTAATGACCTAATTTTTTTCTTCAAAAGACCGTTACGCAATGTTACATAATAGGTCTAGATGGACCAACAAGATTTTAGCATAATAGAAAACCAAAATGGTTTCAGTATGATTCCAGATTACACATTGCAACTGACTTATTAGAAACTACCACGTGGCTGTTTTTTTCGGAGTATCTAAGAAGAATATCCACAATTATTTGTAAAGCTAATTATCATGTTCTTTCTTTGTTTAATTGTACACCTGTGGAGGCTGGATTACCTACATATAATTCAACCAAAACAATGTATCACAAGGACTGAATGCGGAAGCAGGTAGGGGAGGAGCTCTCCTCTATCAAACCAAACGCTGAAAAGGCTTGCAACAAAGTAAAACAATGAATTCTTCTCACTCAAATATAGTGATTTTTCACCAAAGTATGTACGTTAGCATTTCCTAATTTATTATTACTTTTACATGAATTAATAAATATTTCAATTTTTCAGTTTATATACATTTATTAAATAAATATAAATACATAATTAAAATCCCTCTAGGGGTCTCAATATTGTTAATAGTAAAAATGATCCTGAGATCATAAAGTCTGAGAACTGCTGATCTAAACAATCACAGATAATCTTTCCTTACACGTCCCCTTGCCCTTTGAATCCAACTTGCTTTAATTCAGTTTCGTATTCTTTATTTCAAAATCATAACTCTAACCCTCTGCTAGTATAGCCCTGTGAGGGGGAACCACTCTCTCACTCTCCAGAATGCTAGATTAGAAGGAAAGGGGAGACGAAGAACGGAAAGAAAAAGAAGAGTGGAGGGGAGGGGAACGGTTGGAGGGGTAAGCATCCTTTCTAATCCGTCCCTCCCCTGTAACACAATCCAGAAACTAAGGTGTTAATACCTGGGGCAGCAAGCAGCTTCCAGAACCAAGACTCAGCACTAAAGCAACATCTGTTCTCACCTACTGATGCTGTTAAATATTTTTAATCATTCTGACACATACAATTATTAAAAAGATTAAGTAATACAACATATATAAGGAGCTAGCACAGTGCCTGGGGCATAAATAAGCTCGGTGAGTATTAGATTTTGTTATAATTACAATTTTCTTACCCTACTTCTAACACACTGCCTAGTCCTTGACTCACCTCTTGAGTTATGACTATATTTTTCCCTATCTTTTCATGATAGGGCATCTTCCATCTTGAGTTATGCAATAAGGACTGAAAACATCTCCATAATATTCTAAAACAATGTTTGCTTTGGGATGCAACCCAACACCTTTCAGAGGAGCCTGAACAAAGTGTTCGGAGCATATGCATACCTTCTAAGCATTGGCTTTCACTGCCCTTTGACGGTTGCTAAAGGAAAAAGAGCAAACTTGCAGAAATACCCCTGAGAGACTTCTTGGTATTTGAGCCTGGCTCAAGGCAGAAAATATGAAAAGCCCTGTGTGAAAACCTGTCTCTGGTTAGAGACCTCTGGCCAGCAAAGACTGACCCCAATACTCTCCATAAAGCAAACAAGCCTCTGAAAACCTGGCCACTCACTCCTGAAGCAACTCAAAGTCCAACACTGGGAATCAGACTTATTACTAATACAATTTCCTTCATGAGGAGATGTTGGACACAGAGAATATCCCAACTAGGGCAATTCCGATCCCCGATCCTTCCTATTTTACTTAAGCTGTAGGTGTATTTACACAAAAGTTTGGGCAGCATTAAACCACAGCTAGTCAGAGAGCTCCTGGACGCTCAGACTAACTCATCCTTCCCCACTTGAAAGGCATCTTTTGGCCCTAGAATTAACCAAAGGAGTTTCCGGTTCACTTGGAATCCAGGACTCTAGCACAACATGGCTTTTTGCTTTTCCTTTTTTTTTTCTTCTTCCCCTACCTGCTCAACCAACAAGCAAGCTAAGACATTAAGTACTTTTCCACGGCTCTCCACAAATGCAAAATTCTGCTTTTGCTCACATATAAATAAGGCCTTAGAGTTTACAAAGTGCTCTCTTACCTGCTTCCTCATTTCATCCTCACAGAAGCCCTGAGGGTGAAGTCATTGGAGGTCCCAGTTTTTGTGGGGTAAAATGAAAACAACTCCATTTGGAGTCAAGACAATTGAGTTTAAAGTTCAGCAGTCCTGGGAACTAGCCATGTGATCTTATATCAGTTAAGGTTTAGGTGAACTATGAGAGATTAAAAAAAAAAACAACCCTAAAATAATAGCAGTCCAGGTCTATTTATCTGTCATATAACAAAATCCAGAAGTTTACAGTCCAAGGCTCGTAGGGTGAAGCGCAATATTTTATTGTTCCAACATCCTTAACATGTGGCTTCCACTTCATACCTTAGGACCACTTCTTGGATGTCATCCATCCGGTTCACATTGCAGCCATCACAAAGGAAGAGAAGAAGAAGAAGAAAGGGAGCAGAAGGTGCTTAACAGATGTCCTCCATGCTGCCATATCTGTCTTCTGCTTATGTCCTATTGGTTAGAACTTGGTCATGTGACCATAGCTACCTGCAAAGAAGACTAGGAAATGTAGTCTTATTTCAGACCAGGTGGCCAACTAAAAATTTCAAGGCATATTGGCAAAAATTAATGAGAAAATGAATTTTGAGGAACAACCAGCAGGCTCTGCTATAATCTTAACCAGTTACGTGGACACTCTGAGCCTATTTCTTCATCTGAGAAACATAAAATCCTTACTTCACAAACTGGTCCTTAGGCACAAAGCTGAAGCATCTTACTGGTCACAGATCACCTGCTTTGAAGCAGATGATACCTGATTTGGGGACTTTATTCTTGTGATACGTGAGCTTCCAAGATACCAGTGTGGATTAAATAAGAACCCACCAGGAGAGTGAAGATTTAAGTGCCAAGCACAGAAAAAGAGGCACTTTTGGATGGGATAGAGAAGGAAACAAAAGTCAGCACTGAAGAGGTAAAATCAAACCAACGGAAGGTGATAAAGTGGGAAGAGGACTTGATCTACAGCTATTTAGTAGCATTAGAATTATTTTTCTATTAGACGTTTACAGGGGTGAGTTTCTAGAAGCATCAAACCAATTTTAAAGTCTAGTGTCAGTGCAGGAAATGATAAGGACTACATGAGAATATTTGCAAAACAATTTTGTGAACTTCAAATGTAATAAATGCTAGTAGTGTTATGAATAACTAATACTATCTTATCACATTTTTGTGATTTTAAGTGGAGACGGCACCTTAAATATCAAGTGTCCAAAATGTATGTTTCTGAAAATGGGATTTAGAGCCAGTACAGGCCAGAGACCAAAGAAGCTTACACTTTGGGAATACAATTCTCAGCTGTCCCCCAGTCCTAAGCAAAAGGGGCGGCTCTGGATTGGAATTGAGGAGACCTGACTTCTTGACCTAATTCCACTGTTCACTAGCTTTGTGGCCTTAGGAAATCACTTAGCCAAAGTGACCCTCAGCATAGCCAACCATAAAATGAAGTGATGCGTATTTATTGAAGAGATAAAGTTGCATGTAGATCCTGGATCTACATATTAAATAAATATTAACAATAATTTCTCTGTGTCACAAGCATTGCTAGAAGTTGATCAGCTATAATGCACTATCCAATGTAAAAGCAGTATTAGCCTGTGATTAGGAGTGTAAATTTGGAGGCAGACCACCTAGAATTCTGGCTCTGATTCTTGCTGGGTGCATGATTCTGGCCAAAGCACTTACCCTCTTTGTACTGAAGCTTTTTCATCTGCAAAAGGAAGATGATAGCAATGTGAGCTTCATAGGACTGCAGATGCCTGTAAAGTGCTTCTAGAATAGTTTCTGTTTAATGTATAAAATATACATTCAATGTGTATTCAATGTATAGTGTATCTAGAATACCGTTCAATATGTATTAGCTAGTATTATTATTGATATTGGCGGTGGTGGTCAGCAAAAACAATTGCCTTGTCCACTTACATGTACTTCTTATTCTTGACTTCACTATCCAGATCCTTCAACGGATGCCATTTTGGGCAAGTTCTACATGACAAGCAATTGACAAAGACATGGAGATCCACTGTCTACTTCTTAAAGCAACCCTGGAATTTTTCTGTTGCTGTTATCAGAAGAAACCCATGCTTTGTCTGAGCTTATCCTGTTGATGAGTAGTAGACTTGAGGTCTGAATGAAGTCTCTCTGGCTCCAAAAACTGTGGTTTTTCAGCTTCAACCTATTTTATTTTTATATTCCTACCAAATATTTTCCAATTGTTTGTTTATTCCACCTCTCTTATTAGAAGGAAAAGGAACTTTACCTAATTCACCCCTAGATATTACTCACGACATAAGCCCATGCTCTTTAGCATAACACTCAAGGCCTCCATGGTCTGATCCTTACGTCCTCTCATTCTCCCTCACTGCTCTGTCATTGACATACTTTCTTCATCTTAGTGAATTCTGAACTGCTCTTCAGGGAAGACCTCCCTTCTAATAACCACATGTCTCTGATCTTGCCACATATTCTGCTTTCCATGCTCCTCTTTCCTCTGTTCACTATGTGACAACTCAGGTTTCTTTCTTAATATTCACCTCAGAAAAGGCACATCATAACTTATAGAGGGAAGGTATAGTGAATGAAGGCTTCAATGAAATACATTTCAACTGGATCTTTATTTATAGCATCTTTCTACTTCTATAGAATAAGGATGGGATATGTATTGCCTTCATTTTCTACAAGATGCAAGCTTTCCCTCCAAATTTCCAACTGAAGTCTCATTCTTTAGACATTTATTGACCTTAGACTCTGAAAAATTCACTAAGAGAGAGCTGCCCCTCTGAAGGTGCAGTATATGCTGACCACATCCCCAAATATGTGCAATTATTCCTGCTTCCCAAATATAGTAAGTATTTATCAACATAATTTGCAATTTGAATCAGAGCCATAGATATGACTGAATAGAGCAATTTGAAGCACACTAAATAAATGCAGCGAAAGACCTTCTGTGAATCTTAATTCCTAGTTTGAGCTCAGTTTTCTCCAACTGCTCTTGAAAGCATAAGTTCAGCTACATCGCATCTCTTGGGGCTGAACTGTATACATGTGCACATAATTATTATGTTCTAGTTTATGACACATTTACTCCAAATAATCACACATACCTGACCTCATGCCCGCTCTGGGAAAATGGGACAATGGCAGTCAGTGTATTTGCATTACATGTCCTGGAGGTGAAATAGACAAGAGAAGGCAATTTTGTTAGTCCTTTGACAAAGGATGACTCTTCAAACTCCTGAAGAGCAGTAATTTTAAAGATCTCACATTCAAGTAATACCTTATCAGAGCAGTAGAAAGAATTTTGTGAAAAAGGGTTTGTATTTTAGTTGAAAGACTATCTTACCAGTTAGACATATAAATGGGCTCTACCTAAAAATATAAGCTTTGTTGGTATTGCAGAAAGAGCACAGGGATGGAGTTGGAGCTCAAGATGAATCCCAGCTCAGTTACATGCTGTGTAACTTTGAGCAATGGCCTTAAACTCCACTAAACCTCAGTTATCTTAGTTGTAAAGTTAGAATAGTAATTATGTGGGGGTGCCTGAGTGGCTCAGTCGGCTAGGCCTCTGACTCTTGATTTCGACTCAGGTCATGATCTCCCGGTTCATGGGTTTGAGCCTCACATTGGGCACTGCGCTGGCAGTGAAGAGCCTACTTATGATTCTCTCTCTTCCTCTCTCTCTGTTCCTCCCCAACTTGTGATCTCTTTCAAAATAAATAAGCTTAAAACAATTTTTTAAAGATATTGATAATTTGTAGTGCCCGGAGGTGACAAAGTCCTTAAAGGATGGTATCTATGTTACTACTTTCCTTGGAAAATAGAGCCTTAGAGATAGATGCAGGTATAAATATAAGGACTTAAAATAAATAGAAGAGGCCTATGCTGTGATTGAGAGATAGTTCAGCTAAAGTTGAGTAACCTCAACTCCTGAATCTATGTTCCTGCTCTGAAAGCCCAGAAACCTAGTCATGGCAGCCTCAGAGGTGAACCGCTTCAGAGAAACCAACCAAAATGCACAGCAGGTGGAGGTAGATCACAGAATGCCACTGTAACTGGAAATCTGAACTTGAACCCTACCTTAAAACTGCATTGGGAAGTTGCAAAGCTATTTATCCAAAAATGGAAGTAGGTCGGGATTAGCAGTTTTTTCAAAACTTAAACTGAATTGTGGATAGGCACTGGGAAAGTTGAGATCTCATCAAAATAAATTGGAAAACTGTGTGTGTGTGTATGTGTGTGTGTGTGTGTGTGTGCGTGTGGGTATCCAGGTAGATTGGTGCATATTTCTCAGAAGGAAGGAGTAGGGAATGAGAGAAAAGGAAGGAAAAGAGAGAAATGATTAGAATGCTAGAAGAAAACAAGGATATCTAAGGTTTACCTTAAAGTTATTTGCACTGATCTAAAGTGCCATTATCTCAAAACTGCAGGGAATGTTTCTATGCCTACGTTGGCCTTGTGTATATATATATATATATACACAAATATATATATATGTACACAAAATATATATATATATATTTTGTCATTACGAAGGAGAGGCTGAGTTTCCTGGATCAATGGCAGAGAAAAGATAAAGGAACAGCCATAAACCCCAAATGAGCAAATATAGCAAATTAGAGCTGAAAGTGACCCCAAGAATATGAACATGGTCCCTTTACCTCACCATGGAAAACTCTCAAAAATATTAGGAAGAATATTGAACATTTCTCCAAAGACATTGAATGAGGAATGAGATGATCTTACCTAGAACTGAAGGGACAGAAATAGATGCAATGTTTTCAGAGAGGAAAAAGACTGTATCATAAGAATGTGATTATTTGAAATCTTTATGAGTGCATGTTCTCTCTGCCACTAATCTCCTTAGTAATATGTCTTAATCAGAAGTTTGCTAAGCAAATGATGAGATTGGAATGGTCAAACTATGGAATGATTTTGAGGAACATTCTTTGGTAAGAAAGCTCCTGAATTTTTAGAAAACAAGGATGATCTTGGCAAATTGAGAATGGCCTACCCAATTTCTATTGACCAAAATGCCCTCCCTCCTAGGCAGCGGTGGAATATATCAACCACGTCTTTGTCTGCTTCCTTCTCTTGGATATACTATTCTGATTAATTTCAGTCGGTGCTTTTTTTCTCTCTTCATTTTATCATTATCTATGACTCAACCTTATCATGCTCCTGTAGCCCAAACTTTGCCAGCTACCTCCAGATTAGAATAATCTCTTGAGTCATCCCCACTGTTATTTTAGGCTGCTTCTTTTAGGGTTGGCTAAATTCCCCCACCATGTGCTGACCTCGAAGTTTATATTTTGGAATGTAATCTTACTTTTCTTGTTCCCAAGTTCTTAGAAGACAAGGAGCTGTAGTTCCGAGTACGGAAAACTAGTGTCATGAACTTGGCACCCCATCGATGTTCAATACATATTAATCTCCTTTTATCCTGTGGGAGACGACTATCACAATCTATTAATGAATAAGCACTTCATAAGATTTGGCAGTGAGTAGTGAGTTAATAACAGAGGCTGCTATATAAAATATATTAGTAAAGTCAGTTAAGAACTGTTATGTCTTTCACATAGGAGATTAATAATGTGGATTGTAACTTGGGTCCAATGGTATTGTTGAGATTGAATGAGAAGATTATTGATTATGGTTGTAATATATCTAGGTAAAAGAGTTTTGATTCTAAAGTTGTCTGGAAGTTAACACGATTTAGTATAGGCCCATGAAATAAAGAATTGTTAAAGGTTCTCATGCCACTAATATGATATGATCCTTCCATGCTTATCATTGTACATCTATTTCCTCTACTATTTTGTGAAATCTTGAGGCAAGATTTGTGTCTCATTAATCTTCTATCCCCTCGTACCTACTGCACAATGGTACCTAATAGATGTTTGCAGAATGTACATTGTATGTACAACCCATCTTTCCACTTAAGAAATTACCCTGTCCATGGAATAACCTTATCCACTTTATTGTAATACTATGTAAACATTCAACCCCCTTGCTGTGTTCCTTTACAGGGGCTAACATATCTCCTCTTTCAGTTTTGAGCTTTTGCAAAAGAATGAGGAAATAAGAATTGGAGGTTTTTTGGCTTGTGGTTTTCAGTTCAGTTCATTTTGAGAAAACTACTCAAGATTTGAATACTGAAATATTTGCTACTTATCAAAACAATCCCTCCAAAGATGGATGGGAAGAACAAAATAAGTGAAGATGTTTGGCTACAGGGAAATTCTAGAAGACTCAGAATCTTCACTTGTCTCATTGTGCATGCTAATGCTGCCTACACCTCCATGTCCATTGAGGGAAAAGAGCATGGCTTCCCATGACTTATGGAGTGGCTCTAGCAGCTAGCAAATGAACGAAAATAGAAAACAAATATTGGGTTCCTGGATGGAGATGAGTGGGAAGAAAATGAACTGAACGTGTATTGTGTGTCTACTTTGTGCCAGGTGTTATGGTTAGGATAGTTTTCAATGGTTTTGGTACAATCCCATAAAAAAGATATCAGTGTGGTTCTAAACATATAGAACCTGATGTTTTCACAGTTACACACTTAGTAAATGGCTGGGATACTTAAGTAGGTCTTTTTGGCTCAAAACTTCTATTTCTACTCAGCCAGTATTTCCTGTGTATTTCTGAGAAAAAGAATCACCTCGAGCACTTGATAAGATATATTTCCAGGCCTCCATCTGGGTATTTTGCATTAATAAGTCTGAGATGGGGGTAAGCATGTGAAATTTATCAATTACACCAAAGGGTTTATATGACCTAGCAAGGCTTGAGGCCCCTGCTGCACCACAATACCTTCCCAGAGACACCCAAATAACAAAATATCCCAGAATATCAGAATAGCCCGACAGATAAGGAGATAAAAGGAACTAAAAGGCTTTAAGTATCTCCATTATGTCCCTTCCTTTCCAGCCTTTGTCTAACCATTTCATTTAATGAACAAATATATGTATATGTATATATCTATATATATCTAGATCTATATTTATATATGTATATACATATATTTGAATATATTTGAATATACATACATATATATATATTCATTCATTCATATCATGTCAACTCAGCTTAAGTCACCTCTTTCCACCAATTGACCTGCCAAGACCCATATATAAATTTTTGGAAGTCCACTCTGGAGAGCACTTAGGTTAGACAATGTCATTCTAGAAAGCCTAGACAAAAAAGGGGAAGTCAAATGATTGTCCACATTAATGTGGTTTAAGGGACCTAAAAGTTCTTTCCTTAACTCTCATTCTTATTTCTGCTTTTCTGTCTCTTCATGTTTCGGCATCTCTGTGTCTCTGGAACTTGTATGGATTATCTGTGAATGCCTGCCTCTTGCCACTAAGCTTTGAAGTGCTTATGAGCTCTCATTTATTAAGACAAGGTTTCTAGAACCTACTCTACAATAAGATTATTTTGAAGGAATCAACACTTAAGCTGTTGTTTGTGAAAAATTTCCCTTGAAGTGCCCCAAATGATAGAGAAAAGTTAGCTGGGCCCCCGGGACATGTGCAAAAAAACCCACAGTATCCTACAAAAAGCATAAGACTCATTTAAAGTTTCCATTTTTCTTGAAATTTCATACAGCTTGGTCTTTCCAATATTGAAGACAATTAAATATTAAATATATTAATTAAAAAATAATAAATTTAATAAAAATTAATTTAATTAAGTAATAAAATTGAATATTAAATTAATGAAATGAAATAAAACTTAAATGTTTAGACTTAAATGTGGGCGTTCCATGTTTAAGATATATTGCCATTTGCTTTCACTAAAAAGTGTATTTTCTTGAGGTGCCTGGGTGGCTCAGTCAGTTAAGCGTCTGACTTTGTCTCAGGTCCCGATCTCGCTGTTTGTGAGTTTGAGTCCCTCGTGGGGCTCTGTGCTGACAGCTCAGAGCCTGGAGCCTGCTTCAGATTCTGTGTCTCCCTCTCTCTCTGCCCCTCCCATGCTCATGCTCTGTCTCTCTCTGTCTCTCAATAATAAATAAACATTAAAAATTTTTAAGTATATTATCTTAATAAGAATAAAACTGAATCTCCACATGTATATAGTACATACAAATATATGTATATTTTTAATATAATTTATGGTCAAATTGGCTTACATACAACACTCAATATGTATATATTTTTACACTGTCTCATCTAAAGTCTTTGCCATCCCTTTGCACAGTTGAAGCCTCATGGTATTCATCCACCAGCACGCATTAACATTTCAGCTTAAATAAGCTTACTAGATCAGCTAACTTTCCCAAGACAATGTGACCCAAGGTGGTAATACCCTTAATAGCAAATGGGAAAGATAAGCCATCAGCAATGATATGAGTTTACACATACCCTGATGCTGAGTGTTAAGTAAAAGGCACTCAATCTGTTGACTGGTCAGTTTGAGTAGAGGTATCCCTTGGGGTCAGACCTGCTTCCCAAGACCTCTCTCCCTTGACTCCAGACTGAGCGTTGTGTCTAAGTGTTTTTTCCAGATTACATATTGCTTCCCCGTGCAGCATCACATTCAATCCTCATACTAATTAACTTTATAGAACTCACAAAGCAGAAACTACAATGAGAAGCAGCAAGATTACAAGACTTGCCCAGAATCACATAGAGTCCAGTCTCTCTTCACTATCCTGTATTTCTTCCATTCCCAGCAATATCTTAGACATTTTCATAAGCATAAAATGCATTTAGCCAATCATAGCCGAGCTGAATTTATTATTTCTATTTAACAACATTAAGAGTGCAAAGCTTAGAATTGCAGCTCAGTCCTTCCACCCTTCTGCATCTGGGGTCATTTAAAAACCTCACCCTGCTTGCAAAAATACTAATGACAATTTGACTAGTATTTGCACACCTCCCACAAACAAGCTTTCAGATTACAAATACGAACTGTGCACTGCCCAACTGAAACATCTCTTTCTGTGTGATTGCTGTAAAATCAAGAGACTATTTTTTTAAGTTCCAAAGGACTAGACTGAAGTCAATATTTGTAAATATTAACTACTATATTTTTTCTTCAAATCTGATAACAAGCAGTCCAAATTGGATTGGGGTCTTCATTTAATAAAATTCTCCATTTACATGAACTGTGCTCTTTAGCAGAATGGTGGTGGTATAAAAAAGGGCACAATTCAGCTCAGAAAACTTGATGCTTTATCATCCATCAGTCAAGTTGAAAAGCTTTCTGAAACTCCAGTGAGATTAGATTTAACATAAACTTCCTGAGCTGAATTCCATTATTGCTAAAATAACTAGAAGGAAATCATTTATATATTTTCCAGAATGCCAATATTGGGGCTTATTCGGCTTTTGCCTAATAGAGTTTTGAGAGGAGTTCATCCTCCCTCAAAGTGTCAAGAATTACTTAAGTTTTATATCTAAAAAGGACATTGCAGGAGTGTTACTTCAACCTTCCTGTTAATGAAAGGTATCCTGATGGAACTAAACCAAATTTTACTCCAGATGTCCAGTAATGGGTTCATTACTTCCCAAGAGATGGCCTTTCATTGTTGAACACAAAATTGTGTTGGTGGATACAGCCAAAGTGACAAGAAATGACTATAAAACCACACTGCCTCCTCCAGACAGAGAAAAGAAATAGATGATAAGCTTCTTGTATTCTTATAGCCAGGTTTGATATGGTCATGATGAAAACAGTTAATAGTTCAAACATCTGCTAGAAATCTCATTCCGTTAAAAGAAAAACATGCAATAAGTTCTTAACTCACCCAGTGATTATTTCCATTTTCAGAATATAGAGAAAAAGAAATACTGTGTGGACATTATTTGTAAGAAGTAATTACTAGTTATATGGAAATGATTTAAACTTGAAAAAAGGGATTTGTATATTATATTAAATTTCATATAATTGAGAAAATCAACTTGGTACAAAATTGGACATGAAGCAACTTTCAAAGAGCCAAAAATAAAAGTCTGTGTAATCTCGTGATATTCCAATTCACTTACCCTATTACCTTTCCACCAGTTGGCATTTACTGAGCATCTATGTGTGCCATGCTTTGTGAGGTATAAAGGGAATAAAGATGAAGGAGCTGGCAATCTAGCAGATAAAATGAATAAATCTAAGATTCAGGCCTGTGACCTTAACTTTAAGATGAAAAATTGTGTTCTTTTGACGTTACTCTTCTCCTGTTTGCATTACAGGATTTGGACAAAGGACTTCGTTGAGTGTCCTTGCAGTTGTGAGCAACAAATTCACTGGTGGGAGGGTTTATTTCAACATTCATCTCAAGTCGGCACAAATAGCTTTAAAGTTTTTTGTTATTTACTTTTTTGTTGAGAGAGAGAGAGAGAGTGCTCAGGAGAGAAGGGTCAGAGAGAAAGAGAGGGAAAGAATCCCAAGCAGGCTCTGTAAGATCAGCACAGAGCCCTTCATGGGGCTCGATCTCATGGCACGAGCTGAAATCAAAACTTGGGTGTTCAATCAACTGAGTCACCCAGGCACCCCAACACAAACAGATTTAAAACACTTCTAATGAGCATTCTAGAGCTGTGGGAGGGTGAGAGAAAAAAAAGGTAAGGAAACTAACACTTTTTTTTATGATTATCTTTTTTTATTTTTTTTATTTTTTTCCCAAGGCCTAGCATTTTATTTTATTTTATTTTTTATAATAGTTTATTTTCAAATTGGTTTACATATAACACCCAGTGTTCATCCCAACACGTGCCCTCTTTAATGCCCGTCACCACCTCTCCCCCCTCCCTCACCCCACTCATCCTCAGTTTGTTCTTAGTCTTTGAGAGTCTCTTATGTTTTATCTCCCTCCCTCTCTGCGTCTTTTTTTCCTTTCCCCTCTTCCCCTCCCCCTGGTTTTTGCTTAGTCTCACAAAGCCCACCTATTCATGGAAACATATGGTATCTGTCTTTTTCTGACTGACTTATTTCACTTAACATAATACCCTCCAGTTCCATCTATGTTGCCACACATGCCCAGATTTCATTTTTTCTCATTGCCACGTAGTAGTCCATTGTATATATGTACCACGGAAACTAACACTTTTAAGTGCCTAATATTGTTAGTTGTCATTACACTGGGTCTTTTACATTCAATATCTAACTTCATCATAAGAAAAGTTACATGGAGCTAAGTGTTATTATATCAATTTTATGGTGGATGAAACTCAAGCTAAGTGGATCCTACCACATGCCTGAAATCGCATATTGGTAAGTACTCGAGTAAGGATTAGACCCTTCTAAATTACCAACAAAATTTCACTTCGTAAGGCTAAGCCCAGTCAGTTTTCCAAGGCTTTGAAAACTATATTCCAAGTTCTGTTTTTTCTGCATCCCTTATGTGATATCATCGACGGGACACTGAGTCTGTTTGATTGAATTTAATTCAACACTGCCTTCATCTCACGTTCCAAAAATGTATTTGCCAAATTTTGGAGATACAAAAGTAAATGAGACAAGGTTTCTTTCTTCAAAGAATTTAAGTCTAGCAAAGGAGACAAAATGCTAATGCAGAAAAAGAGCAGTACAGGATGTGTTTGTAGACATTAAGCCAGGTGGTGGTGTTTGCCAAGTCACAACTAACTCCCTTTGTGATGGGACCCCACTTAGCTCTCTATCTTCTGCCCTCCTCCCTCTCCCAGAAGCTCCACACCCAGCCACAATGGCATTTTCTCAGTTTCTGAACCTCTCACGTAGCCTTTCTTCCCTTCACACACCTTGTTTCCTCACAAGTCTCAGCTTGCCTGCCCACGACTTCCCTTTCCCACTGACACGCTCAACTGGTTAATTCCTACTTGTCATCCAAGTCTCTGCCTGTGACCTCTCTGGTTGGGAAGAGGTGCCCCAGCTTATTTTAACTGTATTACTTGGGTGAGGTATGGTAAGATCAGCTGTAGATCAAGAAGGGGTACTAGAAAAGGTTTTGCATGTTTAATACCCATGATTCACTGGAGAGAACACAGCCTGTGGTGTAGGGCCACATGGGGAAGCACTGAGGTCAGTCATGAAGAAAGGGGAAATGTGGATGGCACCTTTATGTGGTTTCCATGAGAAAGACTGGGCAAGGCAGGGTGAGCAAATTGATTGGATTATTTGAACAACTACAGCAGGACCTGGGCCAGGGATTGACCCTGGTTTTCTGGGACCTGACTTTAGGGATTTGAGGGCAAATATACTAGTGATCTGGAGTATGAGATCCTACTAATTGAGGCAGTGGGGGACTGGACTTCATCAGCTGCTCAAGAAGGGGAACTAACTCGCTGGTGGCCAGGGTTCCCACACTGGGTCAAAACAGCATTTTTTAAAACCAGTATATACTGTGTGTCATCTCAGACACCCTGGACAACTCCTACCATTAAGTGCATGCTGTGTTGTAATTGCTTATTGAATTTGTCTTTCCCACTTGATTAATCTGGCTCCATGAGGGCAAGAACAACCCTAGCATAGAAGATATAGGAGATGTCTGACAAATGGTTTGAATGACAGGTAATTGCATTTAGGTTGTGTTTTGAAGGATGAATAAGAGATCTCTAGGAACAAGTGTGTTGGGTAGAAACCTAGACAAAGAAAAGAGTAGGACTAAAGGCTTCAAGGTATTCCAGAAAGTGTTTATTTGAGAATGACAAGTAGTGTTAGGTTTTTTAAGGTTAGAATTCAGGGAGAAATATCAACATGTAATGAGGTTAGAAAAGATAACTTGAAGTCTGATTAAGGAAAGTTTTATATGCTAGGCTAAAGAATTTTGATTGTATGCAATGGAGAGTCATCAAGCCCCAGCACCAGAAAATGGCTGGATTAGCAAGCACCATGGGTGCCTTCTCAGTATGAAAAAGAGGAAAGATCAAATGTGTCCTACCATGACAGGTATCTAGTGTTCAAATGGCACAATTTAAGTAGAAATGCTTTCACTCCTATAGCCAGCCTCCACATTCAGTTCCCAGCAGGGTCTGTGATCAGATACAGTGTCATATGTTGATGAACCCCAAAATGAGCTACAAAGAAATCCCTCAGTTCTTATTACCAATAGATTATATCTTGTTTTTCACCTCTTTTCTGAGTGTAGCACGAGTAGATGAAAAAGAAGCCTACAGAAGTATAGATAGTGCATATTTCCAAGTAATATGTAATGCATAATATATAATTGCTAAAGTCATAAAAGATCTGGTCTGTAGGCAAGTTATATTTATCTAATGACTGTCCAACTATCTTAAAATTACTGTTTAATAACTATCCTGCCCTCTTATTAAGGAAAAACCATACGTGGTGTGATATTGTGGTATCGTTTATTATTTTTCTTCAGACACAGACATGACACCATAACATTAAGAAGTCATGTCTTTGGCCATATTCAAATAAATAAAATACACTAAAAGCTGCAATCTGTGAAAGATCGCAGGGTTTCCATAAGAAAATGAAAACGTAGATGCAGACATCTGATTTGCTCAGTCCCTTCATGAACCCTTTGCAGCCTGCTCCATGTGAGACACAAAGGGCTTTTGTGACGCATATGCTGTGCATCACAAATGGAGAGCCTGGGCCAAAGAAAATATACAGTTACCAGAAGAATAAACCCAGGATGAAAAGCACAGAGGTAGCATCAATAGACGTCTAATATGCCATTGGCCCCATCTGGTTAGAATCACATCATCAAAACTAGAGCTGGAGTAGACCTTCCAGGTCATCCCTGGAACACCTTGCCAACACAACAATCATCTTTTTGAGGACCAGGTCCAGTTCAGTTTCCTGCGTCTCAAGAGACAAGAATTCCACAGATTCTGTGGGCAAGATATTTACCATATTTAAAGAGGTAGAGATTTCAGTCAGTAAAATAATTATATTCAGGCTTTGAAATATAAGGCATTGCCTTTTTTTTTTTTTTTAGTAGATATTTTCTCCATAGAAGACAAAGAGCTTGGTGCCTGGAGAACCACAAATGGAATAGAAACAAGAATTGTTGCAAACGGTACAAAGATTTAAGGGACTCTCAGAACCATATCATGGTACCTCACAGAGTCAATCCCAAGAAATTCTATGTCAGTGTTCAGTCTTCTTCTATGATAAGGAACGGGATGACAGGAGCCAGCTCAGGTGATGGAAAAAAACATAATCAGATTATATATATAATCATCTCTTTTGGAGATGGTGGGAGAAAGGAGGACAACTGCATATTAAGAGAAATCCTGTGTGAAAAGCCAAGAGGTGGAGTCAAAACATGTGTCCAATTCTCAAAGATCTGATGGTAGGATCAAAGATACAGCCTGTGGAGTCAGGACTTTAGAAGGAGGAAGATAAGATCTAGTGCAAACAGTTTAGGATCAAAAGGAATGAGGGGGTTTTCTAAGTGATTCTGTTTGAATCATTTTAAAATTGTTTTTAAATAGTGAAAGCTTTTGTTCAAAAGAAGTGTGATGTGGCGGCTTGTTAAATGTGGCACATAGACAACATAGGAACAGAAGCCTTTCTGAGTTAAATATGACACAAGATCAAATTAGTAAGGAATGCTGAAGCCTTCATGCCTAACCCTATCTATTTCAATGGAGGACCTTGCTATACTTCTGTGGAACCCCCAGAGTTGATTTAAAACATGAATTTGCAACAGTAGAATTAGTAATCAATTATGTTGAGTATTCTGTGGTGGGAAACATCAAAAGGGAGGAGGTATAAGTCTTTAATAAAGAATTCTAACCATGGAGCTCAGAGCTTGTTTTATTTAGGGCAATATTCTGTTACCTCACACATCCCTGTTACTTGGTTGTCCTCACAAACACCACAATCACATTTGTTTCAGCAGACAGAGCATGTGATGTGCTGCCTGTGAACATTGTCTGTGGCTTAATTTATGTACCAGCAAAACAGCCAGCCCAGCTTAAAGGGTTCAAAAATGGAGAGTATAGCTAAGAGACAGAATGGTTTATAGAGTTGAAAAGAGGGAAGAGAGAATAGCCAAACTAGAAAACAAAATAAAACCAGAGTCAGTAACAGGACCAGGAAGGATGAAACTGGGTACTGTGGTTTATGGTTACACCATTATTATAGCATGGTTGTTTTCCTGAACCAAATGCATAGACCATGCTTCTTTCTTGATAACAGAAATATAACTTTGTTTGGATAATAAACTCTCCTCCATCCAACCAAGTTTAACTAGACCAGTCATAGTAATTTCTTTCACTTTGCCAATTAGTTTACTTAGGGATGGGCATATGATGCCATTGTGAGAAAACGGGAGATCTAATACACAACTTCTGTGAAGAATTTCCTGCTCTACAATGGTTTAACTGGAGTAAGATGGTCACTCTTCTTTTCTTAAATGCTAAGTCTGGGTAACTGAAACTACAGCAGTCATCATGTGGCTGTGAGAGAACTTCCTGAGTGATAATGTTGACACAGATAGCTTGAATCTTCCATATCCCACTTCTGTTCCACGGAATGACCCAACCTTGAACTGCCCTACCTGTGGCTTCTCTTTATGGGAAATACTACCTTTTTTCTTATTGCTTAGGTTAGTTGAGGCGGGGGCTTCTGTTAGTGGCAAGCCAAGCATCCTGACTGATACCAGAGAGTAGAATGCGGCTTTATAACCCAACCACAGTTGGAATCTCCTTAGTCATTTCTTCTACACATTGTTTGATATCTGTCACTGAATTGAAACCTGAAGCATCAGATATTCATTCAGTAGAGAAAGCTCAAGAAATATGATTGCAGAGGGACATGGGCTGATTTTGTAAAGTGAAACCACACTTTTATCGCAGAGTCCAAGTGAACTGTTTAAATGTTTATGCCTGTTAGACTGACATAGATCACATGGAAGAAAGAAAAATCTTTGGGAAGAAAACAAGGAAAATTAATCAATAATGTGTGTGATCTTCTTGGGCATAAGCGCCATGTTTTCTCCATTGTAGGGGATCCAGTACTCACCAACATGCCTGGCATATGGTAAGTTACTTACATGTGCAGAATTAAGTTACTGAAGGAGACTAGGGATCTAGTAATTAATGTTATTCTTTGTTTCATCTAGGCATTTTCCAGGTGCTTCTGGCATATTTGAGTAGATAAGCCTGGGCAAGCATCGGGAACTAAATGCAATCACTAGAGCTAGTTAAGCATGAGCTGCAAACGTGGCACACTCATTAGCCACAGACTGTTGATTATTTATTAAAGTTAAAATACATGTTCATTTTCCCAGGATAGCAGTAAGAGTCCCAATGCATAAATCTAAAACCTACGTGCATGAGCATCCCAGCTCACAGTAATCCGATGTGTTCTACCTTCTACGACCTTTCCAACAATGCTGAGTTCACACTAGACTACAGTTCTCAGACTCTCTTGCATGGTTTTTCCATGTGAAAATTTCCACATGACTAGGGCGACGGAATATAAGTGGACTTGATGGATGCCATTTCTGAGCTTAACTTTTAAGAAGCAAGTGTGTCGTCTTCATCTTCTCCATTCACTGTCCTGCCAGCTCGATGAAGATAGCAATGAAGCTTGAGAGAGCACCAGAGTCACAAGGTAGAAGGTACCTGGGTCTGTGAATTACTGTGATAAACATATTATTACCAGTCAGTAATAATATGCAGTTGAGATTGTTCTGTTACATATTATGCCACCTTTTTGGTCTACTTTAAGTAATCAACTTGTCCACACCAATTTGGCTTATAAGCACAATACCGGCCTTGTCAATATCTCAAGATGATAGAGATAACTATGTTTTAATTTTTTTTCAGTGAAAATGGATGTGTTTTGTAGTTCATAATGCTCTGATATACACTAGTTGGTTTGATCCTCCCAATCACCCCATAAAATAGGCACAGTAGACACTGCTACTCTCATATGAGAGGTGAGAAAAATCAATGATCGAGTGGATTGAACAAATTATCTAAATCTACTGAGTGCTAGATTTAGACCTCAAGAATAAATCCTTTTATTTCAAAGTCTTTGCTTTTCTTATTCTAAATATGCTGACTGTCCGTCTCCTTACAAAATATCTTCTAGATGGTAACTTTACTGCAGAAATTCTCCCAGGGGATTAGAGATTATTTTAAGAGGGTCAACTCACTTGAATTCTAATATGGAATTTAAATATGGAAGAATTTATAATTCCAGAGGATTTAGCAACGGGGTTGGCTCTACCACACACTATTTTTCTTTGTAGATTCTCTCAGTGCCTCAGACTTGGATGGTTCCCACTGAAGTTATTGACTCATTCTCATTCCCAAAAAAACAAAATCTTCCCTGACACATCACTAAGAACAGGTCGGCCTCTCTACTTTGTCACCTCTAACGAGGGAGCACACACTACCTCAAAAGTTTCCTCAACCTATTGTTAGGGTGGCCAGCTCATCCCGCTTTTCAAGAACTTCACTGGCTTTACAACTAAAAGTCCCACATCCTGGGAACTCCCCAGTTTTGACCAGCCTGGAAAGGCTTGTCATCCTATTATTGCTGAACAATGGAAATTATTAATTTTCAAATTTAATTAAAATGATATCTACCTTGCTATAGCTTCTAATTAGTTTCTATTATCCAATCAAAATTAGTTTCTTGGTGATATCCGGATTGTCTCTGGTTTTCTATAGCTACCAAACTGCGGTAAAACCGCACTATCGTAAACTGTTAAGATCCATAGATAAGGGGCACCTGAATAGCTCAGTCCGTCAAATGACCAGGTCTTGATTTCAGTTGAGATTATGATCCCAGGTTTGTGGGATTGAGCCCCACATCAGATTCCATCTTGAGCTTGGAGCCTCCATAAGATTCTTTCTCTTTCTCCCTCTGTTCGTTTTCCCTACTTGCGTACCCTCTCTCTCTCTCTCTCTCTCTCTCCCTCTAAAAAAAAAAAAAGAAAAGAAAAAAAGAAAAGAAAAGAAAAGAACAAACTATAGATTATAGATATAAGCTTTTAATCTTTTAATATTTTGGCTATATAGACAGGACGATGATACACTGGCAATAATCCCTGTCCCCTAAATACATTATTCTCCCTATAAGCCTATAATGTTACCCTTTTGAAATTGTTTTCCTGGTTCTCCAAGTTGAGTTTTATGATAGAATTAATGACAATGAAAATAAATATACACCTACTGTAATCTTTCATGGATAAAGATAATTTATTAATTAATAATAACTCCTAAAAAGAAATTATTTTCCCACCTAATGTTTTTGAGGAAAAAAATAATAACCATCTTCTAAGATTTTACCATTGATCTTAATATCTCTTTGAGAATTGAACTCTTTTATTTTCTTTCTTTCTTTCTTTCTTTCTTTCTTTCTTTCTTTCTTTCTTTCTTTCTTTCTTTTTTTTTTCTTTCTTCCTTTCTTTCTTGCTTTTTTTTTTTTTTTTTAATATGAGCGCACCATTTACTCTTTGGGGAAAGGAACAGTCTCTGTTATTGGGTACTGAGGGACCACCAAAACCAGGAAATTCATGTTTTATGAGTTTTCCCCAAATCAAAGCAACAGGGTTATGGTCAACATCACCCTTTCATTCCCACTGGGTACTTACAGAGAGGTGCCTTTGGGGGCAAAGGAAACGTTTTGCAGTGAAAAGCACATGTACTTCATTGCTTTCTTTCCTGTTGAAAATCAAGATCAGGATCCTGAGAGCCCATAAGGTTCTGCACCAAGCCAGATAGGTCTCTTTATGCAGTCTTGACTTTCTTGCTACTTATGATATCTGCCACCTGATAAAACACTTTATAAACCTAGTCCTTGAATGTATAGTCTCTGCATGTAGCAACATAAAAACTAAAATGGTGAGTATTATCATAACTCCCAGGATGAATCTGAGAATTTTGAGAAGCAAATGTTTCTAGAGAAGATTTAGGTTGGCAGCACTTTGGGAAGATTATAATAATATAAGAATCTATGGTTAAAGTAACACAGTCTTGTAAATGGAGTAGGATTTTTGAGGACTCAATTTTTAAATAGTAGATGTTAGAATGAAATGGGACTTCAGAGATCATTTACTTAAACCGTACCCATTCCACAAATGGGAAAACTGAAGTCCAGAGAGCACAGATGATTACACTGATGGTCCATGGAGCATTCTGTGGACAACCAGACTGATTTCTCATTCAAATTCAACAAACCAAAGAGCAATTCTGTGCCTTTGGGGAGTGATGAAGCCGTTTGAGAACTGGATTAATGTCATGGAACCTGACAAAGTGCACATACACTCAAAGTTTCTCATGTAATTTCAGGAGATTTATATACCTTGTGAAGTTTGTTTTGGGATCCCGTTGGACTATGCTCTTAGGCCGTGGTTGATTTTCCAAGGGAACAAACCAGGAAATTCCTGAATGGGCTTTATATTTAATGAATTAAGTGAATTAATTCTTAGAATTAAGAATTTAATTATTTGAAATTCAATACTTTTTTAAGAGAAATCAATTTTTGGTTGTTGTTTTACATTCAAATTGAGACTTCATGCAACTTTTATATAAATAGATTATATGGATATTAGAATTAAAATCAGAAATTTACCTCACGGATTAGCAGGGTAGGACATGGGTAATATCACTCGAATTAACACCTTAGAATGTCTAGATCTAATTTTTCTAAATCTAACTGTGATACAAAACTTTTATAAAAAGTTAGAGAAAACAACTTAAACCTTTTTTACCCCAATTTTTGAATGACTTCTGCAATCCAACTATACTGCAAGTCTCTGAGAAATAAACAATGATAAATAACTGATACCAGTGCCTAATATTTATTGTTCTCTTACATTACACCAAGTGCATGCTAGTGAGTTCATAGGTTATATCTTTTCATAACAGTATAAGTTGGGTTATTTATACACATTATTAACGGAGTTAAAATAGGTTAACAGAGGTTTAAACATTCCCTAAGGTCATCAGTTAGTGCAGTTACCCCCTATTCTATCCCCACTCTACTCTCAAACCAGGAGAGATTTGGTGATTTCTGGGGGCACTGTTAGTTATCATATCTAGGAAAGTGATATTCACATCTCTTATGCCAGGCCTGGAATGCCACTAAACATCCTACAATGTATAGGATAGACCTCCCCTACACAACAAATAATTATTTGGCCCAAAATATCACAGCAGCTGAGCTTAAAAATTCTAAACTCTTAAGTGTCAGATTGAGAATTTATACCTAAAGAATATGATCGCAGAATGCACACTCAATATTTGCTCTCAAAATTCATGTTTAACATTACATATTGTTTTCAAAATAATAAGTCATTTTGAAAACTGTAGTTGTGCTCACTTGAAAGTTTATGAGTCACAGTTTGTAGAGTTTAAGCTGCAGGACTGGGTAAATCCGTGTAGACCATGACAACAGTATTTGCATATATGTACCACTAGAGTTGGTGAGAAGAATGGAATATGCCTAAGACAATCTCAGTGACAGGTCCACCCCAATAGTGCATCATATTTAAATAAGTATTTTGAAGATCACATTTGGGTCACATTTTATCGGGGGAGGTGCTTTGTAGAGATTGATAAAATTGAGGAAACCTGTGTGCTTAACATTGAATTATTTTTCCCAAGCATCTTTCGTACAGTGAGCTGGGATTGGTACAGTTCTTAAAGTTGTAACTCAAGGTCTGCACTCAGGAAGATGTCATCCAGGCTGACATGGGTTTTAGCTAAGCAAGGGTTATCAGTTCCATGCTGTGCCCTGGGCAGAGAGCAAGCTGCTGCCTCCAGTCCTCATCCACCATTCCACTGGGAGGTAGGTGCCATGCAAGCCCTCAGAGGTCAGTGGAGAAAGCACGACTTTATGACTCCAAAGCAGATTGAACAGAACACTCTTTTATGTTAGTGCAAAGGTGCAGCCTTTGTTCCAGGACTGATTTCTTTATGTGCAAACATCGATAGGCTTTAATCAGAAAAGGAAATCCTGAGGATTCTGGCAATTGCTCCACACAGTAAGTATGGATCTCAGACCCCACTTATCATTTGCATGAAGCCAGTAGAGCATTAGAGTATGGTTCTAGTGGGGCATAGATGCAAACCCTTTGTGCCAGATAGTTAGTCAATATTCATTTCACAAGTATTTCATGAGCATTTGATGGTAACTGTACAATTTTTTTCATAGTACACACGCTGGTGAAACCAGCAAGGATACAAGAATATTATTACGCTCTTAGAATTTTTACTCTAATTAGAAAAAAATAGACTAATAAAAACAATAAATTTTCCATTCATTTTATTTTCCATACATTAAAAAAATCTACTATGTACGAAATACTATGGTAAGTATAAGAGAAAAACATAACTGAACACATGAGCCCTCTCCTCAAAAAGCTTATAATGTAGTGCAAGAGACAGATAGATGTATAGTGAGAAGAGAAAAGAAAGGAAAGGAATGGAAAAAGAAAGGAATTAAGATATAAATAAGGACTCTGACTTTTATTTTGAACCACCTTAGGAAACATTGAATTTTCTGAGGCTTAGTTTTCCCATCGGTGAAATAGGCACAATTATACCTACTTTATGTGAAAAAGAAGTTTTTTAGAAGTGCTATAATAAAAGCAAAACTATGGGCATTCTCTTGCTCTCAAGTCCAGAGATTCCACAAAAGACACCATTGACTTATATGCCAGCCCTAAAGAAGCTGATGCTGGATAAGCTCCTCCCATTCTCCCTTCAGAGATGCTCCAACCCAGAAGAACCAAGGGGATCCATACCCTGATACTGAGGACTAGAAGAAAATGGAAAAGTGACTTGACCCCACCACCAGGTAAGGAAAGACACACAAGGACACGTGCAAAATATGTGGAATTAGCTCTCTCAGAGTTTCCCAAGTGTGTTCCTTAGGTGACAGGCTTTGAAAACATGGGTTGATAGAACATTGGCAGTGAACACTATCTTCCTGACTTTTAATCTTCAGTCTTGGGTGTGTGTCATGATCATTTCCTAAATATACTTATTTGTCTACAAGTATAAATACCAAGACCTCACCCCTAAACAGTATATCATTTCCTAGATATACTTTTTGTCTTCAAGTATAGATGCCAAGACCCCAACTCAAATCAGTGAATCAGAGAAGAGACCTTCTTTCTTTGATTATATGATTATTAGCATATCTACCTGTCTGGTTACTGTAACACATCATCCTTCCCTCCAATGTGCCATCTCTGGGAATCCTGTCTCTTTTTTCTTAACTTCCGCATCCATTCACGCACCAAATCCTGTTCATCCAACTTTTCTTAATATTTCTCAATCCTTCTCATTTTCCTCTCTCCATTTATACCACCTTTGTTCAAGTCTTCATCATCTCTTATTTTGTAATTTTAGAAGTCTATTTTATTTATTTGAATAAAAAGACAAAATTAAATATTAAGGTGAAAAAAGAAAAGGAAAGGTGGGAGCTAGTGTGTAAAGCAACTACTACGTGCAAACCTTGTGCTGGGGTCTCCACATGTTACCTATTTTTATCCTGCCAACAATCTCATGAATTCAACTGACACCTCAGACAACTCTCTAGAGGAGAACCTAAGATGATTAATGATTATTTCCAATCCTGCAGAGCTAATAAATGGCTAAACGGATTCTTGAATCCAGTATCCTTCTATGACCAAAGATTTTAAGAATTTTTTACACTAATTTTCAGTTCATCCTTCCCAATGGCCAATCTACATTCCAAGAGTTTTACATATATCTCTTTTCATTGTTTTCTTTGCCTGATGGACACAGGGACCAACTGTTCCCTGTCACTCATCTATTTGAGTGACCTCTTCTAATTTTTGAATTAATCAATCATTCTTTCATACATTGAATTCAGTTTCCATTGGTACTGGGGGCTAGAGATCAGGAGAGAAGGAGATTACAAGTTCACTGCCTTTGGAGTACTTAAGTCCAATAGAAGTTTGACAGATGACAACCAGGCAAACCAGTTAAGTGCATTCTCTGAAGTCAAGTCCTGAAATAAATAGGAAGGCTGTGTGTGAAATGAGGCAATAGTCCAACAGCCCTCTTACCCAGCTGAGCAACCTCTTAGAGAAATAAACAGCATCCTTTTAACCATCCAGACAGGCTCATGGTTGAGCCCATTTATCTGTATCATCTACAAACAATATTTAACTTAATCTAAGGCAGAACAGGAGCACAAACATTGAGGTCTGGGTCTGTAACCATTCCTCTAGCACTGCAATGTTTATAGGAACATTCAAGGCCAAGAAAGAATATGTGAGTTCTCAGTAGACATTGCCTTCCTTGCTGGATGCCAGGTTCTTTCTTATTCATATAGCATGTGCTTCAGAAGACCTTCATTATCCATTGGTCCTTTGGGAAGGGGCTCAGGGAGATGTGAAGTCAAGAGTTTGTGGTTCTGGGCTGAGCTTCTCACTAGTTGTATGATGGTTAGGAAAGTCATTTAGTTCACTCAGTCTCAGTTTGGACTAAAGTCCAAAAAGGGAGTTGGGGCTAGATTCCTTTAAAAAAGCTCTTCCAGCTTCACAACTCAAGATTTTCATATGAATGAGGAATTCTCTGAGAAAATAGGATCAATTATTCTTCTCTGGAGAGATACAGAAGTAGGCCAAGTAGAAAGAAGGTCTTGGGGCACCTGGGTGGCTCAGTCGGTTAAGCATCCGGCTTCGGATCAGGTCATGATCTCACTGTTCGTGGGTCTGAGTCCTATGTAAGGCTCTGTGCTGACAGCTCAGAGCCTGGAGTTTGCTTTGGATTCTGTGTATCCCTCTCTTGCTACCCCTTCCCTGCTCATGCTCTGCCTCTGTCTGTCTCTCAAAAATAAATCAACATTTTTAAAAAAGGAAAAGAAAAACAGAAACAGGGTCTTCAGTCTCTCTCTATCTCTAAGTCACCTGTATGTGTGATTGCCATAGTCTACCAGTGATAGCTAGGAGTGGACTGGTGCTTTCTCCTAGTCCTATATGTCTGTCATGTGCACCTTCCTACTGACAAACCTGCTTGGGATGTCTCTTAGGCTTGACACACCATCATTCTCAGATATCACACAGTGTATCAGAGAGGGGACATCAGGTAGCACTATGCCAAAATGCGATCCATGGAGTCTACCATCCATGAGATGCCAAGGGGAAATATGGATAGAGGCCAAACAAGGAAGCAACTTAAATGACTTCTCCAAATAGATTTGGGTCTTTGAAGGCATGGATGATATCTATTGTTTTTGCCTGCCCACATTTCATATCCCCCTCTCCAGTAAAAGCAGCCAATTTTCTCCCCTATACTCAGTACATACAGTTTTGGTGTAGACCTGGGAGCCAGGACTCAACCAACCACATGGTGTATACCCTGAATACAGTAACTGGCTCAGCAATGGGTGCATAACTTATCTGGGGCTAGTAAGAATCTTATGAAGGCTGAAGTGAGAATTATTCGCCTAAGACTACTCACAGTAAGAATGGTATAAGCCTGGAGCTGCCATGAGTTATCACATGGAACATGGAAAAAAGCCAGAACAAACGAAAGCAGAACTCAGAGATGAAGAAAATGGGTCATGATGATACTGACTGGATTCTTTGATTCAGCCATGCCTGAAACTACTTTCTCATTTTTGCAAGCCAGTGGAGTCCCTTTTCTATTTAAGCCAGCCGAGTTTTTACCATTGAGCAGAAGATCCATGACTTACAATTGAATGCAAACATTGGTCCTGATATTTGCTTGCTAAAATTTTCAATAAATCCTTTGACAGATTCAGTGATATCTAAGACATTTACAGTTCTATTATTTGGTGATATTTTTCATAACTAATCTGTCTGAGAAAAGCAAGATAGTAGAAGGAATTGTGAAATCAGGCTGACGTGAGTTTGAGTGTCAACTTATCTACTGTCTCATTCTAAAAACCTAGTCACTTAGCCTCTATATGGTTATAAGTTCCATAATATGGGAAGTAACTGTATGTGGAATTGAAGAATTCCTTTCCAGGATTAAAATTAAAACACTAAGTACTGAATACAATGCCTACCACATAATATGCAAGAAATAGATGACAACTGTCATTACTTTATTAGTTTGTGGAACCAGAAGTCACATCTAGTGGTGTCTACCATGAATGTAATAATGGTACTTCCTTACAATTTCAGGCTCAATATAGTTCACAAAATATCTTCTTACCCACCAGTTTATTCCTCCACTCTCTCATGCTCAGAAGGAGTGAAACTGGGTTTGATAACCCCCACTTTAAAAAAGACTTACACCAGAGTCAGGACCAAAGTACCAGCATTTTGACCCCAAGCTCAGAGTTCTAACTTCTCCACTGTGCAGCCCAGCAGACCTCATGGCCAGAATGTGTGTTCTCTCTCAGAACCCCACTGATACTCCCTAAATTGCATATATTACAGAGTCATAGAGTAATGGAGCTAGAAAAATCATTGGAAATTCCAACCTCTACCCCTGAAAACTTCCACCGATATCATAGTTAAAAGTGTAGGATGAAAGGTAAGAAAGACCAGAGTTAGAAAGCACCAATTTGGGGCTTTGTGACCACAAGGATATAGAAAAGTGCTGCTGAGCTGTAGTTTTCTTACTGTATTGTAGGGGTCCTCCAACTGCTTACCTCTTCTGCTTATAAAAAGAATTAAATGGGCATGTATTGTAAAGCAATTAGCATAACACCTATCATATGGAAATTATGAAAGGCATAAATTATCAAGTTACTTATTGTTGTGATTATTAGTCTTATTATAAACCCACGATTCTGAACTACCTATGCTTTTTCCACTCCTTATATCTCTATACTTAAACTTTAAGAAATATATATTGCACTGAGACTAGAAACTGTGTTTTCATTGCCTTTGTATTCCAAATATGAATCAATTCATATTTCTTAAATGTCACATTTAATGAATGATTGCCATGCTAAGGCATTCATTTAAAGTATCGTCCTAAGGGAATTATTAACTTTGAATTCTTACAAGGGCTTCTTTCCCCTCTCACCAGGGAGAAGACCACAGAGGTTAGTGAAAGTGAGGGAGTTTGAATCATACATTTTTGTTCTTTCAAGGATTGTTTCTCTCTTTCTCTGTGTGTGTGTGTGTGTGTGTGTGTGTGTGTGTGTGTGTGTTCATCTATGTTTACTCCTTGCTTCTTTACACACCTGCTTCTGATCCAGTCAGGAATAGAGGGGCTGGGTGTGAACTCCATTAGGGAAGATTTGGGCTTTATCCTTTGCTTGTGTTCTCCACTTGTGATTTGTATTAAATTCTCTTTGGGACACACGCTACAAAGTACAAGAGGCCTTTTTGATTGAACAGTGAAAGGAGCCTATTAGAAATGTGAAATCATAATTTCTGGAAGTTTGGGGACTTAAAAAAATGTGGACAGCTGTTGGCTAAAGAACTGAGAAATGTTTAAGTCAGGAAAATATCCTAGGTAATGGAGCCAGAGAGCCTAAATCAGTGGTAAATACTGCTAAGCCATCATTACACACTAAATAGTTATTAGTCATCCCTCTGTTTTTAACGGAAAGCTTAAGGGTCTGAAGTCCCAAGCTTAGGCTCCATTCTCTCTAACAAATCAGAAATCTCATCCCCTCCAATAACAGAAATCTGCCAAGAGAACATTAAAGGTCAAGCTAAACCCACAAAAGCAAAGCAATGCCTATTTCAAAGACCCTGAATGGAAAAATACAATTAAAAGTCACTGGTTCATTCTGAGCAGAAGAAGAGATTGAGAGCTTGATTTAAGATCAGGAGCCCAAGGGGCAATGGTGAAGGGAAGCAGGAATCCCAAGCCAAACCATAAGCAAAGTGACCTGGAATCTCTCAAACTTGGCGTGAGCCTTTCCCTTTCTGGCCCCTTCTTGGGTGAGTGGGTCACAGTGTGGTTGGAATGTTGAGTTGCCCCCATGGGACCAATATTGGGAACTGAATGTGAAGACCTGGCCTCCAGTGGGTAGGCCTGTGCTGTGGACCTGGCTCTGTCCCAACTCCACAGTGATTTTCCTGCATTACCCTATACAAGTCATTCACCCTGCCCTGCCCTAGCTTTACCTAATTACAAAATAATTTCTTCTAATGAGGCTTGGCTTACCAGTAAGCCTGCATTTTGTGGTTTGATGGATGCCAAGAAGACACCACTGGGACCTGAGGTCCAGCTCCATAATTTTCATATCCCCCCATTATACTTCTTCCATTATACTTCTCCAATGTCTGAAATACCACCACTTATAAATATATTTAATCTAAACAGCATCTTTTGAGTGCCTAGACATTTTTTTTCATCCCAGGCATCATACTGGGCACTAGATATACAAGAGTGGATGAAACAAACATGGATGTCTACATGGGCTGGTTGGAAGAAAGAGACTGAATTAAACAGGTAAATTCACATATACATATGTGAAAATTGGGAGTCCCCTATAAAGTTACTGAACAAGTTATTCTGGGAAATATTTGAAGTCTGAGTCTTAGTTAAGGCCACTGAGAAGTTAATCTATGGCTTGAACAACAAGAGGCAAAGGCTTTGTCTTGGGAAAATCTCTGGAATATAGGTAGATTAGATTATTGGCCTGTAGTCTGAATAAGAACCACCCCAGCCACCTCAGACCTATGTCCCTCATATGTCATAATAAATGTGTATGGTTACTAAGTTTTGGGGTAATTTATTATGCAGCATTACTGTGGTCATAGCTGGGTGCCATGAAATTCAAGGGAAAATTATGAATTTTGAAATGTCAAATTTGAGAGAGTTGTGATATACCCAAATGGGGATATCAGTTAGGCAAGCGAATGCACAATTCTGTAAATATACAAATGAGTTCTCAGTTCAAGATAAACCTATTGAAGTATCCAGCATAAAGATCATATTTAAAAGCATTGGTGCATTGGTATGAATGACACCATCCAGGGGAAATGCATAGAAAAAAAGGTAAAAACATTGCCCGCTTCCTGTCCCGGGAGTCCTTCAAAATATATAGGTCATGAGATGGAGACTTCAGAAAAGACTGAGAACTAAGAACCAGAAAGGCGATAGGAAAACAGGAGAGCACGGCAACCCAGCATCCAAAGGAATAGATGTTTTTAGAAGTAGAGGACAGTCAACTATGTCAAACACTAATACGAAACTCTATCAGTTTTCTACTGCTGCCTAACAAATTACCACATCTTTCGTGGCTTCAAACAACACAATTTTATTATCATACAGTTTTGGAGATCAAAACTCCAAAGTGGGTCTAACGACCCTAGAGTGTCAGCAACAACGCTTTACTTTTGGAGGCTTCAGGGGAGAATCAATTTCGTAGGTTTTCCCAGCTTCCAGATGCCACACACATTCCCTGTTTCCCTCTTGTACTTAGGAAGCTCCTTGTGATTACATTGGGCCCACCTGGATACACCACGATAATTTCCCCATCTCAAACTCAACAGATTAGCAGCCTCTGTCCCATCTGCTACCTTAATGTCCCCTTGTCCCCTATAACATAATATACTCACAGAGGCCAGGCATTAGTAAAGACACAGCTGGGGAAGACCATTATTTTGCAAACCAAACACACTAAATAGGATGAGTTTTGCTTTGAGAAAATGGACAGATGCTTCTAGAAAAGTTTAGGGCTTCTAGTATGTTAGTTAGTTTTCCAGAATATTAAATTAATATCTCTCTTACACACAGAATTCTAAGAAAGACATTTGAGAAATCAGAGGAACAGATCTAACCGTAAAGAAAACCCTCTTCTGCTACTTATTTTAAACAACCAAAGGTTCCCAACCATGTGAGGTGGGGGAAAGAGAACAGAATAGAAAAATCAAGCAATAAACAAAAAAAATCTGGAATAAACAGAGATAACCTACAGAATATGGGAACATTTAAAATTATTCTAATGAGGATTCCCAGAGATAGCTGGAAAAAGATCACATCAATAAAATAAGCATAATGTGACATGAATGAATTGATAGGGGAAAAGAAAGCCTTTGTGGACATTTAAAACATGATGGGTGAATTTTGTTTTTTAAATTTAATAATATAGTCTAGGAAAATATGCCATAACACAAAATAGAAACAAAGAAAAGAAAAATAATACAAGATAAAAGTAAAACTTTAAATGATCAATACAGAAAGATCATCCTTCACCCAAAATAGTTCTAGAAAAAGAGAAGAGAGAATATGAAGACTTAAAAAAAATCCTGCAAGATAACAGAGAAATGGACTATGTTACTTTGAACTCAGAATTCTATACCTAGTCATAATACTATGTGAGAGTAAAATAAGGAAATTTATGGACATAAAAGGAATTTGAACATTTGTCTTCTGCAGCCTCCTGGGTTAAAAACAAACGAACGAACTTGCTCATGTATTCCAACAAACCAAGAAAAGGTACAAAAAGAGGAACTTGTGAAATTAACTCAGAGGGTTGGTAGAGGTTGGGTTCTCCACATCTCCCTAGGCAAACAGTGGATTCATTTTCTGGCATGTCCCATCCACATAGGCCATCTTATTGCTCTTTGTAAGTGGAACATGATTACAAGTCCCATGTGCCACTTTTAGCCCAAAGAGATTAGAAACACACGTGCTTTCCCCATCTCCAACCTGCCTGACCAGTGCCTGACTGCAGAGGAAGTGGAGACCTACAAGATCATGAGGCACTGGAAGGCAATGCCCATTGCCAGAAAGTCTGCCTGACACAGAGCTACCATCTCATCCTCGTTGGACTGGGATGTGAGTGAGGAATAGACTTTTAGAAAATAAGCTTCTGAAATTTGGAGCTATTAACACCTTAAAGCTAGCCTGTTTAATATAAGAGTATAATGGGGGGGAATTCTGGAAAAATGGCTCTGCAGCAGGCTTATAAAGCACTAAGTCCAAATCTGAACAGAATTCAGAGGACTTCAATAGTTTTATGGACAAGAAAAAGTAGACTTTATTAAAGAATATGATTATAAATCCAAGAAATTCTTGCATATGGTAAAGAAAGTAGATGGCTCTTCTGTTAGCAAGTAAGAGAAATCAATTAGAAACATCAAGAAAAAAATAAAGGATTTATAATATTTATGGTTATGTAAAAAGTGAACAAAGATGTAGCATGGTATTGAGCAATTAGAATAAAAAAAAGAGTCTATTTGAACTTAATTTTGAACTTAAGCATTCTCTGTCAGTTGTAAATTGACATAGAATTACATTTCCTTCACTCTGAGTTCAATCCTTCCACTTGGTTCTATGAAACAGTTGCTGTTATTACACTGACATCGTCATAATACTGTAAAGACTAATTGCTTGCTTTCAAATTTTTAGAATCAATGTTAGAAAGAGAAAAAAACAAATATAGTCATAAAACAGAATGTACATATTAAAACTCTGATATTGGATAAGTATTCATACAACTGACATTGCTTCGGAGATGCAAGGAGACAGGAAGGTCAAGAGTGTGCTGAGGCTCTAATTTTCTCATTGTAAATGGTGGAGCATCAAGAAACCCTCTCTAGATTTGGTGGAACAAGAAACACAGCTTTAAATATAACCTTGACCCAAACTGGGTAGAGTAGTGTATGTGACCCAATGGAATAATTTTCACCACAAAGGGTCACTGGAAATATATGTCATAGCAAAATAGTTAACATTACTTTAGTAACGATTAGAAGAAATAAAACCATAAATAATCCCCCTAAGGAGCTAGACTCTGGAAGGAGGGTAGGAATGGGGAATAATGTTAATTTCTCACTGACTACTGACTTCGACTTGTCAAAGATGTACCTGTATTACTTTTTATGGCGCCATCAACCGAGCCTGGGAAGAGGAGGCAGAACAGGTGTTCATGAGGATGATAGCGGGAGGAGTGGATAAGGGTTTGAGTTTAAACTTGTCGAGTCATTTATTTTACATCTTTAGATCAAACACAAGCATTTATCCTAAACTCTCTGAGAGTAGGATTACAGAAATACACTGATACACAATGGAGGGCTTTGGTGTACTCACTTTGAAATTGCATTTTTTATTTCCAAAGGAATTTTGCGTTCAAGGTTTCTGTTTGTTCTCAAATGTATCCACTTCTTTGACTTAGAAGAATTTCACATTTAATCACATTGAATAACACCAAAACACCAGCAATGGTTCTATCAATCATCAGAAAAATCTCATTTTAATTCATGTTTTCCAATGTCTTCTCAAGTGCTTACATTACTAAAATATCTTATGAAAACACCAGCTTTTCAGGTGGTATAGTCAATTCCATTTATTTACAGTAGCTATACTCTATAAAATCACCACAAAGACTGAGTTAGTGAATACAGAGCACTTGCTCCTAGGGGAAAAAGAGGATTCGATTTTTACAACCTCTGGTCCCAAAACTTTTAGCAACCAATCAATATATAACCTTGTCTTGTATGTGTCTGTGTTTAAAGACATCTTACTTAATATATATTTTTCACTCATGAACATTGAATTCATGGCCAACAGCACGGTGACTCCTGCCAGGACAAAGCTAATCTAGCATATTATCTGTAAGCCACATTATAGTCTCCTTGAAGTTGGGGACACTTGACAGCACTGCAGCAGTAGGCTCGGGAGCCATTTAAACATCTAAAAGAGTACCAAGAAAAAGCACAGGAATTCGAAAACCATTGCACTAGGTAGATATTGAAAAAGATGCCTGTTTACAGAATGAGAGCTGGAATAAGAAGGCAGAGTGTCACCTCGTTTCCTCTTGGAGCGAAATGTGTATGGCCGGTGACTGTATATGTTCGCAAATGACCACGCAAGCACCACGTGTGTGTATTTGGATGTTATCATACATTTTAGCAATAGGTCAATTCGCAAACACAGAATTCATGAATAACGAATACCAGCTATATTTTTTTAAGCTGCTATCTATTGTTCATTCACTGTTCTATACTCTAGGTTTTTTATCCCAGTCAATTCTCACAAGAACTCACTAAGATACGTACAGTTCTCATCCCCAAATCAGAGATAAGGAGACTTGACGCTGACGGACTCAGGTGCCCCGCTGCTCAGGAGTGGGGGCAGCGTTCAGTTCCCAGCCACGTGACTCAACACCTGTGCTCACAGCCACATCCCTGGATGCAGGGCACGTGCACAGGGTCTCTTTCTCAGCCCGGCCCACCCGTCGGCATGCTTTCCTAAGTAAAACAACTATATTCCCAAACTTGAATTAATTTGAACACTCCCTGAGGGGACAGAATGAGGCTAGGATTGGTTTTTGTTTTAAATGGCACTTGTTTCTTTCTTCTTGCCAAATACAGACAACAGTTACTATGTACAAGGCACTGGCACCCGGGGGGAGGCGGTAGTTACCAGGCATGTGAGTAACCAGCAGCTGCAAAGGTGATGAAAGCTGCTGATACTGAGACCCCCCAGCCCCGTAGGCCCCACTGAAGGGACTCAATTCAAGTTTAACTTGGTGCATTTACTCATCCCACATCCCTGAACGTACGGGGATCTCCACACCTCCGCAGCTGTGTCAGTCCAGTGAGAGGCAGCCACCCTGCCTACCTCTTGCCCACCATGATGGAAGGGGTGGCATAAAGCCGTGTAGGGAGGGTGTGACTCCCCCCCGCCCGTCCATCTTGCCCATGCCCTCACTATCATGTTCCATTGCCCCATTTCACTCCCCTCACCCGCCCCCACTGCGGCTCTGCACATGGAACACATATGATCACCCTATATCCCAAGAGCGGAATCGAATGTTCAGGACAATCATGAAATGAGGGTAAGGAACAAACGTTCCCCTAAAGGCGAGGCTGACCTTGAGTTTGTGGGCATGCAACGGTTACGATGGAATTTTGCACTTGCTTCTCAGAACAGCCCTGCAAAAAAGGTATTACTTTTTCTGTTTTCCAGACTAAGTAATATGCCAAGTCTTGGAGAAGGTCAGCGATTTACTTCCTATCATCTGGCTGATAAGCAGGAGAGAAAGAAGTGTCTCCTGGTCCAGGGCTCTTCTTGCTGCATCTAGCCAGAGCACAAAAAGAAGCAGAGCCTTGGAGGCAGGCGGCACACCACAAACGAAGGCACACAGACCCGAGGCGCTGCCACCGCACACAACTGCTGAGTGCTCTTCGTTCATCCCCTTGGCAGACATTCATCACCCCTACAGCAAGCCAGGGGCAAAATAGACACAGTTTCTGGAGCCATACAGAGACACACTGAGAAAGCCATGCGAAATGAAACAAGACAGGTGTTAGGAGAACATGCAGGTGTTAAAAGAGCAGATAACGGAAGGTCCCAAAATGCCAGGGAGTCCGGGGAATCCTCACTGAACAATGACATCGTGGCCCGTATCTAAAAGTGGTGGCAGGAAGCAGCTGCTAGGCAGAAGGAGGCACAGCTACAAGAGGCCGAAGGTAGGAAAGACTTTGGATAATCTGAGAAGCTAAGAGTCCCGAAAAGAGAAAGAAGCATAAGGAGAGGGAGACAGAGGACATGCAATGTGGCTGAGACAATACAGCCAGGTGTTGTCAGACCCCCTATTTCAAAAACCCAAAGAGCTCAGTACTATGGGGCCTGCCAGCAGGCCTCTCAACTGTCCAGGGTCCCTGCCTGGGGGAGGAAGTCAAGCCCATTAAGCTCTCTAATCTCTCCCCCCTAGGTCATTTCCTCCAGCTACGAATGAATCATACGGCTCCCTTCTCCCCGTCCACATGGCCTGGGTACCGAGCCTTGGAACAGGGGCCTGTTTTCCAGGTGCAGGTCTCACCAGTGCCATATAAAGGGGGATTATTCCCCTTCCTGCAGCTTGACTTCCTCACACAGGCCAGCCTCCCGGCAGGGCTGGCTTTCCTTGTGGCCAGATCACATTACGAGCGAATATCTAATTTGTAAGTTCTATATCATACCTCAGTCTCACAGCGCTGCGGCTTCCAAGTGAACGTTCATTTCTTCCTCTTTCAAAATTAGCTGAGTGCCCTACAATGGGAGGAGGAGAATAGAATGTACAAATGGTCAAAGAAAACGGAAAGGCCCGGAGTTGCCATCTGACAACAAGGACGTAACTTCGTCTCTTAGTTAACAATCTGTGTAATGGGGGTCTTAATTCTTGCTGCCATTACAGAGCTGTAGAGAGTCCAAAATAAAGTGGAAAGTTTAATGGACTGGAATTCACGTTCTAACATAAGCTTCTCCACTGACCGTCTCTCTTGTCTTCAGGCTTCCCCATCTGTAACAGAAACAGATGGAAATAAATAGGCTCTAAGTTCCCTTTAAAAACAAGGGGGTTTCTTTGCTGGGCTGTGTGATTAGTGGCTGAAAGATTTTTCTGGGAGTTTTTAAATCCTAAGAATGAATATCAGTTACGTTGCTATATTTTTTCAAATGTCAGATTACTAGGATGTTTTGGAGAAGAGGGAAGGAGATAGGTAAGGGTAAACAATCATTGGGGAGAGTAGTATGATGACCCCAGTTCTCCCCACTCCCAACTCTGTACGATGTAACTTCATAGAATGTCCCACTATAGTTTTGTTTTGGCCTTTTTTTAGAACAGTCTGATATTGGTGAATATGATACAAGAAGGCTCAAAAAATGTATGCATATTGGGGTTGCTTCTCTTGCCGTCTGCTATAGACATGCAAAAGACATGTCCAGGAGCCCACTGGCCCCAGAAAGAGGATGCGGTGCATGTGGAGAAGCACCAATGTACAGCCACGCAAGCAAGCCCAGTCAAACTGTAGACTCATGAACGATCCCAGCCAAACCCTCCCAAACCCTTCCTGAATGATCTGATCCCTGCTGATAAGCTAGAAATAAATATTTGTTGTCCTATACCACTGAGTTTGGGGAAAATTTGGTACATGGCATTAAATAGCAGATGATACAAATCTGAACCTAAGTACTTCATAATTTCTTTAATCTACAGAAAAAAAAGTAATATCTAACTTATCTCTATGTGTCAATTTCTCTATCATCATTTGTCTTCTATCTTTCCTCCTGTCTCTTTTAAAGGCATGTCCCTACTCTGAGCCAACACTAACACTGCAGTTTCTGCCCCAGGCCCCTCCCTGACCCCACTTTATCCATCATCTCATTCCTCAGAATAGTTCATGCACCTCGACATCTCTAAACATGACTTTTCTCAGAAGGTGAGTTTAAGAGAAAGCATTGTCTGGAAGAAATTTGCTGTAGCAAACCATTTTGTTTGGGGCATTTAAAAGAAAAGTGTCCAGGGCACCTGGGTGACTCAGTCAGGTAAGCATCTGACTTTTGATTTCCGCTCAGGTCATGATCTCAAGGTTTGTGAGTTCTAGCCCTCTATTGGGCCCTGTGCTGAGAGTGCAAAGCCTGCTTGGGATTCTCTCTCTCTCCCTCTCTCTCTCTCTCTGTTCCTCTCCTGCTTGTGCACTCTCTCCCTATCAAAATAAATAAATAAAATTTAATAAAATAATAAAATAAAAATAAAAGTGGTAATTCCCAGAGGAAAAAGAAAGGATAAGCATCCTAGAAATAATCTCCACCAGCTCTGTTGGTCTAAGGCTTATATCCTGGGAAGTGGCTCAGTAGAAGGACTTTGAACATAAAGCTGCATCTGGGGCGAGGCTGGTGGAGGGGGCGGGGCAGTGGCAAACGTGGAAGCTCCTTAGTGAAGCTTAGCATGGAGACAGGATCAAAGTCCTCCCTTAAAAATCGTCAGAGTCTGTGCAGGAATACGTCTTCACTCATCAGCCTTGGCTGTTACAGAAGGCGAAAGCCTCATGTATGGCAGTGAAGTGTCCAGGGACCTGCACCTCCTGCACCTGCAGTTACTATCCAGAGATTTGACTCTGGATGAATTGAATCATAATGACTAGAAGGGAATCGGCTCTTTTATGAAAATTACCATTGGCTCTTACTCTGAAACAACATAAACAATGAAATAAAATTTATATTTATGCTATTGCAATTTAATTTATTTTTTAGAAATGTTAAATATGCTTTCAGAGACTTCTTCAAATAACTTTTAACTTAGGGTTCCCTTAGTTACGGTCCAGGACTAGAAACTAAAACATTCAGTAGACTGCTTTTATTCTTCCCCTTCTACAGGAAACCCTATGTCAAAGAAATTTGAAATAAAAATAGGAGTCTTTAAGGGAGATATAAATATCTTATGGGAGGTGACAGTTACATGGACAATAGATGATATTTACACACATAAATATATTGCATATGAATTTTAACAGCAAGCATTCAGTAGATGTGCATTAAAGTGTGCATGTATTTCATAAAATTGTTTCTAGAATTCTAGCATTGATCGATTATAAACTCCATCAGGCAAGACACTCTGTCACTTTTATTTATAACTATATACTGAGTACTTCTCAAGATAAGCTCAGATATTTGTAGAATAGATGGATGTATGGAAGATGAACAAATGAAACACATAATATATATAAATATATTATGTCGATATTATATATGTTGAATACCCACTATATGCAAGACACACTTTTAAGCCGAGGGTATATAAAAACAAACAAACAAACAAACAAAAAAGCAACAGAGGTCCTGGGTGGCTCAGTCAGTTGAGCATCATACTCTTGATTTCAACTCAGGTCATGGTCTCACAGTTTTGAGATTGAGCCCCACGTCCGGCTCTGAGCTGACAGCAGAAAGCCTGTTTTGGGTTCTCTTTCTCTCTCTCTCTAAGCCCCTCCCCCATTCTCTCTCTCTGTCTCTCTCTCAAAATAAATAAATAAACTTCAAAAAAAACACGATAAGACAAACTATTTATCTTGAAGAAACTTCAGCCATCCAGTTCTGATCATATTTGACAATTCCACATTTAGGCTGCTCTGATTTACGGTGGGAAATAACATGTATCTTTAGGCCAAACGTGGTTTCACTTGGAGCAAAGGCACTTCATTATGTCATCTCGACCAAGCCATTTTTGATAGAATGTTTTTATATATCTATCACTGAGCTTACAATCTCTGTCTTCGGGTGACTGTAGCTCCCCATCAAATAACAAGTCTTTGAGGACCAGAACAACATTCCATTCTCAATTAGTGGCATGTGGCAGGCACTTAATAAATATCCATATTGATAGAATAACCTACTGAATTAATGAATGCATCTCCCAAATTTAAAAATTTATAAGAACAAGTCTTCCCTTTAGGCCTTCATTTTTAAAATACATAAATGAATGAAAATGAACAAAAAGTTCATGATCACAGGCCAATTAGATGATTCTTTCAAACATGTGAACATCATCCTATTTTTCAGAGCTGCGTGCGGAGAAAGGACACTATGAGGTATGAATATGCTGAGACCAGGGAGTGGGGAAGATGTCCTCCAGGGCTTCCTTCCAGGAAAGATGTCTGTTTTCTACCCTCATTCTGAAGCAACTATACAGAAAATAAAGACGTTTGAAAATGGGAAATAAAATATTAACTTTATAGTGGTAAAGACTAGGTCTAGGAGAAATTGGAGTTCCTCACAATAAACCCCAGAATTACACAGCCATCTGCAGGCCACCACAATCTGTGCAGGGTCACCACCTGGGAGGCAAATCTCTACAAAAACTGTCCTACTTGGAGCAGAAAGAGCAAGTTCTCTCTGTGGGAATCCGGTTTCCAAGAGAGAAATGGGAGATAATGGAACAGAGTTATGAGTGTCTAGTCTCTCCTTCATAACTCAATAATCAGAAAGGCCCTCAGGACCCACTGAGTGAGGCAACAGGAGAGGCCAGAAGTCTGACTCTCATGGATGCTCTCCACATAAAAGGACACATATGGAGTGGAGAAGAATTCCTGCTAATTGAATCTTAGTCCCAGAGGACTTGGGGATGGGCAGAGTTCTGGATCAAGCAGCTGGACAGTTCACTTCTGAGAAAGGGTGAACTTGAGAAGTAGGGTCAATAGGCGATCTAAGATGAAAACCATCAAGATTTGGTTGACAAGAAGGCTCAAAACAAGCCTGAAACTCTAAGGTCTCCCAGATAAGTTCTGTTGCTGCAAGTGCCCTCTATCCTCCCTCACTTTCCCCTGAGCCTCGACAACCATGTATTTCTTCTGTTCTTCTGTCATAGCACTCTGAACTGAATCATTCTTGATTTCATATCCTTGCATAGTATAGACATACCTTTTCATTGTAAGTGCCAGAATTTCCTGCCTTGGTTTTTGGGATATGCATGCATTAAGTGCAGGTCTCAATTTTCAAGAAACTCTTTAATTAATGCTTAATTTACTGCGAGGAATAGAGTGAAGAAATGGGCATATATCTTCTCGTAGAGTCAAATGATGCCAAGGGAAAATAAAAGGAAAAAGACATTAGGCATTTCCAAAGTCTCTACTCCGAAAGTTGCAGCAGGTTGACATTGATTAAAATACCACACATTGTAAAATGTGTGAAAGAAAGTGAACCGGGGCCAGTAAAAATATTTTGTTCCCTCAGGTGAGTAAAATCTTGGATTACATGAATTTCATGTATTCTAGACCTAGTTGGAGGTTATCCTAATTTGAACAAGGCATCATCTTTCCACACTGCAATTGGCATTTAATTGTACAGCTCATGTCAGAACTACCAGGAATGGTATTTCTATAATATGGATGGTCGTTTCTTAACTACAGCACTGGGCTCTCCAAGGTCATGTGTTTCAGGAAATCACTTGCTTAAATCACTTTGTTCTGTACAAGGAAAAGGAATAAACATTCGTTAAGTATTTAGGAGATACTGTTGGTTTGATTTCTCTTCAGAGCACTCAGTAATACGACAAATGAGTATCTGCTGTTTAGAGTGTGAATACCTGTCTTTATCTTCTTCACATCTTTATTGACATGTTATTCACTACTAGGAAATTCACCCTTTTAAAGCGTGCACACCAGTGGCTTTTAGTATATGCAGCCCATCACCAGAGTCGAAGTTTGGGACATCTTTATCACTCCACAAAGAAGCTTCATACTCCTTAGCAGTCACTCGCCACCTCTCACCCCATACTGCTAGCCCCTGGAAACCACTAAAATGCTTTTTTTTTAAATCTCCATAGATTTATTTGCCTATTCTGAACATTTCATATAAATAGAAGCATGTGATTGTGATCTCCTGGGGCTGGCTTCATTCACTTAGTGCAATGTTTTCAAGATTCATCCATGTTTTGGTCTTTTATCAGTACTTTGTTTCCTTTAATGCTGAATAAATATTTCATTATATATAGATAACATATCTTGTGAGTGCATTCATCAACTGATGTACATTTAGGTTGTTTCCACAACTTGGTTATTATGAATAATGCTGTTATAAGTATTTGCGTGCAAGTTATTGTGTGGACATATATTTTCATTTCTTTCTCCCTTATGCCTACAAGTGGGATTGCTGTTTAATTTTCCTTGATATCTGAGCAAAGGAAAGAATCCTTATTAGGGGAGGGGGTGGGGCAAGAGGAGACTGTACAGTTAGCACTAAAACCACTGAAGGTGTCATATCAGAGTATACAAGCTTCCTTTTGCTGCTATGACAAGTTAACACAAATCTAGAAGCTTAAAACAACACCATTTTTTAAAACTTTACTGAAATCCAAAATGGGTCAACAGGACGGCACACCCTCTGAAGGCTCCACAAAATAATCTATTTCTTTGCCTTTTCCAACTTCCTGAGTCCACTTGCTTTCTTTGGCCATGGCCCCTTCTTCCATGTTCAAAGCTAGCAACCTTGTGTCTTCAAAATCTCTCTCATACTTGCTCTCTCTCATTCTCTGCTTCTCTCTCTCTCTCTCTCTCTCCCCAAGGAGACTCTCATAAATTGTGGTGTCTTTTAATATCAGGTACTTTGAGGGTAGCATGTCCAGTCCATTGATATTATAAACTTGAATTACTCAAGCATAGAAATTAGAATTTATTTGGGTTTTATAAAATGAAATACATTTGTTATTCTCATTTGTTTATTTTTTTAACATTTATTTATTTTTGACAGACAGAGAGACAGTGCATGAGCAGGGGAAGGGCAGAGAGAGAGGGAGACACAGAATCTGAAGCAGGCTCCAGGCTCCGAGCCATCAGTACAGAGTCCGACGCGGGGCCCGAACCCACAGACCGTGAGATCATGACCCGAGCCAAAGTCGGCCGCCCAACCGACTGAGCCACCCAGGCGCCCCTGTTATTCTCATTTAGATAATTAAGAATCTTAGTGCTACAGAAGTTCTTGATTAGAGTGGTTCTGTTACTGGGTCCTTGGGTTAGACCTCTAGGGATCAAACTCAAGCTCTCTCACTTACCAGCAAAGTGGCTTTGGCAAGTTATTTAAACCTTATGTGCCTTAGTTTCTTTATCCATTCAACAGAGAATATAAGAATATTATTTCACAGACTTGCTTTAAGAATTAAATAAAATTTAAAAAAAGAGTTATGTAAAAATACATGCAAAGTGCTTAGAACAGTGTCTGGAATGCAGTAAACGTTAATATATACTTATGATCATAAAACTATTTAAAACCTTTTTTAAAGAGAATCAGTCGGGTAAAACTATATGAAGCAATGAAAATATGTTTCTATGAGAGAGATAAGTGATTTACATGAAAATCTTCAGCTTTGTGTCTTTATAAAAAACAATTTTTTTAGGTTGCCAATATCTAAGACTGAATCAAGCTGTCTGTCTTGGTGCTGAAATATTTGCATATTACTAGAGATCCTAAGCCTTATAACAGAAAACGAGACTGGGGGCTTTATCTAGTGACCCAGTGTGGCTTTAATCTCCCCCTGCAGAACGACATTCATAATTACCATATAGTGGGTAACATCTCGTGAGGACCTACTGTGTGCCAGGAACTCTTCTAAGCATTTAATAGGAATTAGCTCATTTAACCTCGCTTCAGCCCTATGAGGTAGATCGTAATCTCCACTTTATAGACACGGAAACTGAGGCCCAGAGAGTCTAAGCATCTTGTTCAATGGTACACAAACTGGTAAGAAGCAAATCCAAGAAGCCAAGCAAACCCAAAAATCAAATAAAATCAGTTAGGTAAAACTATATGTAGCAATGAAAATGTGTTTCTATGAGAGAAATGAGTGATTTACAGGAAAATCTTCAGCTTTGTGAAGATTTCAAAGTCTGAGTTCAAAATCTGGTTTGTGATGTGCACAAAGCCTGGGTAACGTCAGGCAGATTGATTAATCTCTCTGTGTCTCATCTATAAATGGTGGTGGACATAACCTCTACTTCATGGGGTCACTGTGAGGAGGAAATAACATTTACAACATTGCCTCACCCACAGCAAATTCTCAATAAGTGCTTCCAAATCAGAATAGGGATTTTTTTTTAAATATGTTCTGCCTTTTAAATATCTTCAAATATTAAAGAAAATCAATTCTAGCGTGTATGCCCCATCACATTCCTTGATATTTGCTTATAAACTCATCAGCTTTCCTGTGAATTTTCTTATCATTCATTTGTTCATTGTCTTATTTCTTCAGCAAAATGTTTTAAGGTTCCTGAAGGAGCTAAATCCTGTATCATAGATTCTCACATCCGATCTTTATAAACCACCTATCCAAACGATGTTTTTGTCTCCATTTTTTTTTCCAATGAGAACATAGAGACCCAGCAATGCTCTGTTGGGTTGTGGAATGAACACATTGAGCAACCACAACTGACCATGAGGTTGCTTTCCGCCAGTTGCCAGCTGTTGACCTTCAATGGTGTGTTAAATCTGAGTTTCACTTTCCTCAACTGCGAAACAGAAATGATAATATCTACTTTTCAGCGTTTTTGTGCAAGTAGTTCAATATATTGGTATGCCTACATGAAATTAAGCGTCTGATAAATGGTTACTTTGGTTATAACTATTTATTAATTCCTTTGTAAAATTTAGTCTGCTCTTTCTAATGAAACACTAACATGCTCTATGTATAGAATGCATTAAGGTAAACTTTTCATCTAAGTTTTTTTTTTAATTTTAATATAAATGATGAAAAGGTAGCCTGGAACATTTTACACATCTGTTACAAAACTCTGGGGAGTTGGCTTGAATCCAAAGCAGGTGGCTGGGCAGGACATATTGGTCTGTATGTAGAGCTGGACTTCCCTCAAAAGCCAACAAAACAAGGAAAAAGTCCAAGAGAACTGTGAAAAAACAGTAATTAATAACTACAAACACAGCTTCTAGTCCTTGTGATAAAGTTCCTGTGCAGAGCCATAAAGAGATTAATTCCACATTTTGAATTCTTGCCCCTAACTCTAAAGCATCATTAACCAACAGTAGTGAAGCTCTATTAGGACAGAGTACCAGTCATGAGTCAAAGGTACTAGGCATTTTACGTGAATTATCTCTTTTTTTAATTCACAAAACAACTGTTATGGGTTGAATTATCCACCATACCCCATATTCACATGTTGAAGCCCTAATCCTCAGTACCTCAGAATGTGATTTTATTTGGGTATAAGGCCTTTGCAGATATAATTAGTTAAGATGAGGTCATTAAGGTGGGCCCTAATCCAGTATGACTTATGTCCTTTCAAAAAGAGGAAATTTGGACAGAGACACATACACACACAGAACATCATGTGAACATGAAGGCAGAGATTAGACTAATGCTTCTATAAGCCAAGGAATACTGAGGATTGCCAGCAAACCCCCAGAAGCTAGAAGAGACGCATGGAACAGATTTTTCCTGACAGTTGTCAGAAGGAAGCAACCCAGCCAATACCTTGATCTTAGACTTGAAGCTTCCAGAACCATGAGACAATAAATTTCTGTTGTCTAACCCAACCAGCTCGTGGTATTTCATTATGGCCGCCCTAGGAAACTAACACAGCAACCCACAAAGAGAGACGCTGTTGGTTTTTCAGAAACTTACACTTAGAAAATTTGATTGTCTTGCCCAAGGCACCACAGCTGGTGATTGGTAAAGTTGGTGGGTTTATCTAGGCTGCTGAGCTATGTGGGTTCCATTATCCACTTTCTTTCTAATCTTTATGTAACAACAGGATGTCCCTTGTTATATTTGCACTGGATAGCTAAACCTTCTCAGAAACCAAGTATGTTTTACAAAATAACACACTTACACCCAAAAAGACTATTGACCTACCTCCTCGAGAAACGTCACAACCTTAAATAATAATAGCAAACATTTAAACAGTACTTTGTGCACTTACTGGTGCTGGCTTAGGTTTTCACAAGAACCCCTATGAGCGAATGTTGCCATTCCCAAGGAGGAAGATACACAAAGAGGCTGTGAGATTTGCCAAAGTGAGGCAAATGAGCATGTACCCAAGTCAGCGCTGGAACCACGGGTACACAGTCTGCCATGTTGTCTTCTTACCATGAACATAAGCTTAACCTGCTTCTTACACATCTGATATATCTGCCTGTTAGCTGTAACCAGGCAAAGTACTAGGCAGTCAGGTTATGTATTATAAAAAGCATGTCCTTTAGAAAAGGACACATGTGAATTTAATTGTCAGTTACCTTGAGCAAGATCCTCAGTCTCTTTTACTGGAAAATGGACTATAGTGAAGATAGTTGAGATAAACCGTAAAAAGTATCCCACTGAGAATTCTGCTAAATAAGTTGTATTACACTATTCTGAAAAACACCTGGCTTAACCCCAGCTTCCCTATTTACTCAGGGTACTGTCTTGAGTTTATGACCTTCACTTAGTTGTTGACTCATATACATACAGATTGTTGTGTTACATGTTACAGATTGTTCTAGATTTTTATTCATATGCAAATGCAAGGAATAAATGGAATCTATAGAGATACAAAGAATGTCTAGAACATAGAAGACATTAAAGACATATTTGCTTGGGGTGCCCGAGTGGCTCAGTTGGTTGAGCATTGAGCATCCAAGTCTTGATTTCAGCTCAGGTCATGATCTCAAGGTTTGTGGGATCAAGACTCGCATCAGACTCTGCACTGAGTGCAGAGCCTGCTTAGGATTCTCTCTGTGTGTCTCTCTCTGTCTCTTCTCTCTTCCCTTCACCCACTCCCACTCTCTCTCTCTCAAAATAAATAAATAAACTTAAAAAATACATATTTGCTTAAAGAATAAAGGCTATTACACCCACTTAACCCCCCAGATTCAGAAGAACCTGTTGCAATGGACATAAACAAGATCAGTTTCACCTAGACAGTATTTGCATGAGTGAGAAAAGGAAGAGAGCTCATTTACTCTGGAAAATTAGGAACCATAATCACTAGTTTGATTGGTAAAAACATCTCATGTCTAAGGTTTAATTGTAACTAAAACCCAAAGTTTCATTAAAAAAAAAACTCCATGCAATTTCTTCTAAGTTAACAGTGAATTTAATTTTAAATCCACTCATCCCCTAATTCAATATTATTACAAATAAAACATATTTTAAACTATGTCTCTATGCAAATATTTCTTAGAAACACATATATGGATTTGTCTTGGAGGAATTCTAATAAACGTGTTGAGATCCTTGTCTAATCTGGGTTTGATATTTGATAACTGAAGATACTAGGAAGCTCTATCTCATACTTTTCCTTTGGAGACCAACCTCAAGTGATCACTGAATGTTCAAAGTCAATACCTATTAATGCTTGTACATATGGTATTAATTCCACATTAATTCTGTCAAAAGTGATATCATAGTTAGAAGTTCCAAATGATGACATCACTAAAACAACTTGGTTTTCATGAGCGTGGGACCAGTCAGTGCCAAAATCGAGTTCAATGTATTCATCCGTCTATTCTGACAAGTTCAGTTTAATTAGTTCATGGCCTCATAACGAACAAGAGACTGGCTTTCTGTCCGATTGCCAGAGCCATTTCTATTCTCTTCAACTTAAGTGCCAAATGCTTACACTGCTTTGCCCAATTTATACCTTTGCCTATAATTACTGGTCCCCAAGGTGTGATTGTCCTTTTTCATAAGAGTTTGTGCAGCTGCCAACATGAAGTTGTAAATAAATTGTAATACCGTTGCTATGAGGTGTAAAAATCCCACAGCTCATATCCAGAGCCTTGTATAATAAACTCAAGTAAACATTCCATTTCCTGCAAATGATTGTGGTCTGTGACTAGATTTAGAAAACAGGGCAGTAAGTCATCTTTCTTTAATGAGTCGTTGAAAACAAAGTCGTATCCCATGAAACCGAAACCTGTCCTTGACAAAAACAAATAGCTTATTTGTAAAAGACCCTCCAAAGGGGGATAGATTTTTCTGAAGCTCATGATCTGAGTTTCATTTTTGCAATTAGAAGAGCTTGAACAATAGCAACCCCACTCCCCCAGTTGGCACCCACTGCCAATGAAGCTCAAGGCATTGGTTTTCTAACAAGGGAGATAATGTGCTATGGGAGGAAAGAAGGAGAGAATCAGACAGAGAGAGACCCAGCTTGATGGCTCACTCTTCTACTTGCTAGCTGTGTGACATTGGTCATTTAAAACCTCTGTGCCTCAGTTTCTTTAGCTGTAACCAGGGAGAATGACTCCCACTCAATGGGGTTGCTTTGATCACACAATGAGATAATTAAAAGCAGAACACATGTCTCTAGCAATAGTCCTGTCTGACAAAAGGTGACACAGGATTAGCAATTTCTTCCTCCTTTTTCTTTATAATAGACACAAAACTTGCATTTCTTGATTTCCGCAGGACCAACCCTTAGGCTTCGTGTGGAATGGGCTATATTTAAGGAACAAGCCATATATATTTTTTTCTAGCACTGCTGTTCTTAGAGGCCTTGATAATGCTTTCTTTCAAAATTGCCTCATCTGTGAAACATGGTCAAGACTGCCAAAGTAATATCCTAACTATAAACTCTTTAATGTCTTAAATTTATTGAGACTCGAAATTTTTCTCATTTTATTTTTTGTATAAGAAAGGTTCATTGATTGTCTTTTTTGCTTAATTATGATAGCATTTAAGAAACATAGATGATTTATACAGAATTTTATCTTATGAAACCATAGCTTCAACTTTAATATGATATAAATTTTATAATTAAATCAGTTAAATCCAGGCACAATCACTAATTAAGGTCATTGTGTGTCCAAGAGAACAGATCCTTCAGTGGGAAATTAAATTAATCAAGATTAACAATTCATTCTTGTACATTGCAAATACTATTAATGATACAAAATATACATAGCTTCTCCGACCGTGTATATTCTTCAGCCTCCTTAGTTTGGGCCCATTGGACTAGTTCTGGCTAATAGGCCAGAATCAAAAGTGATGCATATTATTTTCAGTTAAAGTAAGTTGAGAGTCAGTGTATCTCCCCAACATCTCTTTCCAGCTTCAGACACCTTGGAAAATCTGTACCAGGTGTCATAGTATAAGATGAAGTAGATGGAACCTGAACATAGAATTTTGTGCAAGCGAGAGATCAAATTTTATAATAAGTATGCGGGGGTCATTTGCTGCAATCTTCTGTATTATCTGTGCCCTTCTATTAGATCTCAGTTCAGAGTTTGTCTTGCTTTGTGTTCTATTAAAAGTATCTATTTGTTTTCTAGCTTTTACCAGATGCTGGATATAATTAGGGTCACATTCATAGTCTTCCTTAATAAACAAAAACAAAAACACCCACCCATTAAGTCATGCTTGGGTTTCCAAGGAATGTTTCTTATTTTCAGTTACCATGGGAAATCCACCATCATTTTGGTGACCATAGCATCCTCCAATGGAGGTCACTTCTCCTGGGTTGTACTGTATCTGCTGGGCACCCCATTCTCCCCAGGCTTCGATGTCTTTATTATCTCACCATTATAGAAGATAAGTTCAAAGTCAAGGTGTTGGCAGGCTGTACTCCCTTCCCTGCCTCTTCCAGCTTCTGGTGGCTGCTGGTATTTCTTGGCTTCCTTGTCTTATATCTCTGTTTCATCCCCATGTGACCTTCTCCTCGGTGTGTGATTTCTTTTCTTATAAGAATACTTTCTATTGGATTTACAGGTTCATCCTGATAAGCGAGGAGGATAACTTCATCTCAAGATCCTTAATGTAGTTATATATGCAAAAATCATTTTTTCCAAATAAGGTAACATTCACAGATTCCAGGCATCGAGACTTGGACATATCTTTTTGGATGCCGTTCTTAGACTTACTAAAATAACTTCTATGCTAATGTGAACACAGAACACTCTCCCCATTTATGTTGCCTTCTGACCGCAGCTTCTAAAGCAGAGTTGCTTTGCTCTTCAGTGTCAGAGTTTTCATTGCAGAAGGATAAAATCTTCCTTTAGTTTCATCCTTGTAGCTCCCACCTCCCTAGGACTCAGACACAGGCCAAGAAAAAACAGGTAAGTAGGACTTCATTAGACACTGACAGTCAAGGCCAGGTCCCCAAGCCAAAATTTTCCTTGGGAAGAACATTTCTTCCCCTAGAAGACATGAGGGTTCCTCATGGCTAGCCTACCTATCAGTTCACTAGCTCTTTGCTAGGATTTTGGTTTCTAAGGATACTCAAAATATAGACTCAAGCCTGCACCCCCAGTAAAGTTAGTTTGCATTTCCTAGTTCCCCGAGACTCTGGATCCTTGTAACCAGGGTTACTCATTTCTCTCTTCTTAACTCTCACTGTAGATAACTCCTATTGATTTTTACTAAAGTGTACTGAATTGACCAACTAATAGAACATTTCAAAATTAAATTGTCAGTAGTCTTATTTAAATAATTACTTGTTCTGTGACTGTAATCACAACATATCAGAACAGAAATGGACCTTAAGTCATGTTTTTAAGCCTCTCATTTTATAGATAGGAAAACAGATCCAAAATGGCAAGTGACGTACTTAAGGTCACCTGACTACCCAAACAAACTACAATTATTTGTTGGAGTTACCCAAGAACATTGGTTTCTGGCACTTACTACCTGCTCGAAACTGCTCGAAGGAAGTCACATGGCCTTTCTCCTCTTCAGTTTCTTACTCTGCAAAGTGAAAATAGATACCACCCTCTGACCATCTGTGCAGCTCAAGTAACCTAACACAGGTAAAAAATGTCTTGTGAACTATCTTCAACCAGAATGAGCTTATTGAGAACAGAGATCACAAATCATCCTTGATTGCCACTCCAGCATATAGCTCAGGGACTGACACAGGAACAGTGTTCAGGGAAAGCTGAGACAATGACCAGGTGAATCAATTAGTTAAATACTAATGCTTTGAAAGAGGAAATTAGTATTATCTTCAAATAAAATGAGACTGTATAGAAATAGGGATTAAGAGCATTGGCTCTGGAGCCTGGATGCCTGGGTTCAAATCCACCACTTGCTAGCTATGCTACTTAGGGTAAATCACTTAACATCTCTGCTTTGACTTCTCATCTGTAAAAGGAAAAGAGTACTAATACTCATCAATGGAGTTAAGGTGAGATACCAATGATATAAGGCATGACAGAGTGACTACTAATAAGTATTTTCATTATAAGCATCATGTTTATATCCATTCCTGGAATGTATTTCTAATCCCCTTTTGTGTTTTCCATCCAATTTTGGCATTGTGTGATATTATGGGTTTCCATATATTTTATCTTCTTTTGAATTATTAAAAAAAAGTGGTGATCACAGACATCTTTGTATTAACTTATGCATGCTCACAATAACAAAAGGCACACAGACACCCAAGGATAATACATCAAGATGACATTGTGTGGCATCGTGGAAGCCCTCTGATACTGCAAAAAGTGCCACTTTGAAAGAGGATGCGAGAGTATTAAGCACATCAAAAATGAGATTTTTGGAAACTTAGCCAGGAATGATACAATTAACCTGTGTTTCTCTCTTGGTCTCCTAGGGCTCCTTTAGGAATGCCATTGTCTATTTCATCTGTCCTGAAAGCTGGTAATGCCATGATTTTATTGGCTAGAAAGGACTACATGTTTATAACGAAAGCTACCACAGTTACTAAAGAGAGTGGTTCACCTTCCTCCCCACCTGCGGTCCTGTGGCACTCCCAGCACCCACCTCTTCATCCAAGAAACTTACATTTCACATTTAAAACTCAACACAAGTGTCCCTGTCACTTTAAAATATTCTCTACTCACTCCTCCTCCACACACTTAACTATCAAATCCGGAAGACAAGGACCCAACTCTAATGTAAGTTTCTATCTACAGTAACATAAGGCAGTGCTCCTATGTTGTACATGCCCAGAAATGTCTTTTCGAATGAATCATAAATTCATGAAAAATGATTTTTGGTTAACCTTGATAGGTTGTTTTAACAAGCAGAAGTCCAAAATAAATTTAAAGAAAAATCTAAAATGTAAGCTTGGAATTTAAAAAAATACATCTTGATTCTTTCCCTGATATTGGGGAAAAAATCAGTAATATTTGGCACTATTAATCTAGCTTGTGGAATACTGATGTTCTGTAGAAATTTTAAGACCAATTGAATTAAATTGTCCAAAACCACAGAAAGCAGATAAGAGAGTAAAGTGTGGTCAACTGAAAAAAAGTGACAAATGTTTTATTACCACAGCTCAAACTCAATCAGTGCCTACCCACATTGAGGCATAAAGATGAGAAAAATAATAACTCTCCTGTCCTGCAACCTCCTAGGCTTTAATATCTATAAGTCCATTCTTTTTACCTATTACAAAAGCCTTGCAACTCAGAAATTGTCATTATTATTTTAGAAATAAAAAAAAAAAACTAAATGAATGTTAAATAAACTACCCAGAGGAACAAAGCTAGTGAGTGGAGAAGCTAGAATTTGAATTCATACACATTTGATACAAAGCTCATATGCTTTCTCTTCCACCTCAAGTTTGAATAGGTTAGAGAGTGGAAAACAACCCAGAATTTGAAATAATCAGCTACATTTGTACAAGTCATCAAAAGTGGAATATCCAGGAAAAAAATGTTTTAATATAATAGAATTATAAAACTATGACATGCAGAACAGAATAAGAAGTGCTTTTTCCAGATGTAAAACTAAAGTTTAAGAAGGTTAAGGAGCTAGTTCAAAGTCATATTACCCTCAACTATTTATACATGCTTTTATTAAACTGTTCATTCAATAACTAACTCTTTGAAAATTTTTGAACATATTTTTCTAGTCACTGGAAACACAGGGATAAACAAGAAATGATCCCAGGCTTTTAGGAATTTTGTAGTCTGTTAAAGGAGGCAGGTACACAAATATATAATGATAACACAGTGCAATCTAATACTCATAACAGGGCCTTCCTTTGTGTATCTTCCTATGCTACCTTTATTGTTTTTGAGCCTTCTGTGGTCCTACATCCCAGAGAAAACCCAAAATACTGGAAAAATGTAGATCTACCACAAAGTTAGTTTTATGCATCTAATGACCCTGGCACAATTAGAATCGAATTGTAAGGTATGATCTGTCCTCTTCTTTTCTCTCCTCTTGGTAACTACTCCTTCCCAAAGCCTATCACTCTCATAAAAGCTACCAACTAGCCCATGACCCTATCTATACCTACTTTCTGCTACAACTATTTTGGCTAAGTTGGCTACTTATGAGAAAACTCCCTTGGGACTTGTGGTTTTGAGACCAAGACCAGCAAGATTAGCCTCTCTGCGGGGCAAATGATGTAAGATGTAAATATCAGGGGCCATAAGTACCATGTGATGGAAGGATCACTTTTGGAAGAGAGCCAATATATATCTAGAGTCCCTAATGTCTGACTACCTAATTGCCACCACTTCTTAGATATCTCAAAGCTACTGCAACTCAGTATGTCCAAAGCCAAACTCATAATCTTTGCTCTAAACCTGGTCATTTGCCAGTATTCACTGTTGCAATGAATAATACTCTAACCCCCTTAATTATGCAAGCCAGAAAGCTAGGATTTACCTTGGGCCTTTCCTTCTCCATCACCATTCACACCCCACCATTCGTTTCCTTATCATAATCATTCCTAAACAGTTCTGTTTTCTGTCCACATTTCTCCATATACATCAACCTTGAGCCCAAACTTCAAAAAGTTTGTAACTGATCTAGCATCATCCGCTGCTGCTCTCCTACAGTCTACTCTTCAGGAAGTGGTCAACTTTAAATATTCCAATCTTGGCTAAAGCCCTCCAACATTTTGCATCTACTTATTTAAATAAAACAAAAGCCCTATAATACTCTAGGCTTTGTTTCATGTCACTCTCTTCATGCTCAAGAGGACCTGCTTTAGTCACAAGATCTTTGCAAACAATCTTAACTCCTACTTCTCAGCTCAGTAGTCTCTCCCTCAGGGGAAAAATACCTCACACCTCCATGACCAAGCCAAAACCCTCACCATCAGTTTATAGCATCTTGCATCTTTCAGAAACTAAAGCAACCTGAACTCTGCTGATGGAAGGCACCATAGTTGTGGTACTCCATTTTGTGACTGACTATCTGAATAAGATTAATCTCCTCCACCAAACTCCATTAGGTAAGAACTGAGTAGGTGGAGACCAGGTTTTCTTTCTCTTTCCACTGTGTCCCTAGACTCTATGACAGTACCATACAATGAATCTGAAATATTATATCGTGATCCTTAATTTGTTCTGATAATTTGTTCTGGTGACAGTAGAAAATAGTAAGTATTTTTAAAGATTGAAAATGAAAGCAAAATCTCTTCAAACAATTACAACTTACAATTCTCTAAAAGGAAATCTCTACTATGCTTTCAGAAATCTATGCAAGTTCTCTTTCCCTCAGTTACTCTGGGCCAATCTCTGCCTTGTTAAGTCACAGGTAATTCTACTGAGCACCAACATCCAAAAATTCTTGCAACATCCAAAAATAACTTCACCTAGCACTCTAGGTGAGGAGGACTCAGGATAGAAGCCTTGGCCTCAGTCATCAATATGCTCACAATCAGCAGTGCTCCAGATGACCACGCCCCCCAGGCCCCGGTCTCAGATACCTGCTCCCATTTCAGCTCTGCTGCTCAGTAATAAAACCTGCAATAAAAAGTACTGTTGACACAGACGCTTCGGTGGGAACTTAGCCAGTACTGGGAGCTTTTGTCAAGCAAAAACAAAAACAAGCATTATCTTGGCAGTTTCTCTAAGATTTCCTTTAAATACATTAAGCATTCTTTTAGCCATGGATAAGCTATGTGCTGAATCCAAAGAAACGTCACTGAGATTTGTAGAGAAAATAAATAGTCCATGATTCCTTACGACAACCTGGTTTGGCAAGGGACAAAACGTTTACCTTTATTATCAGTTTCAAGTGTCTCTGACTCAACCCTAACAGTAAATCTGACTGATAGCCATCATTAAGTACATCTTCACTGAATAAATATAAGAATGAATGAGTGGGTGGCTGCCTTGTCATGCTCTCAGGAGGTATATGTGCCACTGTAGGACTACTTCCTGATTCCCAAAATCACTCTGTGAACCCTATGTTGCTGTTGAGTAAACATACCTGGAAAGGAGCAATTTAGGGTGGTTTTAAGAGTAGAGCTCTTGTTCCCAAACGTGTGGCTACCTTTATGGCTTAGAAGTTTTCACTGGATCCATTAATAACCTAAGTTTTACTTTTTGAAAAAAAGAAATGAAGGGTTTGACCTGACTCACCTTGGAAAGTACGTCCATACTGTCCTGACATTTTGAGACCGTACGAATGCCTTCATTTGTAGTAGCCTTCTGGTTCCTCCATCATCTGGAATGCACCCAAATAAAAACATTAATTCTGTTCTTCAGAGATGCTACCAAAAAATTACACATGGAACTTTACAAAAAGGACAAAAGAGCGTATAGATTTTATTAGCAGGCAGGTGCCTCAACTCCTGGAGGAAATGTACTAGGTAGAGCAGGGGAGATTTGGCCTGCAGGGTGCTTACTGTAGTGGGAAAAGCAGTGGACAGAAAGCCCAGACAATGTCAATTTAGCCTTGGTTTTGGAAAGCAATCAATGTCCCCATGCCTCAAATTCCTCTTTTTAAAATGAAAGAGTTTGACCCCTAAAACCCTTTCCAGCTCCTACCCTCCATGACTTTCAAATCTCTTTGATACTGGCTGCAATCTGGTTATTACATAATTAGTATGTCACATTTCCCAACCCAGTCGCCAGGTAGAAATAGACATGTACCTTGTAAATTTCTGATTGTCCAAAATATTGTTCTAAATGAAATTTGAAGTAGTTGATCTTAAGATACCACAATACATTTTTGCAGGAAAAAAAAAAAAGGCCAAAATCCTGTCTTGGCCAGAAAACATTCATAATTAACAGACTTTCACCCAGTATTGAAAATGAAAGTGGCTGGGGCAAAGTGTGCCAGAGACTTGGGCACTTCCCCGGAGCTTCCCTTCACGTCATAGAAAAGTCGGCTGGTAAAACATGGCAAAGATCCCCGCCGATAGTCCCAAGAATAATAAGTGCCTCTACCTGATAGTAGGGAATGGTGTCTTCCAGTTGGCTGCAAGCATTTCCTTTGCTAAGTAGCTCAAAACCTAACATGATACAGTTTGTAGATTTTGGGGGCAATTCTTGGAGTCTAAGAGAATGTCGCCTTGGGTAGTTGAAATACACTACAGTAAAAGGATCCAGACTCCCTTCCGCTAGGAAAGGGCACACCTAATGCTATTTTAAATGGCCTTGTTTTTTAGGAAATGGTCCTGTCATTCAGGTTGAAGGATTCAATTGCGTGACTAATTATGTTTTCCTTTGCAAACTATTTCACCATCCATTATGCAAAAGGCTTAATGAGCTATTTCTAGAGAGGGCAGGCTACATACAGTCTTCACTATGAAAACATTCAGGGAATAAATTTAGAGCAAAAATGCCAGCTCCAATACCATCTTCTCCAGTGGGCCTTCTCATTGGTAGAGTTAATCTCTCTTGTTTAAAGTGCTACTGGAACTCATTGATTGTTCTTCTATTCATACATTTAGGTAAAAAAATAAATAAAAAAAAAAGAGTAGAGGGGAGACCACAACTCACTTGGACATGGCATGGCATCTTTATCTTTTATCTTGAAAGAAAATATGAATGTTATCCCACCACAGACAAAATGAAACAGGAGTATTGATTCACAATTGATAAAACGAATTTCAGGTACTGCTGAAGGTTATATGAATTGGCAGACTGTTCTGTAACTTTTTTTAAACTCTAGAAGATGGAGTGCTATATTGGCGTCTTTATATGATATGAGGATGCGGTAAAGGGGGTGGAGTGGTGCTCTCCTCCATCTCCGTCTCTATCCCATGCTCCAGCAGTTTTGGATGATATTCTTTTGTTATTTGGATGATATTCTTTTGTTATTTTTAACAGCTTTATTGAGAGATATTTTACATATCACAAAAATCCACCCCCTCGATGTATAAAATTTTTATTATTTTTAACAGCTTTATTGAGAGATATTTTACATATCACAAAAATCCACCCCCTCAATGTATATAATTCAATGATTTTTAGTTAATTTGCCAAGTTGTGTAGTCATCACCATAAACCAGCTTTAGAACACACCATCCCTCTGGTAAGATCCTTCATGCCCATTCATGGTAACCATCATTCCCATCCCTAACCCCAGTCGACCCCTAATCTACTTAATGTCTCTATGAATTTTCCTTTCTGGACACTTCATATCAATGGAATTATATAGCATGTGGTCTCTTATATTTGGTTTCCTCCACTTAGCATCATGTTTTTGAAATTCATCTACCACGTAGCAATGCACCAGTAGTATTCCTTCTTATTCCATTGCACAGATATACCACATTTTGTCTATCCATTTTCCAGTTGATGGGCATTGAGGTACTTCTACTTTGGGACTATTGTAAAAATAAACTTCCTGTGTACATTGACTGGTACACAAGTCAGTGTGTGGATATTTCTTTCAGGGAGATATCTATAAGTGATCTTTTCAATGTTTTTTTAAATGTTTATTTAATTTTTGAGAGACAGAACATGAGTGGGGGAGGAGCAGAGAGAAAGGGAGACAGAATCCAAAGCAGGCTACAGGCTCTGAGCTGTCTGCACAGAGCCCAACGCAGGGCTCGAACCCACGAGCTGTGAGATCATGACCCGAGCCGAAGTCGGATGCTTAACCGACGGAGCCACCCAGGTGCCCCTCTTTTTAATGTTTTTATTCAATTCTTGCACTCAAGTTAATTCATTGGCTACGTGTCTATATAAGTAAACCCTGCCCTATATAAGTAAACTCTATCTTTGTTTGTAGATACCCACTTGCCCTGTGGAAGCACATTAGATGAGTGAAGTTTATTCTCTTGCAGGGAAACTAAGACATGCACATGGAGAATATAAAATGATGTCCTAAACAGGTAGATTTTGAAGGAGGGAGATAGTGGGTTTGGCAGCAAAACAGAAATACTTGCTGGATGAAAGTCACACTTGTGCACAGAATGAGGTTTCAAAAGCTGGACTGTTTCCACGCAGACCACTTTCTTTAAAATGCCCAGCATTGTACTTACTTACACAAAGTGTGAGGAACAATAGTTTTACTGATTTCAGGGTCAGGATTTATGGCCTCTAGGCTTGACTCAGTCTCTCTCTAAGTGTGCATCTAAATTCTCTGGGTTTTGTGGTTTCCTCATTTGAATTAAGAATCACCTCTTTCCTCTTGAACCTTTACTCCACCTTACCTCTGACCTGCACACAGTTGGGGGAAGTCTTTGAGATATTGGATAGAAGTCACTTTTTCAAAAAAATGTGTAAGTTTTCCTCCAAATCTATGCACATTCTTTTATAGAATGGATTGGCATGAAAAATAGCTCACAGGAAGAGGTCCTCCATATGTAAGCTGACAAAAGTGAGCTCAGCTGTATTGTAGAATAGCTGAGTGGGCCCTACCTGCCTACCACCAGGCATTGTCTCCCTGATCTATCTGTACCAGTCTGCTCTTTAGACATGTTAACCAAGTTGTGCTAGCCTTTCTGCTTCTTTAATATGTCAAGTTACATATCATGTTAAAGCCTTCGAATTACTACTTCCCCCTAATCAGAATGTTCTCCTCCCTGTAATCCAAATAGTTAGCTCCTTATTATTTTCCATTGTTTATTTGGAAAGCCATCTTCTGATGGAGACCTTCACTGACTACTCCAGGCTACAGTGACATCAATGAATGTGGTGTACCTAAAAAGTAGTAGGTACTCAACATATCAAAGCTAAAAATAGCCATTTCTATTAACACAAGTAGTTTGCTAGGACTATAGTAACAAAGTACCACAAGTGATAGTTTATATAACAGAAATTTATCTCACATTTCTGGAGCCTAGAAGTCCAAAATCAAGGTGTTGACAGACTGGTCCTTTCTGAGGGCTTGTAGGTAAGGACCGGCTATAGGTCTCTATCCTTTGTTTGTAGATACCCACCTTTCCCTATATATCTTTATTTTTTTAATATTTACTTATTCATTTTGATAGAGTGTGTGTGAGCAGGAAAAGGGCAGAGAGAGAGGGAGAGAGCGAATTCTAAGCAGGTTCTGTGTTGTCAGCACAGAGCCCATAGCAGGACTCAATCTCATGAACCATGAAATCATGACCTGAGCTGAATTCAAGAGTTGGATGCTTAAGTGACTAAGCAACCCAGGTGTTAAATCATGATCTCAGCCAAAATTAAGAGTCAGACATTTAACCTACTTAACCACCCAGGCGCCCCTCTCCTATGTCTCTTTAAATCATCTTCCCTGGGCACCTGCATGGCTCAGTCCATTGAGCGAGATCATGTCCTCTCTGTCTATGAGTTTGAGCCCTGCATTGGGCTCTGTGCTGACAGCTCAGAGCCGGAGCCTGCTTTGGATTCTGTGTCCCCCTCTCTCTCTGTTCCTACCCGGCTCCTGTTCTGTCTCTCTATGTCTCAAAAATAAATAAAAACTTAAAAAAAAGTAAATCATCTTCCCTATATGTGTATATCTGTGTCTAAACTGCCCCTTGCTACAAGGACAGCAGTTACATTAGATTATGGCCCTCCACCCTGATGACCTCATTTTAACTGATTACCTGTAGGATGACCCTATCTCTAAATAAGTGCACATTCCGAGGTCTTTAGGGACTACACTTTACCAAAAAATTTTGGGGAGAGACATAATCCAACTCATAACACCACTATTATTCAAATTGCTATGAAAAGGAGGTTGTTCCAAAAGGAAATTATTTTTGGAGGAACACCAATGGAGATTAAAGCTTAATGACTCTAAGCAAAAAGCAGACAATTGCATGGGAGGTCTTGTCCGTTGGATGACACATGCATTCATATGCATTTGACTGACCTAGACTGCTCTTCAGCGATGTGTGTCGCTGTCTCAATAAAGTAGACATACTTCCATTCAGGAAGACTAGCCAAACCAAACCAGGTACTCTGTAAGAAGCTCTAACCCACCCGGGACACTGTCTTATGCACCATGTAAAGTCAAGAACACATTTAAGGCTGTGAACACTGACTATCCAAACATTAAACTAATCAAGAGTTTCTCTATGTTATTATTCACTCGTCCTGCCGTGGCTTATCTACTTTTTCCTAACTGAAGGTCATCATCCATGACCTACAAACAGCTTAGATCTGCTGCACAACCTAAAATCATTTTTTTTCCTCACCAATGGAGAGGATGCAATTAAAAGAAGGAAGTGATAATTTCAATTTTGGATAAACAACAAAGCCTCTGAAGTACAAATGATTACTTACTTGTAGTGAGGTAAAGTAAGTGTGAACATGTAATATTTAATATTTGACATATCCCAAAAGAATTTGCATTTTAATGCTACATCTTGTGAAACAGGTTGAACAAGGGCTCTCTGAAAGTCAAAGGAACTAATACAGAGATCAAGAGACTTGGCCAAGGCCCAGAAAGCACTTGAGACAGTGATGTGTCGGCTGACATGGGGGCTCCAGATACTGACTTCTAGTCCAGCACCTTTCCTAGCCTCTATGGCTTGGAGAAAGCTACAAGAGAAATGTGGAGAAAAGGGCAGGTGCACTTTGTTCCAACATTAGTCTTGGCCAACCCAAAAATTTATGGGTAAAGTCGTCTCAGGTCAGCTAGTGGGTGGCATGGATAAACATCATCTCATGCTCAAGAACACAATACTACTACTCAAGGACCTGGATGTTAAATTTGATGTCCCTTGAAATTTTCTATGTTCACTACATTTTTAACAGTGTGTGTGTGTGTGTGTGTGTGTGTGTGTGTGTGTGATGCTTTAAATATCAATCAAATACCAGAAAAATGATCATGGGTAAAACAGGTCAGGGAGAAGCCAAGGACAGGGAGGACATAATGAACCCCATGAGGGTGCAGCTACCAACCTCTTAGGTAAAATGCTCATCTAGGTTTTAAACTTGGATCTCTTTGGCCCAAGAAGACATGGAACGTGTGAATAAAAAATCCATATGGAAAATGTAAAGACATTTTGCAGAAAATTAGAATCTGGGCTTAAGAGAGATGAAAATTTCTTCAGAGGCTCTTGCCAACGCACCTCATAGAGGACACATGGAAAGAGACCAAAGGAGCCTGTCAGGCGACCTCTGTCAGGGAACATATTTAAAAAACAAAATATGTTCGCCATTTATCTTGGTAATTACAATCTAAACTGTAGTGCATTATGAAGGTTAGAAACTTGAAACATGGTAAAGAAATAGAGAATATGTTTCCTTTTTTTTTAAGTTTATAACTCAGGAGTTGAGCATCTTGATGTCCAACTTGCTATGACATCAAAGGCGTTCAGCATGGGAAACGCCAGCCAATTTATTGGCTACAGTGTGCCTTCAGCTGATTATTCTTTTATTCTTCCATTGTAATTTTCTAGAATATGTGTCAGTTAAGAGCTGCATGGCATCCATATTTGTGGCAGGAAATAGAACCTATTGCAAATCATTATATCTCAACATTTGATCAAAGAAGTCAGGTTTCTGGAACCTCAATGTCCTTGATTAGCAATCTAGTGAAAAGCCACCATCTCCAGAGGACAGGCCCTTAGATATAATAGAGGTAAGATACTTCAGGCAGTAGCCTCGAATGGAAGGAGATACCACCATCTGTGTTGCTGAGCACTAACGCTGGATCCCAAATCCTCACAACTAACAGAGGCTATGCCAGGTCTGTCCCAACCTCAGGAAGAATTTTGTGATGACAGTCACATTGGCCTTTCTCCCACCATAGCCTCAGAATGCCCTTTTCCCTATGGTCTCTTAGTGAGGGGCTCATTTAGACTTCCATATCTCAGTTCAGACTCACTCAACAATTATGTACAGAGTCCCTGTGTGTGCCCTGAAATTTAGCTAAGGTAAAGTCTTCAAACATGGAGATACAGGAGGTAGGACATGGAAGCCTATAACTGTGGTCAGACCAATTTTTACAAGATTGACAATAAGGAAACAAGTCATCACGAAAGCCCAACAGGTGCCAGGTGGTGCTCTCAGTGCTGTGCATAAGGAAAGGCAGGGGTGGCCCTTTGAAGAACCATCTCTGTGATCTATTTAGGCCATACACATTTGGTTAAAAGGAGACAAATACTCGAAATCATGAGGTGAAAGCCACAGGAAATGTGGGTGTGAGGTGTTAAGAAAAAGAAAATACTTAGCTCTGTCTTGAACCTCAGGGTGTGGGGTCAGGTACAACTTTCTCTCTGCACCCATTCCCATAGGAGCAAGGATTAAATTTAAAACATGCATAAAGGGCCTCCATCAGTGTAAGGCCTTGTACGTGTGCCAGGACTCTGACATTATCACTCCCAGAGACAATAGCTCTTATCCGCCCCTCGAGAATCAGATCAGGCCAGGGTGACTGGTGGCTCAGTCAGTTAAGCATCTGATTTCAGCTGAGGTCATGATCTCATGATTTTTGAGTTTGAGCCCCACACTGGGCTCTGTGCCCATAGTGTGGATACTGCTGGGATTCTCTCTCTCCCTCTCTCTGTCCCTCCCCCACTTATACTGTCTCTCTCTCAAAGTAAATAAATAAAGGTTTAAAAAAAATTTTAATAAAAAAATAAAAGAATCATTTCAGGCATAGTGACATCCGCGATGCCGTCCCCTAGCCACCCCTACCCATGTACGTCACACCTCCTTTTGTGTTCCCATAATACCCCTCATCTGCTACATCCCAGCACTTGCCCTACTTTGTTGAAATCACTACTCTTTTACTGGGCTCGCCTCCCATGTGAGCCCCTAGAAACCAAAGACTACATTTTATTCATCTTTACATCCAAAACTCAGGTGTATGTCCTGCTACAAAGTAGTGGTTTTGCTATAGAGTAAAATACCCCTCCATAAATATCTGTTGAAAAAAATAAATATTTAAGCGAAATGGCAATGAATCAAATTGGATTCCTTACTGAGAAATCTGGGGTGACCTCAAAACCACTGGGACTCTGCACCTCGGTTCCAGAAGACCACGGAATCGTAAGCCTATGGCTGTGTGTTCTCAGCAGACACATTCTCTCCACTGCTTCATGCAGGCTTATCCAAAGGGATAGTATTAATGACATGGGGTGGTTTATTTGTTCAAATTAATTGAGAAAATACTACGTTTAAACATTTTGTTTTGATTTGATTTGTCTTTACCAGGGGATTTCTTAGCCCAAGGGCCTGCAGAGTGTAGGAATTCCCAGACATTTGGTCCAGATGCCATTTTGTTAGGGAACTAGTCCTTAAGGACATATGCTTTCCTGTGGGGCCACATACCTGTCCAGATGGGCAACTCAGCAAGGCAAATGCTCAGAGTACCTAGACTGTGTACAAACTTCCTCCCCTCAATAAAGAAGGTCCAAGAAGGAGCCAGGGCCACGAACTAATGCCCCCACAAGGTGTAATGAGTCAAAAATCATTAATAGTGATACAAGCAACACTACCTGGGGGGAGAAAAGCTTGAGAGAAAACATGTGAGAGAAACATGTTTGTTACAGGAAAGGAAAAGGTGAAGGAGCTAATAGTTATTGGTAGTTTTTTGTCAATAAGAAACAGAAATCAATTATTTATAGTGAAAGAAAAAAATTACTAGAAATCCAGGGAATAGAAAAACTATAGAAGAACTAGGTTTCACAAAGACCCAGGACCCAGGGTGGTTTCCGGAGATTTAGGTAGGGAGTCCTGATGGCTTACAGGCACCATTGTCAATAGGAAGAGCTCCAAGTGTTTCTATCTTGGGGTCCCTCCCCTCAAGACTCAAATCTCAGGGAGATAAGCTCTGATTGGTCTCAGTTTGGTCACATGGCCAATGCCAGAAGAGGCAGGTCACTTTGACTGACTGTCTCTTCACGGAGATGTCCAAAGTACAATTGCAGTGCTATTCCCAGAAGGGGAATGGATTTTAGGCAGCAGTAACAATAGTTAACTATTACATTCCTTCTCCTTTCTGCCACCGTATGAAATACTATGACTCCCATTTGACTGAAGGAAAGAGCGAGGCTCAGAAATTTAAGAAACTAGCCCAAGGAATTTGAATAGAGAACTTGCCTGAGTTTAGAGTCCAAGGGCAACACTATTACAATTCCCCATACACACACTAGCTGCAAAATCTAAGATCTTTGCACTGCAAGCAAATTGAGCTGGGCCTTGAAAGGTGCATGGAATTCCAAATGGCAGAGACATGAAGGAAAGCGGAACACAACCACGCCATTTGCTATGGCATGCATTTGATATTTGCAACATTCCCTTCCACGAGAGAAGCCAGCATCCTCTGTAAACTCTATGGTGAGAAAAAAGCATGCTCAGAGTTTCCTCAGAGACTCACAAACATTCTACTAAAGGGAAAGTGATCCAAGGCAACATTTGTTTAAATTAAAAATAACAATAAAAAGAAAAAGTTGACATCTATTCCTGGCCAAAAGGTTGAGCATTAAATAACATTTAAATTTGGCTTTGATAAAAAATGTATGCTGTTTTGGATAGCTATATTTAAGCAATTTTTGCAAGCCTCAGAGGGAACTAAAAATGCCTTAATTGCTTCCTCATTTTTACATGCTCCATTATACAGAACGTCAGCAGCATCTGTCACCAAATTACCAGTATTACAAAAACATTGTATATTTTATACATGGAAGAATCCCAAATACCTGAAAATACCTCTAGTGTTTGAGGAGTCAGTTGAGTATTTTTAAAAATGTATTTAATTTCTAGTTATGCCTGGGTGTCTGAGACACACCCTAAGGCTTTTGGTTTGTTTTGTTTTTTTTTTTTTTTTCATTCACAATAAGGAATTTTCCATTGAAACTCTCCTTAGTAGACTCGCTTATGAGGAGAGTAGCTGTACATCTTCTAAATAGCAAAAAAATATGATTTAAAATATGAAAACTTACATTAGTAGTTAAAAAGACCAAGTGCATGGTGAATGGAAATTAGCATTTCAAGAACACCTACCTGTGGCGGGCAAGTCTTAGGCCTTTTCTCTTTCAAAATATTAGCGATCCGAACACCAGCACATGCTGGTAATGTCCGTCTCGTCCAGTAATATTTCCCGTTAGAGGAGAGGGGACTAGAGCTGAGAAGTAATTTGCTCCAAGCCACATCATAATTTAGTGATGGGGTGGGGTTTCCACCCCAACAAAGTATGAAACTTTGTCTCATAATGTTTTGTCTTTTTTTTTTTTTTTTGAGAAAGAGAGAGAGCAAGTGGGGCAGAGGGGCAGAGTGCAAGAGAGAGAGAGAGAGAGAGAGAGAGAGACAGAGAGAGAGAGAGAATCTCAAGTAGGCTCCGCACTCAGTGAGGAGCCCAACATGGGGTTTGATCCCACAGGGGATCATGACCTGACTCAAAATCCAATTGAGCCACCCAGGCACCCCAAGTTCTTGTCTTTTGAAAACTGAAGGTGCATTTTTATAAGAGCCAAAGGCCTTGGGCTTCTATCCCTTCCCCATTTCAAATAATCAACAAGATAAAAACAAACGCAATAAGAATTTGATGCTTTGCCGCTTAGTTTGACTCCCAGCTTTGCCTCAGAGGCTCAGTGATCACCATAATCTGTCAGGGCCGTGGCCCGTTTGTCCTTCTAGTCTGCATCGGTGACAGGATTGCAGCCATGCCACTACGTCCCTGGTGTGTGGGAGCTCTAGAACTTTGAGAATTTACTCCTAATTCTTCCCTCCTTGGTAACCCCAAACTCATCACTCAGTTTCGCCAATTCCATCAGCATACTTCTCAAACTGCCCCGCGAGTCTCGACTGGCCGACCCCCCTTCCCCGTCACATCTATTCTCCTGTGTACTGATATACCTTACCACATCCCCTCACCTTCCTGCCTCCCCCACTAGGCTCTGAGCACTGCTGGGGTCGGGACCAACTCCTCTTTGTTTCCGTGTGCCTCACCCCTAGCACAGAGCTCAGTAAATGTTGGCTAAGTAAAAGAATAAATACAAGGAACAAACATATCACATACGATACCGTGTAAACCCTCCAAAAGTAATAACAGAGCAACAAACATAATCTAGCATTATTGGCTCTGGCCTTCTAAAGTCCTTTTTACTTTATGCCTTTTCTGTTTATGGCTGTTCTCTTTGCTCCAATCAAACACATTTGTTTCCCCTGAGTTCACCTTTTGCTGCTTCCCTGATATTTTGGCTCTCTTGTTATACCTAGAGTACATCCAAACTATAATTGGACATGTATTATATGCATGGGCCCTCACAGCCTGGCCCTAGCTTTCCTGTATAAACAACCCTACCCAATGAGCTCTAAAAGCAAGACAAATATAGTTACTATTATATTCTCTCAGAATGCCCTTTCTTCTTGGTGCGGTCACTGCCTATTGGATTCTCAAGGACTAGTTCATAGACATCTAAACTATGAAGATTTTTCTGACCCGCTCCCCCGCTCACTGATCTATTCTGTTAAGACACTTACTTAAGTGTTGTCTGGGTGGCTCAGTCAGTTGAGCATCCAGCTCTTGGTTTTGGTTCAGGTCATGATCTCATGGCTTGTGGCATGGAGTCCTATGTCAGGCTCTATGCTGATGGTGCAGAGCCTGCTTGGGATTCTCTCTCTCCCTCTCTCTCTTCACTCCCATGATCTTCCTCTTGGTGTCTGCAATACCAAGTATGTCTTCACGTGGATCTTTGTGAGTCAGTTAGAAGAAGGAAAAGGAGAAGAAGGAGAAAGAGAAGAAGAAGAAGAGAAAGAAGAAGAAGAGGAAGAGGGGAGGAGGAGGAGAAGGAAGAGGAGGAGGAGAAGGAGAGGGAAGGGTGGGGAAAGGGAGAGGAAGAAGAGGGGTAGGGGGAAGAGGAGGAGGAGAAGGAAGAGGGAGGAGAGGAAGGAGGAGGAGTGGAAGGAGGAGGAGGAGAAGAAGGAGGAAGAAGAGAAGAAGGAGGAAAGAAAGGGGAAGAAGGAGAGGGAGAAGAGAAAGAGGAGGAGGGGAAGACTGTGGTTATGAATGAATAAATGTGGTAATATTTTCAGATAACATAAAGAATCTTCCAGTCTGTAAGAAGATATGAAATCTGCTGCATTATAAACCCTTAGAACTTAGCTGGCTTATGAACTGTTTTCTCTCCCCTCCTGCTCACACGTTACTGTTCTAAATCCCTCTTTCCTTTTTTTATTATTCCTTCCAGGCAAACAAAACTGGCATTGCATTTGTTTCAAACACTTTATATATATTTTTGTTTGATTACAGGGTATTTGTTTTAATTATTTTGTATTACTTTGTTACTTATGTAACGGAAATCCTGAGTAAAGCAGCTCAGACCGTTAAGGGGATCCCATGGAAGGATGTCAGGTAACTGATGGGATCCTGGCGCTGGGTTATTGCAATGGGAGATAAGCAGTGCTGGGGCCGGCACTGTGCAGAGGGCTCCAGGGTGTTCTGGATGTTCTGAGCACAAGTAATTTCAGAATATGTAAGAAAACAGGGCTGCAGGCTGCAGGTTTTTAGAAGGCCAGGGTGCACATTAGCATATTAAAGGCTCTGAGAAGTCCTGCAGATTAACGCAGCGTATGCCAAGTCTATGTGAGCATAGGTTACCTTCTCAAAGCATTAATTAATGTCTTCCCCAAATCCTTGAGACCCACTGTGTTAAACCAGTTGGCTCTACTAATGGTCGCTCCCAGCTCCCAGCCCAGGGACCAATTTCCTCACACAGGCTCCTTGAAACAAGCAAGGACAATCTTAGGGTCTCCTCCCTGCCTTTGAGGTTTATATGTGTTTTTAAATAATTTATGCCCTGTCTATTTAATCAGGACATTGACTTCCAATTGGGTTTAAGCCCCATGGGCAGGGTGGGTCTGACCCAATCACCTGCCCCCTTAACATGGTCACTCACATACTCCAAGTCAATTTGTTCACTTCTAGGAGGAGATCATAACACTTAAATCAGACAAGAAACAGTAAGGTCAGAGACACAAAACATATAGCAGAGTTCTTGGCAAGTAGGAAGCCTTCCCTTTCATTGTCCTAACATCTGGGGAAGAGTGAGTTGTCAGAGAAAGAGCTAGTTACTCTCTCTCTCTCTCCCTCTCTCTCTTTCCCTCCCTCTCTCTCCATATAAAATATGTATACACCATTTAGAACTTCATTTCACTGAATTCAAAATTAGCATGTCCATCTTTTCCTCTCCTCTTCCACTTTCTTTCTCTCTCTCTCCTGGTAACCTCTCTCTTCCCAGCCCTTCTCCTACTTTATTCTTTCCCTCTCTCTGGCTTTCATCTTCCTCACTCCTTTCAACCTGCCAAGTATCTGAGGATGAATGTCAGTTCGCAGGGGTTGATCTTCAAAGGATTGGGGTGGAGAATTCAGTGAATGGAACCTGGGGCCAAGAGCAGACAGGATTTCTTGTGTATTCTGGAACAAGTGTCTAAATGTCAGAGGACATACTCAGCATTGCTCAGATGCTCGGACATGCTTGGTATCTCCCACACACCTCAAGGATCGATCACTACTTAATTTTCAGACTCTCCTCTTGCAATATTGTCTTTTTGTCCTCCTCTTTCACCTCAACCTGCTTCCTCTGCTTTTATTTTCATTTTTAAAAGAGAAATTAGCCACAGAAATGCTAGCTCATTGTGTCTTAGCTCCTCCTGCCAAGAAGTCATTCAGAAGATACCACCAAGCTCCACTGAAGTCCCTGCTCTTCTCCTTTTCCCGGTTTTAATCATATGCAAATTAGTTTCAAAAATCTATTAAGAGTCCTACTAGGTACAAGTTGGCATGATTAGTGCTTTGGGGTGATTTTTCCCTGGGCGCCACACGGTATTTAGATATTAACTTCATACCAGAGAAGTAAGCGTGAAGAACATTGCTGCGTCTGTAGAGTCCATGTCTCTAGGAAAAGAGGCATTATAAGAAGACTCTCACAGAGAAAAACAATTCTTCCTGCAGAGAAGGAACAAGTGTGGCTCTTGGTTTCTTTCTTTTTTAAAATGCAATTTGTTATCAAGTTGGCTAACATACGGTGTGCTCTTGACTTCAAGAGTAGATGCCCGTGATTCATCCCTTCCATACAACACCCAGTGCTCACCCCAACAAGTGCCCTCCTCAATGCCCGTCACCCATTGTCTCCTCTCCCCTGCCCCCACATCAACCTCAGTTTGTTCTCTGTATTTAAGAGTCTATTACGGTTTGCTTCCCTCCCTCTCTGTTTGTAACTAATTTTTCCCCATTCCCTTCCCCCATGGTCTTCTGTTAAGTTTCTCAATTTCCACATATGAATGAAAACATATGATATCTGTTTTTCTCTTATTTCCCTTAGTGTAATACCCTAAAATCACCTGAAAACACTATTTCTATTTCCTAATTGTAAGCCATTTCAGAATCACAAACGTTTTAGCCATACTCTACACCACACATGTTTCTGAGAAGCCCACATTATGTTGGAGACCATGCTTGTTTCAAAATGAGTAGGGGCACCTGGGTGGCTCAGTCGGTTAAGCGTCCTACTTCAACCCAGGTCATGATCTCATGGTTCGTGAGTTCGAGCCCCATGTCCAGCTCTGCGCCATCAGTGGAGCCTGCTTGGAATTCTCTCTCTTTCTCTGCCCTTTCCCTACTTGCACATGTGCTCTCTCTCTCTCAAAGATAAATAAATAAACTTAAGAAAAAGAAACAAAATAAGTGTGATAAATGTCCCAAGAGGGCTAGACCCTGAGATCCCCAAGACTGAGAGATGAATCCTGCCTCCTCAGATGTCCATATTTGTCTTTGGGATTATTTCCAGGAGTGAGCCATGTGGTAAAAGGGCTGAAGCTATTCAGGGCAGGGAAAATGCAGGAGGGGCCAAGAAGTTACCTCACTCCTCTCACGGACACTCAGTGACCTAGGTAGACTCTATTGTCCTTCACTGGGTTCTGGTGAGTAGATAGCACACACCTCCACCCCAGTGGATGCTGGGCGTGGCTGTGTCACTTGCAGGCTGACTCGATACATGCTCTGCCTGTGTGAAAAAAAGATTTCAAATCCATTGCTGCTTTTCTGCATGCTCGAGTCTGCTCATCCCTTGCCACCATGAAAACAACAGGTCCCCAGCAAAAGCTGCTCCTTTATCCTGGTTCCTGGACGGCAGCCAACCCACAATCACCAACATGTGAGAAAGAAATGTGTGCTGTTACAGCCTTTGAGATTTGGGGGGGGGGGGGTTGTTCATGCAGCAAAAACCGAATACTACAAATCTTCCTTCCTTTATCTATCTCGTAGAAATGTATTCTGTAGTTGTAAAACTTCTATACAATATTCTGCATTAGCATGATGCTAACAGCTATTGCTTCTATAATTAATAGTTTGTTTTTTTTTTAATTTTAAGGTTAAGTCAATGCCTCTGTACCCGTGGATTTGTGTTTTCTGGTTCCTATAAGAAGAGAAGTGGCCCAACAAGTTTCCCTAAAAGAGACTTACTCTTTCTCTCATCTGTTCTGTGACAGTTACATAGTTTTTATAAGTGTGTGTTGCACCATTGAAAGATAGTAAGTAGAGGTGGCAGAGTTTGGGGGACACAGAGTTCTGGGTCGAGTCAGTTCAGACACATTTAAAAAGTAAGACACGTTTTTGCTCTGGTCGATGTCTTCTTGTCAGACAGCAAAGGGACTGAACGGCAAATCTCCAAGTCCTTTCCTTTAATAAAATTCTATTTATAAAATTATTTTAGTTCACCTAAACATATAAAAACAGATTGGACCCTAAGATCCAGAGGACCCTTTTGTGTCTGGTTCATCACAGCTCTCCAGTGTCTGCTCAAAACCAGACCTAGAATAGTTCTTGCTGAATGAATGAATGAATGAATGGATGAATGAGTTGGGTCCATGCATGAAACGTATATTGAACGTTATTCTGTGCACACAAAGTGCTTGGCACTAAGATCACAAAGATGGGAAAGACACAGTCTCAAGCACGAGGAAAGCAGAGATACAGTAAGAGCTGTCTTCGGTAAAACAGCGATAGGCACGAGGTGACACAAAAGCCCACAGAAGAGCCATCAAACTCAGCCTAGTGTCAGAAAAGGCTTTTCACTTCTCAAAAGGTTTGTCCTCTGTTGGGAGTAGTTTCAGAGTCACATCTGAGAGGTGACTATTTAGGGATTACCAAATATCAGTCAGGTGAGATGTGTCCCCTGAAGCACCATATAAAAATGGTTCAAGAAACATAAGAGGGGCAAGAGGATCATAAAACCCACACTTCCAGAAATTGGAAATAATGAAGAAAACAGAGCTCTCTGAACAACTGCTTGGAGACATCCTAAAAGATAGAAATATAAGACAAGAAACTGTTTTGTTTTGTTTTGTTTTGTTTACATGTATGTACGAGGTTTGATCACCATGTATGAAATAAGGAATCAGTAGTACCATATTTATAAACCGTGCATGGAGTTCTTTTCAGGAGGAAGGGGGAGGGGTCACACTACAGTGAAGACATACAGGATAAGGGACACCTGGGTGGCTCAGTCAGTTAAGCTACAACTCTCGATTTCGGCTCAGGTCATGATCTCGCAGTTCGTGAGTTCAAGCCCCGCAACACGTTCTGTGCTAACAGTGCAGAGCCTGCTTGGGACTCTCTCTCTCTCACTCTCTCTCTGCTCCTTCCCTGCTCATGCTGTCTCTCTCTCAAAATAAACTTGAATCTAAAAAAAAAAAAAAAAGAAAGAAAGAAAGAAATGCAGAATAAGACATGAACTCCTCTTAACCAGTGGTTTCAAGCACCATTATTTGACCATTTCTGTATTTAGAACTCATTCAAACTTATATAGCATATTACATTTAATTAATTGAGTGTTTATGCGTTAAAGAGTTACTTGCTTGGGACTATAGTGAAATTCCCAGGATTTATGACGAGAACATTTCAGAAGAGCAGCGTGTTTCCCCCCAATTTGTATAGCTTCATTCATTTTAATTTTTCCTGATGTTTTGCCTACCATATTATTAACTTCCCCAAAGCAATGAAATACCAGCTTGTCTTCTCACAGCAGAGAAATGAGATGAATAATTATGAACGTGGAAATCCCAGTGAAAACATGCTTCTATTGAAAGAGGCTAGCGGTCCAAGAGGAGCTCCCTGGATTTATGGAGACCATTAAAAAAAAAAAAAAAAGCAAACACACGGGAAAACAGATACATTTTGTCATCTAGCATCTTGGATGCCCCATATTCCGGGAAAAGAAATCTTTTATATATATATCTTTATTTATATTTATATATACTGGACAATACTTATACTGGACAAGAATTTACATTTTACTATAAGTTATAAAGTCTGAATATATCATCAAGGTTTCTTTTTTTTTTTTAATAGTAGTTTATTTTCAAATTGGTTTACATATAACACCCAGTGTTCATCCCAACATGTGCCGTCTTCACAACCAACAAAACGAATAGGCAGCCAACGGAATGGGAAAAGATCATCGCAAATGACATATCGGATAAAGGACTAATATCTAAAATTTATAAAGAACCCATCAAGGTTTCAAGTGCATGCCATGCATAAATATTTAATCACTACAAAGTGTTCTTTTCCAAATGTGAGAGTTTGTAAGCACGGTGTTTGATGGATGTGTAACTGACTCCAGGGGCAGCACCGATGAGATCCTCACAACCCACAGCTACTTAAGATCTTACACTGATGAGGGGAAAACAGGGGAAGGCCCACCTCCGTGCCTGTCAGGGCAGAGATGTGGGGTAGTCTGGGAAATCAATTCTGGCCAGGGCTCTAGGTCAGTGGTTACTTTATAAAAAGCAGGAGCTGACAGGACCACCACGGTCATTCGTGTTTATTGTTCAACCAGGTGCTTGGGGGCCATCCAGACCCCACCAGGATCATGTGAAGAAAGCAATGGAGAAGGGGTGTGGGGAGAGGGGGAGAGGACACTGAGGACCCAGGACACAGGGAGAGCAGGACAGGCTGGGAGGCAGCTTTCTCTCCTACTTGGGATGCTGTTTCTATTATGACATCCCGCAACCTCCATTGTTATTTCTCACAACATCATGGCCCCACCATCCTGGTGGCCTCTCCTAAAAGGAAAAAAAGAAACCGTTGATTTACATTCTCCCTTCAGAAATGCTTTCTGCCTTTCTACTTGGTGTTGCCCTGTTTTCCTGATATTTCACTTTGGTTTACATGACCCCTCAGTTGGATGGTGGTGCCAAATGTGTATTCATTAAAGGGAAGTTTCGGTTGGAATGTAATTCCCAATGTCAATTCTCCTTTCCAAAATCTGTGCCTCAAAGCTGCTCCACAATTTAAAGTTATTTCTATCTGTGTAAATGTGGGAAAAAGAAGGAAATTTCCAAAGTAAAGGGAACTGGCCCAGGGTAGGTCGCTCTGGTGATGAGGTTGGGATAAATGACTTTATTGAGAATGTAGCGTTACTAACCTTTGTAAAACTCAAAGCAAGATTTTGGGTGTTCAAGAGTCCCTGATTTTCATTGACTTATCCTTCAACTCCTACCTTTTACAATCATTTTCATTATGAATCAGACCTCTATAGAAATGACCCAAATTCACCCTTTTATAACCATCTAATAAGTGGGATCAAAGCCAATTCTTATGCTAGCACCCATAACAAGTTCATTATCAAAGCAAACAACCCAGAGGAGGCAGAGAGCAGAGCAGTAGCTGGCCTCATTAAAATACTGAGACAGGAGATCCCAAGGAAGAAGGGCAATATTCACTAAGAAATAAAGAATCTACTTTTTTCTAAACAATTATTTTCTGATTTTGAGAAGCCACACACAGGGTAGCCCACACTGCAGAATTTCCCAGAAGAACATATTATTTTGTAAGTTTTATGTCGAGCGATCAATTTTGCATACTTAAATGCAAGAAGCATAAATGTATGATAAACACTATATTTTAAAGAAGGAAATAGCCTCTCTGCAATCAAGTCTTACTATATTACAAGATTGAGAGCTTCAATTCTGGCAACTTTTGTGCAAGTGACACATATCGTGGTGCTATGTTAGAGATCACTTGACTTCATGTCCCCATTTCTCAGGAAGCAAGGACCTAGTGAATGCCCGAATGTTTAGAATATAAACAAAATATCATTGTATAAGCACCTGCAAAATGGTCCCCAGGGATGTCTGCCTCCCAGTATTCAAGCTCTTGGGCGATCATGTGTGTTTGCATTACAGCCAGTGACTTGTTTGCTTATATCTCACAGAGTGGGGCAAAAAGTGGTATGTTCCATATTAAAACATAAAAAATCTGTAACTTCCACCTTCCTCACTTTCTGTATGACTTTCATTCCCTCTCTGTCTCTCTCTCACTCTCCTTCCCTCCTTCCTTCCCTCTCTTTCTCTGCCCTAGAGCCCTTATTCTGGGAGAATATAAGCTGCTATCCTACAGATGAGCCATGATGTCTACGGCCAACAGCCACAGAGACCTACAAATTGGCATGTGAGTGAGCTTGGGAAGCAGGTCCTCTGCTACCCTACTAGTCAGTCATTGAGATGACAGCAGCCCCAGCCAATATCTTGACTGCTGCCTGTGAGAAACACCAAGCCAGAGAATCCAGCCAAGCCTCACCCAGATTCACTCACCCACAAAAACCATGAGGTAATAAAAGTTTGGTTAAGCTACAGAATTTTGGAATAATTTGTTATGCAATAGCACATAAGTAACATAATAATCCTCTTCCCAACATTAAGATGGTTCCCCATTGGTCACTGAGGATGTATGTACACCCTAAACTCTAGCCATTAAAATAAGATCATTGATAAAGAAAAATGCCAACCCCAAACCACAAACCACCTTACCATAACTCACTGGCAGAATCTTCTCCAAAGTTCTACAAAAATCAATAAACCTCCATATTCTTCATGCATCTCTTACCCTCTAGAGCACACTGTGTATAAAATTAACATACTTATTTTATTTATTCTTTATTTTCTCTCTGTCCTATTTAGAATATACGCTGTCATTTTTTTTTATTCACATTCATATATCCCAAGGACTAAAAACAGCACTGGGCCTGTAGGAATTGCCCCTAAATTGTCTCATGAATGAATGAATTTGACATGGTTCAATGTCAAATTCACAGTCTCCAGCCACAAGCCACAAACCATGCTGTTCTCCGGTCACACCTTCCACTTTCCTAAACGCGCTGCCTTCCCAGGCTGTTCATTCCACCCAGAATGTCCGTGTCTTGGGTTTCATTTCCCAGAAACACATTGCGAGACAAGAATTTGTGTGCAAGCCATTTATTAAGGAAGTGCGCCCAAGAGAAATCAGTAAGAGTGGGAGAAGCATGACGGTGAAGGAGAAGCCAGACGAGGGTGTGATTTCAGGCAGAGTCCCAGAGAGGGCAACTTCCACGTAATACCATTGGGGAGCTCTCAAGTGTAAATTATTCCTCCAAGTTTGTCCCAACCCCAGGCAAAAGAGTTGAGGTTGCAGACTCCCATGCTAATTAGTCATCAACGAAGGGCTGCCCCAGGGATGTTAACTCCCAGGTACTTCCAGCTGTCTGCAAGTGTGGGGAGAGCCAAGGGCAGCCCGCCAAAGAAGAGACACAGGTGCAGGCTTTGGAGGCAAACAAGCACGGGAGCTGAGAGAGAGGAGCAAAGAGCCAGTAAGGGAATCCAAGAAGATCTAGGCGGAGCCCCAACAGTGCCTGCTACCCCCACGTTTCCAAGTTTATTTTATTGGAATCCTATCCATCCTTTAAATAATTCTCTATGTATCTTAGCACTACACTAGAACCACACCTACCGCCTCATTTTTTTCCCATTAAATTTATCTTCTTTTCCCTAGATCCTAAAATCCATAAAAACAGAGATCGTATGGTATATAGGGTTTGTGCCTCCCACACTGTGTCCTAAAGAGTTGCAATGTCACTGAAGATAGACTGTAGCCTCCATGGCAGTGTGGATCAGGGTTTTCTATCACCACATATCCAGCAACTCTTACAGTGTCTGTATATAGTAGGCATTAAGATAGTATTTGTAGAACAAATGTAAGACGTGTGTTACAGGCTACGGAATGATTTTCTGTGTGTTATTGCATGTATCCTCACAGAATTCACAGAGGTATACAAAATAGCTATGACTACCTCATTTTCCAGAAAGAAAGTCTTAGTGATACAGATTGCTCAATGCCTTGCAAACTAAATAGGCACTGAGTAACGCTTCAGAACTAAATTCAATTTCATTTCCCATTTGCTTTCCTCTCTACTGATTGACTGATCGATTGATTGACTGAATGATTAAGTGGGGAAGTAGTCAAAAAATGTTTAACCCTATTTCATTAAATCCCATAAAATAAAATGGAATGCAAATGTTTAGCTCGAATTAAAATAGTTTGAGAACTACAGAGAGGGAGGGAGACAAAACATAAGAGACTCTTAAATACTAAGAACAAACCGAGGGTTGAGTGGGTATGAGACGGGGAAGAGTGGGTGATAGGCACTGAGCAGGGCACGGGTTGGGATGAGCACTGGGTGTCATTGTACGGAAACCAATCTGACAATAAAAAATTATTAAAAATAATAGGTTGAGACCATTTAAATTACAGTGAATCTTATCATGTCTTTTATTAATTGATTCATTCCCTATATTTTGGCTAAAATTGAGGGTGTAAGCAGAAGAAGGGAGGAAAGTTGTGGGCAGGCTTGGTGACTATAAATTTCTGGCTGTAATTCATTAAGAGGAGTCAAGTAACCTATAAACAGGTCAGACCTCCAAAACTCCATGTTTTAAACATGTTTGAAGCCATGTGAGCCTGCAATTTCTTGTGCAGTGCTCTGTTTGGCCAAACCCTTCGCTCAACTCCATCCATCCGCAGCAAATGGACTGCTCTCCTGAATGTTCTGTCCTTAGATGTCATGGATTAGACTCATTAAGCTGGGGAGGACTGAGAGATAGCAACTCTGACACATGGAGGTACCTGTGCCTTACCCAACATCCCTGCCCAGGACATACTCAGCAGGGACCCATTGAAAACACTGGTGACTCTCTGCCCTAGTGACTGGCCCAAGCAGGACAGGAAAAGAGAGTCCATGACTCCAGGGAGTAGCTGTCAATCAATGACACTTGGAAGTGAGTGACGACCTCCCCAACTTTATTGTCATCCTAATGGGTCAGCTCTGACTGGTATTGGCCATTTCCTCCCAGAATTCCCCAAAGGGCTTGAACCTCAGCTGCCTGTAGCAATCACCTTTTCAACAGCTTACCCTCTGGGTTTTCTCATCTTCCCCTGTTTTCTCCGTACTCCCACACCAGGGCTTCCCAGAATCATCTCCAAAATAAACTGCTTGCAGTCGAATCCTTTTCTCTGAGACTGCTTCTAGGAGAATCCAAGCCTGTGTTGTGTTGCTCCATTCAGGGGTATTCATATTTTTCAAGCAGATATCTGGACTCACAGCCCAAAGGAATGACCCAGTAATGAGGGAATTTTCATAAATAGGATAGTCACATGGGGAATAAATCTTAACAAAAAGCCTTCCCAGCAGCACCTCTGGGGTGGTCGCATTGTCTGACTACACAACAGGCAGTCTGGCCTGGTGGAAAAAGCTGCGGATTGGAGGTTGGAAATGTGGATTCTAATGTTGTCACTGACACTGGCTCACTCCTCATCCTTGTCATTCTCTCTGATCTTCAGGTTTTCTCTTCTGGAAATTTACGGGATTGGATTATTTGATCCGAGGGCCCTTCTGAGCTCCCAATCCCCATGAATGCATGGACGAAGATGAAGTGCATGGCACCTCTTTAAAGGTATGTTCCACAAGTAATTAATAAACAAGCAAACTTTTCACACAGTACCAGCTGTAAGAGGGACTGTTTAATTAGGCACACGAGACGTTCCAATCTGTCTAGACAGGCTTCTCTTTTTCCCCAGGACGCCGTCAGCCATGCTTGCTCTGACACTGTGTCAAGGTGTCCTTTGGCTACAGATGGCGATTTTGTTAGGTGATAATTCTAATGCCATAGAGTCAGCTGTGGAACTTTCTTTAGTTTTAATGCTGTTTGTCTTTCCAAGTGGAACTGACTGAGGAGATTTACCCAAGAAATAGCCAGGAGAGGCAGCTTCTGCAACAGGAGGCACCAAAAAGTAACTTCTGGTGTACGCCCCATGTCTGTCTGTCTTTCTTTGTTAGTGGACTTTTTAGTTATTGCCCTGCTCTGAATCTCTGCTCTTGGGGAATAAAATGTCCAAACACCAAACAGGAATTTCCAAGTCATTCAGGGGACAATCCCCCCTCCCCTGCCCCACACCTTGCCCAAAATTTCTGACAAAGCCTTAGAACAGAAAAAGAGATTCCTTGACACCCAGGTTCCTTAACACTCTGACTTAAGTCTCGTGACACCTCTGGCCAACAGACTAAAACCCTTGATCTTCCAGGTACTGAGACCTTAAAATCTGTGTGGATAATATTGACAGAACTCATCTGGTCTGAGGACTGGAGAAGAAATATATGAAATGACTGTCAGTAGCTAAAGAAACTTCAAAAGTGCAGTCAGCAGATTAGACAAATGCAACTCACCAGCTATCATCAAAAATATTGAGTCTTTGTCTCTTAGAGTCTTTTTCAAATGTACTCAGAGGAGGAAGATGAAAAATTCTCAGGAACCATAATTTTTCATTTAGTTCCTATGGTTCTACAACCATATCAAGTCACAAAACACACATCGATTCAGTTCATGGAAGTATTGGCCCAAGGTACTGGTCAACTGCAATCTTCATTCAAGGCTATACTCTTCCTATCCTACCCTCACCTAAGGCTAGGTGGATGACTGTCCTTAGAGAAGGCTATGTTTGGCTTCTGAACTCTTTCTCTTCCATTTCTTCCCCCATTCACTAGCTGCTTCTCCACACCTCATAAAAGGTAAAGAAGATGGGCTGCCAAGGAAAAGAGGGGAAGAAAAGGCAGTTTTGGCTGGCATGAATGGCTTCATGCCTCTGGACCTGGCAAAGTGACAGCAATAGCTCTTTCCTCATAGATGCTTTGAAAGTTGTTTGGAAGATTCTCTGTTGGTCCCTCCAACTACAGCTCTTCTGATATGGACAATGCATTGCCTTCACCTGGCTGCTTCCCCCACCCCAGATCCTCAAAGATGAAGTCCACATCCATTGTGCCTTGTGAGTCCAAAAGCACTCCCAGGCAGTCCACTTGGACAAGACTTGAAATGGCTCCAGGCTGGCTCTGTCACCATCTGGTCCATTGAAACATGGTCTTGTACGTCCCCCTCCTCTGGTTACTTGCCAGGTACTGTAGTCTACTCTCTCTGGCCCATCATAGGTTGCTACAGTTTTTCTGAGAAGATAGTATGTCTGGGTCCTTGGTGTCTACCAACTGCAGGGAATGTAACTGAAGCTTTGGGAGTTCTCTCCATTGAAACAAGCTCTCCAAGCATGAGAAAGATATAGCACACTCACTCCTTCACTCATGACCAGGAGAGGATTGGAATTAACACTTAAAAGGAAATACTTCACAAAGAAAACCCCCCATCATTCTTCTTGTCCATTTTCTTAAATATTGTATTCTCAAGCAGATGACAGATCACAAGAATCATGGAATCAGATCTTGATCATTTCCCTGGAAGATTCTCCCAGGACCATCTGCCTCATGTTATCTGAAATCTACCATAGTTATGTGTGTGCCGCAATAAGAACTCAGATCTTAAATCTATTTCTAAATAATATCAGTGATAGATTAGTTTCACTAATTGCTTTAAAGAGTAGGTAAGATCTTGGGGCATCTTGGTGGCTCAGTCAGATAAGCATCTGACTTCAGCTCTGGTCATGATCTTACAGTTCATGGGTTTGAGCCCCACATCAGGCTCTATCCTGACAGCTCTGAGCCTGGAGCCTGCTTCAGATTCTGTGTCTCCCTCTTTCTCTGCCCCTCCCCTTCTCTTGTTCTGTCTCTCTCTCTCAAAAATAAATACACATTAAAAAAAAAGTAGGTAAGATTTTTAGAACTCTGCCTACAACATAGAAGACATTTAATAAATATTTATGAAAGGAATTTATTAATAATGTATTTTTGCATTGATGGATTTGTTTAAGAAACATGTTGGGCTCTCTTGTTTGCAGCTATTTTTCGTACTCTTAGAACAGAGTTTATCACATAATAGGTACAAAGTAAATATTTCTTAAATGAATAAATTGATGAAATATTTTGGAAATCCTGCAGAATATATATGGTGTTTACTCTTTAATTTGACAAGGATTTTTGAGCACTTGCTGAGTACCAAGTGATGGCAGGCACTTCTTTCCAGGGTCCCCGTAATGCCCTGTCCTACCTTCTCAAAGTACTTCTTAAATTGTATTGCAATAGTAATTTTTCTTGTCTGCACTCCCACTTGAAAAGAATGGATATTATTTTATTCTCCAAATGCCTAGCATAGTCAAGGGCAGGAGGAAGGAATGGAGAATGGATTGAACATATGAGTGTTTCCTATGTCCTATAGCATTGAAAGAGTGAGGAGAGGAACATAAGTTATCATTTCTCATATGGTTATCCACAGAAAGGGTTAGTCTGGCATATAAAAAAAATCATACTAGAAAATCAAAGTAATTGTTACAGGACTACCCTCCCATCCTAAACTTTGAAATTGGCAGGAAACACATGAAATAATATAGATGTTGGGCAAGAGGCAATGGAGGCTTGTGCTGCCTGAGGTGGAGGAGGAGCATATGAAGAATGGCCCATGTTTGTACAGCTTTCTTACTAGAAGAATGTTCTGGCCTGCAATGCAAGGAGATGAAGCTCAAGCAGAGCATGGTCTTGCTGAGCTGAGGAGGCAGAGATGGAAAGGACAAATGAAACTGTGCCAAGAGGGAGATCCAGAAATATTCTGAGTGGTGTCCTTGAGACATGGGTGATTAGTAAGCTGCATATATACTAAAGGGCAATTTTGTGAGGTTTGGTATATTCGTTTCCTAGGGATGCTGTCACAAAGTACCATAGACCATGTGGCTTAGACAAAAGAAATTTGTCTCACAGTTTGGGAGGCTACGAGTCCAACCAAGATCAAGGTGTGGGAAGGCTTGGTTCCTTCGAGGGCTATAAAAGGAATGGATCTGTTCTCTATTTTTTTAATTTATTTTATTTATTTTTAATGTTTATTCATCTATTTTTTGAAAGAGGGGGAGGGAGGGGCAGAGAGAGACACACAGAATCTGAAGCAGTTTCCAGGATTCAAGCTAACACTGCAGAGCCCAACATGGGGCTTGAACTCACAAAGCATGAGATCATGACTTGTAATGAAGTTGGACATTTAACTGACTGAGCCACCCAGGCACTCTGGAAAGGATCTGTTCCATGCCTGTCCCTTGGTTTCTGATAGTTGCTGGCAATCTTTGGCATTCATTAGCTTGTAAACACATTACCCCAATTTCTGCCTTCTTGGTCACTTGCCATTCTCCCTATGATCATGTCTGTGTTCAAGCTTCCCCTTTTTATAAGGACACTAGTCATGTTGGATGGGGATTCCACTCTATTCCAGTATGACCTCATCTTAATTTAACTAATTATATCTACAATGACCTTGCTTCCAAATAAGGTCACATTATGTGGTACTGAAGGTTAGGAGTTCAACATAGGGATGGGGGGTCTGGGGGATGGTGAATGACACATTTCAACCCATGACACAGGGCAAAAAATATGACCAGGGATTTATGAACAGAACAGATTTCAGGGACAACAAAAACTGAGAGATATTACAGCTCCGGTCAGAGTGAATGGAGAGAAGCTGCTAAACCACACAGGCCTTCAGCTGAGACATTAGAAACATCATGTGTGAGGAGGGGCACCTCCCCTGACACTGAAGTAAGGACTTCCCCTACTCACTCTAACAAACCTTTAAAAAGTCCTCAAAGGGGCCACCTGGGTGACTCATTTAGTTAAGCGGCTGACTTCGGCTCAGGTCATGATCTCACGGTCTGTGAGTTCGAGCCCCGCATTGGACTCTGTGCTGATGGCTCAGAGCCTGGAGCCTGCTTCCGATTCTGTGTTTCCCTCTCTCTCTGCCCTTTCCCTGCTAATACTCTCTCTATGTCTCTCAAAAATAAAATAAACGTTAAAAAAAAAAAGTAAAAAAAAAAAAGTCCTCAAAGAAGTTCAGGCAGGTCTACAAGTACATTAACTGGCTACCAGATCAACACTCAACAATGCTAAAGGAACATAAAATCCAGGCATTAAACTGTGAAGAATTCACCATCCCCAGTAAAAAGTACAATATTATTGGAAATGTGGAGAAGCAGGTGAAAGACAAGTTAGTAGAAACAATGTCTACCTCGATTTAGCCAGTTTGTATTTAACAGATGAGGACTCTAAAATTATTATTATAAAATATGTTCAAAATATTTAAGGAGAACATGACACTGTATAACAGAAAACAGAATATAAGATAAATGGAAACTGTAAAAAACAAAAACAAACAAACAAAAAAAAAACAAAAACAAAAAAAACAAACTAAATAAAATCTCTAAACCCAAAACTAAAATTGTAATATCTGAAGTAAAGAATTCAATAGAGTGGTTTAATGACAAACTGGATGCTTCTGGAGAAAGAATAGTGTCTTGGAGATAGGGCAACATAAACAATTCAAACAGAAGCAAAGGGCAGAAAAAGAAAGGGCTGGAAAAATGAGCAGAGCCTTGGCCTAACAAGCACAGGTGGTCTAAGAGGAGTGTGATTGGATCCCCAATAAACAAGGTCAGAGAAATCTGGACCAAAACAACAACAACAAAGAAACACAAAAATATCTGGTCACATATTTTCCAAATTTGATGAAAAATATAAACGAATAATATTACCAAACCCAAAGAAGGAGACATACATCTAGGCATCTCATAAGACTGCTAAAAAACAGAAAACAAAAGTGAAAAGAACAGCTTAAAAGCAGCTGTAGAAAGGAGATGCATAACCTGCAACAGTAAGTGTGACCGCCGGGCTCTCCCAGAAACAGTGTTATCCAGAAGACAATAAGACATGTTTGAATTGCTGGGTTTTTTTTTAAACTAGAGTTCTATATCCAACATAAATATGCTTCAAAAATAAAGGTGATATAAAGATACATTTAATAAAACAGAATTCATCAGCAGAAGACCTAAACTCAACAACAGTAAAGGAAGTTCTTCAGGCTAAAGAGAAATTATACCAGATGAGTACCAGGAATGGTAACTGTGTGGATAAATATAAAATAATTTTGATCTTGTTGCTTAATGTACTTAAGAAATAATTGACTCAAAGGAAAAATAACATGTAAAATTAAAATATATAGAAAAATAGCACGGAGGCACCTGGGTGGCTCAGCTGCTTATGCGTCTGACTCTTGATTTCAGCTTAGGTCATGAACTCATGAGTTCATGAGTTTGAGCCCCACATCAGGTTCCATACTGACAGTTTAGAACCTCCTCGGGATTCTGTCCCTCTCCCTCTCTTTCTGTTCCTCTCCTGCTCATCCTTCCTCTCTATCAAAATAAACAAATAAACTTAAAAAAAAGAAAGAGAAAGGAAAAAGTAGCACAAAGGATAGAAGGACAAATAGAAATATATTTTTGTAAGGGCTCTTATGTAAAGGACGTGGCCTTAGTTAATTCATAGTAGACAGAAAAAGATCAAAACCGTAGATTAAATTTTAAATTATGAGTAATCATGGAAATGGACTAAAGAACACCAATCAATGGCAGAAATTCTCAGATTCAATGAAAAACAGAAAGCAAGATGCTATATATTTTTGGTACACTTTATACTGAAAGACAATCTATATTAAAGATAAATAATGGAAAAACAAATATCATACTAACACTAATTATAGAAAGCTGAGTGTCTATATTAATATCAGACAAAATACACTTTAGGACAAGGAATACAAGAGATAAAAAGGGATGTTTTTAACTGATAACATAGTCAATCCATCCAGAAGAAACAGCAATATTAAATATACACTTACCAAATGTAAAAGCCTTACAATACATGAAGCAAAAACTAAAGAACTAAAGGGACAATAGATAAACATAAAATAACAGTGGAAAAACTCAATACTACTGTATCAATATTTCATACCAGAAACAGACAAAATTTAAGAATTATCTAGAAAATCTGAACAGTCCTATCAACTGAATTGTTCTTGTTGGTTATTTACAGAACACTACAACCATCGGCTCCAAAATTATACATTTTTTTCACTTTTCATTGGAATATTTACCAAGAAATGAAATTATACAGAGTATGTTTTCGAAATACAACAGAATTAAAATAGAAATTGATACCAAAAATATGTTATCTGGAAAATATCCAAATACATGAAAATTAAGCAACACACACACTGCAAATCATCTGAGGTCAAAGAAGAACTAGCAAGCTAGATTAGAAACATTTTCAGGTTACCTGGGTGGCTCAGTCAGTTATGCGTCCAACTTCAGCTCAGGTCATGATTTCAAGGTTCTGAGTTTGAGCCCTGCAGCAGGCTCTCTGCTGTCAGCATGGAGCCTGATTCAGATCCTCTGTCCGTCTCTCCTCCACTCACACTTTCTCTCTCTAAGTCTCAAAAATAAACATTTTTTTAAAAAGAAAAATTTTTCAATGGAATGATAAGACATATCTAAACATGCATTGGGAGGTAACTAAAGCACTGCTAAAGGAAAGTTTTATAGCTCTAGATGCTTATATTAAAAAAGAATAAAGATTTAAAGTCAAGTATCTTCCATCACAGAAGCTAAAGAAAGGAGAGGAAATTAAGTCCAAATGTCAATAGAAGGAAGAAATAAAGTAAAATAATACAAACTAATAAAATAGAAAATAAATAAGTATAGAGAAAATCAATAGAACTAAATATTTATTCTTTGAATAGTTCAATAATATTGATAAATCTCTGCCTAGGCCAAATTATTAGTATCGGGAATGAAAGAGGGAATATTACCATAGTTTTTTTAAATATATATTTATTATGGAGGGAGTGCAAGTGGGGGTAAGGACAGAGAGAGGGAGACAGGGGATCTGAAGCAGATTCCTTGCTCTCAGGATGATAGCAGTGAACCCAATGTGGGGCTCGAACCCAGGAACCGTATGATCATGACTGAGCTGAAGTCAGATGCTCAACCGACTGAGTCACCCAGGTGCCTCTACTGTAGATTTTACAAACCCTAGAAGAAATAGAAAATCTAAGCGGCCTTATATTTATTAATAAAATCAAATTCGTATTTTAAAAGTATACCATGAAGAAAGCTCAGACCCAAATGGTGACCCTGGTGAATTCTATTAAATAAATAAAAAATAACAATCTTTCACACTTAATTTTTGAGCCCATTATAACCACAATCCCAAAATTATTCAAAAACATTCAAAGAGAACTAACGATCAACATTACATATGAATATAACAGAAATTTTTTTAATATTAGTCATTCAAATCCTGCAATATATTAAAAAGGCAATGCCTTATGATTCATCTGAGAAATTAAAAGTAGGTTTAACATTCACAAATCAATCAGTGTAAAACTTTTCCCCTAAGGATGGGAACAAGCAAGTTGTACACTCCTACTTATATGGTCAATTAATTTTGATAAAATATACAAAGCAATTCAATGTAAGAAGGTTTTTCAATCAATTCTGCCAAAATAACTAGAGTGGTGGGGGAAAGAAGGTGCAAACTCTTGCCTCACACCACACATAAAAAGTATTACAGACCCACAGTTAAAATGCAAACTATGAAGAACTGAAGAGCATCATCATTGGTATAGGTAAAGATTTTCAGAACCATGAAAGTATTAAAAAAAAAAAAAACTCCCAAGTTGTATTTAATCAAAATTGGACCTCTATTCATTAAAAGACACCCTTAAGAAAATGACTGGACAGGCCACACAATGGGAGGAAACATTTGCAGTAAAAGTCAAACACGGGATTGTATCCACAATCCATAAGTACTTAAAACTCAAAAATTAAAAATCAAGAAATCTATATAGAAATGGTAGGGGTAGACAGCAAAATATTTGAACAGACATCTCACTAGATAAGATAAATGAATAGCCACAAAGCACATGACAAAGCGTACAACATCTTTAGTAAGCAGGAAAATTCATGTTAAAACTACATGGAGATACCACTGCACACCCACTAAAATGACTAAAATTCAAGATTGAAAATACCAAGAGGTGATGAGGACAAGGAGCAACTGGAATTCTCTAACATTGTTGGTGGGAGTATAAAATGGTACAACCATTTTGGAAAATGGTTTGGCTTTTTATTTTGTTGTAAAATTAAACATACTTCTGCTCTCTGATCCATGGATTCCACTTCTCTGTATTTTATCTAAGAAAAATGAAAACTTATGTTCTAGGCCCTCAAAAGTATAGGTCCAAGAATGTTCAGAGCACTTTATTCATGAAAGGCAAAATCTGAAAAGAGAAACACATGTCCCATAAGAAAAATAAATGAATAAATTTCGGGATATCCAATGACGAAACAAATATCAATATATTTGCATCATGGAAAATGACTGGTAAAATGATAAACTATTGATACATTCAACAATATGGAATGAATCTCAAAACACTGTGCTAATAAGTAAATAAAAACAAACACAAAAAGGCACACATTGACGATCTCATTTATATGACATTCTAGGCAAAGTTAAACCAACAGTTAAAGAAATTAAGACAGTGACTGGGTTGGAGGAGAAGGATGTGCAGGAATTGGCTAGAAGAGGATATGAGGGGATTTGCTGGACACCAGAAATGTTCTATAGCTGACAGGGATGTGGGTTATATAGCCTGTATGCATTTGTCACAACTAATTAAACTGTACACTTAAGATCTTTATATTTCTTTGAATGTAAGCTATTATCTCAATAAAATATGACATCTTACTAATTAAATAATGTTCCAAAGTGAATATACATGGTTATAATAGAAACGACTGACTGGAACCATGGTGGCACCAAAATGGAAGTGGTCAGACTTGGGTGGGAAAGGTGTAGGGTATGAAAAGAAGAATGAGGTCTGGGACTGTATATTACATGGAGGACAAAACCCAAGTGGAGGAAGGTATTTGGGCCCCAGGGATTTCCTGACATGACTCAAGTTAGTAATTCATGAGAGGCAATACGGTAGTAGTGAAGATATTCTGTGTAGGTTAATATTTAATTAGCCATGAGACTTTAGATAAGTTCTCTAACATCTATGTGCTTTGTTTTTCTTATTTATAAAATAGGAAAAATATTACTTAACCCAAATTGTTATTATGAGGATTATATGTTTTAATAAATGTAAAATACTTAGAAAAATCTGGTGCACACTTAGTGTTCACTAAACATTATTTATTATTATGTTTAAACATCATTATTATGTTTTTCTGAAGAAAAAGAATTTTGAGGATGGGTCCTAGGGAGAGGGGAGTGGTAGGAATTGAGAATAATGGAGAAGATAGGAGATTGTTGAAATATTGTGATTTATAAAAAAATATATGTTTGGGGCACCTGTGTGGCTCAGTCCATTGAGTGTCTGACTCTTGATTTCTGTTTAGGTCATGATCTCACAGTCATGGGATTGAATCCTGGACTGAGCCCTGAGTCAGGCTCTGCACTGAGCACAGGGCCTGCTTAGGATTTTTTCTCTCTCTACCTTTCTCCCCTACTTGCACACTCTCTTTCTACAAAAAATAAAATAAATCTTATCATTCAGATGATCTGATATATATTTCATATATTCTCATATATTTCTCATATATATCTGGTCTTTATCCACATTCCTGGCTCACCAGGTCCCAAAAACTCTAGGAGTTTCCTAAGCGATGAGAGCAGTAAAGGGGCCTTTTGTTATGTTAAGGAGGTGACTTTTGGACTCTGCCTAATCAGGAGGGCTGGTCACCCAGAGAACAAATCTTGGGATTAGCAGGTTGGAATATTCAGTCAGGGGACCTCCTGGGAGGGTGCAGGGGCTGGAGGTTCGATCAACCTCCAATGCCCAATAACCCAATCAATCATGCCTATGTAGTAAAGCACCCATAAATACCCAAAAGGCCATGGTTCAGAGAGCTTCCAAGTGGGTAAGTATGTGGAGAATTGGGGAGAGTAGCGCATTTCAATTGGGCATGGGAGCCCCACGCCCTTTTTCCACCTTGCCCTATGCATATCCTCCATTTGGCTGTTTTGAGTTACATCCTTCATAAAAAAATAATCTAGTAAATAAAACACTTCTTGAGTTCTGTGACCTGCTGTAGCAAATTAACTAAACCTTAGGAAGGAGGGGGTCATGGGAATCTCTGATTTGCAGCCAGTTGGTTAGAAGGCCAGATGGCAATCTTGACTTGGGACTGGCATCTGAAGTGGAGGTGGGAGGGGTACTCTTGGAGAACTGAGCCCTCAGCCTGTGGAATCTGATGCTATCTCTGGATCAGGTTAGTATCAGAATGGAGTTGAATTATAGGACACACAGCTGGCATCCCAAGAAGTGCTTAGTGGTGTGGGAAGAGTCCCTTCACCCTCCACGTATTGACATGGGGTGCTCAGAACACAAAGGGATTGCCTATTCCCCAATAAAATGCTATGTAGGAGGACTTTATGCGATTTCTAGGTATTGTTCCAGTGCCAGTGGTGAAGCAGGACCCACAGCTGGAGGGAGATCATTCTCACCTCACAGAGTTGCCACTAACAGAGTTCTATGCAGTGGGACTAACTAGGTCACTAATGAAGGTGACATTGATCACCATGGATGAGGAGGTAGGGGATCAATTCAGTCAGTCTTTTTGGACACCACTGTTACTTTATACTTTGACAACCATTTTGACATATTCTCAGAAAAGCATAATGAAGCAAAAAAAGCATGGGCATCAGGGTCAGACAGTCCCGAATTTTGTGTGACATTTATTATCTATGGCACTGTCAGCAAATTATCCAACTTCTTTGTTGCCATTGTTGTTAATCTGCGAAAATAAAAATATCACATATGTATACTGTTTGCTAAGTGTGGTATAATATAGAAACTGTCTTGCATGTTCTAATTAACTAATACCCATGACACCTCATAAAGGAGGTACTGCCATGACCTCCACTTTGCACTTTAAGAAACTCACTCACATGATTGCATCATTTGCCTACAGTCCCAAAGCTAGCAAACGGTGGAGCTCTGATATAAGCCAGATCATCAGAATATGGACTTGAGCCTTAGCACATCTTGGGTTGTGGTGAGGGCCACATCAGATGTAAGCAACACGTGGGACACATGGTGGATGTCCAGTGCTCAAATGGGGTGTGGAGAGGATGCTTCTTTACCATTCTTGATCTTTCCTTTCACATAAAAGGAGACCTATCAATGGAGTGTTATCAGCCTCACTGCCCCTCACTCACTACATTCTAATGGAAGAGGAAAGACATATCCAATGGGTGAGTTAAAAGAAAGAAAGAAAGGCATGCCTGTTCCTTCTCTCTCCTTCCTCTTGGGAACATATGCACCTCTCGTTCCTCACAGGGTACATCTGTCCTCTGTTGTCTGATACCCCAAGTCTCAGGATTTAGCATTGCCTATGACTTAGGTAGTCTGTTAGGCTGCCTCACTAAATATGTGCTCTAACCTTGCCACTATCAGTCAAGAGGTGGTATTTCGACCCTATCTGCCGTACTTGTTTATCCTATTTCTCACTGCAGACAGAGATGCCAAAGCAGGAGTCAAGGGGAGGTAGTATTTATTGTTCCTCTGCATCTCCTGAAGCCCCATATGCCCTCCCAGCTTCTACTTATCTGTAACGGGCTATGAGATTTCTCCTGGAGTGTACATCTCAGTCCAAACTTTTTTTATATATCTAGAAGACAAAATAAGGCTCCTAAGTAAGTGAGGGTAACTTTATTTGAAGGTAACTTGTTTGAAAGGCAACATCTTGCTGTTCTTCTGAGTGATTTCTTTCAAACTTTCTTACCCAGTTAACTACAACATTCCTCCATGAATCAGCTAATCCAGGATAGCCCTTGCCTAGCCTTCCCCAAGCCAACAAACACACTCTATTCCAGAGAGGAAACTGTCCAAGACACCGTGAATTTGGAGGAGCTGGTACCAAGATGATTCAAGCTGAGAGATATTTAAAACAGACTGAGCCTCATAGGGCCTTTCTGAGCTCACGCCATTCAAACCTGAGAGAGGCAGTTTCTTATTAATGTTGCCAGCTGAGAGTCTCACACAAATTATTACACTCTGTCCTTCCCACCCTGAGAACATATCCAGTTCTTGGACTGGAAATAAAGACTCCAGCTCCCTCAGTTGAGCTGCTGATGTTTGATGTGCTCTCCAATCTCATTCTCTTGCTCTGCCAAAGTGAGTGAAATATTTCCACCACTGTCCCTGAGGCCATTATAGCACACGGGGTGGGTCCAATTGACACATATATACATATAGTTTAATGGAGCTAAATTTGGAAATGAAAAAAAGTACTGCAATGAAACCAGATGAATTCTGTTCATAGAAAGCTTAGGACTCAGAAAATGAGTTTTATCCCTCCTCAGCGTGGTTCCTGGATCTAACTTCATGTGCTCATTCATTCCAGAAATACGCTTACTGTGTGACTATGAGAGTACTTACTATTAAGAATACAAAATCCTTTCCCCCAAAGAGTTCGTAATATAGAGGAACTGACAAAAAAAGTGAATCAGTGACAAACAAGCATAATCATATATGGTAAATTATAATATTTAACGCATTAAACACGTACATGATGGAAAAGAAGAAGCACAGAGTGTGATAAAAATGGAAAGGCTGTATCTAATCCTGACCTCCAGCTAAGGAAATGGTTTGCTGGTGAGGGGACCTCTGAATTAGACATTAAGAACACCCAGGGGTTGACCTGACAGAGAAAGAAAAAGGTGGTTCCTATTGGAGACCAAGAACATTTGCAAGACATGGAGGCGTTAAATTGCAAGGCATTAAATTACATTCGAGGAACTATAAGAATATTTCATGACTGGAGAGAACTGTGTGCACATAGACATTTGGCATTATTTAGTATTCAAAATCCTATGCAAGATAGTTTGGAAAGATACAGAAGAGAAAAAGACTTTGTGATCTATATTTTAAAAGAAGACAGCCATTTCACTGGGAAAATGATTACCATCCATAAAAAATAGTTACTCAGACAACATAGAGAAAAGGAAAGCAGAACAACCACTCAGAATGAGAACATAATTTATCAGAATATGATTCTCCTTGGGAAAGGGGATAATGTTATTAACTGAGTTTTTCTGGTGAAATCATCACCTCTTTTTTAGCAATACCCTTGAAACTTCGTCTTAAAATTTGATGCAATTTTTTCTCTTAAATAAACAATGAACTTAGAATGATGTCTGGTAAAAGTAAGTATTACTTAGTAGTGGTGGTAAGAATAGCAGTAGAAAATAGTTCTAATAATAGTAGCCATAGTGATGGCGGAAATAGTGATAGAGCAGTAGCAGAAGCCACAGTAATAGTAGTAGTAGTGTACACAAAAAAGGACAAACAAGATATAACTTTGTTTTGTTGACTCTGAAACATGCAAAAATCCCAGAGTACTTACTATCAGTAGTATTCCTCTTTGGCCAGGCACATAACAGAATGCTTTGAGAAACCATAACCTAATCAGAGAAGTCTAGGGTTAAATAAGCCAGGAACCTGAACATTAGTTTTCAAAATATCTCTGCTATTGACTTCACCATTATCTCTCTTTGCCTCCTCCCCAGATGCCCTGAATCTCTACTATGCCAGAATCAATACCCCCTCTCTATGCACTTTTTTCATGAAAAGCCATAATTTGTCATAATTGCAGAGATTTCTGTCTTTTGTCCTGACAGCTGCCTCCTTGAGACTGTAATTTGTATCTTGTCCCCATGGGTGTCTCAGGTACTCAACAGAGTCACTGAGTCACAGCAAATGTTCAATTAACCACCACTGCATTTAATGGACTCTCCTTATTTGTCTCCTTCTAGGGAATGTGAAGATAAAACTCTAGTGAAGTGAAATGACTAAGCTCTGGCCACTGAAGTTTTACTCTTCTGAAGGGATATGGACTAATGAAGTAGAGTCTGCCCATAACAAACATGGAAAACATTACGTCTTAGTGCTCGATCACATAGTTCATGTTGCGTGGAACTTCAGGTAAGGCCTGACGGTGTTTGGAGAATATCTTAACATTTCAAAAAAAATATATCAGAAATCAATCGAAAATAGAGAAAATCTCAGTATCAGCAGAAAATGCCCTGAGGGTGTTGGAGTTTGAGATCCTTCATATCCACTCATGAGAAAAAGAAGGAGGACACAGGGCCTGGCTGTTTACCCACCAATAGGGCATGGCAGGAATGAAGAGGACAGTTCAAGTAGGGAGGACCATAGGGAGATGTTACTGGGCAGCAGGGGATGGTGGTTACAGTCCACATCAATCACCCAACCAGCATGGCCACATGAGCTGAAGAAGCAGGAACCAGAAAGAGAAAAGACCACAATGGGGAGTCTGGGAGGCTTGCACATCCATCCAGGCAAGTGGAGATTGCCACCCCCACAGACTAATCTGCAGGTCAGCGATTTCTTGCCAGCCTATGTTCCAGGGAAGAATCGGCCCTGGAAAGATAGGCTGTGGGAGAGATGGACAAGTTGGGTAAAGGGAAGTCTAAATGGAAGGACAGTCATTACCTGTTTCATGAGCACTTGTCATCTCTCAGGTGCTATAGTAGAGGCAGGGGTTACAGGGTAAACACAAAGCCAACCTCAACATCACAGATACATGTCAAATAAACCATCATTGACAGTATAACATGGTAAGTTCCCCAATAAAATGAAATAACTAAATGTGTTGAATGCTTACTACATAGCAGTAACTACCTAAAGAGCTTTATATGTATGAATCCACATAGTCTCACAAAAATCTATACAGTAAGGAAAATAAAGCCCATTCTAATAGTCCAATAGAAAGAATTTAACATAGAAACTAGGTTACAAAGAAGAGCAGAAACATGAAAATACAACCACCTTATGAAGGTGTAGGTTGAGGGGACACAGGGATGGGGTGATATTTCCATAGCTGAGGAACCAGGGTGGTCAAAAGAAACTTGATCCACAAATGACTACCCAGGAGGGGCTGGGACCCTTGAGGAATGACTCCAATCACCTTGCTTCTCCCTTCCCTGACTTTCCAATCTCTTGTCAGTGTCTCCCATTGACTGGACACAGGTGGGAGGCAAGAGATAAGTTTTCAGAAGAAAAGTGAATAATGGATCGAGAGCAAATTGATAGGTCACCAGCACAAAACCAAAGAGGTGTTTCTATTGTAAGGAATGCAGATAAAGAAACTAAGGCACTGAGGAATAAAAACACCTGCTCAAGATCACAGAGTTGAACCCCAGAGCTCATGGTCTTATCCATCCTTCCACACAGCCACTGATAGATTAAATAATGGAGTTCAATGGGAACGCTAATTTAGCTGGAGTGGGAGGAGGTCAGGAACAGCTTCCCAGGAGACCCAAGAAAATATACTTGGTCCCAAGAATAGGATCGCAGAAGAGATTCGAGTTCAGAAAATCTGCAGCCTCAGAAACTAGCAAATAGCACATTACCTGCTACAAATAGAAGGTTTAACAAAAGAGTCTATTAAATTTATAAACGGATGAATGGACCCCTTAAGTTGAACAACATCTGGGGTGGAGAATAAGTGGCAACCCCAAAACTGAGAGGGATGACTCTCCATCAACAAAGGGCTCTGTGCTCCTGTAAATCTAAGAAGGGAGAGGAGATTGGGAGTAGCAGTTGGTGTTTACTGATCTCTTGTTGCATCGTGCAAGTGTAATAAGGGGATCGATTATCTCATTTGTACTGCCACAACCTAATCCGATAGTGACTGTAATTATCCTCATATTACAGATGAGGAACCTAAAGCTCCAAGACTTAGGTAACTTGCCCAAGGTCAGCCAATAATTAAGAGAGCCAACATTCAAACCCAAGGTCTTCTAAGTTATATCACATCTTTCCTCCTTCAGAATGGATTAGCCAAGGAGCTAGGGTGGACAGAGGCTGTGTTAGGAAAGGGAGAGGATGCCAGGGAACCTATTTACAGAGAACTGAGAAAGGAAAGGGGCCAGGGAACCGATGGAGTTGCAGGCTGGTAGAAGCCAAATAATGCAAAATGAAATTATTCAGATGCCAACAAAACCCTTTTTCAAATTCTCCCTTTGCAAAGGCAATTCCACTTGTACTTTGATCTTTGACCCGGACCCATACAATTAATTCCACATCATATTTCTGCATATTGCTCTCCAAGGAGAATTGAGTTTACACTTCCCCCCAATCCAAACCATAACAGTACTTAATTAGGTGATAATTTATGTAGTACTTAGCATGAACTTTTGGCACTTGCTGGAGAAGGCTGTACAAGTGTACACATGTTATCACCTGACTACATCAAGTAACAGGGCCTGGGCATTGGTGAGGTGTCTTGGGCTTTACAAGGTATCAAATGACTTTTATAACCCTGTAGTACCTGGCTTTCTAGTAGGCAGAACTGTCTCTGGTGTGTATTAATATACTGAATATTATGCCCACATGCACTTAAAACACTGATCCTGAGCACTTCAAAACAACAAGGAGCCTGGAAAATCGGAGAAACAGATGTTGGATGAATAGTAAGCCTTCTCAGGGTCTATCATTCAACTTCAGGGAAATGGTGCAACAGCAGAAGGGGATCGCTCAGACCTTCATAGTGAAAAATAAACAGAACATTCCCTGCTGGCAGACATGGTCTGTGGTGATAACGAGGCTCTGCTCACTTGACTCCAACCCTCACACCCCAGCCCTTGTCGACAGGACTGACCCAGAAATGGTTCTTTTTTGAACATCCCATTAGGGCTGAGAAGGTCATGACTGTGTGGCCCCAAAACATTGCAGATGCTCATTTACATAACACGTGCTTGTCAAGAGAAAGGAAATCCTGGAAAATGCCAGATGCCTGAACTTCAGTGAGGATACAAGCTTGGGTCCAAGCCTCTGAAACATAGAACCTAGAAAAATGTTTTCCAGTTGTCCCTAATTCTCCTTATGCTCATGAACAGAAGAAGAAAGGGACATTATTTTGGCTCCTGGGTACTGTATTACATCTGACCTCTCTCAGAACTAAAATCAAATCAGAGAGAAAGTACCATCACAGACCTGGTCCTCTTCTGTTGAGTCCAGGAAGAAACAGAAATCTGAAATATGTTCCATTCTGAGGACCACCAGTTAGTTTGAGGCCCATGGCCCTAGGTGCACCAGACAAAGTAGCTCATATCTGAGGACCTAAGATAGAAGGGAATCCATGAAGATGAAGTCATGACCCACACACACCACTGACAGCTATTCCCAGCAAGTTCAGATCTCACCTCCCCACCCCCACCCCCGCCATTAAGGTTGTTCCCTCTCCGAGTCCAGTCCACCTGGCACATCATTCTTGGGTTTATCTTCTAACTAGACCTAGAGACCACTTCATGGATGGAGCTTTTGACATGTGTCCTGCAGCTCTGCCCCTCTGAAGGCCCTAAAGACTGCATCCTGAGGCTGTTCCTAGCTGCCCCCACCGACCCCTTTAGGCCTCACTGAGACTACCACATCCTTGTCCCAGCTCTTCAGTTTATCTGACTCTCTGCTTGGGCACACCCTCCATCTTCCTGTGGTCAAAATGAAAGCGAGCAGAGGCTTCAAAAATTCAACTATGAGACTGAAATTTTAAATGAACCCTCTTTCCCCTTGCTGGTATATTTCAGTCAAAAATAGAAGTACTATATTCCTAGCTCCTACTCCTACACAAATACTACGAATCTAGTGTGGGTCTAAAATAGTGTTGAAACCAAGCCTATAATTGTTTCATAAACCATATGCCTGTTCTTTCTCCAAGAATTCTTTTAAAATTGAAAATAAGGAAAACATTGTTCTGGGTGCTCTGAGGAAAACAAAGATGAATAATGTGCAATGTCTTTATGGAGTTTACAACCCAGCTCAAGAATTAAGACATGAGAGCTGTGGCTCCAGCAAATCCAGAATCACAGATGACTGAGATCCCCGCACTGAAAGATTTCTCAAAGAACATCCAGTCTAACAGCCTGTTTGCCTCTGCTTGAGCACTTCCAGGGATAAAGAACTCGTGACTTTTCAGTTCAAATCATTTCATCTTTGAACAACTCTGGATGCTGGATGTGTTTTACATAAAATTGAAATCTATTCATCCAGGGCTTCTGCCAATAAGTTTACACTGTAATCTCTTAGGAAAATCTAAGTTTTCTCTATCCATCATGCTGAGCATCAATTACTTGAAACTGTTTATTATATCTCTATCCTATAAAATTCTTCTCCTTTTTCAGATATGATATCTCTAATTCCTGAATTATTTTTCTGCTGCATTATGCTTTTCATAATTATCCTGTTTGCTTTTCCCTTAATTCTGTTCAGGCTGCTTATCTTTTGAAAAGATGGAACAATGCCAGTATATGACATGTGGTTCAATTACAGTAGAGAAGAACCAAGCTCGTGCCCCTCTTTCCTTCAGTACTGTATTTTAGTAATATAACATTCAAATTTTTTGAGAGCCATATCATACATATCAAATTTATGGCAATTCTGATCCTTAAGGGTGCTAATGGGATGGGACGACACGGTTTATCTACATGGTTGGTTGGGGAAGCCAGCTGTTTGCTAGTGAATAAGTTATGTTGGGCTCACTGCTCCAGTTTGTCTTACTAATCCTGGATCTCTGCTCCATCCATCACCCAACCTTCCAATTTAGGCCATATGCTCCAGGCAGGTCTTGCGAACCTGTGTGTTTAGCAGATTTCCTGCTGTGGATATAAATGTTAATGAGAACAGGGTTAAGGATGGAGCTCTAAGACACACTGCAAGGAAATTTCCTCTGTTCTGAAACATACCTTCCCAGAACCCACCCCCTCATACCACCCACACCTCCCCCACCCTCCCTGAAGCTATCTCCATATTGCAATGGGATTAATGCAAACACAAAGTTTAACACTTCCCCCATCTTCACCCTTGCTCCTCACAGTCTATACTCAACAGGACAGCCAGACTCTGTTAGCACCCAAGCCAAATTATCTATGCCTCTGCTGCTGATCCTCCAACAGTTTCCCATCCTAATCCCAATAAAAGCTGAAGCCTTTCAATGACTGATGAAGTACGATATTGAACCCTCTCCCCTCTTCCACCTCACCTCCTACCCTCTTAACAGGATGCACTCTTCTCAGTCAAGCTGGACTCCTTGCTGATCCCCAAGCTCTGGCCTCAGGGTCTCTGCATTTGCCCTTCTTTCTGATCCTTCCATTAGATACCCCATGGCTCACTCTCTCATTGAGTCAAGTCATGTCAACATCACCTGCTCCTTATATACCCTGACCAACCCTCTGGCACACTCTCTCCCTGTGCCCTGCTTCACTTTTCTCTGTGACCCTTATCAATATCACCTTCTGACCTAAGATCAAATTCACATATATTTCATGGTTATTGACTGTCTCTAACAGAATGTGGAATATTGGGGTAGGTGACTTATTGATGCTTCTCCGGTGCCCTGTGGCACATGACACAAGGTAGGCATTCCTTACACACTTGCTGAATGAGTGAATGATCTTTTTGTGAGATGTCTCAGTAGCTTATTTGTATTGCTAGGTTTCACTATTCATTTGTTTGTGGAACAGAAGGGTACACTTAAAGTTGGCATGGAAAATCAAGGTCTCCAAGTTCTCAGGCTCCAAGTTGCATCTCCATTCCTAAACCATGGAGGTAGTTCACCTCCCATTAACTCTTCCATCTCGGTTGAAATGACCACCCTGTACCATCAGCCCCAACCCATGGAAGCTGCAAACACAGATTTCCTTTATGGGCTATTGCCCATATCCCCAAATCCCACCCACAAACATAGAGACCTACTTTCTCTCAATAGCCTCGTTAACCATGCAGCATCTTGGAGAAGGCAAAGGAAAGGCCTTAGGCAAACTTATCCTGTACTTTCACTGAAATTTCATTTGTACACCAATTAAACCTGAGACCTAGAACCCTACAAGGAATAAAGGTGGTCTTATTTTCCATACTTTCTGCATGATTGTCAATGGAAGTCTTTGTTCTGTCTACCCAAAAGAGTTTGGAAGTCTAGAGAGGTCACCATAACCTTTGAACCTCTCTTTATAGGTATCAACCGATATTGGATAGCAGTTATGAACAGAAAGCCCATAATCATGTGCCTGGGGTTCAAGTCCCAGACTTACCACTTTCTACCTAGATGATGCAAGTCAGGTAGTTCAACCTCCCTGGACCTCCCTCATTATCCTCATATGAAATCAGAGGAGAGTGATAGTACCTACCTCACAGATGACTGAAATTGTAATACTGTAAAATGCCTGCGACATATGAAGCATTCAATGAATATTAGCTAATAGTACCCTCTATTAATTTAATATTTAATAATTTCTTTTTAAAAATTGAATATGTTTTCCATCTTTTTTTTTTTAGCGTTTATTTATTTTTGAGAGACATAGAGACAGAGTTTGAGCAGGTCAGAGAGAGAGGGAGACACAGAATCCGAAGCAGGCTCCAGGCTCCGAGCCATCAGCACAGAGCCCGACGCGGGGCGTGAACCCACAGACCGCGAGATCATGACCTGAGCCGAAGTCGGCCGCTCAACCGACTGAGCCACCCAGGCGCCCCAGAATATGTTTTCCATCTTGAACACCGTGCTATGTTTGGGATTTATGAGGATAGATGAGTCACTGTTCATGCCCCCAAGGACATGGTGGATAAAGTATCAGCTGGGATTAGGATAGGAAGCCGACAGCAAGCTCAATAGGACTTGTGAGGTAGATTTTTAAAAAGAGACTATTTATAGAGATATGTCCAGAGCTAAATAAACCACATGATTTTTTGAGGCACCAAGAGACGAGCAGCAGCAGGAAGCTGCAACCACACATGGATTTGAAGAGGCAAGAAAGGAAACAGTTCTACTGGAGTAAACCCAGGTGAGATCAAAACCCTGAAAGGCATCGACTGACACTGTCGGAGCACCTCGAATCAGGGATGGGAGAGAGAAATAAATGCATCAACTCCTTCTCCTCTTTCTTATTCCTTCTCTGTGCTTCCCAACCAGAGGCAAAGAGCAAACAAATCTTGGGCGGAGCAGCTCTTAGAGGGAAGAAGGGGGAGGGTATATGGAGGTAAGAGAATCGATTGAGAATAACTGGTACAAGAAACAAGTCACAGTCATTTTACTATATATCAGTGCTTGTGCTAATTGCTTTACGTAAATAATCTCTAATAATCAAAACAAAACTGAGTGTAAGGTATACATTTCCCTTCCAGACTTTTCAGAAGAGGAAGCTGAGTCTCCTGGAGACCAAGTGGTTTTTCCAAATCTATACTCTCTAGTCTAGTTTCTCTGGTGTGTAAGGAGAGTTCTTTCCATTGGGCCATAGTGTCCCTTTCACTCATTCAATAAACATTTATGGTGCTCTGTAGCAAAGACAGTAATATTCACCAAATATTAAATCTTCTCCTTGTATTTTCCTCCTTGCACAGTTAAGTGTAGCCATGATCTGTTACCATTGGTTATCACCAATGAAACATGAGTGGAAGCTACATGTATCACATCCATGTTGGGATCATGATGAGGCTACATATAAATCTTGAGTGTCTCTCATCTTCTACTAACATAGCACTGAAGAGATTACAAACTCCAGATCATAAGCTAGGAGATGCTTAAGCCTCCCTCAGCCTAGAACCCTAAGTGAATGAGTAGAGAAGCACTTCCTGCTGTCATTCATGTTACATAATCAAAGGTAAGAGTAAACTGTTGTGTTAAGTCACTGACATTTGGGGTTATTTGTTACTTAGCATATCCTAGTCTGTCCTGACCAATACATGTGCTAACTTTATGTCAATTCCTTTGTGGTGCAGAAAGCACAACAATAAACAATGGTTCCACTGCTCTTGGAGTTTCAGTCAATGCTATATAATGACTGTGTACAATGACAAACAGATAAAGGAGGAATTATTCTGCAGGAGTAAAAGAAATGGTTGACAAGATGCTTTAGCTCTCTTGAAGGACACGTAGAACTTTGCAGCAGAAAAGGGATACAGATAACTTTTCTGGAAGAGAGATGGCAATGCAGATACTTGGAGATATGCAACATCAAGTGGTGAGAAGCTGGAAGGTCCTACCATTGAATGTAATCCAAAACTACACCAAGTTTCTTACATGATTACTTCTAGATCACCAAAATACAAAATACAAGAGAGGAAATGGATAAACAGGAAGAAACTCCGCAATAAAGGAAAATGAAGAAAGAAACTGTTACAGAACCTGATTTTAATAGTACAGGAGAACCATGGAAATGTAGAAATTTAAGGGATTTGAGTGTGTTGAACTACACAAGATGGTTCAAGGGTTTGCTATTAGTAGTGGCAATAATAGTGGCAATGGTAGCAACTTTACTAATAAAAGAAGTAACAGAGCTAACTGAGCCCTGACCTGTGTGCCTGTAAGGCGTAAGTGACTTATATACATTATTATTAGTTAAATTACGTATTTAACAAGCTATGTGCCAAACACCATTCCAATTACTTTCCAAATTATTCAATTTTCATAAGAACCTTAAGTGGTAGATTTTATTATTATTTTTATCCTTTTTTTTTTTTTTTTTGCAGATGGAGAAACTATAACACAGAGAGATTACATAACTTACCCGAGGACACACAGCTAAGGATTAACAGACCTGGTCTGAGGCAATCGAACTGCAGAACTCATGCTGTCTTGAGAATGCTGCTTTATGTTTTTATTAAATCCTCACCACCGAGCATTTTATTGTCATTACTGTTATTGCCTCATCTTACAGATGAACAAATAGGTTCAATGAGCAGTACTTTTACCAACATCTCATGGCTACTTTATATCAGAGCCCAGCTATAAGCCAGACCTACAGACTTCAGGGCCCATGCCCTGCCCTGACATGGCCCTCCAAGTGGAGCTTTTGGCCTTCTGCATTTTTGATCAAGTTATACAAACCCATGTGGGCCTAAATGTATTTCCAAAAGTGTTCACTTCTTGAGGTGAGGGTTTTAGTTCACGAAAATCCATAAACCAACAAATGGCCATTGAGCACCTACTGTGCACAGGACAAAAGTGAGAAGTGCATCAAGCCATATAAACTGTCCCTGACTCAGGATCTTACACTCAGTTAGAAGGAAGGCATACTCTCTAACTTAGTAAAGCAAACCCAGTAGTCTGGAGCAGTGGGTAATAGGTGGCGGGGAATTACATAAATATCAGCAAGGACTCCAGGAGGAGAACACAGAGAACTCATCAAGCCATGGTCAATCGGAAGGGTCTGAATGGATAGAGAGGAAACCATGGTGTCACTCAGCTTCTGAATCCAGAGTAAAGGAGGAAAAGGCCAAGATTGTTGGATTATAATTGGTTTGGATCAGTGGGGGGTGGCCTAGAATTCCAAGCTAAGGAATGTCATTCTGCTCTGCGATAAGTAGGTCAGTCTATTAAGAAAATAGAGCCTTAATCCAATGGAACTTGGTGTAGACACCACTGGGAGGTCCCCAGCCTAATCGGCAGCTCCTTAGCAACACTGCCTGGATGGGGAATTTTTACATCAGTTATTCTGCCAACAGAATGGCTTATCTGTGAGCCACCAGCACATAGGCCTTAAGGAGAGAGAGAGAGAAAGAGAAATGGAGGAGGAAAGGCATGGGGGAGTGGAGTGAACAAAGAGAAAGAAACTTAGAGCTGAGACAAAGCCCAGGTTATATCTGCCCATGATCAATCCAACCAAAAACTAACCTTAAAACAAAGTTGCTCTCAAAATGCAAGTTAGTATTATTGAATTGCTCCATTACCATCAGGACTGTTTTCATTTTTAAGCACGTGTGTGGTCGACTCCACATTGACGGACCATTCACAGCCAGGGAAAACACCCCCAAAATCATTTTCCAGGGCATCTGTGCCCTTGTGGAGACTGCCACAATGTTTTAATTGCATTGGATTGAATTTCAATGGAAGGGGTAGAAGCAGCGCATTTTCAAGAACTAATAATTCTGTAATTTTGTAGGTGGGGCATACTTTCTTGGCACAAATAGGCAGAAGGCATCTGCATTTCTCTACAGCAGGCGTACTCATTTGGAACAAGACCAGGACTATCAAAAGTGCACGCTATTTCTTTCTGTCTCCCTCATAGGACCCTGGAGAAAATGTGCCTCAAGAGGGTCCTGCCTGACGCAAGAGATCCTGGGAAAGTTTGCTGCAGGAGAAACCAAGAGATGGTGGTTCAGCCTCATTGAGTCCTTGGTTTCCTGGTCAGCTTCTCAGTGACATCTACCCTCTTCACTCCTGGGTTTTTTGTTTCCATTGCATCCACCCATTCTCCTGGAACTGGCTACGCAGAGGGACAGTGGGTGCAAAGAGAAGCAAAGAGCAGTGGACTTTTGCCAAGAGATCCCAACATAGCATCTCAGAGCAGAAAGAATTCTGGTGTAGGTCCCCGAGTAAGTCAGTTCACCTTTTTGTATCTTGATTTCTTCTCTCATGTGATATCTAAGGACATTCTAAAATCCTGTGGTCTATGAGCCCTTTTTATGTTATTCAGTCTTCCCACAATAAGACCAGAATTTACTTATCCTTTGATCCAATATCATATGGGTGCCCCCCTTCCTCACCACTCCCAAACCTACCCTTCGATTTGTTTCATTGATTCTCTCCTTTTGCTACAAACTCCCACTAGACTTTCTAACATTGAGGCAAATTTCCTTCTGCCTAATAAAGCAGATTTATCTTCAAGTCTCCTGCTGGCTAGATGTCAGCAGCCAGGGGCCCGGCAGGGAGGGAAAATTCCACCATGCTTAGAGCCCCCTAAGTGTTGCCTTATGCAGCATTGCATCTCCAGCGCCTAGGAACAAACTTGCATGTAGACTTTACAGATTCCTCTGGGGATCTATTCTCTAGGGTGGTGTCTCTGAAACATCCTGGATCCTGAGCATACTTGAGGACCTTATAATAGCTGTGGAGGAAACTTCTCCCAGAAAATACACATGCAGACTGGTAAAGCCAAAGCCATACAAGCAGGCAGGTCCAAACCATGATGCCCAAAGAGCATGGCTAACAATAATGGGATTCAGAACATTCTCATCACCAGGAATACAGACTTTAAAATTCAGTGCAGTGCAGATGCTACATAAGGTGTTGTTGTTATTGTGGATACCTACCATATTTTTGGTCTGGCTTCTTTTTCTTTGGGGAATTGTCTTTTTCTTGTTCTGTGTGATTCCGATGTGGCTATCAGTCATGTGACTTTACCTTTCAGCTATAGGAGGTACAGCCATGATTGGTCAAGATGGAAATAGTGATTGGTCTGGGGGTGCCCCAAGTTGAGCCAAATAGAGTATTTTTAGGGGATCAAGACAGTTGACAGGAAACAGAGAACCACATTCTTCTCCCTGGGATTACTATTCGTTGAAGTGTTATAAGCTTAGAGCTACCAGAAATGATCTGTACTGCAATGATATAAGAGAGTAACCTGCACCTGGCAGACCACCCCTGTGATCTGGAGGGGCCACTGTCAAGGAACTAAGACAGGGAACAGCAAGCAGAAGTCCGGTTTGACAGAACGACCAGACAGCTGGAAGGGGAAGAAGGGCTGTGATCCAAGGTGCCACAGCAGTGGGCTGAAAAAGGGACTGAGCAGAGGGAGCCCATCAGCTATAGGGAGTTTCAAAGTCTAACCTAACAGTAGAAGCAATGTTACTCATTGACAGGCGCTGGACTTTTGCTTTCCATGCACCGTCTCATGTAATCATTGCCATAAAACTTTGAAGTATTACATATACATAAGCTATATGTGTGTGTATCAGTAAAACCTTGGTTTATGAGCATAATTCCTTTCAGAAATATGCTTGTAATCCAAAGCACTCATATATCAAAGCGAATTTCAAGAGCCATTGGCTCATTTGTGATCATGTGACATTGGGCGTCACATCCTACTCGTATTGCAAGACATTGCTTGTTTATCAAGTTAAAATTTACTAGAAATGTTTGCTCATCTTGCGGAACACCCACAGAACAAGTTACTCACAACCCCAGGGTTTACTGTGTATCACAATGGAAATATATAATTTATATGTGATATCATATATATCATGTGTTATATCACTATGTGTGATACATCACTATATATGATACATATCATGTATATATCTCCATCACAATGGAAGAAAGGTTTACAGAAGCTAAGTGGCACAGCTGTGGAGCCAGCATTGAGGGTCTGCTGTGTTTGTCTGCACAACTGTCACCCTTCATTTCCTTTAAGCTTCAGGGCCTGGCAAGGAGAGTGGCAAGTTGAAAGTTAAGGGCCCAGAAGCTGAGGCTACATCCTCAGATGGGGCTCAGGAGCTGGCTTAGCTGCCAAGTGCCCCAGACCCAGGAGTAGGGGGAGCGAGGCTGGGGTGACAGCTACACGCAGCACTGGCTCCTTCCAATCCACTGCCTGCGGGACCCCAGACAGAGCAGAGAAGGGACACACAGAAACACTGGCATTGCCCCCAGGAAGCATATAGCCTACTCTATTTGGGCTTTAGACCCCATAAATCTTACCTTATCTTTTAAAATTGTCTTAAATGGTGAGGCGCCTAGGTGGCTTAGTCGGTTAAACGTCTGATTCTTGACTTGGGCTCTGATGGTGGTCTCACAGTTCGTGGGTTTGAGCCCTGCATCGGGCTCTCTGCTGTTTGTGTGGAGCCTGCTCTGGGTCCTCTGTACACTCCCCCTCTCCCTGTCCCTCCCCCCTCTCTCTTTCTCCCTTCTTCTCTCTGTCAAAATAAACAAACATTTCAAAAATAAATAAATTATCTTAAATGGCCTTTTAATTATTTTATCGTGTGTCTGGTACACAAAAGACTGTATTCCCTGCTCTGCCACCAACTATGATGCTGTGTACTTCTTATCACTCCAACAAATCGTGAGTATCTGGTGACCGTAGTCCCTGTGTTGGCCTCCGATGTCCCCCACAGGGTAGTGCAGTACTTGGGAGGTTTCAATAAATATTCCTTGGAAGAGTCAATACCACACAGCATGGTGCCACTTTTCCCCCTCTATTGTAAAAATAAGGCAAGAGAAAAGCATTTATTGTACTAAATTATTTGTAGCAGTGTATTTAACTCTAAAGAAATCAGCAAGCCCCTATTACTCTAGGCCTATGGCCAGGTCTTTAAAATATCTTTGTTATAGTAATATTTTTATAACCGTATTTTCTATAATAAGATTTGACCTTAATTTGTTCTTTTACCACAATTCAAGTCAACCGATTATAGAGCTAGAAGTATCCAATCAAAAGAACTCAAACAATCAAGACCATCCACTCTAAAACTTCATTCCTAGGCGATGTTAATAGATGCTACACACACACACACACCCCCCCACACGTGGGCAGAGGTGTGGGAGGACTCTATAGACCAATGTACTACTTTTCTTGTTCCCCTTGGTAATTCACAATCCTCCTTAGCATATAAAAGGCTGAGAAATCCCAAAGGAAAGAAAATGACCTTTGAGAACTCAGCAGTTCTCATTTATTGCAGCAAAACATCAGCAAAGACACGGAGGAGCCAACTGCTGCATCTGGAACACCAGCTTGAGAAACTGATCTGGCATATCCTCCTCTTTAGAGGGACAGGGAACTAGAGACAGTGCAGGACCAGCTGCATGTGCAGCCTTTGGGATCAAATAAGTGGACACCGGACACTGGATTCCAATGCTACCACCTCATAGCTACTGTCTGATATAGGCAAATAAAAAAAGCTTGTGTCCTCATCCAACAAGAATTGTTTGAGCACCTACCTTGTGCCAGGCACTGTCTGCATCACTTGGGATATATCAGTAAACATACAAAGACAAAAATCTATACTATAAACTAGGGACAGAAATACCTAGGGAGACAAATTGGGGGAGACAGTTTTGAAACACCTGTCAGGATGTTAATTATTCTTAGTAACTGTAAGCAAAAAAAAAAAAAAAAATTAACCAATCTTTAAAAAAAGGTAATGAGCTTAGTCTAGAAAAGTCAAGCTAGTACTGGTATATCCTGACTTTCATAGTGCCACGATCTCTCCCTGGCTTATTGTTCTGTCCTTGAGACCTTTCCTATGAAAAGCTGCAAATCGCAGGGCCAGGACTGTTATTAAGGGAAAATAAGGCATTACATTTCTTAATGAACCAAGAGGAAGGTATACTGATGGGGAAACTTGACTGAAAGAATGATCTACAATGAGGAAGAATCTGAAAGAAGAGGTGCGAGGAGCAAAAGGAAAAGTTCATGGAAAGGCAAATGTGACTTTAAAGAAAATGCAGAAAATAATGACTCTCTCCAGAATGAACTGTTTTCCTGAGTATTCAAGACCAAATTTTCAAATAACTCCTGAACATCTCTACCTGAAGCTCCTCAAGGATCCAACCCTGACTCCCCAAACCAAACATCTTGCTTTTTTTTTTTAATGTTTATTCATTTTTGAAAGACAGAGAACAAGCAAGGGAGGGACAGAGAGAAAAGAATCTGAATCAGGTTCCAGGCTCCCAGCTATCGGCACAGAGCCCAATGGGGGCTGAAACCTATGAACTGTGTGAGATAATGATCTGAACCAAAGTTGGACACTTAACTGACTGATCCACCGAGGCATCCCCAAACATCTCACATTTTTAAAGATAGTTCTTCCTTTTCTGTTATCCACCAAGTTGAACAGTGTTACAGTGAAATTATTTGCTCTGGCAGTCAGCTCTGTGTTTTTTTCCCTATTGTCCCTGGCTTGAACCAACAATAAGACAAAAGGGAATTGAAATCTGTGACACGGGAGCCACTTTGGAAAACAGTTTAGCAATTCCTACTAAACATTGTGTTAATATATGTGGAAATGAATGAACACCAGCCAAATGGGAAAAGCAAAGGGCTATTTATTCCAAGTTTGATATAGCTAGGAAGTCAGCCACTACCACTTGTGCCTCAGTAGAGACTCAGAGGAAGGTGGGAAAGCTTTGCAATGGAAACAAAGGAAGTTCGCAGGTCCACCTGGATTGGAAGCTGTTGACATGTGTCTATGTTCCATTGTTCCCAAAAGGCTTTCATTAGTTTTGTCAAGTATATATTAGGTAAAGTGCCTTAAAATTCAATAAGCCCCCATTGCCTTCCCCTGCCCTTGTCTTAAAAGCAGTCTAGTTGGAGGAATTATTAGCTAGATTTCAGAAACTGAATTTTTGCCCACAGTCCTAGAAATACATCACATGTTTACGATAAAGAAATAAAGGCACAGAAAGCCACCTTAAACAACAACAACACAGGAATTTGAGGAAAGAAAGGATTCAATTATAAACTGTGATGATTTATCAAAAATGTGAGTAAATCCTAAAAATTTTCTAAATAAAGTAGTAAGTCCATTAGAGATCCAGAGATTAAAAGGATGAGGTCAGAGGCAATGCCAACCATCCCCAAATTTGAGATTAGCGTTCAAAGCATTTGTGTGCAAAATTGCCATAAACTTCAAACTAATTCCACGCCATTAATTTCCAAGTGCTCTGAGCTACAATGACTCAAAGAGACGGACTTGTGCTGCCAGCAGAGCCAGCTGGACTCAATTACATGTTTCATTTTCATTTTCTTTTTTTTCTTTTTTGCCCCAGTATTTTCTTTCAAAAAAGAGGGGGGAGATTCTGGTCAGTTATCTTAAGAGCTTTTTTTAACCTAAGAAGCTGCCAAGCTGGCTGCCCTGTAGTGTCTGTTCTCACTTACAGCAGAGTTCCAGCCTCCATCCGTGGCAATGTTTGTTTGCAGGTAGAAATGGGGAAAAGTGGACCATCTTGCAAGAGGCTCTCCCACCTCAGGATCATGGACATGGGTCCTGGAAGTTTCAGTGGAACTTATACACAATCTGTGTCCTTCCAGGAACTTACTGACAAAGCTAGAAATGAAAACAGGAGTGAAAATATACCAAAACAAAGATAGAATAGAATGTCTTCAGCATGCTAAATAACAGTAACGGCACTACGTAGTGACGCATTTAACATATTATATTATCATAATTATAAGTAATTACCATACTTATTATAATATAACTATATTTAGTGAACACTTGCTCTGTGCCAGGCACTGTTCTAAGTACTTTCTGAATGTTAATTTATTTAGCCTGTGAAGTACATGTTTTATTATTCTCACTGTGCAGATAAGAAAATGAAGGTTCACTGAGTTTATGTAACTGGCCAGAGTCACAGAACTAACAAGTATTTTCGTGATATCTGTAGCATTTGGTAAAGCTCATTTCCATTTGCCTTGCTTGAGACATTATTTTACGGGCACATTAACTGCAATTTTTTTTTTAGTTCAAAAGGCAAGCCCTTGCAATTTAGAAGTGGTTTATCTAATTAATAATATTTAATCAGAAAGCTCTGAAGCTCTAGAAACTGAAAAAAAAAAAGAACCTAAACATGTAGATTAGGCAAACATGTATTTAGAGGACATCTGTATTCATTCATTCATTCGTTCATTCACTTATTCAGTACACAAATATAGCACCAAGAAAAATAGGCAGAAGGTATCATGATGAAAATGACAGTCCAGTGGGGAGACAAATTGAACTTTTAAACATATATTCCCAAAACCATTAATTGTTTCAAAAAACTTAACACTTAACATACACTATACATGAAAAATATTTCAACATACTTAATGAAAATTTAGTATTTGAAAAGGTGGAGGAGTTCTAAATGTTTCCTATTTACCTACTATAGTCAAAACACATTCCACATTTTAGAACAAAGAGTACATATTAAGTGTTGAACTCCTGCTTTGTGCCAGGACCTGTTCTAAGCTCATTACACATGTCAAGCCATCTTCACAACCTGATGAAGTAGGTCCTGCGATCATCTCCATTTTATAAGAGAAACCAAGGCACAGAGAGGTTAAACAGCTAGCCCAAGGTCACGCAATTTAGTAGCAATAGAGTTAGCATTCTTGTCCAGCTTAATGTGATAAAGTGTGTTACGATAGAATGCAAGTTGACATGCAAGTTTCAGCAAAAGATCTGCTTATGACCTCCTGAAAAATAGTCAGGGATGGCTTCCAAGAGGAGGCAACCTGGTGCTTTTTCGAGATATTTGGGCAACTGTCTCAGATGCTCTTAAGCATTCCTCTAGGAGGGAAAGTGGATGAAGGCACAAATCTGATCATGATATTCACAAGTTCAGGACTTGTAGCTAGTCAAATGTCCCTCCATAGTTTCAGCTTAATTAGAATTTTGGGTGAAACCATAATCTGCCATCTCACATGACATTTTTATCACCTGCTTAACATTTCAAGTGAAACATTTTATTGCATTTGATGTTAGTTAAACACTTAAAGTGTACTCTTCATGGTTACAATTCTCAATGTGTTCTGACTATATTAAGCAAATATTTAAGAAACATTTGGGCTGTTTTTCCATTTTTAAGTATTTAATCTGTAATAAACATATAGTATGTTAAAAATACATTTCTTGTACAGTATGTGTTAAGTGTTAAGAATATATTTTTGAACTGCCTTATTTGAGCCTGTCAGACTTTCCATTACAACTCCCTAATTTAAGGGGGTTTTAAACCAACCATAAAAATCTCTTCATGCTGATATTTCAGGTAAAATCTCTCTCCTTCCAGAAGCCTTTTTTTAGTAATTAGTGGGTTGTTTTTTACTATTGACACATTTAAAGAAAAGCTGACTTGGAGTGCTTGGGTGGCTCAGTCGGTTAAGCATCAACTCTTGATTTTTGGCTCAGGTCATGATCTCATGGTTTGTGAGATGGAACCCTGTGTTGGGCTCTGCACTGACAGCACGGAGCCCGCTTGGGATTCTCTCTCTCTTTCCCTCTTTCTCTGCCTCTCCCTCACTCATGCTTGTTCTCTCTCTCTCTCTCTCTCAAAATAAATAAATATTTTTTAAAAAAGAAATGTTGACTTTACAAAATTGGGTATAAAGCAAAGATCTTTCTTGTAGGATTTTAGTGTGATCTTTTCTATGTTTTTTAATAATCCAGATATTAAAGCCACTTCATTAAATCACAGACCTGGGGTGCCTGGGCAGTTCAGTTGGTTAAGAGTCTGACTCTTGATTTTGGCTCAGGCCATGATCTCGCCATTTGTGGGATCAAGCCCCATGTCAGGCTCTTCACTGACAGCATGGAGCTTGCTTGGGATCCTCTCTCTCTATCTTTCTGCCCCTCCCCCATGTGCTCTCTTGCACATGTGCTCTCTCTCTCTCTCTCAAAATAAACAAACATTTTTAAAAAATCATAGACTGGGGTGCCTGGGTGACTCAGTCAGTTAAGTGTCCTACTTGGGTTCAGGTCGTGATCTCACAGTTAGTGAGTTTGAACCCCAAGTCAGGCTTTCTGCTGTCAGCACAGAGTCCATTTCAAACCCTCTCTCTCCCTCTCTCTGTATCCCTCACCCATTCATATTCTCTCTCTCTCTCTGAAAAACAAATAAACTTTTTTTAAAAAATCATAGACCTTACCCCAATACTTTAGAGAAGAAACAAAACATGACTGAGATGAATACTATCTGTATATTTCCAAACTGTATTAAAATTCTGGATCAAGGGTATGAAATATTCCTGTGGACCCTCTCCCCACAGTCCTAGAAAACTTCTTAAGCATGCAATAATATAGCCACTTTAGCATCTTACAGTTTACACTTAGATCTCACATCCTTCCTCTAACCTGCCCTTCAGGAAGCTGAGAGACAAGAAGACTCTTGTCAAAATTCCCACCATTCTACAGAAAGGCAGGCAAAGATTTGGGAGAAGTTAAATGATTTACACTGAATGAAGAGCCTGCTTAAAATACTCGCTCTCCCCCTCCCTCTGCGCCTCTTCCCTGCTCACTGCACGTTCACTCTCTCTGTCTAAAAAGAAAAAATAAATAAAATATGTCAAAAAAACATTTAAATCATCGGTTTTTGAGCAAAGCAGATTATCCTTCAAAAAGAAGAAGAAGAAGAAGAAGAAGAAGAAGAAGAAGAAGAAGAAGAAGAAGAAGAAGAAGAAGAAGAAGAAGAGAGAAGAAGGAGAAGAAGAAGAAAGAAGTAGTAGTTAGTGATTTGCCCAAAATCACACAGCCAGTTGTTAGTGAAGCTGAGGTTTGAACTCATCCCTTTGTTTCCTCCATATTACTTGTGCCCAGAGGTTGCAAAAGATTGGGCCCATGCATGACTTGGTGCTTCCATGTAATTATTACTTTTTGTGTCTCTTAAAAATCTTAAATAATTCAATCCCCTGTACAGCTAAATAACTGGATTTTTTTCTAATGTTACTTTTTATTTTAAGAATCAAGGTCATACCAACAAGCAAATTCAAGAAATGTTTCTCTTCCTCATTCAAGTCATCAGACTATGACCTAAAGAAAGGAGGCGCTAACTCCTTTGTTATTGTTGCTAACTGTGTGATGAGAGGTCTTGAGAGTTTGTGTTTCCATCTCACTTAGTTTCAGATTCTTTGAAAGCCAGGGGTGGTCTTCGTATCTTTGTGTCTTCCTCTCTCCTATCCTTCCTTGCCCAAAGACTAGCACAGTGCCTGGCATATCGTAGAGGTTCGATAATGTCTGCCACTGGGAGAATCTACAGAACTTCACAAAGACAGCTTGTATTTGTGCTACCTCATGGAATGTTCGCGATGGCAGGCACTTCAATTACCCATACCAGCATTTCTCAAAGTGACTTCCTTGCTTCATAAGTTCCACAAGACTACAGGACAAAACAATTCCATGAACAGATATATTTGAGAAATGCTACCCAGGAAAAATAAGGCCATAGAGCTCCCTGAGTAGACTCTTTAAAGCATTATTTTCTTCTTTGGAGCAGACTGACTGTGGGCAGCCAGTGACTTCTGCTGTCACCAAGGAGTCCCACCCTACTAGCCAGGTGGAGACCAGTTCTGTCCACTGTGGTGGTAGTGTGGTAATGTCTAGCTTGTCCTAGGCTCAGGACTCTTTGGCACTTGCCCTAAGTGATCCTCTCAACTCTTACCAGTAACTAAAGGTATATTTTGGCCTGTATATGTCAAATTCCTTATTTTTTTACTTCTCCATTTGTCCAGAACATAAAAGGGGGTGAGAAATGCTATTTATTTTTGGTACCCATATGTTCCGACAGAGAAAATTACCTGAAGTCTCGGCTGTCAATTGCTTTTCTTTCAAACCCATCTTCCTTCCAAATGTACCAAAAATATCCTCGGGCCTTCAGAGTAATTATATTTATGATCATTCATTTTTTCATTAGTCTAGAGCAAATATTGTGGGAACCGAAGAAAGACGATGTTCCAAAGTCAACCTCAGGTTTGGAGTTACGCGAAAGAACCACACATGGAATTGGAATCAACTGAACCCTGGATACTCTCTCTCTCAGAAGAGCTCTACACAGGAACCGCATATTATACTGTCTCAATATACAGCCTGAGGAAATTAGGTGGGCTGGTCCCCAAATCTTAACCTATGAGACTTTAGCCGCAGAGGCAAGGAACAACACTCCAGGACCCAAAAGGAGAAAGCAAGATTCAGCAGAGGCATCGACAACAGGGTGGAATATTTGAATGTTGATTCCTAATTCAGACATAATGTCAAATAGTAAAAATGTCCTGACTTAATTCACTGGCTCAAAAAATATTTACTGAGTGCCTGTTATACCTCAAGCATGGCTGGGGGCATTATAGATGTGGCAGCGAGCTCAAGACAAAAATCCCTGCCTTTGTGAAGCTTAAAATCCAATGGAAATAGATCAATAATAAAAAAAAACTAAGGTATGCAGAATGTGAGAAAGTTTACATTCTGCAAGAAAAATAAGGCAGGGAAGGGTGGTAGCAAATGCAGGAGTACTGGGTAGGGAGGAGACTGCCATTTTCAGTGCGTAACTAGGGGAAACCCAACTGAAAACCTGGCATTTGCACACACACATGAAAGAGATGCCAGTAACAGGATTAGAAAGCATTCTCTAAACCGGAGCAAGGAAATACAAATATCATGAGAAGGGGTATACTTGGCATGTTTGGTAAGTAAAAGGGGGATAGCTTAGTCAGCTTCGACTGCCATAACAAAATGTCATAGATTGGATGCCTTAAACAATAGAAAAATGTATTTTACCACAATTTAGGAGGCTGGAAGCCCAAGATCAAGGTGCAGCAGATTTGACTGCTGCTGGACTTCCTTCTGGCTTGCAGATGGCCCCTTCTCACTGTGTCTGACACGGCCACTAGGAGCAAGAGCAGAAGCTCTCCAGTGTTTCTTCTCATAAAGGCACAAATCCCATCACAAGGGGACCCACACTTGTGACCTCATCTAAACCTACTTACCTCCCAAAGGCCTCACCTCCATACACTGTCTCACTGGAGGATTAGGCTTCAGTATTTGAATTTTGGAGAATAAAATTTGGTTGCTAGCTGGGGACTCGTGCAACTTGAGCTGGAGATGACAGTCACCCTGTCAAATTGTTCTCAACTTATTGCCCGTCTCACTCTATGTTGACTCATATGGCCTCAGCCCTGATTATACACAGCTCTCCCCTTCCTCAGTTGCTAGAAAAAATCATATAACCATGTTCCCTGAACATACTTAAATGCCTAGCCCAATTCCCTGATCCTCACAGTACATTCTCCCACCCTCCAAAGCAACTGTGTCCTATCTTCTACTTTCTCCTCCAAACCCTAACAACTTCCTCCCTCCCTCTTTAGCTTGCTATTTCATTGAGAAAATAAAAGCATTCAGGAGAATATTCATACATACACTCTCCTATGCACCCAACACAGAATTTACTGTTACAGACTGTCTTGGGCCAGCCTCTCCTCCTGAGTCCGGACCTCAATTTTTAGTGCTCAAGCACACCACTAGCAACTCTTCCTTCTCTCTCCCACTCCATCAAGTTCCCATCTTGATTGGATTATATGCATCAGTTTTCAAATTCCTCCACAGACTTCCTTTCTCTAATTAAAATAAAATCCTCTTGAATTTACTTTCTTTTCAAGCTTTGACCCCATTTCTCTGCTCATCTTTAAGGCAAAACCTCTGAAAAGAGGTGTCTACACTCACTGTTTCTAGATCCACTACTCCTATTATGTTGTCCTTTTTGTGACTACTCACAGTATTTCATACTTGTAATTCACATACAGTAAAATTCACTCTTTTTAAAATACCTTTCTCTGAGTTTTAACATATGGACACAATTGTGTAACTTACTACCACATCGAGATATAAAATAGCTCTGTTGTCCCCCCAAAATCACTTCGTTTTCCTTTGTGGTCACATCTACCCCATGCCTAGGCTTACAACCAGTGACCTGTCCCTTTAGATCTGTCATATAAATCAAATCATACCATTTGTAGCCTTTTGAGTCTGTCTACATTGTCTTCAATCCCCTTTCACCCATACCCCTTCTCCAAAGCTATCTCGTTTAAGTGATATCAGTGCCTTTAGATATGATGTTTAAATCTCAGTGTTAATCTCACTTTCTCTATCTACAAGAGACACTCCTGTCTTCTAGAAACATCTTCCTGTCCTGTCTTCCAGGACTCTCTACATGTGTGATTCCTCTTCCTTTACCACTGCTGCCTGCTCATCTCCTCAACTTCTTCATTTTGGAAAGCATCAGACCTCATTCAAAGTTGTTTTTCTCTTCTCTACCTATATCCAGACTCATAGCTTTAATCTATATTTAATCACACCAAAATTTATATCTCTGGTTTAGACCACTTCTCTAACTCTGGGTGACCGATCCAACTGCCCACTCAACATATGCCTCTATCTCCTACTTATCTATCCATCCATCTATCATCCACTCATTTATCCATCCACCCATCCACCCATCCATCCATCCATCCATCTATCATCTCCAAGACTTAACATTTCCATAACTGAGGCCCTGATGTTACCTCTCCCTCTCCACTCCCCACTTCCTTTCCCAGCCTTTTTCTTCTTACCTACTGTCAACTTCATTCTTCCAATGTGCAAGCCTTGGATTCGTCCCTGACTCTTCTCTTCCTTTCTAACACCAGGACCAGGTCTGTGGGCTGTATCTTCAAAACATACCTCTGCATTTTTTAATGACCTTAATATACACTTGAAAACCTTGATACTAATTTTTTAAATGCCCATTCATTTTAATGGGAAAATTACGATGCATTGCATCCCAATCCAAGATACCCAAGCAATTTTTAAAGATCAAGAAATACCTCAATGAAAAATTGAAAAAATATATATATATAAATTAAAAGCAATAAAGAGTAATTTGAAAGTAAACAAATATAGTTGTAGATGAAATGTAAACAAGTATAGCTCATTAAATTCTCCAAAGGGGGAAATGAAGTCTTGATAGTTTACGGGGAAGGCAGATGAGGTACATATATTCATGAGCTTTTTCAAGCCCTTTTGCTAAATACAAGATTGTTTTAAAGCAATTGTGCAACAAGATAGCCAACGAATGAACATAAGACAAGTGTCAGGTAGATAAACTTGAATGCTTCAGGGTAAATGCTCAGATTTTCATGCTTCTCCTCCCCAGTTCTTTAGTTTCCCACCTCTCCATATAGCTGAATGCCAGAAGAAACTCTATAAAAATATGAAATCAAAAGAGGGGTATCTGAGTTGTGCATTATCTTTTCTTGCTGGCTCCCACTAACCTCTGGTTTAAGGGAAGTTCATACTTCCTGGTTTGAGGTCATTTTAAATTCTAACCTCTGGCCTCTGACCTCAGTGCTTCTGCAGAGGAAGTATCTGCTGATCCTCTAAGGTGAGTTTCCCTGGGAAGGTGGACCCTCTGACACCACTCACTGCCTTGTCCCTCTGGCTGGGTTCTTTGGGCTTGTCCATCCCGCAGCCTCTTTACAAAGTGTCAGGCGCAGGTCTCTATCAACTTGTAAATTATCTCATTTCTTGCTACCTTCTTTGTTCCACGCAAGGTCACCTTGGAAAATGTAGATTCCTTCCACATCACCTGCAGTCTTTGAGGAGAACTGAAGGTGCCATTGAAAATTCCCTGTCCGGCTTCTGCCAAACCCTGCTGTTGCTCAACTATGGTCACATTTTCTGTATGTTGGACAGTAAAACATTCTACATCTGGAATTTCAGAAACAAGCCCTCTCTCCTTTCAACTTCTCTCAACCTATCAGTGAAATGTCCAGCATGTTGTCCAACATGAGAGACAACCCAGAGAGCGAAGACTCCAGGTCATACTCAACAAGCCAGCAGCATCTTCTTCCTAACTACACGGCTCTCCCCCATCACATCAGCAGAGGCTTCCCCTTCCTGTTTGAAACAGACTTATGTACATATTCCCCCTTGTCTTCTCTGACACAATGGCTAAGGGCAAATAAAGCTGAGATACTCAGACTTTTTTTTCGTTTTCTTGTTTTTTTGTTTACAATAAGTAAATGGAAATGTGGGGAAATTTAAAGGAAAAAAAAAAAAACAAGCGTCTTTTCTCTCCGTGAAAAATAGGCTGACAAGACTCCTATCTCTCTATGTGTTTTAAAAAATCTAGTATGAAACTCAAGGTCGAGCAATGAATTCTTTGTTCTACTTGGTAGCCCAATCTCCCCAAAGCAATGAATGGCATTGATTCATTACGCAGAAGGAATTGCTAGGCAACGTAGTTTATGGGGAAGGAAAAATATCTTGTTTTAATATTTTTTGAAAATATTATCCCTACTTCTAGCATAGGAAAGTATACTTGAAAGGGGGAACAGCAAAATCCCAGAGAAACAGCAACAGAAAGTTTTAACTGTGGCTAATACCAGTGGGGAGGCCACAGAAGATAAAGAAAATAAAGAATCAGGAGGGGGTGATTTCTCTGGAAAGTGTAATTCTGGGTGGAATCTGTACTCTCCTTGCCAAAAAAAAAAAAAAAAAAAAAACAGAACGCAGAAATCTCAAAAAATTTCCTCCCCTACGGTGTTAACAGAGCATACAATACCTTGTGGATAAGATAGGGTGGAGGACAGTGCTAGGAGATAAGAAGCATTTCCCCAAGGAACCCACATTGCTTGAACAATGAATGGGTCCACTCATAGAGAATCAATAACTAAGAAACTTCCAAATTCAGATAGAAGCTTAAAAATAAGGAAACCTCTGGGGACAAATGACTTCCTTTCCTCCTGCTGGGCTATGCAGTTTATGAATATCCACACACATGTAGTGGAAAAGGGACCTGGTTGTGGTGGAAGGATTTCAACATCATATCTAGTCCATATACCCAACGTTAATTCTGTATTTTCTCAGCTGATGTTTAATCTTTTAACACATTCCAGGCCCTTTGGAGCAAAGGTCAGGAGAGCCAGCAGGGTTTTTCCTGGGCCTCTACAGGTATTACCATAGATGTGAAACTATCATGATGCATTTGAAACCAAGAAATTTTTCTTATCCATCTTTGGACCCTAGTGCCTAGTTCGGTGCTCATGAAACTGCAGGTACTCCACAAATGCTTGATGAAGAAATCACATTATCTGGAAGTCTGTATAAAAAATAGCCTATCATGGGCTAAAGAAATAAAGTCCTAGAATTTGAACATCTGAAGAAATTTCAGGATGAGTTTGGAGATATCCAGCCACCTCATTTTAAAGACAAGAAAACTGGGACCCAGAGAAGTTAGAAGACTTGCCCAAGATCTCCCAGGAAAGGAGCTGATAGAATCAGGACTGGAACCACAGTTGTTGACTCTTATTTTCTTCTCTTTCACGTCACTGTTTTAAAATGTAGGTTTCTAGGTGCCTGGGTGGCTCAATAGGTTAAGCAGCTGACTCTTGATTTTGGCTCAGGTCATGGTCTCATGGTTCATGAGTTTGAGCCCTGCATCAGGCTCTCCACTGACAGTGTGGAGGCTGCTCGGATTCAATCTCTCTCCCTCTCTCTCTGCCTCTCCCTTCCTGCCTCTCTCTCTCTCTCTCTCTCTCTCTCTCAAATAAAGTAATTAATTAAAGAAATTAAAATGGAGGTTTCATTATTATTCAGATAAGGCCAGGCCAACAGATATGGAGACAACTGCCATTGCAAAGATAATTTGTCAGAGTAACAGATCCAAAGAGAAGTGGCAGGGCATGGCTTGGGGGGGCGGGGTAGGGGGAAGTCACACAGGGAAATAGCAGGGTGGGTCAGGAGGCAGAAGGATCAGAAAAAAAATGGTAAAGAGCCTTTGGTATAGTTTCCACAGGTAAAACCAGGTAAGGCAGAGTCAGTGGACTGAGGATTGACTAGTTTGAATCAACTGAGGGGCTCTGAAGTACAGGGGCTGGCCCTGTTGTCTGATCCCTGGCCCTGGGGGGAAAGGGTAGGGGGATAGTGGCCCAGAGTGTGAGAGCCGAACAGAGAAGGTGGTGAGGAGTGTGAGCTCTGGATCAGTCAGTCTGTGTATGTGTGAAAGCACATTCCCAGCTAAGATGTTTACTGTTTCTAGGAATTAGTTAACCCCTGAGGGAGGCAGTCCCTCCAAGGTCATCAAGGCCTCAGATAGCAAAGCATCAAAATACAGAAATAAAAAGGTGTGCTGAATATACTCACCATGCTAAGATCGTAAGTCTTCATTGCATTAAAAACTCGGCTTGGGCCTTGGTAGGTTTGTCTGCCTTCTCTTCAACACCGTGCAATAAAATAATGAGAAAAGGGGGCTTGCACGTAAAGTTAAGGATTCTGGATCCTCAGAGCTATGAAAAATGGCTTTTGGATCATAATCTAGACAATCTTTTTTGATTATTTATCTAAAACTAAAAGCAGGAAATGATTCATTTGATTCCTGCCAATCCTGGCGCATTGCCACTTTCGGCTCAGGAAGAGCCGGCTTCCCTTGGCAGTCCTCACTTGCAGGATGATGAATGAAGTTCTATGTTTGGTGCTAGCTAAAATTTTATAGGGTCTAAAAAAGCAATTTATACATGCTTCAGGAGGTGGCTATATTTTTTCTTTTTTAGATAGCTCTTAGTCACAGCAGGGTACTTAATATACATATATCACATTGAGGGGCCATTTTACAGGAGAAATGAAACTTTGCCCTGCATGTTGATAAACATGTTCTGGGCTTCTACAAGCCTTATGCATGCTCAGAATCCAGCAAATATATATATTATCTGAATTCTCAATTTTCCCAGTTATTTTCACACATCAAGAATCCATGACCCTCAATGCGATATTATGGAAAAGAGAAATCGTCAGGCTAACAAAACATTTTCTCGGTTCCAAGAGTCAGTGTTGTTATTCACAAACAGACAGGGCCAGTTCTCTCCTCTTGGGAGTCTCCAAGCATGGGTTGAATGGTCTTGCATGCTAACCAGTCAGTCTAAGTTGTCAAGGGTCAAAGCTAACTCAAAGAAAGTGGCCGTGGGCCAAACCACCCACTTACTCTAAGTGATGAGCAATCTAAACATTTCACAACCCACGAAGCCTTATCCATACCACTTTTCATTGAGTTTTTGGTTTATTTTTTTTCTCATAAGTAGGTATCTGGTTTGAAACCTCTGAGCACTGGTCTTTCTTAAATCAAGTTTCAAGATACTCTTGAGATTATCTTTCCAGTGTCCATCATGATAAGAGTGTGATTAGCCTTCTTCCCTTTCATTTCTGAATGCATGTCATTACAAAGCACTCTGAAAGAAGTCTGAATAGGAGGACTGAGGACCAGCACTGATATATATTGGCTAAGGGCCTCAGGCAAATTACTTCACCTTCACCATCTTCATCTGTAACATAGGAACATAATATTTATCCACTCTTTAAAAAGGTTATGTAATAATATGGGGAAGGCTTATGATCATTTTTACTGAAAGTGTAATATATAAAATATGTACTTAGAGAGGCATTTACATTTGTGGAAAGGCTGCTGCAAGTTCATTAAAACCCCATCCTTGTCCTTCTGGGCTCTCAACCACACTACATTGCTCAGCCTTTCTTGGAAAGGTTAGTTGTAGCCACATTACTCACTTATTGCTTAACATAATACTAACTTACAGTGGACTTTTAGACAAAGAATTGTAAGAGAAAGTGATGTGGCTACTTTTAGATCTTCCTATGAAAATTTCCTTGAAGTTCCTCCAGCCCTTTTTCCCCCGAGTCAACATTTTTGGAAGCCTGGGCCCAAGATGGAAGAGCCACAAGATGGCAGGAGCCTGGGCCTCTGAATCATCAATGGGAGAGAAGAGTCCCCCAATTGGAAATGTTCATTTGAACTTTACCTGAGGGAGAAATAAAATTTTATTGTGTTAACCTATTGATATTTGGAAGTTTCTCTATTACTGCACATAGCAATATGTTAACTAATATACAATAGTCTTTAAAGTGTATATATAAGAAACTATAAAATATAAAGCCAGAGGATATTTTATCAATGTATTTAGGTGGTAAGACAGCAAGTATATTTTTATTTTCTTAATCCTCTCTTTATTCTGAATTGTTCAAATCTTCTCTAAGAAATATGTATTGATATTATAATTTCAAAAAATTATCTAAAGGAAAAAAATAGCCTCCCTAATCTGGCCATTGTCTGGGCAGGTATACTCTCATTTCCCATTCAATCAACAAGTGCAACTTATACTTCTACCTGGTACCAAGTTTTGTGCTAACTGTTGAGATACTAAGATTAATAAAATATTACCCCAATAGGCCTCAAAGAATCCACAGCATATCAAGGATTACAGCATACAGTGAAAAAATCCAGCTACTCTGAGAACAGAGACTGAACCCAACCAGTGCAGTATAGATAAGACCTTCTAAATGGAGGGATGCCTGCACAAAGCTGTAAACAGAGTAAGGTGGGAAAAGGCGTTAAAAAAAAGGCACAGCACTGACAAACAGCATGATGTGTGCCAAGTAGTTAGCTATAGATGCAGCCTAAAATTCCAGTCAAAGTTTTAGACCTACAACTTTTAGTTATTTTTGTTTCTGCAGCGCTTAATACAATGCCTGGTATATAGTGAGTGTACAGTAAATATTTGTCGAATAAATAATTAAAAACAAACATATCTGCCAAGTGGTTATCTAGGCTTTTGCTTATACACCACATGTAATAGTGAGCATTTTGTGATGCTTTCCACTCCATGTCCAGGCAGCTCTGGCCACAGGAAAGTCTTCCTTGTATTAAGCCAACCCAAAACCCCATTATACCAATGAGTATATTTACATAAGGGAGCAGGGTCAGTGGCAGTGTGATGGTCTAAAAAGATGAAGGATAAAGGGATCAATGTGGGGAGAAAAAATACAGAACAACGGGTCTACTTCCACTTTGTTTTTACTTAAAAGGACTCTTATATGTTTCTCACATGCAGCTCCGTAGAGTATTGGACTTGTGTGTTCACATTTTCCAGCACTTGCTAGATGCTCTACAAGCACCTTGTCTACTTGATCTCATTTATTCCTCTTCACTGCTTGCTGAGCTCTGCTCAAGTGGGAAAATCCATGTCTGATGGATAAGGAAACGAAGATAAAGTTGAAGTGATCAATTAGTGATGCAGCCAGGATCTGAAGCTCTGTTTTCCTGCCCTAGTCCATGGGCTACAAGACAGCCTTTCTCCCGAGAGCCACTGCAGTTATTGCTACAGGGGAAACTTTGGGCAGATGTTGTTGCACTGGGTAGACTCTGCCTGATCACGAGCTGAACTGAGCAAGCTGTAGGCCCTGTGGCTGGTGAAGCTGGTTTTCCCGTGGCTTGCTACTTAACAAGGCAGTAAAGTGCTTTAACTCAAGTGGGAATCATGGTGGAGTTCGGGATCCGCAGCAAGGCCAACAGGAAGGTAATTTTGGAAAGGCATATAGTGTTAGGTCTCTGGGTGCAAGAGTTCAACTACTGAGAGCCTGGAAGTGCTCTTATTACAATAGCCAGGAGCCAGGGCTTATTCCTGGCAAAGTCAGGAAGCCTCACTTGATGTGGACTCCTAAAACACCTCGAATTTGACTGTCTAAAAGCCTGACACTTCTGCTTCCAACAGGACTGACTGATCAAGTGGCTCCAGCCGTGAGAACAGGAGGTGAGTAGTGGCAGGGAGCATGCTGCCATGGGCTCTGGCTCCTGAACCTCCAATCCCCGAAAGTCCTAGTCCTAAAGCTCACCTTCCTCGCTGTTCCTCCAATGTGCCCTTCCATTTGGCATAAAATCTCACCCTATTTCACAGCCCAGCAGTACCCACTGGCTGGGAGAACATAGTCAGAGATAAGAAACATGGCTTTGCCAAGACATTCTGGAAGAAACAAAGCCCCGGTGTGTGCTGCAACCCCCTAGTCAGTACCTTCCCACCAGGAATGGAAAGCTCAGTGTGTCTGAGAATTCACAATTCATTCAAAAATGAAAGGGGATCATATTCATAATCATGATAAGCCCTTATACTTGCAGAGAGTGCTTGAGTCCATAATAGCTTCCTTATTCACTGTCCAATTTGCTCTTTAATACACATGGTGGGCAGAGCAAGTGTTATCATATGCATTATATAGTTAGACACGCTGAAGCTGAGACATTAAATGGAGTGCATTTTTAATCAATATAATTTTACTTTTACACTGTTATGGCTTGAATTATGTCCTTTGAGAAAAGAATTTCTGAAATTTGAAGCCCCCGGCATCTAGGAATGGGACCTTATGTAGAAATAGGGTCTCAGGGGCACTTGGGTGGCTCAGTCAGATAAGTTTCCAAGTTTGTCATGATCTCAAGGTTCGTGAGTTCGAGCCCCACATCAGGCTCTGTGTTGACAGCCCAAAGCCTGGAGACTGTTTTTGATTCTTTCTCTCCCTCTCTCTTTGCCCCTCTCCCCTGCTCACACTCCGCCTCTGTCCCTCTCTCAAAAATAAACAAACATTAAAAAAAAGAAAAAGAAAAAGAAACAGGGTCCTTACCCATGTGATTACTTAAAATGAGGTGATATCATACTGGAGTAGGGTGGGTGCCCAATCCGGTGTGACTGGTGTCCTTATAAAATACTGCCATGCAGGGGAAGCTTGCCGTGTGAAGACAGAGGCAGAGACCAGAGTCGTGCTGCCACAGCCAGTGAGTACCTGCAATCACCCGAAAGTGAAAAAGGCAAGGTGTGACCTTCCCTAGCGGCTTTGTGAGGAGACCCTGCCCTACCTACACCTTGATTTCAGACCTCTTACGTACAGGACTGAGAGAGAATACCCTGAGGAGGCATCATCAACATCATCAAATATCACATCTTTAATCAGACAAAAACTGAAAATCTGACCTTTGGGTTGGGCAATCAGGAGTCTGACAATAAGCTTTGCAAGGTAACTTTCAGTGGAGTAAGGGAAGTTCTTGCCTCCTTGGAAGTGAGCGGGGTGAATGAAACGTGAAGTAGTAGAGACACCCAGGGACTGCTGACTCGTTTCCAGAAGCCTCCCTGTGGAGAGAGGCAAGGGGATCAAAAGGAAAATGGGGAGAAAAGGTGGAGAGGCATCTAAGTAATGGGTAGAAGTGCACGCACCGTCTAAGAGTGAAGAATCGGTGCATTGAGCTGGAGCAAGGTCCGGGAGGAGAGGCATTGGGCACAGCACCCTGGGAGATGGGTGAGGGTTGTTTCAGAGGAGAGGCAGGGTCAGGACCAACCTTGTGAGCCTATAACCTCTGCAGTTCAGAAGGACCCTGTGCTTCATTTAAAGCTCTGTGCTTCTGGTCTTACAATTCTTACTAATGGTATCCTTGATTTTCTGTTTGAAGCGGAGCATGTGCTGGGGGCATGGAGCCTGGCACGCCAGCTGTCTCACCTCCCCGGGATGGATAGCGAGTGCCCCCGGGGAGTCCCAGGTGCCTCCCGGAGTGTTCTTGTGCATCCCGCACGCATATCCACCTGCCGCACACGGTGGAAAGCTGGTTGTTTGGTAGGGAGGCCATGTTTACATCACCCTCTTGTCCCAGGGTAGTGGCCAGCTCTGACCCAGGCTGGCAGCGCCAGACTCGCTTCATGGACAACACAGTGAAGACCCCTAGTCCACCCCGACCAAGTATTAAGTGAGTTCCACCATGGAGTTTACCATCACTTGGGGGTCACCTGTCCACTGTGACACCTGTCCACAGGCCAGGGGAGAGGGACAGAGATTGACTTCCCTGCTTGGGTTTTCATTTTGCCCTGTGCCTTGCAAAGCCTGTCGCCAGCCCTGAGGGAAGGCTGGAAGGAAGAATGTTTTTTATCCTAGGATTCAAAAGACAAAAGCATTGGTGGCCATGATCCGCATGATAAGAAAAGTCCACCTGCCAGCCTCCGTCTCTCAGGTACAAAACCAGGACAATGGCTAAAGCAGGGTGTTGGGTGGAAACAGGACACCGAAGCTGAGTGAGGACTTGAGATGAGAGATCCCAGCACAGGTGAAGCGGCCACACCTCACCCAATCCTTCCTCAGAGCATAAATACCTGAAAGAACAGAAGAAAAGGCTACTTTGGGGAGAGGGAGGAGGGAGAAGAAGAAGAAAAAACAAAAACAAAAAACAAAAACAAATAACTCCCCAAGGCTTAAGTATCTCTTTATCTATACACAGAGTAGGTTTCCAACTAGCTTTACACCAGAAACTTCCTTTCAATGTTTAGAGGGGCCAACTCTTTTTTTTCCACCCTCTGAATGTTTTAAGGAATATTTTAAAATAATTAATCATAAGGCACATTGGGTTTCCCTCACTCATATATCAGAAGTTCCATAAATATCCCGGTAGGTTTTGTTGACAGATTGATGGAGCCTGGATTGCCACGGGCTAAGCTCCCTTCATATCTGTCTGTCATGTGCCTGACTCGCAGCCCCAGGAGGGAGAGCGCACAGGCCATGCTCTTTCGTGCTCAAAGACGGGAGGAGAAAGCTTGTGTAGTTCCGACTCGGCCAAGTCCGCCCCCCATCCCCTTGCCCCCCGCGTTGCCCGGTGGACTCCTCTATGAGATCACTAAACTGCCTTCTGTCTGCACGACTTGAGTTATTATTCCCCCTGCGGTCATTTGCGGGAGTGGAGGACGTTCATGGACACCGGGGGATTCTCACTTCAAATAAAGCATATCTTCTCTCAATTAGAAATGGGAAGAAGGAAAGGCGAACGTATGTGTGAGGGGGACCTGAGGGCAGGGACCCAAGTCTCAGGCCCCCAGCTCCAAGGATGAGTCATGCTCCGTGAGCTCAGGAGCTGAACGGGCTCCAGAGCCTTCTCCGTGGGCCGCCCCTGGATCTTAATTAAAGTCTCCTGTATTCCCACATGGATGGAGCGAGGTGGCTGCTCATTAGAGACGCCAGGGTGAGTGTGCGCTGGGCCAATAGCAATCCAATTATAGGAACTCTTGTGCTTGCAGTGTGATCTGGACTCGGCTCCTGAGGCTTTGCTTCTCGCTGCTGGCACCTGCTCGCGCTCCCCTCGGGTCTATCCCTGGCTCCCTGCTGCAGGTAGAGCCAAAAACTTAAGCCTTTCCTAAGGCAGGCTTGGCAGTAGAGAGGCCCTAGCATGAAGTCACGTTCGCCAGCCTTCCCAGGGCATTCCTGGTATGAGAGCTGCCTCACAAAGGAACCTTCAGTGATAAGTTAATTCTATTGAGAGGCGGCCAGAAAATCGGTCAGGCCTCCAAAAGCTCCTAGGCTACCAGAAGTGTGTTGGCTGCATTTCCCCACAAGTCAGGGGAGTCTCAGAGTCCAAACAGACCTTGGGAGAAGGGCTTTACTTTGTTCAGAGAATTGAATCACAGAGAGGTTGTGTGACTTGCCAAAGTCACACACAGCAAGTGACTGTCTGGGTTCAAATGTGGGCTCATCTGATTCCAAACGCAAGCTTTTTTCCAATGACCAGAGAGTCTCAGAAACTCACCTCCTTAAAGATGCTTCAGTGCTTTTAGACAAAGTGTTTTCCATCAAAATCTAAAAGATCTTTTACTAAAAATGTTTAATTATTTTTAAAATTCCAGTCACAAATAAGCATATCTCCTTCTCTATTTTCTTAAATGAGATTCCTCATCATATTTCTGTGCAAAGATGTTTGAATATTATTATACTGAACTGTGACATCTGTGTGTTTGATGAAGATGAAGGGAATCAGTAGGTTGAATTACAACTGGCCAAAAATACTGTAAAATTTGAGAAGACATGACTAGTTTAAGGTCCAAGAACTAGGAATGTGTCCCCATTAGAAGTGCTCCCCTCAGGCTGGAGGAGAGCTGGCTTTGAGATCTCACAGTCTCAGGTGGAAGGGAGATGCTTGACCAAGGTCACACCTTTTCCTGAGATGTAGCTCCTGTCCCATCACTGGCCTGTGGAAGGGGAGGGGTGGTTCCAAAGTGCCAGCCCAGCTTCGACCCATGTGGGATTAGCTCAGACAGTCCACCTTCTTCCATTCAGTTCCCCTCCTCCACCCCCCACCCTCCCCTGAAACCACCTGCATGCAAAACACAGTCTCAGAGTCTACTTGCAGAGAACCCCACCTAAGACAGGACACAGGAAGACCTGTATCACTTAAAATTATAAGATCTGTCATTGAAGGACTGTTCTTAAATAGAAAAAAAGTGTTAAGTACAATATACAGTGATTTATAATAATAAAAAAGGTAGCTAAGTAGTTATTTAATAAATATACATCTATATATATGCACATCTATTTATTATAGATCTTTAAATTATATCAAATGCTATATCCTTCAACTATGTGTACACATAGTATTCTAGTTTTTTAAGTTGAAACGTAATTTTGAATAGACATAAGCATTATTTTTTAATTAGATGGGGATACATTTTTTTAATGTTTGTTTATTTTTGAGAGATAGAGACAGAGACAGAGTGCGGGGGTGGGGGGGCAGAGAGAGAAAGACAGACACACAGAACCCAAAGCAGGCTGCAGGTTCTGAGCTGTCAGCACAAAGCCCAGCACGGGGCTTGAACTCACAAATGGTGAGATCATGACCTGAACTGAAGTCAGACGCTGAACCAACTGAGCCACCCAGGTGCTCAGACCCAAGTATTATTAATTAGATTGTGTCTTATTAAGATCAACAATCACACCTGAAAAAATATTGCATTTTGGTTCCCTATTAACCAAGACACTCCCAATCACCACAGGGCACCTATATAATGCCATGAGTGAGTAAGTCCTTTTCCAATGCAAATATCCCACATCACTGGTAAAGATTCAGCACTCAGAAAGGAAGAGATGGAAGAGCTGGTGTTACTTCTGTTCCTATTAGTACAAGAAATATCAGAAATAAATCTGACAAAATCTGTTAAAATTGAGTGAAAGAAGGGCACCTGGGTGGCTCAGTCAGTTAAGCATCTGACTCTTGGTTTGGACCCAGGTCAAGATCTAACAGTTCATAGGACTGAGTCCCATGTTGGGCACTGCTCTGAGAGTGTGGAGCCTGCTTGAGATTCGCTCTTTCCCTCTCTCCCTCTGCCCCTTCCCCTCCTTTCAAAAAAATAAATAAACTTAAAAAAAATTGAGTGAAGGATAATAAGCATCAGACTTCTCTCTGTGTTTGAAATATTTTACAATCAAAATACATAATTTTTAAGTGTATTTACTTCCAAGTTGGATCTCAGCATTGCAGCAATACCCATAAAACATATCTGATTATTGATCCTGCCATTGGCATGGTGCCCAACATGTCACTTGTCATCAGCTCTCATCATCCCCGTGTTTTCCAGATTACAAACAATGTAGAATCACAAGTTGGAGATAGAGTGTCCCTGTGAAGTAGCCAGCTCTTTTCTCCTCTATCTGCCCTTTCTTCCTTTCTTCCTTAGAAATATAAACACCAGTAGTTACTGAGTAAAAGGTGGTCTGGAATAGATCAATTTTCCCCCACTCCTTGAAGCTAAGTGTGGCCATGTGATCAAGGTTTAACCAATGGGATACATGTAGCTTCCTGGAGGTGTCTTCAAGATGAAGACATAGCCCTTTCTCTTTTTCCTGTTGGTTAAAATGAGGAAATGGTGGCTGGAGCTCATGTTGCCATCTTGGACAATAAGAAGGCATCCTAAGGATAGTGAAGTGGCAAGACAGAGAGTCATGGTGCCAGGCAATTATGGTGCCTGAGCCCTGGACCCAATTCTCTGTTTAACTAAACAAGAAAGACTGGTTTATCTTCATAAAATCACTATGTTTAGGAAAATTAAAGTCATCTGTCTTGTGTAGATGAACCTAGTCATAATAAAAATAATCACTAAAAATCCCATCATTTCCAGAATGGGCCACACTTAATTTATTCTGAGAGATGACACAGTCTTAATTTGAAAACTTCCAAAGAGGTAGAAATCACAAATACATGCTAAGTAAGGCACTTAATCATCATAAAGTGTACTTTTGTCATGCATTCCAATGAATCAGAATCTGAGAGGTTATCATGAAGTCACATGAATGATGATTTGTTTGCATCTGTGTACATGGAATGTATTAATGTAGAAATTAATAAAACCGCTTGTATTATTATCTTGATTCATTACTTCTTTTTATTTTACAGACCAGTTTTTCACACTAGATCATAAATTGCTTGAGAATACAGCTAGATAACAAGGTTTTGTGCATGATGAATGTTTAAGGAATGTTTTTAGATTATTTATAAAAGTTCTAATGATATTGTAGAATTTAGTATTTAATAAGTAAGCCTGGAATTTATTTTTAATGTCCCACTCAGAGGTTTGAGCCATTTAGTCAGGTCACTAAAAGCAAAAAATATGCATTTGGATTAGGAGAAAGACAATGATTCTGAATTTTAGTAACATCATACTCCCATGTAATTCCCCTCATCCCCTCACCCCAACTTTTGGCCAAAGAGTAAGAAGCAGGTCAAGCCTTCAGGTAAAGATTAGACTGAACAAACATTAGTATCATTTTATCCGAATACCTCACTAAAAGAAAAAAGAAAGTAATATTTTAAAGGATAGAACCACAAGGATAAATAAAGTTAGAAAAAGAAAACAATAGCCACAGAATTTTGGTAGTTGGGAAACAGAAGAATAAGTAATAACTGACCTGAAAGATACCATGGTACTTCTATCACGATCAAGAATTAGCATTTCAGGACCCCCATGGAAATGGGCATCAATGTGGAGGTGAAAATGGTTGAAAATCTCTTCGTGAAGCCACTGGATCTCCATATGTTCTCCACCATTCCAACTCTGTCAGTAAATGCAGGTTTTTTCTCTAGGGAAGGTAAAATAGAAGGTATATGAACCACAGGGCACCAAGCAAAAATTAGATTTGGTTCTCTGAAAGCAAAGAGATGACATGAACGTTTATTCTCCTGGGGTCTTAGGTCTCTAGAAGCCAGATCTTTATCTTCTAGGCATGATGCTAAAAGACTCTCTTTAGGAAAACCGACCAACCCAAGAAAAATTATCTAAAGCTACCTGTATCAGAGATGCCCTCCTGTGAAAAGCTGAGCTATTATCCGGGAACTAATAATGAGGACCAGGGTCAGTTACCCCAGCCATGTGCCTCAGACCAATCCAAAAATGAATTAGGCATCATATTGCTCAAAAGGGACTCCTGAAGCTGGAAGAAAATGCATAAATGTCTTCAAATTGCTCAGGGAAAGTGATTTCCAACTGTGATGGTTAATTTTATTTGTCAATATGATTAGATCATACGGTGTCCAGATATTCAGTCAAATGTTATTCTGAACAGTTTCTGCAAGGATGGTTTTGGATGAGATTAACATTTAAACTGGTGAACTGAGTAAAGCAGATTGCTCTTCCTAATGTGGGTGGGATTCATCTAACCAGCTGAAGGCCTGAATATGACAAAAAGGTCGACCCTCCTGTGAGTAAGAGAGAATTCTTCCTTTTTTTAGAGGCAGCAGAATTCCACTGCATTTAAACTGAGGCACTAGCTTTTTTGCTTTCTTCAGACTCAAACTGAAACATGAGCTCTTCCCGAGTCTTGAGCCTGCTGTCCTTTAGGTAGGAACTATACTGTTGGCTCTTCTGGTTCTCAGGTCTTTGGACTCAGATGAACTAAACCATTGGCTTTCCTGGGTCTTCAGCTTACCGACTCGTTCTGAAGATCTTGGAACTTGTCAACCTCCATAATTACATGAGCCAATTTATAATAAATTTGTCTATCTATCTATCTGTCCATCTATCTATCCATCCATTATCTGTTTATCTATCAATCCATCCATTCATCCATCCATTCATCATCCATCCATCCATCCATCCATCCATCCATTATCTATCTATCTATCTTTCTATCTGTCTGTCTATCTGCACATCCTACTGGTTCTCTTTTTGTAGAGAACTCTAATATACCAACTTAGGCAATGAAATATCACTTCAGTGTGAATAGAGAATAATGACATGTTAGATACCCCCAAAATTTACCTCCTTTTCTCCTTTTCTCAGAAACCTAGAAAAATAGGGTCTCCACTAAAGAGAACTGACCAAAAATGCAGCCATCATGAATGTGGGAAACGAAGACACCAATACAAAAGACAAGGTATTCCTAGAATGATGCTTTAGGAGAGTCCCAGTAACAGTTCTGGAAAGCAGCTAGTCCACTTGAATAAACCAAAAGGCTCAAACCAAGATATCTCCCAGGTGATAAAAATGGAATGCTCCACACATTTGACTGTGGTGAGAGGAGATTCAGCAAATTGAGAGAGAGCTTGAGGAAGATTTATTAATAAAGTATATTTTAGAAACCAACCAACCAATCAAATAGAGTACCACGATAGAAGGAAGGAAAGTATTTATAATTGCCAAAGGGCTCAGTAACTATAAACACTGAATTTTGTTTTATCTCAAATTATGGCATAACTATAGGTTATGAAAATACCAACATTCGAATATTTGCCATTTGACAATGGCAATGTCATAGAGTTCAACCTAATATGATAGAAAGTTATGGATGGACAATGGTTAGAAATGCACCTATGGGTCAAGAGAAGGCATGAAAGAGAAAACTGTGTCCTCATCTTCCATCATAGGGAATCAGTCCATCATAGGGAATCTGAAACTAACAAATCCAGAAACAATAGGGTAAGCACATTATCTAGATTTATGGAAGCAAATATCCAAAGGAAACCAGAAAAATGGCGAGAGCTTCTGTAGTGGGAAAACCACACTCTCCCTGTCCCATTGAGCTGTGTGCGTCTTCCAACTACACTGTCCACATAACTGTAATGAAAATTAAAGCGAAAACATGACTAAAAACAGGAGCCAGGAAAAAACAAGACCTTCTGCCTCTAATACTGTAGCAAAACAATTAGAGCCCTTATGCTTGGTAGATCCAAAGAGGGTTAAAGTCCACAGACTTCAGATTAGCCAGAGGATCAACTCTATGCATTCACTTCAATTTCTTCTCATGACCTTTTGTTGTACGCTCAAAACAGTCTTGCCTATAAAGGGGCACGTGTTTATATATCCAAGCAGAACTTTCACAAGAAATATAAATAGTTTGTGATTGTTGAAGGAAACATTTATAGTTAATAATTAATTAAGTCAAAATGAAAACCTGAGCTAGACTAAACAATGATGGAGAATGCTAAAGAATCAGTGAAAACAAATCATAATTCTACAAAAGTGTGTTTTCCTGAATATTTTGTTTAAAATTGGGTGCCCCACTTAAATATATTGTTTGTGCTAATATTATAATTTCTGTGCTTAACTCCTTTTTTTTAAGAAAAAGCACACTTGAGTGTTAAAGCAGTCATATTTATCTCCCCATTGACCGAGATTATGATACTTCCATAGATTCACATTACAGAACAATAACTAGGTCAAAACAAGAGAGTGTATCCAAACTAATACAAAATATCCAGCAGAAAACAGTGTTCCTCCTTAATGGACAAGCAAATACAAATCTATGAAGAATTGGAAAATATTATCAATGTAAAGGTACTTTGATAAGTGTAACATGATGATTAATTGGTCTACAGGAAATGACTCCTTGAGGATAACATTTTCAGTGGAACAGTAGAGGCTGAAGCCAAACTGCAGAAGGCTAACAAATATGTAGGCTATGAGGAGTTTATATATCAAGTATAGAGAACACTCATGACATTTTACCATAAAGGGATAAGCAAAATAATAGCAGCAGGAAGATATGGGATCAATAAAGTTGGTTTTTACCTCTTCTATTTTAATTAAAAAATTTTTTAACGTTTATTCATTTTTGAGAGACAGAAAGAACAGACCATGAGCTGGGGAGGGGTAGAGAGAGAGAGGGCGACAGAATCCAAAGCAGGCTCTGGGCTCCGAGCTGTCAGCACAGATCCCAACGTGGGGCTTAAACTCACTGACTGCAAAATCACGACCTGAGCTGAAGTTGGACACTCAACCGACTAAGCCACTCAGGTGCCTCTCTTCTGTTATAATTTTAAGATGAATTTTCTTTTGGATGCATTTAAACTCAGAAAAACAATCCAAAATATAAAGAGCAATTCAACTTACATTGGAAAGAAAAAAAGGAGAGAGAGGTAAGGAAGAGAGAGAGAGAGAGCAAGAGAGGATGAATGGATGGAGTTTTGAGCATTTACACCAGGTGCTGGTAGGCATCCGTGTTTCAGATGAGGAAACAGATTGAGAGAGACCATGCAGTAGCTGAAACAGGATTTAAAATCCAGTCTGACTCCAAGTAGATCATGTGCATGAATCCCATGCCTTTGTACCTAATGGGTACACAATTACTCAGAGCTGACACTCAGCTCTTTTGGAAGTAAGGGAAATTTCAAAGTAGATATCTATACCACTTGTCAGTTATCCAATTAAACCATTTCTAAAAACCTAGATTTGAATGAGAGGAGTTTGGTCAGAACTGACCATCAGTGCATATAAAAGGGTATAAAAACCAGAACAAATATGTTGGGAAATGCTCCTCTCAGCCCTTCAAGCAGCTCCCATCTTCACAGCAAGAATGCACACATTTACTTAACATATAGGAGCCCCTTGGTGTTGGTTACATTTCTACAACAAAAGGGAAGTCAGCACAGACAAAAACTATTAATGCATCCGGCAGACGCATTTACTTCTGCATTTCTGAGCTATTCCTTGGCCTCTGCTGAAGGTGCCCCTGAGACATCTCAAGCAACACAGTGAAAGGTGAAACTACACACAGCAGATTTGTTAAACCAGGCTAGCACATTCAGAAGGAAATATCACCCCCAAATAGCACTGCCATTAGCAAACAATATAATATTTATTAAGCACTCTACTGCCTGGAATACCCTCTTGTAACTAGTAAAGATTAGGAGTTAAAGGCCATAGGAAACATGAATTTTCCTTTTGTAAATGCAGACAGGGAGCTCTTTATAGTTTTGCATAAGCTGAAGTAGTGCATACTCTCTCAGAGAGCTATCATTTTCCACATCACCTCAACACTGAGTCATTCAAGTTCCCAGGGTCCCTGGGAGATGTCATACTGGCTCTCCTATTCTTCAGGTCTTTCTCCATATCTAAACACAATTCCCCTTTCAGGAAGTGGAAACTGTTGGGAGTGAGTGGCGTCGAGGTTCTTCGAGGATATGTGTGTGTGGTTCAGCTCTATTCCCAACACCTCCAGAGATAGAAGTTGGCCCTGCCTGGCACATGGGAGGTACCTAATAAATGCTTTTTGAAATTATGAGTGAATGCTTCGATGGACAAATGAATGGATGTCGTAGCATCAACAATGGAGTAGAGATGAACGCAGAACAAAGATACCTGAGACGGAAGTTAGGAGATTCTGGTTCTAGCCTACAACAACTCAGTAAAATCAAGGACTTGGTAAGTTCTTTATAGATTTTAGATATTAGTCCTTTATCTGATATGTCATTTGCGATGATCTTTTCCCATTCCGTTGGTTGCCTATTCGTTTTGTTGGTTGTTTCTTTTGCTGTGCAGAAGATTTTTATCTTGATGAGGCCCCAATAGTTCATCTTTGCTTTTAATTCCCTTGCCTTTGGAGACATGTCGAGTAAGAAACTGGTGCGTCTTAGGCCAAAGAGGCTTTTTCCTGCTTTCTCCTCTAGGATTTTGACGGTTTCCTGTCTCACATTCAGATCTTTTATCCATTTAGAATTTATTTTTGTGAGTGGTGTAAGAAAGTGGTCTAGTTTCATTCTTTTGCATGTTGCTGTCCAATTCTCCCAGCACCATTTTTTAAAGAGGCTGTCTTTTTTCCATTGGATACATTTTCCCGCTTTATCAAAGATTAGTTGGCCATATACTTGCGGGTCCATTTCTGAGTTTTCTATTCTATTCCATTGGTCTATGTGTCTGTTTTTGTGCCAAATCATGGAAAGAGACCAAGTGCCCATCAATTGACGAATGGATAAAGAAGTTATGGTACTTATATACAATGGACTACTACGTGGCAATGAGAAAAAATGAAATCTGGCCATGTGTAGCAACATGGATGGAACTGGAGGGTATTATGTTAAGTGAAATAAGTCAGTCAGAAAAAGACAGATACCATATGTTTCCACGAATAGGTGGACTTTGTGAGACTAAGCAAAAACCAGGGGGAGGGGAAGAGGGGAAAGGAAAAAAAGACACAGAGAGGGAGGGAGATAAAACATAAGAGACTCTCAAAGACTAAGAAAAAACTGACGGTGAGGGGGATGAGGGAGGGGGGAGAGGGCGTGATGGGCATTAAAAATGGCACATGTTGGGATGAACACTGGGTGTTATATGTAAACCAATTTGAAAATAAACTATTATAAAATTTAAAAAAAATCAAGGAACTTGAACTTATTTTCTTGTTGATGTCTAACTATCAAGGCAGGCTAGATGTATGGAATACACACCACCCTCCAGAAGCTTTCAGCCAGAGACTGATGACAGATGATTTAAAAATACTTTGGTTTTGGGGTACCTGGGTAGCTCAGTTGGTTAAGTGTCAGACTTCAGCTCAGGTCATGATCTCATGGTTCAAGAGTTCAAGCACCACACTGGGATTGCTGCTGTCAGCACAGAATCTACTTCAGATCCTCTGTCTCCCTCTCTCTCTGCCTCTCTCCTGCTTACTCTCTCTCTCTCTATCTTGAAAATAAATAAACCATTAAAAAAATACTTCAGTTCCTTCATCCCTCAGATGTGAGGTGCCCCATCCACTTTTATGTTCCTAACCAGGGTCTACCTTGATATCCAAAGTTCTCTCTTCCAATTTTATGTCCACCATGTGTATACCTCCACTGGGATGTTGTCCGAGCCTTTAAAACTTAACCTACCAAATCAAATTATCTTTCTCTCTTTTTTAAGATTTTTAATCTTAATTGTTGCATGCATCATTCAATCACCCATCCAACTGAAAAAATTGGGATTCATTTTTGACCTTCTCCTTTCATTGGCTCTGTGCTCAGCCACACCGTTCTTTATGCTGCATCATGCTCCTGACTTTACCTCTTAAGGTAGAGACACCTTTTAAGGTTTCTCTAGATCAGCCCCTCTTTCTCCATCTTTACTATCAGGAACATTAGCTTGACTTACCTGGATTACTGTAGCACACTCATAACTTCCTTTCCTGCTTATGGTATTGCTGTTCCCCCCACCCTCCACCCATCCTCTGCACTGTACTCCTAACTGCTTCAGTGCTTCCTCCTTCTTCCTTCCTGCTCTTTTTGCCCACAGTTCAGATGCTCTGTGAGCCAGCCTCCAAACCTCATTGCTGCAATTTATGGGCTAGTAAATACTGAACGGTTTGTTGTTTCTCTATCCCACAAAGTTATTTGTTTGTTTGTTTTGTTTGTGCTTAAATATTTTGTTTTCCTTGCTGGAATACTTTCGCATCTTTTGTCACCTTGGTATTATCTTTATTCTTCAGGATTTAGAACATCCATGTTTCCTTTGAGAAGACCTTTTTAACACAGACCCAATGCTATATTGAGTTGCCATTCCTCTATGCTTATATAGTATTCTAAACATCATATTGAAATTACCTGTTTCAGGGAGCCCGGGTGGCTTAGTCAGTTAAGTGCCCAACTCTGATTTTGGCTCAGATCATGATCTCATGGTTCGTGAGTTCAAGCCTGACATCAGGCTCTGAGCTGGTAGTGCAGAGCCTGCTTGGGATTCTCTCTCCCTCTCTCTCTGCCCCTCCCCTAATATCTCTTTCTCTCTCTCTCTCTCTCTCTCAATAAATAAGTAAACTTAACAAAAAATTAGTCTCACAAAGTCCACCTATTCGTGGAAACATATGGTATCTGTCTTTTTCTGACTGACTTATTTCACTTAACATAATACCCTCCAGTTCCATCCATCTGGCTACACATGGCCAGATTTCATTTTTTCTCATTGCCACGTAGTAGTCCATTGTATATAAGTACCATAACTTCTTTATCCATTCGTCAGTTGATGGGCACTTGGTCTCTTTCCATGATTTGGCTATTGTCGAAAGTGCTGCTATGAGCATTGGGGTACACGTGCTCCTATGCATCAGCATTCCTGTGTCTCTAGAGAGGGAGGGAGATAAAACATAAGAGACTCTCAAAGACTAAGAAAAAAACTGAGGGTAAGGGGGGTGAGGGAGGGGGGAGAGGGGGTGATGGACATTAAAAAGGGCACATGTTGGGATGAACACTGGGTGTTATATGTAAACCAATTTGAAAATAAACTATTATAAAATTAAAAAATAAATTAACTTAACAGGAAAATTACCTGTTTCCTCAACCTGACCATGAAATGTTCAGATCTGAGGACCATTGTGTGCTTATTCTAATGGTCACAACATCCATCCCAAGTGCCCAGCAGATGATAGAGAGGCAACAAATATTTCTTGAGTGGAAATAAACTTAATCTAACCATGTTATGAAAATAGTACAGTGTCCAGCTAGGGACTTTGGGCTGCATCCTGAGAGCTGTGGGAAGTCAATGGCATGATCCAAGCAACATCCCAGGAAGTCATTTTGGCAGCAAGAGGGTGGATTGAAGATAAGGAGACAGTCTTAGAAATGGCATTTTATTTCGTTTTCCCTTTCATGATTATGATCACAATGTATAATTGTGTATTTGTTTGTCTTTTAGCTTCTGCCTCCCAGTGGCCAGTAAATGCCATGTCTCTGTCACATAATACCCAGTGCCCAGCACAATGCCTGCTACAATCACTGGGGCAGGCCTTTGGGGTAAAGGAAAAAGTGTGTAAAATAACTGAAGCTTTTGTTTCCAGACAGTAGACAGTAAAAGCATTCATATAACTGCCTGCATATTAAAATGCATCAAAAATAATAATATGAGGACATCTGAGTATCTCAGTCAGTTAAGTATCTGACTCTGGATTTCAGCTCAGGTCATAATCATGGGGTCATGGGATCAAGCCCCATATCGGGCTCCATGCTGAGTGTGGAGCCTGCTTAAGATTCTTTCTCTTTCTTTCTCTCTCTCTGCCCTTCTCCTTCCTTTGTGAGCTCTCTCTCTAAAATAAATTAATCAAAAAATTAAGTAGTAAATAAATAAATAATATGGATTGATTAATGGATAAGAGAGACAGATGAATAGAGACATGGTAAAACAAGGGGGGCAAATTGTTAATGATAGACTCTAGGTGGTCACTGGACTGGTATTCACTGTGAAATTCTTACAATTTTTCAATATGTCAGCAGATTTTCATAATAGAAGTTAGGAATAAGAAAGCATTCATGATAAATATTGACCATTCCCAAATGGAAATGCATGACAATGAGGAACAAGATCAGGGCATGATTGATTTCTCTCCTAGTAATAGAAGCAATCCCCACTCCTGAGCCCCTCCACAATCTCAGCTGCCACACCACTAAAGATGGCCTATGAACCATGTGTATCTATAGGCCACAGGTGGCCCCACCTTTCCCTGCTTCCGATCCAAATGCGTAATGAACCAGAACACTCTATTTCCTATCACATCAGTAATCCAGAATTTCTCGTATGTGCAAAGCAAGTCAGACAGCTTGTCTCTGTTGAATCTCCTTGTTATTCTTGAAACAGGAAGTTGAACTTCTCTGCCTGCAGATGAAACCAGAAACTTCTCCCCACCTCCAAAAGAACTGAAAAAGGGGAGACATCTTCAATTGGGAGAATGTTTTTTTGAACATACAAAACACTTCTCTTCTTCCTTTGGACTTTGCAAGAGCATCAACTTTCTCTAAAATTGCTGAAAAGATATCTGGGAAAGCTTCACAATTGCTCATTAGGAGAAAATCACATCCTTCATAAAAAGAGGTTGTTATGTGTTGTTTTGCAATCTTCTGAATATTTTGAATTTTTAAGAATTCTCTTCCAAAAATACAACCCAAGTCAATGTACCTATTCTCCAGGTTCTAAAACTTACGGACTTCTCGTAACTTCGCAAAGAGAAGGCGGTTGTTTGCCTGGCCCAAGCTGTACACTGACTCTTTCATGCAAATATATCTTTCTACTCCTGTGGCCAAGTACCTTTCTGTTATTGCCGCCTGTTTGTTCAAGTGGTAAGGAAATATTAAATATCACACGTTCTCAGCAGAGACCGGACAGTAATTATCAACAGATGGCAGCAATAGGAGACTGAGAGAGCAGGAGAGTCCTCTCTGCAGGAAGGTTTTTGTGCCAATCTCCAGGCAACTCATTGGTCCCAGACCTGGGGAGATAAGATGAGGTTAACTACCCATCCCTCTCCCCACTTATCACATTATCTTAAGGTTTTCTAGGCATCCATCCTGAGCAGCTAATTCTAGGCTTCCTCGGAAGTGACAGAGGATTTAACTGTGTGTTGGGGTCACTTACCAGTCCTCTGGAAAAGGGAGACACCATTAGGAGGGATTTTGAGTATTTCAGGAAACACACACAACAGAACTTGAAAATGGATATAAGTCAATTCAATAAGTACATATCAAAAGCCTGCTCTATTCTCTACACTTGCCAGAAATATAATTAGGAACACAGAATAATAAAAAGATATGGGAGTGCCTGGTTGGCTCAGTTGGTTAAGCATCCGACTCGATTTCTACTCAGGTCATAATCATGGTTCATGCATCGGACTCTGTGCTGACAGTGTCAGAGTCTTCTTGGAATTCTCTCTCTCTGTCCCTCTTTCTCTTCCCCTCCCATGCTCTCTCCCTCTGTCTCTCAAAATAAATAAATAAAATTTAAATATATATATAAACCTGGTCTCTGAGGAATAAACACTTAGTGATGGAGATAATTACTTACAACACGCTGTACTAATCACAGCCATGGAAATATAGATACTATGTGTAGTATCATTTAAAAAAAAAAAAAGTCATGATTAACTCTGTCTGGAGTAGAAGCTGTAGGGGGTATGGGAGCTATGTCAAGAAAAGCCTCAAGGAGAAGTGACATCTACACTGGGTACATAAATAAGAATATATTTGTTCCACAAATGTGACAAGTAATGGGCATCCAGCACTGAAGGAGACAGACAGGATCCCTGACCTAATGAAGTTTCTATCTACGGAGAGTAAAGAGAAGAGAAGGGGAATTTTCACAGTCGAGTAGGAGACAAAGGCCATTCCTAAAGAGGATGGGAGCCATTAGTCATGCAGAGCCACAGAGACATGGAAGAGTCAGGCACATGGAAGAGTGGAGACTGATTACAGGGTAAATTCAACAGCCCCTCCTCTTGCCCAGGCATTTATTAAACCAATATTTATACCAAGGCACAGGCACTGGAAAGGCAAGTTAAAAAAGCCTGCTGGAATTTCAGCCTTCGTCTTCATGGAGTTAATTGACCATAGGAATGATGGACATTGAAGACAATATTCAGTATATAAGGTCTTCCTTAGATTTCATAGAATCTAAGGCCTTATTAAGAAGTTAGTTTATTCAAACATAAGAATAATAATTTTTATTTTTCTCTTATATGAAACTAGGACCTGACAAACAAGTAGTGAGGGGCAGAGTGGCACAGAGGAAGGGTTCTACAGAAATCCCACCATGACTTAAAATCACTGCCAGGGATGAGCAAAAGCACTTCTCACACTATCCTCACATCAAATTCTGAATGAAATATTTAAACAAACAAAAAATACAGAAAACAATGATACTTTTGTACCCCATCACCCAGACTGAACACATCTTAAAATATGCTTCATTTGCTATTAAAGACAAAAAACATTACAGATAGAATTGAAGCCCCCTTTATACTCCTTCCTTATTATCCACATACAATCATTATCTTGATGCTGACCTTGGTCCCCCATGTCCATTATGAAAAATTTATACAGATAGAATATGTATTTATTCATCTTAAAGTAGCATTGTTTTGAATAGTTTGTAAAATTTAAAGCATTGTCATACTGTATACTTTATTCTACAACTGAATTTTGTAGTTAAAATTAAACTTTCAGGATTTTTCCATGTTATTCAAGACAGCATCTGTATTTTTTATAGTTTTCATTTATCATTTATATTGGTATTCTCTGAAGAAACAGAATCAGTAGGCTATATATTTAAAAAGAGACAGGACAGATAGAGATATGTAGATAGAGATATATATAGATACATATAAGAGAAGATTTAGTATAGGAATTGCCTCACATGATTACAGAGACCAAGAAGTTTCAAGATCTGCCGTCACAAGGTGGTGAACCAGAGAAGCTAGTGGAGTAACTCAGACTGAGTTTGAAAGTCTGAGAACAGGGGCTGATGATGAAAGTCCCCATCCCAGTCTAAAAGCCTGAGAACCAGGAGCACCAATGTCTGAGGACAGGAGAAACTGGATGTCTCAGCTTCTCGCTGTCTCCATATTTTTGTTAGATTCCAGCTCTTAACGGCTTAAATGATGCTCACCCACTCTGGCGAGGGACATCTTCTTACCAACTCAAATGTTAATTGCTTCTGGAAATACCCACACACTTGAAATGTGTTATTATCAGCTATCTGGTGCCAGTCACCTGTATATCCCTGAGCCTACTCAAGGTGACACATAAAATTAACTATCACACCAACCTATTTTTTTACTTCTTTTGTTCTCATTTTTTGCCTCTTGGGAGATGTCTATTTCCTTTCTTTTTTCATTGCTGGCTTGCAGTTTGTAAATTGTGGTTCTGTTTTAGTACTTAACATTAAAATTTTATAATTTTCTAACAAGCCTAAAATTATTCACTACTTTTTTCCCTCTTAAAAACAAGTTAATGACTTTATCATGTTTATCCTTCGAAAGCTCAGTATCTATCCCGTGTTTTGTATTATCTAGTCATTCGTTTTATATTTTTCTTTTTTAAGTTATTTTTCACCCTTAAGTAAATACATGAAGATATTTTGGTACTTCTGTGCTATTTTTACTTGAATCTATTTCTTCCTTCTGGGTTTACTGCCCTTCGTTTTCAAGTACATTCCTTCATTAGTTCTTTTGGTAAGATCCAAAGATGGTAAATTTTCTTAATCTTTGCCTGAAGTTTTCTTTATTGAACTTCTCTCCTGAATGATAGTTCACTTGGGTATACAACTATAAATTGACAGTTATTTTCTATATACCTTAAAGATATTATTGTATTGCCTCTGGCACCTATTCTGATAAAGAGATATCACTATCAGTATATTTGTCACAAGTTTGTTGTTAGTTGACCTCTTTTCTCTGTTAGCTTTAAGATTGATTTTTTAAGCTTAATGTTCTACAATTTTACTATGATCGTTTAGGGTTTTTATTTTCTCCTACTCAGTCTTCCTGTTCTCAACTCTGGAAAATTTGTAGCCATTAAATCTTCAAAAATCTCTTCTCTACCATTCCCACAATTCATATTTCTTTATAGTTCCTTCTATATTTTAGATAAAGTATTTAGTACTCCCTTTCAAATTATTATTTTTTTCATGCTTGTCCAATCTGACATTTATTTCTATTTGAGAATACTATTTCTATTATTATATTTTTAATTACTAATTTATTTTTTGAAAATTTTAAATATTCACATGTTCTTCATTCACTAGTAGCCTGTTTTTTCTCATTATACTTTCCTTTATGAATCTCTGATCAACTTATATATTTTTACAAGTCTTCTTCAAACCATTTTATTAATTCTACTTCATATATACGCTGTGATACATCTAATCATGGCTTTTATTGTCCACCTTTCAATATTTTCATGTTTTATGAATTTGGTTTGTAGACACAGTTTGGATGTCACCTTTCAATATTTTCATGTTTTATGAATTTGGTTTGCAGGCACAGTTTGGATGGAAATATTGTTGTTTTCTCTCTGTGGCGGAGATGGGGGGTTGAATATGTTTGTATCTATTAACATTTCTGTGTCTAGCCTTTTCTACCTTCACCTGGGCTTCTGGAACTCGGGGCTAGAACTAGGTCTCATATGGGAGACTAGAAACTCTTGCCCTCAAAAGCACTCACAGATATAGTAACTGAGCCAGGAGATTCGCTTGGCCCATAATTGAAATGTATATAACTACATACAAATAAAAAGTGACAACTGTTTACACCAGTGGGGAGAACCACCTCCTATGGCTGTTGAAAAGCAGTGATCTTGGCACCAATAGAGCAGCTTTGTCCCAATTACCTCATTAGGCCTCAACTCCAAGCCTCCCCACCTCCATGAATCCAAAGACCATTAGGGCCTCATTACAGCTCTCAGATCTGTATTTCTTTTCATTTTTCTGAACTACAGAGAAAAGTGTCCTATATTCAAACTAATTGGAGAGTTTTGTTCTCTTTTGTTATATTTTATCATCTATGATCTGGGACACAGCAGAGTTGAGTGGCCTCAAAGTATAAACTTTCAGTCTCATTCTGACATGTTACCCATCCTTCAAAAACCAGATAAGTGTTTAGTTTCACCTCCCCACCATGGTCCACAATTTTTCCTCTGCTTGGAATCCACACCCGTGTTTCTGCCATAGTAGTTCTTCAAGATGCAGCTTGGCCTCTTCTTTTTTAAGAATGTCTCCCTAACAGTGTACATCCTTGTCCCCAACACCTCTATTTGTCTCTCACCCTCAATGGATTTTAAGTTTCCTGAGTGTAGGTTGGATTCCTTTCATCACTTATCCCCTCTTAAATTTCATTAGGAGTGCTTGGTCAATATTTAATGAATGCATACTTATTTGAGTTTTAGAAAATCCACATGCACGGGGCCTTATTTTGACTTTTCTAAAATTGGCCAGCAAGGCTAAAAATAAAAACTAAAACTGAAACAACTGTTCTCTTAAAGACATCCCAAACTCCTAAAACCTATACTCAGATGTCCTGAAAACGTGTAGAGATTTTGCAGTCTTCCAACTCCGTGAAAACCAAAGCAGTTTGTTCTCCTTGCCATTTTGAAAGATAAATAGGATTTGTGGAGAAATTATGCAAGCTTTCCCTGGAAAATGAAAAGATTTCTACAAAACCCGCAGGCAAACTTCTGAAAAGCCAAAGTCAACCAGCTTCATTTTACATGTAGGACTTTCTACACCTCAGTACAAAATAATGTGGATGATTAAATATCACTAAAATTTAAGAAAATCAAGGTACCACACTTCACCAAAGAATATTAATATATACATATATATGTGTGCATATAGGCATATGTGTGCATGTATATAGGTCTATGCATACATGAACAAAAATAGCATCTTTGTGGAACTGAATGAATAAACACATGAATGAGAGACTTTAAGCAATTAAATAAATAGAGGACACCTGGACTGTAAAGGTAGAAACACCTTATAGTTCTCCCCAACACAACTTGTTACCTAGACCCCTGAATTTGCAGTACTATCCTGATGGTCTCCTCTATCTTGATTACCTGGATAAGTCTCAGCTTAAATCCTACCCCCTCTGGGAAGCCTCAACTCCTGGCATACCCTCATTGCCCCTTACACACCTCCTTCAAACAAGTATTGGAATTATTTCTTCACATGTCTGCCCCTTATAACACTGTGGGCCATCTAAGAGCAAGGACCAAGTGTTTTTATCTCTGAATCCCAGTCTAGCTGTGCTTTTACATGGTAGGTATGCAATACATTTTTGATGAATGAATCAATCAATGAATCAATGAATAAAGCTCATAGGTAGAACTATTCTGCAATATATTTTTCATCAAAAAGGAAGCAATAAACAACTTCTGCTTTATCAAAGAGTTTTCTGCTAAACAAAATGTAAAGGTGATTCTGCAAAGGCATTGCTAACTTTCAGTGTGAACACCATGGTCCTTCTAAAATTAAAGCAGTCACCTCCCTCCTCTTAAAAAATCTCAGCCATTTTACTCCAGCAAATAAACACTCGAATGACATGTTTTTCTATTAAAAACTCATGGGCCTTAAATTTCTTTTTAATCACAGGATTTAGTATTATTACACGTGTTCCATTAACAGGCATATCCAATGAATTCCCTTTCATAAACACTAGTAAGTTCAGTGCAAACCAGCCAGGTGATTAATTTATAATTCTTGACACATTAGGGAGGTGGGTTGGAGGTAAGAAGTAGCAAGCAAGCCTAGGATGGACTGCCTTTTATGCCAACATTATGGACACACACAGAGAAGGGCACACACACACAAACACCTGAGCACATGTACACATGCATGAGCACACACACACACACACACCTCATCCACGAACACCCACTGTGCTGAACTGGCATTGGCTCCAAATTTGACAAACCAATGCCTGAAGGCAAATAGCTGAGCCTAAACTGTTGCAGGTTCCTTTTCCCATAAAAATAATAATAACGAATAAAAATCATTGGAGCTTGGCCAGAGCCTAATGCAACACAATTGCTAAATTCAGCATCCTCCTTCCCCACACACACATACTCCCCACTTGCTCCACCGCCTCCTTCTTGCCTCTTTAGGCAGGTTATTCTACCTTGAATAAAAAGTCATTCAATAGCTGTTTCAATCCCAAATGCCTAATGCATTAGACTTTCTCCCCAAGCCCCAGGGACAGAGACTCTTTCTGCAGGAATGAGAGGAGCTTCTGAATGGAACAGAACAGTCACTAACTTGCAGTGATTTTAAGAGAATCAGTTCCTCTCTCTGAACTGCATGAGTACATTTCACATGAGTACATGAGAAGGTCAGCTGTGATGATTTCCTTCACTTTCAACTTTTTATGTTGCACCTTAGAGCATGGACTCCAAAGCCAGACTGATGGGATTCAGATCCCAGCCAGCCTCTTTGTCTGTTAAATAGTGATGATGATGATAGATAGATATAGATAGATAGATAGATAGATAGATAGATAGATAGATAGATAGATAGATAGATATAGCTGCTACTCATAGGGTTATAATGAGAGTTAAATTGCATATTTTATATAGTGTTTAAAGGCAGCCTGGCCCATAGTAAGTTCGATATACAGGGTAGTTGCTGTTATAACAACTAAGAAGGGATTTCTGAAGGTTCTACCATTGACACTCCTGCTTCATTTCTTTATTTCAGAATAAGGGAGTGATGAACAAAATTCAAAACTTAAATTTTGCTTCTGGACACATGAGGGGAGAGATGTTCCACCGAATCCCTAAGACTCATAGACCTTGGGCCCTGGGTCAGGTAGGCCTGCTGAGAGAGGGTGGGGGAGGGTCGCTGGCCCTGCTGGGAGGACGGAGGACTGAACGGGAGGAGAGCCACAGTCAGGAATAAAGCGTGCTGGCAAAGGGAGAGGAACTCACACGGAGCCTTGGCCACACAGCTTTTGGCAGCATCCAGGCCTCTTCATCTCTCAATTTCATGGTCACCAAAAATCACACATAAAAAGCCCAATGACTAAATGAATATGGAAACGGAACAGCCTGAAACCCCCAAGATGTGGTCAGTCTGGGTCACCTTCAAGACGTGTGGTGGCATACAAGGACGATGGAAGGTGGTCTCAGTGACATGAGAAGAGGATGAAAATGATATTTTAATCCCCTGAGCTATCGGCGCAGAAAACTTCACAGGATCTAAGTCCAAGACAGAAAAACAAACATAGTTCAAATTATTCAATCTTCCAATATCCTAGTTCCTAGGGAGATTTCCTCCTAAATGAGTCACTGGAAACTGCTATTTAAAAAGCAAGTATTTATTTTCCTTTTTTAAAAGCTTGAATACATTGCTTAGTAATAATAACAAGGGAACAAATAACAACCATGTAAACTGAGGCCAGAGGAATGGACTACAAAATTATTATCCTTGATTTTTGCATTCACGTGGAACCCAATTGAGAGCATGCTCTCTATTTCTGTATTCCTCTCCTAACAGAGCCCAGAAACCAAGGATCTCATCTCTGGAATGTCCATCGAAGGGTTGTGTGTCGCCGAGAAATCGCTTAGTTTCTCTGGGCTTATGGCATCATGTATCAACACTACCATTTATCCATCTTAGCCCTTCTGCCCAAAGATTTAGGCTGTCATCCACCAGTTCCCAACCTCTACTGGGAGATTGTCCCCATGAGATGCTTAACACCCTTACACATGCTGGTTTCTACGTGCATTCATGAGAATGCAGGTATCCAGCTGGTGTCCTGGGGACTGGTAGGCACAAGAGGTGTCTATTATATCACTCTTTGTAAAACTACAGTGCACCCATAGAACTGTAACTTAAATGATGGACCTTAGTAAATAATAATATATCAATACCAGCTCATGAGTTATAACACATGTATCACACTAAAGTAAGATGTTAATAATGAGGGAAGCTCATTATTCCTCTTCCTCTGTGTGAAAATAAAGAAGGCATATGTAGGAATTCTCTGTATTTCCTGCCTTGTGTGTCTGTAAACCTAAAACTACCCTAAAAAATAATCAATTATTTTTTTAAAAAAATAAACAACAAAAACACAAAAAAACAGCTGTAGTTCTACCCATCTCTAGCGCACTTAACAACATCTCTTGTCTCAGCCAGCTTGGGTTACTATAACGAAATGGCCTTAGACAGGGGAGCTTACAAACAACAGAAAGTCTCCCAGTTCTGGAGGCTAGAAGTCTAAGACCAGGATGCTGGCATGGCCAAGGTCTGGTGAGGACCCACTTCCAGGCTGAAGACAGAGGACTTCCCTTTTTACCCTCACATGGAGGAGAAAGGGCAAGATAACTCTCTGGTCTCTTCATTTAAGGGAACTAATCCCATTCATAGGGGCCTAACATTCATGATCTAATTACCTCCTAAGGGCCCCACCTCCTGTACCATCACATGGAGGATTAAATTTCAACACATGATTTTGGGGGCACACAAACATTCAGTTAATAATATTTGTCTTGCCCACAATGATTATTTCTACTTTTTCCATGGCACTCATGGCTGATACAGCATTATTATGCTTATAGTTATGTTTATCGTTGGTGTCCACCCCATTCCTGACACAGACACAGTATGGAATGCAGGATCTATGAGGATAAAGATGTTTCTATCTTACATTCACTGATATATTCCCCAGTATTATCTAGTGTGTAACAGACACTGGAAGACTACTTTTAGGATGAATCAATGAATGAGTGAATAAATGAATAAATGAACAACCTTAGCAGTCTCAAACTCTTTGGAAGACTAACAGGAGAACATAGAAAACAGTAGAGATGGGAAATAACCTGTGGGCAAAGGAAAAGGATGAGAAGGCTTACACTGGGTTCATCAAGCCCCTCTTCCCACTCTCCATACCCATGAAATCAGCAAGAAGTTAACCTGGAACCATCAATCACCTAGAGGCAACTAGGCAGCCCAAGTCAATGGCAAGGAGCACAGATTATTTTCCACTTTGGGAAAATTTTTAACCGTGCCCAGTTGAGGATCTGACTGAAGCCCTGAGATTGCAGCTCTAAGGAGAGTGATTCCAGCCTCCCTGGATTCTCTGCAACCAGTGTGGACGGGGAAGACTAGGAGATGAACCAGCGGTGATGCTGAAGACTGGCACAAGTGCAGAGTAAGAGACCGGATGCTGAGGGCTTACTCTATGTGGTCCATGTGGACTTTTCTGTGTAATCCTCACAGCATCTCTGGGAGACACGAAAACTGTTACCCCCATTGTAGCAAAAGCAATATCAGGAGTTCTCACTGCTGTGTTTTTTTCCAACACACAGGAGGGCCATGTCTCCACCACCACTTGCCTCAATTCAGGAAAGGACTCTATGCCTGGCTTCTGGCTAATGGAATGTAAGCAGAAGGGATGCGCCCACTTTCCAGTGTGGCTTGTCAGTGACCAGCATTCTGCACTGTTTCACTCTCTCCTTCATCAGACAGCAAGTGAGGAAGGAAAGAGGGAAGGCAAAAAGGAGGGAAAGGAGGAAGGGAAGGGAGGATGAAAAGGAAGGAAGGGAGGGAAGAAGGGAGGCAGCAAGGGAAAGAAGGAAGGAAGGAAATGGAAGGAAGGAAGGAAGGGAGAGAGGAAAGGAAGGAAGAGAGAAAGAATAGTGTGTCAAGTCACTGAGAATTGCTCTGTTACTATGGTTGGCATTATGCAACCATTTTAGAGAGGAGAAAACTGAGGCACAGCTGTAGTAACTTGCCCTACTTGGTATTGCAGCTGATACTTGAACTCAGGCAGTTGGCCTGAGACCATGAGCTTCATTCACTACAAGTGTAGGCTTCAGGGGACCTAAGTTCCTTTGTTCAGTGCTGTTCTCTCACAGTAGGTGAGCCCAGAGGCCTATATCAGGGAACATCTCACACTTCCAGGTCGGGGATGGGCAGAGCAAACTGGTTCTACAGAATGAGGTCGCCCAAGAATTACGTGTCTATGCACAAGCTACATACTTAATTTTGAGGCAGATGGTATATGGCATTTTCTGTGCATTAAATTCCTCAATATAACTTTATGGTAAGAATGCTTGTCTTGTATTTCATATATTCCCAGGAGTGCTAGGAAAGGGGATTAAGCCACCCAGCAACACTACATGAAATTAATTAACTGGCAGAATTCACAAATGCTCACTACATTATGGAAATGCATGCAGAGGAAAAGAACATGGTGGAAAAGGACACTTGATGATCTCTGGGAAGAAGGAAGGAATTGCCCGTGCACGCTCACCTTGGGGCAATCTTGAGAAGGAGTATCTGTTTACTTTACTTCATTCATTCCATCATCCCAACAACACTGCAAAAGAGGTATTATTGTCCCCATTGTATAGATGGGGATAATAATCATATGGGGACAATAATTATATAATAATTATTATGTTATATAATATAATGATAATTATAATTAATACCTACCTTAAGTTAGAGAAGAAAATCAAAACCACCTCTCACTGATGGCAAAGTTCAAGCTTTTTCACTACACGCCACGGCCCCTCAACAAGATGGTTTTTAACCGATATAATTTCTGATAGAAGAAAAGAGCCACCCAAGACGGGTTAGGGCATCTCCATTCCTTGAAGTGTTCCAATAAAATTGATTCTAAAGCCAATTTCTATAAAGCAAATTCAAATTTCCTATTGACCCTCAGAGTTGGGAAAATGAGTTAAGTTGTTTTATGTTTGATTTCTATCAAATGCTTCCTAGGTCCTCAACATATTATGTGTGTTATTTTTGTCACATTCTATGGGAACAAATCTATGGGATATGCTGCTATTAATTCCATGTTGACAGATGAATCAGCAGATAACTCTTATGCCTACAACCACACAGGTGGTCTCAGCCAGAATGGAAGCACAGGTAGTCTGATGGTGGAGGCAAGGACTCCAACAATGCTATTTAAAGCTTACACCAAGCCAGACACTGTGCAAAGCATGTTTCACATATCAACTTGTTTAATCTTCAAAATAATCATCTTGTTTTCCCTATTTATAGATGAGCGAACCAAGGTATGGAGAAATGAAGTAAGATGAAGTATTCTGAACACGTCTACACAGCTTGTAAGTGGCAGATCCAGAAATCAGATGCAGGTGGGTCAGCTCCAGTATCTATGCTTGTAACTGCCACTCTGTAATATCTGATTCCAGAACCTACTCACATCAACACTGACTATACTCTTCCCCTCAGGTGGAGGCCACAACTGCAAAAAATTAGTGTCTCTACTGTATTTAGTGGCAGCAGGGTTCCTCGCCCTCCAACCTAGGTCACCTGCTCCAAATTTCCAATTCTATACTATTATGGACTGAGGACAAGTGCCTCCTCTACCCAATTTTTATGTTGAAGCCCTAACTCCAATGTGCTGGTATTTGGAGGTGAGGTCTTTGGGAGGTAATTAGGGTAAGACACAAATCAGGAAGGTAGAGCCCATGAGTTGGTACTAGTGCCTTTATAAGAAAAGACACAAGTGGGGCACCTGGGTGACTTAGACGGTTAAGCATCTATCTGACTCTTGGTTTGGGCTTGAATCATGATCTCGTGGTCCTGAGATCAAGCCCTGAGTCAAGCTCTGTGCTGAGCATAGAGCCTGCTTGAGATTCTCTCCTTCCCTCTCCCTCTGTCCACCCCACCCACGAAGGAAAGGAAGGAAGGAAGGAAGGAAGGAAGGAAGGAAGGAAGGAAGGAAGGAAGGAAGGAAGGAAGGAAGGAAGGAAGAAAAGAAAGGAAAAGAAAGAAAAGAAAGAAAGGAAAGAAAGGAAGAAAGAAAGAAAGAAAGAAAGAAAGAAAGAAAGAAAGAAAGAAAGAAAGAAAGGAAGGAAGGAAAGAAGGAAGGAAGGAAGAAAGGAAGAAAGAAAAAGAAATGAAGGGAAAGAAAAGACACCAGAGAGCTTGAAGCCTGCTTGCTCTCTCCCGCGACTCCCATAAGTCTGTGAGGACTCAGCAAGAAGGCAAATATCTGCAAGTCAGAAAGAGGGCTCTTAGAAACTGAATCAGTCAGCACCTTGATATTAGGCTTCCCAGCCTCTAGCACTGTGAGAAATAAATGTCTGTTGTTTAAGTCACTTAAACAGTTCATGGTATTTTGTTATAACAGCCAGAGCTGACTAATACATGTCCTATACCTCCTTGAGAATTTCTCCTGAACCTGACAACTTCAATTGCATCAAGATTGCATCTGTTAGTCTCCTAGAATTTAGTTCTAGTCTCTGTATTTCCAGGAGAATGATGAATGAAAGAGATTTGAAATGAATTATTAAAATTGCCCCTAGTACAAAACCACAGCACACTTCCCCAGATGATGTCTCTCCCCTTCAGATGCACCTGAGTAGGAAAGTGATCCATATGAGAGGATCCAGAATGGATGAAATTAAAGACATTTTGTGTTCCTTCCTTGTATAGTTATCTACTGCTGCGTAACAAATTAATCCAAAACTTAGAATCAAGTTTTATTATCTCATAGATTTTTTTGATCTAGAATCTGGGCACAGCTTATCTGGGTTCTTCAGTTCAGGATCTCATAAGCATTGGCCAAGGCAGCCTGAGTCATCTCAACTCAATGTGGGGGAAGGAAGGGGGTATAGGGAGGATTCACTTCTAAACTCATTCACAAGTCTTCCAGAGACATCAGCTTTTAGTCACGTGAGTCTAGTCTTAGACCTATTCCCAACACAGAGCTTACATCCCCCAGAGTAAGGGCTATGAAAAAGAGAGAGCAGGCACCCAAGATGGAAATTATAGTCTCTTTGTAACCTGATCTTGGAAGTGACATCCCATCGCTTCAATTATATTCTATTCATGAGAAGTGAGTCTGCAGGTCCTGCCCACCCTTAAGGGAAGGGGGTTACATAAGAGTGTGAATACCAGAAAGCTGGGATCATTGGAGGCCATTTCGGAAGCTGCCTACCACATTCCCTACATTGAAATTTCCTAGAAATTAGAGCTACTTATAGTAATCTAGCAGTTTACTATAGCTGATTATGATGAGTTATCTATCAGATGAAAATCTTAACTTGAGTAATAAATACTCAATAGAAACAGGCCTAAACAGTGTGGAACTGTATTCTTCCAATAACTGCCAAACGGCCAGACTCTGGCCAATATGCTTGCCAAACATGGACAAGCTTCAGCATTGGGTGATTTAGTGCCTCAGCCAGATCAGCAGAGCACTCTCGCCTTTACCATGTATTACACTCACTGTACCTTAGGGTTATCTCCTCTTTCCGTCAAAGAAGGCTGCCATCAGCCATTTTAGGCTCTCCAAACTCAATTCCCTTGCTTATAAAGTGAAGATTAAATAGGTGCTTATCTCATTATCACCTATTAAATTGTTATTATTATTATCATCATCATCATAAACATAAAGGAAGGTTTTACTAGGTTCTAAGGAGTGAGGAGTCTTGGGAAAATCATAATATTGGGTCCAACACAATGTCAATGAGAGCCTTGCAGAAGAAAAAAGCAGTGGTATGTGGATCAGTGTGTTTTATTTACTTGCATTGGTAGAGAAGGGACAGAGAGAGCTGGAATTATGGATTCTTATATGAGTCTTACCTACTTTTTAGTGACAGCTGGAAATCCTTCCTTCTGCTCTGACCTCTGTTTTCCTGAATTATAACACTGTTTCTTATGACTCTATCTTGCTCTAATTTGCTCACACATTTTTCTCCTTTGGTAGATAAGTTCCTGGAGACTAGAGGCTATGTTTTATTTTACATGTATCCTACCAACACCTACCACAATGCATCTACTAGTCAGAGTTCTCCAGAGAAATAGAACCAAAAGAGAGAGATTATAAGGAATTGGCTTACAGAATTATGGAGGCTGAGAAGTCCATACCCAGGAGAGCCAATGATACATTTCTCATCTGGTCCAAAGGTTTGAGAACCAGAAAAGCTAATGGTATAAGTTCCAGTCCAACAGTGAGTCCAAAGGCTAGAGAAGACTGAAGTCCCAGCTCAAAGACAGTCAGACAGAGAGAGAAAATTCTTTCTTACTCAGCCTTTTATTCTATTTAGTCCTTCAATGGATTGGTTAAGGCCCACCCACATTCAGGAAGGCAGTCTTCTTTCTTCAGTCTACTGAGTGAAGTGTTAATTTCATCAATGACACTCTCACAGACACACCCAGAATCATGTTTAACCAATTATCTGGACATCCCTTAACCCAATCAACCATAACATAATATCAACCATTGTAATGCCTGACAAATATGTCAAAAAATGGATAGGGTCATTGGGTGGCTTAGATGGGTGAGCATCTGACTCTTGATTTCAGCTCAGGTCATGAGAGACCAAGCCCCATGTCAGGCTCTGCACTGACAGCATGGAGCCTGCTTGTGATTCTCTCTCCCTTTCTCTCTCTGCCCCTCCCCTGCTTGTGTTCTCTCCCTCCCTCCCTCCCTCCCTCTCTCTCTCTCTCTCTCTCTCTCCACCCCTCCCCTCAAGATAAATAAATAAAACATTAAAAAATGAAAATAAGTAAATAATAAAAAAAATTTAATGGATAAATCTGGTGAAAACATTTATCCCATTCTACACCTGATCTTATATTTAATATCCACTCACTAGACCCTCTGGTTCCCAATATCACCTCCACAATATTTCAAATTTTCTTCTAGAAATAGCACTTGAGTCCTCATCATACACTAGTATGGCTGAGCCAGAACAATATAACTATCATAATAGCTGCCAATTCTGTAAGGGCTTTCTACATTCCACAGACTGTATTAAAAGGTTTACTGATTTAATGTCTCATTTATTGTCATAATAACCCAATTAGGGCAATATAATTATTAGCCCTCATTTAATGTATAGGGAAACCAAAACTCAAACATGAGAAATAGGCATGTAATACTCTGAGCTCCAAGAGTGAACCTCAGAGTCAGGATGGTTAACCACTCCATTGTGGTGTCTCTAACAGGTTCAGGTTCTGTTTGGCCAAGGTCCACCAGTTGAGGAAGAGCAAAGTTGGGTGTGAGGAGAAAGGGACAGCTCTGTGACCAGGGGTCTTAGATTCTCAGGGAGTCTTAGAAAAGTGAAAGTTCTAGAGTAAAGAGTAATAGAAACAGAGCTAATTGTGCCTGAAAATACAAAGATAAGGTGGGAAGTCACTATTCTAATAAGAGAAGGAGATGTGGAGGCCCAAGTAGGGTTGGGGAGAAAGGGCAGAATCCAAGAGGACCCTGAAGAGGAAGCAGCAGTACTTCCTTCAGAGGGAAGATGTACAGAAGCAGCTGTCCTCATGGATAGCTTCCCAACAGCAGCAAGAGCTTTTGAGCTTTTGCTCACTTCTCATCTCCTGCAAACATGTTGCTATATTAGGCTTTGACACCCACAAGTGGTCTCTGTATGTGTTATTATCTCCAGTTCGTAGATGAAAAAAAAATGTGAGTTTTTAGAGAAGTCAAGAAATTGTCTGAGATTGAATGAATAATAGGTTGATTGCAAGAAAGAAAAAAGACATCGAATCTTATAAGGCACTTTTGTGAATAGTGTGATGTGCAAGTTTGCATTTCAACGACCCAACTTGATGGTTCTTACTCTCTGGCAATTTGGGGAAACACTGAGTCCATCTGTACTGACACACATCTCTAATAGGCCCTGCGCAGCAGCCAGCTGGAGGCTGGCAGGGGCACAGAGCGGCAGCAGATTCCTGTTGGGGGGCCAGAGGTGCACTGATGGCTTGGGTGTCAGAGCAGGGAGCAACATGGGTAGGACAGTATTGACAACAAACCAGGAAGGCAGCGCGGCGATGCCCTGAGGAGAATGTCAGCTTTGGGGTTGGACATGTCCAGACCAGACTCGCTTTAACCAACTGTGTGGCCCAGGTATGTCACTTAAACTTTCTGAGTCTCAGTATCCTCTCATGTAACTTGGTGCTCATAAGGCCTCCCTTGCAGGCTTACCATGAGGACCACCCATCCTGTGTGAAGCGTCAGATACAAGGTAGCTGCTCCCCGGTGGTAAATCTTATTGTCGTCCACTTCAGCACAGAGCCCAGATCCACCTTTGCAGTGTCTCCGTCTATCGGGCTAGTGTAACAGGACACCACAGACAGGAGGCTTATCAGCAAGTTTACTTCTCACAGCTCTGAAGGCTAGACATCCATGATCAAGGAGCCAGAAGATCCAGTGTCTGGTTGCAGACTGCCAGCATCTCTCCTTGTCTTACCGCATCCTTACATGGTGGAGAGCAGAGTGAAGGAGTGGGTTCTCTTGCTACTCTTACACAGGCACTGATTCCACTGCAGGGGGGCCCCACCCCTGTGGCCTCACCTGATCCTAATCACCTCCCAAAGACCCACCTCTTTATACCATAGCACTGGAATGTAGGGCTTCAACACACAAAGGGGGCAGGATAGGGCAAGCATTCGGTTGATAACAATGAAGAAGCTGGAGGGGTCAGAATTTTGGAAATGATAGCAAAAGGAAACTTTGCATGCACCTGTGTGTGTGCACATGTATGTGTGTACATGTGTGTGTGTGCCTGCATGTGCAGAGTTGCCCATCAACATCCACCTCTGATATCCAACTTGGCTTGCAAGACCCATCCTGGGAACCTGTGAGGGACCAAGGCAGGGAGTTTCTTTGCAATTTCAGGAAACGGTGAACAGAGGTGGACTCGGGTGGAGGGAGCTGCCCAAAGTCTCCCAGCCGGGAGGGTGGATCAGAGCTAATAAGAGTGCAAACTTCTTCCAGCTCCTCATCCACAGCACTTTCCCGGGGGCTCAAATCTGAGAAGCTGGGGAGGCTTCATTCCCCCAAAAGGAAATCTGAGAAGTGGGGAGGCAGAGAGAGGGAGAGAAAGAATTGAGGGAGTTACCAACTTGAACAAGGGCCCCTGATCTCTAAGTGGTTGGCGTATTGCTTAAGTTTGTAAGGGGATCAGACAGAAGCCCAGCCCAGCTCATTCACTGAGTACACCTAACTCAGTGCACTAACAATGCATTGCACTAACAATGCATTTGGTGCCACCTCCTTCATGCAGGCAGCACAGTGAGCATCAGCAAGCCAAGTGTCGCCTTTCTCCTTCAGTCCCTTTTCTGGCTGCCCATCAAGAATGATCCAGAAATCAAGTCACTGGATTGATTCCCAGGGTCATTTTCCTTTAATGAGGGGTGCAGGGGGTGGGGTGGAGGGCAGGGGGCACTGGTCCACAACAGACATGGGTTCCTCACGTTTCCCACAGTGGACAGAATGGCCAGGCTGACTAAGACTCAGTGTCCTTTCCTGGAAAGGGAGGGAAGAAGAGAGAAGAGGTAGAAATAGATGATTCAACCTACATTTTATCATGTATCTGCTGTAGTGCCGGGCACAACCCCACATTCTAAGAATGCAGTAGTGAACAGGACAGACCTGTCCTGCCCTTCTATAGCTTATGCTCATGTGGGACATACATATAAATTGCTTGGATTGTGAGTGTGCAACAATTCCCAATCGATTTTACCTACTGAAGGAAGGTCAGGGAGTTGACAAAAGCACAATCACTTGTTTCCTCCTCTTATATTCCCTCCCCCAGACTTGATCTCTTCTTGCTATTAAGATCAGCTAGAATTAGGGGCCCCTGGTTGGCTCAAAGAGTTGAATGTCCACTCTTGATTTAGGCTCAGGTCATGATCCGAGGGTGGTGGGATCAAGCCCCGGGTCAGACTCTGTGCTGTGCGCAGAGACTGCTTAGGATTCTCTCTCTGCCTCTACCCCTCTCCCCTACTCATGCTCTCTCTCTCTCTCTCAAATGAAATTTTTTAAAGAAAGCTAAGATCACTTTAGATTTATATTTAGGGCAATAGGGCAAGGAGAGGAGTATAAAGTAATGGCAGAGGCCAATATGGTCAGCATATAAATATCTCTTTCAGCTTTGTATTTGAATTTAGAACCCTACAATCCTCCATTTCCCCCGCCTCCAGCACATATATTAATAACTAATTCCCCCAAAAGGAAATGCCTGTCTGTTAACTGGACCAAGGACGCCACCGTTGCAGGGTTCAGCCAACTTTTCTGTAAAGAGTCAGATAGTAAATATTTTAGACTTTGCGGGCCAAGGGGAAAAATGGAAGATATTATGTAGTTACTTCTATCACAAGAGAGTACACAAACTTCCACAAGCTTTTTATTGATGAAATCCAAAATATCGTAACATTTTTTTTCTAATTTATTTATGAGAAAAATCCAGTTCTTCGAAGGATGACATTTTGTTTAACTGGGGTGCAAAGCTGATGTTCTCTGTCATCAAAATTGATTGCGAATGTCATCCGTGAATGTTGATCTGTAGTGTCATTTCACACATTTCATCTTTGAAAATGTATTCTTTTTATTTGTTTTGTTTAGCTATTTAAAATGCAAAAAAAAAAAATTCTTAGTTCGTTGACCATTTAAATACACGCAGCGGTGGCTCCCACCACCCGCACCCCATGCCCTCCCCCATCTCCGCCTACTTTGCTGATCTATACAATGTAGTTACAGGTCCTGTCTACTAGATGGTGAGTTCCTGGTTAGAAGGCTGGCATTTTCACCACCAGCTCCATGCTATTTCCTTCCTTGGTAAGTAACCATAATAAGCAACTCTAATAATTACATCTGGAAGGAAGGAAGGAAGGGAAGAAGGAAGGAAGGAAGGGAAGAAGGGGGAGGGAAGGAGGAAGAAAGAAAGGGAGGGAGGAAAGGAAGGAGGAAGAAAGGGAGGGAGGAAGGGAGGGAAGGAAGGAGGAAGGAAGGAAGGGAGGGAGGAGGAAAGGAGGAAGAAAGGAAGGGAGGGAGGAAAGAAGGGAGTAAGGAAGGAAGGAAAGGAGGGAGGAAGGAAGGGAGGGAGGAAAGAAGGGAGTAAGGAAGGAAGGAAAGGAGGGAGGAAGGAAGAATGGAAGGAAATAAGGGAGGAACAGAGGGAGATAGGAGGGGGAAAGCATATTTTTAAGACCTACTATGTTACAGACCCTGTGCTAAATATTTTATACCTAATATATCTTTTAATCCTAATAATCCTCTAAATTGCATGTTATCCCATTGTACAGATGAGGAAAGTAAAGCTCAGAGAGGTTAAGCAGTTGGACCTAAGTCACAGAGCAAGCGAGTAGCAGAGACCAGCTCCCTACTCAGGCAAGTGTAACTCAGAAGCCCTGTGTCCTATCCACCTTTGCCTGTTTCCCTGGAACCTGTCAAATCCACAACCCCGAATGCAGGTCCTCATTGTAACTATATTTTTGTTGGTTGGTCTCTTTTTTTTGGAGATGTACACAGATAAAGCCCATTTCTGCAGAAGCCACACCTGGGCTCATCCAATATTTTCTTTGAAAGCCAAGAGAAAAGAACAGTTTCAAGTTCAAGCAGCGTCCTGGCACAGGGAAGTGTTTGAAAAGAAAGGGCTCTTTGTGGCTGGTGTTGCACCGTGGACGTAATCTCATTTTCAGCTAATCAATTCATATACAGTAAAAAGCCTAATGCGATTCCTCATTAGCCGAGGGCCATAAAGAAGCTGGTTCCGAGGCTGCACTAAATCCCAAAATGGCTGGCACCTCCTGCTTGGCGATTATCAAATTGGCTGGCATTAATCATTTTTAATGGCCAATCTGTGTGTGTGTGTGTGTGTGTGTGTGTGTGTGTGTTTTATTTTAAAACGAAAAAAAAGGGGGGGGTAGCCTTGTCTGATTACTGGTGTAAAAGAAAACAAGCAGGCTTAGTAAAATCTCATTTTTTAAAAATAGTGGGAGAGAAGTAAGGGGAGGCAGAGAGCCTGAATCACTTGTGTCGGGTATTTAACTGTGACCAGCAAAACAGACCATCAAGAGGGGGCCTTTCAGCAGAGGCCTGCAGGGGGAGGCCGTCAATGGCCCCTTTATTTGGGAAAGATGGATTATTTTAAATAAATTACAGAGCACTTTCGCTGAATAAACAGCGCCTCCGTGGCTGTGGTGTGCTGCACACGCTTAATTGCGCCACAGAAAATCCTAAGTGACTCTTGAGCCCGGGTCCAGCCTTTGATTTTGCTGATAGGACCTGAGTCTTCAGGTCGGGCCCAGATGCTTTCAGGCTGAAGGGCAGTGCCATGGAGAAGAAAACAGTGAGCCTAATCAGGAATATATACTTATAATATTTCGGAAAACCACAGGGATGGAGGATTCCCAAAACTGCACAAGGCTGCCTCAGAAGTGAGCCATCTGCGTGTCATTTTTATTTGCGTTTGATATGTTAAATGCCCCTGATGTATACGGCGTGGAAGCCCACTCAAACATTGCAGAGATTCTTTGGCCCAAGCAAGAGGACCTTCTCCTCACTCTTCCACCCCTGCTGGCTCCCCTCCCCCAATGCACACACACCCCTCCCCCATAGACCCCATTCCTGTCCTTTCTCTGGCCAAAAGGTCTACCGTGAGAACTGCACCCAAAGAGAGATTTGTAAATCCTTTTTTAAGAAATGCAGCACAATCTGACCTTGTTTTAGAAACAGGTTAAAGTGATTTATTATGTGAGGACCCAGAGTGACTACAGGCGGGAGTCAGGCTAATGCCAGGAGTAGGAAGGGGCATTTGAGCCCTTCCCAAGGAACCCAGCCTCAGGCAGGGAGCCTGAATACAAGGGATGATGAAGAGCCCTAAGCACAGGCAAATCAAGTCAGGAGAACAGGTACCCTATGTTTTGTGGGAGGCACAGAGTATTAGTTTTGACAGCCGGTATTACAGAAAGTAAAATGACCCTCATTTGCTAATATCCCCCAAATTGAATTGCAACAAGCAAGCGGCTACCAGTTGCCTTGACGAACGGCAATCAAGGGCGGCGGGGGAAGAAAGATGGATATCGTCAAGCCTCACAAAAATCATAGAATCTGGGCTTTCTCTTGAGAATTTCGACACATACTACTTTAATAAGGGACTTACCACCCTCCCCCAAATGTAGCTGTGAAATTCTTCCCCAAAGGTGACACAATTAATTGCATTTGCAGTTAACACAATTAAAGTGTAGCTGAAAGCCTGGCCTGCACCTAATAAATCTCTAATGTTAAGAAGGATAATCGAGATGATAAATCATCAGGTTGTACCCACCTGAGAAAATATATAAAAGCCCAAGATCATGGGGAAGGATGAGCAATTACTGATGGATAACAAGCTAGTCCAGCTACCTTAATTTAGATGCCACAATTATTGTCAGACCTCTTCTTAGGGCTCAGTTTTGCACAGAACCCTAAAGACGGTTTTACAGAGGTTTATTGCAAACTTGCTGTTCATGAAGTCCCCTCAGGGATGGTTTACCAGCAACTCGGACTCAGTGTATTGATCGTTGAACTGCTAATCTCTCTTCCATAAATCAGTGGGATTTAGTTAATAATGACTCTTACACTCAAAGAACTTATAATAAGAGGGGGAATGAAGCAGGACACAATACAAAAGAAAAATCAATCCGTTCAAAAAGGTAAAACTGTAAAAATCCATAAAATGGTATAGTCTTGGACAAGTTACTTAAATTCCCCAAGAATTAGATTCCTCATATATAAATGGGGAGAATACTGGGGCACCTGGATGGCTCAGTTGGTTAAGCATCTAACTTCACCTCAGGTCATGATCTCATAGTTCATGGGTTCGAGTCCCGTGTCGGGCTCTGGGCAGACAGCTCAGAGCCTGAAGCCCTCTTCAGATTCTGTGTCTCCCTCTCTCTCTGCCCCTCCCTCACTTGCACTCTGTCTCTCTCTCAAAAATAAATAGACATTTTTTTTAATGAGGAGAATACTACCCAATTCAAAATTCAAATGCTGTTTTGAGGACTAGGAAGAAAACCAATACAGTGAAATCGGCGATGGTTGATGGATAATAAATATCTGGATTTTTTAAAGAAAACAGATGGCACAGGAGTGAAGGAATGCATGTTTGATAATGAGACACAAGTCTTATTCAGAGTTCTAGGTGATTAGGAAGATGTGTGTGGTGGCAACAGCTTGCTTCCAGACAATAGAAGATCCTAAAGACCAACTGTGGGCTTTGTTCTGAGCGCAAAATGGAAATATGGATGGATTTTGAGGTTGACAGTGAGTGGTATTATCAAAGCTGGCATTATCAAAGGAATCTGCTGTATACAGAAAAGTAAGGAGAATGTGAAGTAGGAGTGGAGATACAGCTGTTTTACTGTAATTATATAGACACGAAAGAAAGAACTGGGTGGGGATGTTTTCAGTATTATTGAAAATGAGAGAACAAGAGGCAACAGAAGGCAAAGATTAGGGAAAGTCAAATCTGAGTTTGAAATTTGATTTTTGGGAGATTGGAAAAAAGCATTCATTCACTCATTCATTGATTGATTCAAAAATACATTTAATGAGCATCTGTTATTTCCAGATACTTTGCAGGGGAATATAAACAAAGAAGAGCTCATATTCTATCTAGCCTGAAAGTCATGCGAATAAATAAATACATGACACATCTTATAATGAGTACATGTATATAATGGTATATAAGGTGAAAACAAATGTGGCGGCTTCAAACTCTAGAAAGTCAGGAAAAGCTCCCCAGGGGGAAGGTGACATTGGAGCTGGATCTAAAACATTCCCTAGATAGAATAGGAAGGAACAGCATCCAGGCCGAAGAAACAATATATGTAAGAACATACAGATGTGAAATTGAATGCTGTATTTGAGAAACCTGGAGACGTTTGTTCCAGCTGGATGTTAAATTGTATAGTCAGGAAAATGAAGCTGGAGAATGTAGGTGGGGGCTACATCGTATAGGTCCTTATACATTATGACAAGTTTCAGTTTTGCCCCATAGGCCACAAGCAAGCCAATAGATACTTTCAGTGCTGTAAGTAGGCCAGTGTCATTAATAGAAACAGGAGCCTCCAGATGGAGAACTAATATCAAAAGTAAGAGGCTGAATTTGATGTCAAACATGGTGAATTAGGGGAGACAACCAGGTCATCTATGTGGAAATGTTCAGTCCGTAATTATGGAAGTAAATCTAATCTGTAGAGAAGTAGCCAGGTTGAAAGAATTTTGAAGTGGTTGCACAAAGGTGACTGGTACAGTTTAGAATGTTCCAGTAGGGTGCAGAGAGAGAGGAGAGGATCCTAAACTCAGTTGTGTAAACCCTGAGCTCACAAAGGAGGAAGATAAGCCAGACAACGAAAGGTAGAAGGAGAATGGCTCATTGGAGGGGAAAGGAAGCCCAAAGGAGAAAAAATCAGCAGATTCAGGATAATCCAAGGACAGAGACAGGGCTAATAGAAGCAACCCAAACAACCTGCCGTGGTTGGCACAGGGAGAGAGACTCCCAGAAATGGGGCACAAAAAGTAGAAAACATTCCTTCCCTGATGAAATTCAATATTTATCTGGAAAAGCACAGTTAATCTTCTTTTTAAAATAGTAAATAATAAAAGACAAGATAAAACTCACTCCGCAGTATGTGGTACCTTTCATAAGAGCGACTGAAAATCTGAGAAGGGCAGGTTTTAATATCAGAAAAGAGTTTGTGGATGGGTTGGACTGACCTTGGCCTTGAAGGACAGGAAGAAACTGGCTGGAGAAACAAGATTACAATAGGCCGTTCTTGTAGGAGGAAATTCCTGAACTAAAGCTAAGAGTCAGGAATGAGCGTGGTGTTTAGTCAGGACAGCTAAGAGCCCAAGCTGTCGGCTGAGAATCTGAATTTGGAAAGAGTAGGAAACAAGATAGGATAGGTTGGAATGGAATGGAATGTGAAGGCCTTGAGTGTCAGGTAGAGAAATTTGTGTTTGTCGACTCGACCTTCAGTAGAAGTAGACAGTAGAGTACATATCCTCAGTTCCATCCAGCTCTGAGCCAGCTCACAGGCTTCCATTCATTCATTCATTCATTCATTCATTCACTCCTGCACTGAGTGAGTGATGAGCTGGATATCAGAGATGCAAAGATCAGGAAGACTCAAGAGACCCAGATAATCACCTCCATTCTTCCTTCCATTTTCATTTGTGCACCAGCCCAGGTAACACACTGCACTAGGATTTAGGTCTACAAAGGCCAGGACAAGTCAGTCTGTCATCAGTAAAACACTCTATCACTGAGCTCCTTCACCTGTCTCTTTTTGTAGTGGCCATTGAGAGACTCTGGAACTACTTTCTCCATTCTTCCATATTAGCTTCTTACTCTCTTTCTAGCATGACCGCTAGAATTCTTGGCAGTTATTTTCACAAATAATCCTCCTATTAAGGTGGCCTCTCAATTCCTTTGTCCTCTTCTCCTCCAATGATCTTACCTTCCACCTACCTCAGTCATACTTGAGAACCTATCATAATCAGTTACTGAAGCCTCTTCCTAATCTCAATTTCAAGCTTCCTCCTTCACCCCTTCACCCAACTTTCAGCTCCCGTGATTATTCTGTTTCCTCAGTTCCCTTCTTATCTGAATCAGATTCCAAAGGCTCTGGAAGAAACCCTCAATTTCTTTTCTTCCATCTTCTCTATTATGCTCACTAGAAAATCCCAGGGAAATTGAATTCTGCTTCTGCACTGGGCAGTTGAATGTGCCAGGGAAAATGCAATTCAGAGTGATCAGTATCACCCTGAATGTATGACAGCCATTCTCAAGTATGTCCTTAGTACTACCTGGCCAACCTAGGACATTACTCTGTGACATCTGTCTCTGCTACATATGCTTCTTGCTTCTGAAATCCCCAAACCTGGTCTCAAATGGTAATCTTAAATATCAGATATGGGTGAGACTGGAGGTATCTGGAGGTAGGCAAAATTCCTCTCTAGCTGTGAAACCAAATAGGTTATATACTTCCAAAATACAATGGCAAGACAGGCATAGTACAGAAAAAGAGGTGACAGTTCCCATGGAAATTCAAAACCTAGAAAGACAAGTATCATCAGACCTCAAGTCTTGAGAATAATCCTCTTTGACTCAAGGTCTGCCTTCTGGACCCACTAGGGCAACAGTTTCACCCTCAGGAACCCCTGGCTGCAGCAGGAAGAAGTCACACTCCACAGCTTCCAGTGGCCACTGTCTGGCCTATTGAAACCAGGGAAGCAGTGTCCATGATCTCTCAATCACCTTCAGGGTCGTCATTCCCTCCTCTTGAAGCATAGGGTGCATTTCAACTGAATAACTCTGTGGTTCTGTCCTACAGAATCTAAGAAGTCCTCCATTTTATCCTGTTTCTGTCTTCTTCAGTTCAAACTGGCAGGGTTTCTACTGCAGTGGTTTATCAGATCCACGGTTCACACCCACCTACTGAATGAATCTCTTAACAAATGACTGTTCAGCCACATTCTTGGTGTTCTCTTTAATACAGATAGACTGGCTCCCCTTTACTTAGCAATCCCTTCCTCCATCCATTTCTCTCTTCTCACACTTTACCATAAGCAGGCGGGAGGAACCAAGCTGCTCCTTTAAAACTTTGCTGAGCTACCCAACTTCGTCACTCACAAGTTTGACCTTTCCTTCCAGAAAACACTAGAACGCACAGTCCAGCCATGTTACTTTCTACTTAATAACAAGGATCACCTCTTCTCCATTGTCCAACAACATGCCCCTTATTCCCATTGAGGACCTCACCAAAAGGGCCTTGACCATCCATATTTCTATCAACATTCAATACTTTCTCTAGCATGTGCCACAAAACCCTTCCAAGCCACTACCTCTTACCCAGTTCTAAAGCTGCCTCCACATTTTTGGGTGTTTATTACAGCAACATCCCACTCTCAGTATCAGTACCAATTGCTATCTTGGTCTACTCAGGCTGCTGTGGCAAATACCATGGCTTAAACAACAGATACTTATTTCTCACAGTTCTGGAGGCTGGGGAGTCCAAGAGCAAGGTGTTGGCAGATTCAGCTTTTGGTGAGGGCTCTCCTCCCAGCTTATAGACAGCTGCCTTCTTGCTACATGCTGACGTGGCCTCTTCTTGGTGCATGCACATGGAAAGAGAATTATTGTCTTCTTCTTTGGAGGGTAATCATCCCATCATGAGGGTCCCACTCATGATTTCATCTAAGCTAATTACCTACCGAATACACCACCTCCAAATACCATCATGTTAGAAGTTAGGGCTTCAACATATTAATTTGGTGGAGTAGGGTGGGGAACACCCAATCCATAACATTTTATGTCTTATTTCCCTGAAAAAATACACATAATCAAAAAAGAGCTTCCACACACCCTAAGCTAATCCACCAATCTGCTGGTATATATACCCATGTATTCTACCTGTACCACCAGTTGTGAAAATGACTTGACCATGCTCCTGGCTAGGGTTAAGCTGGACTTGGGACAATTACATAAGACTCTAGCAGTTTGGGGACATTTCCTCCAAGAGGTAAGACGGGGAGGATAGGAGGATTTGTCAGTGAGGGTAAAGGATATGTAAGCACATAGACATGCTGGGCCTGTCTGGGGAGTTGGAGGGTGGGCACTTTGACTACAGTGTTCCTGGGTAGCTTCCAGGATAGTAGAGGACAAGTGGATCTCTGTTGTGAAGGATGGAAATATTCTGTGAAAATGGCGACTGCACCAGCATTGGAGTCAAACCCGCTTCATTTCAAGCCTAGTTCTGCCACTCACCAGCTGACTACTTACCAGAGTCTTTTCACCTTGAAGCACAGGAACAGGTCTGTTACTCTTGTTCACTGGTTCCTTAATTCCTAGTATCCAGTGCAGCTCCTGAAAATACAGCAATGGCGTTAAAGAACATGGAAAGGTGTCTCAAGTCACACTCGGGTTAGACTCTTAATGCCACACTTTACTAGCTGTGTGGCCTGAGGCAAACTAGTAACTGGTCTAAGCTTTAGTTCCCTTGTCAACAATGTGGAACTAATAACACTATTTCCCTTATAGGGTTGAAGGATAAGTACAGTACCTAACCTATAGTAGGTAATTAATAAATGCTAGGTAATGATATTATTATTTTATTTCAGGGCTCTATAATAATACTCATTAACCAAGTGGTCATCAATTTCTTTCCTATAACACATCTTTCAAAAGTCCTACTTCTATGAGTTTTGAGGACAAATGCTTTATATGTAAATAAGCTGAACTTGTCACATAATAGGATCTGTTTTATCCTCCCCTGCCTATCATGTTTTGCAACTTAGCCACAGAGCAGTGACTGAAATTCGCCCCATGTGGGTGGCAGGCTTTTGCTCTGGGTCCCTCCCTGAAAAACAAATTTCTCCATCTCTCCTTTAGGAGGGTCCCTGCTGTTCTTGTTCTTGCTTTTTGCCTTTCCTTTGCTGCCTTTTCTGAGCACGAGCCTCGGGTAGGGGTCTTGCCTTCAGCTCCACTCTGGGCTCTAAGATTACTGTTTTCATTTCCCCGACTGCTTGGTACCGCGATGTGGCCCTCAGGGTGAGGGAGCCCGGGAGAGGGTGTGACCAGCGGGGATCCTATTAAAACACAGAGCAGTCATGCAGACCAGGCTGTTTGGCTCCTTCCCGCCTGCTCTCGCCACCCCGCCCCCAAATATGATCATAACAGCACAGAGCTATAAAGTTGCTTTTCATAGCACACATTGCCCAGCTCCCTAACAAAGTTCTGACTGTCAAGAAGAAAAGGAGGACATTGTGAGGAGGGGATTAAAAGAAGGGGTGGTGAAGAGAGGTAATGTGGTATAGCAGAAAGATCCCCAACCCAGGAAGCAGGACCCAGTGATTCCTGCTGCATTCTGCAGCCAACTTACCCTCCGATCGAAGGCAAGTGACTCCTTGTTGGGCCTCAGTTTCTCCATTTATAAAATGAAGATTTAGGTCTAGATTGTTTGAATGTCCTTTCCAGCCTCTGGAGACTGGGAAATGCTGTTTCACACCAAGCAGAAAAGGAAGATCACATCACAACCTGCGGCTCCAAAGTACAGTTGACCCTTAAACAACACAGGTTTGAACTGCGTGGGTTTTTTTTAATAAATACAGTACCATACTGTAAATGTATTTTTTATTCCTTGTGGTTTTCTTAGTAACATTTTCTTTTCTTTAGCTAACGTTATTGTAAGAATGGGGTATATAATACACATTAAGACATGCAAATTATGTGTTAACCAACTATTTACGTTATTGGTAAGTCTTCTGGTCATGGCATGCTATTAGTAAAGTTTTGGGGGAGTCAAAAGTTATACATGAATTTTAAACTGTGCAGAGGTCAGCTTCTGTAACCCTTGTATTGTTCAAGGGTCAACTCTAAGTGAGTTTTTAACTAGCCCTTGGATTTGGGGTCTGTAATGGAGACATCAAGATTTTTAACTGGAGGTATCTGGATCATCTTGGTCGGCCTTAGTTGTCACTGAAACACTAAGATCATTTTGGGGCTGATTTATCACATGGCATCAGCCCCTCAAAGATGCTAGTAAGATGTATTGGTAGATGTAACATGTTTAAGCATCTACTATGTATTAGTAGATGTACTATGTACTTCTAATACATAATAGATTTTTACTGGATGTTCATTGAATTTATGAACGAAAACGTGCAGTAGGATGGGATGAGGTTCTTTTTCGTCATTCATTATTCATTTTCTCATTATTTATTGAGTGATTATTACGTGCAAGAAACCAGAGATGCATTAAAGAACAAATCGATCCAAGACCCTGACCTCATGGAGTTTACATTCTAATAGGAAGACACAGAAAATATAATAATACAAAAACAATTATTTGCTAGATGGTGCTAAGTGCTAGAAGAAAAATAAAAGAGGGTGAGGAGAGAGGGAATTAAGAAGGCCAGGGTGCCATTTTACATATAGTGTGATCAGGTAGGGCTCCTTAATAAAGTGACACTTAAACAGAAACCTCAAAGAAGTGAAGGAGTAGCCAAGACAATATTTAGGGAAGTTCTCTGCCATGTAGAAATGGTAGTAAATCCAAAGTTTCTGGGTAGAAGTCCACTTGAAATTAAGAAACAGCATGAGGGTCTGTGTGGCTACAGCCCAATGAGCAACTTAGAGGCCCATGGATGATAATGTCAGGATTGGTGGTAGGTACAGACTATAGTGAAGATTTGACTTAAACTCTAACAAAGACTGGCATCCAGGGAGATGATTTATTGCTGAAGAGAGACAGGATATGATACATTTTAAAAGGCAAACTTTGGCTATAAGAACTGACCAAAGTGAAGCAAGAATACCAGCTGGGAAGTCAATTAGGAAACAATGAAATACAGATGCATGGGTGACTTAGTTGTTTAAGCATCCAACTTCTTCTCAGGTCATGATCTCACAGTTAGTGGGTTCAAACCCACATTGGACTCTGTACTGGCAGTGTGGGTGTGGAGCCTGCTTGGAATTCTCTCTCCTTCTCTCTCTCTCTACTTGTCCTCCCTCTCTCTCTCTCTCTCCCTCTCTCCCTCTCTCTCCCTAACAAAAATAAGTAAATAAATCTTAAGAAAAAGGAAACTAATGAAATAATCCAGGAAAGAAGTCCTATTGAGTTAGAACATCATAGTGAGGTCTAGATAGTAAGAAGGGATCATATTTAGGACATAACCAGTGCAGTTAGCATCTACCCTCTACTAGTACCTCTTCAAGTGTTGCTAACTTCTTTCTCAAGATAGACCATAAGTTCCTTGAAGGCAAGGGTTCTGTGTCATAGTTCTGTATAACTACTAAACCTTTGACATATTTGTTAAACAACATGTTGGCACCAAATAAACATCTGTTTGTTTAACTTAGTTTAATCAATATTTATTAAGCATCAAGTTCCAACCTCATCTCCCACCTCCCAGGACCCCAGCTTCAAACGTTCAATCCATTGGGAACTTCTTCCATTCCTCAAACCAAGGAGCTTACATATCTTTGTAAGAAGGGGCTGGGGTGGCTGGTAGAGGGGGCCATAGGGTTAAAGAAAGATTTGTTTTCTTTTTTAATCATGGGAAAGAAATATGTTTAAAACCTGATAGGAAGTATCTGTGGAAAAAAAAAAGGAGATGTTTCAGAGATCATCAGGAATAGGTGTAACCGAAAGGTCCTGAGAAAGCCAGAAAGGCTGCATGAGAAGATTTGTAATGCGGAAGGAAAGGTTGTATGCCAGTTTATAGGTTTCACGATAGAAAATGACAAGAGGTCTCTGGTCATTGCTTTTGTATGTGCTGAGTGAAAGACTGCAGGTAGAGGTTTAGGTTTGAAAAAAGAGGAGAATATTTGAAATATCTCCTGGAGAACAGGCAAGAAGTCTGAAAAACAAAGCAGCATGTAGTAACTAGACACTGAACTCCAAGGCATCTGTCAAGAAGTCTATTTGCATGAATTTTCAGTGACCTCGATCTGCAGGCTGGAATTGATTTGACCCTTGACAGAATCTCAGCAGCCAGGTTGGGGCGTAGAGATAGCAGATGATTGGAATCCTTCAGGATTCATTTGTGATATGTGTGTGACCAAAAGACAGTAGGACAATGATATTGAAGTTCAAGGAGTTGTTGAAGTGATAACTCTGGAATTTGTACGAATAAGGAAGAGAGTAAAGACAGAGCAGCAGATTGTGTAGGACAAAGAAGAGGAGGCCAGTGAGTTGGAGAACAAGAAAGTTGAGAACAAGCTAGAGAACTGGAAAGAGAGAAAAGTTGTAGTCAGAGAGTGAGAGCTGTGAATTTTATGATTTCTGAGGCAGAACGGTTCTAGAAAGTGACCAAATCTAGGGTGTGTAGCCACAAGAATAAGTGAATTAAATGGCTTGGAGGGGAAGCCACCAGAGGTCAGAAGAACAATGGACAGAGAGAACAGGGTTGAATGATTCACACATGTGAAGACAGAGACCTCCAGGGCAGTGGCAGTGTCTGGGAAGTCGAGGGATAGGCAGACAGATGCCAACTCAAGCCATGAGTGAAGTGATGTGTCCAGGGAGTGAGTCGATGGCAAAGGCCCTTATGGAAAACGGCCAAAGAGAGTACCAATGAATCAGAAGAGGCATCAAGAGAGCCAAAATCATGTTTACAAATGCCTTGTTCAGCCCATGTGGTAGAGAGTAGACTGTATAACCCTGGACTCTGTGAGGAGCCACAGTTTTGGAGAAAAGTTGGTGAAGACATGTGAGGATCTGATCCACGTGTGAATGCATAGACCTCCCTTGATCGGGCTCATGCCATAGGAAATAAAATTTTTCTCAGTCACCTACATCACCAACCACAGTCTTTCACTAGTGTCCAGAACATGTGTGTCTAGGGAGGAACATTTAAGCGTCAACTTTAGGTATAAACCAGCCAGTTTATAATCTGAATTTAACTTTGACAGCTGGACTCACTGGACAGACATGGGAAGATTCTGCGGCTTGTGTGTGAAATGATCAGAAACCATTTAGCTGGTGAACATCACTGCAGTCACCAGACTGGGAATTCAAACAAGAAGGACAGGCAGGACCTACCAGTTAAAGGAAGGACTTGATGGAGGATCCCAGACATTCTGCTTGGCTTAGAGTCTCATAAAATCTCATAGAAACATCAAGGTCAAACTGAGAGCTTTGGGGACTCATCTACGGAAGGAGTGTGGATTTATGTTGTAAGGAATGTGAAATCATGGGTGGTTTTTGAGCAGATGTGTGATAGGACCAGAGCCGTGCTTCTGGAAGATTGGCCCGGCAAAAGTGGGTGAGAGGGACACGGGGAAAGAATTGCCGCAAAGAAACCATTTATAAGGCTACCGTGGTTGCCCAAGAGAGAGGCACAGATGCCTAAATGGCGAAGAGCGTAGTGAGAATGGAGAGAAGAGAGCAGACAGGATAGATTTTTACAACGGTAGATACAATAGGACTTTAAAGCCAAAACAAATAAGAGCAAGCACCAAAAAGCATGCTTGCTGCATTATTGGTCAAGCACTGTTGAGCACCATTTGAATCTCTAAGAGATTCAGGTCAACACAAAGATCTCTGACTCCGACTAAAACCAAGTCAGCTATTGGAGAAACAAGTCAGAAGAAAATCAGACACCAAAAAGGAAAATTAACCTTTCCCTCACAGAAGCCATAAACAGCATCCAAATGTGGCAAAGAATGAAACCACCGGCCCTGTGTTTAAAAGAAACATGATATCATTGGCTAACAGAGACAAGACCCAACCAGGAAACAGACTCCAGTATTAAAATTCTAGCACATGGGACTTTTGGAAAATAAAAAATAGACACAGTGGGATAGAAAGGCTCTATCCCAACATATGAGGCCGGGAGAGACATGATCTATTGAGCCATAGCCGAGAAGGCAGCTGGGGAGAGAGGTGACCGAAACTGAGCAAACACTCAGCAGAGGAAAGGTTATTAGCCACCAACGAGCAATGACTAGGAAGAGATTCAACACTCCTGCTTCAGATAGAAGCAGGGAAAACAATAATACAATCAATCAGAGAGTATCATTTTCTCCAAGGGAGGCCACACTCTTGGAAACCCCTCATGGCTATCGCCGTGTCCCTGCCTTGACCTTCTATCCTGCCAGAAAGCTCTGTGCCATGGGGCAAGTGACAGAAAACCAGTGGACCTCAGACTTCTCATCTACAAGATAAGGACAGTCATTTCTGTCTCATGGTACAGGAAGTGAAGGCAGATAAGACACATGGGTGACTAAAGGGCTTACCTACATTGACTTTGTTTTTTGAGACCTCTCTCTTTTTTTCTTGATGAATGTGGCTGCAGGTTTATCAATTTTATCAACTAGTTCTTGTCCAAGAACCAGTTCCTGGTTTTATTATTCCTTTCAATTGTTTTTTTCTTTCTTTTCTTTTTTTAGTCACTATTTCATTGACTTTTGCTCAAATCTTTGTGATTTCCTTTCTTCTATTGGCTTTTGTCTTTGTTTCTCTCTTTCTAGCTCTTTCATGTGTAAGGTTAGGTTGTTTGAGATTTTTCTCATTTCTTGAGGTAGGCCTGTTCACTATAGACTTCCCTCTTAGAATTGCTTTTGCTGCATCCCAAAGATTTTGGAATGTTGTTTTCATTTTCATTTGTTTCCAAGTATTTTGTACATTTGATTTCTTGGTTGACCCATTTATTATTTAGGAGCATACTATTTAACTTCCATGTACTTGTGTTCTTTCCAGATGTTTTTCTTGTAATTCATTTCTAGTTTCATACTCTCATGAATAAAAAAGACACATGCTAATGACTTCGATCTTCTTGAATTTATGAAGACTTGTTTTGCAGCCTACTCTGTTCTCTATCCTGGAGAACGTTCCATGTGCACTTGAAAAGAATGTGTATAGTGCTGTTTGGGGATGGCAGTTCTGAATATGTCTGCTAGATCCATCTGGTCTAATGTGTCATTTAAAATCACTGTTTCCTTGTTGACTTTCTATCTGGATGATTAGTCCATTGGTATAAGTGGGAAGTTAAAGTTCTCTACTAATATTCTACTACTGTCATTTTCTTCCTTTATGTCTGTCACTAGTTGCTTTATGCATTTAGGTGTCCTCATGTTGGGCGCATACATATTTACAATTATCATATCCTCTTATTGGATTGTTCCTTTTATCATTATAAAGTGTTCTTCTTCGTCTCTTGCTACAGTCTTTGTTTTAAAGTGTATTTTGTCTCATATAAGTATTCCCATGCCAACTTTCTTTTCATGTCTATTTGCATGGTGTTTTTAGGTCTGAAGTGGATCTCTTAAATCAACTTAATAAGACTGCTATACTCATAAGATGTTATATGTGAACCTATTGGTAACTACAAATCAAAAACCTATAAAAGATACACACACAACAAAGAGAAAGGAATCCAGGCATAACAGTAAAGAAAGTCATCAAACCACGAGGGAATAAATCAAAAGAAGACAGGAACAGAGAAGAACTACAAAAACAACTGGAAAACAAGTAATAAAATGGCAATAAGTACAAACCTATCAAGGGTGCCTGGGTGGCTCAGTCAGTTAAGCAGCCAACTTCAGCTCAAGTCATGATCTCACAGTCTGTGAGTTTAAGCCCCTCGTTGGACTCTGTGCTGATGGCTCAGAGCCTGGAGCCTGCTTCAGATTCTGTGTCTGCCTCTCTCTCTGCCCTTCCCCTGCTCACGCTCTGTCTCTCTCTCAAAAATAAAAATAAATGTTAAAAAAATTTTAAAAAAAACCCAACCTATCGATGAATAGGTTAATGGGCTATGTGGTGCCTGGGTGGCTCAGTCAGTTAAGCATCCAACTCTTGATTTCAGCTCAGGTCATAATCTCTTGGTTTGTGAGTTTGAGCCCCACATCAGGCTCCATACTGGCAGCATGGGGTCTGCTTAGGATTCTCTCTCTTCCTTACTCTCTGCCCGCCTCCTGCTCACATTCTCTCTTTCTCAAAATAAACAAACAGGGGTGCTTGGGTGGGATAAGCATCTGACTATTGGTTTCTGCTCAAATCATGATCTCACATGCTGACAGCAGGAGCCTGCTTGAGATTCTCTCTGACCCTTTTTCTCTCTGCCCCTCCCCTGCTCCTGCTGTCTCTGTCTCTCTCAAAATAAACAAATAAACTTGAAAAAATGATAAATTTTAATGGACTAAATGCTCCATCAAAAGACACAGGGTGACTGAATGAATAAAAAGCAAGACACATCCATATGCTGCCTACAAATTTTACTTTGCTTTGTAATTCATTAAATTCATAAATTAAATTCATTGGTATGCAAGTGACTCCTTTTTGGTATTTCTGACCTTACAGCTCTCAAATGACCCTTGGAAGTAGCCTTTTTTTCTGGGAAGCACAATGTGTAGGGGCATGAGGGGTCAGAGAAATGCTGAGCACAGGAGCCTAAGGGAAGAGGGCACTCTTCCCTCCGAGGAGCTGCTGGTAGGAGTGTAACTTGCTGTCACAAATTCCTCCTCCTCTGGGCAGGGTGTAAGTTTCTTGAGGGTAAGAAACTTCTTTTTTACATCTCAAACGTCATCTTGAGCATTGCCAGGCACAAAATAGATACTGAATGAATGGGTGTATATCCAGTTGTTATAGTAAACTCCACTGAGTTAGGAGTCCCATGTACTTCCTCAACTTCCAGAAGAATGCCTAACATGGGGTGGAGACCCTCAGTGAGTATTCCTTAAATAAATAAACAAGCAGAACCTGACAGTAGTCAGGACTGCATGCATTAATATCTGAAGCCATATTTAGAATAGACACAGCATCGTAAGTCCCAAATTTAGACGTATACATTTTCATGATTTCTGTGCAACATGCAAGCATATCCTATATGCACCAATACATGTGCACACTCACACAAAACACATTATCCCCCCGGCATGAAGGTCAACGGCATCTTAATTCATTGGCTTTATTTTATCACTATTTGAATGGCAGTGAACTGGAAATAATGATGTTCCAGAGAACCAAATAATCAATGAAGAATAACTATTATTCTACATAGCAGGCTCCATGCTAAGAGCTTTACAGGTACTCTACAATGGAAAGCTTACAACAGTCTTGTGAATTCTTTACACTTATTATCCCCGTTTTACAGAGGAAGAGACTGAACCTCAGAAGGGTTAAGTAATTTGCCTGAAGTCACACAGCCCAAACACCGATCTTCACATTGTATGAGAATACCACTTTAGAACAGCACTTTCCAGGCTTCTCCTGTACAAGGGGAAAGCCACAGTGGACAACTTTCTTTGGCTCCATCCCTTCTAATTTGCTGTCCTCAGTCTCTAGCCTACCAGGCTTAGAGCTGTCCAGCAGCATTGGGTGCACATGGATGGAGAAGCTTTTAAGATGCAACAGTCTACTGCAGGGCTGGCTTAGAGCCTCTGGAGTAGAAGAACATATAGGATCCTGTTTCAACCATCAGCCATGCAAATTAGCTGATGCTGGCTGCCTTTCTTGAACTGCTCAGCCAGTCGCCAGGCATTTCCTTAATGACTTGCTAAATTTCCTCTGAAAGTAGCACTCTCTGTAAGGTCCTGTGGCTCCATCCTGCAGCCCATACTGATAGCACCAGGATTCCAGACCTGAAGCCAGATCACAGTTGTCAGTCCTTTGTGAGCAGACTAGCATGTCTCCAAAGTAACTGAGGCACCCAGGGCCACCCAAAGACCTTAGCCGGACATTCATTGGCATCCAGGACTCCTGTGGGAGGGGTCTTGGAGGGACTGAAGTGACTGGAGCCCAGGGCATCTTTTTCAAAGGAGGGGAAGCTTTATTCCAGTGAAATCTGCAATGGAGAAAGCAAATAAGGGCAGAACTGCTGGGCTCGAAGCCAGAGTGGGGTCTCAGATCTTCTCCACCTGGACATCCCGTTGGGATCCTACACTGTTCCCCAGGGTGCCCAGAATCTCTGTAGCTTCTCAGAAAGTAGTTGAAATCCTCTGACCTGGCCTGCCCAGCCCATTTCCTTTAGGTACAAGGGAAAAAGGCACAGGGAGGTTGTGGAACATGGCCGAGGTCACACAGATAGCAAATGCTAGGCCTAGAACTCAGCTCCCGACACTCGGCTCAGGCTCAGCCAACACACAGCACTATTTTGGCTTTAGAGGTGTAAAAAGTTCTCTCATGGCTGGCTGATTTTGTTTGTCCTGTTTTCAATCATCATGGGAAACAATCATTGAAATGTTATTTTACTGCCTTCTAAAGAAATCTTTATTTGTAGCCAGAGGGAATATCATCATTCAATATTGGCACCAAGGGGAGGATGAGGTAGGATATAGTGGGCTTTCACTACACCCTCTAGCAGTAGGAAACATACAACCCCTTCCCCTTTGAAATAGAAATAAAAGGTTTATATATGAGACTTTTATTTGGAAAGCTCTCTCTCCAAATTCTCCATGCATTGGTAGACTCTTGCTTCCTTTCAGACTATGTCCATGTGACATCCCCAGTGGAGCCATCTGAGGGACACATCCCGATGGTAGTGCTCTTTCCAACCTCCTAATTAGGTGGCTGCTGACATCTGTTCCTTCTAGGCAGCAACCTCCTTAAGTTGAGAATTAGGGTTCTGTGCATCAGTGCAGAGCATTAAAAATTTTGCAGCAGTAGCTGAATGTGTGCTCTAATAACACTCAAAGTTTCATGAAAATGCTGCCCACTCTGCAGCCACACTTTCTTTTCTCTCACAGAATAGAATTCTAGAATCTTTTCAATCCTGAGTTAGAGTCCTAGCTCTGCCACCACCTAGCTGTGTGGCCTTAGCCAGGCCACATAACTTTCCTAAGCCTGTTTCTGCCTTCATAACATGGTTCTGAAAAGCTACAGAATCATAGTGAAGACCAGAGATAATACAGAGATACTATCTGACTCGTGGAAGTACTTAGGAATGGCAGCTAACATCTTTTTTCTACTAGAGTATAAGCTTTTATTCACAATTATGTCACCAGCAACTAGCAAGGTGCTCAGTAAATGTTTGTGGCAGCAATAATTACTTAGCAGAGTGACTGCCTGACTGAATAAATGAAGGAACTAATGAAGTAATGAACAAATGTTCACATTATAAGGGACCTTAACCATTATCAAGCATAACCTCCCATCCAATTCAGAGTAGATCTTTGAGAGCACTCGTGAAGGGTGGTCATTTGGTGTCCAATGAAACATGCTTACCAGCTTACTACGGCCCACTTGAAGAAGGATATAATTAGAAAGACATGCATGGCATGGAGTAGACATGTCATCATGGTCCACCATCCATCTGTCTTTGATTATTCTGTCCTCTCCCATTGTGGGGTACATAGTAGGTGCTCATTCTTTCATCCTTTGGACAAACCTTTCTCATGGGCCTTGTTTACTAAGCCAGGTAAACTCTGGATTCAGGCTGTCTATGTAGAAGCAGCCCTGGTTACTAGGAGTGTTTGTTTTAGCCAGAGACAGACTTTAATAACCAAGTGAATAATTAATTATTTAACAGCAATTTTAACAAGCCATCATAAGAGAAGTACAGAGTGCCACAGAAGAAGGGTAACCAGGAGTCTTACCACTCTGGAAGGTGGACCAGAGATTTAATTGAAGAACCACTGCTTTGGTAGTGGGGTGGGTAGGGAAGCAAGGAATGAGCGAGGGAGGGGCAAATGTACTTTTTAATATACTGGCAAAGTCACCTCTTAATCCTTCCTGAAAAACCCCATTTATGTTAGCGCTCTTTGTCACAAATCAATGATTATTCAGGGATTTGTGACATATAAACAAGCCCAGGCTCAATTCCTGAGTCTGCTATTTACACTTCTGGCAAATGACTCCACTCTCCCGAGCTCAGATTCCTTTCCTGTAACACAAAGAGTGTAAAAAGTAGCCCCTGTTTGGGATTGCTATGGAAATTAAATGCAGGGAATTGTAAAGCACTTAAAATGGTGTCATCACATGGTCAACAAAGTGGTGTCCTTGTAACTCTCACAATTCATGTCCAACCGCTTCCCATTTAGATAGGGAAGTAGAAGTTCAGAGCAGTCAAAGACATGGCTAGAGTCACTTAACCAATGGAAGGCAGAAGGGACAACCAACCACTGGTCTCCCCAAGCCAATCCTCTTGACAGAATATGATATTACTTCATATCTTTTACATCTCATAATCAGAAATTAATGTATATCTAAACCAATGCTAACACTTTCGTTGGGGTTGAGCAATGATCAAGTGGAAATTTCTGAGGATGAGCTCTAGGTTGGGAAGAAAAATACCTTACCTTTTTTTTTTATCATTAACTTACAGGTCTTTTGTGGGCAATGTCATGGACCCAGGACTGTTCTGAATGCTGAATGGGATACAAAGACTAAGACACGCCTCTTTCCTCCCAGGTTTTATAGTCTTATTGAATTTACACCTCAAAAAAGCCAGCAATATGGACTCTTTTTTGGGTGGGAGATTTAAGGCTTGAAGGGAATATTTCCAAACATTCTCAGAAACCACGGCTCAGATATTTCTGGTCACTTCTTTACAGGAAAACCTCTACTTTTGACCAACTACTCACCATAGAACTCATCCATATTACTAAAACCAACAAAATAATTTTGATGTGGATGTTAGATGCATCGGTAGGATTTAACCTTCAATATTTCAGGACACTGCCCATCATAGGAAAGTAATTCCTCTCAACTTAATAATTACCTAGTAATAGAAACTAATTATAGGTAGGTCAAGAAACAGGCATTCTGAACCAAATAAACACCCTCATGTTAGCCAGACTTCCTGAGACTATCACACACTAAAATCTATTCATTGGCCTTTCAATAAACAGTTCTTGAGCACCTACTAATAATAGCCAGCCTTAATGAGGGCTTGCCATGACCAGACCCTTATGTAAACATCATAACATCCCTAGGAGGTGGGTGCTAGTTTTATCCCCATTTGACAGGTAAAAAAACCAAGTCACGGAAGCTCAAGTAATTTCCCCAAGGCCACACATGTATTAGCATTAGGCTAATACAGCTAGCATGTATTAGCATTAGGTTTTTCCAGGGAGTTTCTTACCAGAGCCCCTGCTCTTAGCTACCATGCTGCATTGCTTCTGAGAAGCAAGAATTCTTTGGATGTTGGGAAAGATGTATAGACAAGTGATTGACCTTGAGGCATTGCCACCAAGGGTGGCAATTAAAGGACACAAATGAGCAAATATTGAGCACTTACTATGTACCAGGTCCAGGACCAGCTCCTCACAATACATCATAATACATCATTTATCCCTGCAACTACTCAGTGAAGGGTAATTGTTGGCAAATAAGGCAAACAGTGAGAATGTGAGAAAGGCAAGAATTTAGAGATGTTGGATAACCAGATCCAGTTCAAGCAGTTTGTGAGAGGTATGAGGGTTGCAGAAGAATTCATGGTCAACTCCATCCCTCTTATAATCACACAATCTTTCCACTTCACTTGGATGTCTGTTACTTTACAATTCTCACATTGGCCAAGGGCATCGCTAAACTCATGGACACAAATGAGACAATGGCTTGTTTTACCTGAGAAGAACCAGGAAAATGATTTAGAGAGAACCTGGCATAAAAATGAAAAAGGAATATTAGGAAAAAGAGACTAAAGAGGAATGTTCCAGACTGAGAATATAATAGCAGGTTCACAATAGCACAGAGATATGAAAGAGTTCAGCATGCTCAGGACCAAGCTGCTGCGGGTGGCCTCAATGTGGGTTAGAGTGGTGGGTAAGTGGGGGAGATGTGACGGGGAATGTTTCGGGGGGCAAGTATTGAGGAGATTTGCAGGACACCCCACACGGAGTTTATGCTGGAGGTCTATGAGAGCTGACTCACAGCTGCCCGCTGGGTTCAAAGTCTTAGACAAGAGATAACCATGAATCTTTTTATTGTTTTGCTCCCTTTTATCTAGTTACTAATTCTAGACAGAAAATATTTTCAGGATATTTGAAGAGGACTTTTGTCCAAGCATAATCTTCTAAGATCCACAAGGACTGACACTATGTTGTTTTTACTTTTATAATCCCAATGCCTGCATTCTGCCTGCACAAGACACATGCTGAATGAAAGATTGTTAAATAAGTGGATGGATGGATGGATGGATGGATGGATGGATGGATGGATGGATGGATAAAAAACTGACTGGATAAATTAATGGCCAAATAAGCAAAGTAATGCCCTTATGGTAGAGTGGCATTATATGGAAACAGAATTACTAACAGTTTACATATTCAATGTCAGCACCAAACATGTGCCTCTTTTCATAGTCCCCACTGAGTAGAAGTCCTATCACATGGAGTAGTGTATTTCATTCTATAGTAAAGAATAAGATTTAGGGATATCTGGGTGATTCAGTTGGTTAAGCATCAGACTTTGGCTCAGGTCATGATTTCCCAGTTCATGAGTTCGAGCCTCATGTTGGAATCTGTGCTGACAGCTTGGAGCCTGGAGCCTGCTTTGGATTCAGTGTCTCCCTCTCTGCCCCTTCCCTGCTCATGCACGCGCTCTCTCTCTCTCTCTCTCTCTCTCTCTCTCTTTCTCTCTCTCTCTCTCTCTCTCTCTCTCTCTCTCTCTCTCAAAAATAAATAAACATTAAAAAAATAAGATTTAAAGTGCAAATACTTTGAAGAATTCTTTGATGAATTGTTGAAGGATTGTTGAAAATAGGAAAAAGTAGATGTAAATGCATACTAACATGTAAATGATTGCTCTTGGATCATGTCCTGACAGGGTGCTAGGATAGGAAGAAAGACAGAGGATGAAGTCTGAACTTGTTAACTCCTTCCATTTCATCAGTAATGTGTTGCAGAAGCTTCAGTCTTCCCACCAAAACTTTACCATTCAAATATTCACTTTCATCTGAGTATGTTTTCTGTCAAAAATGGATGCTGGCGAAGACTTCCTGAATCATTTCCACATGATTTATCCACCACTCTCTAACATAAATGACCCTCTCTATTAATCAGACCAGTCTTTGCCCTTCTCCATAACCCAGGTTGGTTCTCACCTCACTTCCCCATTTTTGTCTTCCAATCTTTCTACCATGCTCCTCCCACTCCATCTCCACATCAAAATCTTGCCTTATCTTCTCAGCCATCTGTCCCTCTAAAATTCCCACTGGAATAGGGAAAAATGTGAAAGCCCATTTTTCCCCATTCATCCTTAACTATTTTTCAGTCTTGGCTTCTTGATCTAGGTTATGGGTGCAGCAAATTTTGCTAAAATAATAATAATAATAATAATAACAATAATAATATCTACATTTATTGAGCATGCCCTTTATGCTTAGGCCCTGGATTTTGCATACATTATATCTCATCCTAAGAGGTAAAAATCCATGTTCATTTTGTAGATGAAGAATCCAAAGATCAGGAGAGATAAAATACAAGCCAAGTAAATGCCTCCCACCCCGAATTCCAGCTCTTTTAGTTCCAACTGAGCCTTCCTTCTCCTAGTCAGTGTGTCTACTGAATGATGAAAATATTCTGTTTTATCATTAGATGTTATTTTTTAAACTGTATCTTAATCTGTACTAAACCTCTGTATGAGCTTTTTAAGTTGGCTGTAGAGTAAGCCACGAATGCATATATGTATCAGGTTTTATTTAACCCTTATTATTGAATACAGCATTTGCAGATTTGTTTTTAAGATTACAAGGAACAGAGCTCTGAACAAAATTGTAGTTTTTCCCGCTTATTTTGGATTATTTCCTTTTAATCAATTCCAGGAGCAAGATTATTGTGTTAAAGCATATGAATGTTTTATGACTTAAAATACACATTTATCAATGGGCAGTGGTGTGCACAAATGTACACCTTCACTGCTGCCAGAAATGCAGACACATCCTAAGTCATCAGCCAAGGGCATGATCATTTTGCTCTTTTAGAATTAGGGAAGCCAAACATTGTCTACTAATCTATCTGTGTGAATGATCTCATCTAGTCCCGTATCGTGTGCCTCTTGGTATTCTGACTGCATTTTTATTCATTTGTATTAGTTCTTTATGACATAGTATAAATCCTATGCTGAGCATACTGTCTTTGCTAGACCTGAACTTATTCAGCTAATTATACTCATTCTGGCCATAAGTATGTGATGATCACACACTACTGAGTATGTCACCATGATAGCACTGGGGATATCCAAATGAAAAAGATCTGGCTTCATACAACCCAGAGACTACACAAAAAGTTCTGATGGGTGAGTCCTGTGGGATAAACTCTGAATTACAACTGTAAGATACTTCTACCCCAAATGGGGAGATGGAGCAAGAAAAGGGTGATGATTAGAAGTGGTAGGGGTGGCAGTTTAAGGCTTCAGAAGAGGCAGAGTAAGGACAACTCCTGTTCTGTGGCATCTTCATGAAAAGAGCAAGGTTTGAGCTGGACCTGATGGGGACAGTGGGGATTTTCTCTTTGGGGAGAAGCAGAGAGGTGGGATTTCTGGCCAAGAAACCTTGTGAATCAAAGCCCAGACCTGACATCACAGCTGCAAAAGCAAGCTCAGTGAGCAGAGGGTTGGCTAGTGCATCTGGGAAACATTTTCTGCATGAGGACCCATGAGACATTTGTTTGTTCACTGAGTAGTCTGGCTGCTATCATGGGGGTCCATGAGAACCAGACCACTCAGATGAAAGTGGACATCTCTTTTCCAGAAGTTTCTCCCTGTGAAGTCAGTTGGCTGACCCTATTTTTAACCAGCTAATGAGGAGCCTATAAAATTCCGATTCTTAAGGTTCTTAGTGTGACAAATATACCTTTCCCCAAGGTCTGGCTACTTGGGGATCAGGGCTAAAAGAGATTCTTTGGCTGAGTCAGGGAAGGGTCTTATAAAGATATTACGATAAACTGCCACACAGTCAAAGTCCTTTGCAAAGTGGGATAAGTCACAAAGCTGCTCAATTTAATTCTCTGCTGAGAACCCATGGTCTGAAGCCAGCAAAGGCTATCAAGTAGATTGGATCACTTCTGTTAAAAAACTTTGACTCACATTTCTCAGTGGATTTAAGTGTCTAAATTACTACTTGGGCATTCCTTGAATCCAGGCTCAGAGTCCTCTCTGAGTACCAGGAGGGAACCCGTCTTCATGGTCCTACTTCCCTATGAATAAACTCTGAGTAGGAGAAACTCTGAATTACAACTATAAGACATTTCTACCCCTAATGGGGAGATGTAGCAAGACCTAAACCCAAGAAATGGCTCAGAGTTCATAACACAGCCACCCAAGGATCATCCAACAGGGGGGATGGTGGATTCTCTGGAGTCAAGAGGAAGATTGTTCCCAAGCAACCAAAACAAAGTTCCAGAGAGACTAACATAGACTCTTAAGATCATGGTCTTCAATAGAATGCTCACTGGTTGACCTGAAGGACTCGGGATCCAGAACGAGAAGATCCCTCACCTATCAACCAGCCATCAGGCAAGCCTTAGGGTCAAATGTGGAATAGGCATAAGAAACCTTTGGGGCACCTGCTTAGCATCTGACTCTAACCCAACTTCAAGTCTATGGATACATTAATGGACTTGGTAGAACCCAGGTACCCTCACCCTCCCACCCTGCACCAGCTTCCTTTGCTGTTCCTCACTGGCTTCCTTTGCTGTTCCTCAAACATACCTCCTACTTCAAGGCCTTTGCACTAACTGTTTACCCACCTGGAATACTCTTTCCCTAGACATCCACATGGCTCCTGCTATTACTTCATTCTGGTCTCTGCTCTGGTGCTGCCTTTTCCAGTAGACTTCTCTGACTACCTTACATGAAACAACAGCCTCTTCCCCTTATCTTGCAGGTTAGACTCTTCCTAGCACATATAACCACCTGAAACACTAACCAAGGTTAAGCTTCATGACAGCAGGTACCCACCTTGTCTGTCCCCTGCTATGTGCCAAGCCCAAAACAGAGCCTGACACATAGTCGGTTTGCCATAATTATTTGGCAAATAACTTAAATCAATTTTCATAAGAGCTCCAAGGAATCCCAGAGACTAGTCCTTGAGCCACACTTTGTAAGCTGCCAGGCTTACTTCCTCAAGTCAAATTTTATCCCTTCAAGTGTTCCGTTCCCCTCCTTTCTTGCCCCACTTCTCCATCATGCCTGGAGCCCCAAAAGAGAATTACTATGTGATAGGTCTCAGGAGACGACACATTTATCTTAACCCAAAGTTCTCATAAAACTGAAATCAGAGGCTTCAGTAGCTTGACTAGTGTCCTGCAGGTGCTTTGTGTCAGAGCTGGGACGAAGGACCCAGGCATCCTGACCCCCGTTCCTATTTCCCTGATTTGCAATTAACCAAGTTTAAAAGGGAAGGCATATGTACTGCTAACAGGGAAAAGAACTGCTTTAAGGAGGCAGACAACATGAAGGAGGAAGGCCAGAAGTTGAACCAGGAAGAAAAGCAAGGCCTTGCCATCACAATCAATTCTAGAATGGGTACCCTGGTATTAGAGAGATTCAGGTGGCCCCAATCTTTGCAGCTCTTGGACAGTGTGTCCAAGAGCTTGCCAATCCAAGGGCACCACAGGCAAACCACAGTGACTGCAGCCAGCAGAACCGACCACATCCAACCCTGACATGGGTCCGAACACGTGCAGCGGGACTGAAAGAAAGAACGCCAAGGGGGCAGAGGAAGGAAAAAGATAGGCCCCATAGCACAGGGAGGCCAGTGAGGAAATTAGCCAAGGGCACAACGGACACAAGAAAACACAACAGACACAAAAACCCAGCAGAAAAAAAAAATGGCAAAGAAAAGTAAGTTGGTGAAAAATAAATGCTATCCAAAAACACAACAAAAACATTTTTTAAAAGTTTATTTTACCTAGAATTAATGACAGGAAAACCCCATAAACGTGGCGCAAAATGTTTAATGCCCCATTGAATGCCAACATTATGCCATTCATCTGTCCTTGCAGGTGTATTATTTCTAGTCCCCAGGATGAAAAGAAAAGTTGCTTTCCACATCTTTTCTAGTACTTAAAAATACATATTTCCAGGGCTTGATTGCCAAGGGTTCCGCTTTCTTCCAGAACCCACAATAACTAATCATGCTACTGCCACTGAGTCTAGGAATTGGAATTAACAGTTGGTGGGCGGGTTTGCTTTCCATCCTATGAGTGATCTTTGCTTTAACGACCCTTAGAGTTAGTGATTTCTCCTAAATATTTATTTCTCCCCGAGGGAAAGATTTCTCTAAGAACTTTCTCTCTGCCCTAAATATCCACAATTCTTGATCTGTTTTTCTTCTATTTGTCCACTTAGAGTTTTTGCTGGAATCAATTTTATTAATTTCCTTCTGAAAATTAGCAAGTCAGAGTAAATCACAGGAGCTTTTTCCTCTCTACCAGGTGAACCGCCCCCCCCCCCACACCTCCACTTTCTGGGTTTTTCTCTCAACACTAGGTAACCAAGGCCTAGATTCACTCCACATTTACCTAGTTTTTCTCCAGAATGTCTCTTCAAATTAAAAAAAAAAAATTAAAGAAGAAAGACAGAGACAAAAAGAGAAAGAGAGAGGGAAGGAAAATGTAAACTAAACAAAAATAACTGCAATTTAAACATTGCAATTAACAGCTACACCCACATCATTTTTCTAAAAGGTGCCTCCTTTAGATTCAGAAGACTTCTTTCATAATAAAGGACATTACACAGCATTGCCTCTGGATCCCTTATGGCCCACCATCAAATTCACCACAATGCAGAAACTTCTGGTATTGCCAGCCTCCTTTAAGGACTTCCATTCAAACCATTGAATTAACTAAGCCACCGTCAAAATCATGTTTCAAAGCTGGCGGCAATCATCCCTGTGGCTCTGTGGCTCTGTGGATCCACAAGCTTGAGTAGGTCATTTAAACTTTCGGCACTGGTAAGTTCCTCCTCTGCAAAATGAAAGTGCTGGACCAGATTACACCTAAAATCCTTTAAGCTGTCATATTCTGCTTGTATATTGTTTCTCAACACGATGATTTTCATTTTACTTTATGAGAGCACAATATTCATCCATTATCCAGGGATGTTAGCTCACAATTGAAAAAGTAATAAAAATAAAATAAAATAATAAAGGCTTTACTAGCCATAGAATCGGTTTCCAGAACCCCGAGCCTGGAGATTCACTCTAAGGCATTCTGAGCTATAGGTTTTCTCATTGCCTGTTCTGGTGGCGGCCGCCTTGTTAACTGACTTTTATCGCTTGTTTTCACAACAACCTTGAGACTCCTTAGAGCAAATTGCAATGGCGAAGTATGTTATCCAATTGGCAGTTAGGAAATCCAGATCTCAGGCCCCAGAGGAAAGGCCGACTCCTTAATTCTAGCCTGATGATGGGAAGGGAGTCATCAGGAGGTTAAGTGACTTATGCAATGGGACCCAGTGAGCCAGCATCCGCGACAGGGTTCTGGACACCAACCTCCTGCCTCTTCGGACGGCATTCAATTCTCCCAGCCGCACTTCTTCCCTGAATGCTTTTTAATCTGGCATGATCCACAAATAAAGGAAATTGTGGTTTTCACATCATGATCGAGGTTATTTTTCCGCTGCGAATAATAAAAGCAGAGTGACCCATTCGTAGCTTCGAAATGTTCCCCTTCCAGCCCGCATTGTTTATTCCTCAGGCTTTCAACAGTTTTTATTTCAAGACGTCAGTTTTTAACGTGTTTGCATAATTCTGCATTTTATTTCAGAATTCTCTGTCATAACCATTCATTTCCCCCCGCCGGCGAAGCTGTTGAAAAAGAAAACTGTGTTTCCAGGCTAGTCCAATCCTACAAGTTAAAAGCTGGCAGGATCCGTCTTCTTTCACTCCCTTGGGAGGATTAATTTGCTTCTTTTTTATTCTCAAAGTTTTATGATTCCAAATAAAGGATATAATGGTGCCATTGAGAGTTGGGGAAATGTGGAAGATAAATAGTCTATGTGGGAACAGCTTAAAAAGAGAATTGAAGTTTCGGGAAAGGGGGTGGGAGAAGCAGAGCTGAGTTTATCATGTGAGTGTGGCCCATTAATGATAAAGGAAATTTCCTCCTTCTAATGAGTCTTGCCTTTATGGACTGAAGTGAGAGCAAATGGTTCCATTTGTGTCATAAACATAAAGAAGCTGAAATCGTACTCCCAAGAATGTAATATGTTTAATTTTGAAGTTAGGGGAGCAGCCGTTAAAATGCACATTTTTTCTGGAACCTGCAACAAGGAGTCTGGGCTTTTAATCTTGGTTTCATTGCCTGAACACGGACACGTTTAAGAAACATTCTAAACTCATCTGCAGGAAACTAATTGACCAAGGGAAGTAATTTGAATAAATTCTTTTGGCCAAGTTCACCCTAATTACTCTCCCAACTAGGTGGGAGCCATCTGGGTGATGATCCATTAATACCACTGTTTCAAGAGCCCAATCCACCATCAAAGAACTTTTCTTAAGGGCCCTTTGGAATTTTACAAAATAAATTGGGCAAACGTTATTAACCTCCAGGAGCTTATAATTAAGGTGAATGCAGGAGACATTTATGGAGGAGGCACTGTGTGCAAAGCGCCGTGGAGGAGCAGGGCTCACCTCGGGCACGATTCCTGTCCTCACCATGCACAGAGGCAGTGGACAGGAAGGCGGACCCCCTTCGTAAGTCCACAGTCACACAGTGAGCCTAGGGTTCTTTCTGCAGCAAATGGTTTTACAGACAGGCTACCTCTAATCTGGCACAAAAGAGACGAGAGATTTAACACTGATTTAACGCACATCCCAGCCCATCACACACTGCCTACAAGCTCTTCTGGCTCCCCCTCCTACCTTGAACTGAATCCAGTCCCTAAATCTTGACCTTCAGAGCCTGAATGCCCTGGGCCCTCCCTAGTTCTTTGATCTCTGGCTTCCCCATTTGGCTCACACCTTTCCTGCCCCACTCCTCATCCCCACCCCACAGCCTCCAGGTGTTTTTCAACCAATCCAGACCGGATCCTGTCCTTGGGAGGGGGAGGGGACCCCCTCCCCAATCTCCCCTTCCCACACCAAATGGAGCCCTGTGGCTGCCCCACACGGTCCCCACCTGAGTGTCCTCCTAAGTGAAGCCTTCCTGAACCACCCAACTTAAATCAGGCCCCTCTTCACCTCTATTCTTTCCCTTCATTCTGTTTCATTCTCTTCATGGTATTTATTACTCTCGGAAATTAGAATCTTTTTTTTTTTTTTTTTTTTTTTTGGAAGAGAGAGAGCATGCCTGCACATGTAAGACCAACAGTTGGGGAGGGGCAGAGGGAAACGGAGAAAGAGGATCCCAAGCAGACCCCATCCCCAACAGAGAGCCCAATGTGGGGCTCTATATCATAACCGTGAGATCATGACCTGAGCCTAAATCAAGAGTCTGATGCTTAACTGACTAAACCACCCAGGTGTCCCAGAAATTAGCATCTTTATTCATTGTTTTATGTATTTATTATCTGTCTCTCCCCTCACCCTACCCAGAATGTCAACTCCACAAGAACAGGGACTTTTCTGAATAATTTCCTGAAGGATCCTTGGCACCAGGGCAGTAGGTGCTAGGCACTTGGTTAATATTAGGTGAATCAATCAACCAATCAATGAAGATATAAAGATCAGAGATAGGTCATTTTTAGCAGAGCTGGGGAGCAAGGAGCAATGGGCAAGACACAGATGAAGTTCAGGCAGGAAGAGCCCAAGGGTGCTTGCAGGGAACTAACAGAAATATGACTTAGTTAGGCAGGCTATGGACTTGAAAGCTGCAGTTTCGTCTCCAAACTTTCAGATCCATGGCTCCTGACATGCAAAGTCGAAGATGGTAAAGAATCTGGGGTCTCTGCCTCTCCTCCATGTTCCTTAAAATTTACACTATTGTTCAAGCGCATGCATCTCAGCATTATTTTCCTTGTGCATCCCACAAATATTTGCTGAAATGTTGCTCCCTCAAGCAAAGGAGCTCCAGTCTCTACTGACAGGTTTTACAATATTCTCACAGAGAAAAGAGACCCTCAACATAAACGGAAAGGCCCTGAAAAGAACCACTTGTTCCTAAGCACGAGTGAGAGAGGCTATAACTTTAAGATGTGTGGTTTCTGTCCTCTGCACTGTGGTGGACAAGCCCATCTTTAAGTGTATCCAAAAATGTCAGCTGTCACATTTAAGGGCAGACATCCAACCCCAGCCGCCCTGCAAAGGTGGGTGTGTTATCAGAAGGCCATCACAGAGCACTTAATGGACCTCCACTCCTAAATAAACACGGCAGAGGGATGTGGGGTGCAGCCTTACGTCCTGGTTGTTTGTGTGTTCCTGTCAGACTAGTCAATTTCATTGGCCTGTGACATTACATTTACTTCCTGGAATATGAGATTGCACAGATCTGCCTTCACGGGCACTGGTGGCTAAAATGGGAACAGTTTAAGGAATCATTAAGTCAGAGCCTGTATATAAAGTCCACATCACAACGAGATGGCCAGGCCTCTGCTCAGCACAGGGAGATTTATCTTCCCTGGGTCAGATCATGACCCCATGTTCCTTCACCCCCCTTTCACACTAATAACAATGGTATCTCCCTCCCTAAAGGCCCATGAGGCCTTATTTGAGGCCCTTTAAAATCTGGAGCCATATTATTCTCCAAGGGTCTAAATGACATTTTAATTGCACCGGTCACAGTGAGGAGCCATGTTAACTCCTTCAGGGGAAAGTGAACAGTTTCACAAAGACAGGCACAATTTGAAGAGTCCATGATCCTGGTCCTTGACGCCCAAGTCCAAATGCCTGACTGGCCCTAGAGCACTGAATTCATGTCACCATGGGCCCTCAGCCACGGGAGGGATGCAAACAATGTGTCTGCCACACCTCGATTATAGATTCTCTCTTGGCTAATTCTTTGTGTCCCTCTCCTCACCTGTTTGGGGCTACCTGATGGTCATTACTCCTTAATGTGAGCAAATCTGGCCAGGTTTTGGGTATCAGAAGGGGTGAACCTGAGCATGCTAGCATTCTTCCAAACAAGTAAGCCTGAATCCATTTCAATGACCCCCACTTCTCTTCCCTCTGTCTGTTGTGAGATCCCCCTTGAGACTCCCACAGCTACAGTAACAACAGGTCTTACCATAGACATATAAGACATACCCTACACTTTCCAACCTCTTTGCTAGTGTGTATGCCATTCTGCCCAGCAACCAGAAAGGCCTCCTCCTCATATCCAGCGATCTAATTGTATCTATCCCAAAGATCCCTCACTCCTGCAGTGACTTCCTGTTTAGGGGACACTCTCTTTGAAAAAGTGGCCCACTTCTGGTTGGAATCCTGGGTGCCAAGATCTTTAGGCATTGGAGGGACAGGCTCTTTTGCTTCCCTTGATCAGTTCTGCCTACAGGCTCCTCTGTGTCCTCTCTCTGGCCGGCATGCAAATCCAAGCACACCAGATGATGTTGCCTAAGTATAAGAGAGTCAATATGCCTGCTCTCATCTTTTCTTGAAACACAGCCTTCAAATCTATCTCTCTTTAGTTCCATTTCCAAGAGAGCAGTATTTCTTTAATCACAGAGAAAACAAGGGTACAAGCATAAATAAAAAGCACTCTTTAAAGAGAGTGCCCCCTAAATAGGAAGTCACTGCAGGAGTGAGGGATCTTTGGGGTAGATACAATTAGATCGCTGGATATGAGGAGGAGGCCTTTCAGCTTCCAACAAGGAGATAAAAGGGCATGGTAGGGATTTGGGTTTACTTGGGAGAACTCTTCCCCATTAAAATGAGCAGAGATTCATAACTGGGTGTTCATTCAGTTATGAGTCTGACTTCAGTTCAGGTCATGATCTTACAGTTCATGAGTTCAAGCCCCGTAATCTGCTGTCAGCACAGAGCCTGCTTCAGATCTTTGCCCCCCCATCTCTCTCTGCCCCTCTCCTGCTCATTCATTCTCTCTCTCTCTCTCACACACACACACAGTAAATAAACGTTAAAAAAGTAAATAAATAAAATGAGCAGAGAATTATAGCCAATTGATGCCAAATAAGAAAAGAAAAAAATCAAGGAATCCCTCAAACCCATTTTTAGGAGAAACCTCCCAATGTATAGATACTAATTTAAATCTAAACAAAAACAAATTAAAAACGAAGTAGGTCAGTGTGTAAGAGCTGCCTCTGATGGAGAATACTAGACTGTGGGTTTAAGTTAGCATTTCATGGGTACAGGTCATGACTTTGCAGATTTCTTAGATGCTTTAGGTTCCATGGTCCTGTGAGTCTAGAAAACAGTGATCTGATTAATGTGAAACAAGTTCTACCTCAATCTCTCATCTTTACTAATGTGCACTGTGATATTCTGAGAGGGAAAAGAAGAGGCAAGCTTTCCTAAATGTCAATGACCATGAAACCATTTTTCTGAGAACCATCTCAAGGGACTGATGAGCCACAGATCAAGCTTGGGGGTGTCTGTCTATGGAAAGGGGTTCCCAGAAGCTGCCCACACTGCTCAAGTTGCCAACCTCATGCCCAGGGCACAAAAGAAGCCTCTGTGGTCTGCAGAAGACCCAGTCCAGCTCTTCAGGAGCCTGTACTGAGGTGTGCGGACAAAGCCCTTTCTGGTTAAATAAAGCATTTGCTGGGTCATGCCCATCTGCCTCCTTTGGGGGTCTGGCACTGTGTGACCCCCAGTAGGTCTTTCCTTCTTATCATAACAAATATTAGGTGTAGGGGGGATACAGACATGCAAAGACACACGTCTCTTCTTGGAAAACCTCAAGAACAAGAAGGCAGATGTTCAGACGGAAATATGAAGCAAGGCAAAATCATTGTTTTAACCAAGGTTTGTGCAGAGTGCCATAGGAATAAAGGAGAAATGCACAGATTTGAGAATCAAGGAAGATATCAAGAGTTTAAACAGCTACCCAAAGGCAACAGTATTCCAGGCATAAAAATACCATACAGCCATGGTTCTCAGCTGGGTACAGTTTTGCTCACCCAGAAGATATATATTTGGCAATATGTGGATACATTTTTGATTGTCACAATGGAGAGGGGGGTTGACTTGCTATTGTCAACTAGTGGGTAGAGGCCAGGAATGTTGTTCAATATCTTACGATGCACAGAGAAGCCCAACAACAAAGATTCATCCATCCCAAATGTCAAAATAGCACCATGGCTGAGAAGCCTTGCCATGGACAAAGCACAGAGGTGTGAGCACAGGTTAACCTAGGGATCGACAAGTGGCTGCTATTATTGCTAATTATGTCTGTTAGAGATCCACCTTCCCCTCCCACCACCCCCAGACTGTAAACTCCTCAAAGACACTGACTCACCCTATTGGTGTTTATATTTCCAGGGCCTAGACTACAGTATGTAAATGAAAATTAATGAATAAAATAGGTTTCCCAAGGAGCAAGGATGATAGGAATGACACAGAGAAGACAGGTACACCGGGTTCCAGGGACAGCCAGACAAGCCCCAGAACAGGGCAACTGAAACATTTGAAATGTATTATCTCCAGCTCTGGAGACCAGAAGTCTGAAATCAAAGTGTTGGCATAAGCTGTCTCTTCTGGAGGCTTTGAAGGAGAATCCTTTCTCATCTCTTCTGGTGACTACAGGTGTTCCTTGGCTTGTGGGAGGCATAATTCCAATCTTGGCATCCCTCTCCCCCTCAGTCTTCAGTTGGCCTTCTCCTCTCTGTCTGTGTCTTCTCCTCTTCCGTCTCTTACAAGGACATGCATCACTGGATTTAGCATTCTTCCCAGATCCAGGATGATCTGCTCTCAAGATCCTTAACCTAATTACATCTGCAAAGTCCCTTTTTCAAAATCAGGTCACATTCACAGGTCCTTGGAGTTAGGACTTAAACATTGCTTTTGGGGGGTGATGGAGGGGACCATTCAAGACAAAGACACTCTAACAGGGGGTTATGCACCTGGAAGGTCAAACAAGGGAAATATGCACTGGACAGGAAGAATGGATCCACCACCTGGCTTATAATTTCTCCAAGGTTTGGCCACTTCTTATTCCCGCTTCAAAAAGACATCAAGATGAAATGTTAAGGGCATTTCATTTATGACATATAAAATATCTGTATATAGAATATATGAGTATAAAATATTTTGAATGCTAAAAGAGGTTGTCAAAGAAAAAGCTCTGGAGAATCAACAAAACTCCTCTTAATTCATCTAATGTCTCTCAATTTCAAGTCCCTGAAATCTTCTCTGGGCAAAGATTTCATCTGTGCTGTTGGTGGAAAGCCTCATTTTCCTGGGAGTGGAGAGTAAAACTTGAGAAACTCTCTAAGAAGTTCTCGATGGCATAAAGTAATTCAGTTTGAGCCCAGTCCCCAAAATAAGGAACACTGGGCCTCTGTTTTAAAATTGGCCCTGTCACCTTAAATTATCCCCACTTCTTGTCTTGACACAACCTGGAAAGGCTGCTGTTCAGACATGGTTGCATCAAAGCTGCATCGGTGTGAGAGGGGCATATTTTCAAGTGACAGATCTAAGAAGCCAGCCCTCAGTACTCTAAATGAATATATTCTTTAAAGATGGAAATGACTCCTGGAATGCCCTGTAATCCAACATTTCTCAATAAATCTTATATAATGAATTCTCTGCAGGTCTGAAGACCAGGCCTTGGGATAAGCTTGTGCATCCTGGAGCCATATTGGAGACAGAAATGAAATAAGTGTCTCTTAGGGCAGGGGCTAAGAGTGCCTTTGAAAGCGTCTCCAAGATCATGTCACCAAAGTGAGCATGATTTTAGAGGAGGGGAAATAAACAGCCAACTTAACCAAGCTCCCCTCAGACCTCTAGTTGGTAAAGATGAGACTCTCCCACGTTACAGAAATACTCTGGTTCCTCATTCCTCTAAAAGATGGAGGTTGGGTAGGAAGGTTTTCCACTCTGAATGGCTTTCAATGTAATAATACTTAATATTCCTTTTTGAAACAGTTTCCTCTTTTTCTGAATATTTTCATGGGACTGTAACCCATTTGTACATAAAATTGGTTGAAAGTGACATGTTGAAAAGTCCGGCAAACACTGCAGCGCACTCTATTTTCAAGGAATATAAAATTGGGCTCTGTCTGACACCTTGAGTGCGCTTGTGAAAACAGAATGTCACATCTCAAAGGGTTGTTCTTGATAGTTTTAGAAAAATAAAATAAAATAAACAGACCTCTCTAGGCAAACAGCCCCTTTGTACTCCGGTTGCCATGGAAACGCTGGCAATTGTACTTTTCATGGCATGGTGTGTTTCATTTGATTTTTTTAAAGTCTGATGTAGGCAGCTGACTTAGGGACCCTCCAAATTCAGGCAATAATCTTTATACGATATTTTGATAGATCCTAAAGATAGTACCCACACTGTAGACCTAGTTAAAGAAAAGCAGAGGCATAATTGGATACAACTGGAGGAAGTAGAACTCATTTTTTTCCTGAGCAATGATAGTATGATTCTCCATTTTATTCAATGGATATTCCTTACTTTGAACATTCCTTGATTTAAAAGGCCAAATATACAATATTTGGAATCTTCCCTATAGAAAATTCTTAGTCATATATGTTGATACTTCCCTGTCCAGGAAGTAGAGCTTAACTTCCCTCCCCTTGAGAGTGGCAGAACTTGGTGACTAGCTACCATTGAACAGTGTGGAGACAGATAAAGGCAACATTGTAGTGGGGAAACCTAGAGGACATTACTGTGATCAAGTGACGAATGTTAATACCCCCAATGGTAACTCATGCTGTCCTCATGTCCTCCCTGACAAGACATGATTAGAAGGATGCTTCACCTTACTCTAAATGCAAAAATCTCAACATTATCATGCAAAAAATGAAACACATCAGACAAACCCTAATTGAGGGACATTCTATAAAATACTTGACAAGTCATCTTCCAACTTGTCAAGATCATAAAAAACAAGGAAAGCGAGAGACTGTCATAGAGACTAAGAAGATATCACAATTAAATCAAGCAACTTCCTGGATTCAATCTTATAATATGGGGGGTGGGGAAGACCCTATGGGAAAACTAGTTAATTCCAAATAAGGTCTGTAGTTTAGTGACTAGAATGGTATCAATGTGAATTATTCAACAAATATACCATGCCTACCTATTCAAGATAGAGGGAAATAGGTCAAAGGCGTATGGGCACTTTCTGTACTATTTTTGGAACTTTCCTACCTATGTAAAATTATCTGAAAAATAAAAATATTTCTTAAAAATAAAATAAATAAGGGTGCCTGGGTAGCTCAGTCAGTCAAGTCTCCAACTTCAGTTCACCATTTGAACCTCACGCTGGGCTCTGTGCTGACAGCTCAGAGCCTGGAGCCCGCTTCCAATTCTGCATCTCCCTCTCTCTCTGCCCCTCCCCTACTTGTGCTTTGCCTATCTCTGAAAAATAAATACACATTAAAAATTTTTTAAATAAATTTCAAAAAATAAAATAAAATAGCATACCTTCAAGATTAAAAAGAAAAGGACCAAAATAAATAAATAAATAAATAAATAAATAAATAAATAAATAAATAAATAAATAAATAAATAAATAAAAGTGCCATAATTTTTTGTGATGTAGTGGACTTGTTTCAAGATGACAATACTGAGATAGAACTAGAAAAGCAGAGAATAAATATAAAGGCAGAGACAATGAAGCTGGACACAATGGTCTAAATCCTAAACAAAAAAAATCTGTATTGGTAAAGAATGTAAAACCAACAGGGAGATTATTTCTCATTGTCCAGGACATGGGCTCTTAAACTATGGTGGGGATCATAGTCTTTGAGGAAGCTGCATAAACATGTAGATTCCTTTGCCCTACTTTGTCAATTCCAAATCAGTGGACATCAGGTAGAATCCAGTTATTTCACAAGGACATGGTTGCCTCTCTGTGGTAAGGTACACAGACTCTGAAACAAACGGAGTCTCTATCCGCTCCCTTTGAATCTTTGATGGTAATGAGCTTTGACCAACAGAATGCAGCAGAAGTGATTCTATGTAACTGTGATGATTAATTTTATGTGTCAACTTAAGGGGGCCCTTATCTGATGACGAATATCCTTGTGAGATTGGCCAACAAAGGAGAAGACACGCCGAGAAGAAGATGTGAAGACAGCAGAGAGATTTGGCTAGAAACCAAGGAATATCAACAATACCAAAAGCCAGAAAAGACAAGGAATGCATTATTCCCTAGAACCTCCAGAGGGAATATGGCCCTGTGGAGACCTTGATTTCATATTTCTGGTCTCCAGAATGATGAGAAAATAAATATGTCTCTGTTGTTTTGAGATACCAAGTTTGAGGTAATTTGTTACAGCCACAACAGGAAACTGTTAAAAAAGAAACAACAGGCCCTAAATGGACTCATTTGCTCCCCAGCAAATATAGACTTACTTACAGTTTCCACCTCCCGCAGAAATGTGACCCTTTAATATTCAATCTGAAATTTCCTCAGCACTAGTGAGGTCAACTCCATGTTATACACCCTGCCCTTCTCTTACCCCCAAGAAGATGAACTACCCTGAAACAATCTTTTCTCTTCTTTTGTTGGTAACATCCTTGCCCCACCCTCCTGTCTATAAGAACCTTCCATTTTGTACAGCTCCTCAGAGTATCTCCTTACTTGCTGGATGGAATGCTGCTTGATTCATGAATCGCTTAATAAAGCCAATTAGATCTTTAAATTTACTTGCTTGAATTTTTTTACCATGATACAAACCCAAAGAGAAACATGAGCAGTATAGGTAAAGAAGGAAAAAAAATAGAGCTTTCTGTTAGAGAAATGGAAGAACTCCAGTGGGTGGCTGGAAAATTAAGTTCCAGACTGGAGACCAAAGGTCTAGGGAGAAAGGGAAGAGTCTAGATGGGTAGGAGGATCCAATAGCATTGGAAGTCTTCAGGGCCTCAAGGGGGAATTTAAACTTAACCTGAGAACAGCTAAAGGTCACTGAAGAGGCATTTCACAAAAGATACAAGAAGTTGTATGAACCGAGGCCTCAGGAGGAAAGAATCCTTAGAACCCGAGCACCCTTCCTTGGTCTGATTACTCAGTGAATCACTTGCTGCTGAATCAAAGACACTAAGTGAAGAGCTTACTGACTAATGAAGAAGATGGATGTTTACAGCGACAGGGTGTAGGAAATCCTCTGAAAAGAATTGGAGTCTGTGAGTTTCCCCGCAGGCCCTGAACCAGGGCCCAAGAAGGTCCCTCCCAAGGACTTAGGCTCTAGATGAGAAGTGAAGCATTGCTCACTATTCACCATCATGTGGAGACACATTTCATTTTTTTTCTTTTAAAACAAAAATTCAGAAGGATGCAATATTGTGATTTATTATAAGAAATATATATTTGGTCTTCACTCTCAATTCTAGCACAGAGCTCCTAAAGCCTTGGGAATTTCCTAAGTGATAACAGCAATAAGTGGGCCTTTTTTTATGTTAATGAGTGACTTTTGGACCCCACATGACTAGAGGGTTGGAATTTGTATTCCCACCCACCTTGACTTTCAGGGAGGAGAGAAGGCTGGAGGTTGAATCAATCACCAAAGGCCAAAGATCTAATCAATTGTGCCTGTGTGATGAAGCCTTCATGAAAACACAAAAGGAATGGGTTTGGAGAGTTTCCGGATTGGTGAACCAGAATGCATCCACGCGCCATTATGCCAGGCCCCAAACTCCACAAGAACCGAAGCTGTTTTGTTAAGAACCTCACCCTATATATCTCTTCATCTGGTTGTTTGATTCATATCCTTTGTAATAAACCAGTGATCTAGTGAGGAAACAGGTTTCCTGAGTTCTGTGAGCCACTCTAGCAAATTAATGGAGCCTAAGAAAGAGGTCATGACAAACTTTGATTTCCAGCCAGGCAGTCAGAAACAAAGGTGACAGCCTGGACTTGTGACTGGCATCTCAGTGGAGACAGTCTTGTGGGACCAAGCCCTCACCCTGGGAATCCAATGCTATCTCCAGGTAGATAGTACTGGAATTGAGTTGAATTATAAGACACCCAGCTGGGGTCAGAGAACTGCCTGTGGCATGGGAAAACCCACATTCACACCTTGGAATCCAGTGTTGATACCTGAGATGAAATAATGGAAGGATGACAGTATATTTAAAGACAAATGCTTTTAAAACCAGGATTCTATTTTTAAAACCATAGTCCATATACTCTAGTAGTTAGCAAGAACCATTGAGATATCATTACTATTAAACAGTACCATATTATTCTATAAATTGGGAAATTCAAGGTTTAGTTTCACTGAGAAACTTGATTTTCCAACTCCCAACCAGTAAGCGCCAGGCCTGCCACAATAACAATATTGAAAGTTTGGTCACCATTCAATGAACTTGACCCTGAAGACAAGTGAAATGGGAAAAGTCCTCTGTATTGACATAATTTGGCCCTAACATTCTCGTGATTTGAGGTACCAGGTAATTTTCCATGTAGATTTGGCCTGAAAATACAAAGGAAAAGTTCAAACAGGGACACAGCCAGTCTCTTTGGCCTAACCCTGCAAGGGATGTTTGCCTCAACCATACATTTTTTTGTTGTCTAGTTAAGTTTTGAGTAATTCAGCTGATGGGATTTTCAGCCCTGCCCATGGGCTGTGACTCATTCCACCATCAAATTAACAGCTCTTTTGGAAAATGTTTTTTCATGACTTAGCCAAAACTCTCCATGGCTTAATTTCATCCCTTTCTTCCCAGAGAAATTCTTTGAACAAGTCCAATTATTGCACACTTCAGAAGAGCCTTTATGTCTGGCCATGGCAATGCCGGACCAACCTATCAATTTCAGCTTCCCTCAGCACCACTAGCTGACGCCTTCACCTTCCCTTCATATCTGCACATCAACTCTTTCTCTTTTGCTAAAAACAGGTTTACAGTATCTTGAAACATCCAATTCATGGGATTAAAAGATACTTTGCAGAAAGAAATGATGCACATAAGGGCAAGTCAGGATGCCTGCATTCCCTCTTAATTCCTCTAAGAACAGTAACATGTCAGCCAAATTGCTTCCCCTCTTGACTTCTTCATCTGTAATATGGTGAGACCAGAATAAATGACATTAGGGTCATGACTTTCTACCTTTAAAACTGAACAGTTCAATATGGAACTATAAAAAGTTTGTCTACAAAAGTCAAGCAACAGGCATGGCATGATACAAGGTTGAATAAGAACATTTAGATGCAGAGGTACAGGGTCCAGACAACTAGATAAAAAGGATGCATACACAGTGTATTAGGCAACTATTTTCTTAGTAAAAATGCCTAACAGGCCAGCCAAAAGTAAGTGGCTACCATCAATAAGCATGTATCCTCATGCTCACAGGTCACAGCTGAAGGAATTCTGCTTTGTGCCATGGGAATTGGATTTGACTGCAGTAATATTCAGGTAAGATTCAGGTATACTCCATATCTCTCATGCACATGGGACATATTCTCCTCATGGTAACTACTGGATCCAAGGGCCAAACCAAACTACATAACCACTTATATTTTATCCTCTAACATTCCATTGGCCAAAATATGCCACGTGGCCAAGCTCAAAATCCAAGGGACTAATAAGTCTACACTACCAGTGGGAGGGGGAGAAAAGTGAATATAGCTGAACAATCATTCAAACTATTATAGATAGCTCCTTTCCTCCCATTATCTTTTTGACACAGTCCCTCTCTCTTTGTTCATTGTGTTGACTTCAAGATCAAATAAGACCAGTTTCTGGCAAGCACATTTTTGGAGAAAAAAGCCTTAAGAGATAATTTACTATCTTACAATTTTCATGGGACCAAAAGTAAGCTACTCTGCAACTATGGATAATTATGTAATAAAACAATCTGATGAGCACTAACTATATACCAGGCACCACTCTACATTTTCTTCTTTAATTCTTTTATTTTAATTGAACTAGCATTTAGGAGTGCCTGGGTGGCTCAGTTGGTTGAGTATCTGACACTTGGATTCAGATCAGGTCATGATCCGAGGGTTGTGAGATCAAGGCCCACATGAGGTTCCGCACTGAGCATGGAGCCTGCTTGAGATTCTCTCTCTCTCTTCCTCTATCCTTATCCCCTACTAACTCTCTCTTTCTAAAAAAATAAAAATAAATAATTAAACTAGCATTTAAACAGATAGATGTTTTGCCACATATAGAATACCTTGAACAGAACTCATCCTAAAAAAAAAATCTTTCCAAATCACAGCATTCGAAAATATCACTCTAAAAACCTTTTTTTGTTATTTGATCAATTTATTCAGGATTCGCTAAATATCTCTAGGTCTCAATTTTCCCAACAAAGCCTAAAATAAAATATTATTAATTACGTGTTACAGATCAGGAAAGTGAAGATTAGAAAATATGGAATGACTGCTGAAAAGTAAAGGAGCAGAAATATGAACCCAGAAATGTCTGATGCCAAATCCCATGGCTTTCCCCTCATACCATCTGTCCTGAGGTAACACTGAAAACACATATAAGTGTTTAATTAAAGCTTATAGAATAAAGAAAGGAAATAAGCGGAAAAAAACAGGAAAGAAGGAAGGAAGGAAGGAAGGAAGGAAGGAAGGAAGGAAGGAAGGAAGGAAGGAAGGAAGGAAGGGGGGAGAAGGGAAAAAAGGAAAGAAGGAAAGGTAGAGAGGGAGGGAGGGCAGAAGGACAGGAATAACCTTCCAAAATAGGAAAAATGAACATACTTGAAACAAATACATAACAATACAAGGCAACTTCAAGCTGTAAACTAAAGAAAAACAAAATTTTATTTTCCCAGAGTGGAGTGGTCATTGGGTAAATTATTTCATTCATTAAACAAACTGTGCTACCTCTTGACACAAGTCCATAGGTGGTGGGAGAGCAATTTCTGCCTATGCCCTACTCTAGGAATCCAACATGGAGAGGTATCAGGGACACATAATACACACATCTGACTTACAGGCTTATTGGTCTCACCATTTTCTACAATTTGACTCAAGCCCCATTTCCCAACCATGGTACTCAAGTTCCTACACAATTTGGTCCAAACCTCCTTCCTATCTGCATCCCCTTACTGGCCCCACCATCTCAGCTTCCCACCAGTCCTAGAATACATGTCTCTCCCTGGTTCTGTGCCTTGTACTCCCCTTTTGTCTGCCTGGAATTCATCCTATCTCTAGCTGGTGGACTTTTTCTCATCCCTCAATCTCGAACTGAATTATTGTCTACTCTGTGACACCGTCCTCTGATTTCCCTGAGAGACCTTGTCCTTCCTTTTGCTGTGATCCCAGGCATCAATGCCTCTATTACCATAGGCAGCAAAGTCACAAGATCTCCATGCCTGTTCCTACCACTAACTTTTGATCTCCTTACAAACAGGAAAGATCTTAGACACCTCTGTCAACACCCTGCTATACATAGCCTAAAACCTACCAGATTATACTGTTTTACTTTCTTAAAACTTTAATCAGTGCCTTCCCCCTCACCTTCTGGTCAGGAGAAGCTATGCTGGAGAAGAAATGAGCTGTGTTTCTGTTACACCCGAAAGTGGAGTCAGAACTTTGCTTTGATTGCCAGGCTTGTTCCTACCCTTCCTTCAACACTCACTTCCACAAAGCCTTCCCCAAACCATGGTAGAACCTGTGTGTACCCTGGTCATCAGGTCAGGACCAGTTAGGAGCTACCTACAGAACCATGGACAATTGACCCTTGAGCAACATGGGGGTTAGAGGTACTGACCCCGGTGCTATAAAAAAATCCATGCATAACTTTTGACTCCTCCCAAATTTACTAATAGCAAGAACCACAAGAGATCACTTTTAATGGCCATACAGTTTACTAGGAAAAGGAACTGCTCAAGTGGAGGCAATTAGTGTCACAGGTGTTTTAAGCAGATGCTCACAACATGTGAACTCACCGCAATAGCAACAGCAGGTGTCTAGAAAATTGTCACAGTAGTACAGTGTGTACTACAGTTAATTTTATGCATTTATGGTTTAATACTGCATCTTTATGTTTGTTTACATTTTTCTCTACTGCAAATGTTACCACATATAGTAAATGTGTGTGAAGGTTTTGATAAATTTTATTTCATTTTATTTCATTTCATTTTATTTTTAAAGAGAGAACATGCATTTGAGCAAGGGAGAGGGACAGAGAGAGAGAGAGAAAGAGAATCCATGCTCGGCAGGGGACCCAGCATGGGGGCACCATCCCATGACAAGACCTGAGCCGAAATCAAGGGTTGGACGCTCAACACATTGAGCCATCCACGCACACTGAGTTTTGATTAATTTTAACTTTTAATAATAGATTTGTGTAAATTTTATGGCAGTAAACGACAAAATAGACTACTATCTACATCTATTTTATGCACTCCTACATACCTAACTTTTTCTTAATTTTTTCAGTATTTCTGGGCTACATGATTCATCTGTGAGTTTTTTTCAAATTGTTGCAAATCCTCTAAATATTTCCAGTATATTTATTGAAAAAAAATCCATGTATAAGCAGACCTGCATAGTTCAAACCAATGTCACTCAAGGGTCAACTGTACTTGTAACTTGTTCAGTCAGCTGTCACTCTGTGTCTATCGATACATCAAATTTAAAGGATAAAACTGCAGCCAAGAAGGGAGCCTCAACCCAGGAAGCATGAATGTATAACCAGAGAGCAAATGGCCAGCTGCCAGGTTGAAAGAGTCAAGAGAACAAAATAAGGATCTGGGTACAAGATAGGAAAGCTCAAACAAGTCGAGAAATGCTGCCTCTTTTATGTAATTCCTTGAAGATGCCACAGCTAGATACTTCCCCTCTATTTCTGTGGCAGTTGGGCAAATGTTTATTAGAGCATTTCTCTTAATATCTCATAACCTATTGCATCAACCACTCTCATGTGTGTGAATTACTTGAGAGCAACAATCTTGTCACCTTCTCCTCTGTGTCACCAGCACCTAATACAGTGCTTAGACCTTCAGAAAGGAGAAGGAAGGAGAATAGAAAAGGAAACAGGAGAGATACAGGAAGGGAAGGGAAGGGAAGGGAAGGGAAGGGAAGGGAAGGGAAGGGAAGGGAAGGGAAGGGAAGGGAAGGGAAGGGAAGGGAAAGGAAGGGAGGTGAGGGCAGGGTATATGCTTCTCAAAGTTAACATGGTTAAAGAACACTTGATTTTGGCCACCTCCAGTCACAAACCAGCTCTTCCAGTGCTCTCCATATTTATCGAGGGTACCATTGACTACTTCACTCCACTGACCAATGACTAGGTATGATCTCACATTCTCTTCTTCCTCTCACCCCTCAAATCCAATATACCAGCATATTCATCAAGCTCCCAAGTAGAAAGCAGATCCAAGCTTCCCCTCTGCCATCAATGCTCCATCCTTCCCCAAGTCCCTACTGAACCATTGCAGCGGCCTCCCAGCTGGCCTTCCTGGCTCCTCTCGAGCGTTCCCACAAAAGCTAAAGAGATATTTAAATTTATTTTTCTTATTTGAATATAGTTGACATACCAATGTTGCATTAATTTCAGTTGTACAACATAGTGATTCAATTACTCCATTTAATTCTGTGCTCACATGTGTAGCTGCCATCTGTCACCATACCTTTGACAAATACTCCCTAGGCTGTACCTTCTGTTCCCATGACTTAATCATTCCATATTTAAGTGTAAGTCAGGATATATCATTTTGGCAATCAAAATTCTCCAGCAGTGTTTCATAAACCCTAGTCCAAAATCAAAGCCCTTTGGCCAATGGGGCCCTGTGTGATCAGAGCCTGCCTACTCCTCTGATCTCATGTCCCTTGACTCCACCTGGAACACCAGGGTCTAGTCACACCACCCTCACTGTATTCCTTGAACACATTACACTCTCCAACTCTAGGACTTAGAGCTTGATAATCTGTGTCTTTCCATGGCTCCTTCATTCAACTTCTCGGAGCACCTGCGTGGCTCAATTGGTTAAGCATCTGACTTCAGTTCAGGTTGGTCTCACCATTTGTGGGTTTGAGCCCCACATCAGTCTCTGCTGACAGCTAGGAGCCTGGACCCTGCTTTGGATTCTGTGTCTCTGTCTCTCTCTGCCCCTCCCCTGCTTGCATGCTCTCTCTCTCACTCTCTCTCTCTCTCTCTCTCAAAAATAAACAAATATTTAAAAATTAATAAAAAATAAAGTATCAGCTTCTCAGAGAGGGTTTCCATGGTGTCTTTAGTGAAAGTAAACACACATACACACTCACACACAAACATACACACATACACATTTACATACCCACACTCATATACTCACACATGCACACACATGCACAATTACATGAAATCACACACAAGATATACACACATATACCCACATATACGCATTCACATACACACATACATATACCTGTATATACACACACACTCTTACACTCACACACACACACACACACACACACATACAGGTTTAAGCCATCATAAATGTAGAGTCAGCTTCACCCTCCAGGATGGTTCCCAGTAAACATGAGATGTTTCATTTGTCCCTTTAAAAATGCGTCCTTCACTGTAATCCCTCAAGTTGTATATATCAGAGGACTACCTTGTCTTAGTTTATGAGCTAGGATAACCTTACGAACAAAGGGCATTTTTCCCATTTTCAAAGTTGCCTGGAGAGTTGTGTTTTAAGCTCCATATTGAGATTTTATTTACTTATGTGGTCTCTCCCCCCAAATTAGAGCATGATACTCATTTTGACAGCCTGGATCTTTCACCGACTGAGAAACGCGAGCTTGGATTTTAGGCACCTGAGAGTTACATGGAACTGTGTGATTCTTATAAACATTACAGGTCTTCTGGAGCCTATGAATTGCTTCCATTTAAACTCAAAAGCCCCCTGACACAGTTCCGGGGCCTGTAAACCCTGTGATACCAGCCATAATAACTCCCCTGACAAGAAATGAGCTTCACTTCCCGTGGCCTATAAAAGACCTTGCCTGACCTTCGATATCAATCAGAGGTAGCATGTGCATGGGAAAGCCCAGGCCTGGGGCCTGAGATGGGGAGCAGGCCTGGCGCCCCCAGAACCACAGCCCTACCTGAAAGGCTGCAGGCACACCTGCTCCCCTGGGGGAAGTGCCCACAAGCTTCCCTGTTCTCTTCTTTGGGGAGCAGATATGACCACCTATGCCATAGGGCTGGGCGAGGATTCAGGGGCTTTCACATTGGTTGGTGGGGAAGCTATCCTGTGCCAATCACAGGATGATGCAGCCTGGACCCAAGAGTTTGACCAGTTAGAAAAACAAAGCCAAAGCCATTTAAATATGTGATGGTGGGTAACCTGAACAGTAAGTCAGTGTCTAGCATGTGAACAGTTCTTGGTAAATGTTGATCTTGTGTACTTTCCCATCCATAACTTTGGGTTTAGACACCTGACTTTCTTTGGTTAGTGAGATGTTAGCAGACAGAATATAAGCAGGCATCTAAAATGTACTTAAGTAATATTGTTTGCCTTCATATGCCCCTACTATCACAATGAGAAAAATATACTTTGATTGGCCTATTGATTCAATGGGGGGTGAGATTCATGCAGCAGACTGTATCTTAACCTTGGCTTAGCACCAGTGAGCTAAACCCAATCTAGATCACCCTATCCCCAGGTGACCTGCAGATATGCAAGTTAAATCAATGCTTATTTTGTATGGCAAGGAGATTTTGTTGTTGTTGTTGTTGTTTTATTTTGGAATAGCTAATTTACACACCAAAATAATAATAGGGGAATGATTTCTACCTACCAGAGCTACGTAAAGAGTTTAGAAGTTTTTATACAAAAGGTTAATCCAGGAACTAATGATAAAGCTGGGTAGGGGAACTACAATCAGGATCTAGAAACTAGAGGGTATAGTTCTAAATCTCCTTTCTAGGCAGCTATGGTCTCCTTAGGGTCACAGGACTAATGAAGAGGTAGACAGTCAGAGTCACATAAAGTTAGCCTCATTTGCCATGGGGTTCTACCGAGAGAAGAGAAAAGGCTACGTTAGATCACATGAATTCTCAATATTTGCAGATTACATAAGACCTTATGAATTTTTAATACTTTTCCTTGCATATGCACTACTTAAAACATATGAATTTGGGACACCTGAGTAGCTCAGTTGGTTAAATATCCAACTTTTGGTTTTGGTTCAGGTCATGATTTCACGGTTTGTGGGATTGAGCCTCGCATCTGGCTCTGCACTGACAGTATGGAGACTGCTCGAGATTCTCTCTCTCCCTCTCTCTCTGCCCCTCTCACTTTCTTTCTCTCAAAATAAATAAAATAAACTTTAAATATATGTGTTTGTGTGTGTGTGCATATAGATAAATAGACAGATAGATATCGATTAATACTATAGAGAGAGAGTATATTTGAATATACTGACTTAGGGTTTTAGCCATTCCATAAATCCTTTTTTAATTAACATGAAATATAAATGCATTTATATATTTATATCCCATATATATGCATATATAAACCAAAAACCAATATGGAACCTAAGAAGTTGCTGCAGAGGTAAGTTACTGCAGAGGAGCCTCAGCAGGCTTTACTCCCATGCATCCTCATCCTAGATTCAACCAGAAAAACTCTATTTTTCATTGTTTTATGCCATAGGATTCTGCATAAAATCCTACTGGAACAGGAGTGAGCCCAGGCTGACCACCCCCACAGTAAAGATGAGAGCAGAAGTCTCTAAAACACAAAACTGAAACTAAACTCATTGTTTTTTGCCCCCCTCCACAAAAATCCTCCTTGACTCTCCTTCTCAGAGATTCTTACCACCTTTCACCTTCAGCTGAGTAAGTCAGCAACCTGGGAGTTATCCTTGTCTCAACTTTACCATTCCCATCTCCTCCATCCCCTAAATAGATGAAAGCTATGTGTACCTCTGTCCACTTGGACTCTCACCATCCTGCTCTGGCTGCTATCCCTTACCTCACAACTCAAAATCTTCCAACTTTCGTTTATGTACCTCGAGCTGATGCCCTCTGTGGGGCACAGACTCCAAGATGGCCTCCAAGGATTCCCACCTCCTGGTGACATCCTTTCTCTTTATGTAACTCCATCTCCTTGAATGACTTAATCCTGATCAATAGAGCACAATAAATGTGACAGGCTGTCACTTCCATGAATAGACTACAGAGGACTCCAGTTTCTATCTTTTCAATGGACTTTCATTCTTCTGGCTTTTTTTTTTCATAATAGTTTATTTTCAAATTAGTTTACATACAACACCCAGTGTTCATCCCAACATGTGCCCTCTTTAATGTCCATCACCCCCTCTCCCCCCTCCCTCACCTCCCTCACCTCCCTCACCCTCAGACTCTTCTTAGTCTTTGAGAGTCTTCTGGCTTTTTGAAACAACCTGCCATGTTTGAGCTGCACATGTTTGAGCTTCCCCATGGAGAGACATATCACGAAGAACTGAAAGTGGCTTCCAGCTGAAAGCCAGCAGGGAACTGAGATCTGAAGTCCAACAACCTGCAAAGAACCAAATCCTGCCACTAGCCACATGAGCTTGGAAGCAGATCTTCACTCAGTGGAGCTTTCAGATGAGACCTCAGCCCCAGTCTCATGGGAGACACTGAGGACTCATCTAACTCATGTCTGGATACCTGACACACAAAAACTGTGAAGCAATAATGTATGTTACTTTACCCCACTAACTGATCATTTGTTATACAGCAATAGATAACTAAAACACTCCTCCTATGCATACTAAACATGGCAGCCTGAATAATGGTTCTAAACACAACCTGATGATGACCCTCCTCAGATTCAATCTCTTTCTTAAATGTCAGAGGAAACAAAAAGTTGTATCCATCAGGTTGTTATGCTGATGCTTTCATGTGCTAACCCATTTATCCATTCAGCAAAGTTAGGGTAACCAATCCCCTTTTCAGACAAGAAAATTGGAGGATTCAGTAACTTATTAAAAACTACAAAACTAGAAAATGACAAGTCAGAACTGGGACCAAAATTGTCTGGCTTCAAAACTTTCCTGCTGTACCTGTGTCTCCATGAAACCCAAAACATCCTGGTGCAGAATTAGGACAATGCTAAAGCCAGACTAATGTACAGATGATCCTGATAACCTGGGAGAAAAGGAAGTTCAATACAATGAGGGGGATGAGAAAATTGGAATGTTTTTGCACAATGTCTAATTTAGGAGAGTTTTACTGATATCCTTGGAGAAATGGAAGTTCAGCAAAAATTATCTTGCTTATTAATTCCAAGGCTCTAAACTTCAGTGGACTTTGTGAGAGGTGTTTGAAACTCAAGGGTAAAATTTGAGAAACAGGAGTCTGTGGTTCCTTGTCATAGGGCTACACTTATGGGAAACTGCCTATAAATGATCTCCCAATGTAGAAGACACAGACACTTACCCTGTCCCATCTCAGCTTAAAGTGTCCCCTGCAGCAAGAGTAAATCCTACCCTTACATCACTCTGGTGGAAACTTAAACCAGCTAGAAGCATCCCATTAACCTCACAAATCCTCCACATACCAGAAGCTGTATCAGCCTTTAAAAACCAAAAGGGCAAAGGGGAAAAGCTCGCAGAAATCTTACAAGGATGTTGAGGTGTTACAGGCATGTTCTTAGAGACGAGGCCTTTGATAAATTTAGCATGAGCCTCTAAGAGAGGGAAGAGCCAAGAAGTCAACCTCTTCCTCCCCTCAGATTTATGAATCTTCCAGCTAGAGGCAAAAGCATCTTTCCATCAAGATCAAAGCTCAGAGAGGTGAGAAGAAAAGCAAGAAGACCAGAGGTTCCTCTGGGATGGAAATGTGTCTGTTTTATGTAGCATACATGGTCTGTGTTCTAGAAGGCATGTTGCATAGGAAACCCATTTAATAGTCCTCATAAAATAAATACTTCCTTTGCATTAAGAATACAGAAAGATGGATATGTTCCTTGCTTGGAATGTATAAAGTAAAGGTTAAAAGTTCCACTGTGTTTTCTGCTCATGGAAAATACTTTTGATTCATCAGCCCAGAGTCCAGATATTTTCTTGGAAGAATCGAACATAGACACCGAGAGTATTTGCAATACCTCAGCTGCCACAGGCCGTTGTGTCAAGGTACTTAATGTGTAAGGGCGTTTCTAGTTTTTGGAGTCAAAGCAGATTCCCAAGTCTGGCCAAAAAGATAATAACTACAGCGGAGCCTTAATCATTTGCAGAACTTGGTGATGTGCGTTCTTAGAAGACTTTGCATAAATACCACATGATTCACAGACTCATTGATATTCCCTCTTTAATATTTGCTATTTGGTGTAATGGTCATTAGCAGAAAGCAATTGGGCAATACTGTGATTATGGAAAAAGAACAAAGGCTGAGAGAAACAAGCTTCTCAGTTCTAAGAAAAGAAACACCAAAAAGGAAATGAAAATATCAAAGGGCAGTTTGTCCCATGATGCATATTTCAGCCAAGTGCAGCCATGTACAAAGGGCTGCTCAGCCTTGTCTGAGTAACACCTCATTCCTCAACGCTTTCAGAATTTGCAAAGGCTGAACAAGGACAAAAAGGACCATCAGGTTCAGCAGATCAAACTGAACTGGGGTAGGGGTCAAAAGGCACTGCTCCTCATCTGGATCTACCTCTCCTTCCATTCATCTGTAAAACGGGATCCATACTATTTCTGTTGGCAAAATCACTTCTTCATTCAGCAGGTCATCCATTTCTTTCAATCATTTTAATGTGTAAGGCACTGGGCACAAAAGTGAATGCACCATTGGTGCTTCCCACAAAGGCATCCCAGTCAGCAGGGGAGATGAGATGGGTAGGTGGAAAATAACATTCTCATTGAGAGTGGTGTCACATCAAATAACTGACCAAAATTGGGGGTGCTTGGGTGGCTCAGTTGGTTGAGTGTGTGGCTCTTGGTTTTGGCTCAGGTCATGATCTCATAGTTCATGGGATTGAGTCCCACATCAGGCTCTGTGTTGACAGCAGGGAACTTGCTTGGGGTTCTCTCTCTTGCCCTCCCCTGCTCGTGCTTTCTCTCTCTCTCAAAATAAATAAATGAACTTAGAAAACTAACCAGCCAGATGCAATGATGTCAATGGCTGCCCAAGATGTAGTACCAAACTTGTAACCTCACAAAAGCATCAGCTGTTTTCCTCTCCCCGTCCCACCCCCACTGTCTCCATTCATGGTACCATCCTCCTTTCCTACTCTTTTTCTTTTGGCATAAATGTCCCCTTTCGTTTTATGTTTATTTTCCCTAAAAATAGTGTCTAATCTTTGTAAATCCTTTCTGGAGCAAAGAAAGTTGTATATAAATGGACATGTGCATGGCTGGGAGGAGCCTTCATAAACATGTGCTTGGCTATAAATGACTGATATATGCATGAATACTCACACTTTTTAAAATTTTTTTTTAATTTAAATTCAAGTTAGTTAACATATACAGAGTAGTAATCGTTTCAGGAGTAGAACCCAGTGATTCATTACTTCTGTATAACACCCAGGGCTCATCTCAACAAGTGCCCTCCTTAATGTCCATCCCCATTTAGCCCATCACTCCTCCACCTCCCTTCCAGCAACCCTCAGTTTATTCCTTGTAGTTAAGAGTCTCTTATGGTTTGCTTGCCTCTCTGTTTTTATCTTATTTTTCCTTCCCTTTCCCTATGTTCATATGTTGTGTTTCTTAAATTCCACATATGAGTAAATAATGATATCTGTCTTTCTCTGGATGACTTATTTCACTCAGCATAATACCCTCTAGTTCCATCCATGCTGTTGCAAATGATAAGATTTCATCCTTTGTGATCGCCAAGTAATATTCCATTGTGTGTGCATATAGATATGGATGCAAATACGTAGATATATAGATATATAGATATCACAGTTTTAACTGCTGGACAACAAAAAGCTGAATTGTGCTTGTTGTGATGATGATTAGCTTCATATAAAATATTTCTATCCATATCAAAGTAGAATATAGATTTATAAAAACTTTTCTCACAAAATATCTAACAGTGGTTCTAAACTACAACAAAACATGCTACATATGCCCAAGACTGGATAAATTCATGCCATTCACTGGGTCTCTGGCTCAGCCCCAGCTGCTGGGACTCAGACTCGCCTTGTGGCTGACCTAAATGTTCACCAGGTAAACCTGCTTCACTGGACACCCATGTCCCCCCCAGGACAGAATCTCAAGTCCAGTCCCCAGGCTCTGGGTTGCCTTCTGTTCTAAGACAAGGACTGGCCAGAATTTTCTCCTGGGACCACAGGCTAGACATAAGGAAACAGATAAACACATGTCACCCCAACCTGCAACACTAAGGGGTAAGCCAATCTCAAGCTGATCCTGAGCTGGAAATCCTGTCTTCTGTGCTCTGCCTCTCTGAGTATTACTTAGCTTCAAAGCCTGGTCCAAATGTCCCATCCTCCATCAGGCTTCCCTCCCCTCATCCTCATCATCCTCCATCATGCCTTCCTCTCCTCGTCTTTATCATCCTCCATCAGACCTCCCTCCCCACATTCCTGTGGCATGGTCAGGCATCTTCTCCTTGCACCTAGCTTCTGTCACAGAACCTTCTCTGCATTCAGTGCTTCCTCTGACAGGCTCCTGGAAGCAGGGACTGTTTAGAACCCATGTTAATCACCCCCTGGGAACCCTTCCATAGCAACGAGCATGGTGCCCAGAACTTGCTCAGTGAATACTTATTAAATCCCCCTTTTTTCCAGTTTTCCTTTTCTTGTTAATTACTTGGATAATAAATAACACTTAGAACTCTTCAAAGGGAGGAATCATCAAATATTACGTGTCAGGCCAATAAGCAGAAACATGTGTTGTCTTTAGCTGAGCATGAGAACAAAGGCTACAAGGACACATTTCATTTTTCCCTGTGGTGAAGAGGAAATAGTACAGGGTGGCCCCAGAGGGGTCTGAGTTCAAATCCTAACTCCATAATTTGTAATTTGTGTGACACTCTGTCTCTGAACCTCTTTGACTCTGTTTTATCATCTGTAAAACTAGAACTAAGAAGGATTATAGAGAAGATTCAACCAAAGTGCATAAGAGTACCCAGGCCCTGTAACACAGTGATCACTCAATAGATGTGACTTTCTTCCATTCCCCCAAATGAATAAACCAAACTAATCCTATCCTCCCAGGATAGAGGGGGGAAATATATGAAATGGATTCGAGCAGTGTAAGAAAGAGCAAGCACATCTGTATGAAGACTCATTCCTGCTCAAGTAAGTATAACTGAATAATTCATGTTTGCACCTAAAGCAATTAAATGGCCAAGCCCCACAGTCATCCATCTATGCTTTAGACATGGGAATTTATATTAAATTTTTAGCAAGTTTGGGATACATAATTCTAAAACTAAATAAGATTGAACTTATGATGAAAGCATACCACTTTTTTAAAGTCAAATTTTGAATGTTTTTCTTAGCAGAGCATTAATGTACTTCTCTACATATATATGGGACCTGAACCATCTGTTCTATTAAAAAAAAAAAGGGGATATAATGAAGAGGTCCGATCGTAATAGGTAGTAAGAAAAATTGCATTCCTCCTGCCCTTTGCTCAGGCATACAGCCATCAAAGTATTATGCCATAAAATTTAATTTTTGAGTTTTGAATGATTTACAGTGGAGCAGGACTTATAAATCAGAACAGTAACCATAGCTATGAATAGAGATGTATGTTTTTCCAAAATGTCTAAATGAAATACTTTAAAACACACTAAAAGACCTGCACGGTTTTCCAAAGGCAGCCATAATTGAAGTTAATCATTCTTGTTCAGACAGAAGGAAACTCACTGACACCTGGGCACCTCCCCCTCCTTGAGACGAAGTGATCAAATCATCATCATCCCTTCCTATGAAAGCATTTAATCACGGCAATATATCATGCTCTTGCAGCTCAGTTTCTAGCTTTGTCTGTTAGGGTCATAAACCCTTTCTGATGCCTTTGAATGTGTCTTTAACCAGATGCCATTCTTAAAATAGTTAGGATACCTAGAGCAACAGTATGCGAAAGCCTCGCCTGTACAAGAATCCCTCCCTTCCTTCCACATCCTAATACCCAAGCCAGTGGCAGGTCCTTGACACCCTGCCACTCTTGTCTGTCTCCCTGTTCTGCACCTGCCCCCATCTTGTACCTGGGTCACTGACACAGCCTCCCAACTTCCTGCCTGCCTCTGTGTGGGAAGAATATAATGGGTGGGCTTTCCAAAGCATGAATCGTATTGCATCATGGCACTCCCTTTCTTAAAATTCTCCAGTGCCTTCCAATCACTCTCAGTACAAAAGCCCACCTTCTCATGGAGGCTTATAGGGCCCCATACCTCTTGTGTGTCTCTCCTTATGGATTCTTTCCATTCTGCAGACATGTCACTTTATGTTTACTCCATGGTCCCAAATTTGTGAAAAGTTCTAGGTGGACAGATAGAGATGGAAGGATTTATACATAGCATACCAAAAATACAGGAAGAGAAAATACCAAAGTATTAATAGCTTTTATATTTGATGTTTGGGAGTTCAAATAACTTCATATTCTTCTCTACACTAGATATTCCAAAATTTGGGAACCAAATATATCTTAGTTCAAAAAGAGAAAAGACGCCAAACACAGCCAGTTAGACTCCAGAGTCCAGAAGCTCACAAAAGACACAAGGTTCAGGTCTTGAATGTCGTGGAGAACAGGGATACCAAAAGTCTTCATTCTAAAATTTTGTCATCCTCAGTAGTGCTTGGGTGGCTTAGTTGGTTAAGCATTACAACTCTTGATTTTGGCCCAGGTCATGATCTCAAGGTTGTGGGATTGAGCCCTGCACTAACAGGGAGGAGTCTACTTGGGATTTTCTCTCTCTCCCTCTCTGCTCCTTCCCCTATAAATAAATAAATAAATAATAAAATAAAATAAAACAAAGTAAAATTTTGTGATTCCCCAGAAGTCTCTCCCAATGATGGACCAATCAAAACATTTGTTGAATAATTGTGCTCTGGCCTCTCTCCCCTGAAGTGTGGATACAGGGCATGCGAGTCAGCATGGACCATGGAGATAAAGGGCAGCTGCTGAACACAGCAATCAGAATTAGGGAGAAGACTCTGAAATCATGTGAGCTGTTAGGCATCTGGCAATATTAATATACACTTAAATGTTTTCATTCCCCCCCACTAGACTGGAAACTCCATAAAGGCAGGGATCATATCTACCCATATTGTTTGTTCAACAAATGTTTGCTGAATGCCTACCTCATGCAAGCCCTGTTTTAAGTGTTGAGAACACAACAGTGAAGAAGAGATACTCGTGGGATTGCATGCCAACAGTAGAGAGAGAAAATGAACAAATTACAAATGTTACTAGAGAGTGATAGGTGAGAGCAGGGAATTAAAATAGAAGAATGTGATGGAGAAAGATAGGGTGCCTTCCTTCCCTGGGATGCCAAGAAACACTTTGAGAAGGAGTCAACACTGCAGCTGAGACAGGATTGATGGGAGAAAGCCAGCTCCACGATGTTGCCTTCCAGACAGGGGGATACCAGGCCAAAGCTCTGAAGCAGGAGTGACTTTTGGGTGTAAGAAGAACAGTAGATCTAGTGTGGTCGGACCTGGAAGAAGGAAAGGATAAGCAGCAATGGTAGGAGATGAGGTCAAAGACTGATGGGGGCCAGATTATGAAAGGTCTTACCCACTGTGGTAAGGAGTTTGTCTTTTTTCCAAGTGCCATGAAAAGCCATTGGGAGATTTGAAGCAAGGGAGTAAAGTGATCTGATCAAGCTTTCTGAAAACCTACTCTGGCTGCTGCATGGGGCATGGACTAGTGGACACAGGAAACAAACAGGAGGTAATCTCTGAGAAGACGGGGTCTTGGGATAGGATGGTGCCATGAAGGGGAGAGAAGGAATGGACAGAGGTGGAACTGAGAGGATCAGCAATGGACCAGGTATGGAGATATTGAGAATAAGGAAAAGTGGGAACCAAAGATGGTTCCCAAGTTTGGAGCTTATTCACAGGCATGTCCACAGCACCTTGCTCAGGTCCCGACACAATGAGCACCGGGCAATTATTTGAGTCGATGGATGGAAGGATGGATGCATGGATGGATAGAAGGAAGGAAGGAAGGAAGGAAGGAAGGAAGGAAGGAAGGAAGGAAGGAAGGAAGGAAGGAAGGAAGGAAGGAAGAATACATGGATAGAATGATCGGGAGAAGCAGAGCACAGAGCAATTCTGTGTGTGAGGTGTGGACAAGGCCATCTTACCCAAGTCTCAAATTCCCACCAGGCATTTTCTAGGGGATGTTATAAGAACAGCAGTGGGGAGGACAGGGTTTCACAGCAGGTGGAGGTCATCGACATCATGGAGTGAGACATAGCTATGTTTAAGATCTAGCTCCACCCCCCTCACTCACTCTGTGTCCTTGTATTACCTTGCTAGGGTCTCTAAGTCTTGGTTTCTTTATCTGTAAAATGGGGATAACTGTACTAATCTCATAGTCCTGCATCTGCTACACACGGTTTGCCTGGCCATGGGTGAGCCACTTAAGCACTCTGAGCCTCATTTTTCTTATCGGTAAGACAGACAAAATAATCACTAGCCCCTCTCTCATAGGACGCTTGGAAGATAAAGTAAAACAACAACATATTGGGACAGGAGTACCCTCCAGGCCACCCTTACAGGTCACATCATAGACTGAGGCAAAGCTCCTCCATCAACCTGAACCAGCAAACCCGGGTTAGAGAGAAGGATCCCCTCTAGACCAAATCAACCTCTGGACTTGCCTGGAGGCACCATCCCTTTTTACCCAGGCCCCCATGGCCATTATTTGTGACTATCATGGTTCCAAAAGAGGCAGGGTATCTGTGCTCCAGATATCTGTCTGTACGCAAAGAGAAAAGGTCTTAAAAGGCCAGAAAGGAGAGACTTGAGAGGTCTGTGTGGTCTTCGATGCAGCAGTGGGAAGACCGTTGTATTGTGAACACTCCAGCACTAATTGAGGATGACGGGCTGGATAAATGTATTTATAGCTGCAAAACCCAGAGCTTTCTGGCGTGTGCCCCATCCTGCTCTCAATGCCCCACACCTGAGGCCCACTGGACAGGCGGGTGGCTGGGAAAGGAGGCTCCCAGGAGCAGCAAAGCCAGAGGACCAGATATAAATCCCATCCAGACTTCCTGTTCTAAACCCAGGAAATACCAGTCCATTTATATCTCATCATCTTAACCCTGCAGGCCTGGTTAATGGTTTGACCCATGCATTCTCTCCTTTTCCAAAATCTTGTCCCGTTCCCTCTTAACTTGATTTACTCAACTTACTCCAGCTGCTGACTTTGGCAGGTTTTCCAGTTCTCAAGCAACCGCTGCATGCGGGCATCACCCTGAGTGATTTCCACGGCAGCAAGGGCGCAGTGGCTCTGGCTCCCAGTTCCAGAAGGTGCCCGCTCTCAGAACTCGAGCTGGAAAAACACCCTCCCCACCCCCCCCGGGCCCCACCCCTTCTCACTTTCAACACGCAGGGACACTTTGGGGCGCAGCATGAAAAGCCAGGCTGAAAGGGGCTTGTATTTTTACACCGTATTTGAGTTAGCTGTTTTATCTGGACGTGAACCCTGAGCAGGGAGACGAGGGGGAGAGAGAGAGGGGCTTTATGAACTCAAAACCAAAATAGACCGTCTAAGCGAGGCGGAGTGAAGTCACCGAATGTGCGATGGAAAATACTTTCAAGGCATTTTATAAATTTTGCACCCAAAAAAATGCCCCAGCCAAGTTGGACTTGCTACTCTCAGATATTCAAATCCTCCATTTTTCCATGATTTTCCTCATGGCTGAGGGACTTAAGAAAACAATGAGAACGTGTCCCAAAAAAGTTACATGAGCACTGCACATAAGCGCACTTTCCTACAAATGAGCCACGAAAATGACAGGCTCTGTGAAGAAAAGTGACCTTCTCAGAATTCTCCCTCCTTCTTCTCCCTTCCCTTCCCTTCTTCCTCTTCTAACTACTACCATTAGTGTTAATGGACCATATCACCAATGGTTTCTGCCTCCTGGGCTCCTGGTTCTATTCATGCTTGTGGGGAGGGGGGGGTGTGCATTATTAACCCCGAAATCCAGATCAGCATCTTTAGTGGTTTTCCTGGGAAATCCACTCAACCAAAGACATCCTGGGTTTGATGGCTTCTACTGTTTTGCCGTGTCTAAGCATCTGTCTCCTTGCTCATGGCCCCTTAATGGAGGACGCTGTAGCTGGCACCCCTGGGCCCCACATATGTGTCCGCTTTCCAGGTCTTTCCCTCCTTCTGGATCACCTGCTTTCTCTCAGCCCTTCATCCTCAGGTCTACCAACCTGGTCCTCCACATATGGCAGCCCTGGTTTGACACCACTGATCCCCACGACTCTCCCCATCTCTGACTCCGCTGAACACCTCCTCCGCTTCCCTCCCACCAAACTTACTTCTCTTTATCTTGGCTAAGACTGCTGGCTCGTCACAGGTGCCATCCTCACTCTGGGACTCGTTAGCTGTGTGATCTTAAGCAAATAACTGAAACTTTCTGAGACTCTGCGTCCTCCACTGCAAAATACAAATACTATTTATCTCACAGTGTTGTATGAAAATGGGATACCAAAAACCGTATGTGAAGCTCTTAACACAGAGTCTGGTACCTTCGAATGGTTCTGTAAATATAAGTCGTTTTGCTTATTTCCTTGTCATATAAATACTTGAGTCTAGTCATATGTTTCTACTATATCACAGGCTTCTTAGTGTCAGGATTAATACATGGTTTGCCTTTGAATCTCTCACCGTCCTAGCTAGAAATGACTGGATGCATCGCGTGCCAAGTCAGGTGCTTATTGCTTCCTATCTTTGTGATGGTCAGTTTTATGTGTCGACTTGGTCAGGACACAGTACCACAGAGTCAATCAAATATTAAGCTAGGTATTGCTTGAAGGTGTTTTGTGGATGTGATTAACATCCATAACCAATTGTCTTTAAGTAAAGGAGATTATCCTGATAATCCAAATGGGCCTGATTCCAGCCAGTTGAAGGGTCTTAAGAGTAGAATTGAGACTTCCTAGAAAAAGAAGAAATTCTATGTATGGACTGCAGCATTGGTTTCTGCCTGAGAGTCCCAGCTTGTACTTCCTGATGGCCCACCTATGGGCTTCTAACTTGGCGAGCTAGCCTGCACAATAAGCCAGGACTTTGCAATAAATTTCTCTATCTTTCTATATATTTATATATCTATATACTGATTGATAGAGAGATATAGATAGATACACATACTTTTCTTACTGGTTATGTTTCTCTGTTAGAACCCTGACATGATGCATTTTAATATTAGTACATTTTAATATTAGGATGACTACCAATATGTTAATTTTACCTGTCACCTTGGCTGTGCTGTACCACCCAGATATTTGGCCAAATGCTATTCTGGATGTTTTTGTGAGGGTATTTTTGGATGAAATTAACAACTATATCAGTGGACTTTGAGTAATGCAGAATGCCCCTCATAATATGTGGGTCCCCTCAAATCAGGTGAATGGCTAACTGGAATAAAGCCTAACCTTCCACTGAGCAAGAGAGAATTCTGACAGCAGATGGCTTTTGAACTTAAACTGCACCATCAGCCCTTCCTGGGACTCTAGCCTACTGACCCACCCTGTAGATTCCAGACTTGCCATTCTCCATAATCCTAAGAGCCAATACCTTAAAACAAATTAATTTCTCTGTATATACACATCCTATTGGTTTTGATTTTCTGGAGAACCCTGACTGATACACAGTATTAGAGTGGGTATCACTATTACAATTGCTGTCACTATTGGAACTGGCATCAGTATTAGTACAAGTACATTAGTAGTGGTCTAGTATTAGCATCAGGACTAGAATTAGGGCTGACATCCTAACCGATACTGGAAGTGAGGTTAGTGTCCAAGGAAGCGACTTTTAAACCTGAATTTGAATCCCTATCTGTGAAACAGAAGTGCCACATCCTTCCCACTAACCCCTCCCGCCTCCCAAGTCTAGGGACGCACGCCTAGAAGGTATTCAATAAATATTTACCCAGCCAAAGTGGAGCAAGCTGGAAGATGTACAAAACCCAACTTCCTTATAGTATGAAAAATTTAAGGCAGCAGACCCTTTGGGGACTTTTCTTCAAACCCTGAATATTTTCATGAGTCCAGAGAAAGTCCATTAAAATAGTTTCCACTGGAGCAAAGAAAAGTGCATGAAGCCGAAACACATAATAGATGAGAGTCATCACACATGTGTGCTGTAGGTCAAGTATTAAAAGGACAAATGTTCTGCGCAGGAAACATCTGAAACGCCTGTTATGGATGGACTCCCTGGTAGGTGGACAATCTTGACCAGCCTGAAGTATGGCTGTTTGCACCCCTCAGCGATAAATAGCCCTGGGAGACCCTGCCTGGGATAACAGAGAGGGAGATATCTTGTTCATCTTTAGTCTCATTTTCTCAGTTTGAGGTCTTTTGAGTCCAAAACTTCCCTTTTGTGTCAACAAGGCTTATGGGAATGTTTAATTTATTATACACCATCTGAGGGCTCAGGAGAAAAGAGGGGGATGATTTTTTCATGAAATGACTACATCCCAACTATCAAATTAAATTGAAAATTCAATGTAAAGAGAAATAAATGATGCCATGATGGATGTTAGCCCTGATCACTGACAAATACTTCTTTCTCCAGGATGAAAAGAAGATAAGAAAGAAGTAAACCGATATTTCTGACTCCCATTTTACACATTAGGCACTTGGCGAGGTGCCTTCACATAATGCACTCCTTCTCTCAGCACAAAATGGGCCAGGCTATCGCAAGCCCTGCCATTGTTCATATAGCATTCCTCCACCGAAGACTCCACCCTCCTCTTCCCCACTTCTTTGTCGAGAGAACACACACCTTTGGAGAATCAAGCTATGGTTTTCAACCATAGCTACATTCAAAACCCATCTGAGATCAGAGTTGCGAGATTTAGCAGATACAAATGCAGCATGGCCAGTGAAATCTGAACTTCAGAAAACAATGAATCATACTTTTAGTGTGAGCATGTCCCATGTAAGGTCTGCTACATACTCATTTTTTTTCAAAATTGTTCAGTTTTTCTAAAATGCAACTTTAACTGGGTGTTCTATATTTTTTCCGATAGCACCATCTGAACGGCTTTACCTTTGCCTCTTCCTGCCCGCAGAAATCCTATCTTACTCCCTAGAAGATGTCCTTCTCCCACCTACACATATATGCACACACTCCCATGCTTTCTTCTTCCTGACCGCCCCTTCTGCCTTCTCAGGTACCCCCATCTACTTTAAGCACCTGTTAACACTTAACGCCTATGGGGCAGGATATTTATTGAGATGATAGCTCTTTGCTGCAATGAAATATCCAGAAAAAAAATGGTACTATTTCTGTTTTTGTCTTTGCACTTTTCCCTGCCCTCCAAGATCAGCTGAACCTCTGTGTCCCCTAACTTCAGAGGCCAGACCAATTCAGAAGATGCCTGCAGGTGCTGAGGTCCTTCTGTCTTCCAAGGAATTGTCTTCATCCAGGTGAGTGCAGTGAGCCTTCCCTGAGCAAGGAAGAGGAGGCAGGGAGAAGCACGTTGGAAGAGGTAGGGGTGTTGCCTGGACAGAGGGACAGAGCAGGGAGGTGCCCCAATACTGGAAAGAAACTATTACTGAAATAGCATCCTAAGTGTTCTCCCTGATTCACTCTTGCCCTTTGCTCTCCCTACCTGCCTTTTAGAAGGAAAATCAGATCACACCATTTGTCAGCCAGATTCCTCACGTGGCTTCCATCTCACTCTAAACAGGAAGTGAGGCTCGATCTGCCCCAGTGCCATCTGCCTATCTCCACTGCAGGCCCCACTGTCCCAGGCACGCTCCAGGCAAGATGCTTCACCCTCAGCAGTGACACGTCCATTTCCCTCTGCAAGGGACTCTCTCCTTCCAGATAGCCACCAGCTTGTTTTATCATTTGTTTTGCCTCTGGGCAAAATGTAAGGCTCACCCTGACCTCTTCCCAATACCACCTACCCTTCTTCCCTACTTTGCTTTCTCTATAGCCCCAACTCTGCTAAGTTTCCGTATAACTCATTTATTTTATTTGTGGTCTATTTCTCTATGACTCTCTGCCACCGACCATCCTGAGGGCAGGAGTTTCTGTCTGTTTCACCTCTCTGTCCACAACATAAAGGCTAGTGTCTGATTATAGTAGTCACTCAATAAATACTGGGGAATGAAGGAAGGAAGGAAAGAAAGAAGGGTGAAGGAAGTCAGAGAGGGAAGGAAGAATGGAGGAGGATCCCAGAGATCTATGATGCCCAGTGTAGTGAAAATGTAAAGAGTCTCCTTCCAAGTCCTAGGAAAGGTAGAAGGACCTTTGATGGATATAGATATTGAGGCACAGGTGTACCCAGGACTGAACTGATTCCTATATCTAAGTATGCCGCTGAATCAATAAAACGTCCAGGTGTGTAGGGACCATGCAGTGCAATAGGAGTAACCATGGGGTGGACTAGATCTCCCAAAGATGTGTATTCCATGACACCTGGGCTACTCTTAAAATTCTAAGAAAGAAAAAAGCAGAGACCCAAAAATGACCAAGTGAGACTGAGTTTTCCACCACCATGTGTGATGGGGGACTTGAGTCAGATTAAGATGATGTAGAGAAGCTAAAGATACATGAGATATCTTGAAAAATCAATTAGTAAAGTTTGTAGTGGCTAAATTATAGATCTGTTAAAAACAGTATCGTCTGGGTGCCCCCACTTGCTAGATGTGTGTCTCTGGGCAAGTCACCTCTCTGAATATGAAGTATCTCATCTGTAAAAATGGGATCATTATAACTCATCTCTCACTCAGAATGTGTTAGGTTATGCTGTACTAACAAATAGTCCCCAATCCTCCACATCCTGGACTAACAAAGAGATATTTCTTGATCACAAAATGTGCCCATCAAGGGTCAGCGAGGGAGTTTTGCTCTTCGTGTCCTTCAGTAAGCCAGAATGACAGAGCAGCCTACCTCTCAGCCATTTGGGGTGGCCATGCAAGAGGGAACATGAGCTCAGGAGGGCTTCTCAATGACAATCAAGTGCCCTGCCCCAGAAGTGGTGCATGTCACCTTAGCTCAAAGGTTGTCAGTCAAAACTAGTCATAAGTCTCCATCCATCAGTAAGGGGGTCAGGGTGCCTAATGATACCATGTTCCTGGAAAGAGAAAAAACAGGAAATATTTAGGAAAACAGGTCACATGGCAGCACAGAGCAACTGTGAAAATGGACTGAGGGAAAGTGCTTCTCACAATGCGTGGCACATAGAAGGCGTACCACAGACTGTGGTTGGGTCCTTGGACTCTTGGGGAAAGGCAGATATGAAATTCATTTCATACCCAATCCTTAGCTCAGTGACTTAAAGGCATTCCTTTAACTGAACTATCATTAGTTAAATTCACTAACTCTTACTATACTTCAGACAATAGCCCTTTGTCTTCAAGTGCTCATGGGGGAAAGGGACATAAACGTACCTAATTTCAGCACAGCCCCACTCCCATGTAGCCTACATCACCTAAAGTTACTTAGTGCCTTCTATGTTCTAGGAAAGCACTATTATGGCCTTCGGGATACAGGGCAAAACCAACAGGGAGTCTTTGCCCTCAGTCAGCTTATGTTCTAAGGGAGGATGTGGAGGCCAAGAGTAAACATTCGGTCAAATATGTAAGATAATTTCCAATTTTAGTACTGACAAGCATATTTGCTGAGGTGGTAAGGAGTCCTATGTAAAGGGAACTTAGTAATGAGAAAAAGATTTTTCCAGAAGATCCAAGGGCAGAGGGCCTGGCAAGTGCAGAGAGCCTGGCAAGTGCAGAGAGCCAGAGGCTACAGAGAAAAATGGCTGCCTAAGGATCAAAAGCAAAGTCACTGTGACTGGGTCCAAGTACCCTGTGTGGAGGGATGGAGGATGAAGGAGTGAAAGAAGCAGGCATAGTCTTGTGGGCCACGGTTAAGAACTGAGATTTCACTTGAATGATAGCAGAAAGCAAGTGCAGAGTAGGTGGGGAACAAATCAGGAAATAATCAAAAGTGCTTTAGCCAAGCTAAATGTAAGATGGCTAGTATTCAAGCAGTGTCATCAAACAGTAGTTGGATAGCAAATCTGCAGTTCAGGGAAGAGATTCAGACCAGAGATACAAAGCTGAGAGTCATTAACAAATGAAGTCAGAATACGGTGTCTTTTCAGAGAACACTGGCCTCTCCAGAGCAGGCCAAAAAGTCAACATTGTTGAAATCAAATAATGAAAGAGATGCTGACATTAAGAAGAGCTCTCTTGGGCATGTTAAATCAGACGCTACTGTTCCAAACAGTAACTGAAGAATTTTTAAGCAGAAACTTGAAAGATGGTGAATATGGTCTTACCATGGAGATATTTGAATTTCCCAAAAGAGAAATTCAGTAATCTGAAGAGGAATTGTGTCCATCAGGATAAGTTAGGTTCTGCTGCAATAAGCCAACATCAAAATATTAATGGTTTAAAGAAGCAGAGATACTTTTTTTTTATTGCACTGCATATTCATCAAAAATCAGTAGTTGGTTTCGCTCAAAAGAGTCACCCTGGAGACTAGGCTGAAAGAGCAGCTCCCACCTCAAAGATAGGCAGTTCTGAGTAAAAGGGCATGGGAGCCGGGAGGAGGTTTTTCCATAGTAATTGAATATCCAGTCCAGACAATATATATGTCTCTTCCACTCATAATCCAAGGTCATCCCCAGTGACCAGCCCAGGGGGCTAGGAAGCTTAATCCTACTATATGCCCATTTTCCAGCATTTCTGCCACTTTCCCCCACTGGCTGCCAATTTTTTTTATTGTAGATAACCCTCAGAACTTTCAGGATACGGCAACTCAAAAAAATAACTCCTGATCATATGATTTATGACACTCTTTAATGCTTACATAACCCTACCAACTAGTTTTTATCCTTCCCAATGAGCAGATGTGGAAATGATGACACAGACCTATCTGTAGCATCCAGAGGACCCCACAACTAGAAGATAGAAGAATTAAGGTTTTAGGGCAGGCACAGCTACAAAGCCATTCTTATTCTTTCCACAACACCACACTACCATTTATGGCCCTACTTTCCATTTAAAATGAGTTGGCATTTTCATTGTAGGTCCATCTTGGCCAAACCAAAAAAGGAGAGGGGATACTTAGGAAAATATATTTAATCAGAGAGAAAGAATAAGTGTAGCAAATGTGGAATTGGCTTGATTTTCTTTGGCTCTCTTGGTCTTCTGTGAGTAGATGGAGAAAGGAAGGGGAATCGAACACAGAGCAGACCAGAGGCCTCTGATAATGCTGGGGAAGCGTATGCTTATTTTTAAAGATTCTATAGGGATTCAGACATGTGCAGGCCAGCCCCATCTGAAACTCATGTTTCATGGAGTTGATTCCTTATGAACCATAAAACAGTTTTCACTTCTCCCTGGTGTTATTTGTAGAAATACATATCAGAGAGATCAGAAAATGATTATATAGTCTCTTTTCAAATGGCCCCAATAAGCGGTCTGTTGTATTTCTTGGTTAAGGCGGCGTATTCGGTTGTGTTTCAAGTTCCTGCCAGTTGGGACTGCCTTCATGCAAAAATTTGCACAAATTTAGATTTCAGCTAGGACACAGAATCTGTGTCGTTTCAGGGATCTGATTTAAACTTTCTATAATTCAATGGGTTAAGTTTGTTGTGCTTATTTGTGAAAGATTTTCTGACACCTTGTTACAATTAATTTATACTCCCAATTAATTTATATCCATTGGCCTGAGCCACCTGTGGCATATCTGCTATTTCATTAAAAAGTCCCATTCCTCAAGGCTCAAAGATACAACATTCTAAACCGAAAGCTCCCAATAAGGGCAAATTTCGAGCCAAAAAAAGGGCAGAATGTAGAAAAGAAGCTTTAAGCTATAAAAATTTAACTCATAAACAGTTTAAACTTCCAGAATCTGGTATTTTTATCTCCAATTTACATACTAGTAGAGCTAGGCAAGAAAGTGAATGAGCCTGGACTGGACCTCTCACCAAAGGCAACTGTCTTTGCACGTTCCACGAGGCAATTTATAAGACATACCTACCAGGTGTTTGAGCAGAGAGAAACTGTCTGTATAGTATAAGGGTTGATCTATAATATCTCCTCAATAGAAGTTCTAAATGAAGGTCAAATCTGAAGACTGCAGGCAAGTTACTCCCATGACAGAAATGGAAGGAGCCTTCTATACCATCACATCTCAGCCCCTCTAGCTACACAAAGGGAACTCCACCCCAACTAAGGTGAAATGACATGCTTGAGCTATTTTGGCTTGCTAACTCCAGGCCTTTCATGAGGGTTCAAATGAAAAAACCCTGGAGGGTTTTTCTCCTCTAGGAAATAGTTCCAGGTACAGTGTTAGTTCCCAGTTATGACTGATTGCCAAAGTGGTGTTGAATGGTCACAGCTCTCTCTGAGCATAGACTTCCTCAACTGTAAAATGGGGATAGTAACATTTACCCCCATGGAACTGATGGGATAATAAGAGAAGTTTATATTCCCATAATATATCCTTCTTATTGCTCATAATCCACTTTGTGACATCACAGAAAATGCATATATTGGTGTCTATTCTCCATTCCTGGCACAGAGTTCCTAAAACCTTTGTAATTCCTAACTTCCCTGTAATTTCTTGAGTGATAGGAGTGTCTTGTTCTAATGAGGGGACTCTTGGTGGGTCCTGGATGGGAGCTGGTCACCAGAAAGACCAAGCCATGATTAGAAGCCCACCCCCATTCTCCAGTGATGGGGGAAGGGCTGGAAATGTGATGAAGTTTCCATAAAAATACCAAAAGCATGGGGCTGGGAGAGCTCCCAGGTTGGAGAACATATGGAGGTCTGACGAGAGCAGCATGCCTTGTGAGGGCATGGAAGGTCTGTGCCCTTCTCACATACCTTGTCCTATGCATCGTTTCCATGTGGATTTCCATCTGTATCTTTTATAATGGGCTTTATAATAAACATAAACAATAAGTAAACTGTTTTCCTGAGTTTTGTGAGCCCCTATAGCAAGTTAACTGAACCCAAGGAGGGGGTGGTAAGAACCTCTGATTTATAGCTGATGCATCAGAAGTGTAGGTGACCAGCCAGCCTTGGGATTGGTATCTGAAGAGGGAAAAGTCTTGTACACCTGAACCTTTAGCCTATGGGATCTGACACTCTCCAGGTAGATGGTGTCAGAAAGATGTGAGATTATAGGATACCCAATTTGGTGGGGAAAACTCTCACACCTGGTGTCAGAAGTGTTGTGAGTGTGGTAGTGGTGTCAGTGGAAAGGAAACATTGGAAGTATGGATTTTCTTATCACAGGCACTTAAAATTACATTGGTCCATTTATGAGTCTCCCTACCACACTAGACTAAGACAGTCTCGGAGAAAGGCCCCTACCTTTTCTTCTTTTTGTCCCTGCACCTGGCACAGGGGCGGTCAAATATTTGACAGATAAGTAATAAATTAAATGACATGTGCAAATTGTACACACCAGGTGTCTCCCAGCTTTCCTTCAATTCCAACTTAAGGCCCATTACTCTTTGCACTGTATTGTTCTGATACCCAGCTGGGAAATTCCACCTGTATTATTGCCCAGAAGCTCTTTCAACAGTATGAGAATAAGTTTATATTTAGTCTAGAATTAAATAAGCATTTAATATAGATAAATCTAGCATAGTCTTTTAATTTAGTAACATTCAAAATATATCCATCTGATTTATGTTTTTGAAATTACATAGGGTTACATGTTCTATCTTAACACTCATCCCCACCAAGGGTTCTTTCCTGCTACAGCTTTCCCTGTCTGGGAAGTCATCTGCCCCTCACTCAATTCAACTCCAAACCATCTTAAAGATTTCAGTTAAGCCAGCCACTTAAATCCTCCAAGTCAGATGAATTTTTTTTCCTATAGGAGTGTTAGTTTATGCCCCACAACCTCCTTTTATACATTCATTGTGAATTTCTTTAGATCCTACTCAACTCATGCAGGCCTCTTCTATCAATCTAGCTTCTAAGTTTTTCCAGGTTAAAGAAGTTTCCTCCTTTTTTTTAATTCCCAAGACTAAAAATACCGAACAGGTCTTACTCTATGAAACAACTCTAATCAGTTGGTAGGGATTACCTGGGACTCTAAGATGAAAAGAATCCAGGCTTAGCAGGAAAGTGCAGTGACTATATGTGTCCTGACCTTCCTTAAATGGTGTTTCACCTAGAACTGAACATACAGTTTGTAAATCAAGCACAGTGTTTATTTAGACTTAGTATAGCCTCCAATTCTAATACACACACACAATGGCCTCAGAATTGGTTCATTCTATGAAAAGATGATTTAGAAATTAAATCTCCTATTTTACGGAGTAATAAACTGATATAGATAACACTGAATTAGATGACTAAAAGACATTCAGATGGAACAGACCAATTACTACCAATGAAATTGGATCATTAAAAAAAAAAAAATACCCAAGAAACAAAAGCCTGGGACCAGATGCCTTTGCAAGTGAATTCTATCAAACATTTAAAGAAGAGTTAATACCTATTCCTCTTAAACTATTCTGAAAAATAGAAGAGGAAAGAAAGCTAAATTCACTCCATTAGGCCAGCATTATCCTGATACCAAAACCAGATAAAGACACTACAAAAAAAACAAAAAACAAACCAAACAAACAAACAAACAAAAACTATAGGCCATACCTTTGATGAACATAGATGTAAAATTTCAATAAAATATTATTAGCAAACCAAATCCAATAATACATTAAAAAAATCATTCACCACAATCAACTTGGATTTATTCCTGGGATGCAAGAGTGGTTCAATATTCACAAATCGATCAATGTGAGATAGCACACCAACAAGAAAAAAAAAAATAAAGACCAGATGATCATTTCAATACATTCGGGGGAAAAAAACCTCTGACAAAGTACATCCACTCATCATAAAAACTCTCAACAAAGTAGGTTTAGAGGGAACATACTTCAACATAATTAAGGTCATATATGAAAATCCCACAGCTAACGTCATCCTCAATGGGGAAAAATAGAGTGTTTCCTCTACAATCAGAACAAGACAAAGATGATCATTTTCACAATTTTATTAAACATAGTACTGGAAATCCTAGCCACAACAATCAGACAACAAAAAGAATTGAAAGTCAGCCAAAGTGGTAAAGAAGTAAAACTGCTACTATTTGCAGATGACATGATAAAGATTCCACCAAAAAACTGCTAGAACTGATAAGTGAAGTAAGGTAGCAGGATACAAAAATCAATGTACATAAATCCATGGCATTTCTATACACTAATAATGAAGCAGCAGAGAAATTAAGAAAACAGTCTCATTTACAACGGGTTGAAAAATAAAAAAATACATTGGAATACACTTAATCAAGGAAATGAAAGACATGTACTCTGTCAACTATAAAGCACTGATGAATGAGATTGAAGAAGACGTAAAGAAATGGAAAGACATTCCATGCTCATGGGTTGGAAGAACAAATATTGTTAAAATGTCTGTCCTACCCAAAGCAATCTACAGATTTAATGCAATCCCTAACAGAATATCAACAACATTTTTCACAGAACTAAAACAAATAATCCTAAAATTTTTATAGAACCACAAAAGACCTCAAATAGCTAAAGCAATCTTGAAAAAGAACAAAACTGGAAGTATCACAATCCCAGATTTCAAGAGATACTACAAAACTGCAGTAAGTAAAACAGTATGGTACTGGCCCAAGAACAGACACACAAATAAATGGAACAGAATAGAAAGCCCAAAAATAAACCCACAATTAATTAATCTTTGACAAAGGAGTCAAGAATATCCAATGGGAAAAAGACAGTCTCTCAAACAAATGGGGCTGGAAAAACTGGACAGTAACATGGAAAAGAATAAAACTGGACCATATTCTTATACCATACACAAAAACAAACTAAAAACGGACTAAGGATCTAACTGTGAGACATGAAACCATAAATATCCTAGAATATAGCACAGGAAGTAATTTCTCTGACATAAGCCATAGCGACATTTTTCTAGGTATGTCTCCTGACGCAAAGGAAACAAAGGCAAAAATAAACTATTGTGATCACATCAAAATTAAAAGCTTCTGCACAGCAAAGGAAACAACCAACAAAACTAAAAGACAACCTACTGAATGGGAGAAGATATTTGCAAATGACATATGGAATAAAGGGTTAGTATCCAAAATCTATAAAGAACTTATACAGCTCAACACCAAAAACAAAACAAAACAAAAAAAGACAATCCAATTAATCAATGGGCACAAGACGTGAACAGACATTTCTCCAAAGAAGACATCCGGATGACCACCAGATGCATGAAAAGATGCTCAACATCACTCATCATCAGGGAAATGCAAATCAAAACCACAATGAGATATCATCTCACACCTGTCAGAATGGCTAAAATAAAAAACACAAGAAACAAAAAGTGCTAGTGAGGATGTGGAGAAAAAGGAACCCTCATGTACTGTTGGTATGAATGCAAACTGTGCAGCCACTGTGGAAAACAGTATTGAGGTTCCTTGAAAGATTAAAAATAGAACTACTCTATTATCCAACAATTGCACTGCTGAGTACTTACCACCCAAGGAATGTGAAAACACTATTTCAAAGGGATAGATGAACCCCTATGTTTATTGCAGCATTATTTACAACAACCAAATTATAGAAGCAGCCTAAGTGTCCATTGATAGATGAATGGATAAAGAAGATGTGCTATATATATTCATGTATTATATATATTTATATGTTATATATATGTAATATGTGTTTTATAAATATATGTATAATATCATTTTATTTTATCATGAGTATATAATGGAACATTATTCAGCCATTCTAAAATCTTGTCATTTGCAACAACATGGTTGGAGCTAGAGAGTATAACAGTAAGTGAATAAGCCAGTTGGAGAAAGACAAATACCACATAATTTCACTCACATGTGGAATTTAAGAAACAAAACAAACATACAAAGAAAAAATAAAGAACAAACAAACAAACAAAAAACAGTCTCTTAACTACAGAGAATCAATTGATGGTTACCAGAGGAGAAGTAGGTGGGGAATGGGTGAAAGAGGTGAAGGGGATTAAGAGTTTAGTTATCATGATGAGCACTGAGTAATATAAAGAATTGTTGAATCACTATATTATACCCCTGAAACTAATATAACACCGTATGTTAGTTACAGTGAAATTAAAATTTTTAAAAAGAAGTTCAAATGGAACCAGAAGTCAAGAATATAACTCATTGTCATTATCCCTTATCCAACCAAATTGGAAGCAATATTCAAAAGAAGGGAAGGGAAAGCTAGTAGAATCAATAGTACCTGGTCTTCATCTAGTTAACTCTGTAAAAACACGGGAATTTCTTAAAATCACAGTTTTTTCTTTCTTTAGAACAACAAGGCAAAAATATCAATTGGGAGAATCAAGCCCCTCAGAGCTTCTCATCTTACCAGCCAGTATTCTAACAGATTCCCCTCCATCCTAGCCGTGAATGCCTAGGTCAGCCTCCCATCAGAAAAACCAAGTAGGGAGAAAGCAGAGCAGGGAAAGTACATGCTCCTGCAAGTAGAAATTTAAGCTGCTCTGAGTGTGTGCTAAGTGAGTGATCACAGTGACGGAGCACCAAGATCAGAGCCTTCTGGCTCCATCTGGGACCAGGTGGTGAGCAGGCGCTTCAGACACACAGCCCAAATCACTAGGTCCTTCACTCTCTGGGTGAGACATTCTGTCTCCCCAGAATGAAGTGCTCGCTCTCAGGGGAGCCCCCAGCTCTGTGCAGCATGTAACTAGATACACTCAAATTTCACTTTCTCATTGCTAGTGCAACACTTTATACTTCAACTGTGAGAAATCGAATTGTGTAAAGAGAGATTTAAAATAAATTAATTTCTAAAGAATAACTCAAAAGGAACAATGTCCTAGGTGAAGACTTTTCTAAATATTCCTTGATTCTTGTTTTCCTTCAAAGGACAAAGGGATTAACTCTAGCTATCCTAAGAGGGGGTTTTGTCAAGATGCTCAGTAAATGGGTGAATTAAAACTAAACATAGTCACCATTTATCCAGGCACCATGTCAATAAGTTTATCAACGTCATTTTATTTCATCTTCATGGCAATCCTAAGATACAGTTCTTATTGCCCCCATTTTATAGATTAGGGAACAGACTCAAAGAAGGGGGTGTCTCCATGGTCACACACCAGGGCCAGACTAGGATAGGAAAGGGAGGCACGGGAGCACAGAATTTAAGGAGGCACTCATTCTCAAGGCGGTACAAGCACAGAGCCACCACCTCCGTGTGAGTTCCACGTTAAGTTTACATTCTAGGAGCCTCCTTTGCCTCACTGTAGCCATGTCCTTGCTGTGCAGAACAGCAGCAGTACACCTGGGATTTAAACTCAGGTCCATCTGGCTCCAAACCTCTGGATCACATCACTTATCCTGTTGTGGAGACACACAACTCTACCCATGATACTTGGTTCTAAAGGACGGGTCTCCACTTGAGAGAATCCTGAGAGCTGACATCACTGAAGGTGGCTTCAGGCACAGGAACCCAGTAGAATAGCATGAGGGTGTGGCAAGTCCACGCCTACACACATACACACACACAAACACACACACAACATCACAAAAGGCCCTTCACCATCATAAGAGAACCAATCCCTGAATCAAACTGTAATCACAGAGTAACCCAATATCCTAAAAGAAAAAAAAAAAAAAAACATTTGGTAGCTGACCCCAATATGCAACCAGAGTACAAGAAATCTGCTATATCTATTTGAAACTTAAGTTATTGATCAAGTTGTTCCGGGACAGAGGATATAGTGCATATTTTTCATCAATGTAAAAACCAAAACCAAAGTTATGATTCAATTACCATGGCCAATTCCCCAGCCCCAGCTCTACCCTGCTCCTGGCTTAAGCCATAAAATTTCTAATTGCTCACCAGGGGTAGAATAAAACATGATTGCAGAGAGCAGTAAGCTTGACTGCCATGAAGCTCACCATCATTACTATAGGTTAGGAAGGGGAGAGTAGCTTAAGCTTTTGCCTGGTAGAAAGTACTCTTCCCTCACCTGTTGTTGGTGGGGAGGATGCATGGAAATTCTATAATGTCTAAGTTTGTCAAAATTACCCCAATTATGAGAGATATTACTCAAAATGGCTCTTTTCCCTGGGCAGCCACAATTTCCCATTGTAATTTTCATTTTCATTTGAAGAGCATTTTTACCAAAAATAAAAAGGCATATTTAAATTAAAAATGGGTATCAGCCAGATCTAGACATGTGGCCTACTGGTCCAAAGCGAGTTGGCCTGATAGGCACCTGTCAGAAGCCACCAGCCTCAAGACAGTAAGGGGTTGTGGGGGGGGGGGCTGCCTCACAGGGGACATAAGGAGGAACAAATGTTTTGAGACACCACACAATGGAGAAAGGGTTCTTTCTAAAAACCAAATACCGAAGATTTAGCCTGGCAAACTGACAGAAAATTGCCCCTTGAATATCCAGTGTTGTTTTTAGCTTCATCTGAGAAAACAATGAAATCGTGATATTTCAATTCAGGTTTCCAACCCAAGTATCATATTTTCATCTTCCCCAGCAAAGGAAAAAAATAGTGGAATTTGCACAGCATGTAAGGGGACACTTTGTCTTTTTAATTCCTGAAGATTCATTAGAACCTTGAAGCTTCTGGCATCCCCTAGGAACTGGTTAGAAATGCAGTCCCTTGGTGCCTGCTCCAGACCTCCTGAATCAGACAGTGCATTTTAACAAGATCCCCGGCTATTCATGGGCATTTGAAAGTCTAGGAAGCATGGTGTCGACTGTAAGATTGAAGATGAAGAGTAAAGAGGTAATAAAAGTAACAATCATCATTACGACTAATGGAGCGCTTACACTGTACCTAAGTAGTGCCATACTTTTTTCTACCAATTGTCATTTACTCTCTACAGTAACTCTGAGACAGATGCATTTTACAGATGAGAAAGTTGACATTCAACAAAAGTAAATAACTTCTCAAAGCTCACTATTTAATACAAGGCAGAGCCAAATTTCTACGTCAAGTCTCTCTGATACCAAATCCAACATGTTGCCCACTATCTTTGGTGGTGCTTCAGCACACTCTTGTGATAAAGGCCACACCAACTTCCTAGTTACTTGGATTCCATATGTGGTTCCTGGGCCTGAGGATAAAATGTTACATCTCTTTAGGTAGTCCTGAAATTTTTCTTTTTGAATCAAAACCTTCTTCAAAACTTCACTAGAGGTAGACAGGTAAAAAAGAAAAAAAAAAGTCTTCCTCCCCACTCCTGCCAAATCACAAACTATAAATATAATCAATATATTGTAAACTATTAAATAAAAGTTAGTGGAGAAAGATCACTTCAGTGTATCAATCCACCTAAAATTGTCTTTTTCAGCATTCTATGAAACAATGATTTCAGAATTAGTATCATTGACAAGTTCTCTTATCAATGACAAGGGGAAGTGATAAGCTCTCAACACACTAGCCCTACCCTTAGACCATGAACCCCTCAGTCTTAGATTCACAACTAATTGAGAGTAAAGTACAGAGGTTTTCCATATACCCTTCTGACCATACAGATGCACAGAATTCCCCATTACCAACATCCCCCATGAGAATAGTACATTTGTTATCACTTATAAACCTACACTGACACATCATGATCATCCAAAGTCCATAGTTTGCATTAGGGTTCACTCTTGATGTGTGTTGTACATTCCATGGGTTTGGACAAATCCATAATGACATGCATCCACCATTACACCACTATCATACAAAGAAATTTATTGCCCTAAAAACCTCTATTCTCCATCTGTTCATACTTCCCTCCCCCATCCCCCTGACAACTGCTAATTTTTTTCTTATTGATTCCATAGTTTTGCCTTTTCCAGTAAGCCATAGTTACTTATAGTTGGAATCATACAGATTGGCTTCTTTCACTTAGAAATATGCATTTAAATTTCCTCCATGTCTTTTCATGGCTTGGTACCTCATATCTTGTTAGCACTCAATAGTACTCCATTGTCTGGATGTACTACAGTTTATATATCCATTCACCTACTGAAGGATACCTTGGTTCTTCCAAGTTTTGGCAATTATAAATCAAGTTGCTCTAAAGGTCTGTGTCCAGTTTTTGTTTCAACATAAATTTTCAACACTTTAGGGTAAACACCAAAACACACTTGCTGGATTATATAGTAAGAGTATGTTTATATGTTATCATATAGTAAGAGTATGTTGCATCACTTTGCATTCCCATGAAAGTATCTCTTTTTTATTTTATATGCCTAGTTCCTTACACCATACCACATAATCAGCACCCAGCACACAGCAGGTGCCCAATAGATATTTGTGGAATAATGAAAGAATGAATCGTTGTATACTCTTTTTTCCGATCACAAAGTATTCCTTGGTTAGCAAATATTTATGAAGCACCAATAAATTTAGACAATATCCTAGATATTAAAGACACAAAAATGGAAGAATTAAGCTTATTTTATGTTTTCTAATGCTCAAAATAGAACAGGTTTTGGGTCATACAGATCAAGGGTTGTGTCCTGCCTCTGTCATCATGTCAACCTCTACTGGTCTGTTCCATCACCTATTGAGTGATGCATAAATGAGCTTACTTTTTAGGGTGGTTGGGTGGAGTAACTGAGAAAATGTATATAAAATGGCAATCACATGCTTGTCACATAGTATAAGCTCAAAAGTAGTAGCTAGAATCATTGACACCATTTGTTTATGATAAAAGATTTTCCATCTTTTCAACCTTCACAAAAATGGGTTTAAGCCCATATTCTTCACAAATCCATTCTTTTTTTTTTTTTAAGGTGCAGTCCATTTCATGGTGGCTTTCCTTAAAAAGAATAATGAATTGGGAACTCCCAAGAAGAAGTGACAGACATCTCAAATGTCACCAAGCAATCTTGACTTGAAAGAATCCTTGGGAGTTTTGGAGAAGCCCCATACCAGGCTAAGAGTAGGGAAAATAGTCCCCTCCACTGCTGGTGTTGGCTCCTGCCATGAGCCTACAGGAACATATCTTGTGGCCCTTACAGAGATCCACCACCTCCCAGAGAAATAAAAACTCGTATTTGCTATGACATTATCACAGTGGGGGAAGGAATCTTTTTTTCCAAAAGTTAATGGGTGTGACTCTTGCTAGACATATCTGAAATGGGAAAATAGCTAAGTCACTTTCTGAGAGTTCTGGTACCTTCTCTACTCCTCAACAGAAACCAAGCAAAAATAACTTAACCCCAGGAATCAAGATTAGTAGCCACCAGGAAGTAGTCTCAGTCCTTTAAGGCATGGTTTTCATATGTATGTCTGCTAGCCCCTGTGCACTTCCTGTCCCCCACACATCCAGGCATCTCTCTGCCCTATGAATATTCACTATTATCAGGGCTCCCCCAACAAGTTCCAAGAGGCTCTGATGTTATGTTTTTGGAGTGGTGTTTAAATAAACCAAGACATTTTCTTGCACTAGTTAAAGTATGGCCTCTAGAGTTACACTAGCTATAAACTGCATCAGCTAGGGAACCTTGAACAAATTCAATGCATTTTCATAGCTTAGTCTCCATTGGTCAAATGAGGATAATACAGTATCTAATAACAGCATCATTTTCAAGAAGTTTAAAAACATAACACACATGTAGGGTGCATAACTATCAAAGCTTTTTCTAAATCATTAAGTAGGGGACTGACAGGTTGGTAAAAATGGTTCGAAGGATTGAGATTTTATAGACGTTAAGCAGAATATCAGAATAAGACCACTGATTAGTGTCCTATAGGCAGAAGATCTATAACCTTTGGAGTTATCTTTTCCACTAGACAGAAAACTTTTACATCTCTACCAGACAAAACCTACACACTGACAGGTAATTTGAAGAGTCTTGCCCCTTACCTAATCAACAATAAATGGTAAATGAAATGAAAGCACTGCATAGTGCCGCATCATCAAGTAAAGTAGCCACTAGCCTCATATGGCTACTTAAATTTAAATTTAATTAGAAATAAATAAAATTAAAAATTCAATTTCTTGGTAGTCACATTTTAAGTGCTCAATTGCTGGATGTAACTAATGGCTGCTGTCTGAGAGAAGGTAGAATAGAGCATTTCCCTCATAGCTGTAAGGTCTAGAAGATAGCATCACCCTCAAGAACTCTTGGGTGGCAGTAGTAGCTTCATACGGGTGCCAAAACAAATTACTATAAATTTAGTAGCCTAAACCAACAAAAATCTATCTCATGGTTCTTTAAGTAAGAAGCCTGTCTAAGCTCAATTGGTTTCTTGGCTCCAGGTTCCCCAAGGCCAAAGTCAAGGTGTCAGCCAGCTGGGCTTTTACTGGGGGGTTGTGGGGAGACTCCACTTCCAAGCTCCATTAGGTATAAAGTAGGATGGAGGCCCATCTCCTTGCTGGCTGTCATCCAGGGGCTGGTGTTGCTTCTAGAAGCTGCTTGTGGTCCTTCTGCTTTCCATGTGGCCCTTTCTAACAATACAGGTCAATCAGATATCTTCGATTCCTCTTCTGCTGTATCTCTCAGACTGACAACAGCTGGAGAAGGGTCTCTCTTTTATTAAGGGCTCAAGTAATTAGATCGTGCCCTCCCAGACAATCCAGTATAATCCCCCTATCTGAAATTCTATAATCTTAATTATACCTGCAAATTCCCTTTTACCATGGGGCATGATAAATTCTCAGAATCCAGGGATCAAGATGTGGACATCTTTGGGGAGCCAATGTTTTCCTTGACACAGTGGGCTTGTTAGACAACATTGATCATTGGATGATCACAAAGTGTGATCTCAAGAGACTGTGAAACCCAACTTTTGCCTTGTTTGTAGGCATTGAATAATTTTTCTCAACAACTTCCCAGGGATATCATGAGGATTAAACGTTTGACCCACCTAAAGTGACTAGAACAGGGCCTGGAACATAATAAGGGCTATAAAAGTGTATCATTAAACTTTCTATGCCTCAGTTTCCTTACCTGTTAGGTTTGAGTAGCAACTATGTCTTCAGAATGAGGTTGTTTAAAGGATTAAGAAGATAACTCATATTAAGAATTAAGCACAGGGCACCTGGGTGGCCCAGTTGGCTAAGTGTCTGACTTCAGCTAAGGTCATGATCTCACGGTTCAAGTCTATGGGAGATGGCAGGTCTTCACTGCCACCAAGTCACACCCTCAATGGGTATTTCCAGCATCAGAAGGACCCTTGGTGATTGGTTCCTATAGGACACTCCTGGGCCAATCTCATGTTCTGCCCTGAGAGTAACTTTTCTTTAAGTCTGTGCTGTTCAGCACACACAGAAGCATTTTGGGATTGCTCACACAGCCTCTAGAATCCTTCAGGGCCATCACAGACCCATCTCCCAAGGCACACTACACAGCCATTTACACTTTACTCACGCAGCTCTTTCTGAAATAATCCCCCGGCACAGGTACACACATGCACACAACTCTCCACACCTCTGGCTTCTCTCTCTAGTCAGGGTAACCAGCCAAGCCCACTTCCCCAGTCCAGAGCGGTGAGTGCACTCCCAGACTGGTCACATGGATAATCACTTAGAACTAATTACTCACTTGTGTCAGAGAGATAGCCCCCAAACATCTGGTTCAGATAATTCTCCCCTAGCCCAGCCTGAAACGTTCTACCAAATGTTGCAGGAAAACTGCATCCCAGCTGTCCAGGACCAACTCTGCAGGCTGACCCCTGGGAACAAATCTGCACCCGGCAGGGAACATCTGATTTCAGGGTGGTCATTTTCCATGACTCAGGACTGCACTCACTCACCTCCTCCCTCTGTGTCACCCCAGAGAAGAACCTCACCCTGAAATCAGACTCTAAACTCTAAGAAACTGCCACCTGGGAGACTTCCCTAAAGCTATGTGAGAAGGGCATTTTACACTTTTCACATGATTCCTCCAAATCACCCTGCTCCATTCATTCATTTGTTTATTCAATCTTTAATAGGATTTTGCAATTAGTAGGAATTCTAGAGAAAGTCTAAAAGATCACCTGTCACAACCCTCTCTTGCTATAGACCAGTCTTGGGGAGGGGGAGGTAATATCCAGAGACACACAACTTCAGTAGGGTAGCCTGGACTAGAAACTTCTGTGACCACTCACACTCAGGGAGAAACTGAGGCCAAAGGTTGAGGAGCACAGCTGGCTGAGAAGGTCAGCTCAGACACACAGACCTTCTTTCCATCCTCTTTTCTCCCTCAGCCCCCCAAAGGAGAAAATATCAGTTTCGTTTCATGCTATTTTTATTGCCACAGCAACTCCATTCACACCAGCAAAGAGATCCTTGTTACAAATCTGGTTTCTGTGCAAAGGAATTTAAAGCTTTCCAGAACCTTCAGGGCATTACCATGTTGAGATTTGTCTAAGACTTATCAACACTTGTCACTTGGCTCCTCCCATATAGATGGCATCTGCCTGTGAGGAGTGGCTTAAAAAGTATCTCACTGTAAGAGATGTCCCAGCATGGGGTTAATTCCATGTGGCTTCTCCAAACCCTTACAGTTAGTCAGCCCCCGCTCTCTGGGTCTGGGTCTGGAGAGCTGTCTTCATTGTCACTTCAGCCCATCTCAGCAACTCTGCAACTGACCTCTTAGCTTCCACCCACCACTCTCATTGGAATGATCTCTATAAAATGTAAATCTAAGCAGGACCCTTGCCCCACCCAACCCACTGAAGTCATCCTCATGGCCTCCTAAGCCAGAAATAATTTCGAAGAACTTTACTGGAAAGAACTTAAACGAACTTGCACCCACTGACCTTACCAGTCTCACCTTCCAACACTCCCCACAACCCTCCTCCTGGTCCTGTGACCCAGTGAGACCAAATGCCACACTGTTCTCCACTACCCTGTTTTGTGTTTCCATACCATTCCACACACCCAGAATGCCTTTCTCTATACCTCCACCTGGAAATCTCAAAGTCACCCTTACACATTCAGTTGTCATCACATCAGTTAACTATTTACCATTGTCCTAAGAAAGTGAACTATGGCTTCCTCTACTCCTGTGTTACTTTGCCCACTTATCTAGCATATTGTGCAGTGTTTGCTAAACTAAACATTGGGTACCGTTTAGCACATTTTAATAAACCAATGACAAGACTTGTATTTTTTAATATCTCTATTTTTCATTCCTAACATAATGCCATAGCATATGGTAAGCACTCAAATTACATCTGAGAAAGAGAAAGGGAAGGGTGGGGAAGCGGAGGGGAGGGGAGGGAAGGGAGGCGAAGGGAAGGTAAAAGAAGAGAAATAGAAGGGAAAGGAGGGGAAGAGAAGAGAAGGGAAAGAGAAGAGGAAGGGGAAAAGAGGGGAAGGGAAGAGAAGGGAAGGGCAGGGAAGGGAAGGGAAGAGAAAGGGAAAAGGAAGGGAAGGGAAGGGAAAGGGAAGGTGAAGGGAGAGGAAGGAAAGGGAAAGAGAAGGGGAAAGAAATGGCAGGGAAAGGAAGGGAGGGGAGGGGAAATGAAAGAGAAGTGGAAGGGAGTGCAAGGGAAGGGGAGAGAAGGGAAGGGAATGGAGAGGGGAGGGAAGGGGAAGGCAGGGGAGAGGGAAGGGGAGAGGGAGGGGAGAGAAAGGGAGGGGAGGGGAAAAAAGAGAGAAAAAAAGAAAGGCCAAGATGCCCTAACCCAAGCTCACCTGTACCTTCTTCTGTCATTTCCACCCTCCACCTGCTTCTGACAGCAGCAGTGGGTATTCATCAGGCTGTGTCTTAACTTGGGGTACTTCAGATGAAGGTGCTGAAGCAATATTTGCAGTGCGAGGGAAAATTTTTTTTTCCTATATGCTCCCATTAAAACCATCAATAAATTAGATTAGTGGTTTTGACATTTTTCTGCCTACTTGCTGACCTAAGCCTCTAAATAGAGCCTCTATAGTCCTTTCTCATAGCCCATCTCAGTGTTTATAAGGTGGTAGAAGTTGTGGGACTTACCTGTCGCTGGGCCAAGGTCAGAGGGAGCAAAGCACGGCTTTATTAGACTTTGGAAACGTTCCCAATAGGAGGCTCCTTCTCACATATATGCATCGTAGCTGGTAAAATAGCTTCTAGCAGCTTCTAACCCTGCTGAAAGGGTGGGCCGTGGCCACTAACGCTCACCTAATATATCAGCGGAAATCTTGCCCCTACCTCCTTTTGTTCCACACTCCTTCTCTCCATGGCTGGGCTGCGTGAGGCCACTAGGAAATTGTGAGGGCTCCCATTCCTCAAGACAAAGGAACACATTTTATGTTTCAGTTCTTGCTACTCAGACTCACTACAGGTGGGGATTGGGGGTTTATGTGTTGTGGCAGAATCAGAGGCTCCTAGAAACAGGAGTACCTTAAAAATTATCTGAGTTTCTCACTTTACAGAGGAGGAAGCAGGAGGGGTCTCCCAGGGAATGAACAGGAATGAGCCCTCTGCTGTCACTAAATAGAAGTGAGTGAACTGGCTAAAGAACCATTCTGAAAGCCCCTTGCCACCTGGTTTTGATCACTCCGGGCACCAGAATCTTGACTGAAATAGATAATTCTGCTCACACAGCTCAAGCACCTCTACAGAATAATACCTGGGGGTGGGGTGGGGGTGGGTAACTCAGCTTCTTCTAAGAACAGAGTTCATTCAAAAGCACTGACATCTGGGCACCTAGGTTGCTCAGTTACTTGAGTGTCCAACTCTTGATTTCAGCTGAGGTTATGATCATGGGATTGAGCCACGCATTGGGCTCTGTGCTGAGCATGGAGCCTGCTTAAGATTCTCTCTCTTTCCCTCTGCCCCTCTTCCCCACTTGTGCTCTCTCTCTCCAATAAATAAATAAATAAATAAATAAATAAATAAATAAATAAGCACTGATCTCTTACTCTGAAATGAAAACTAGCTATATTTTTCTTGAGTGACAATCTAAGCTTGTAGTCCTAAAAACTAATCAGCTTCTGGTTCTTCCTTACCAGGAAATGGGTGGAAGTCCTAAGCTCCAAAGAGTAGGAAAAACTCTCTGTTCTGGTCCACTCTGGTACTTGTCTTCTTCCAGGCTATGTGAACTCTCATAGGGACCCACAGTTCTCCCTTGTGAATGCCACTTCCTTTCCGGAGTCAAGTTCATAATTTTACACTTCAGCTTATACTTTTCCCTAAGTATCTTTGTTCTAACAATAAAAGGTTATTTCTATATTCGACGACTTTTTATGAAGAGGTTAGATTGAGGAGAGGGGTTCCAATGTACAAACGGATCTGATCCATTGCTAGAAGCAGGGTGACTTGTTATTTCCTATGTAATATTAATAAACACTCACCGTAAGTGGAGCAGGTCAAGGTATTTCATGCTTAACTATTTTATGCCTCTGCTCCATGGACTACATTACCAAGGTAGTGTATGACCATGGGGAGCTGTTGGGTTCCTTTTTTAATATAGCTTGATCTGGTGCAATAACTTTCCAGAAAATAATTTACCTAAATTAAAAGAGTGATGTTTCCCCGGAAAGCACTCTGGACTTCAGCCTAATGAGATTTGTAACTTTGAAAATCACTTAATCTACCAAGTGCTAGAGTCAGAAGGCACGGAGCTAAAGACTTAGCATTATTATTTCATTTGTTCTCATCATGGCCCTATGAAATAGATATCTTTGTCATTACCATCTTACAAATAAAAAATGTTAAGGTTAAGCTGTACAATATTATACACATAAAGTGTGAGGATTAGCCATTTGGTGCTACAGACAAAGCACAGCATTTAACCATTGTACCAAAATGTTCAGGAACTTATAGTAATGGACAGTGCTGTACTTCTGTGTTCATGAGTGAGATCCTATTCTACAAAAGCACTCTTCTCTGACCACCAGCTAAAATGCCATCATCTTCAGAATGACCTGAAACTGCATACATTCTTTCATCTCTGCTATGTTTAAACCATTTGTCTTCAGTCTTCCAAGAATCAGAGAATCTATTAAACCCAAGGTTTACCTGTGAGGGGGAAGGAGAGATCATGACTTTGAGTGACTGAGTAGAAGTTAGATCCTGATAAAAAAAGATTCATGTCAGAAATAGCTGAGTGTCTTTGAGGTCTGGGATACAAACATGTAAACCCAATTTGTATTTTTCATATGCCCTTAAGTGCACCCTGTCTTTGTAGTTTGCATTCTCTATCATTTCCAGTCCTGCCTCTTTATATGTCTTCTAGCTAATTCTATACTTGACTTATTTTGATTCTGTTGTTTTTGGGTGGAATGTTCCATAGATGTCTGTTAGATCTACTTGATTTATAGTGTTGGTGAAGTCTCTTATTACCTTATTGGTTTTCTTCCTGGTTATGCCATTTATTATTCAAAGTGAGGCATGGAAGTCTCCAGTTATTGTAGTTGTGAATTACCTATATTTCTCTTCCATCCTCTTACTTTTTGCCTCCTGTATTTTGGAGCTCTAATGTTAGGTTTACTTTAATTATATGTTTATAATTGTTGTAACTTCTTAGTAAACTGACCTTTTCACTTGTATATAATACCTTATTTGTCTCTTGTAACAGTTTTTTATTTTGTTTTGTTTCTTTAGTCTATTTTATCTAACATTAGTGGAGGCACTCATCTCTCTTTTGATTACTGTTTGCATGATATAGCTTTTTCTATACTTTTTACTTTCAACCTGTTTGTGTCTGTGAATTTAAGTGTGTCTCTTAGGGACAGCATATAGTTGAATGATTTTTAAAAATCTATTCTGCCCAGCTCTGCCTTTTAACTGAAACATTAAATACATTTATATTTAATGTAATTTCTTATAAGGTACAATTGTTTCTGCTATTTTGCTATTTGCTTTCTGTATGTCCTATATCTTTTTTTTTCTTTTTCTACCCTTAAGTCATGACATTCTTTTGTGCTAAAGAGGTATTTTTAATTTCTTTGTTTCCTTCACTATTTTTTTATTCATTTTCTTGGTGTTTGCCTGGGAATTACAATATATATTTTAATTTATAGCAATCTAGCTCAGATTAATATCAACTTAATTTCAGCAGTATATAAAATTTTGCTCCTGTGTAATGCTATTCCTTCTCCCCTCCTTTGTGCTGTTATTGTCATACAAATCATATCTTCATATGTTGTGTGCCCATTAACATAAATTTGTAATTATTGCTTTATGCAGTTGTCTTTTAAATCAAGCAGGAGGAAAAAAGTTACAAACCAAAATTACATTTATAGAATGTTTTATATTTATCTATGTAGTTGCCTTTATTGATGTTTTGTATTACTTGTGATTCATGTTACACTCGGGTGTCCTTCCCTTTATTTCAGCCTAAAGGATTCTTTAAGTATTTTTAGAAGGAAGATTAGTTGGAAAAAAATTTCCTCAATTTTTGTTTCTCTTGGAATGTTTAAATTTCACCTTCATTTTTTGAAGCATAGTTATGTGAAATGAAAAATTCTTGGTTGATATTATTTTCTGTCTTTACCTTGAATATGACATCCCCCTGCTTTCTGGACTTCATGGTTTCTGATGAGAAATTAGCTGTTAATCTTATTGAGAGTCCTTCCTACATGACTAATCACTTCTGTCTTGCTACTTTCAAGAGTCTCTGTCTTTGATTATAATGTATAAAATCACATATCTTTTCAATTTTAGCCTCTTTGGACTTCATTAAGCCTTTTGTAGATTATAGCTTTTCATCATATTTGGGAAATTTCCAGCCATTATTTCTTCAAATGTATTTTCCACCTCTCTCTTCCCATTACACATCCAATACGTCATTCCCAACTTTGCAGATTCCTATTATTGTTTATGTTGGTATTTTCGATGATGTCCTACAGGTCCCTCAGGCTCTATTCATTTTTCTTCATTCTTCTTTCTTTTCCTCAGACTAAATAATTTCTATTACTTATCTTCAGGCTTGCTGATTTTTTCTGCTTGCCTGCTCACATGTTGATATCCTATAGTGAATTCTTCATTTCAGTTATTGTATTTTCAACTCCAGAATTTCCATCTGGTTCCTTTTTATAATTTTTATCCCTTAACTGATATTTTTCTATTGGTGAAACATCATTCTCATGCTTTCATTTAGTTCTTTAAATATGTTTTCCTTCAGCTTTTTGAACATATTTAAAATAGTTGATTTAAAGTCTTTGCCTTGTGGGCACCTGGGTAACTCAGTCAGTTAAGAGTCTGACTCTTGATCTCAGCTCAGATCATGATCTCACGGTTCAGTTCATGGATTCGAGCCCTGCATCAAGCTCTGTACTGATGGTACGGAGTCTGCTTGGGATTCTCTCTCTCCCTCTCTCTCTGCCCCTCCTCAACTTTCATTCTCTTTCTATCTCTCAAGATAAATAAATAAACACTTAAAAAAATAAAGTTTTGCTTTGTAAGCCTGACATCAAGGCTTCCTCAGTATCTAGAGACTCCCATTTATTCCTGTGTAGAGTTCATACTTCCTTGTTTCTTTGCATATCTCATACATTTTGCCAAAACTGAATACTTAAAAATAACATGACAATTCTGGAAATCATATTCTTTCCCCATCCTCCAACCAGGGTTTGTTGGTGCTGTCATTTATTTGTTATCACTATTGATGGTTTTGTGACTTTACTGAACTAATTCAATAAGGTCTACATTCTTTGATATGTATTAATACTGAAGTTTCTGCTTGGTTAGCTTAGTAGTCAGCTAATAATTAGAGATTTCCTTAAATTCTGGAATCAATAAGTCTCCCAGTCTTTGCCAAGGGGTTCTGTGTGCATGCTGACCATTCTATTAACACTCAGATAAGTATTTAAGGTAGTTAACAACTCTGCTTTAGTTATTAGTTCTTCCTGAGAAGAGCCTCAAAGTCAGCCACAAATGAAATCTGAAAGCCTTCTCAGATCTTTCCTGAGCATTTACACAGGCCAAAGCATTCACATCAGTTTCTAGACTCGGAGAAATATGTTTAAGCTCTTAAAAACCACTTATGTAGCTATCATTCCTGACTTTTTCCTTTTAAGATTTTTGGTTACCCTACTATTTGCCCCAATTGTTATCCACTATCTCAGGCAGCCATGATATTAAGCAATTGTCCCTCATTGTTTTCAACAAGTGCCCCCCATGAAAAAGACTTTTCACACTAGGTGAGCTCTGAATCAGTTAAATAAGATCAGCCTTGAAAATAGGCTCTTCCAGGAAACCATCAGAGAGACAAAATGACAATTGTCTAAAACTAGGGCTTTGAAAGTGTTCCAACCCTCTCTGCTCCCTCTAGTGGATGGCAGGCTGCTAGTTTTCACTGTGACTACAAGCTGTTGATTTTCAAGGTTACCATGGACGTAGAAATAAGGGGATGAAAACGGGGAAAATTAAAACTCAATTGTTCATACCAACTTTTCATAGAGTAGATTCAGCTCTTTTTCTTGAATAAATAATTCTCCACAGATTGCTTCAAGTCTTTGGTTAATTTCCACCATTCTGAGAGAGTTGACTGTGGCAATTTTGCCAGTGTTCTCATTGTTTTTATTGGAGAAAGGATCTTCAGAGGTTCTTATTCCATCATTCTCACCAAGGTCCAATCCAGATTAATTTTATATCAGTGTGTCTTTGCTCTCTTTGACCCACTTTAGTTTTGGCTGTTCTACTTCTGCTCCTTTCCATTCTGGTTTCCACATTTTCTTCCCACTTTTAATCAAAACATTTTTTTTGTCAGATATCAAACCTTACAAATATACTGTACTTAGGGGATTTCTCATCTCACCTCTAGACTATCACACTAATGTCCAAATTGGTCCATTTGCAGCCTGTATTATTCTCTTCTGATCTGTTAACCATCCCACCGCTAGATTGATCATTTAAAAATATAATTATGACCTTGTCTTCCCTAGCTTAGATCCACATCACCTTCAGGGTGAAGTCCAGTCATTCTCATGGCAGGACATACAATGCCCTTTTGATTTGGCCCTAAATCTACTCTCTACACTTGCAGCTTCTATCCCAGCCATACATAAATATGAAATTTCATATAAATTCTGCACTATCCCATTAGTATTTTTGTCCCTTGTTCTCCTAGTGAATTAATCCATTCACTCATTCATTCATTCACTCAATGCTTATTTTCTAAACACCTAGTATGTGTCAGGTCCTACGTAAGGCACTGGGTAAAAGGGAGTGAACAAGACAGGAAGATGTCACATCAGAGGGAGAAATGACCATGATCAAGTAAATAAATTAAAAAGGAAAACTGGATCATTACAAAATGCTGTAACATCAATGAGGAGATTATGTGGAGTAACAGTAACTAATCAGTTTGGGAGGAATGTTCTCTCTAAAAAAGAAATATTTGAGCGGAGACCTCAAGAAGCAATAAGACATGAGAGGGAAGAGACTCTGTGCAAAAGCCTTGAGACCAAATGAAACCCAGATAGAAATTAAAATAGAGAAAAATTGTCCCCCAGACCTCCACACATTCCAGCGAACATATACACATGCTTACACATGCGCACACTTCACTTAGCTTCCCAAAGTGAGTAACTGCTGAACGGACCAGCTGACAGATGGGAAATCCTTGCACAGAGCTATGACAAGGGGAAGTCTGTGGGAAAAGGTGCTGTTATTTAGCTGGCCCACCCCTGCTGAGTGAGTCCAAAGTTTCCCTTGGATTCATTCCCACCTGAACTTCCACCCTTATGAGCTAAAAAGACCTTTAACATTCACATTTTATACAAAGAAAGAGATGAGGATTAAGTAGCAGCTGCTTAGGGTTTGGTGTGGAGAAGAAACACATATATGCTTGGTTGTAAAATGATTATATTTTAAAAAGAAACTTAAAACCCTCCTTCCATGCTTCTCAGTCTTGTGATGCAGTTAAGGAGTGTTGGGTAAACAAAGCCCTTTAAGAGAGATGGCAAGAGGAATGAGAAAGTGTTCCACAAAGAGGGGTGCTGACTGAGGAGGTGATAGACTCTTGCAACTAACTGAGTGTCCAGCCCACACAGACCCTGCTGCATTGAGGATTTCTTGTAGAAATAGAACCACAGCTTGATGATCCTGGAAAATTCTTTCTGATGCTGCCACTCTCTATGTTCATTCATTTAATAAATAACTATTGAGTACCTACAATGTGCTAGCTCCTTCTCTAGGTCAAAAGGTACATCGGTGAACAAATAAAGATCCCTTGTAGCATTATGTCTTAATGGGGAGAAAAACAGACAATGAGTAAATAAATAAGCAACATATAGAATGTGTCAAATGTTATTAAGTGCTATGAAGGAAAACTAAAGCAGGAAAGGGAATTAAGAAGTGCTGAGAGGTTCTGCTTCCAGCCAAGATGGAGTAACAGGAACCAGATTTACCCTTCCACTTAAAACAACTATAAAATCTGGACAAAACATATAAAACAAAGGTTTTCAAGTCATCAGATATCAAGCGGTGAATGACAGACTAGGGACAAGAAACAAACAAAGCCAGGGTACTGCCTGGAGAGAGTTTTCAGGCTGGAGCACAGGGAGAAGGAACCTGGGCCAAGGCCAGCATCCTGCCTGATTTGAGAAGATGGAGCTGAGAGTCTGGGGACACCACAGCAGCTAGAGTTTCCAGGACGAAGTACCAGAGAGGACAGACTCATTCGGAGAGAAAAACTCTAGAGATGTTTAGAGGGTCTACCTCAAGTATTTAGCCAAGTTCTGATCAGCACACACATGCAGGGAAACTCCCCAAAGCTGGGACAAGAATGTCTGGTGGCGAAAGTGTGCCTGAAGAGTTTGAGGCACAGAAAGAGGCCTCGTGTGGCCGTGGTGATCCAGGAGAGAACAGTAGGAGGAGAAATCAGAGATGTAATGGCAGCAAGGGACAGCTTAGATAGGGACTTCTAAACCATTGGAAGGACCTCAGGATTTACTCCAAGTGAAGTGGGAGCCATGAGACAGTTTTGGACAGAGAAGCAGAATAATCCACCTTATGTTTTAATTTGAAAGAATCACTCTCAATCAGTGGAGAATAGATTTTAGGGCAAAGGAAAAAGCGGTGAAGCTCTTTGGAGGCTGTTCTTATAATCCAGCAGGAGTTCACGTGGCCAGGATCATGGAAGAGAAGCAGAGGTGGTGAGAATGTATCAGATTCTAGATGTACTTATTAATGGGTTTATTCTAGAAAGTGAAGCTGTCTTAAAATTGGGGAAATCTTACAAACAAACCTGACTTCTACCTTCTTCCTTTCTATCCATATAGCAGATGTCATGAGCTAACTTAGGCCTTTCTCCAACAAAGGTCAGCTGTCCTCTCTTTTTTTTTTTTTTTTCATGGAACCAGAGAGCAAAGATTTGAGACTTGGCTTAGACTTGGGTATAACAGAATAGAAATAACAGTTGCCTCTCCTATTTTAGTCTGAAGCCTAACTAGCTTAAGGAAACCATTGGTGTTCTTTGTGGCCCAGCCTTACTTTCCAGAGTTCTTTAAACTGGATTATGATCTTCTTTGTAATTATTCCTTGTGCATATTTCCTATTTGGGAACTTCATTAGGAGGAATGACAGGAAACTTGAGACATGACTCACGTATTCCTAGTTCCTCTGATCAATCACCATAATGTTACTGAGATCCATGCATTATTTCTGACAGGATGTTATCAATATAATTCACCACATAGATTAATTAATAGATACAACTATGTGTTTGTTTTAACAAATTCTTAAACAATGTAGAAAAAAATTCAAAATCTGCTGTTGTTTATTTTAATCTTAGTAAAAGTGAATAGAAGACGGTATACATATATACATATATTTTTTACTTTCTATAATTTATTTATTTTTTATAATTTACATCCAAGTTAGTTAGCACATGGTACAACAATGATTTCAGGAATAGATTCCTTAAGCCCCTTACTCATTTACGACAAAGGATATTGATTTCAAAATTAATTGACAGAAACATCCCTAAGATGAATTCCTATGAAAGCCAAAGATAAGACAAGTATAACAGGTACCACCTACTTTATTTATCATTCTTGCCTAACTTCTGGATAAAACATTAGGATTTAAAAAAAAAGACTTATATGTGTCTTATATGCTTTATAAATGTCTTATAAATTAAAAGCTTTATTTAATTTGAAGAGTATATCATTGTATACTTAGAAAACATGCACAAAAAATATTGAATGGGGCAGGGGAATGGGCAAAATAGGAGAAAGGAATTAAAAGGTATAAACTTCTGGGGCAGCTGGATGGCTCGCTTGGCTAAGTGTCTGACTCTTGATTTTGGCTCCTGTCTTGCTCAGGATTCTCTCTCTCCCTCTCTCTCTTTGTCCTCCCCTGCTTGCACACATGCACACACGTATGCTTGCTCTCTTTCTCTCTCTCTCTCAAAATAAATAAATAAACATAAAGGTATTAACTTCTAGTTATAAATAAGTTATGAAGATAAAAAGTACTGCATAGGGAATATAGTCAATAATATTGTAATAAAGGGTACACCTGGGTGGCTCAGTTGGTTAAGCTTTGACTCTTGACTCAGCTCAGGTCTTGATCTCAGGGTCATGAGTTCAAGCCCCACATTCGTCTCCATACTGGGCATGAAGCCTACTAAAACAAAAATAACAATAATATTGTAATAATGTTGTATAGTGACAGATGGTAACTACACTTACCATGATGAGCACTGAGTAATGTATAGAATTGTCGAATCACTTATGTTGTACACCTGAAACCAATATAACACTGTATGTCAACTACACTTCAATAATAATGATTTTAAATAAAAATTGTAAAAATTGAATGATAAAATTTGAGCTAACAAGATAGTTCAATAATGTGACTGGTTACAAATAGATATTTTAAAATAGTTTTTCCTATCTATCTACAACAATAAATTTTAAGATATAAGAAGATCCCTTTTACAATAATAAAAATATTTTAAATTCCTATGACTAGATCTAAAAACAAATTTTCTGGATTCATACTAGGAGTACTTATATGCTATTTATAGAATTTATACTACGTTGAAATACTACCATCTGCAAATGAACACCTTGATCAGAGGAAAATCAAAGGGCAGGGACAATAATACAGGCTGGCAGGTCAGTTGAGAGGTCATTAGTATATTCTAGGCAAGAGATGATGAGACTTTGAACTAGAATAGTGGCAACAAGTATGGTAAGGAGGAGAAAACTTGGCTGATATTTAAGAGCTAGAGTTTGACAGAGGGTAGTAAGCAAGTGAATGAGAGGTGAGGGGAATAGTTCAGAATAACTCGTAACTTTATGCAAATCACTGACTGAGATAGGTGGTACAGGCGCAAGAGCAGGACCTAGAGAGGAAAACGTGTTAAGACATGTTATATTTGAGTTGGCAAACATCAAAGTGAAAATCCAGGTACCTTAATGTGTGATGCTTAACTAAGAGATCATTTTATTTATTCTATTTATTTATGAATATTTATTGAGACCTTGGTCAAAGATGAAGATTTAAGAGTCATTAGCTTACAGAATTTCAAGAATTAGAGGTGAATACCAAGGGACAAAGGAATAAAAAGGGATGAGAAAATGGACAAGGGCAGAGCTCTAACGGATCACCAACATTTCACATTCGGCAAAGAAGAAGGAAACATAAAAGAATATGAGAAGGAGTGGCCCAAGAAGTAAATGGAAAAACAGGTTGCCATGGTGCCACGGAAAGTACAGATGGCAATTAATTGTACATAATGGCAGAGAGTGGTTAAATAACATGAGACTTTGAAATAACCTCAAAATCAGAAAAATACTGGCAACACTTGCTTGATAAGTGAGTTGAAAACTAAAGGAGATAAACAGATGAAGAAAGTAAAAGGAGAAAACTTTTTTGAGATTTGTCCATGAAGAGGAAAGGAAGTTATGAGGCTTTAATTATATATAGGTGTTAAGAGTCCAGAGAGGTTGTTTTCTATAACAATCATTATCTCATAGTGGTTTTATGGGAATTCTTATCCAAAAATCAAGGAAGATTCCCTTCTCTTTGCTATGCCCCCAGTTAATACATTTTTATTTAATGTTTTTAATGTTTGTTTATTTTTGAAGGAGAGACAGAGGATGAGTGAGGAGGGGCAGAAAGAGAGGGAGACAGAGAATCTGAAGCAATCTCCAGGCTCCAAGATGTCAGCACAGAGCCTGACGCAGGGCTCAAACCCATAAGCCATAAGATCATGACCTAAGCCAAAGTCGGATGCTCAACTGACTAAGCCACCCAGGCACCCCATATATATATATATATTTTTTTAAATAAGGCAGTGAGTAAATAATTCAGAACTCATACAGTCAGGCATAAGTTATACTGGATTAATCAAGAAAAATATCTCTTTATTTTCAAGATAACATTAAGGAATATCCAAAAGTTGTCCATAATAATTTCTCAGACCTAAGTAAATATGTCCTCTTATGATACTTTGGGCTACAAGTAACAGGAAACATCAATTCCACTTGCTTAAATAATAAATATTTTTATTGTGTCCCACAAAGGAAGCCCAGAGGTGGGAGAACTATAGGGTTGGTTAAATCAGAAAATAAAAATTGTCAAGTTTTGCAGCTGCAAGAACCTGGTTTGAAGAATGGGCAAGGCTGGGGGTTTCCCCTGCTGCCTATGCCTAGGAAGTAAGTTTCATTCAGAGCGACATGGCCATGTCAGCAAGCTCATACGGCTGTCACATCGAAGCCACACTCTCTACCACTTCATGAGAAATGAAGATGATACGTGGATATCTTTCCTGTTCTTGCTTCTATTTCTCAATCAGTTTATGATTTGCTCAGGGAAGAAAGATGCTATTTGCTGGAACTTGTCAAATACCAACACCAATGATGAATATGTGACAGGATGAAATTCTGACAAAATAACTGAGGCTTTCTTTTCCTGATTCAGTGGCATCTGTTACCACAGGAGGCAATCAATAGTGAATGAAGTTTCTAAATAAATTTTATTAACTTGTAACATAGAAAATGTTCTTGAAGCCAAGGCTTAAAAGTACAGTATCAAAACTCTGTCTTCATTCCAAAAGTTTAGCTTGAAATACCAAGAGCCAGTCCCCAAAGGATTCTGTCCATAATGTTAATATTATAAACCAGTATTTTTCAGACTACAGTTTGCAATCCATTAGTGGACTGTGAAATCACATAGTAGGCTTCAACTAGATTTTTTTTAATTAATTAATTTTTTGAAAGAAGGAGAGCGAGCAGGAGAAGGGCATATATATAGAGAGAGCAAGAGTCCCATGCAGGCTCTGCACTGTCAGTGCAGAGTCTGATATGGGGCTAGAACTCACAAACCATGAAATCATGATGTGAACTGAAATGAAAGGTTGGACATTTAACCAACTGAATCACCCAGGTGTCCCTAATTTTTTTTTTTAGTGAGAGATTAAAATTGAATAAATCTCAAGTGTTTTTTACATAGACAAGGATAATTTTTGTTTTTGGAAATTTTTATTTTGCATGCATGCACATCCACGTGTGCCTATATTGGGCCTCAATGTAAAATATATTTCTTACAATGAATTGTGTCAAGGACTTGAAAGACATGACCATAAATAATAAATTTGGGAAAACATTGAGAAAGAGTCTTATTGCCCTGACTCTCAATGCAATAGATAAAGGAGCTCCAACTGAGACTGTGGTTCAAATCAGAGAAGACAAGACTATGAAAGACTTGAATGCATTGCAGTCACCTCCTCTTCATCCTTAGCATTACTTTCTACAGATTGTTAACCAAAGGTCAACCCTGGTCCAGAGGCAGGTGATCCTCCTCCTGAAGGTCACTAGTAGCCTAACGCTATGTCACATGCCTACATCATTCACCTCCCTCATCTCATCATGCAGGCATTTTTTCATCTTACCTCATCACAAGGAGAAGAGTACAGACAACAAAATATTTTACGAAAGAGACCACATTCACACAATACCTTTTATTACAGGTGTATGTATAGAAATAAACATGGTATACACAGGTATATATCTATACAGGCATCCACTGGGGATCTTGGAACATACCCCCTGTGGATAAAAGGGGAATCCTATACATCAAAAATGTAGTCTGAGACTGAGTCTTGCATCTTGAGTCTTGCATCCGGGAGAAGGAAGAGCATTTCCAGGAAGAGGGGCAGCAAATGCAAAGATAAGAAGGTGGGGAAATATAATAGGTATTGAGGGCAAAGAAGAGGTACATTTAGCTGTAGCCAAGTTAGACTGAACTGGGGAAGGTGAAGGTCAAATTAGATGTTCGTATAGTAGAAGAGTTGTTTTTGATGGTCAGTGGGATGTTATGGAATATTTTCACTCTGGTGAATGACAGGAAGATAGCAGATGGCCTGGAAGAGAAAGGAACTGGAAGGGAAAGATATTTTTTTAATCTCATTAATAGGTAGGTCCAAGGGAATAGACAATATTTGTAGCAGAGGTCATAAAAATAACAAATAGAATTTATTTTGGGTGAAAGACTTGAAAGTTCTCAGGAATGGGCTACATGGGAAGGACAAAGGAAAAGAGTTCTAATATAAAGGTCTCCTTCTATTGGGCCTTGTAAGTCAGTCTACTAGTTAGCATTACTGGAATAATTCATACCTGTTAATATCAAAAATAAGTGTTTTACACTTCCATCATACCTCAAAGTGTTTTCATAGCCATTATTCATATGATTTCCACAATCACCTTAAGAAGCAATGAGGAGATACACCACTCTCTCTATTTTAAAGATGGTGACACTATATTCCAAAGCCTCCTGGTTTCCCAAGGCCACGCAGTTAGTGAGGAGACTAATTCACCAGGTCTTCTTGCTCTTAGGCCAGGATTCTCTATACTATGGGCTTTACCTCACAGATTGCCATTCTCCAAATAATGACCCATCAATGTGTTGATTAAAATTATTCCAAGAATTGAAATGGCCTAATATTTCAAGGAGAAAGCACATTCGAAAGGCCACTGTGGCTTGGTGTAAGTTTATTTAATAAATATTTTTCTTATTTGGAGGTTTTAATTTTAAGTATGCGGTCTACTCTTTTTGTATGATTATTTGCTCAAAAAAATTTTAGTCAGCAACACACCTCATAAAAATTTAATATGTTTCAGAGCTCTTTTTACTGTTTAAAAAAGCACAAATCAGGCATTCTTGCATTTTGAATGTGGCGCCCCTGTAATTGGGCTCTCTCTGAGAAAGGCTCTTCCAAACCTCATAGTGAAATTGCTCTTTTTAAAAGAAAACAACACTTGAACAGAGAGTTGTCTCAGTCTGGTCCTCCACTCCCCATGAGTCTGAACATCAACCACTCAGATATGTCTTGACTTTTCTAGTCACCTACATATTTCTTTCTTTAATCTCGAAAAGGCCCTACTTTCAAATGTGCCACTGGCTTCCAGAGATGTTGAGCAGAAGGATGACTCAGCAGCCAAACTTCTCTGGGTTTGGATCGCATCTCTGCTTCTCCTTGGATGTGTAAGTTAACTCATCTCTCTGAGCATCATTTTCTCACCTGTACCATAAAGTGGTAACGTTTCACATCACAGGGTTATTGCATGGATATAAGAGAGCATACTGGAAAACACTGAGCCTGAATTGGGTCCTCACTACCCAATTCACTACCTGAGAGCCTCTGAAAGACAAGGCTTACCAAGAGAACAATCCCTGGATTCATTACTTTAGTTAGAGGATTAGCACTTGACCTCCCAGCCTTGCTTTTTTACCAGGCTGAGAGATTCATACCCATGTGTCCTTACCTTGTCATAGTCTATAACCACCTGCTTTGAGCAATGAGTTGATAAATTTGTTCAAAGTTGGAAAGCAATAGCCCTGACTTCATTAATTCCTTTCATCAAAAAATATTTGTTTAGCACTTACTATGTGCCAGCCATTGTTCTGAGCATTGAAGGTACAGAAATAAAGATGATGGACAAGATTCTTGTTCTATTGGGCTTACTCTCTACTGGAGAATACAGACAGTAGGTAGACAAGCAAATTAACAAGAAGCAACATCTGATAGAGATTGGTTTAACATAGAAGATTAAAATAAATGCCTGGTAGGATGTTGGGAGAGGTCAAAGAAGGCCTTCTGAGGAAGTGATGTTAATCTGAGGAGCAGGTTAAATATTAGAACATTTAATCTTATTAGAAGGGCCTGCCCATATGAGAATCAAGAAAAAAAGTAAAGACCCTAAAATGGAAATTGGCTTGAGGTTTTCATAGAATAGAAAGAAAATGAGAGTGGCTGGTGTCAGTGAGTACAACTGGAATCATAGGGTGAGGAGGGGTTGACTGGAGATGAGGGTGAAGAAGGGAGACATCAGATTACTCACTACCTTGTAGGCCAGGAAAGAGGTGGGATTTTGTCTTAAGAGGAATTGAGTCCATTAGGGGACATTAAACAGGGAGGTGCTAGACTTAAGGTTTTTCAAAGTTCACTCAGTCTGCTCTTTAGAGAGTAAGATCAAGACCAGGACAGGTATTGTAGAGGTCCAGAAAGGAAAAACGGATGGTCAGACTGTTTAGGTCACAGTGGAGATGGAGATAACTGAACACACTTAGAATATATTCTGGAACTTGAGCTGATAAGATCTGGGGGTTAATGTGGTAAAGAGAGAAAACCAACATTATCCCTAGGATGTTGGTTTGGTCAAGTGGGTGAATCATGGTACTGTTCACTGATATGAGGAAGATGCAGAAGGAATGGATGGAGGGAAGGAAAGAGTAAGAAATTTAATTGTTCTCTGGTTTTATTAAAAGATTTGATCTCAGGGCAGAAGTCAAGACTAGTCTACATATGCAGCAGCCTTAATCTTTCCATACCCCAGTCTCAGTGCAGTGCTATATACAACCTAGATACCTCAGTAGCTTGAATGCATGTCATACAGAGAAAAGAGCACAAACTTGAAATTCCAGATCTTTTATTTTATCCACAAGCCTCTTAATTTCTTCAAACTTTAATTTCTTGTCCTGTATAATTGGAATAAGAAGACTCACCTATTCCATGGAATGTTGTATCAAAATTAGACATGACGAAAACATATTTTGAAACTATAAGCCATTGGGCAAACATAAGCTTTATGGAAAGCATTAGAATTCCATGTTAGAAGGTAAGTTTCCTGAGGATAGAGACTCTATCTCTTTCATCATCTCCAACCCCTAAAATGGAGTTTCACAGTAAATATATGTTGAATGAATGAATTAATTAAGAATAATAGGTTCTTATAGAATACAGGAACAGAGGTCATGAAAATTAAAGATCCCCATAACATTATGATATAGTTAGTTTGCTTCACATCTGTCTACTCCATAGCTTGGAACGTACCTTAATTCATCTTTGTAGGCCCACTAAAGTTCAGCACTCAAGAAGTGTGCAGTGGATACTTATTGAATATGATTCTCTGCAAACCAGACTGTAAAGGGCCAGCAGCCACCTCGCAAGCACTGTGTCTCACCAGACAGCTGCACCAGTCAATGCCTGTGGAAACCTCCTAATTTGGAGACCTGAAACTTTAAAGTTTCACCTCTCAGACCTGGGTGAGCCTGTGAAGTAAAGTGTGCCGAAGTGTGCCAAAGACAAAAGGGAACACAGGAAACCATGGGATCAGCATGGCACCTCCTATGGAATGCTAATTTCACTAGAAAAGTGGAGTGGGAAAGTGAGGATAAAAATATCCCACATCTTAGTCCAACTTGTTCATTAACTTGTACCCAGTACTTGGTAAGAGCTAGTTCTCAAAAGATATTTGTTGCATGAAAGAATTAACAAATTCATGAATACATATTAAGCCATACTTAAGGAGGCTATAAAACAGAATTCCTATTTTTTTTTAAAGATAAACAGGACCCTTAAGAATCTCAGCTTTGAAGTAGACCATGATTCCAATGGCTACGGGAGCCTAAACATTCTCTGCACTTTGAGTGGCACTGATGTGTATGAAGCGAGATGAGAAATGGAGGGCTCCAAAGGCACGTGCTACCTGGTGACTGCAGTTGGCCGACTGTCTCTCCAAACACCATCTCCAGCCCCTTAACTTGGCATTTAAGGAATTTGAACTCCAAAATTTAAGCTCTTTAACTCAGCACTTGCATGAGGAAGGAAAAGTGAATCATCTGCCCAAGCCCCACACGTCTCTGAGCATGCTTCCTCATCTGAATATGGGGACCCTCCTCTTCTGTGCCATAGTGGTATCATAATTATATTGGAAAATTCCTTATGTCTTGGAGAAATATACTAGAGTGCTTAGAGATGAAATGCCGTGATACCTCTATGTCTTTAAAATAATTAAGCAGGAGAAAAAAAGAAAGTAAAGGTAGAAAATTGATAATTACTGCTCATTTAGATGAAGAAATACAGATGTGCATTATAGTATTTTTAGGTTTTTTTTTTTTTTTAGCAAGAGAGAGAAACAACACAAGCAGGAAAAGGGCAGAGAGAGAAAATCCCAAGAAGATTCCATATTGTCAGTGCAGAGCTCAGTGTGGGGCTGAAACTCACAAAAATGAGAGATCATGACACAAACCAAAACCAAGAGTTGGACACTTAACCAACTGAGCCACCCAGGTGTCCCATGTTATTTCTAGTTTTACATATGTTTGAAAACTTTCATGGTAAAAGTAAAAATAAATCGAAATGTCATGAAAAAGGAATGTCTATCTGGGAAGATCATTGAGAGGATTAAATGAGGTTCTTATGACAGATTGCTCTGTGCTCAGTGACTATTAACTCTACTCACTCATGAGCTCAGACATAGCCACACCCTCTCAGCACCTTCTCCTTTGAGAATGTACAGAAACTTACTTCTTGGACATGATCAACCATATAGCAATCCTGTTTCAAAGCCTTGTATGGTAGTTTTGTATCTAAGATCTCTTGGGCACGAAGACTGATGACTTGCATGGCGATGGGCCATTGAGTGTTTTCTACTGACCATTTCTTTCTGGAAGGAGGGATGAGGCAGAAGCAAAAGCTGCACTTTTGACTTGAGAGAAAGGTGGGCACACCCACACTTTTACCCACATGAAATAAAAGCATGAACTTGGGCAACTGACTGGTGCAGTGGAGCCTTGGGCTTCTGAGCTGCATAACAGATCACAATGCTGTCAATGGCAACATTCCGAGGACTAAGTAAGAGCTTGTTAGCAAAGAGGCTAAGATATATATCACGTGGTAGGTGTAAGTGGTACTAACTGCCTCCTACCAACCCCTCACCAAGGAGACACAAAGGGCTTTTTGGCAGTGGCTTATCGAAGAGTTGGAATGTAGGTAGTGGGTGATTAGTGTACATATTGACCTTCAGTTAGCATCAATTATTCCACTTTTCATTTCTTATTGGTTTTCTTTTAATTAATATATATTATTTAAAATTTTTTCCTAAATTATATTATTTAGGGAAAAATAGGAAATGATAAGAAAGCTACTATTTCAACAAACAAGCTACTACTTTTTAAGTTTATTTATTTTGAGAAAGAAAGAGAGAGCACATTCATGAATGGGGAAGGAGGGGAGAGAGAGAGAGAGAGAGAATCCCAAGCAGTCTCCATACTGTCAGCCCAGAGCCCACCAACCATAAGACATGACGTGAGCCAAAACCAAGAGTCAGAAACTTAACTGACCAAGCCACCTAAGTGCCACAACAAGCTACTTTTAGAATGTATCTCAGAAGCAGGGCTAATTCAAATCAAAACTGACATCTCATTGGCAGGCAGGAGAGGTCTTAAGGTCCTCACTCTATATTAAGGAATCAGAGTTATCAACTGGCCAAAAAGTGGGAGAATCAGACAGAGCCCCACACAGTGGGTGTGGATGGAGTGTAGGGGCTGTTCTCATGTGAACACATATGCTTCTTCCAGAGATAGGAAGGACAGTACAAAAGCGGAGCGCATTTCCTTTCCATTGCTCCAGCCTGGAAGTGGCAAAGCTGTGACAAGGAGAACTTTCCAATGACACAGACCCAAGCAGGATGACATTTCAAGTGCACATAGCACATGATTAATCGGGACAGAAGATTAAGTATCAACAGTCTTCTGAAGACCCAGAGCAGAGCGCTGAGACCTCCCTAGGATTTGTGAATGCTCTGAAACAGACCTACAATAAATAAGACCCAGAAGGAGGGGCCCTAAGCCCTGAGATGCTGCCTCTCAGAGAGGCAAGGCAGAGTGGACATTTTATTGCTGGCCTGTGGTGTAGGTGATGCCCATATATGAACTCTCAAGTCACATTTGGGGTTTGCTTTCTGTGGAGTAAAGGAGCTCCTGACAGGTACAGAGCCCCCAAGGGTGGGGCTTCCTCTAGAACTGTCAGGAAGAGCAGACAAGGATCCGAAGAAATGTTCTAGTCCCAAAACCCAGAGGTGAACCCATGTAAGGAGCACATAACCCCCGCCCCACATCTGAGCCTCACGGAGGCACTCGCTTATGCATTCACTCACTTACACTAGGCACCAGGGGATCCAAATATTGCTGCTAATCCATTCAATCATTTGTTCATTAATTAATTCATTCATTCATTCATTCAGCGGGCATGAATAAGCACCACTTGAGACATACCAAGTCCTAGAGTTGCAGCAGTGAGCAAGACAGACCTCATCCCTGACTGCACTGATTGTCTCATGGTTAGAGGACATTCTTGGGGTCAGATGGCCTCAGTAGAAAGCCCTTGTACAGGTAATTTGGCCTCTCCAAGTCTCAGTTTCTTCAACTGTAAAATGGGTATTCCCCGCTCCTCCACAAGACTTACTATAAGGTTAAGAAGTCAAAGATGTGAAAGCTCCCTCCTACACTCACAGATTGGTGAGTATTCTATGGAGAGAGGGGCTTTTGTAAATTTGCCCTGGGCTATTTACCTACAGACAAAGAAGGCACCAAAAAGCTATATCGAGTTACTGGCTCATAAATGGGGGAACAGGGAATTTCATAAAGAGGCCACTGTGAATGCAGTGACTTATTGAGTGTAGAAGGCTGTTGGGGCAGGGCAGAAATCATTTCCACTTACATTTGAAGAGCATTTTGTGGTTTACAAAGGCGTTTTTGTAATGCCTAGAGCGCCTCTAGAAGGGGGAGTCTTGCTCAGGTGTGACTGTCCTGTAGCAGAAGCTGTGTATCTGGCATGCCCACCCTGGAGGCGAGATGCTTGACTCTGATATTCTGTCAAGATTTTTATACCTGATAAAATCTGAGAATAGCTGAATCCAGACTATGGGCGAAAAAATAAAAAAGAACTACCTGCCAATCTCTTCACACATGATATAAACTGGTGCATACCTTACTCAGACACCAGCATGTGTCCATCAGTAATACTTCCTACAGGTAGCAATTTTCAGCAGCTGAAATAAGGAGAGAAAGGGAAGGAGAAGGGATGTCACAAGGGAGAAGTTCATTAACATCTGCTGGGGTGGGCAGACGTTCTTGAGCAAAGCCTTGTTGGAGGTTTTGACACTCAGACCCCTAACCCAAGATGAGACTCCCTGAAGGACAGGGTGGGGTTGGCATTCACATTGTCTCCCTGATGGGACCCTGTACAGTGCCTGTACCTTTCTGGCCACCTTGATACCGCATCAGTGTCTGGCCCTCTCTCATGATCTCAGTTTAACCCAACCTGCACAGGAACAGATATTTCCTCCCTCTGGGACTAGAATGCTTAATTGATAAGAATTTCCAGTCTCCTGGAGCACCTGCATGGCTCAGTCGGTTAAGTTCTGACTTCAGTTCAGGTCATAATCTCACAGTTCATGGGTTCGAGCCATGCATTGGCCTGGAGCCTGCTTCGGACTCTGTGTCTCCCTCTCTCTCTGCTCCTCCCCTGCTGGCACTCTGTCTCTCTCCTTCTCAAATATAAATATAAATATAAATAAACATTTAAAAAAAAAGAATTCCTAGTCTTCTTATCTGCAATTGCTTAGTTTTTCTCAGCTATATTTTTATGATTCTCACTGTTGCTTTCCTAATGGTGACAGCTCAGCTCCTTGTAATACCAAAACTTGGGGATGCCTGTTATCTTCCTCTAGACACCTTATGAAGGTGCCCATTGCACATGCCTTTAACTGAGGGTGACATCAATCTACTTGTCCCTGTGGTGTAGCGGTAGGAAACATGAGGTGAATAGCCCTGATTTTTAGCACTAGCAGAAAGTTCTGCCTCACTGTGCATACATTAACAACTCTGTATTATTTCTTGTACTACAAAAAAGAAAGAAAGAAAGAGAGAGAGAGAGAGATAGAAAGAAAGAGAGATAGATAGATAGATAGATAGATAGATAGATAGATAGATAGATAGATAGATGATAGATATGGGGGCATGCTCTCTATCCGAGGTATCCTATGGCTTTCTTGCAGACCATTTTCTGTGTTCATGTATAGACTACTCCTCCACAGTCAGGACCACATTTAAGCCCCAAGACAACACTGTCATGGTCACAACATAGAAAGCCATATAAGTTTAAAAAAAAAAAAAAGAGCAGAATTAGGTGGTCTTGTCATTCCATCTCATATGATTCCAAATTTTCTGAGAGTCCCCGGTCAGTCACTTAGCATCTTTTTGGTAAGCTATCATAGAACCTCTCTGATCCTCTGTCTCTTTGTCTATATGTAACCTAGATGCTCAGGTCATTTCATCCATGCATGCTGTTTCCGCTTTGACTCTGGCTGCAACTTGGTGCAGAAATCAGCTTCTGTGCCAGATTCCACAAGAAATCCAGTCAGCATCTCTGCTATAGCCATCTTCCCCAGGCCTCAGTAAAATGTGTCTCAACTCTCTGCCCCTTACTCACCCTCTGTGTGTGTGTGTGTGTGTGTGTGTGTGTGTGTGTGTGTCTCAAAAAAAAAAAAATTCTCCAAACACAGTCCCTTCTAGAAGGGAGGGCTGAGAATGGAAATCTCTCCTCCTCCACCAGAAGGATAGGAAGAGCAGTAACAAGTCCCTTCCCAGCCTAGGTTCTGATGAGGACCCTATGGGGGCATGGGTGTGAACATTCTCCACAGAAGGCAAAGAAAGACCTATCAAACACAATGCCTTAGAGACTGGTGGCTGCAGTGTGACACTAAAGGCTAAGGGGAGAGTCCAGGGTTTTTCACACATTTCAACCACAATGACACTAAGAAACATATTTGGTTTTGGTTTTGGTTTGTTTTTATGTTAAAGAGAGAGAAGGATCATGCACATTCATGAGTGATGGATGACCAGAGAGAGAGAGAGAGAAAGAGAGAGAATCTCAAGCAAGTCCCATGCTCAACAGGAAGCCCTATGTAGGGCTCTATCCCATGACCCTGGGATCATGACCTGAGCCAAAATCAAGATTTGGACACTCAAGAGGCACCTGGGTGACTCAGTCAATTAAGCTTCTGACTTCAGCTCAGGTCATGATCTCATGCACGATTCATGAGTTCGAGCCCTGTGTAAAACTCTGTGCTGACATTCAGAGCCTGGAGTCTGCTTCAGATTCTATGTCTCCCTCTCTCTCTGCCCTTCCCTTGCTCATGTTGTGTGTCTCTCTCTCTCTCTCTCAAAAATAAATAAACATTAGGAAAATCAAAAAAAAAAAAAAAAGATTTGGACACTCTACCAACTGACCCACCCAGGTGCCCCAATAAGAAATATATTTGATGTCTAGACCTATTACACACACACACACACACACACACACACACACACACACACACACACCTGAAAACGAGGTCTCTCAAAGCAATATCCACCATATTATGTATAGTTTACTCTAAGTATTTACCTTATTCCCTCCCATTGCATCTTCATATGCTAGTGGTACCCACAAAATTCCTTTCAAAGCCCACCAGTGAGTCAACCAGCCTTACAAGAACCCTGATGTAGTCCCACTCTCATTCTGCAAAGAAGAAATCAAGGCCCGCTCCTTTTTTTAAACATTTACTGCCAGTCTACCCACTCACATTGTGCTGAACTTGGGGAATGACAAACAATACATGGTGCCCTTGAGGACTTCACAGTCTAGCAAAGGGGTGTGAAGAGGGAAGTCTGGGCAATGACTGGCCCAGGTTTACACCATTCCAGGGCAAAGACTAGAATTAATACAACACACTGTTGTTGTTGATTTCTTGCCTACAGTTTTTAAAATAGCAAACCTTTTCTTTTAATTATATTTTTAAATATTTCCATTTGCAACCACAGTTGATTTAAAGACAAAAACAGCTTTCTTATAAATGCTCATGACTTTTATTCTGTGTATATATATCTACTAGAGCCTGAGGTCCAAGCAAAGCAGTGTAAGAGGGAAGGATTGGACTTTAGGAGCCAAAGAACACAAGTTCCTACTTCTTATAGCATTTTATCACTTCAAATACTCTTCCATTAACATTGCTTACTTTATTTCAATCTTCCCAACAACCTTGTGGTGTTGGTACTCCCATTTCTGAGTAGGAAGCAGAGGTGGGGGACTGGGGATCCAAAGAGGGCTCCACACTCACAGCACAAAGCCCAATGCAGTGCTCAAACTCACAAACTGTGAGACCATGACCTGAGCTGAAGTCAGACACTTAACCAACTGAGCTGTTGGCGGCTGCAGGCGCCCTGCAATCCCTTACAGATTTGGAAAATCTCAAGTTATTATAAACATCATCTATACATTTCAATATATCAAAAATGGTCTTCATAAACTTTGCTGCAGCATCCCTTTCCTAGCGTGGACTTCTGTTCCTCAGCAAACACCAGAAAACTGCTGCAAGGCCACCCCTGGCTCAAGCCTCCATGAAAGAGCCCCAAGACATAAGCCAAACGTTCCTTGTCTCCGCACCCCTCCTCCCAACATGGCACTGACTCATATTCTCCACTCCCAGAGCGGGTTTCCTTCTCCAAACTGTTTATTTATTTTCAGAAATTCTCACAAGGCTAATGACAAAGAACTGACATTTGTCTAAAAGAGCTCAGACTGGGAGAAAATGCAAAGCCCCTGAAGGGACAGTTTATGAACTTGAGAGAGGGGATTGGAAACCCCAGTTGCAAGTCAGAGCAAGAGGTCACTGTGAGAACCAGACAGGAGACAAGTTCAACTGCAGTTGATCTATGCAAGGCCTAGATCCTTGCAGAATAAATATAAATAAATAGAATATGTACCTCCATTTGTTGGACTTACAGAAGAGTTCTCTTGTTAAATTCCCTGTCTGTCATTAACGCATACACACACACACACACACACACACACACTGACACATAAAATTAAAAAAATAGAATTTGAGATCCACTTCATCAAGAATTGTTTATCAGTTTATAAAGTAGTTTATAAAGGATGTCTCAGGCCCGTTGACCTGTAGGTTGCCTTCCATGTAGGAGGTAATTCCAAATTTATTATTATAATATTGAATACAAGATTGTAATCATTGTTTAAAGGCCATTTTCAGCATGGGAAAAAAGCTGAAAAGGCAGGAAAAAGTCAAATCAGAAAGAATGTTACACGGCACAGAGTGGAAATTATGCCATAGGAAAAAAAGCAGCCACTGAATAATTGTAAGCAATGGTAGTTGTGTGACCCTATTTGCATTACAAAAGACAATCCTGGACGCAGAGGGAGATTCAGTTGAAAGAAAGCAAGACTGGGAGCAGGTTGGCCCACTGGGCAGCTGGTGTGATATTCCAACAATAAATGATGACTGTCCCCAGAGGAGATGAGAGGAGACAATTCTCCCTGGACCTCTTATGTCTCTGCACATACTGTGAGTGAGGCACTGACTGCCCTCTGTTCCAGACTGTCTCTTCAAGGACCTTAGAATAGCCAACAGCCTTGGAAGAGAGCATCTCTCTGATGAACAAAGGGAAGGTTTGCTTACAGCAAGAAGAAGATAGAGGTAGTGTCTCCCTACTCTCTCCTGGAACAAAGAGAAGGCACGGCCACTGCCCATTATAAAAGATTTGGGTTCTTTCCCTGCAGCTCAGCTCGCTGTGTGCCAGTGTCTTCTAGCTGTTGCTGAATTATCCTGTAGTATTACATTACATTATCCTGTAACAATTATATTCAAGTATCAGGAACTGGGAAGACCCCAGAGATTTATTAGGAATTGATCAGGGATCAATCTCCAGGGCCTTCCCAGTTCCTGATACTGGAATATAATTATTACAGCGGGAATAAAGAGAAGAGAATGGATATGAGAGAAATTTAAGTGGTTTTTGGCAGCAAGAGAAGAACAAAGTTTTGATTCGAAATAAATGCATTCTCCCTTTTCAAGACACTCCCTCCTTTCCAAGGACATGTCTGTGAATCTATTCAATTCTTAGTCCTTTGTGGTGCTGAAAGAGGTATGAATCAGGGGAAATCTGAGAGGTACAGACAATTATGGTATTGATTTATATCAAAAACAGTTCAGAGTAGATCACAAAACAACAGGAGAGAAGGAGAATACAAGATCCTTGGGTTTAGGGATACTGGCAGGCTGGGTTTAAAGAATGTTAGAGCTTTTCAGGAAAAAAAAAAAAACAAGAAAGAAGCTGCTCTGGTGTAGTTAAGATTGATGATAGATAGATAGATAGATAGATAGATAGATAGATAGATAGATAGAATAAAAATGAGAATAACAGATATCAAGCTTGCTGTGTAAGATGAATGTGACCTCTCTTTAGTTCTTTATAGGATTCAGTAAAGGCTAAAGTTGTTTCAGGTTTTTGTTTTTTGTTGCCAGTCTCCTGGGCCTTTTTCTTTTTCTATGAATCTAAGCCAAAGCTGACTTCAAGGCAAGAACCAGCATGTCAAAACCTATGTGGATTGTAGTAGGTATGACACTTTATGGGATGGCGATTTATTAGATGTGCCAGTTTAAAAAAAAAAAAGAAGCATCTGTGATAGCACTCGATTTCTGACTTAAGTGTCTAGTTTTATGGGGTGCCATTTATCACACCAGGTAATACAGTGGAGGAGCAGGTTTGGGTGAAAGTTTTAGGGTCTGATCTTGAACGTGTTGAGTTGGGAGTGCCTGGTGGAGTGGCCTGGGCTGGAGTTGGTGGCACCTGCCATATCACTGGGTAAAGATCAGTGCCAAGGGGTATCCCTGGGGCTCTCCCACAGAGACTAAGACGGGCCAGGGAGGGAGGAGAAAACTGGGGGAAGTGGTGTCACAGAAGCCAAAGGGAGATTGTGTGTCAGGAAAGACGGTTCAATGCTGCAGTGCTCTATGGGAAGACAGGCACTGGGGCAATACTCTACAGCCAGAGTAAAACATGAAAATACAAATAGCAATAAGAAACATAATATAAAAGACTTTTTAAAAAGTACCCGTATTTTTATTATGTTAAGTGAAGTAAGTCAGAGAAAGACAGACATCATATGATTTCACTCAAATGGGGAATTTGAGAAACTCAACAGTGAACATAGGAGAAGGGAAGGAAAAATAAGATAAACACAGAGAGGGAGACGAACCATAAGAAAATCTTAAATACAGAGAACTGAGGGTTGCTAACAGGGGAGGTGGGTAGGGGATGGGCTAAATAAGTGATAGGCCTCACGGAGGACACTTGTTGGGATGAGCACTGAGTATCATACATAAGTGAGGAAATCACTAAATTCTACTTATGAAACCATTACTACACTGTATGTTAACTCACTTGAGTTTAAATTTTAAAAAATAATAATAAATTTAAAAATAGATAAAAGTAACCCTATTTTAAAACAAGGTCTGTAACCCTGCAGGCCACTCATGGAAGTGAAACACACAGCAGTAAGTGGGAAGGGAAGTGAGGCCTGCAGGGATCTGGGCCAGAAGCCAGCAGGGGCAGCCAGAGGTTCACAACCGACATGGCAAGAGGCCCGCGCAGTGTGATGGGGGCCAGCGTCAGGCTCAACGCGTGAACCCGGAGCTGAGAGAAACCTTCCACCCGTGCAAGGAGGCCCAGAAAGCTGTGACCGCTGCCTGCGACCTGGGTCAGCAGGCACAGAGGCACCCAAGGCCAGCTGGGCCCACCTCAGGTGGGCGCCCTCTCCTCTCCCCCAGGCTCTTACCCCCACGGCCTCCCAGGACTCTCCGCTCTGCCCTCTCAGCCCAGATTGACCAGCAGACTCTGCCCGGCTTTGCCATCCCTGCACAGTGTCCTGGAAACTCTCGGGCAGTAGGTGCGGGAAGTCAGAGCTCACCTGGTGGGTGTCCCTGCTCACAGGGCCCCCTGCCCTTGCACTGTCTGATGTGGAGCATGGGAAACTGCTTTCTTATTCTCTGTCCGGTTTTTCATGTTCTCACATGCGATGCTACCCCATGTGGGCCAGAAAGGGAAACAGTTCCTACGACTTTAAATGCCGTGTGTCTGAAGGCTCACACTTCCAGCGCTGCCTCTTCCCCACACCCCAGACCTTCTCTGCTTCTCCCACACCTTCTTTCAAATGCCTAATAGCCATTCAGAAGTACACCTGCAAGACAAGAGGCACTGATTTACTGCCCCAAGCTGAGCACCTGTTCCCCTCCCCCGCCCCCAGAATGCACGTGTTCTCACTGTGCAAGGACTTCCTGGTCCTTCTCATCCCTCCCCAGCCACTCCCTACTCATGCACACATGTATGCACACATACACACTCACACCCAAGCGATGAACGACTTCCGCCCACTGCTCACCAAAATACACATGCATCTGTCCTCCTTCATCTCCAGGGCCTTCTTGTGGGTCTGCACCACCCACACCTCTTGCCTCCAGTGTCACTATGGCCTCCACCTCCACCTCCTCCGTTCAATCCGCACCCTTTCCACACTATGTTCTACATGACAGATGAAATAATGTTCTCAAAATACTCACCTAGCCATGTTACTTCTTGGCATAGGATTTTGCCCAGTGTGGCCCTTATTTCCCCTCTCCCACCCTTCCCCCTAAACACCATCTGTGCTGGCTTCCATCCTTTCTCTGAACAGGCCAACCTCGTTTGTGCCCCAGGACCTTCACACTATTCCCTCCATCTGGGATTCATTCCCCCAGTGGTCAGAAAGCTGGCCACCCCACCTTCTAGTCTGTTGATTGGAAAGCCTCAGGGAGGCCTTCGTTGTCCATTCCATCTGGTGTAGGCCCTGCCCTCATCGGCTCCACATCTCAGCCCCTGTTGGTTTCCTCGACAGCACTTACCAGAGTTTACACATAGTGTGTTCACTATGTCCCATCTGTTTTTTCTCACTCAATTGTTAGCAGCAGGAGGACAGGGACACTGCTGGCCCTGCTCATCTTTCTAGTCCCAGCCCCTAGCACCATGCCTGGCTCTACAGGTGGAATGATGGAATGAATCAACCAATTCATTGAAAACTCAATGAATTGATGAATGAACAAGAAAGTGTGACTTCATCTTGGAGGGAGTGAGCAGCCCTTCAAGGATTTTAAGCAAAAAAGTAACATAATTAGATTCATACAGTATTTCGGAGCCAGCACAATTGTGCTGTGCATAATGATGGGAGGGGGCAAGCCTGACTGAGGCCTTTAATGAGAGGGGGCAAGGCAGGCATCTCATGAAAGACATTTGAGGAAACACTCCCTCTCCCAGCCACGCAAGCATGGAGTCAACCCCTGAGGATAGGTGCCACCTTAAATGTTAAGTCCTAGTTGCCTCCACACCTGAAGTGCTGGTGCCAGCCTTGGGCCTGGGAGGTTACTGAAGGAGTTCAGACAAGAGTTGATAGTCACCATGGTAATGGCCACAAGAGGTCCAATCTGAGAGATACCAGAAGACCTAGAACCCACAAAACCCACTCTCCAGCTGGCGTTGCACACATTTCACTCAATCTGCTGAGAAACACAGTGGCTTTCCTTCCCATTTGCTTAAATTGCTTATTTATAACCTTGTTTTCTATCCTCCAGAGTTCATTATCTTAACCACCTGTCACTTCAAGAGCCAGGAGTAGCATTTTTGGTGAAAAGGACTCTCAGCGATGTTAGGAAAGGTTTGAGGCTCACAGACTCAGAATTTGAGGGCTTTATAACAGAAGAGAAACAGAAAGCCATTAATTATTCTAGCAATTCTTGAACTATGCACCCACGGAATGTTGGTGTCTGGGCCTGCACAAGGTGTTCCAGCGAAACAATCCAAAACTCATAAAACCCTTCTGTTTTGTAGGTAATGTGACTTGGTGACAGGGCATTAAATAAATACATAGAAAATCACTTGAGTTTTACTAAAAAACATTTTTCTCAACTGTTTAGTATATTTGTCTCCATCTTTTTCTCCCCCGCTGTTGATATTTATTCTGAAATTTCAAATAACCCTTACAAACCATGCAAAATTTTTTATGTTCGGGGCACCTGGCTGACTCAGTCAGGAGAGCATGAGGCTCTTGTTCTCAGGGTTGTGAGTTCAAGCCCCACGTTGGGCATGGAGTGTATTTAAAGTAAAATAAAATATAAAATATAGTATAATATAACATAATATAAGTAAGTTTTATGTTCATTAAAACTAGACCTGGATCTGAAAAGCTAGTGAATCATCACTGTTGCAACATTAATAACTATCAAGTCAAAAAAACCTAAAAAGCACTAAGAGGGGAACCAATTAAATGTAGGCCATTTGGGATTTACAAAGTGGTCCTAAGAACCAAGTGCTGTCTTCCTCTCCCTTTTCTTATCCTGTTAGTAAACCGTGTTCAGCTGAGGGGAGACTGCTTGGATCAGTCCCCTGCCAGGTCCTGGTGCTCTGAGCCAGGAGACGCGGCTCTTCATCCGAGTTTGGTCTCATTCCCCTGTGGTGAGCACGTGGCTGCTCAGACTGGGCAGAGAGTATGACCTGAGTGTGGCTGCAACGTAAATCAGATCAGCTCTACTGCTTCCGGAACTGTAGTCCGGTGCTCAGGCACGGGTCTGCTCAGGCAGCTTCTTCGTGCAGGACTCCAGTGCCTTCCAGTGCCTCAGCACCTGCTTTTCTAGCTTACTTGTCTCTATCTTTATCTCATTTTAGATGGTCTGACACCTAGAAGAGCATAATAAACAGTTATTTTTCATGTAACACATCAGAGTTTCCCAGCTACTAGAAATATGGTGACTTCTGCAAGCACCGTCTCCTGAACATGACTGAGAGACGTGACTCTCCCGATATAATGGAGAGTTTTCCAATATAATGAACTAAGATGTCCAAGTTTACCGCATTAAGTTGACAGACTACCCAAACGGGAAGACTTCCACCCCAGGCAGTGCAATTTCTGCTATAATCTGCTCTTTTCCCAATGCTTTCCAAACAGGTGTGCTTCCCATGTCAGTCAGGAAGGGCTCAATTATGCTGCAGTGAGGGCAACCTCCAAATCACAGAGGTTGAAACATGCAACCACACACACACACACCATTTCACCTTATGTGCATTTCCAGTCCTAGTGGCTATGGTGGGCAGATGGGGGAGAGCTCTGTTATCCCAATCACTCAGCACTTCAGGTTGGGGGACATATCAGATAGACACATGCTTCCAAAAGTGGGAAGGGAATGTGGAAAATCATGCATGGATTTTTTTGTTTGTTTGTTTCTGTCCAGAAGGCACACATGCCACATCTTCCAAATTTCATTAGCTAAAACCAGTCACATGCTGTAGCCAATTTCAAAGAGGAGATAGAAGAGAAAACTTTGCCATGCAGAGAGGAATTTAGGGAACAGCCCTAATGACTACCACACTTCCCTGTACAGTTCACATGAAAAGAAGGAAGAGGAAGAGGAGGAAGAGAAGAAGAAATAGAACAAGGGGAAGAAAAAGGAGAGGTGGAGAAGGCAAAAACCATAAGGAAGAAGAAAGATTAAAAACTGCTTGTGCTAAGAGATAAGAAGGCTTAAATTTTATTTTTTTTAAGATTATTTATTTATTTTGAGAGAGAGAGAGAGCCCACATGAGTAGGAGAAGGGCATAGAGAGAGAGAGGGAGAGAGAGAGTCCCAAGCAGGCTCTGCACTGTCAGCGCAGAGCCAACGTGGTGTTCATGCTCATGAACTGTGAGATCATGACCTGAGCTGAAACCAAGAGTCAGATGCTCAACCAACTGAGCCACCCAGGCGCTCCAAAGGCTTACATCTTCTTAACAAGATGTGTGGTCTTGGGTAATTTACTTCATCCCATGAAGTCTCAGTTTCCTCACCTATAAAATAGGACTAATAATACCTGCCTTATGTGGTTGCTGTGGAGCTTCAATTAAATAATCTCTATCAAAGTGCCGCCCAGGCCTGGCACAGAGTAGAATTCTCAGTCCATAGCCATTGTCTGTCTCCTGTGTTACAGTTTTCAGAGCACTGTCAAGTCCATCAGTGGATGAGACCCCCCATCCCACAAGCCTGTAAGGTCAATAGTGGGATGATTATTATCCACAGTTACAGATGTAGAAATGGAAGCTCTTGGAAATCGAGCTGCCCAGGCTATTACACAGGGTGAGGCCGGGAGGAGCTGAGGCTTCACACTCGTTAAACCCAGAGCTCTTGTCTGCATGTCCTCCCTCCCCTTCTCCCTCTCTTTTCAGAGGTATTATTTTTAAAAATGCACTTATGATGGGCAAATATTTAGGCATATATCAAAGTGAACAGCTGAAAAATAAGAATGTAAACTAGTGAACTTGGCCAAGGCCAGAAGACATAACACCTGTATTATCCAAAGTCAGTGGAAAGCCTATGAACATATTTTTTGGAACATTTTTTACACATGTTAATGAAAAACTCATTAGGGCTGCACACAGAAGATGGACGTGCCCAAAGACTTCAAGGGTCCCCAAGCGAGAGTATACCCTCCAGGGAAGGAGGCCTGGGAGACAGGGAGCTGGGCAGGTGTGTTTTCTGTTCAGGGCTGCATGCATTGTTGCATCTGATAAACATGAACCCAGCAGCTGTGTAGAAGGACAAGCTATGCTAAAAGGCAGCTGAAAACAGATGCAATGTAAAGACATTCTTGCCTCTGTCTAGTCTGGAGAGAGGTTGAGGTCTTACTCCAGAAAGTGAAAGAGCAAGTTCTGTCTTCTAGCAAAATGAACACTTACAGAAAGGACCCAGATTCTCCAGATAGACCAATACAAGCTTTGTTGCCACCTCCCACCATCCCTAGCCAACCACTTAGGGAGGGGAGGCCTCTAGGTCAGGGCCAAGTAGGAGCCGCAGCTATTGTTACTCTGCGGTCAGGTCCTGGCAGACGCAGAGAGAAGTGCGGGATCGTGTGTTGTCCCAGGAACCTGCACACCCACCTCCCTCGCCAGAGCTTTGGAGCTTTCCAGAAACCCATCTCTAGAGTCACTGCTTCCAACATTCTGCCCGAATAGACCCCATCCACCCTCCTCTTTTCCTTCTGCCTAGCAGTAACCTCAAAACTGAGGCTTGATGAATCTCTGATGGTTTCGTGCATAAGGATATAGAAAAAAAAAATGCATGCCTCTCGGATTCAGGTGCTCTGGGGAAGGCCAGGCAGCCAGGTGGGGCTGAACCTCAAAGGAAGGACCTCAAACTTTGTGTCCCAGGGGCCATGCTCAGCAAGTCAGGGGTGCCAGATTTGGGAGACAGCAAGCCTAAGGTGGGAAGCCTCCCAGGTAGGGGCAAAGCTGGGTGCTGAGAGGGGATTTGTGTCCTTCACTCTCAAAGCTTTATTAAAGTTACTAAATTCATAAAATTTTACTTAGATGAGTAGATTCGGGAGGTGAGGGGTAAATAAGATGGCAAAGGGGCCAAGATCTATTTCCAACCTGGCCCAGAGCCAATGCAAGATGATACACAGAGTTACAGGAGCAGAAACTGGCCATGAGGAAGAAGATGAAGAATTTGCAGAAATTGCAAGTAAGACTCTGGGTTTTCGGCACCAAAACACTGGGTGTTCCGACTATGTCTTCCAAAAGCCCCAGGGGACAAGGAAATTCCCCTTGTGTGTTTCTGTTAGCTGAGTCTTCCCAGCTGAAGTATAGACTTTTTCTGGTAGAAATCAGATCTTGGTTGTCACTGTATCAGCAGCACCCAATACCTTTGCACACCGTCAGTGCTTAACATCCACTGATGCATTAGGCTGTTTTCACATTCTCCTGTACACCACCCAGCACAGCTTGCTGAAGACCTGATAATGGCCCGAGGGGCATGGAACAGCAACCGGTGCCCTGAACCAGGAGTCCAGACAGTGTGAGTTTTATCCCTGCTCAGCAGTTTGCTAGCTGTGTCCCCAGGACAAGGCGCTTAGCCACTCTGGGCTTCAGATCCCACATATGTAAAATGGACATTAAAAATCAAATTGAGGGACCATATTACTAGCTGCTTGGTTGGGTGAAGGGATGGTGAAATCATGACTACAGAAGAGATTCATAACTTATACATTGCTATACAAATGATTTTTAAATCTTTTCTTTTTTTTTAGGTTGGTATACTTTGAGAGAGAGAGAGAGAGAGCATGAGCAGGGGAGAGAGAAAGAGGGACTCCCAAGCAGGTTCCACCCTGTCAGCACAGAGCCCAACATGGAGCTTAAACTCACAAACCATGAGATCATGACCTGAGCCAAAATCCAGAGTTGGTCACTAACCTGACTGAGTCACCAGGAGCCCCTTAAATCTTTTCTTAATGTTACTTACACTTTAGAACACACCAGGGAAGAAATGGGTTTGGGCACAGGCCTTGCACGACTGTGGAAAAGTTCTGAGCAGGAACCATGGGCACACTGCCAACACTGGTCCTCCAAGGCACCTGCCTCGAACTTTCCCCCCTCACCTCTCTTCCACCTCTGCCTCTCCTGCCTTGGTTGCAGTCTCTGTATGGTCTCCATGTCTCTGAAGGTCTCTGTTTCCCTCTAGCTCTTCAGTCAAGTACTCTCAGCTGCAGTATCTGTGAGTGTCTTTCCACCTTCCTGTTCTTGGGTTTTCTCCTCATCTCCTGTCTGTCTGCCTCTTTTGGTCCTTCTGTCTTTGTCTCCCTCCCTCTATGTCCTTTTACTTCCTCCTCTGTCTCTCTCAGTCTCTCTCTCACTGTCTTTCTCTCTTGTCTCCCCACACCTTTCTGTTTCTCTCCTTGTTTCTTTCCTTCTGTCTACTCTTCTGGCTCCTTGCCTTGTCTCTGTATCTCATGTACCCCAGACTGTCTCTGTCTCCATGCATCTGTCTCTGTCTGTCTGACCTTCTCCACTGGGGCCCATCTCTCCCCTCTATTCATAGGGGCTCATGGAGACAGACTCCGCCACAGTGTGGCCTTTCTGTCAACCTCTCCCTGAGCTCCCCACAGGCATCATGACCATTTCTCATCACGTCCCCAGGTCGGTGTAAATCTCCCATGTTTTCTTTAGGCAGGAGCCTGGGCCTGTGTTCAGTCAAGCAGTGCAGACCAGCCTAGCCCTGCAGCAGGGAAGGCACGTGCCTGAGGGAGGAGCCCTGGCTCCCCTTCCCCCAGGGGGGAAATCACTTCAGGGAGGGTCTAACACAAGACCACCCTGAGGCCCCACAACACATATGGACAATATGTATCTTTCATCAGCCTCAAGGTTGGAGTTTTTTCCTATATTTTCCTGGTTGTTCAAACCATATGTGCTCACAGTAGAAGATTTAGACAGTATGAGAAACAGTAAAGATGCAGCAAGAGAAGTTCCTCATTATCCTGCAGCCCAGAGGCAGCACTGCTGCCATTTTGTCATATTTTCCTTCAGGACTTTACCCACATGTTTGTTTGGGGGGTAGGGTTGTTTGTTTGTTTTGTTTGTTTGTTTGTTTTTTGTCTTTACAAAGATATAGAACTGTGCAAATTCTTTGGTTGTTTAATATTCTATCCTGCTTATTTTCCTTTGTCCTCAAAAGCTTTCTGCAAACATGGTTTTCTCTCCTCCTGAGAGGAAAAAAAAAAAAAAGATGACATCTTCAGCTCTTCATTTCTCACAAGAGAAATTCAAATATTTCAATATGGCTTCCCACTGCCGCCCCATCTCTTCCCGTCCCAAAGCCCTACACTCTGAACTGCAGCCAGTCACGGCTCTCCAGCTCCCCTCTTGCATAAGTTTGTCTCAGTCTCTGGCCTTTGCTAACATTCTTCTCACATCCGGAGCACACGTTCCTGCTTGTCCGAAGCATAACTATGTCACCCTCCTCGCCCCATATTGCCTCCCCATCCTTGACATCTAGGAAAGGTGCCCATAATATCTCACACTTCCCCTCATGGAAAATTTGTTTCTGTATACGTGAGTAAGCACTTGATGTCCCCCTCACCAAACCACGAGACCCTTAAAGGGGTTCTGTGTTCAATGGCACCTAGGACACACCCCACATGAGCAGATCCTCAATGAATATTGAACATTCTGATTCATACATTAGAAATTGATGGAACCATCTCCTTAATCCTGGACTTTTATGTTGCTTTCAGCTTTTTTCAAGTTATAAATAACACTGTTAAATAGCTTATTCCCAAAGCTTTGTCTGTGTTTCTGCTCATTTGCATAGGGCAGATATTCTCGGGTTCTGTAAAATATCAAATGGTTTATGTATCATCATGGTTTAACATCATAAAACACTCTGACAACTTAGGATCCCTGCTATAGATTCCTTTTCTGAAAAGTTCCTGGTGGATTGAGGAGAGGCAATGAAAATAGGCAGTGGAATAGAAGATTAGACAGGCCTCACCAAATTTAAAACAGTTGTACCCCAGAGTTTGTAAACTGAGGCCTCACATCTCAAACACCTCAATATGAAAAAAAATGGAGCCTTGAGTTATGTTACTCAAAGCCTCACAGCTCCTTTTCTGTTGATGGTACCTTTAAAATCCTGCCCCTGACCCTGGGGAACTGCTATACATTCTGCAACTCAACAAACATGATGAGTTTGCAAACAATGGTGGTCAACAGAAGACACTAGGGTACGTTCAGTCAAAACCACGGTAACTTCCCTATATGCTAATTACCCTGAAATCCTAAATTAAATCCAAGATGTTGGGACCCTTAACTCAGCAAATCCTAATTGTACATCTACTAGGTGTCAGATGCTGCACTATTTTGCTGGGAATGAGAAATTAGTAATAGGAAACAATGAATGCCTGCCCACAGGGGCTCCCCCTCTATGGGGAAGTCTGGCATGGTTGTAAACACTGTGATGGCAGTAAGAAGAGCTATTCTAAGATCGCAGAGCAGGACAGCTAACTCAGAGAGCATGTGGGATGAGGGAGAGGCCAGAGGAACTTGCCTGGGAATGTGTGGGCAGGCTTAATACTATAGCATGACAAGCGGTGATCTCTCTGGCATCAGCAAGGCCAATAGCATGCTATGTGTTTGATATCTTGCAGTGCCCTTTAGTCTTCACAACCACCCTGAGAGGGGCAATCAGAGGAACACGAAGGATAAGAGAAACATCCAAAGATAGCTCTGAGAGTGAGGTTAGGCACTGAGATTCAAATTCAGATGTGTCTGACCCAAAGTCTATGCTACTCCCAAAAATGACGCAGTGACCCCTATATATTCCCTATGGGATTCAACAAACCATTCAATATATTTCTTTTTCAACACTACAGATTCTACAGTCAATCGTGTAACATTCCGGAAGACATAAACTGCCACAGGAGCACAGAGTAGGGATACTAACTCTGCCTGAAAGTAAAGGGGATGTGTCAAGGGGGGTTCAGAAGAAAGAGGCAACCTTCGTCTTGGGGTATAGAAAATGTCTATGTAAAGAATGCAGGGCAGGGCATTCCAGAAGGGGAAGAGCAAGTAAAAAGGACAAAGGCTGACATGAGAACAAGGCACTGGGTTGACTAAGGCACAGGATGAGCAGAAAGGGACAGGGGTGCTAGCAGGTCTAGAGAAGGCCATTTGACCCTACTTCAGTGTGTATTGGTGGGTAACAAACCCTCACAAATCATAATGGCTTCAAACAGTAATGTCATCTCTTCTATGACACACAAGTTCTAGTGGTTATTCAGCTCCCTCTGGTGCCACCTTGACCCCTGAGGTGGCTACAGTCATCTGGAGGATCCAGTGGAAGCTCAGCTGGGGCTGAGAGCCCCAGTTCTCCTCCTGGTGGGCATCCTCACATGTCTACTGGGCCTGCTTCACAGCATGATATCTGCATTCCAAACAGAAGCACCCAAGAAGGACGGTATGGCAGCTGCCAGGCCAATCAATGACCACACTTGGAACCACCATGACATCACTCTGCCATCTATGGGTCAAAGCAGTCACAGACCCAGCCTGGGGCAAAGTGGGAACAGGATGGAAACCACACAAAGCTGCAAATATCTGTAGGAGTGCTTCACCATGGGGGGAGGTCACCAAAGTCAAAGTATGAGCAGTAGCCATCACCGAACAATGAAAGCCATGGTTGGCCAACCCAAGAATTCTGTGCCAAGGCAGGTGGTTTTCAACCACAACGCTGTAACTAACACAGTTGGTTATGAGGCTGTGTCAGAAAAAAGCATAATAAAGGAGCAAAGGTTTTTACTTATTTATTTTAATAAATTAGAGTGCATTTAAGGTGATCTCTCTTATAATGTTACTTGTTTTCACTTACATTCTGATGTGCTGTCTTTTTAGGACTCAGGGAAGTACAGTTGTCAGCCCAGCATATCTGTGTACAACACGTGTCATTGTCATCCATAGCTCCCACAGCTGACTGAACAATAAAGCAGGGACCAGTGAGGTGAACTTCCATTCTAGAAAGATCCCTTGGCTACTTTATGAGCATGAATCCTGGAGATGGAGACATCTATTTGAAGGGACCCAGAGTTATGAGGCAGCAAGAGGAGTCCCCTACCAGCCATGGAGGGAAGCTGCAGGAGAAACCAGCTCTGATCTTGTACTTTGACCTCCAGAACTATGAGAAAATTCATTTCTGTTGTTGAAGCCCCCCAGTCTTTGATATTTTGTTATGGCAGCTGTAGCAAACTAATATGTATATATTAGATATTCATATTTGGCATGTGCTAACTGCCGCATATGTAATATGTGTTTACTGATAGGGCTGTGCAATCAGAACAGCTTGCTTGTTTGGCTAATTCAGATTCCCATGAGGATCTGTCCTCTATAAACTCCTTAAAATAAACCTCCGTCACCAGAGTAGTCTGGATGGGTCTCTGTCCCCTGCAACCATTACTATCTAGTTAAGACTCTTATCCATCCCAGCCCTTTATCCCAGAGAGTCATGGCAGTCATGTCTGGGACTTAAGTTGAACTCCCAATCCTCCAAAGGGTGGCCCAGCCTAGTAGCTTCTCTGAAGAAAAGGAACATGTCATCTAACTCGGAGACTGAGGTACCCACCTCGACTAGTCTATTGGAGAGGAACTGGCCTGTGTGTGGAAATGACCCATCTGACTCTTTAAATTGATGCAGGCGATATGTTTTATAAGTTGTCCAACATTCTCTTTTCTTTTCTTTTTCTAGAATATGTGACTCTCATTGGGTTCCATAAAATTTTGAAAGGCCATGTAACATCCACGCTGTCTAGTGTGAAACTATCAATACATTTCAGATAATGATTCTTCCTAGTGAATTAATGAAGATGAGGGAAAGAATTTGAGCAGATATAATAAATTACTGCTCTCATTACAGCAGCTGCTATGCATTAAGTCCTTTACTATCTGCCAAGCACTGTGTTAAATGTTTTATTTAGACATTATTTCAAATAAACTTTATTCCAATCCCATAAAATGAGGTGCAATTATCCCCAATGTACAGGTGAGAAACTGAGGCCCAAGATCATATGATTGTCATATGGAAGTTGCATAATTATAACAAGACTCTGGCTCTAAAGCTTGTGCTTTTAAGTACTTTGCTATATACTCATCTTTTTGACTGCTTTTATAATACAGTCACAAGATGCATGCTGACAAGTTTTACATACTTCCTAGAAGACCTCAGGGTCAAGGTCAGCAGTTCTCAAGCATGTTCATGTCTTCTTGGAGTAACTAAAGTCAGCCAAGATCCTAAAACATGGTTACACAGTTAATTAGATTTTTGGAATGTGAGCAGAAACATATATGTGTCCATGACATTAAGTCTCACCCAGCACAAGGATCATAGAGGAAGGAGCTGACAGTGAGCAGAGGAGACTAGAATCTCTGTCATTCGTTAATCACTTACTACTTTCTCATTTATATTACTCCATGGAAGGACTTAGAAGAGACATTCAGGGAAACCAACAGGGTTTTAGGAAAAATTGTAGGAGAGAGACTTAACATTGATCAAAGTTCATCCCACAGAGCCTGGGTGGCTGGAATGAGGCCTCCTGGATGCCAGTTCTGGTTCTACTAATTCCAGCTGTACCCCACAGTTCAGTTTCCTGATCTGTGAAATGGGGATCATATTACTAAGTACCTCCCACAGTTGTTGGAAGGATTAAATGGCACATGTAATGTACCTTCAACCCAAGTAGTCAGTAAACACAAGCTATCATCCCATCAATTTGCTTCTCACACAAAATTGGAATGGTCTTCCATTATTCTCAGTTTGTATCTGAACATTCATGTTATGCAGAAGTTACTTGAGAATATTGCTCCAGTGACACTGATTGGACACTGATGATCTCAAGGGTGTGGAGCCAAAGAAGGTCATGGGGAGGGATCAGAAATGTCTCTCTCAATAGCTCTATACTTTCAAATTTATTAAAACCGCGTATATCACCGTTGCATATTTTGTAATCTAACATCAAAATCAGGTTACCATGACCTTGAAAATCAAAAGATAAAATCATGACTTCCTCTTCTGCTCCATCGCATAGTCAATAAAGTCAGGGTTTGGGTCTACGGAGATAGAAGAGGTGATCATCACAAGATCCACAGTTAAAATGGCACGACACTGCAAAATACATAAGAGGGAAGAGCTCACTCAGAGTTAAGGAACAGCTGTACATATTTAAAGATATAAAACCTGCACTGGGGTTTTGAGAAATGTAAAAATAAGATAATAACAAGAAACCATTCCACTTTCCAGCACAGGGCTCTTGCTCAGCGCTGTCCTTGCCAGGATGGCAGGCTTCCCCTTCAAGTGCCCCCTGCCCCCTCCGCCTGCAAACAAGCTGGCGAGGGAGGGAGGGAGGGAGCAACAGCACGTGGGAGGCAGAGGACAGAGTTCACTCTGTGAAAAATCATTAATCATGTTGAGGTCACCAGCCCTGAACACGTTTCCTTCTCAATCCCGTCCTGTGGGCAATCTGTCTCCTAACAGGTTTTGTAATGCTGAGTTGTAAAGCGTTCCTGATGAATTATTGTTGGCACTCAGTCCAAAGACTTGAAGGCTTGAGTCCTCTAGAAGAAAAAGCAGACCCTCTCTCTCCCGCGCCTGTTGTCCTTGGGGCCGGCAGAGGGCTTCCATTGTGTGTGAGGGCGGATGGTCTGTGGGCCCCTCTTCCCTGCAACCCCAATACCAGGAAAGGGCCTGAGCTGGACTGGGGTTTATCACTGTGTTTCCAAGCAGAGGCGTCTGAGGGCAGGTCCACTGTTGGCCACGCCCCTGTCACAGCACAGCTCTGGGTGAGGGCAGGGTTTCTGTTCCGCATTGACAGATAAGGAACCTGAGGCCAGGCCTATGCCATGGCAGGTCCAAGCTAGCCCCAGCTGCTTTGGGGCAGAGCCAGGAATAGAACTCAGGTCTCCAAAACTTCCACCCTTTTTCTTTCCTCCAAGCTGCTCCTTCTGGGCTGGGCTGTGTGACCCCCCAGTGACATGGGCCCTCAACATAAGACCTCATCATCCTACACCACTTCTGCCTCACCTAAAGCCTCCGGTGCACCCCTCCTTCGTGGTCTGCTTCCAGGTCCCCCCAGCTCCATCCCATCCGGTCATCCAGGGCCAGTGTAAGGCAGCTTCCTCAGAGGGGTGGGCATGACCCCCCAGTCTAAAACAGCCCCCGTCACTCTTGATCACAACATCCTACTTTACTTCTTTACTAGCTTACTTAGTGCTTATCAGCCTCTGACCTGTCTTATTTATTCATTTGTGTCTTCGTCCTCTGTGTGCTTCTGTTGTCCCTGAAGTGTGAGCAGCAGAAGGCAATCAGCATGGTAGTCTTTCTCTCCACTGTGTGCCCAGCACAGAGAACTGTCACTGGCACCTTGTGGGTACTCAGTAAGCTTTCTGTTGATTAACCAACAAACACTGATCATTAATAATGCCATCCCTTCACAGAGAGGGAGGCAAACCATAAGAGACCTTTAACTATAGAGAAAAACTGAAGGTTAATGGAGAGAGGTGGGGGGGTGGGCTAAATGGGTGAAGGGCACTTGTTGGATGAGTCCTGGGTGTCACATGTGGTGATGAATCACTGAATTCTACTCCTGAAACCAATGCTACACTGTATGTTGGCTAACTTGAATTTAAGTAACACCTCAGAAGAAAAAAAGAAAAACACCTTCCCTTCATATAAAGATGTTCCAAATATTAATGTGCATATGGATATAGTTAAAGACAGAGAGATAGAGAGATGAACTTTCCAAAGCATTTTCACAAGTAATATTTGACTGTCACATGTCCCATGTAAGATAGGAAGAACAGGCTTTATTATAACCATTTTACAGATAGAAAAATTGAACCCCACGGAGATTTAGTGACTTTTTCTCCTGACCAGGGTTCTCCTGCAAGTCACTTGCTATATAAAGTTAGAAAGGTCACTTTTCCCCCTTTGGGCCTCAGGCTCCTTGCAATGGGGGATTATAAACTCAAAGATCTCTAAGATTCTTTCTGGAAATAATATTCTAGGATGGTGTTTCCCATACTGTGTGCTTGGAACCCTAGTATCTGAGGAGATGGTAATAGGTGGTCATTGCATCCATTTGGGAAACACTATTCAAGCACTGACTATAAGTTTACATTAAGGCAAGTTCTGTATCCCAGAGCAGGTAAGATGTGCCGAGGCTTCACAAAGAGTAAGAAATGGAAAAAGAAGGAAATGGATCAATCCTGCACTGTGTTAGGAGAATGGTGAGTATTCCCCACTTCCCATCAGCTCATTTAATCTTCAGAACCCCCATACTTCTACTGTACTGCTGGGGAACGAAGTACAACTGAGGAACTCAGAGGGATGGTGTATATGGCAGAGGATGGTTGTTCAACACAATGACTTCAAAGGAGTCATTAAAAAACCTTAAAAGGGCTGTAGAAAACTTAATCGTTGCTATGCATTTGATTCTAAGGAACCAGTGCTTCACTTTCACCTTCCAAATTTCAATCAAGTGCATCTACTAACTGAAAGGGATCTAGAACTCTAGCTCAAGGGAGTCTGGGAAATGTAGTTCTCTTGGCTTTACATTCTTTACAATATAGGATGACAAGCCAGAAGGTGAGTGGTAATGACACTGAGTGCCAAAGGTCATATTCAACATTCATTCTGTTGTCAATTAGGTTATCAAAGTCTCCTTGGGATCCTACTGGTTTGTGACTTGGGGAATTAGGGAGGGGGGAGAGAATTGGTGAAGACGCAAAGCTCCTTCCCAGAATTGCAGCAAAAGTGAAAGAGAGCTGAAAATATAGAATCACAGCTGCAGAGAGGGTGAAAGGTTCATTTTCTCAGATTAAAGCCACTTCAAGGGGTTTCACTTCTGGTCCCTCCCATCCTCACTGAGAGGTCTCAGGCATCTTCTCTGCCTCTCTAAAAAATCACTTCTAATCACTTTTCTTTTCCTTCTGGTTTGACTATCATTGGGTCACAATACATGGACCAGATTTATTTTTGCCACTAAGTGATACACACATGAGAGACTGATTACCTTCTAACCAGCAAAGCCAAGTGGTTTCACCTGTTACCCTTTTGACCTATGCTTATTTAATCCAAAAAGCTCTGCAAGTGACCAAATAGTCTTTCAATATAATTTCAATACAGAGGAGCAGGATTTCACAATATTTTTATTTCATAGTGATTCTGTGAGTGTGTCCTACTTCTACAATCAAGAAAAAAAAAGTGAAAGATATGATGTCTTGGGAGGGGCTGGTGGGAGAGAGGGATAGGGCAGGGCACAGCAGATTTGTAGGGACAGTGAAAAATTCCCTACAATTCTGTAATGGTGGCTACATGTCATTACACACTTGTCCAAACCCATAGAATGTACACCACCAAGAATGAATCATAATGTGAATGATGGACGTTGGGTGATGATGACGTGTCATTGTAGGCTCATCAGTTATAACGAATGTACCACTCTGGTGAGGGGTGTTGATAAGGCGTGGGAGGAGGCTCTGCATGTCTAGGGGCAGAGGGTATATAGGAAATCTACCTTCCCTTCAGTTTTGCTGTGAATCTTAAACTGTCTTAATTTTTTAAAATATAATGACTTTATGGAGCATCTGCGTGGCTCAGTCAGTTAAATATCCGACTTTTGATTTCAGCTCAGGTCATGATCTCACAGTTTGTGAGCTGAGCCCCATATCAGGCTCTGTGTTGATGGCATGGAGCCTCCTTGGGATTCTTTCTCTCTCCTTCTCTCCCTGCCCCCTACCCTGCTTGTGTGCTTTCTCTCTCTCTCTCTCAAAATAAATAAATAAACCTAAAAGTAAATAAATAAATATACAACGACTTAATCAAAGTAAAATAAAATGCCCGATCGTAATCTCTCTTCTTGTACATAAGCACATACATGGTCACAACCATGACCTAGCATTTATTGTTCTATTTGTGGGATCAAAGAATGTTTGGGCCCAAAAAGACCTGAGAAATCAAGCAGCCAAGTGGCATCAAACCACATTCTGAGGACCCTCAGAATCCCCGGAGATACCTCGAGTGCTCCCCGACCACAGGAGATATAGTGACTAAGTTCACTCAGTGCACCTGTGTGAGCCCAAATGACTTGGATTTCACCTATTTTATATTTTGGATTTGCCTGCAAGATTGTATTTTAAAAAGAAATCTCACTGCAACACACACACAAGTATGAAAAGCAGGGAATGATCTCAGAGCTACCTCTCTTCTGCCATTGTTCAGATGGGAAATTGGAGGCCAAGAGAATTCAAAAGCCCACCTATAGTCCCACAGAAGCAGAAAAGCAGGGTCTGGGTCTGGAAATCGGATGCCTAATCTGTTTTCCCTCTGCACCACTGCAAGAATCCCAGGCTGAGTGGCCCAGACAGATGTGGCTGTGATCCAAGGGTCACATCATTGTTGGTGCTGTTTGTTTGCACAACGTAGAACATTGTTTAAGACCTGAAGCTCAGAAACATCCCTGGTGAGACTCTCTGAATCGGAGCCCAGAGGGGTGTGTTTCAAGAACCTGTGGTCTGGACAGAGAGTGCGCCAGTGAAGACAGGGTGGCTCTTCCCGGGTGGCGTGCTTTGCTGTTCTACGCCACACCCCTTCTCAGTATTGTAAACACAAGTCCAATGTATGTTTTTAAAACGTGAGAAGAAGCAGGATCCTGCTGGCGTGTTTTGACATAGCCTGCAGGGAGGGAGAATGGGACCAGCGGATCTCGCCTGTGCAGAATGTAATTGCTTCCCGCACCTGATGGTTAATCTCAGGCCAGCCAGACTGTCGGACAGTCCCTGCTCTGAACCGCCCACACTGGCTGCACAGAGCAGAGACCAGGGACCCACACTTGGCTTCACCACTCATGGGCTCTGGGACTTTGGTCCTCAGTCTCCTCACCTAAAAAATAAGAGGTTTGGCCTAGATCATGGTTTTCTACCTATCAAAGACTCTGTTTGGATTGGTTTTACAAAGTGGGTATCCTGATAAGATTTAGGTTGAAGTTTCTGCTACTAAAAGGAAGTTGGAAATCCACTCGACTAGAAGTTTCTGATAACTCTTTCAGCTGCATTCAGAACAACTGGACTAACTTTCAAACTTAGCAGTCTGAAGCTAACCTTTAAATTTATGTGATTTCAAGAAAGAGTATTCTGGTCTGGCGTAGAGACAGTATATATTCAATCAGTCAGCAGATGTTGAGCATCGACCATAAGCCAAGTACCACTCTAGGACTCAGAGATACAATCAAGAATAAAACTAATCCTGTCTCTGGTAGAAAGGTACCAGAATCACATGATAGACCTGATTATACAGTTAAGGCTGGTAGGGCCTCTGTTCTCAGAGCATGAATCTTTCCAGTGTCACCAGTCCCATGTAAAACCTGAGGCTTTAACCATGGTGGCTTCAGGGAAGAAGTCCCCAGTGCTGGATTCTTTACTGAGACAAGAGCCCTCCAGAAGGGAACACCAAACCACCAGTGGAGATGTTAGAAGAGGCCACCGTGGAGAAAAGATATAACACAAGAGGGAAAGAATGCACATTCCTTCCCAAATTTCCTGTCCCAAAGACGGTAGCAGGTGGCGGAACCAGAATGGACTTTGACAGTGCTGGCCTCAGTTCTGCTCACCATTACTTGTTGTGGGATGAGAGGTAAGTTGCCCTAACCTTTCTGAGAATGGCCCAGGAGAAGGATCCTGAATTAGGATGCTGTTATGTTGAATTGGAAGTGACTTTTGGATTTCCAATGGAAGAGTCCAGGAGACACATGGACAACAAGAGCTGGAGTTCTGGGGAGGGGTTTGTGCTAGGGAGAGGGATTCTTGAGTTAATTTGTGTGTGTGTTTCTTGCAGCCATTGGTATATCTGGCCACAGCCAGGGAGAAGATGTAGACAGAAGAGTGGGGGTAAGGGTTGAGGAAGGAAATACAGGTTAGAATGACCCAGAACCTAACACCTCTGGGACCTGCATTTGCCCTCTGTGCTCCTCTAGGACCTTCTATTATAGCTCCCAACAAGCTGCGCCCCGCTCAGTATTGTTACTGAGTACTGCTACAAACTGTCAGGGCCATTTTTTAATCCCCCACATCTCACCCAATGTTTACTGAATGAGTAAGTGAAAAACTGAAGTCTAGAAACAGGGTTCCCTGAGAAACAACTGAAGAATCTGTAAATGCTATCTTGGAGAAGATACGGCTCAGGGCACCCAAAAAGGGCTAACCTATGGAAACAGGGAGAACACCATTGTGTCAATGTTGGAGGAAAGTTATTTCGGTTCAACACTAATGGAATGGGCCATCTGGTGCAGCAGTGAGAACATGTACACAGAGATGGAGGACATTCTCCCAGGACCAGGGACCTGAATGGCAGCCTAACCACAACTTCCAGGCATGCAGCTGTGAGAGTCTGGTTCCAGCTTGGTGCCCAGGCAACTCCATTACTTATATCAATTGACTTCAGAAGAGAGGAATGGGGCCCATCCTTACCAAATAAAGTTAAGATCTCTGGAGGGATGGGCTTCATTCTGTGGAACTTCTGGAAAGCCAGCTGGTCCAACCTTTCCCTCATCATTCTGCACCTTCAATATCTAGTCACTGCCTGACCTATCTACTACTCCTTGGCTCTACTTCACACCCTTACCTTCCTTTAATGGGAACCCTTTGAAAGTAGGGACTAGGCATCATTGGCTCACAAAGCAGCTATATGGCAATGGCTAAGAGTATGAGTACCATGTCAGCCCACCTTCACTCCATTGTCTGCAAATCTGAGACACTCATTGGACTAGTGTAAGGATCAAAGGGTTAATGCACACAATGTGCTTAAAACAGTTCTAGCATGAGGAATCTACCCAAGAGACACAGGAGTGCTGATGCATAGGGGCACGTGTACCCTGATGTTTACAGCAGCACTTTTGACAACAGCTAAATCATGGAAAGAGACTAAGTGTCCATCAACTGATGAATGGAAAAAGAAGATGTGGTGTATATATATATATATATATATATATATATACAGTGGAATACTACACAGCAATGAGGAAGAATGAAATCTGGCCATGCATAGCAACATGGATGGAACTGGAGGGTATTATGCTAAGTGAAATAAGTCAGTCACAGAAAGACACATACCATATGTTTCCACACATAGGTGGATTTTGAGAGACTTAGCAGAAAACCATGGGGAAGGGGAAAAGGGGAAAGAGAAAAAAGACACAGAGAGGCAGGGAGACAAAACATAAGAGACTCTGAAAGACTAAGAACAAACTGAGGGGTGAGGGGAGGTGGAAGGGGGGAGACTGGGTGACGGACACAGAGGAGGGCATTTGTTGGGATGAGCACTGGGTGTTATATGGAAACCAATTTGACAATAAATTATTTAAAAAAAAACAGTTCTAGCATGGAGTAGGTTCCCAAAAGAAGTTAGATGCTCTTACTGTATCAATTTCTCCTATACCTGGCCCAGTACCTGGCAATAAAGGTTTGCTGAATAAAAAATTAGTTAATCAATCAATTAGTAACTAAATATTGATGTTGAAATCACCAACTAGTCAACATTTATTAATTCCAAATAAGCCTCCAATACTATTCTGGGTACCAAAAAAGGCAGAAGTGGAAAAAAATACATGTTCTTACTTCCAAAGATTTTGCAATCTGGTGATAAAGAGAAATGTTGTTAATTTTTTTAATTAATAAGTTTATAACAACATCTCTCACCGCTTAGGGAGTGCACTTGTCATGATGAGCACCAGATGTTGTGCAGAAGTGTTGATATCATACACCTGAGACTAATATGACACTGTGTGTTGACTAACTGGAATTTAAATGAAAACTTTAAAAAAAAAACAACTCTAACACAGCTATATAAAGTAATACCTAGGCCAGGCCCTGCTAGCTTTCCCAGGTTTTCTTATTTGATCAAGCTCTAAATTGTGAGGGCCCTCCAATGAATGCTTTAGGAGAGAAAGAGGAAATCGTGGACTTTCTCTAGGGAAAGATTATGACTTTCTTAAAAAGTTCTTTTAATTTTCTTGCAATTCTACAAGTTTCCCCAAAATATTCAAGCAAGGTAAGATGGAGAGGTGAGGGAAGGGGGAATAAGCTGTGGCAATATAAAGAAGATTAGATTATATCGTTTATCAAAAGTTTATTTAATCCCAACCTTAAAGCTACTAAGCAGATGTGGGTTTTTTCCCAGGCAAATCCTGGAGTTAGTCATCTCTCTGTTCTCTGGTGTCAGGATCCACAGAGAGATGCTTCTCCAGCATCTTCCAGAGGAAGGGGTTCTTCCCTCTGATCTACCTAGGGCCAAGGAGCAAAATGGCCTTTGGCCAGTCACACAGAATGGATCCCTAGCAGTTGGTCATGGGATTATGTGCAAGTTCACCATCAGTGTCCTCCCAAAAGAAAACATAAGTGCCATTGATTACCTCCTAATAACCATTTTATTATACATTTTATATTTATAAAAGGGCACTGAGAGAGGACTGTTATTATTTCTCTAATCCAAAGCAGATGGGCCTGACAGAGGTAAATGGGACTTTCTGGGTGTGGCCCTGGAAGTTTGTGTTTTCCCGGAAGGTTTTGAGCCAGGGCCAAACCAGACCCAGAAGTTCCCATCCAGCCCGTCTCAACACATGACTTTCATTAACAAAATTGCATTGCTCTTTTCTGCAGAAAGGGGTACCATTACTCTAATAAAAACATATCCATTATGAATCAATTGCCACCTACATGGTAGTGAGGAGGACTTAGAAGCGAGAGGGCAGGAATTGGTGAGAACAAAGAAAGGCTGGTCTTGCAGAGGGAAAACCCAACCACTGGGCCTCCTTCCCAGCCTTGAGCTAGAGAGGAAAGAGTGAATCAAACTTGTGCCTCCATCACAGATTGCCCCACATTAATCTCCTAAAGGTAGAACTTGACCTTCTGTTCTAGTCCTTCTTCAGCTTCAGACCTAGAAGCTTCTGTTCTAGTCCTTACACCAGCCCAGCCCACTACATAAGCCTTGTCCATGGAGACCAACATGCTCCCCCAGCTGCCCTCCCTCCAGGCCCACTCTCTGGGCTCATCTAGACCCTCTCACTCTGTTCCTGACTTGGCTTTCTTACTCCATCCCAATAGCTGCCCTTGTAGTCTCCAGCCTCATGCTCACTTTTTAAATTTAATTTGGACTTCCTGACTTGATCATGGACATGGTATATTCCACCCACTAACTCCACCCACTCCTTGTATGCTCAGGATACCCTGCCTGACCAATAGTGGAGGTATTTTTTCCCTATACCTTTGATTCCCAAGCTCTACATGCAGGAGAATCAGCTGAGGAGAGCTGGAAAAAAAGTTGCTGAGTCCTATCTTCAGAAATACTGATTCTATACATTGACATTGGACTATGAATCTGCATTTTGTATAGTGGATGGTTCCAGTGGAGGAAGAAGCTAGGATGCTCTTTGAACAGCAGAGCCTTAAATATCCCCCACATGCCTTCACCAGTACATGACCAGTTGGGGAAATATCCACTTTTTGTATCTGCTCAATCATCTGCAAGCATTTCCACATCCATTTGTCCTTTCCACCCTCTCTGATTCTCTCTCGCATTAAGGGTACTACTATGTCCATTTGACAAAAGAGGAAAGGAAATCTCAGAGTAGCAACATGAGGCCTTGAATGCCCAGCCTGCAGACATCTCTGCTAGGCATGGCTCATGTGTGTCCAAACCTAGCATACCCACTCCTGTTCTTCCTCCAGATAGACTCTTCCTGAAGATTTCTCCATGCCATTAGTGGTGACTCCACCCTTCATGTCATTGGCCCAAATCTTCAAACTCATCCTGAATCTGCTCATTTATAATCCACATCAATTGCTTCCAAATATATCCAGTACCAAACTTCCCCCACCTCTCCTGCTATACTCTGTTCCACCATCATTTTTCTCCTTACCCTTGTCTGAGTGTTTTAGTCAGATCCAGCTGCTATAACAGAATACCATAGTCTGGGTGACTTAAATAACACACATTTCTTTCTTGCAGTTCTGGAGGCTGGAAGTCCAAGGTCAAGGTGTTGGCCAGTTTGGTCCCTCACTTCTGGGAGCTCACTTCTGGCCTGTAGCAGCTGCCTTCTCACTGTGTGCTTACTCGGCAGGAAGAGGGAGAGAGAGAAAGAGGGAGGGAGGGAAAGAGTAGTGCTCTGATCTTGCTTCTTTTTCTCATAAGGACACAAATCATTTCATGAGGGCCCCACTCCCATGACCTCACCTAAACATGTTCACCTCTCAAAGGCCCCAGCTCCAAATACCATCATATTGGGGCTTGGGGCTTCAACATATGAACTTAATGGGGGACACAATTTAGTCCATGGCCCCCGCTTAGGTCCATTCTTGATGCAGTGGCCACAGTGAGTCTATTGATATGTAAGTCACATGTCCTGCCTCCACCCAAGCCCTCCAGTGACTCTCAGTCACTCTGGATAAAACCAAACTCCTAACAGGGGCTACAAGGCCAAGCCATCTGCCCTCACTCCCCACTGCTCTTTTCCTCTCTCGAGTCCAGGCGCACGCCCTCCATCTCTCCCAGCATCCTCTTGCCTTATGCCCTTTGCACCAGCTCTCCCCCTCTGCCTGGAATGCTCTTCCTCTAGAGATCCCCATGGCCCTCTCTCACCTCCCTCAGGTCGTTACTCAAACACTGTCCTCATGAGGCCTTCCTAAACTCTATTTAAACTTGCTGCCCTATCACTACTCATATCTCTTTCCTGCTTTATTTCGACCTCCTAATCTTTCTCCATCACTATATAGTTTATTTAATTATCACTTCCCAGCATGCTATATGGTCCATCTAATTGTTCTGTTCACAACTTGTCTAGACCATCAGCTCCATAAGGGCAGGTGGCCATCAGATCCCCAGCACCAAAAGCAATGCCTGGCAGACAGCAGGCACTTAGTAAATATCTTGAATGAATTAAAAGAAGCCAAAGCTTTAAACACCTTCTCTCCCTCCTCCTGTCTCTCTGCCGCTTGAACAAGGGAGAGGCGCTGTCCTCTACCAAAAAGTGAGGCTTGGGAAGGGATCTGTTCTGAGGTTTAAACTGTGGACTCTTTGAGGACAGAAACTATGGGCAGGTACTTCTGTACCCTCCTGGGCATCTGAGATGGTGTCCAATCCATGCCTGATAACTCCATGCTAAGTGCTGAATATGATTTGGGGAGTTAGTTGCATTAAAATCTGGTTTCTTGCCCTAAATGGAAACCTACTCTCTATGGGAAGAATTTCAATTGCAGACAGCAGGTGGGGGATGGTCCCACAGGTTGTGTGCGAGGTGGCTCTTATCAGGATCCCAGTGTGCTCAGAAATGTAAGGTGTTATGTGGCCCCAGCGAACTCTCTGGAGCCAGATAGGAGATCAGTCCTGGCTCTACCCACTTGCCCTCCAGCCTCTTTTATAGTCAAACGTCTGAACCTCAATTTTGTCTGTAAAATGGAAATGATCCCTCCCTCATAGGTAGTTGTGAGCTTTAGGACACAAATTTTTGTAAAGACCTAGTACCTGATGGGCTTTCAGTCAATGGTAGTTTTATTAAATTCTGGTCCCTGAAGTCAAAAATATAATCTAATTAAAGAGAGAAGACTAGGGGTGCCTGGGTGGCTCAGTCTGTTAAGTATCCAACTTGGGCTCAAGGACTTGATCTCATAGTTTGTGAGTTCGAACCCTGTGTCAGGCTCTGTGCTGACAGCTCAGACCCTGGAGCCTGCTTTGGATTCTGTGTCTCCCCCTCTCTCTCTGCCCTTCCCCCGTTTGTACTCTGTCTTTCTCTCTCTCTCAAAAATAAATAAACATTTTTTAATAAAAATTTTAAAAAAACAGAGAAGACAAACATGCAAGAAAAATGTGAGTCAGGGCTTGAGAAGAAACAGTGTGATACTCGCTGGAAGAGCCGCAGAGGTCTGGAGAAGAGTCACGGTGGGGAAGAGCTTTTGAAGAAGGTGGTACCTCCCTGGTCCCCAGAGGAGACCCCAGAAAGCCAGAGAACAGGTGGGCCACTGGCCTGGACCACGGTGGGACAGCATATCGATCAAGAGGAGCATTTGGGGAAGTTTGTTTGTTTTTTTTTAATTTATGCCTACTTTGATATATAGAGAAAGGATTTGGAAAAAAAAAAAAAGTCAGGACCAGGAAATCTATACTTTTTCCAAGTGGATGTCAAGACCAAGAAAATAGAATCAGAATGTTTAGGTCGTGAGGCTACATCGACCTATTTGAGGGCCAGAGATTTTACCCTGAGTGTCCTGGCAACCAGAAGGGAAAGGAAACCAGAGGCAGTTCCATAAATCTTTCTGTCAAAGAGAAGGAAGAAACACATACTGTTCTTCAGAAGCTAGATTACCTATTCCGAGTATTGCACTGTAGAGAAAATTTCTCATTGGAGTTATTTCAAACAAAGTTTTATATCTTGAACCAGATTTGTTGTGTATCATGAGGTCTACAAGACTGTTACTTCAAGAGTGCCTCTATGAAACATGGAAGTATTTTTTTAATCAATTTATTGTCACGTTGGTTTCCATACAACACCCAGTGCTCATCTCAACAAGTGCCCTCCTCAGTGCCTGTTACCCTCTCTCCCCTCTACACGCCCCCTGAACCCTCAGTTTGTTCTTAGTATTTAAGAGTCTCATGTTTTGTCTCCCTCCCTCTCTCTGTCTTTTTTCCCCCTCCTCCCCTCCCTCATGGTTTTCTGCTAGGTCTTTCAAAATCCACCTATGCGTGGAAACATATGGCATGTGTCTTTCTCTGACCTGACTTATTTCACTTAGCATAATACCCTCCAGTTCCATCCACGTCGCTACACATGGCCAGATTTCATTCTTTCTCATTGCCATGTAGTAGTCCATTGTATATAAACATAGAAATATTAATCACAATCTGGCAGGACACAGAAAGGACAGGATGACACGTGGGGCAGTCACCCCCGTATCCTCCCTGGTGGATCTTGCTGATGTCAGGCTTGAGTCGGTCCAGAGTGGGGCTACCTTGACTGCCACCTCATCTGTGACACTGGCTACTGGTTCTGAGCTTTTCAGAGTTCTCCACTGCTCTTACAAGCAAATCCAACCTCCTCACCATGACTTGCAGAGACCAGCATGATTTGGCTCCTTCCCACTCCTCAGGCTCTCCTCCCACTCACTCAGCACCACCACACTCAGCCACACTGGCCTTCTGGAAGGGGGCCAATCTCTCTCCAACCCTCTCCAACCCTGTGTGCTTGCTCACTCTGTTGTAAGGGCTCCCTCAGCTTTTCACATGGTGCCTGCCTCCTTATTCTTCAGGTTTCAATGTACTGTCACTTCCTCCCATGGGGCTGCTCTGCCCAGCCCTTGAAATGAGACCTTACCTATCATTCTCTAGCTCATCTCCAGTATCTCTCCTCCATAGCGCTCATCATAATCTACCTTTACGTGTATATTGGTGTCTCCCCACCAGAATGTAAGAGGGTGGGGGTCTTGCTTGCTTTGCCTCCACTGTGTCCCTATGGACAAAAGCATGATCTGACACATAGTAGAGGCCCAATATATATATATATATTACATATATACATATACACTGAATATATATATATATATATATATATAGTAGACACATAGTAGAGGCCCTATATATATATATATATATAATATATATTATATATGTTATATATATTATATATTATATATATTGTATATATTATATATATATATATATAATACATATACATTGAATATATATATTATGAATATATATACATTATATATATACATTATATATATATGTATCTGCTGAATAAGGGGGGAAAAACTAATGCTCTGTGGGGGAGTCCGGGGGGCAGTCTCCTCTGCATTGAATCCTGGCATAAAAAATCCAACCATTCAAAAAGATATCCATCCAAGGAAATCAAGGAACCCAAAAAAATATTCACTCCAAGGACAGCCAGCCAACTCCAGCACACTGATAGCTCACAGTCCTCTGTGCAGACAAGGTCAGATTTCTCTGAAGAACTAATTTCTTGGTAGAGTCAAGTTTGTTCTTTGCTGCAGTGTTTGTCAGGGTAGGCTGGGGAGCAGGACATGGAAGGATAGTGGGATTCCTTTCTTCTGTCCCTTCCAATCCAATCCCCAAAGAAAGTTCCCCCAGTGGGATGAAAACATACCTCCAGTCCAAAGGCACCAAAGAGTACTACATGGTGTAACAAAATAAAAAAGAGACACTGTCTGGACATGAATGGAAAAAAATTCCTTACTTGGCCCTTTTCTGGTACCAGGGTCCACTGGCATTAGTATGCATCTAAGAGCAGTAGCCTCTCTTGAAGTGAAGCTTCCACCCTGCCCCCCGCAGAGAAAAGCTGGAACCAGAGCGAGGCCACCCACTGCTGTCCACAGCCCAGACTCAACTGAGGGCTTATTATCACACTCCAGCCTTCTCTGTTCCCTTTGGTTTCCTCCTCCTTTCCCACACTCTTCTATGGCTCCAAACAGGCCACCTGGTGCCCACACCCAAATTCCTACTCACCAGTCTATCCTTCTCTACAGCCACCTGGAGCAAGGAACGCAACCTGGAAATTTCTCCAGCTGGAGACCAAAGTGGTCAGAGGCTTCATTCCTGCTTAGCCACTCTTGAGCTGTAGAACCTTGAGCAAAACTCTTCCTTGCCTTGGTTTTAGTCATCTGTAAAATAAGCAAACTGTTCTCATTCCTATACCCACCTTCATGATTTTTACCATTTCTTCGTATTATCTATTCTATTACTTAACACATGATTATCTAATGTTTGCCTTTAAACTTATTCACTTGTTAAATAATATATGTATGCATGCGTATTCTTCTAAAATATTTTCAAAATATGTAACTCTTAAAAAATGAATCAATCTAAACCCTAAGTCCTCTTGTATTCCATTGGTACAACATATGCATGCTTTTGGAAATCTTGGATTAATTAGTTGGTCTCTATGATAAGTTCCTACATTGTGTGATTCCTCAACATAGAGGATCTACTTTTAATTCCTGAAGATACAAATATTGTGGCTGGGATTTCGGCACATCCCTGGTAATGAATCCCCTGCTTGGTATCCATGGAATCCCAAACCCACTGTTGATGGTAACAAGCCCCAAGAGTGAAGGTCCTGTTCTTAGTATGACTTGATATTCCAGGCATTGAAGCTCCTCTGACGTGTCATGTTTGATGCTAGATGGCTGCAGAACAGAAGTGGTCAAAGACACAGGTTTGTCCTCGTTTGGTCTAGCAGGAGACAGCCTGTCAGAGCTGTAAACTAGGAGCTCTGTTACAGTGTGGTGAGAAGGCCAGGCTCAAAATCCTTGAGAAAGGACCAAGCAGTATTCACCAGTGAGTCCTGGCCCCTGGCACAGTGCCCAGCACAGAGTGGAGACTTTCTTGGTTTGTCCATTGAGGTTCAATAACTGAGATATTTACAAAGCACTGCAGTGGAAGAGCAAAGACAGAAATTCCTCCTGCATAGGGGACATCATGGAAGACTCTACTAATCAGACTTTTGAAAGATGAGGTGTTCTCCAGTGAGGAAGCCCCTCCAAGGCAGACGAAATAGCCTAAGCAAAGACTAGGAGGTGAGAGACATGGAAGTGTAGAGATCTTGGAGTCATTAAAAAGAGCACGATAGAGGTCCTGTGCAGGAAATGGATGAGTGCCAAAGAGATCCAGCTAAGATGGCTGAATGGGAAGCATGTAGGTGAGCTTTGGGTACTGAAGTTCATCTATGAGCAGGCGATGAGGAGCGTGAAGATGGAGAGAAGGCAGACTGGCTGGAGAGCTCAGGTCCCAAGGGTTTTCTATTTCCTTGGATATTCTGGACTGGTTAGAGAAGCCAACAATCCGAAACTCCAAGAGGCACAGACAACACACACACACACACACACACACACACACACACACACACACACAGAACCAGGTAAAGTGCAGCCTAACCAGATAGGGAACTGCTCTCCTCCAGCTAAACAGAAAAACCCATAGCTCCACTCGTACCATGGTCAGCAGAGCCCAAGGAGGAGCTCAGATCCTTACCTTCATCTGTCTGTCACAAAACACCCACCACCACCACCAGGATGGTGTCAGAGAAGGCAAACTGGAGAACAGGAACGGTCATCTCTGCTAGGTAGTAATAAACTCCAGGAGCTTGAACTTCTACCCCTATCTGGAGGTAAAGGGGCACCTGGTAGGGGGTGCCAGAAGACACATGGTGAAGACCCAGATACTCCTCCACTGCTCAGGGTAACAGGCCACTCTCTGCACTCTTCGGGATGGGGGCCCTGGGGAACAGTAAACCTTAGGCACCTCACCTCTCTCAGCCAGGATGGCATTGGCAGAGGCCAAGCAGAGACCCTGGACTTCTACCTCCACTTGGGAGCCATGGGGTGGTACCCCCCTCTTCCACCAGAGCAGAGTCAGAGGAAGCCATTGCTAACACAAGTTTGCAATAACAAAATTCCCATGTCATTTGGGGTTTCAATTTTAAAAAAATCACTCATTATTCCAAACACCCAGATCATCTCAACTGGAATTTTAATGCAGTCATGATTAAAAAAAAAAATCAGTGAGCAATTACTGTCTTGAAACAAATGAAAAACACAGAGAAGCTCAGCAAAAAAAAAAAATAAAGAGCAATGAAAATCTAAGAACTGAACAATAAAATAGCAAAAATAAAAAAGAAGGAAGCTTCAAAATCAGTCATGTCATCCAGGAGTTGGCAAACTATGGCCCATGAGCCAAATCCAGTCTGCTGTCTCTTGCTGTTAACGGTCTTATTGGAAGACAACCATGCTTGTTAATTGCATGCTGCCTGTGACAGTTTCACGTGAAAATGGCAGGATTGGGCAAATGCAACAAAGAGTGTATGGCCTCCAAAATCTGAAATATTTTACCTAGTCCTTTACAGGAAATGTTTGCTGACCCCTGATCTAAGCTACCACATCTAGAAAGTAGAAAAAAGAGTAAATGAAACCCAAATAAAATAGAAGGAAATAATAAATGTAATAAGTAATAAAAGGTCATTACAGATGTTTCAAGATTGAGGAGAATGTTCTAAATCTTGACCTGGGTGATGGTTTCATTGTTTTCCAAAAACAATCAAATGGTGGCTCAGTTAGTTGAGTGTCCAACTCTTGATTTTGGCTCAGGTCATGATCTCATGGTTTGTAGGATTGAGCCCTGCATCAGGCTCTTCACTCTCAGCATGGAGCCTGCTTGAGATTCTCTCTTTCTCTTATCTCTCTCTGCCCCTCCCCTTCTCGCTCATTCTTTCTCTCTTTCTCTCACAAAATAAATAAATGTTTTAAGACTCCTCAGATCTGTGCATTTTACTGCATGTAAAATATGCCTCCAAAACTCACACGGTCAGAGCATGCCACTCTCACTCACAAGCTCTCAGTAGCTCTCCATGTCACTTAGAGGAAAACTAAGACTTTTCAGTGCCCCCCAAGTTCCTGCACAACCCCTATACATGGTGCCCATCCTGACACCACCTTCATCCCTTCCTCTTTCACTCCTCTCCAACTACACTGGCTTCCTTGATGTTGCTGGAAGATTCCAGTGACTCTTCTACATCAGAGCCTCTACACTGGCTCTTCTGCCTCTCTGGATACTCCAGTCTTCACCTTCACCTCTTTCTAGTTTTTGTTCAATAAGTACTAGCCTCTTAACCTGCCCTGCTTTGTTCTTTTTCTACAGCATCACCTTAACACGCGATATAATTTACTTTTTCTTTTCTTTTCTTTTCTTTTAAGCCTACAGCACCTAGTATTCCCAGGCAGTCTCCCATCCAAGTACTAACCAGACCTAACATTGCTTAGTTTCTGAGATCAGTTATGTAATTTATTTATTATACCTATCATTTGTCTTCTCGTACTATGCCAACACACTAGAACAAAAGCAGAAAGGAGGTAGAATCTTTTTGTCTTACTGATACATCACAACTACTTAGAACAGTACCTGACACACAGTGGATGCCAAAGAAATGAGCAATAGATAAAGGTTGTGAAAACAATATAAGTAAAGCAAAGTATATAACACTTGTGTGAATATGGCAAAGCAAAAATGCAGGTCTTTTATCCTTTGCAGTGTCTCCTTGTTCCTTCACCCTTCCCATCTTGACCTCATACTTATAAAGCCCACACCCAGAGAATCTACATTCTCTGACCCAAAAAAAATTGCTAATTCTATGAGCAGCACATGTAGGACCTTTGCTAGCTGGTATTCTATAGGATTTAGGGCATCTCCAAAAGGGGAAGGTGACTGTTTCTCCTCCAAAATGGGGAGTTGGGGAATTCACATAATATGTTAATACCAGAGTGGCCTCCACTGTAGCCAGTCTTTGATTGGAATAGCTCTATCTCCATTAACTACTATTACTATATCATTAATTTTTGGCACCTTTTTAAAAAGTAGCCAAGAATATAAGGTATGCTTACCAACATGTGCAATTCATTACTACTTCTTCAATTTTGTTACAAAATGACGACCAATCATCTCAGTTCTCATTGTGCTGTGCCATTAAGTGCCCTGAACCTTTCCCTGTACCTTACAGAATGGAAGGAGCACTCTTTATCCTAGCCCAGGGAAATTGCTGTTTCTTGGTCTGGAGCACATGTTACAGAAGGTGGGCCCGAGAGAAGCTAAGGAGCTCAACGGGAAAGAACAATTAGCAGAGCTGACCAGTCAGGGTTCTGTTTGCATTCTAACTGTCAACTCTAATCACGGTTTTAATTCCTGTCTGTGTTTACTGTGGGCATGAATGCCTGTCGGTTCTGCATTTCTCAAATGGGACCTGATCAGCCAATATTTTCACATGAGAGCAGTAAGAGTTAACTGTGATGGCCACCCGTTGTGTATCCGTCCAGGTCATAGGAATCTTCTGCTTCTGGAAATTTCTCTCCCCACCTAGCTGCTGTTGGCCAGTGTTTGCCCTTTTGGCTGTGGCCACGTGAATCAGAGTGGGCATCTGACCCAAGTTCCTTGTTTGTTTTGGTTTGTTTTGGGTTTTTTGTTTTGTTTTGTTTTGTTTTTGCTTATGGTTATAGTTTATTACAGTGAAAAGATACAGATTAAAATCAAGGACAGAGACCTATAGGACAGAGTCCAAGAAATTTTTATGTTTGGGGGCTTCCTGTTGTCTTCTCCAGTGGAACCGTGGACAGCACTGATTTCCCCAACAACAGTGTGTGACAAAACAAATGTAGTGTTGCTAACCAGGTCAGCCACCTGAGCCTTAGTGTCCAGAGTTTCCATTATGTAGACATGGTTAACTGTCTAGTGGCTGACCTCAGTCTCTACCTTCTCTAGAGATCATGCTGATAGCTTGTGACCCAAAGTACCTATGATGGGGTTTCTTTAGGAAATGCTTGAGACTCATACATGTGCAACCTGAAATTGTACCAGATGTTATGCCCCATGGGACAACCCTTGACAAATGGGCAATAAGCCAAGCTCCTTGTTTTTGAGCTAGGATTCTGGGAGTGTCAATGAGTCTTTGGATGTGGTTGCAGCTGAGGAGACACAGACTCAAGCCCCTGAAGGCAGTTTTCCCATCATGGGAGCAGGCAGTCCACAGAGAGAAGAACAAACCAGATGCACAGAGAAGCAGAAACCAGGGGAGACAAAGGACTTCCTGTGTTCTTGCTCATTTTCCAGTTTTCGATTTCAGTTTCCAGAGGTCCCTGGACACCATGAGCCATCTAGTTGTCTTTCTACCATGACTCATTTTTACGTAAGCCAGCTCAAGCTGGTTATTGCCACAAATATAGTTTGAGCTAAGAATTTAAAGGGCAAAATTACAGCTATGAAAATAAGGCTACCCTGACCCAAATCATCAAAAATAAGACCCTAATTAATTTATTTACTAATTATTTTTTCTTGTTGTATAAAAGTCCTCAAAACAGTATTAAAATTCCTCATAAGGAATGCTGATTGCAATAGCTTAGTATCTGGCCTTCCAGCTTCCCACTGTCCATTCATCCTGCCCTCTCTGCTTCTTTCCACTTATCGAGTTATTTCCCAGATTGAGAATTCTGACCAGGTCTTCAATGCCTTCAGAGTAAAGCTCCATTCCTCTGATGACATCCATCATCTGACAATCATCTCCCATCTCTCTTAGACCTCTTACACCTTCACTTGGTCCACTCCTCCCCACCCATCACCCACCACCCACCGCCAGAAATGAAGGCCTCGCAATCCCCTGTAACACTCCTAACTGTGACCATGATACAGAAGTTCCCCAGGGCTACACCAACCAGTATGGCTGCCACCAGTCACATGTGGCTAGTTACCTTGGAGTTAATTAAACAGAATCAGAAGTTTGTTCCCTCAGTCATACTGAAACATTGTAATGTTTGATGGATGCATGTGGCTGTTGCTACTATATTGGATGGCACAGATACAGAATATTTCCAACGTTGCAGAAGTTTTTACCTGACAATGTTTGTCTACAGTGTCCTTTCTCTCATCACTACTTGTCCAACCCTGCCCACCTTTCAGGTCATAATCTTAAATGCCACACCTTTCCACATGAAAGCTATATTGCCAAATAAGTGAAATTCAAGTCTTTCATTTATTCATCTCTTGGTAGTTGCTACAGACTAAATGTTTCTGTCCCTCCAATATTCATATGGCAAAATCCTAATCCCCTATGCGATGGTATCAGGAGTGGGGTCTTTGGGAGGTGATCAAGTCACAAGAGTGGGGCCGTCTTGAATAGGATTAGTGCCTTTATAAAGAGGTTTAAGAAAGCTCCCTGCTGTGTCCCCATGAGAGGACACAGTGAGAAGACAGCCAGCTGTGAGGTAGGAAGAGGTCTCACCAGACGCGAAATCTGCTGACACTCTGACCTTGGACTTCCCAGCCTCCAGAACTCTGAGAAATAAATGTTTGTTGTTTAAGCCCCCCAGTCTATGGTATTCTGTTACAGCAGCCCAGACAGATTAAGACAGTAGTTAAGTGGGGAGGCTGTGTAGCTCAGTTAAGAGTCCAACTTTAGCTCAGGTCATGATCTCACAGTTCTTGAGTTCAAGCCCTACATCAGGCACTGAGATGACAGCTCAGAGCCTGGAGCCTGCTTTGAATTCTGTGTCTCCCTCCCTCTCTGCCCTTCCCCTGCTTGTGCTCTTTCCCTCTCTCAAAACTAAATGAATAAACAGTAAAAAAAAAAAAAAAAAAAGACAGTGGTTAAGGATCCAGGTTCTGGATCCTGGCTGGAAATCTCTCCACTGTGATATTGAGCGCTTTCCACCAAAGCCTGACACAAAGCAAGCTCTCATTTAGTGCTGGCGGCAGCAGCCGTGCTGGACTGGTACCATTGTTTCGGTTCCATAATCCCTTCTTCCAGAACCCTGGACTCTCAAGTCTAGTTTATTGTTGCACCTCCTACAGTGTCTGGCATAGCTCCTGCCACTTAAAAGATACGCATATCTATTGTTTTAACAAATGACTTCGGAAATGATTTTGTAAACTCATGCACAGATGATGACTTAGAACAGTAACAAAAGAATGAATGTACAGAAACAATCAAGATAAATATCAAGAATCTGGTGTGCCTGGGTGGCTCAGTCAGTTAAACATCTGACTTCGGCTCAGGTTCTTGTGGTTCATGAGTTCAAGTCCTGCGTCAGGCTCTATACTGACAGCTCAGAGCCTGGAGCCTGCTTCCAGTTCTGTGTTTCCCTCTCTCTCTCTGCCATCCCAGCTCACACTCTGTCTCTCTCTCTTTCAAAAACAAAATAAACATTAAAAAAAATATAAATATCAAGACTCTAAGGATCATCAAAGCTAAGATATAATTAGACAGTGGATTTTAAACGAGCTTCTTCCAAAAAAGTCCTTGCTTCTAGCATCTAACATACATGGAAATGCCATAGCCAACAACCATGGCGGTAATTGCCAACCACTTGTATGACTACATGCCTGACACCCCCTGGCTGACACTGGCTTCTTCTGGGACTTGCCCCCAGGATCAAGAGGAAGATGAACTGGGAGAGGTCACTGGGTAGACTGGCTCTGACCAGCAGCAGGCCCACTCTCCACTCCTCCAACTGCTTCCCAATGCAGGCTCAGACCACTTGAATGGGCAGTAGCAACAGGTCTTAACACCCAAGACTCAATTTGTCTCACTGCTCAGCCATCAAAGGCATTCGCTTCTAAAAGGTCTGAACCCCTTCAGAATGCAGTCTTCTGCTCAAGGCACTGAGAGAGGAGGGGACAGGAAGGAGGAGAAAGGGAGGTACTACTGGGGTCCAGGTTCCCTTCCAGGCCTGTGTACCCTTTGAATATAAGCTCCCTTGATAATAAATCAATAAGGAAATTAAATAAGACACTCAAATCACACAGAAAGCCTTTTAGTCTGTCCTGCCACTAGGGAGGCATGAGGTGTGATCCCCAAGGACATCCCAAATTGTCACTCTGATCTAGAGGTCATGAGTAGGAGTTCTGCAAAATAAAGAGTCTGGAGATCCACTAGATTCATCCACTTGCCAATCTGTTCTCAGAACTGTTCTAGGTCCTGGAGGTAATAGCAGTCAATAAACCAAAGTGTCTGGTCCCACAGAGGTCTTCCTCCCTTCCTCCCTTCCTCCTTTCCTTTTGTCCTTCCTTCCTTCCTTCCTTTCTCCTTTCCTTCCTTTCTCCCTTCCTCCTTTTCTTCTGTCCTTCCTTCTTTCTTCCCTTCCTCCCTTCTTCCCTTCCTCCCTTCCTTCTGTCCTTCCTTCACCACTTCCTTCCTTCACCCTTTCCTTCCTTCCTTCCTTCCTTTCTTCCTTCCTTCCTTCTTTCCTTCCTTTCTTTCCAGAATATCTGTTTAAGCGCTTCCTATATGCCAGATGTCATTCTACGTGCTAGGAATATATCTATGAACAAAATAATCCATCATGAACCTTGCGTCCTAATGAAAGAGTCAGACAGTAAATAAATAAATTACATGACATTAGAAAATAAGTAAATAATATGATCTTGGAAAGTGATATGTGCTATGAAAAACACAGTGCAGAGTAAGGAACAATTTGAATGGCTGTGGTTGTAGGCAGCAGTCATTGTGATTTAAATGAGTCACTCAGGATAGACTTCATTAAGAAAGGTAGCAAAGACCTTAAAGTGCTGATGGAGTGAGTTATTAAAATACCTGGTAGGGGGCGCCTGGGTGGCTCAGTCGGTTAAGCATCTGACTTCGGCTCAGGTCATGATCTCGCAGTTGGTGAGTTTGAGCCCTGCTTCAGTCTCTGTGCTGACAGCTCAGAGCCTGGAGCTTGCTTCAGATTCTGTGTCTCCCTCTCTCTCTGCTCCTCCTATGCTCATGCTCTGTTTCTCAATAATAAATTAAAGCGTTAAAAAAAAAATATATATATATATATATATATATAATACCTGGTAGGAGCACAGCAGGCAGAGAAAACACTGTACAAAGACCCTGAGGTGCATACAGGTTTGAAATAGTGTAACAGTGGTTCTCAAAGTGTGGTCTGAACTTTTTTTTTCCTACGAAAATGGCCTGCCCCAAGATTTTGATGTGGCTGTTCCCTCCATGTGGCACTGGGGTGTTGCGTCTGCCAGGTAGAGAATCTCTATCATATTTTTTTTCCTATCTAATTTCATTGTCAAAATAGCCTCTCCACATGAAAGCACTCACTACTTGCAAAGCAATGCTGAGGCAGAAGGAAACCCATGTTCATCCAGGTTCGGTACCAGTACAGCATGAGGTAGAACACAACCCTTGGCCCTTTCTCAGTGTTTTCAGGATAGAAAAGAAAAAAGATATATTTGTTGAAATGGCTAAGATTATGCTTTGGTAACAAACAACCTCACATCTCATTAGCTTTTCTTCCTCCCATAGAGTCCTTTGTGGATTCAGATGACTCCAGGACGGATGACGTCCTGTGGTGGCTCAGACATTCATCCTGCCCAATCTTTTGGAGAGAGAATCTCAGAGGGTGCTTCCAGAGTGGGCACAGCTGTGCAGATGAGCACAGGAGGGTCTCATGCTGGTCGTTAAATGCTTTAGCCTGGATGTGAGGCATCTCTTGTGGGCTTATAGCCTACTGGCAGACTGGTCCATGGGCCAAGATTCAGATGAGGGTGACACCAGAAGTATCTACCTGAGGCCCATTCAGAAATGACTTTCCCAGAGTCACATGGCTAAGTAGGGATAGACAGGATGGACACTAGGTCTGCCCAACTCCAAAACCCCACCACATCCCACCCAGCTACAAAGGGCTCCTTAGCAAACAGAACTCTTCTCAAACCCAACTGGCTGTTGAGTAAACTCGGAATTGGAAGCACCACCCACAATCTGTTCAGAGGAAGCCCAAAGGAGCTTCCTAATTAATCAGACTAATTAATCTAGTTTATTTGGTATGTTGAGTTACATGGGAAGAATTGTCAAACAAATAATGGTATTCCTGAAGTTTTATTATGTAGGTAGGTGCTATAACCATTCCAAAAATTATATGAAATTCCTAAAGTTTTAATATGTCCTGGTATGATGTCATCCCTTGACATTCTAATTGTTAAGATGCTGTGTGTACTAAATAATAGAATTTGCTTACCAACTGCATTATAATAAACTCTCATCAGGTGTTTACAAAAAAAAAAAAAATGCATGATCAGACATAGAGTGTCAAAGGGGGGATTCTCCCAGAACGAAGACCAAGGTCTTGATCTTGTCTTCAAAGCAAATACATCGTGTGTGTTGCTCTGGGAATGCCTCTTGTCTACAGAATTCTCTTTATTGCCAACAACACCTACAATTCCTGGGGCCAGGACTCTGGCAGATAGCAATTATTTTGTTCCCTAATCTTTAGATAAACCAAATATCAAGCCTCTGACTGGAGAGCTGCAAAAGGCACCATCGTTGCTCTGGTGTTTCCACAGTTGAGTGAACCCAGAGATGGGCAGTAACCTGTGTGTAGAGGGACTCAACTTCTGCTCACTTGGATTATCTAGAATGTGACTTTGCGGCTCCCCAGTCCTGAGAATCTTTGTAAACAACAAAGGCTTCCTCTGTAGACAAGATCCCAGTAGAAACAAGTATCTTACATAGACAGTCATAGTACTCAACAAGAGGATGTGGAAGGGGATTTCATTTTAAAAATTTGCTCTGTAAAGTGGAAGCCAGAAGTCCAAGGGATATATGCTTTTCAAGAATCACCCAAGTTCACGTCTTGCTGCCTAGGAAGATCTCTTTCACTTGAATACAAGCAGGTCAAGCTACATTCCTGCCTTACATCAAGCTACTTTGAGCCTGGCAATGGTGTGGGGGTGGCACAGAGGAAGAGCACTGTCTTTTGGGAAACTTGGCTCAAGCCAAGTGTCCCAGTCTAGCTATGTGACCAGAAGAGAGTGCTCAGTTTACTCACATTTAAAACAAGGATGAAAATATTGCTCATGCAAAGTTGAATGAAATTTAATAATACATACAGAAATATCTGCCATGGTGTCTGGCCTAAAATGATCATTCAATAGCTTGTGTCTGTCTTCTTAGTTATGGTGAGTACCACTGACCTTTGGAAAGAAGTTTCTAGGCGGATGAGGTGACATCAAAAGGTGGCCAGCCCATTGGTGGCCCTCAGTGGGCATGTCCTTTAAGAATGCATCCAGGCCACGGGTCTGGCTCTTAGTCTTGAGGCTTAGAAACTGGTTCACCATATTCCCAGAATATCAATCTCTTACTGATGAAGGATATAAGAAGTTTATCCCTTCCCTGGATCCCTTCCTAAATATCAAGGGTTAGTCATCAAAATCATCACATAATGAGCAAAATGAAAGCAAAAGTACAGAAAGGCTGAATCTACATGTCATTGAGATTGCTGTTCTCTGAGATTAAGTTTTCATTTAATTTTGTGTTTTTATTTTGATGATAGTCTTTTAAAAAGCATATGAGTATATTCTAGATCCATCATATGTGGCTATCAAATTTTCTGTTAACTTTTTATTTAAATTCAACTAGTTAACATACAGTATAATATTAATTTCAGATGTACAATACAGTGATTCAACACTTCTCTATGTCACCCGCTGCTCATCACGATAAGACTACCAAAATTTTAAATTCAAATTGATAAGAATTTTTTATGATTTTTAAAAATCTTTATTTATTTTTGAGAGAGAGAGACAAAGAGCGCAAGCAGCAGAGAGGCAGTGATAGAGGGACACAGAATTTGAAGCAGGCTCAGGCTCCAAGCTGTCACGACAGAGGCCAATGTAGGGCTAGAACTCATGAACCGTGAGATCGTGACCTGAGTTGAAGTCAGTTGTTTAACGACTGAGCCACCCAGGCACCCTAAGGGTTTTTTTTTTAATTTTTAAATTAAATTTTAAATGTTTTCACTTATTTATTTATTTTGAGAGAGACGAGAGACAGTATGAGCAGGGGAGGGGCAGAGAGAGAAGCCCAAACCGGCTCCACACTGCCAGTTCTGAACCAGATGCAGGGCTCAAACTCACCAACCATGAGATCATGATCTGAGCCAAAAGTAAGAGTTGGGTGCTCAGTCAAGTAAGCCACCCAGATGCCCCTCAAACTGATAAGGATTTAATAAATTTAGAAGTTCCGTTCTTCAGTCACACCAGCCCCACTCCAAGTGCTCATGACCGCCACTGTGGACAGCACAGAAAGTTCTATTAGACTATAGTACTCTGAATCACTGTTTCATCAACAAGTATTACCATAAGATTTAAGACTTCTGAGTATGATTTGTCTTTACCCCTGAATTAAAGCCACTAATTAGATTAGAGCAATACCACCTGACAAAGGCTAAGGCTATAAAAACAACTTAATTTATGTGATACATGCCATTCCTGGCAGGAGTGATAGCCGTACTAAGTTTGTCCTGAAGTTATCAGCACAGAGGAAAACAGACAGGAAAGAACAGGAGGGGTCACTGTCATGGTCTTTGCAACCAGGGAGTTGGAGAAACAGAGGTATAATCTGTGGCTTCTTAGGCTGTTGCAGCCTGAGAGTAAAATAGAGTCCACAATCAGTGTGGAAACAGTATTAACAGGCTCTCTGGGAGCCCCTACCACCTACTTCCTCCCAATCCATTCAAAAAGTCTCCATGTGGTGTCCCCTGTATGCCCGAGGACACACACACCGTTGGCTGGAAACAAGGCCCTCTTGGCTGAAGGACAGAACCTGCCACTTTATCTTCTTCTGCAAGGCCTCGTCAGGTGACATCTCTGCCATTTGCTGCCCCAGCAGCAGATCACTGTGCTGCCCCCTCCCCAGCTCAGGGAAGTCTGGGGAAAATTTACCATCTTCTTGGCTTTGTCACTTTGAGTGACATCTTTTGGATATTTCAGTGATGTACAGTGAAGATTGTTGTTTTTATTGTTGCACTTTCCTCCCTTCAGACACCAGCAAAAGCCCCCAGCAGAAGGCAGAATCTGTAGGCTAGCCAAGTTCTTCATACCAGGCTTTAGCCACCCGTCCCTCCACACCTCAAGTCCTGGAGAAAAATATGTGCACCTTCATTGTATTTTCCTTTGAGGTGCACTCCTTCAGGCCAAGTGGGAAAAAATTAAAAAAAAAAAAGAATCTAAGATCGTGTATAGAGCTATATTAAATATATATGTAAGAAGAAGAAAAGAAAGTCTTACCTGTGGTTATATGTGGGTAATGAGACTCCCTTGTTCAACAACTACCTCTTCTGTGTCGACTAGGTGCCAAGGAGAGTTCAGGCACTAAGGATACAGCCGTAAACACAACAGACAAACCTGTCTACCTCTATGAGATTCAGTGGAGAGAGAGAATCCCAAGCCAGCTCTGCACAGTTAAAGCAAAACAAGTAAGATACACAGTCTGTCAGATGATGCTGATGAGCGCCATGATGAAAAAGGAAGCAGAGATGGTGAAAAGGCAAGGCTCAGAAGGTGGAGGTTAGGGTGGTTTGAAATAGAGTGTTCACTCATAAAGAACCCCACTGACAAGATAGCATTTGAGCATAGACCCCACAAGTGGAGTAGCTCCACTTGAAGGAATTCAGCATTAACAAAACAATATCTTGGACTGTTTTGTTTTATTTTTTAGCATTCTGAATAGAAAAGTATATTATAATACTAAATATCCTCTCTTAAATCAAACAGCCACTGCTCAGAAATTCCAGTAGACTTTCTGTCCCCAAATAACTGCTTTATTCAGGCAATACCTACAGCAGATGGTATTCTTTCCAAGCCCACTGTGGGACTTTTCAAAAACTCTGAATTTTCACATTCCCTCTCACTCACAGGCATTTTTGCATATACAAACCCTTTTCAGTAGAAGTCAAGGAATAGCCAGAAAAATACACTGCAGGTAGTTCACACAGGACAGGAAATCGGCTCTAACAAAACCTTGGGGAGAGCTGAAGAAGAGAGAGCCAGAGAGGACTTCCACCAGCCCCTGCTTCACTACTAACTTTGAATGGATCCAAAGTTGAAGGACTCAAAGAATGACCACTGATGAAAACGACAGGCAGCAAAGAGTTAACTCGAGGATAACACCTGGAGGCCACCACAAAGCCCCCCACTTGTCAAAACCCACCCATCTGCTTGCTGCTGCCAGAGAAGCAATGATACTGATTTGGCCTCTGTTCCTCTTGTAAGTCACGGCTTGGTGCCCATTGTCAATAATGAAATCTAAGCTGGAGGCTTGCTGCAAGGAATTCTGGGAAGGGTCATTCCCAGGCTCAGCCCCTGTGATTTAGGGAGGAGCCTGAAATCTTCACCCCAGGTGGGAGACGGTGGTGGCTTGCATTGATAAGACACTCTCCTGCAGTCAACTCACTGTGATCTTCAACAAATGATCTTCAAATATAACTTGTGTTATACCCCTTCCCCAGCATCTCAGCTCTGGGCAAGCACTCAGGATAGGCTCAGTTGCACACCTCTAGCATAGTACTAGAGCTTTATCTCCTAGGTCTCCAGAGCCTCACAGATGACCTGAAGGAAGATAGAATTCTGGGGGAATTCTCCCTGTGGCAGAACTTAGCTCCCTGGGGAGGTAGTCAGGGGAGGGCTATTGATCCAGCAGGATGGCCCTGAGACAAGAGAGCTGAGCAGGACTCCCTACTGTCCCCAATTCCTTGCATCTCCATCACCTCCCCACCCCCATCCCACTTGACCTCCCACACAGAAAGCCCTGGAGTTTAGTATCCCACTCAATACATCCTGATAGGCCATCAGAAAGAGCCTCAAGGGAATATTAACACCAATTCTCTAGGGTACATCAATGAAAGCTAATTCCCTTGGGTCTCTCTCCACACCGCACTTTGTCTAATTTCATTCTCCCAGGTAGATGTTCTCTACCAATCCAGGGAAAGATGACTCCCCTCTTTAGAATGGCCCCAAATATTACTTCTCTTAATTCCCAGAAAATGAAGACAAAACAAGTTGAGTGTTCATGGGATTCTGTAAAGGTTTTGAGCCCACAGTGCAGCATTTAGTTGGGTGGGTTCCCAGGCACTGAGGCTGAGGGAAGCAAGGTCATGTGGTGAGATCTCCCGGGATTAGGATGCTCTTGGGTCCCAATGGATGAGAATTGTGGAGATCCTCTACACAGGGATCATCTAGGGATGACAATCACAGGCAGTTAGGCTGTGACAAAATCACACAGTGTGCAAATTACATCTTACAGAGAGCAGAACTGTTTTATTTATTCCATGTAAATTGGCAAGAACCCTATCTGTAGACTGTGCAGATGAAGTGAAGTCAGGCACAAAATGTCTCCAAATAAGAAACTGAAGTCACAAACACATTTACATTTCAGAGTGAGTACTCAAAGCACACCTGTGTGGGTGAAGCAAAACATGTGTTCCCAGATAAAAATCAAACACCCTATTTCCTTAAGTTAGACCAAGAGAGTGTTTGGTAGGCGGTCCATAATATGGCCTTTGCCCTTAGAAACACCTAAAATTTTAAAACTTTTTGATCCCAGACAGTTTGAAAATCTGGTGACTGTCAGCCTATGCTCCACGTGCACTACTGGCCCTCTCCTTCTGCTTCTGTGTGGACCTCTCCCTGAATGTGGTTCTAGAAATAAGACTGTCAATATCAGTGTTTGTAGATAGTGTGCAGCCCCAGGTTGATCAGCCAGAGGGGCTCACTTCTAGCTCCAAGGAATGGTGAAGGCAGGTCTATGTGATCCATTCTGGGACAAAGAGTCACTCTCTTACCATCCAGGAGTACTAAGCTGGGAGGGGTGAGTGTGGAGTCGTTGATGGCTTTTTTCTGTCCACCAAGGAGACAGAACACCAAATCAGAATTGAAGTGACAGGCAAGTTGATTTGAGAGGTGGAAAAAGAGAAGCAGAATAACCATATTCTGCCATTCTGGAAGCTATTAGTCCCCTGGGTATGAGCCCATGAAAAATAAGCCAATAAATTACCTTTATGCTCAAGGTTTCTGTCTTCTACAACCAAGAGAGTCCAGGATAAACAGATCTTCTCCCTAAAGAAAACACACATACCTACCCGTGCATAAAATAATTCATTTAATATCAAAGACTAAAGTCCTTCCAAAGACCCTAGGTAAAGAGCCCTGCCCACCCCGTTTTCTAAATCGTCTTAGAATAGAGCGGATTTTACCATCAAAACTTCTTCCTGGACATCAAGTTTCTGTGACATGTTAAAATGTTAGACCCTGGAAAGGTAAATACCACGAGTCATTACTAGTCAGTAACAACCATTTACAAACAGTTTGAGGATAATAACTATGATTCAGAACTACCCACATAGACTTATTTGGCCACAGATGATGGACAAGTGACACTTGGCTCTTAGGAGTTGAGTTCAAGCAAGTTATTTTCCCCATTTGAGCGGTTTCCCTATTTATATAATGAAAAGTTTGGACATGTGTCCAAAGGTCCTTTCACTAACGGATCTGTTAAATTAACCACAAGTGCTTCTTCCATCTTCGATTATAATGCCATTTAAAGCCCAGTAAAAAAAGGAAATATTTCTTCAATGAGCACAGCACTTTGCCTTCCCTCATTCATGAGTCCCAGTGTTATACAGCCTAGCTCTGGGTTCTTCTCCACTGGAGTTGTTCATTAGAATAGTATACAGAAGAGCCTAGCAGAATATTAAATGCATCCCATTAGCCTTTAATGGCTGTTCTTTTAGTTATTTCAGGAAGACTCTAAATTCAATTAAATTCTCTCGGTTCAGCAATTCCTCAGGAGGATTCAGAAATGAATGTTAGTAGGGGTGTGTGTGTGTGTGTGTGTGTGCATACTTAAAAACAGAGCAAAACATTTTAAGATACAATGTCCAAGTATTCTCACTGAAGGAATAAAATTTAGACCTTGCAACTTGAAACATGGAAGTATTTTTTTTTGTTAGAATCATCTCCAGAGAAAATGAGTGAATGAATAACCGTAGCTGAAATATAGTGTCTTTCTCTTCAGAATAATATACTGGAAAATAGCCACTCTGGAAAACAGTATGTAGGTTCCTCAAAAAATTAAAAATAGAACTACCTTATGACCCAGCAGTTGTACTACTAGGTATTTATCCAAAGGATACAAAAATGCTGATTCAAAGAGGCACATGCATCTGATGTTTATAGCAGCACTATCAACAATAGCCAAATTATGGAAAGAGCCCAAATGTCTATTGGCTTATGAATGGTGTATATATATTTATACACACATACAATGGAATATTACTCAGTGATTGAAAAGAATGAAATCTTGCCATTTACAACAACATCAATGGAACTAGAGTGTATTATGCTAGGTGAAATAAATCAGTTAGAGAAAGACAAATATCATATGATTTCACTCATGTGTGGAATTTAAGAAACAAAACAGATAAACATTGGGGAAGGGAAGAAAAAATAAAGTAAGATAAAAACAGAGAGGGGGGCAAACCATAAAAGACTCTTCAATACAGAGAACAATCTGAGGGTTGCTGGAGGGGGCGTAGGGGGATGGGCTGAATACATGACTGTCATTAAGAAGGGAACTTGCTGGGATGAGCACTGGGTGTTATGTAAATGATGAATCACTGGGTTCTGCTCCTGAAACCAAGACTACACTGTATGTTAACTAACTGAACTTAAATAAATAAATTAAAAGATAATAATAATAATAATAATAATAATAATACATTGGTATCCTGAGCCTCATCTGTGGCCACCCTGAAGTTTATTCGCAGCTGGCAATAATGGAGGCATGGTGGGGCCCCAACAGGATATATTTTAATAAGGGAGAGAGATAAGAGTATCCTGAAAGAGCAAGCTTGCCCTCAAGAGAGTGAGTTCCTGGACACGAGTTTGACAAGAGAGGAACATGTCTGCATATGTGGGGTGGGTCGGGGTATAACTCATGTCATCAGTTAGACAGACAGCTGGAAGGTCCCACACACAGGACTGGGGCTGGATTTGTGGTAAGGGGGTTGCCACAGAAAAGCAAATCTGAGAAGAATGGGACATCTTCAGGGCAAGGTACCTGTAAACCGTGATGCCAAGAGCTGAGGCTTCACTTGGACATGGTGTGTTTGAGGCCAGTTCCGGCAGCCTTGAGCAGGCATTGGTAGGTATCAGCAGCCCTGGTGTGAGCTTCGACAAGGAATGTCCAGAAGATGGATGGCTCCAGAAATCAAGAGTGTCAGAGGAACACAGCTAAAGCCATGAAACACCAATGGGGCAAGTTCCTGGAGGGTGCAAGATGCAGCGGCTTCTTAGGGTTCTCTGAAGACTTGGAGGGATACTCAGAGGCTGGAGTTTCTTCTCACTCCACTCTCACCTCCCCCCACCCTTGGCAGTAAGGCAGAGTTGCTTTGTTGTTTTTTTTTACATTCCATGGCATTTTCTTCAGAGAGCCACCCAATTTTCCCTCAAGATGGCATGGGCAGCAGAAGTGCCAGTAAGGTACGCCAAATGGAGCTTTGCCCAACAGTGGTCAAAAGATAATTAGAACATGGAAATCTTGGGTTGGGTTCTACCATTTCAGGCCCTCTGCCCAAGTCGACATTATAGAGTCAGTAGACCAGCTGCCAGATTTCCAACTCTCCTTTCTCTGGATTCCTTAGTTCTAAAACAATGCTATGCCATTTGCATGGGTATCTTCTCACTGAAATGCCCAGTGATTGCCAAGGTGACAACAGGAAATTGGAATATTCCAGACACACTGTTGTAAATGAAACTTTAAAATCCTGACCTAAAACGAGGGAAGGGTGGGCAGACCTGTTTACTGGCGAGTGAATACTCTGAATGTCACACTTATCACTGTTCCCTGGTCTGTTATTCAAGTATTCTGTACTGTGTACAACTTGTCAACAAAAAATAAACAACCTGGTTAAATAAAAAAGAGAGAGAGAGACAAAAGACCTTAGTTGACATCTCTCCAAAGATATGCAAATAGGCAATAAGTGCACAAAAGGATATTCAAAGCCACTCATCGTTAGGGAAATGGACATCAACTCCAGAATGAGACACACTTGACAAGAGATGAATAGATAAACAAAATAGGACATATACATACAATTGTGTGGACATATACTATACACACTGACACATACTGTAACATGGATGAACCTTAAAGATATTACCCGAAGTGAAATAATATAGATGCAAAAGGACAGATACCGAATCATTCCACTTACATGATATACCAAGAGGAGTCAGGTTCATAGAGACAGACGGTGGGATGGGATAGAATGGTGGTTGCCAGAGGCGAAGAAGAAGGGAAATAAAGAACTGATGCTTAATGGGAACAAAGTTTCCCTTTGGAAAGCTGGGAAAGTTCTGGAGACTGATGGTATTGATAGTTGAATGTACTTAATGCCACTGAACCGTGCACTTAAAAATGATTAAAACGGGGCGGGGGGGGGAATGCCTGGATGGCTCAGTCCATTAAGTGTCTAACTCTTAGTTTTGGCTCAGGTCATGATCTCATGGTCATGCCACCAAGCCCCACATTTGGCTCTGTGCCGGGCATGGAGTCTGCTTGAGATTCCCTCTGTCTCTCCCTCTGTTCTTCTCCCTTGCTCACATGCTCTTTCTCTCTCAAAATAAATAAACTTAAAAAAAAACTATTAAAATAGTGTTATGTTATATACACTTTACCACAATTATTTTTTAAAGAACGTGTACTTCCCATACTTTTCACAAGTCTTTGTGAACAATGATCATGTATTAAGGTTGAGAGTCTTTGGCTTATGCTGGCCCCACATCACTTGTGAAGATGATGCCCTGTGACAAGATATGCCTTAAATCACCTGGATGAATGAAGCTTACCTTCCAAAGACTCCCATTGGCAGACATGAATAAGTGGATTCACAAGATCCTGTACAACCCAGGCTACTACCATGTGGCAGGGAACAGGAAGGGACAAAGACAAATGAGACATCAGTGTCGGAGCAGCAGCCCCTGCCATCTCCCACGGCTGAAGGAGCCAGTGGAGGCAAGGGGCCTATTCCAAGGGCGCCTGGTTTTCCTCAGGCAGCTTCTCAGCCTGTTCAGCTGCATCTGGACGACGCCGGCTTCATTTATGCAGCACATGCGGTTTACAGAAAGGAGAAACAGCAGCGAAGAAACCACACCACTCCATATGCATATGAAGCCCTTGTTTAGAGAGGCTCAAAAGGGAAGTTCTTAGTCTATAATATCTCTTCCCTAAAATTCCTTCCGGGCCTCCTCCAACCTCAGCACCATATAGAGACATCAAGTGTTTATCCAAATCGCCCCCTGCTTCCTGTGGCTTCTCAGTCCTCAGGCCCTCTGACCGTCCTGGCTTCCCTTGGATGCCCAGAGCTGATTTCCCAGCTTGCTTTTGCTTTTCCATTCTTTTGTTCATTTTCACATATATTTTTACTTCACTTGTGTGCCCAAAAATTGATGAAGCACATATACATACACAGGTTAGCAAAGTAGACATAATCGGGACTGTGAAAAGAGAATTAAAAGGCTTAAACTCTAAAAAACACAGCTGCTGTAGCTTAACCTCGGAGATGCACTGTCACATTAGCTATCTATGTTAAGATGAAGAAGCCTAGAAGTTTCCAAGCACAATGAACCTTTTGAGGGTGGTAAGTTCTGCCATCTCTTACCTTATTAAAAGGGACACAGAGTGACACAGTAGTGTTCCAACTTCCCCTGTTACCTATTGGAGGTTTACCTGAGTGACACAATAAGACCATTTGCTCTTGGGTTCTATCCTCCTTGCAGTGGCCAAATTGGGGAGGAACAGGTCTCCCAGTTACAAACTTTTCTATGACATATTTCTGGTCAAGTATTGTGGTAAAGCCAATGAGGAGCTATTGTGTCCTCTTGCACCGTGAAATCCTTCCTCCCTATAGGTAACTCTAGTCTCCATGTCAACATATCTGACTACCTAACCCCTTGCCCATTGACTCCCTCCATTACAGTGTCTAAACAATTGAAAAATGGATGGAAGAATCATGTGGGATCAATTGTCCAACAAGATTGATGGTGGATCAGAGAGAGCAACTGGTCATAATGCAACATCCTATTACCTCCTCCTTGATTTGTAGAGAATAGTGGTCAACCTCTCACCCATCCTGGGTAAAACATGAAAGTGAGTTCAGAAACTCATCTTCTTTGTCTACTACATGCCAAGAGATAGGCTAGAAACCTGAGATAAGCCCACAGAAGAAGGAAAGGAGGACAGGCAAGCAAGGAAGTATGCTCATGTAGAAACCCACCAATTACTAACTTAGGATAGCAGCCTATTTAAAAAATAATAATAGTTACAACTGAGTCAAGTAGCAGACTTCTGAACAGACCTGCTTGGCTATTAATTATTATTTCTCAATATGGCAGACCTTGTTGGTTGGCTGACACAACTGTCATTTCCAACTGCTACCTCCTTATTCACACTTTCTATATTGTTCTAAAAGCTAAAACTTCATCTTCCAGCCTGTCTTATACTCAGGATGGCCTTGTGACAGTTCAGATCTGGTTAGTGGGAGGTAGGAAATAGCCCCTCTGGAAGGTGTCTATAGTAGACAGAATAATGGCTCCCAAAGTTGCTAATGTCCTAATCATTAGAACTTGTGAATGTTACTTCTCTGACAAAAGGGACTTTGCACACAGGATTAAGGTAGGGATCTTGAGATGCGAGCTTATTCTGGATTAGCCAAGTATGTCCAATGTCACCACAAGGTCCTCATAAATGAAAAAGGGGGGGGAGGGCACAGAGAATCAGAGAAAGAGATGTGACAAGAGCAGACTCCAAGTGATATGAGGAGAGAAAGACCCAACTGGCCATTTCTGGATTTGAGGACAGAATGAGACCATAAGCCAAAAAAATGCAGTGACCCCCTAGAGCCTCCACAAGAGAACACAGCCCTACCAACCCCTCAAACTTAGTCCAGTGAGAATCATCAAGGTCTTCTGACTTCCAGAAGTATAAGATAATAAATTTGTGTTGATTTTAGTCACTGTTGTTTCTGTGTTAAACTTGTAATAATTTGTTACAGCAGCAATTGGAAAGTATGCTGTGTCTCTTCCCAAATAAACACATGGCACACTTTTTCTCCTTCCCCCTTCTTCCTGCATGGGATGTGGATGTGGACTCTGAAGGGACAGCAGCCATCTTGCAATCTTGCAGCAATACCCATGAGGGTGAAGGACCCATACTCAGAATGATGGAGCAGAAAGAGTCTGGGTCCCTGATGACCTCACCAAGCCACCAGTCCTGAGTTGCCCATCTCTGAACTTCTCATCACAAGAATAAAACATTAAGTGTTTAAGACAGTATAGGACTTTGGGCAGCAATGTGCTGGAATTGACTGAACCAGCTCCTGAGAGAAAATCGTTAAATTTTCAGAAACTTAGTGAGCCAGTTAAACTTGAACATTATTAAAAATTAAGTTATAGGGGTGCCTGGACAACTCAGTCGGTTATGCATCTGACTTCAGCTCAGGTCATGATTTCACGGTTTGTGGGTTCGAGCCCCGCACCAGGCTCTGTGCTGATGGCTCAGAGTCTGGAGCCTGCTTCAGCTTCTGTGTCTCCCTCTCTCTCTGCCCCTCTCCCACTTGTTCTCTCTCTCTCTCAAAACTAAACATTAAAAATAAAGAATCTCATAAAAATTAAGTTATATAATCATACACTCAAACAAATTGGTTAAAAGTAATAAATACTGAAACCTCATCAACTCCCAAATATTTTACAAATTTTGCTATTGTCTGTGCTCATGAGGCTATGGACACGTATTGTATCTGAATGTGGGGATGGCATGTATTTCCTGACTCCGTACTATAAATGGTAGTACACACTCTACCAGGTACTACATATCTTCCCAACTCCACATTCACTGACATCACAATGGGAGCTTGAAATCAGCCATAGCGGGAGTATTTCCACCATGGAAATAAGTAAATACAAATCAGCATTTTATTTTTCCCCAGAGTGTCAGTTGTTAATCATTTACTGGCTCACCACTGGTTTTGTGTTCTGCAGCCAAATACATTTCTAATAGACGCATCCCTAATGGTTTTTCAAGCTACTTGTAATAGGATAAGAGTCTCAACTTGTTAACGCAAATTACATTTATAGGAAACTGGGTTCTCCTGGTGTCTCTCTTAAATAACAGTTAGGTACCAGCTACTGTGCAAGGCAGGTTCTTTCTTAGTCTACCTCACACAACCCTTCCTAGATCCCTGAAAGGTAAATATTCTAAACCTATTTCACACATGAGAAAACCAAAGCTCAGGGGGAACCAGGGTTTTTCAGTGATGTCTAGCCTGCTTGGGGCCAAGATAGGATGTAAACACCCTTTTGTCTGACCCAGAAATCTGTACTTACTCACCAGCAACATGATATGTTTTGAACATAGCAGGCACTGAATAAATACTTGTTGAGTTATTGAAACAAATATTAACTATTCCTTCCAAATAGTTAGGGACCCAAGATGCTGAGTTCATGTGCAAGGCGGCTTTCACACCATATGTGCAAAAGACATTGGCACTAGGCTACTTTTCCCGAACATCAAAGAAAGCCCTGAAACTCTTATGGTTAGAAGATTGAGTTTCATGAAAGTATTAAATTTATGTTTTTTCGAACAGCATCACTGGGGGAGGGACCGTGGTTACAACTCTCTCATCTTGAAATAGACACAGAGCAATTTCCTCTGTTGCTGGTTGTCAGCCTGGCTCCCAATCATTGCCCCCAGAGCTGGCAGAATTTCAATGACTCTAAAATTAATCTATGGGGCAGAGAGTTTGTCCAGTGCCTTGAAATTCTGGGAGTTTTGCTGTGGTCGAAAGTCAGTGCCTAAAATGGCAAATCAGGAGGTCAAAGGTGAAATCCCAATTCTTGGCCCAACTGAGGACCTTGGATAATCCTGAGGACACATTTCTTCCCTGGTTTTATGATGGGAAGCTGTACAAATTATTTTATACAGAATTTCTAGGTACATATATGGGATTTTTTAATTAATTTGTTCAACATCTGTTTGAATTCCTAGAAAGACAGGCATGTGAACAGATCAACAGTGTGATGTATATAGTGAAGAAGACATGTACAGGCTGCTAGGACTGCACAGAACATGGGATGACCAAGCCTATGACGTGCAGAGGAGGAGGCCAGGCAAGGCTTTCTGAGATGGTGAAGTCTGAGGTCAGATTTAAGGAAAAAAATCTAGAGCAAATTCCCCACACATGTAAAGATTTTGACAAGTGTTTGTAAATTGAAAGGATGGAAGCCTGAATAAGACTTCGAAGAATGATTGAAGGTAGTAATGGAGGTTTGGTGGCGGGAGGTTAGCAGCTACTGAAAGCGGTTAAAACTGAGAACGAATGAAATGGCAGAGAGATTCTCTAAAGTGAGACAATAAGAGGGCCAAAAATGAGATCCTTGGAAGCACCAACATGCAGGAATGGGTGAGACAGACCAGTATGACGGGATGGAGACCAAGGCACAGAGAGGTTGGAGGAGTACCAAGAGAGTGACATCATGGAGGCCAAGGAAGTCAGGTGCAAAAGTAGAGTCCTAAAGATACACTCAGAGAAAAGCGCACAGGAACCGTCCAGGGGCCTCTGCAAGAGCAATTGCAGTGGAATGGAGGAGATAGAAGCCAGAATACCCTGAGATGTAACATGGGGGTGAGGAGAGGGATAACAGGTAGGATAATAGGTGGACTCAAGGTCAAAGAGAGGATATTTTAGGACAAAAACACCTTACATCACATGGCTGGAAATATTAATGGGTTGAAAATATGGGAGGGGCACCTGGGTGGCTCAGTCAGTTAAGCATCTGACTTCAGCTCAGGTCAATATCTTGCTGCTCCTGGGTTCAAGCCCTGCATCGGGCTCTGTGCTGATATCTCAGAACCTGGATTCTCCTTCAACTTCTGTGTCTCCCTCTCTGCACTTCCCCACTCGTGCTCTGTCTCTTTCTCAAAAATAAATAAATATTCAAAAAAAAGAAAATATGGGAGAGAGATGGGGTCAGCCTCCCTCTAAGATGCCATAGGAGGTGCCCAGGCAGGAGACTGGCAACCCAAGTGGACAGAAGAGGTGCTGTGGCTTCACATGAGACTGTAAGAAGGTAAGGGGAGGCATAGAGATTCCTTTGCAAGAGCAGAGGACAGAAACTACACCATTTACAAGAGCTTAAAATTTGAGGAATCCTTCTATTTCCAAAAAGGGGGAAATGGCTATATAATTATATCTACATAAAACAAAATATTTTATACTCACATAAAACAATAGTCATGAAATTATGTGATCATATTTAAAAAGGAGTTATAAAATGATGCTAAATGAAAAAGATGATTACTAATTTAAGAGCTACAATTATTTTTATAAGAAACTTCAGAAAAATGTCTAAATTATTAACATCAACCGTGATCATGTTAAGGTATGGGGATTTTGTGCGTGCCTCTTAATACTGTGTCTTTGATTTTCTACAAGTTTTTGAATTTATTTTGAAAATTAAAAAAAAATATTAATAATAGGACTCACTTGATAGAGAAGGTTTTCCATAAGCACTAATTCTCATCCTTCTATGTAAATGTATCCAAGAATCAGAGCTCCAGATACAACTGGCCTCTGCTAGAAATCTTTCTCCCATTCTTCAAGTTTCATATGATGGGGCCATCCCAACTGCCTCATAATTTAGTCTTCACCTTTTCCTTCACTGTCCTTCCGCTGGAGAATCCAAAGACCGCCTCTGCCATGAACACCTGCTTTTCATTGCTATGTCCAAAGAACTGCATCCAAACCACAGGAAAGCTTCTGTCCTCACCATAGGGCAGATGGCTGAAGTGCCATCCAGCCCTCAAGTTAGCATGTGTTCCATTGGATACTTTGCCAAAGGTCTCACCTAATTCTGAAAATGTAATTGAGACAAGGAATTTCTGGGAGAACCCAGGTAATGGAGTGAGACAGAACTGGGTTAGAATCTCTCTGCCCTCTTCTTACTAGGACAAGACACTTACAAATATGGACCTTCATTCGCTACATTTGTAAAATGGGGGTAATGAAACCTACCTCAGTGACTTTGGAGAATTTTTAAAAAATATCACATACATGTGCATACTTAATTATATCTACATATGACAATATCTATATCTAAATGTCTATATATATGTTGACCTTAGAATTTCACAGCCTAGAGTTGCATTTCCATGTGGTCATTTGAACATGGTCACTGAGCATGTTACTTAACTACCAATGACTGAGGACAAGACAGGATAATAGAAGACATCTCTATGGATGCTGGAGAGAATAAATGTAGTAGAGACCAAATAGATCAGCCACTTTAAAAAGCTTCCAGAAATTGTCAATGACCTTGGGGAAATATGGGACACAGGATTCAAGTGTAAAAGGGGCTTGAGACAAAAGTTTAATTTGTTGGGGTGCCTGGGTGACTCAGTCAGTTAAGCACCCAACTTCGGCTCAGGTCATGATCTCACAGCTAGTGAGTTCAAGTCCCACATCAGGCTCTGTGCTGACAGGTCAGACCCTGGAGACTGTTTCAGATTCTGTGTCTCCCTCTCTCTCTGCCCCTTACCTGCTTGCATCTGTCTCTCTCAAAAATAAACATTAAGAAAAAAAGGAAGAGATAAAAGTTTGTCATAGAAAATTAAGGTATCTTTCTGTACTCCTGAGTTTGTGCACTAAACATTGTAACTTGGGTGGGAGGGTACAAGTAGACTTAGCTGCAAGTGTGGGGGAAGGTAGCAAGACAAGCCTATGTTTCATTCCCTATCTAATCTCATTTTACAAAGCAGTCAGTGGAAGCCCAGATAGAGGAAGCAAATCGTTCTTAATCACATAGCAAACTAGAATTGAGGTCTTATAAATCTCAGGCTCATGTTGCCTGCCAAAATAGCTTCTTATGGTTTTACCAAAAACAATAGAATGGGAACAGGATGCCCTAGGTTGGGTGAAGCCAAAGTATTGAAGTTGAGCTGTTTGCCCAAATGGCAGTTGCCTGAAGGAAGAGTCATTAGGAGAAAGGCAAAGCCAACAGTCTCTATGTTTCATCTGACTCCTTGGTTATGTCTGAGGACACATAACCAGTGCATCCGAACTGATCGACCTGAGAGATGAACATCTACAGAGTATATACTTATATCAGGGTTTGCTCAGCAGCATTCATTCCTAAGGCAGGGGTGGCCAGTGAGAATCTCTGCCGGCAAGGCTCTCTTGAAACTTCAACCCAAGTGAAATTTGTTTATTTTCTACCTAAATTACTGTGTTGCTTAAGATTACTTTGGCTGGGCAACATGGTTGGAACTGGAGGGTATTATGCTGAGTGAAATAAGTCAGGCAGAAAAAGACAGATGCCATATGTTCCCAAGCATAGGTAGGCTTTGGGAGACCTAATAGAAAACCAGGGGGGCGGGAAAGAGGGGAAGGAAGGGGAAAAAAGCCACAGAGAGGAAGGAAGACATAACACAAGAAACTCTCGAAGACTAAGAACAAACTGAGGGGAGAGGGGGGTGTGGGAGGGGGGAGAGTGGGTGATGGGCACAGAGGAGGGCACTTGTTGGGATGAGCACTGGATGTTGTATGGAAACCAATTTGACAATAAATTATTCAAAAAAAATTACTTTGGCTGAAAGTAAATGACTTGAACTAGCTTAAGTAAGCATGTGAGTTTCTTATATATTTTTAAATGTTTATTTATTTGAGAAAGAGAGAGAGAGCTCAATCAGGGGAGGTACAGAGAAGGAGTGAGAGAAAGAGAAAATCCCAAGCAGGCTCCATGCTGTCAGCAAAGACCCTGATGTGAGATTCAAACTCATGAACTGTGAGATCATGACCTGAGCTGAAATCAGAAGTTGGATGCTTAACTGACTGAGCCAATCCAGGTACCCCAGCAAGTGAGTTTCTTATAAGGATGTTTCTGGGTCTCACTCGAGACCAGACATGTCTTTGGATTCCAGGATATATTGGAACTAGGGGTTTGAATGCCATCAGAAACTCTGTCTCCATTTTTCATTTCTAAGCCACTGTTCCTTTCCTCAATTCAGTAATCCTGGAGAAGGAACTCGCTGGTCTGTTAGGATCAAGAACTCACTCTGACCAGCTTGGCTAGACAAGGGACAATTAAATGTCCTTGTTTCTGCTGTCAATTAAGGATGAGCTGGGAACAGACAGGCACTGAGTGTTCATTTTAGTATTTATTAAGTGTAGGGCTCTGTACTAGGCTCTAGAAGAGAAAAGCAGCAAGGGAAACAAAAAGTGGAAGAAACAGATTCCTCTCTCACGGAGACTCCTACTTTGGAAGGGAAAGTGACCTAATAGGGCTGAAGCAGTGTTACCACCAAGAAATCTCTTCTTACACAGAGCTTGGATTCTGAAGTTAGCAAGCAAAGCAAAAAAAGGTCTGTAGTCAAATATGACTGCCTTAAATACTGGAATCGCACCCAACACAACAAGATTCTCAAGGCAAGAGACCAGCAGAACCAAACTGACTCAGCACGGATCCATACCTCCCGCTTCTCACTTTAGGGCACGTACTCCCTGAAGGGCTGGCAGGCAAAATCACCCGCCATCACCCACGCTATTTATAGTAGTTCTCTTCTTTTCTGTTTTACCAAGTGCGTGGAGTTAAAGCTTCAGAAATTAAACACATTTACAACGTGACTCATTAACTTGCCAAAGCCACACAGCATTGAGCTTGAGAACCAGAATCTAAGCCCAGGGTTACCTGACTTCTCAGTCCATGATCACACCCCTATGCACTGTCTCCTGGGGTTACCTTATCCCCTGATTTCTAAGACTTTTAAAGATGGAGGACCCAACCTGTTCCTCCTTGGAAATCCCTGGCCCTCAGCCCAGAAGCAGCATAGAGCTCTGCTCAGGTAAGTCCATGTGAGTAGGTCTGGGGGCTGCTGGGCTGAGCGGAATTGGAGGGTCATTTCAAGCACAGGGGACAGTGATTCCAGGACAGCGGTGCAGGGACATTCATTTTCCTTGGTTGTATAGACTATAAAGAGCTTATCAAGGAGATGTTTATTAATGGGGAGGGGGCCTTATTGTTTTTAACAGATTAACTATAACATGTTGATTCAGTGACCTAATAGTGCACATCCATGAACTACTAGTTTACATTTGACTCTTTTCTGGATGGTGGGCGGATAAAGAGGCTGCTGGGTTGACAGTGGTGACAGTGGGGAGGCTGGCCATGTCCAGAGCTTCCATTAAGCCATGAAGCACGGACTCTTCAGGCTCTAGTACAGCCTAGAATCCAGCCAGAACTCACACTTTGCTCTTTCCCACATGGCCATGGAAAACCTTCCATCTACCCCTGCCTAGGGCCCCATGCATGTCTCAGGTTCAAGGGGTTATCAGCTCCTATTCCAGTCCTTCTTTCCAGAGCTTCCCTAGCTCCCTGGAATTGCACCTAGGTCACAGATTTTTTTGGATGTCTACTCAAACAACCATACTTCCCTTTCCAAAACTTCAATTTGGCTAAGATATCCTAAGGCAGCCCCCATACCAGGGGCTAAAACTTGGGAGTTACACCAATGATTCTTAATCCTAGATGCTCGTTTTGGAATTTGTGCACCACACACACACGCACACACATGCTCACGCTCACCTGAGTGCACAAAAGGACACAAACGGATCCCAATTAAATCAATCTCTAAGGGTACAACCTAGACATCTGAATGTGTTTTAAAGACTTCCCAATTCATTCTCTGTCAGAATTTAGAGTCACTGGCTCTAACCATTTCCCTTCCACTGGTCTGGAATAAGCATTTGATAAAATCCTGGCCAATAAAAGGAATGAGAAGTCTTCTGGGAGGTGGGGCTTGGGGGAAAGTTTTCTTCTTTCTTTAAAGGAGACATGAAAATAAGATGGCTTCCCTTTCCTCTTTCTGATCCCTGGGTTTTGCAGCATAAAGACATACAACCCTGGGGTTGTTGCAGTCATTTTGGGACCATGAGGTAGCCAACCTAACAGCCAACAGGCTGAGAATGGCAAAGAAAAAAGGAAAGCTTCTGGGAACTTGGTGCTATCCTTGAGCAGCTTCATCCAACAATCCTGGAATCCGCTTACCCTGAGAATATGTGTTCTAAGAGGCGATTAAGATTCTTAATTGTCTAAGACACTTGAAGTTAAATGCTCTGTTACTTGCAGCCAAAAAGATCTCAACAGACAGACCCACTAATGAGCTTCACCTGCCTACTGCCCGTGCCATTTCTAACAGGGGCAGAAGCACATCAGCAGCTGGGGCCCACCAGACAGTAGGGCCTAGCGAGGCTCCGTCTTGCTGCCCAAAAGACTAATAACTAACATGAGCCCCGGGCATGTCATTAAATAACTAGTTACCTTGAGAGCTGTTCCAATAATAACCCTGACATTTATTATGCACTTACTTCATGCCAGAAACTGTGCAAAGTGCTGTGAGTATGTCATTTCATTCCATCCTTAACATCACCCAGTGAGATAAGTATTATCTATGTGTTACACATTAGAAACTGAGACCCAGAGAAGCTAAGGAATGTGACCAAGTTTGCATAGCTAGAGAGTGGCAGGGGCAGAATGCTCACCCCAATCTGTCAGCCTCTCAAGACTTTCCTTCTTTCCAGGAGACCACGTTGTTTCATTTCGCTATGACTTATGATGCCCCGTGTGTCCGCACATTCACTGAAGTGCTTAACGATGCGAATAAAACGCATTCATCATTGTAATCCCTAATGGAGATAACAGAAATATTAGCAAAGGCTGAAGTGAAAACAGTTCAAGTGAGGCCTAATTTTTTACAAGGCCAAGGAATGATTTACTTTATCACAGCAAAGAATTTTATTTGACAAATGCATACTTTATCATCTCTGGTCTGCTGAAAATGTAAGTTTACATTTTTCCTAGCCATAAAATTAAAATAATTTTGGCTCCAAAAACTTAAAAAAAGAAACCCCCTTCCAGGTTCAAGCGTGGCCCTGGAAATGGAAAGGCTAAATGTGGAGCGTGAAGAAACCCCATTGCCGTTGGGCAGGGCAGACTGGAGTCACTAAGAGCCAGGTTCAAATCCTGATTCTTCCTCTTGCTGATGGTGTGATATTGGACAAGGACCCATCACTCCATTGAGTCTCTGCTTTCTGGTCTGTAAGAGGACAGTCACAACTGCCACTGCAGGCCTGGGACGAGGATTAAACCAGATGGTCTATGGAAATACCGTCTGGAAAGCAGACTTGCTAGAGAGGTTGCCTGTTATTATGTATACGCAGAAAGTGCCTAGCATGGTACCTGGTGCAGAGTAGCTACTCAGTAAACCTCTGATGCCTTCCCTCTACCTTCCCTCTCCCGTCCCTCAACCTCCACTGTCTTCAGGAGTGAGCCTCCGAAGACAAGCCAGACTAGGTCCCCTCTGTCCTCCGGTCGGGGAAGGAGGTGTGGGATGGGGTGTACATCTTGGTTCTCTCAGCTTTCTGTCAGCTTCGACGGCATCTTCCCTCCACCCTGACCCAAACACAGGGCAGCCAGCCAATCTGTTAGTGGGCCACCTGCCAATTTGGAAGACAAATCTGAGAAAGTGTCAGAGGATCGGGATAAGGGACAGAGCAGGGGGTGGGATGGGGTGAGAGGAAATGGTTAAGCTGGCTCAAGAGCCAAGGATCTTTGGGAAGCCAGGAGGAGACAATCCACCCCCCCCCAACCCCAAATTAGAAACAAATGAGGAGATTTCAAGGGAATCTAATCTGCTGATGGGAGAAGCAAAAGAGGGGCCTCAGCAGGAGATTGCCTATCCGTAACAAGGGGGCGTCTAGCAGGATCGGTGAGCCAAATCTGGGCTCCAGGTTGCACCAAGAAAAGCAGACAGAAAAGACCAACAGTTCACATGCTTGGAATCGTTGTAAGTTTTTGAAGTCCTGCCTCCCACAGTCTCATGTCAGCCCCAAGAAGCCGCTAGGCAGTCTTGGTTATCATTACATTTTATAGATTTGCAAAGTGAGGCTTCGAAACTGGCAATATGTTCTGGGTCACATAAGAGAGTGGTAGACACACTGAGAGATGAGTGTGTCCAGGGATTTCCTTTTTTTTTCCTTTAATTTTTTAATGCTCGTTTATTTTTGAGAGAGAGAGAGAGAACACACATGCACGAGTAGAGGAAGGGGCAGAGAGAGGGAGACACAGAATCCGAAGCAGGGTCCAGGCTCCAAGCTGTCAGCACAGAGCCCGACACAGGGCTCAAACCCATGAACCATGAAATCAGGACCTGAGCCGAAGTCGGATACTCAACCAACTGAGCCACCCAAGCGCCCCTGTCTGGTGATTTCCAAACAGAATCCAGGGCCCTGCAGCTGAGGTTGAGCCTCAGAATCGGTATTTCGTGAAGCTGCTCAGGTAATTCTGACAATCAGCCAGGTTTGGGAACCACTGACAGCATGTACCAAACTCATTGTGGATGAATAAACAGAGCCTGAAAAGGTGGAGGAATTTGCCCAAGGTCACACAGCTGGCCAGTGGTTCAGAGGAGGAGAGCTCAAGGCGGGAAGAGGACTGAACAGAGGAGGCGGCTCGGTGGCCCCACTTCCTCGGAGCTGATGGATGCTTCGGCCCGGGATCTCCGCTGGGGCTGTGGTCCAGTCAAAAGCTGCAGGATTCACTTCCACGTACAAGCCAGGGGCCACAAGGGGCCTTAGTGACTTCTGCCGGATGGCAGCGGGGTTGCTGGTGGGGAGGACTAAGACTTCAGAGGAAGGCAGAGAGAAACAAGAAAAACAAAGGCTCCTTATATGGAAGACCGGTTACTTTTGTTTTAATAAAGCCACTTGCATGCTATGATTTTATACAACTCGAGTTAGAATAAACGATTCTGAATTAAGCCTTTGTAAGGATATTTACTGGGTATATAAGGAACAATCTCACATACTAAAACACTTGAGACCAAAATAGAGGCAGCAAGGAAACATTTCCGTAGACACGGGTCTCTACTGTCACACACAAGCCATACCTGCCTTTGCTCACAGTTGTTGATGACGGTCAGTCCACACCCACGCTGTGGAGGGCACCAGGCAGGGCAGCAAACGCCCTACATTTATCTGAGGATTTCACTGTACTCTGATGTTGCCAAGGTCATGGGGAAGTGGACACTGTCACCTGCCATTAGCAGAATAAGTCGTACAATATTTCTGAAACGTGGTTTCGCAAAATTTATGAGAATATAAAATTGTTTTCAAAATACCCTTTAAGCCAGAATTCTACTTCTGGAAATTTAGTCCATGGATAATAATATAAAGGCAAATAGAGAAAGTTATACATAGGATGCTCAACAAAGCAATTTCCAGTAACAATGAAAACTTGGGGTAAAAACGAGTATCCATAGATAGAGGAATGATTACGTAAGTTATCATATTATACACTCAAAGACCAGCAAGCCATTAAAAATGATGACTTGTGTTGTGTTTATGTTTATGGATGTGGGAAAATACCTATGATAGTACTTAATGAAAAACATAAATTTCAAAGTGAGTTCTTTAACATAATGCAACTCATTATTAGTATAGCCTCTGGATTTGTGAACTGATGCACAGAGAGATCTAGAAGGTGGCTTTTCACCAAAATGTCAACAATAATAAGCAGGGAAGGGGTGATTGTAACCTTCTTTATTTTTCTCTATGTTAAGTATTTTACAGCATTTTAAATAATACTTAAAGTTCTATCTTCTATGAGTGGACTTGTGGTGTGAGGCAGGGATCCAGGTTTATACTTATTCCTCACTGCTGGCTGGTCCTCCTAATATTATTTGTTGAGTGTTATACCCTTTCTCCACTGACTTAAAAAGTCATCCAATGCTTATTCCTAAGAAATAGGAAGGTTATTCATTTTTTTAACTTTTTTTTAATTTATTTTTGAGAGACATAGAGACAGAGTATGAGGAGGGGAAGGGCAGAGAGAGAGGGAGGTACAGAATCTGAAGCAGCTCCAGGCTCTGAGCCGTCAGCACAGAGCCCGATGTGGGGCTCGAACTCACAGACCATGAGATCATGACCTGAGCCGAAGTCGGCTGCTTAACCAACTGAGCCACCCAGGCACCCCGGTTATTCATTTTTTAAAAATTATCATTGGTATACAATATTATAGTAGTTTCAGGTATACGAGATGGCAATTTGATATTTTTATTCACTACGAAACAATCACCATGACAAGCCTAGTTACTGTCGGTCACCATACAAAATTATTACAATATTATTGACTATATTTCCTATGCTGCACACACCATCCCCATGACTTAATTATTTTATAGCTGCAAGTTTGTACCTACCCATCTCTTTCACCTATTTCTCTCATCCCGTCACCCCCGTCCCCTCTGGCAACCACTAGCTTGTTCTCTGCATCTAAGAGTCTGCTTCCATTTTGTTTTGTTCATTTGTTTTGTTTTTTAGGTTCCACATAAAAGTGAAATCATATAGCATTTGTCTTTCTCCGTCTGACTTACTTCATTTAGCATAGGACCCTGTAGGTCTGTCACGAATGACAAGACCTCATCCTTTTTTACAGCTAATGTTCCACTGCATCTATGCATATATATATCACATTTTTATCCGTTCATCCATCGATGGAAGTTGGGTTGTTTCCAGATCTTGGGTGTTGTAAATTATGATGCAGTGAGCATAGGGGCACATATATCTTTTCAAATTAGTGTTTTTGTTTTCTTCAGAAAAATACCCAGAAGTGGAATTACTGAATTATATGCTAGTTCTATTTTTAATTTTTTGAGGAACCTCCATACTATTTTCCACCGTGGCCGTACCAATTTACATTCCCACCAACAGTGCATGAGTATTTTAGAATATCTATATAATCAGAAAAATGACAGGGATCTTTTCGTTTGGAGATTAAAATTTTTGAAGGAATTAGTCCTAGGCGATAAGAAACTCCAACCTGACTTAATGGAGATTGTAAATATTCATTCATTATTTTTAATGTATCTACACATGCAATTCGCTTATTGTTCAGTTATGAAATAAGTTTGTTCATTCATTTGAAATTTCTTAATTCACATACTGTGAATCAGCCACAGGGATACTAATAAGTACACTTAAGAAGTCAGGCTTCTGGGGTGTCTGGTTGGCTCAGCTGGAGGAGAATGTGACTCTCGATCTTGGGGTTGTGTGTTCAAGTCCCACATTAGGTGGAAAGAATATACATAAATTAATTAAAACAAAAAAGAAGAAGTCAGGCTTCTGAGCCCGGCAGACCTGGGTTTGCATCCCTGCTCCATCATTCCCCAACTGTACAACCTCCGACAAGTTATTAAACTGCACTAAGCCTCAGTTTCCCCGCCTGTCAGAAAGAATACAAATACCCACTGTATTGGTCACCCAGTGCTGTGAAGCAAATTGTCCCAAGGTTTAGTGGCTTAAAACAACATTAATGACTTACTATCTCTCCTAGTTTCTGTGGACTTTGGAGGCGCCTCAGCTGGGTGCTTCTATCACAGGGTCTCTGGTGAGACTGCAGTCAAGTGAGAAGCCAGAGGATTCACTTCCAAGCTGGCAAGGGGACGTTAATTGTTGGTGGGATGTCTTCTTTCAATGGCCTTTCCCACACGGCTGTTTGAGTGTCCTCATAGGATGGTGTCTCTCTTCCCTCAGAAGGAACAACTTGAGGGACCACGGTGGAGGCTGTAATGCCTGTTACATTCCATCATGTCTGCAGTATTCAATGGGTCACATGGGTTAGCCCTGATTCGGCACAGGAGGAGAGAACACAGAATGTGAATACCAGGAGGTGATGGTCATAGGGCCATCTTGAAAACCGATTACCACATACACCACTGAGAAGATGTTTACGAAGAGCTTGGTATGCCTGCACTGCATCCGTAATGAGCCACGGTGATGGTAAAGAGCAAATATAACTGTGCTTCACAAACGGGTCCCAGGACACTGAGCCTGGAGACATCGAGTGACTCAACTCATCACAAAGCCAGCTGTTTGTTGAGGCAGCAGAAGCAGGTTTTCTAACTTGCCTCCTCAGGGTCTCTGTTTCCACAGAGAAAATCCCAGCGGAGACCCAGAGGAGATGGACCACTTGCTAGAATGAAGCAGTCACCGGAGTTGAAGACGAACGGATATCACAGAAGGAAGAATGGGGAGGCAGTCAGAGGTTCTGAATGTCAGGCTGAGGCGGTCACTGTTCTTTCATGAAAAAGGCCATGGGGGAGCCACTGAGGAGCTTGGAACAAGAATAACTTAATCCAAACCCATGGGTCAAGTTCATTCGCACAGCTGTGTGCAGCAGATTGTGGGGGTCTCTGCAGGAAGCAGGCTGTTGGAGCCATCCAGGCATCAGGGGATGAGATATGGTGGCTAGGAATCCTATCCATGTGCCACCTTTGGATTCAGGTTAGTTAAGGACTGAGGTGGCTGGGTCACCAGGATTAGGTGACAGTGGCTCACTGAGCTGATCTGTGCATGATGCCGGTGATATCGGCCCCTCCGGCCCAACCGCTGGCCCTGAGCCTCACTTCAATCTACAGTGTGGGAGGCCCAGGAGCACTCAATACAACTTGGAAGCAGCACTTTAAAACAAATAGTCTGCCTTTCCTCTCATTTCCAGCTCTCCGGGGTGGAAAACTGATGCAATGAAGGACCAGACAGAACGGAATGTATGCAGTTATGAGCACGGCCCAAAGGCCCCAATCTACAGAAAGGCTCACTTCTCAGGACATTATAATGGTGTTGGGAGGGAGGGCGTCCAGGCCAGGCTGTCAGTTCAAGCCTCACCTCCCCTATCGGATCTGTCCCAACCACTCCCTCACGCCGTCACCTCATGGTTTACTTACACTCAGTGCCCCTCACACCGTCTACCAGCACAGCTTCTCTCCTGACACCAGGATGACATGACACCCTGGTAACCTGAGGGCAGAGACCGCATCCCTGGGCACTGCATGTCCCTAGGGCCCAGTGTGAACCCTAGGATTTTGCTTTCCAAATAAAAGTTTCACAAATAATTTTCTCTCCTAATTCCATCAGTTTTATACCCAGATACTAAGGTTTACAGTCACGAGGGTGGAAATCTGGACACCAAAGGGCTGAATTCACCCCACCCATGAGCTGACATTCACATCACAGATATAGTAGATTTATCACCCATTTTCCAGGACAGTAAAACGCCTTGTTCTAACAAAATGGCGTGGCAATTTTCTTTACGAGGGAAGCAAAGTGAGTTGAGAAAGAAACATTTTGTTTTTCCAATTGGCACAACAATTCTATATGGGTTAGAAGTGGCTCTGTCTATACCTAGGTTTTATTGGGCAGGTACAACTTAAAAACTGGATTGGAATGGCTTTAGATGGGGCACCTCAGCTTGATACCCACTCCCTATTGTCATTTGTTCTTAATTGCTTTTTATCCATTTATTTACCTATGTAGCCCCTGATGCCCACAAATTTGCAGCCCTGCAATGTGACATAACAGTTCATAAAGCAATCTCTTCTGTGGGAAGCAGATGTTTGCAAGGTTCTTTCTTGAGTTGGACTGAAATCTTTCTATAGCTTCTGCCTACCTATCCTACTTCTGAGGTCCTCTAGGTTCTACAGTAGAAGATTAATCTTTTTCTAAAGCACGGTCTTTCACCTATTTAGAGACTTAGATCGGAGTCTCTCTGAGGCCTTCTCTTTTCCATATTAAGCATACTGTCTTCCTTCAACTGTTTCACAGGACACTGGATCCCCTCATTCACTATCAGAATATGCCCTATCATCCTCTAAAGAGGGATACTGGCAAGGGAGAAAATACTGCAGGCCTGGTCTAATCCCTTGCAATTCGAAGTGTAGTCCTAAAGCCCATAGCATTAAGTGTCACTTGGGTCTTGTCGTAAATGCAGAAACTCGAAATGCCCAGCCCGGGATCTACTGAACCAAGATCCTCCAGGTGATGTGTGCACACAAACCACCCGCGAGAACGGACTCTCTTGGCATTAATGTAGCCTAAGATTACATTAGCTTTTGAAGGTAATTACATCCCACAGTTGACTCTGATTCCTGTTATCTGAAATCCTTATTTTACCACACGCACTGCTAAGCCACATCTTCTTAGTTTGATTGAAGCACCTTACATTTTGATGAGTTATACATGTGCCTGGACTAAGATCTTGAGGACAAAACACAGATCATGTTCATCCCTGTCTTTGGTGCCAAGCAAAGGCCCCAGGGTGTAACAGGTGCTTATGTAAGAATTAAGAAAAGAAGAATAAACCAACAGTAGCTGAAATGAGAAAGGAAACACAGTTATGCTGTTAAAACAGTTTGTGGCATGGCTGGATCTGGGGCTCGGCTTCATGGACTGGGACCCTCCCACTTGTCACCTCGCTCCCCTGGCATCAGCTCTGTACCTGTGCAGCCCCTCCCTCTGTGTTCTCAAGATGGCTGCCATCACAGCTCAGAGCCATAGCCTTGCTCGTTCAAGTCCAGTGGGGAAAGAATAATCTGGAAACTTCAGGGGATGGAAACTTTTTTCTTTTCTTTTCTCTTTTTTTAGAAACCTCAGCAAATGTCCCCTCCGGTTTCATTAGCTTCCATGGAGTTATCCACTCATATCTGAGCCAATCCCTGAGGCCAGGAGAAATTAATATCCTAATGGGTTCAAGCCAGTGAGGATCTACTCCTAGAGCTGTGAGTGGCTGAAAATGGAGAAGGGCTCCACCAGGCAACCAGGGAATATTGTGGGAGGTGTGGTGGCGTGGATGCTGGGGAGGCGGTGAACAGATGTCTACCACAATGCTCACTAGGTCTGCATTTCCATGGCCTTTGAGTCTTGCAATGGTTTTCCAGGATGGCCAACATTACAGCAATCACTAGCCTGGGCGATGGCCAGATAACTTTCCTATTTTTAAATTTGACACACAAATTATTATGCTCCATCACATTGTTTCAGCAATCGACTTTAAAGGGCCCTGGCTTACCTCCTCCTGGAATAATAAAGCGGTCACAGGAGTTCTTTGGGCCACTCCAAAAACCACTCCAGAGCGGTTTGCCACACATAATAGAGGGTGCACTTGAAAGGCAGCATCCAATGACCAGTTCTGGCTGAAAACTTTTGTGTTTTTTGAAAGTTCAATAAGCAGCAGAAGTGACCACAATGCGTTTGAAACTTTATAGCATGTGTCTTCAGGAGACGAAGTGCCTAAAACTAGATGGAAAGACTTGTAATTTTTTAAATTAAAAACTGTAGACAGGAGAGGTAACGGTCAAAGTAAAATAAGCATGAATCCTACGTTTTTCTTTCAAAAATAAAACCCGAGGTATGGGGAAAATTGTAATATGGAATTCAGAAATCTGCTTTGGCCATAGGCTGCATTGTATGTTTGCTGTGCCTGCTCTCCTTGGGCCAAAAGGCTCTCAATGAGAGTCAAGCTTAGCTGGGAAAGATATAAAACCAATGGGGCCAAATGCACAGGGTGGGGCAGGGGGCACACGTTCTGTCCTCACCTCGGTGATCAGAGGGCAAACCTAACCACCACTAGCCTCTTTAGACGACACTAGTGGTCTAGGTGGTCAGTGTGAGAAGGTGGAGGGACCAGCAGTGGACAGCACTACTTCTCAAGGATACTCAGGCCTGGCCAACTCCCAGGAAGGAGGTCAGCTGTGTGATCTGCATAAATGGAAGGCAGCCGAAATCGGTACCCAGCCTCGTCCATCTTGTCTCAGAAATGGTCTGTGCGGATCCTGGCTCTACCACTTCCTCACGGAGTGGGTTGGTGTGATCACTCCCTCTCAGCTTTGGTGTCCTCGTGTGTAAAATGAGGACCATGATACTCATGTTGTAGACTGATGTGAGGGGGGAAAAAAAAAAAGCTCATGTGACAAGTGCCTGAAAATGTCCAGGACAAAGCAACCCTACAAAAACCATTCTCCCTCCTGCCCCTGCTCAGCCCCATTTGGTGCCCTAACTTTATAAACACACAACTAAAGTGCTTTAGGGTGATCGCAGACCTTTTGTAACTTCTGTCTCTGCTAGAATGCCTGTAGCACTCAGCTTGTACAATCATATGTATTTTTCAAGTCATACCTTTCAGTGCCACAGTAATTGGATTAGGAAAAAAACTGAAAATCTTCCAGTTTCAGCACAGATATAAAACAACACAGAATGACCCCAGGAGCATGCCTTCGTCTCTTACTGAATGTACCATCTTGGGCAAGTTTAGTTTAATAGTAGATTTAATCACAGCTTTTACAATAGCAGCGACAACAAACATTTTTCCTATTAGACTGTAAGATCCTTGAGAGTTGAGCTCTCTTTCATTCAAACTTCTATTCTGAGGAATACAGGGAGAATACAGTCTCCATTCGAGCCTGGCCAGCAGGGTAGGAGATGCTGGAAGGAGGGATAAAATGAAATACCTTGAAGGGCTTAATGCCTTGCAAGGCGGAAAGGGCTGCTTAATTGCTAGAAAATAAAAAAATAAAGAAATCACAGCTGAGAAAACTTGGACTTGCTGCCTGAGGACTACAAACGTCACAAGTTTTTAAATTTCTTCAACTTCAAATCACTCTTGAAAAAGGGTCACCTTGGCCTTGAGACAGATTGCCAACTGGGTCTAGCTTTGATTCCATGACCTCTGGCAAGTTCCTTTTTCTCTCCAAACTTCAGTTCCCTTACAGCTGTAAAATCAGGTGTCCAAGACTTCTGTGTGTACTTGTGGGAAGTCTCCCCCGAGAAAGGCACCCTGCTAGGCACTCCCGGGACGCATGAAATAGAAGAGACCTGAACTATCCTTCCATAGACTCATGGCTTAGTAAGTAACAAAACGCAATGACACAAATGACTGTGATTCGAGGCGGGAAGGGGTAACGGCCATCCGAGAGGTGCTCACGCAGAACGTGCACCATGTAGATGAGGGCCAGCTTTGTGGCGGGGCGGCATTCGTGCCTGTTTCCATGTGGCGATACGAAGCACCCACTATGCCAGGCACTGTGCCTCAGTACGAAAAACACCACGCAACTGGGACTGAGAGAAACGGAGCCACGCCCTTACCGTGCCTGAGGCTGGCTGACAGGAGGCAGACATTTGGAGCTGGACGGAGGCCAGGCAGGGGGCCTGGACCCAAGACAGGAGGGCAGGGCCTCCGGAAGCACACAGGAGAGAGAGCCCACGCTCGGCCTGTGCACCAGCGGGCAGGGCACAGTCCAACGGCAGGAGGAAAGGCAGACGGATGGAGGTTGCAGCCCCTTGCGTGCCAGGCTGCAGGCCTGGACTTGAATCCGTCCAACAGAACAACGTAACAATTCAAGGTGACGGAACGCTTAGGAAACATGACATGATCGCCCATCCTGTATCCAAACACACTGTTTACTGTCACTAAAAGGAAAATGGCTGAAAGAAAATACCCCACAGAAAGTAATTGAAATAAGTTTATTTGCAGGAGAAGAACATCTGAACATCAGGTACAGTCTGACCCACAATGATCCAACAACACTGTGACTCCCTCTGGGAGGGCTCTTGCGCAGTCCGCTGGACCACGTCCATGTGCGGCACCAGCTGGACAGTTCCCCAAATTCATAAAGCCATCTAACCTGAGTAGTACACAATACACCATGACCATGATACATAATAAAAATACAATATCAAATACTCACTACTTTGTGAGCTATAGCTACTATATAAACAATTTAGGCCCTTTTTTAAAAAATGAAAAAAAATATATCTATTACAGCTTTATTTCAAGCATTTTCAGTTGGATACAACTTTAGATATTTTCACTCATAAGAGATAGCAAAAGAATGCCTTTTGAAGTATCTGTAGATAAAATATGTTACTTGTTTAAATGTTTGCACTCTGTGCGTACTTTGCCAGGTAGGAATTCAGATAAGAGAATGAAACTGTGCTGTGGCCAAATCCTGGCTGCTGATCAAGACTCAAGTAGTTTTCAGATTTGTCTAAAAAAGTTTACACCAGGTGAGAAAGAAGGGAGAGCGTAAAGAGAACGGACATTATTCTTTTTCAGTGAAGCAGTCTAATTCCACAGAAGGGGCTTTTCCATTTTGAATTCCAAGTGTCTTGTCCAGAAGTGGAATTCCCTCCAGGCCAGGGAGCGGCCTGAGGCTGACTGAGGGAGCGGAGAGGAAAGTGTTAACTGAACAGACAGAGACGGCCATGGACAACACAGGCTTCCGGAGGTGCCGGCCCACACAGAGGCGAGGGGCAGCCAGGACCACGGGTACGAAAGCGAGCTGCGCTCACTGAACTGCACACATCGAGCTCCTAGGAGGGTTAACGGTTCTTGACAGGGGCTCCTGGTTGTAGTTTACAATATCTGCCTTCACCACTCTCTGTCATAAAAGAAAACAGAGTTATTATCAGGACATCAGAACATTTAGAAAGAGCTCCGTAAAGTATATTTTTATTCTCTGAACTCTGGTGAGCTCCTGACGACAGACAGCATAAATGAAGCCGGAGCAGATATTAGAATCAGTCAGAGAACAAACTCACGTAGAGCTGAGATGTCGGGGAGAGCGGGATTTGGGGTTTTTTGTTTGTTTGTTTTTTGTATTTTAAAGATGAAATATTAATTCCCTCACTGAGTCTTCCCTGGTTTTGTGACATTAACTTGAGATCACCAAAAGTCTATAAAAAATTGACAAATCAATACGAAAAATTAAACGCTGGTTAAAATTTAAGGCAAAGGAATTAAAATTAATCATTCAGCATATTTTAACTCATAGGTAAGACCTCATAATTTCAAAGTAAGAAGTCATTATTTATCAATATTTAAATAGACCGTTATTCCCAGTCATACATTTTCAGAATATTTGCAGCAATTTGTGAGTTAGTAAGAAAATGTGTAAATGTTAAATAGGAGTCACATATAAAGGAGAAATGTTCTGAGCAACCCAATTTTTAAAACTTTCCTCCCAAATCCCTAACTTACTTCCAAAGAGCTCGCTATTGGGTTATGAATAATGATTCCAACAAAATACAGAAAGAAAAATTTAGAAGATTACCTCATTTTCATGTTTTTAAAATAATTTAAACCAACAGACACTTTTAACTCTTCTTTCCATCCCTCTAACCCACACTTCAAGCAATATCTTCAATGATGAATTTAGCAATTATGCCCTAGGTAATAATTTAAATTAAAACAGCTCATTTACTGTTCTTGACTCTATTACTAAGTCTGCACACACAAGCAGACAAAGAAAGGTAATTCAAGGCAAGTTTTAAAAATACTGTTTTGATTACCATGCTATTTCAGGAAAAAATGGGAAGGAATGAATAATGAAATAACTGTCTTAATTCTCCACTTCACTGCACATGTAATAAACACAACTATAAAGAAAAATATGTTTGAAAGTAACTGAAATGTTATTTTAATTTGTTCCAATTCCTTGTTTAGTTTGTCAGTCTCCTGGCAAAGAATCAATTTTTCAAAGTTCTAAAACAGAACTTCCACGATATTAATTCTCAATAATGTACAATAATCACTTGAACTTCAGAATAAAGAATAAGACAGCATTCACTAGTCCTCCCGCCCTCCTCCCCCAAGTTGCAATCATTCGCCCGTTAATACCTGCACTACTGTACTGAACAGATTCTACTCTGAGCAGAGTTGGTACGTTGATTATCTTCTTCCGGGTACTTCACTATTTCTGCCCTGACAATATGCTGTCAATTCCGTATGACATAAACATGATGAAGAAGAAAGAAAAAAGAAAAAAAGAGAGAAAGAAAGAAAAAAAAATGGAAACTCTGTTCAATGACGATAATAGAAGGGAGCATCGAAGGAGAAAAAGAAACACACACAAGTTAAACATGTCACAAAAGAAACAGCAGAACATATGCAAATAAAAGGAAAGAAAATGAACAAAGATCCATGAAACATTATTCTTTGCAATTCTATTTAGTTACTGAAAGAGACATGGCTCCTGAACCTCCCAGACAAGTTGTGAGTTCTACTTTCAGTATCACAATTACACATAATATATGTGGTGCCCAGAATTCCAAAGGACAACAAAGAATTATAGGGTTTTTCTATGCTTAAGTGCAGTGAAAATACTTAATTCCATCTCCTTCAACATTACTGAAGATCCCTCTATGTGCTGGTCACCCTGTACTGGGAAAGCGCAGGGGAATTCCACAGGCTCTGTTCACAAGGTGCTCTGGACTTAATGGTAGGAGAAACATGGACACAGCTAATTGCCAGACAAGATAAGTGCTTTACTAGTGGACTTATAATACGTCGTGGGAACACAGGGGAAGGATTAATTAATTTTCTTTAATTGTGGGGAGAGGATGCATAAATCCGAGGAAGTCATGTGTCACTTACGATCTTTACATTTAATAATATCTGTTACTTGTCAAAGACTTTGTTTAGATGCCATTCCCTCATCCCATACAACCCTTACCTTCATGCTTCCAAATGCCATACAGAAAGAAACAAGTTCAAAACATATTTTTCTATCATTTAAAAAAAAGTCCTGACATTCAATATTTAAGCACAAGAGCTGTTGTTTCAAATATCTAAGAATTTGCTTAAATAAAAAAGCAGAACAGGTTTGTTCAGTTTTGATCGCTAAGAGACCTTGAAGATGAGAAGAGCACAATGACAAGCAGGTATGATAAAGATAACATGCTCCCCTCAAGTGTTTTAGACTGGAAATTATCCTCACTTTTTTTATGATTTCAGGTATCTGATTTCAGAAAATCTCTCTGCATAATAGTATCTATTACACACATTGAAAAGCGTGTTAATCTGGGCAGGTGTCTGTGATAACATTTATAGAGACTGGACAAACAACTGAAAGTAAATGAAGAGGATCCGCTGGTGTGTTAGCCTGGGTCGGGCTCTGCTCTAGTTCTCCAGCAAGCGGATTAACTTCTGTTCTGGACAAGACTCATGATTTACTAGGCATTCAGCCTGATGCTATCAACAGAAGCATTACCAACTGCCACATGAGGTATTAACGTTGAACACCGTTATCTGACCTCCTCAAACCTAACTGTTTCAGGCCAAACTATGGGTTACAATAAAGAAAAGGGATTCTCATAATCAGTAAGCAACTCATTAATCCTCCGCAATGTTGGTTTAAATTCTATCCTATAAACACAACCAGTTACTGACCTGTGGTCAAAACATTTCGGTTGAAGTATTAACTAACATAAATGATTTGGATTTTCACCATTAATTTTCATCAAATTGATGAAGAACTAACAAGACAGTATCTTTCTCAGAGGCAGTGGCTCCCTGACATAAAGCTTTATATGAAGTTTCTAAACTGGAAGTCAGACCAAGGCTCTGCAGATTCAAAACTTTGCTTTCTACGAGGAGAAAAACACAATTTCCACGCCATAAACTTTGTGGCAGGTGATTTCATAGTAGTCAGCCTGTTTACAGGCTACTCACTGATGTTTTCGGAGAAAACATTACCTACAAACACCAACTTCTACTTGTGGAGCCGCAAAGTACACTCCACTGTCTATTCTGTCAGTCAATGAAGTCAAAATAAAGAAGTGGCCCTAAGGGGAAAGAATAACACCAGCTTAACCCTTATTTGTCGAACAGTATTTGTGAGTGGATACTGGAAACGAAGTGGCAGCGAAGCAAGAAAGCAACCTAGGAGCTGGGGTCGATACGGTGTAAGGAGGAGAGACAGACTCTTGGGAAGGCGCTAAAGATAAATTTGACCAATTCTGTAATTGTGTCTTAATCCAGACAGTGGCAACACATTTACTATTATGAACGTCATAGTTTGGCATGCCCGGGATATGGAGTAAACATACCCTGAAGACTAAGCCACTTGTCACCATCACTCATTCAAAGCCAATTACTATTGTAGATATTGAAGACAGTCAGATAAATAACACATAATCTCTGTTTTTGAGAGTGTAAGAGTCTAGCATGGAATACAGGTATGTAAACCATTAAAGAATATCACAATGGATATACATTCAAAGTGCAAGAAAATTAGAGATTATGATTTAAAGCATGGATACTGCATTTTTTAAAGCATGGTACTTTGCACACTGTAGGAATTTAAAGGTAACTACTTTTCTTTTTCTTCCATACAATGTGTCATCAGATGCTGCCAGTAACTTTCATAACTTTGGTGCAAGTTACTTTACCACTTTGGTGTTCACACCCTTCTGGTCTATAAAACACAAGGTTTATATACATGGTCTCTAAATCCCACCTTTAGATCTAGAAACTATAGGAAAAAGTAACTTTAAAAGGTGAGGAGAGAAAGAAAAATATGGGATATGATATGGAAATCATTAGGCAATGTTCAGTATCTGAGAATTAGAGTAGTACGTACCAAGTGAGTATATATGTTCTTCGCAGAAGACAAGGATGTTCAGGATAAGCAGTTTTTGTAAACACGTTGAAAAAAACCGATAAATATTAACCTGTAGGTTAAGAAGAATCTAAGTTCCGGGCACCTGGATGGCTCGGTTGAGCATCCAACTTCAGCTCAGGTCATGATCTCACAGGGTTTGTGAGTTTGAGCTCGGCATCCGGCTCTGTGCTGACAGCTCGGAGCCTGCTTCAGATTCTGTGTCTCCCTCTCTCTCTGCCCCTCCCCTGCTCGTACTCTGTCTCTCTGTCTCTCTCTCTCTCTCTGCAAAGTATAAATAAATGTTAAAAAAATTTTAAAAAATTAATTAAAAAAAAAAGAAGAAGTATCTAAGTTCCTCATGGCTCCTTAAGGAAGGTCAGTATTTGGATAAAGCTGAAGAGAGGGACCCTAGGATCAGGGGTCAAATAGTGCTTGAGCTGTACAGTCATGTGCTAACCTAACTAAAGTCTTGAGCATGCTTACTACATCCCAGGCCCTATGCTAGATAAGTTCATATGTAGTATGAAAATATCCAGAGGAGACATAAGGAATATATATATTTTTAGCAAGTTTAGTATCTCAGACATGAGAGAAATTTTTGTTTTAAAGAAACTAATGCTTACCAAGTTCGAACCAAACAGAAATACAACAGTTTATTAACTGGCAAGTGAAAATGTCAAGGCTTAAACATGTATTAAGAACTCTTAACACCAAGTATATATGGCAAGACCTCCTTGCAATTCAGACTGAAAGAGGGAACACACAAGACGCATTTTCTTCCTAGATGATCTGATGCATTACTGAAAAGCTGAATGCTGTACTTTTTAGGGAACAGCAATTGGAAATTCATTTTTCTCCCTAAAGGCCTGACTACTTTGTAAACAAACCGAAAACTTAAACAATATGGGAAATGAGGACATTTGTTAACAACTAGTCCCAACTTTTATATGATGTTAGAGAAGAATATTTGGTGGGGGGGACAGGGAGAGAGAACAGATAAAGGATACAAACACAGCTACTACTTAAATCAGGGAGTGTGGAAAAGGTTTCTAGAGTGCACGTAAGTGTCTAAACAGCTGTCTGTCCCCGCTTATTCTGGGATCTCCTTAAGGACACAGACTTTACCGTATTCCTCTCTGTATCCCCAGATTGTGCTGTGGTCCCTGGCATGAAGGAGGCTGTCAAACAATGTCTACTGTATTAATGAACTGTGTGCCCTTTCTTTCCTCCCTTTTCCCCTTTCCCTTCCTTGCAAAGCTTGCAAAATGTGCTGATAACTCATTTTATAGAACTCCTTGAGAGGAACAATAGAGGTTAGAACTAAAATAGCAGAATCTCTTTAAATAATCACTGAATGGAACTAACACTCTAACCTGATTATGAATACATATTATATGTGTCACAACCTGAATTACTATAGTATCAATATCCATGTGGCTGGTGAGTCTACCATCTAGCTCCTTCTCCATAAAATAACACAAAACACTATCAAATGTTATACTAAATTCCTTCAAGAATCTTTCAAATGGCATAAAAACCATAGAAAACTAGTGTGCATGGGCTCTCCTTCCCTGCTTGCTTCTCTGCCCCACCTCTCTCTCTCTCTCCCTCCCTCACCAGTTAGAATGGCCATCATCAAGAAGAAAGAGAGAAATGTGGGTGAGGGTGTGGAGAAATGGGAACCGTTCTGCACTACTGGTGGGAATGTAAATTGGTGTAGTTACTATGAAAGACAGTATGGTGGTTCCCCCCAAAATTAAAACAGAGCTACCATACATATGAGTTAGTAATTTCACTTCTAGGTATTTAGCCAAAGAAAAATACTAGTTTGAAAAGGTATATGCACCCCATGTTCGCTTATTTACGATAAGCCAAAATATTCAAACAACCCAGGTGTCCATTAATAGATGAAAGAATAAAAAAATGTAGTGTATATATATGTATATGTATACAAATATATACACAATGAAGTGTTATTAAGCCATGAAAAAGGAAGATACTCTCTCATTTGCGACAACAAGGATATCCCTTGAGCCCATTATGCTAGATGAGAGATGTCAGACAGACAAGCACTATGTGGAATCACTTATGTGGGAAATTTTAAAAAGTCAGAGAACAAAATAGTAGTTGCCAGGGGATAGGGGATGGGGAGGACAGAAGAGATGTTGTGTAAGGGTACAAACTTACAACAAGTAGTAAATGAGCTCTAGAGATGAAAGACGCAGTGCCGTGAGGATACGCAACAGGTGGAGGACTATAATCATGAAATTCGTTCAGACACTAGAACTTAATTATTTCAACTACTGAAAAGAAAGGATAATGATATAATGTGACAGAGGAGTTAATTATCTCTACAATTGCAATCAGATTACAATATACAAATGTATCAAATTAATGTGTCATACACCTTAAGTTTATCCAATGTTATATATAAAATAGATATCAATTTAAAAAAAAGAAATAACTGTGAACACAGCTTGCTGGTAGGTTCTTAGAAATCTCTTTTTAAAAAATGAACTTTCAAAAATGTTTCCACTGAGAAACATTCATTGTGAAATCGTTAATGTAATTGGCAAAGGCACCGAATTTGTCAGATTCAGGAAAGAAAAATGAGGCTTCCCTACACAAAGGATTCTGACAAGCATAATAAAGGAGGGCTATAGTAGCTTGGATTCATTTTCAAAGGAATGAATTCAAAGTAAACGCCACCAACAAACTGAAGACTTAAATGTCATCGCATAATAAACAAGATGACAGGATGCACTAAAAACAAGGTAAGGTATACAGGAAGTGAGAAAGCTGTGTACTTTACACATCTGGATACCTCTTTAGTTAAAATACGCCTAGATTGCTTCGGATTCTGTGTCCCCCCCCCCCCCGTCTCTGCCCCTCCCCCACTCGGTCTCTCTCTCTCTCTCTCTCTCTCTCTCTCTCAAAAATAAACAAACATTTAAAAAAAATTTTTTTAAATATGCCTAGATGTTAAGTCCATCTCTAAAGTCAAAATAGTATCTCTCTGGCTCTGGTGACTAAGAGTGAGCTAAGAACCTTAATAAAGCCTCCCTAAAATTTTGCCTTCAAAAGTATCCAAGTTAGTCCATCTCTTTGGAGTTTTTCTTGAACCTGAGCACTGTTGGGAAGATCAGGCAGTACAGAGAATTCTCTTCCAGAGTGGCTGCCTGTAAGGTATCAGCACACCTTCCACTCACTCTAGAGAGGGCCCACCAATCACCAGGGCTCCCCTGTGTCCATTCCCTTGGGAGAGAAATTTCAAAGTAATCTTGGACTTCCCTCTTTCATCCGGTCATTCCACAAGCCCTGTTAATTCTGCTCTCTACATCCATTATTTTCCTTCCTCTCTGATTCTGGTCCTTATCACAGGAAGGCAGTAGAGTCTCCTCGCTTCAATCTCTCTCCCTACCAACCACACACACTCTCACATGCACATGCGTGTGTGCACGCAGCCATTCCATTAATCCTACCTAAAAACTGCTTTCATTTTATTTCCCTCCTTTAAAAAATGATTTCCCACTATCCACATGTTAAATAAAATTTATCAACTTGGCATTCATAAATCTCCATAATCTTTTTTCAAATCCCTTTCACTCTACAATGCAATGGTCATTTATTTTAACCAAACTACTCTTCTGCTTCCAAAATATAACCTAAGCTTTTCAGCTTGCTCATACCAATTTTTCTTTGAGCCATTTTCTTCTTCCCACTTCAAACTGCCCAGCATATCTTCCCCCAATAGAGTAGTGTCATTCTCAAATGACCCTGAGTTCAAATCCTACCACCACCACTGCCTAACCATAGGTCAGTGGATCAAGTTACTCAGCCTCTCAAGAGTTTCTGTATCTTGACCATAATATGATGAAATACCACCTGCCCCACAGAGTTAAGAAGCAGGTCAAATGAGGTAACACAGTGCCTGGAACATAATAATAATTTTCTTCACTTAAGGGAGAAACTAAACTCCTTTAAATCTTCTTTAGACTCACCACTATACCATGTATGTATGATCAATAAATCATTATGATTGTTTGATAATCACTCATGAACTCTCTAATTAACCAGAGACAAATATCTTTTAAAAAGAGAAGCTAAGGGCACCTGGGTGGCTCAGTCAGTTAAGCATCGAACTCTTCATCTCGGGTTAGGTCATGATCTCTTGGTTCGTGAGATCAAGCCCCACCTCAGGCTCCTCGCTGACAGGGCAGAGCCTGTTTGGGATTCTCTCTCTCTCTCTCTCTCTCTCTTTCTGCCCCTCCCCCACACGTGCATGTATGCACACGCACACACTCACTTGCACGTGCTCTCTCTCAAAATAAATAAATAACTTAAAAAACAAAAATGAGAAGCTAAAAAGCAGAGGAATCACTCGACCTCTGGAGCCTGCCAAGTTCTGTGCAATCAAGCAAATCATGGCGATTGCTCTTTCTCGTAGCCATCCTCCTAGGTAGGCCAAAGCCAAGCAAAGTTGACCTTGGAACAACACAGGTTTGAAATGCATCAGTCCAATTACATGTAGATTTTTTTGATAAATACAGTACTATAAATGAATTTCCTCTTATGATTTTCTTAATAACATTTTCTTTTCTCTAGCTTACCTTATCAAAGGAATATAGTATATAACACATATAACGCACAATCAACTGGTTATGTTATCAGTAAGGCTTCCAGTCAACATTAGGCTATTAGTAGTTAAGTTTTCGAAATATCAAAAGTTACACGTGGATTTTCGACTCTGTGGCTTGGGGGGAGGTTATCAGTGCCCCTAGCTCCCATGTTGTTCAACTATTGTTGAACAGTTGTATAACTATTTTTATATGTCTGAGAGCGATTTACATGGCATAAAATATCTTAACACTCTGCCTGACCATAATAAATGATAAAATAAATGCCTTGAAAAATAAGAAATAATAGATTTCCAGAGTTTCAAATATTGTAATCAAATCCTAGAAACAGTCACATCAGCATGACAATTTTCAATTGATATTTGCTCTGTTTTAAAACACACACACACACACACACACACACACACACACACACACACACACACACACAGAGTGACCATAAAAATAAGACACAGAACACTGAAAGAATTAAAGAAAAAATATAAAAATGGGAAAAGACAATTATACCCTTTTAGCTGTATGGGGTAGGGACAGAATGGAGAGGACTGAGGAAAAATGTAATTTGTTTGCTGCCTCCTCAGCAAATCAAAAGCTTAACTTTATATGATAGGCTCTTTCATTCTATCGAACATGCGAATTGTGTACTATTATGGTGGCATTTTAAAAGCTTGATTGTTGGTATTCACATTTGTTTCTTAGTCTAAGAATTGTGTAGAAATAGTGAAAGAATTCAGAAATTCTCAATAATATCGTTAAGTTGCATATTAAATTAATGATTAAATAACATCAAGAATTAATATCATTACAAGGGGGATGTTTTAGAAAAGAACAGAGAACACAGACATAAAGAAAACAAAATGTTTTACCAAAGCAAACATGGAGGATGCCAAATAGAGTAAATGCTGAGATTGAATTTTGATAAATCTCTGGGATTTTATATGAAATATAAAAAGAATATTGTAGTACAGTGATCCTGGTAGAAGTTAAATAAGGAAGTACAAAACAATATGGTCAGCATCTTAACCCATTATTTAACAACTGAGGAAATTTATAATATACTAATCTCAACTTTAGGACAAAACGGAGTTTCAAGGGCATCATAATTTGGCAAAATTATTAACATCCTCCACCTTCTCCAATAAACACTGATTCATACACACGATTCAAGCTAAGGCTATTACGGATATGTACATAGAATGCATAAATGTGAAAGGAGTCAGTGATGAAAATTAATGTCTTTTAGAAAATAAATTGTTTTTTAAAAATATAAAGTTCAAATATAATCACCTGTGACTGTTCTATTTCTGCTTTATTTAACTTGATTCCAAGGATTTCAGCAGCAACCTTCTGAAAACACAGGAAGACCTACATAACAAAAGTAAGTTTAAATGATTTAAAACAGGCATGCTTAAGTTAAAGCATAACTTCAAATAAACTTCAAATAAACTGAATTTTCTAAAAAATGATAAACACCAAGAATTGCAGAATTATGATGTACCAGTTTATTCCAGAAATAGCTTTGTCAAATACACTAACGTTTTAAGAGTAATAATTTTTTTAAAATATTGCACCAATAATTTGAAAATCATGCAATTCACTAAATTGATATAGACATTTATCCCTGAAAATTTACGTTTTTTTAATTTTAACATAAGACAATTAATTATAGATACATTAAAAATAAAACAAACAAACAAACAAAAAAAACCTACTAGTATAACGAACTACTAGAAGTCCTGGAGAAAATGAAGGTAAATTAGTCTGTACTTCAGTGCCTAGGTTTTTCACTGACAATTCTATATCAGATAGTTTTTTGGTCTGGGTTTAGCCTATCTCAAAAGGTCTTACTTTCCAACCCTTTACTAATCTTTGTGGCTCTCATCAATTTCAACAAATCCTCCATATAGCCTGAGCAAAACAACTTAGTAATGTTTACTGCATTTTATCAGTTCACTAAAGGAGCAGTAAACTCTGTTATCATTAAACAGAAAACAACAATACTTTTCTATAAACAGCCTTTCATACATACGTGGCTTACACTAGGCCCACTATGATTCCTAGGGCTCCAATCCAGACATTGACTATAATGTATAACTTGTCTTTGCATCATAAGTGTCTTATCATATTCTTACTTCCACTTATCTCATGACTACTTAATAAATATTTATTGCAATGAATTTAATTTTGATTTCTAAAAAAAAGAGAGACACATATACCCAAAAGGCACATGTTGTTTGTATGCTAAAAAGCATTGCACATTATAGTCTGATGGTCAACAGTCAAGAAAAATAAGCAAGCTGGTATGGTGGAATGGAGATAAAGAGAGGGACTGTGAAAGAAAATGAGAAAAGAGATTAAGGCAATACAAGTCATAAGATCTGGTAGGCTGTGGAAGGACTTTGGCTTTTACTCTGAGTTAAATGGAAGCCACGGGAAGGTGGCCTATGTGACTTGTTTTAACGGGGTCAATCTGATGGTCGTATTGAGTATTCTCACCGTAGAAGATAAAGTGTACAAAAAGAGAAGCCAGCAAGGACACTGATGTAAGAGATGATGGCAGCCTGAAACGAAGTGATAGCATGGAGAGGGCAAAAAATAGTCACCAGATTCTGCACATAACACGCAAGTAGAGCCAACAGGAGTTGGCAATAGACAGGTGTGGGGTATAAAAGAAAGACAGTAAGACCGATTCTCAAATTTTTTCGGCCTTAGCAACTAGTAGATCTGTCATTTACAAGTCAGAACAGTCCCAACTGGTAAGGACATTAATGGCTTCGCTTGAATTTAAACCAGCTCCCAAGAGGAAAAAAATCTGTCTCCTCATTAGCTTTTTCAGTGAGATAGCATATCCCACATTTTAGAACAAGTAGGGGTGCCTTACTTCAATAAAAATAGCATTTAATGTATAATTGTGTGAAGGGTTTATGGATAAAGCTGTACTTCTGTCACACCGTGGCAGTACCGTCTGCTTAATATTAAACAGCTTGTTATTTAAATATTGGATCAAAATCGCTGGCTTCAAAATGTAGTCATTAATAAACTAACTTTCTATGCACCTGTGTAGGAGAATCAAAGTCCTGTATACTTTCTTTGCCTTGTTCCTGTTCTCAGGGTGACAACTGCCACACAGTTACCAGGAGATACAATTCTAGTTCTTAAAATCGAATTAGCCTAGATTTCTGAGAGGTGATATCTGGAAGAGAGATGACATCTTCTCTCACTTAATACATAACCATCTTTGATTACCAGCTAAGATATGAAATCACTGTAGTCTAAGTAGTCAATAAATGAAGGCTTGTTTCAGGCTTTAAAAAAAAAAAAAAAAAAAAAAAAAAGATCTGTCATTTACTGAACTGGGGAAAACAATGAGAGATTTTAGGAGGGACCAGTAAGAGTTCAGTTCTGGGGGTGCCGGGGTGGTTTAGTCGGTTAAGCACCCAACTTCGGCTCAAGTCATGATCTTTTGGTTCATGGGTTTGAGCCCCGCATTGGGCTCTGTGCTGACAGCTCAGAGCCTGAAGCCTGCTTCAGATTCTGTGTTTCCTCTCTCTCTGCCCCTCCCCTACTCTCTCTGTCTCTCTCTCTCAAAAATAAATAAACATTAAAAAAATTAAAAAAAAAAGAGTTCAGTTCTGAACCTGAATTAAATTAGGGCTACTTATTAGACATCTAAGTGGAGGTGCTGAGTGGACAAGTGGATAGGAGTCTGGAGTTTTGGGAAGAGGTCTGCTCAAAGTCCTGAGACTAACGAGGGCACCAAGGGAAGAAGAAGAAGATATCCAAGGACTGAGTCCTGGGGCACTCCAATATTCAGAAGTTGGAGAGAAAAGGAATCAGCAAAAGGAAGAAAGAGAGTGGCTAGCAAGGCAAGAGGAGAGCCAGGAGGGGCAGTATCCTGGAAGGTTATGAGGAAAGTATTTCAAAGAAGAGAGAGTGATCGGCTATTTTACATGCCACAACTAAGTCAAGTAAGATGAGGACTAAGAACTGACCATCGCATTTAGCAAAAAAGGAGGTCATTGGTAACAGTAGTTTGCATGAAATATTGGGGGCAAAGGTTCAACTGCAACTGTTCAAGAGAAACTGCAAAGAGAGAACTGGAAACTCCTCTTTCAAAACATTCCACTGAAACCAGGGGAAAGAAAGAAAGAGCTGGAGAAGGAAGTGGGATCCAGAGTTCCTTGTTTTTAAGATAAGAGAAGTCATGATATTTGATATGTGGATAGAATAATCCAGTAGACAGAAAACAAGCAATGATGCAGGAAGGAGAGAGAACTGCTGAGCAATGTTTGCCACTAGGCAAGGAGAAACGGGACTAACACACCCTGGAGCTTGGGCCCCAGCCAGGAGCACAGAAGGTTTGTCCCACAGTCATCGGAGAGAAGACAGAAGATATGGGAACAGAGGCAGCAAGCATGGCAAGTAGGGGTAAATGTGGCGAGAGTATGAGGTTGTCTTCTGTTGGCTTTAAACTCCTTATAAACTAGGAAAAAAGGTCATGGGCTGAGAGAATGGACGATGAAATGCTGAAGAAATGAGGAGGGAAAAAAAGTGATGAAAACAGTCATCTAGGTGAGTAGGAGAGACGATAGCCTAGGGACACGTGGCATGATTACTGAGCAGCATTAAGGGCCCACTTCAGGTTAGTGATTATGAATTTTGAGAGAAACCGCCAGCATGCCTCTGTTCAAATACTTGGGTGCCACCACAAAACAGTGGGGACTTGCTTTAACCCGGGTTAAGGCTTAGCCAAGTGGGTCTGATAAACACAAAGTGGGGAAACAGAATTAAGAGCATATGCATGGCCGTGATTCTGATTGGGCCTGAGATTTAAGTTAGGAAAAGAGGAAAATGAGAACATTACAGGAGGTTAGGAACATTAAAATATGTTCAGATCAGTGTCTATAGGTCCTGCCCAGACTGCAGACTGACTGGATTAGGGTAGTCAGGTGGATGAGCTGGAAAGACAGGAGGGGGGTGATTAGGAAGTCTGACACTGAGATAGGAAATAACAAAAGAGCTGCAGTGATCTGTAATGACAGAGCATGGGGGCCAGCAGCTTAGGTGGAGGGGAGGACAAAGATCATGAAATAACCAACAATTATGACCAACATAGTATCAGAGAGTACACTAAGTTAGGAGCTCAACTCCTCAAGCGATGAGGGGAATGACCTCTAGATGGAGAGGACTACAAGTCTAAGAGATTCCATAAGAACAAACCACTTTGTTGCATTTAAAAAGAAAATAATGAAGGGCGCCTGAGTGGCTCAGTTGGTTAAGTGTCCAACTTCGGCTCAGGTCATGATCTCACGGCTCATGAGTTCGAGCCCCACATCAGGCTCTGTGCTGACAGCTCAGAGCCAGGAGCCTGCTTCAGATTCTATATCTCTCCCTTTCTCTGCCTCTTTCCGCTCATACTTTGTCTCTTTCTCTCAAAAATAAACATTTAAAAAAATTTTAAAGAAAATAATGAGGATTTTTAATGGTGGCTCAACAGAAGTACACAAAAAATACTGAAAGGTTAAACACAAACTAAAATACAGGAAGTTAAAATAATTCTAAAATGAAATAAGACTCTAAGGAAGATAAATGAAGGTAGAAGCCCAGTCCATAGATGGACTTATCAAGAAGTATTGATTTTGATATATTTTTAAATGGCATGTGTGGATATGTGCCGATGTTTGCATTATCTTGGGGGAAAGGGTTCCAATAATAATCAGAAAATAAATAGATAATCAAATCTTTAAAAGTTTAACCTTGATAGCAATCAAAGAAATTAAAATAGCAAAATACCTTTTTTTGTTTTTGCCTGCCAAATTGACAAAGATTTAAAAGTTAAATAAATCCTTTATGTTAAAATACAGTGCCATGACATGGCACTCATACAAATGTTGGTGGTGGTATGGATTATTAAATCTATTTAGTAATATTAAGTGACATGGCAAAATTTTCTGCATAAAAATAAATATTTCTTAAATAAAAAAGTAAAACACAAAATTATGTCTATATTATGATCTTAATTTTTTAAATACACATTTAGTGCAGTTCACAACGCTGGAGTGTCACCGCCTGGGTTTACTATCCCCACCACTCATTAGCTGTGCCCACTGGACCCCATTACATCATCTCTCCAGGACTCATCTACAGCACAGAGACAGTGAGAGAACGAGAGAAGCACAGTGCCAGTCACAAAGCAAGCATTCAGTGAGTTCGATTCACTAGCAGCAACAGCAATAACATGAGTATTTGTGTGCGTCAGAAAAAGAAAACTATTAGAAAACATATGAGGTTGTGAGTGGTCATCTCTGGATGCTGAGATAATGCGTGATTTATATGTTCTTTATTTTTTTATGTTCTTTTTAACTCTCATATTTTTAAATTCTCTAAAATAACCATAAAATTATATTAAATGAATTGCAAATATAATACAGACCGATTAAACACTATATCTATTTTATATCTTCAATAGGAATTAATTTGTTCCAAAAGTTACATCTGGGAAGTATACTTCCTATGAATATTATTAATAAACAGAAGATTACTTATAATATACAGTATTCATTATTTTACTTACAGAGTCTCCGGTCTTTGCTGAGACAAAGTGGCTACTAAAACCATTTTCCTGGCAAAACCGTAAATGTTTATCAGGTTTTACTGTTCGCATATGCTCCAAATCAACTAGAAAAGTAAACAAAAACAAACAGAACAAAACTCAGTATCAGAATCAATCAATACATTGTTAACAAGTTTAACTGTGACTTATTTTCCAATATTATATCCCAGCTTAGACACTAGCTGTGTAACCTTGAGCAATTTCTTTAACCTCTTTATGCTTGAGTCTATAAATCTAAAAACTGAGAATAACAAATAGACCTACCTCGCACAGAATTATTAGAATGAATCCAGGAACAGTGCAAAATGACCAGCGCATGAAAGTGTTCATTCCTATTATCTACAGCCTCGGGCACAGTGATGAGATGCAAAAAAGATCTCATCTTAGCATAACGTGTTTAAACACAATGATTACAGCTGACCCTTGAACATCATGGGTTTGAACTTATATGTGGATTTTTACTGTACAGTACTTAAATGTATTTTCTCTTATGATTTTCTTGATAGCATTCTTTACTGAAAGAATATTATATATATTACATGTGATGCACTTACCCAAGCATATTAATTACTTTAATAATTATAATAGTTCTATAATCCCTTTAATGTTAACACAAACACAAAATTAATTTCGTGCCAAAAGACAGCAATATTTTGTTGCATGTTTACTTAATTTATAGCCACGGTTCGATTTCACAAAGATACAGCTCAGTTGCTTTCCAAACCTGAAGTGTACAGTTTGAAAGTAATGGGCGAGCGAATATTTCCTTGAAAGTTGTAGGAACTTTAAAGCAAAGCATGGTACTCAAAGCCAATACTGGTTTTACCCAGCACAGTCTATTTTTTCAAATGTGATCCTTTATTGAACAGTTTCTCTTTTTATAACACTACAGACCCTATAAGGGTGTTGACTCAATGCCGTCAAATTATAAGGCAAATATATTCACAGGATTTAAGGACAACTAGGCTCTTTGAGTCAATATGGGAAAAAAAACTTAAACTGATTTCCTGAGGAAGGGACCCAACTGACTTGTAAAAACTTGTAAATTTGCAAATTTACTAAGCCTACATAATAGTGGCAATTGATTATCAACTAAAAATGCTCTCATACTACATAAAAGGCTTTATTTAATATTATATTGAAGGTCTTTAGTTTGCAGGCTCAACAGATCTTTCTCTAGGAGATTTCTGATCTAGTGGGGGATTTCTGAGTCCCATTTATACTGCTTAGTTTGGATAATGTGGAGCTTTTTTCTTTTCTGGCCACAAGTGCTGTTCCTTAAACATCACTGAGACCTTATTTACAAGAACAAGCCAAAAAATGTCCAGATACCACAGGCATCAATTTGTAGAAGACTAAAATACTGAGCTATTAGCACTGACATTTATACATCTAGTTTATCATAATATTGAGGCTAAAATGCTTTCCTAATTCAACATGAGTAAGAACAAATCATGTCACTAAGAAAATTACCCAATGAAATCACCATCCAGTTAAAAAGAAACAAACATGAAGTTTGTCATTTAATGTGTGCGCATTTGTCTTTTCAAATGAATAGTCTTAACAGTGTTCTGTTTTTTCTTTCTCTTTTTTCCTCCCTCCCACCTGCCCCCCAACTCCCTAACTACCACCTACACTTATCTACAGCATCGGGGAATTTACTGCCCAAGTACAAGTTTTTTCCTAATAAAGATAACCGTGAGAAACTAATACTATCACTGTTCAATTGAAAACAGCAGCAACATTTATCCAACGAATATTTACTGAGTACCTATTATATACCAAGCACTATGGGAGGCAGTGAGAACCCAAAGATAAAAAACATATAATCCATGGGGCCCCTGGGTGACTCAGTCAGTTAAGCATCAGACTTCAGCTCAGGTCATGATCTCGTGGCTCACAAGTTCAAGTCCCATGTTGTGCTCTATGCTAACAGCTCAGAGCCTGGAGCCTGCTTCAGATTCTGTATCTCCCTCTCTCTCTGTCCCTTCCCCGCTCACACTCTTTCTCTCTCTCTCAAAAATCAATAAACATTAAAAAAAAAAAAAAAGAAAGAAAAACATACAGTCCAGGTCCTAAAAGAGCCACCACTCTATTTTAGGAACATAAAAGACCATCATAAACGTTATCTTATATAACTGAGATTCTGACAAAGGAGACAGCAGATCAAGAAAAGGCCCTCACAGAACTTAACCACAAAGTTTTCCTGTTCTGTTAGAATTTAGTGGACAACACTTAAGATTACGGACACAATACTAAAATATTTAATTCTAAATAATCCAGAAATGTACATCCTGAAGATAAAGTTATAGTGAGACACTGGTAAAATCTTTCCTTTCTTCACTTTTAAAAGTATCCTTAAGATTATTCAGTATCCAGCTACTATACATGTAATATAGTATCCACATCTCACTGCTATGATTTAATTTCTTTTATGTCTTTCAGTGAACCACATCATTTTTCTAGTCCTCATATTTTTGAAAATGGAATAAAAATTTCCTAATAACAGTAATACATACTCATTTCCCAAACATTCTGGCACAGATCCTTCCAATATCTAAGCAATTGAAGGACAAAGGCATTAACATCATATATATGTGCAATTCCTCTCACCTCAACTACACTACAACTCTGCTTAAACATGGGCTTAACAATCCCTTTTTTTTTTTAATGTTTGTTTATTTTTGAAGGAGAGAGAGACAGAGTGTGAGCAGGGGAGGGGTAGAGAGAGAGGGAGACACAGAATCCGAAGCAGGCTTCAGACTCCGAGCTGTCAGCACAGAGCCCGATGCAGGAGTTGAACTCACACACCATGAGACTGGGACCTGAGTCGAAGTTAGATGCTCAACCAATTGAGCCACCCAGGCGCCCCTGGGCATAACAATTTCTAAGGACAGCCACTTTACTGATCATCCATTCATTTGGTTATATATGCGTGCCTATTACGGCCAGGCACTGTCCTGGGTGCTGTGGATACTAGGAGCTTACATTTTAATAAAGGCAAGAGACTAACAAATAAAATAACATAGTATGGCAACAGCTAATAGATTTTATTGAAAAAAACAAAGGGCACAGGAGGGGAAGTACTACTTTAAACAGGTAAGCCAAAGACCTTCAGAAGGCTAAGGGGCAAGGAAATCTGGGAAAAGCCTTCCAAGCAGAGGGAACTGTAAGTGTGATTGCACTAAAGCAAGATTATGCAAAGCAGTAAAAGAAAAGCCAGGAGGCCAGAGTGGCTGAAAGGAGTTAGTAAGAAAGGGACACAGTAGGAAGTAAGGTTTAAAAAGCTAGGAGCCAGATCACAAAGGGTGTGCAGGCCACATTTTAAAAGGTTAATTTGGGCTCTGCAGAGAATAAACTACAGAGTCACATGTAAAGGAGAGAAGCCACTGAGGAAGCTACTGTAAAAATCTGAGAAAAAGAAAAAACATCAGGAAAGAAAGCAGAGCCAAGAGAGACTGGGTTGGAGATTATATGTATTTTTTGAGTCCCTCGATCACACCACACCTGAAGACAGCATAGTTATTGAATTTTTCAGTTATGTAAGGCAATAAAATTCCCTCCAATCTTAGCAAAAATAAATAAAATAAAAAAATAAATCTAAGAAAGAGAAGATGGTAGTTTGTACAATACTCTAGTTGGTAGCAATAGAGATGGTAAAAAGTAGGGCAGATTCTCAATATACTTTTGGAAAAAAAGTAAATACAAAATATTAATGGATTTGATGTGGGACATGAGATATTCTGAGAAATAATTTGCAGATAGTAACCTGGATTTAATATGAGACACAGAATATTACAGGTCTTGTTCCAGCCACATTCAGCTGCACGGGTGGAGGTGCATTCAGGCAGAGAAATTACTTACTAATTAAGCAGAGAAACTGTACCGCATACAGTTACTGCAAAGAAGGCAGGTAAGTTGAAGACAGTAAACGTAAGGAAGTGGTTATTTCGTTGAAGCATGAAATCGAGGTTGGGGAAGGAGAGGTTCAGGAAATTGAAAACTGTTAAGATGTAATTGGTAACTGATGTTAAGGTTTTGCATGGGTCTAAAAATTACTGGAGTTGAGTTACTAAAGAAGTTGAGTTGGAAAGATAGATAATGGACAGATTGAGATACATGAAATTAATAGCAATATTATGGAGAGAGCTCAGAAACTGTTAATGACCAGGTCTTCAGAATAACTCTGTTGGTGTCAGTTGGGGGCAAGATGACTGGAGGTAAAGGATTCATGGAATAGGAGAGACCAAGGACAGTCCACATGGATACTGAACCTACCAAGAATGGTGACAGCAACAGTAATGGAGTGACTGTAATCTAGCAGAAATTTCTCTGAGAAATTCAAGGAATGATTCAGGCAGGGGTTGGATGATACAGCCAACAAATACAAGTAGCAGGAGGCATAATCACATGGCTTGACATTCAAATCTAAGGGTTTTAGGGACGACAAAGGAGAGTGGTCTGAAAAGAGCCATGTGAACAAGGTCACCTATCCCACCTCCAGTCTTTACCGATACGGTAGATATTGGGTCTTGAATCATTAGTTAACTGAGCTAACAACTCAAGATCCAATCTTGAATCTAAAGTTGTCACTTCAGGGGCAACTGGGTGGCTCAGTCGGTTAAGCTTCTGACTTTAGCTCATGTCGTGATCTCGAGGTCCATGAGTTCAAGCCCCACATCGGGCTCTGTGCTGACAGCCAGAGCCTAGACCTGCTTCAGATTCTGCGTCTCCCTCTCTGCCTCTTCCCTGCTCACACCATGTCTATCTCTCTCTCAAAAATAAATTAAAAATCTTAAAAATTAAAAATAAAAAAAATAAAGTTGTCACTTCATCCTTCATTTGGCCCTGCTAATTCCAATGGAACACTAACTCCATAATTGATGTGATGGTTCAAAATTTATCCACTTGGATAACTTCCAGGATAAAGTGGCCTGTATATTAGGATACAGAGACAGATTTTATGAGTAACAAGAAGTAAATGATGTTTAATAAACAATAATTCTAATAAAGCCGCACCATGCCAAATATCAAATAATAAAGAGTTATTACAAAAAAATTTATTCATACACCAGTAAATGATCTTTGTTACTATTTTATTGATCTGGAGTGACAGATTACATATAAGAACTACTCTCATACAAGAAATAACTTTTCTGAACTTCTCTATTGTTTGTACTAAGGTAAATATGGGGGGGGGGGAGCCAACTGTGGTTCTTCAATAATTCACTGATTTATCTGAAGAAGTAAGACATAGTAAGTAAAGAAAGCAGTCTCCAAAGCCAGACTGCCTCGGTTTTATTTCCTGTTCTATTACCACTTGTGGAATTTTGAACAAATCAATCTCTTTATCTCAGTCTTCTCATCTATAAGAGGAGGCAGTAATAGTACCTACCTTATAATGTTACTGTGATAGATGAAATAAGTAAATGCCTACAAAGCACATTCAGCAATGATTGGTACATGGTAAGGCACACAGTATGTGACTAGCACATACTCAGTAAGGATTAGCTAGTGCATTGTGGTCTGTCTGTCTATCCATTCGTTTATGTGTGACCTATTTACCCAGCACCTTGCTAGTGCTATAACTGCTAGGAAGGCTAAGAGAAACACATGTAGATAGACATTATACAATGGAATTCTGAGACCAAGAGAACAACAGTGGTCTGTATAAGACAAGGTACAACAAAAGAAAAGAGACAGGAAATTTCTAGAATTGTTCAGAGGGCTAGGAAAGATCTCACAGAGAGATGATGCTTCAGCTGCCTCCCAAATGATGAGGGGGGAAAAAAAACAGTCACACAATCTTGGGGATAGAGTGAACGAATGTTCCTTAACAAATAAAAATGTGCGTGAGCACCTGGAAGAACCTAGCTTCCAAGAGCTGGTGAAATCAGCAGGGCTGGAGCATGAGGGTCCTGTATGAGGTGCTAAGGAGTTCACATGCATACAGGTAACATCGACACAGCCACATTTTTCGCCATCTTACCTTATGTATTTCAGTCTACCTGGGCAAAACTACAGGCACAAAAAGGAAATCCCTCTGGGTGACATGTATTAGCAAACCTTCAACTTTCCCCTGTTGGATTCAAAGCACTTCCACTCACTATACAGTGACAACTCCTTGTTTCTAAATTCAAAGACCATTCCAAAGAAAATCATAAATGATAAAAAAAAAAGGTTTGCACTCCTATTAATGTCATGAATATGGCATTTTTTTCTGCTTAGCCATCTTGTGTATAGAAATAATTACCATTATCTATAACTTTCAAAACAGAAGATGGCAGGTGTTACACGCATGCAGCTGATTATTCTTCCTCCCAAAAGTTGTAACAATCCTACACTAATCAACCTAAGATGACTCATTGGGAGAGGAGCAGCATATGGAGAGTGACAGAAGCCAAGACAGTAAAGATGAAGTTTCATATGGTGGCTATAGAAGACCTCTTCCATCTGAGACACAAAGGATGAGAACAAGTAAACCAGGCTAAGAGGAAGCCAGAGGAGAGAAATGTTTCAGTCACTGGAACTAGGACAAAACCGAACAGAGGAAAATGACTGTGTACAAGTGAGGAAAACCAAGAAACACAATGAGCAAGAGTGGGGATATGCAGCGGGTGTAACAGGAGGACATCACCAAACTCGGCAATGTGAAGCCCTTGCAGGGTCATAGCCAACGGCACGATGTAATTTTGTGTTTTGAAAAAATTACTTTGGTAGAAAGGATAAGGAGAAAGGATGAGAGGGCAAAAAACAGAAAGAAACCATTCTCTAAGACAATCTACGCTCCGTTTCAAAATCTGCAAAGCACTCAGACCTGGTAACACTCCTGGTGAACAGGTAAAGCACTCATCTAACTCACACATAAAAGAACCAAGGCTCAGAGTGACTTAACCAAAGTTCCAACAATAGTCATCGTAGCACTAGAGTTAGAACCGAGCCATTTAATTCCAAATCCAGTCAATGTCTTGCAAAAAAGAATGAACATCAGCTTTGGGGATGATCACCTAACAATCTTTTATTTAGAGTTGTAGTAAAGACTAGAAATGTACAAACTTTAAATGCTCATCATTATAAAAAGGTGAACCATTAAGTACCTGGCTATTACTTATTAGTACTTTAAAAATATTCATTAATAACAGTAAATCATAAAATTGAGCCCATCAATATTATAAACTAAGATACTCTTTGCCTTAGCATTTGATTATATAAAGTCTTCTACAAAGTACTTGCAGCTGTACAAATTGTGAAATTACATAATGTTTAAAAATGATCCATCATGATTAGCCCAAATATGACAAGTAAAATACCGTTAATAATGTACTAAATTTGATTTACATGTGCTTAAAATATGTATATATTTTGACTTCTAAAACCCACACACTAATGCTAATTAGCCAAGTATATGAGAACTTCCCTTTTTAGGTCCTCTTTGTTTGCTGGCACTCAGGAGCCCTTATTCAGGATCTCCACTACATCTACCGATAGGATTACTGATATGATGAACAGAATAGTCTTCAAAGTTATATTATCGAACATAATGAATAGTTTAAAAACCAGGCATATTAAAAAAAACATATCAAATGTATAATGATCAGAGCTACTGATCAGACTGATGAAAAATTTTAAGATTTTTAAAATCTAAAAAATAGTATTTTTTTTAATTTTGACCTGTGACTTTACAATATTCCTATTTTCCTAATATTCACTTTTCAACATGATATAAAAACATATTCTATAATGAATATGACTTTTTCATCCAAACTAGAATGTATTATTACATGTTTTTACAAAAAGGGTAAGCGCTTTACAATGCTAATAATTATTAATGTCTATTCCCTATCAGTTGAAAGAAAGCCTAAAAGGAAAAACTGTTTCTGCTCCTTAGTTCATATATGATGGCAGAAACAGAATATTCTCTGTGAAATGACTGTAAAATATGTCACTAACTTAAAGAAGTAAAAGCAAATTAAAATACAGCACATGTAGAGATTTTCACAGTAATTTTTAGGGTATCAAGGAAACATCTAGAGTGTTGATCTGGTTATACTCAATTCAAACAAACTACTTGTCACATTAACTACCTCCAGGAAGTTACTCCAAACACAAAATAAACTGTTTATGCCCCTACTCAGATAGATAACATGACAGATTGTTATTAGTTGAAGACAGATGAAATACATTAATTTGATTGTGAGCATGTGTTTAATTTTACCCTGCCATGTACACTCTCTAATGCTGTCTTTCTCTGATGACATAGTAAATCATACTGTATTAGAAGATTTGCTAATGCCACAAAATAAAAAAATTACCAGAACTTGACTTTGACTATAGATTCTTAAACCAACCTTCTTAAAAAAATATAACTGCCTGGAAATGACTGTGCTTCACAGATAAAGAAAAAAGGTGTCATCAAAGAAACTACTTTAGTTTCTAGTATAAATTTAAAAATCTCAATGCAGTTTACCATTTTTCCTGTATACTAGATGTTTTAAATATACATACTAGTTTCTGTATTTATTTATCAAATGTCCCTTCCTTCCTTTTCCATTTTCTATTGTGTTTTAAATGTTAACTTTATCAATATGTATAAGCACTTTCACTGATTAAGGACATTTGCGAAATTTGTTCCAAATATTCAATCCCTCAGGTTAGGATTTTCCTTTCAATTGTTTCATGATGCTTTAGAAATACCGAAAAGATTTCATGAAATCAAATACACTGAGATGATAAACTCATTATTTAAGCCCTGCTTATTTGATTCTTTTGTTACATGCAGCTAAAAACAAAAGTAGATAAGCACAAGAAAGCACAAAACACAATGGCCACTCACAAAGTAGGTGTTGAATAAAGACAAAAACATTTTTAAGCTCTTAAAAGAAATACAAAGTATCAACTGTGTCTAAAATAATACACAATAGACCTTCAAAGGACTCAGGTTTGAACTGCACAAGTCCACTTGCATGTTGGCCTTACTTCTTTTTTTTTTTTTTTTTGAGTTCCAGTCCCATTTCCTTTTTATGTAAATAACCAAAGCCATTGCCTTGGCAGAGCAGAGGGAGGCTGGGCCGGAGTAGGAGGTGGCAGTAAGTGGTATGCCCTAACTGGAGGGTAGAAGGGAAGCAGTGCGTGAGTCACCACGGGCTCCCCACGCCCCTCCGTCAGGTTCAGCAGTCCCAGCTGCGGGATTAGGGGCACCAGAGAGGAGACACCAAGTGGTGATGTCTCACCAAGTCCCAGAGACCTTGGGGATGGGGGCTAAGTCAGCTCCAGCCAGTGGCAAAGCCAGGGCATCCCGGTCAGGGGTCACGGGGCTTGGAAGGCATTTTTGAGCCTCAGCAGCTACAGCGGCAGCTAAGTTTTGTCCTGCAACGTTAAGGACACCTGAAGCTAACTCTTGCCGGGCCTTCTGCCAGATGGCATCCATGTGGCAGTACAAGGAGCGGACCAGACTGCACGTCCAGGACAGTGATGCCCGTGAAGAACATCAGACGATAAAATCCAAACAGCAGCATGGAAAAGATCAGGATGAAGGATAATAGTTACTTGCAAAGCTAGAAAGAGGATTGATAAAAGCTACTTCACGGGTCTCTGGGGTGCTTGGCTCTTCTTTCATCTGTATGTAGGTTTTACATATTCTTATGCATTTATGTAGATCTCACTACATGAAACTTCCTATTAAAATTATGACATTAATAATGACAGCCTCCTCACACCTATTTTTTATATGATCATAAGGAAGGTTCACTGTTGCAAAAATATTGACAGTTTTCATAGTTTTTCCCAAGGACCTTTATTAATCCTTTATCAAACCCTATTCTTTTGACCTCCTGTATGTGCCATGAGTCCTGTGGATTTTCTCTTCAATTATTTATCACCTGACTCTGCCAGAGCCTCTTTTGTTAATTACTTTGCTTCTAATAAACCTCCAACACATTTGTAGGTTCTCTATATTGTTACAAAATTTGCCTAATAAACTTTGCAGTGCATTTCTATTGTAGTCACATATGTATCACAAACCAACTTATAATTATAAGACTTCTGAAGCGATAATGAATATGAACTCTGTAGAGTCACCAGAACACCAAAAACAGCCAGAATCAACAGGACAGGAGGAAGTATGTAAAAACTCATATCGTTTCCCCGATTTATTTAGCTTCATTAATTAGATTACCTAAATTCTTTCTGGGGATAGATAATGGATAACTACTACTCCTCTAACTTCATGCTAAAATGAAATAATAGGTCTAAATGAGAACACAGCACCACAGAGTAAGTAAATCTTTCTACACTTGTGGCTGTCTACAATGTTTTATTGCTTTCTATAATGTGTGCGCATAAATCATGAAGATTAGCATTTGCCCACATGCCAAAAGCCTAAAGGGACTGGAAAATTAGTTCATGTTTTAGACATTCTCCATAGGAATTCTCACTAGAGAATTTCATACCTGCACAGAACTACATAGGTTTGTTTGCAAAATTCTGCATGGCACATATATAATGATAAATATAATAGATACAATAAGGTCTGAGTTCACGTATGCCTTTCATACACAGACTTGCATCAAAAAAAAAAAAAAAGCTTATCTGTCTTGCCTAAATGTCAGCATACCCTGGGATCTTGCAAAGAACAGAAGCCACAATAAGAATTGCCTCAATTGGCAATTATATTATGGTTCTCTAATCCTTCTTTACATTCTCCAATTCCCCACCATACACTAGATCTACTGGGAGAGGAGGAATGAAAGAACATTATTTAAAATAACATCAAAAAGGAAACAGTAAAAGAACTCAGAGCAGTAGGAGCAGCTAACATGTATACAGCAGCACAGTTTTCCACCCGCTGTAAACATATCAAATGCATTCATCCTCACAGCAACCATCTTTTGACAGATGAAATAACTGAGGCACAGAAAGGGCATAGGACTTATGTAAGGACACATATCTAGTAAGGAAGGGAGCCAGAATTCCACCCCAAGGCCATAGAGGACACCTCTGTATGGACACAACACAACTTAGAGCTCTTTCTGTCCACTGACAGACACTCGAGTTTTTCCCAGTTGTTAGCTACTACCAACAGCGAAGCCCTGTGACTATTCACAGTGCATGTCACCTGACACATGTGGGAAGCGGTCTTAAGATACACAGCAGAGCGAAACTGTTGAATCATAGCCTATGAGTGTTGACTGCTTTTCGGCCTTTTGGCTAAGGTCAAGCATACTTTATACTCTATGAATGTTCTTTATTGATTAATGCCAAATCATTTTCAAAGTGATCGTACCAATTTGTAATCCACCGAGCAGTGAATAGGAACTCTTACAGACTCATAGTATGTCTCCATCACTGTTATTCTTAGGCATCTTGATCTATGCCTTATTACTTACCTGTGATCCTATTTTGCATTTCCTTCCTAGTGACGAGACTGTACTTCTTTTCACATCTTTTGGCAATTTGTCTTTCTTATTGTGTGAAATTCTTATTTCTGTTTTATGTCCATTTATCTAATGAGTTGTCTTTTCCTCATATATTTGTAAAGTATACTAATCTTTTGTCATTTGCTTTTATTATAAATACCTTCTCCCGATTTATGGCTTATTTATTGAATTCTCTAATGTATCACTTGATAGAGGCAAACATGTTTATCTTATGTGGTTGATATAGTCAATATTTAAGTTTAGCAACTGCATCTTAGTTAAGATATCCTTCTATATACCAAGGTAAGAGAGAAATCCTTTTATTTTTTTCTTCTAAAAAGTTGTGCCAGGCACCTCAGTGGTCCAGTCGGTTGAGCATCTGACTTCTGCTCAGGTCATGATCTCACAGTCTGTGAGTTTGAGCCCTGCATCGGGCTCTGTGCTGACAGCTCAGAGCCTGGAGCCTGATTCAGATTCTGCGTCTCCCTCTCTTTCTGCTCCTCCCCCACTTGCTCTCTAGCTCTCTCTCTCTCTCTCTCTCTCAAAAATGAATAAACATTAAAAAAAAGTTTAATTAAAAAATACATATAAATAAACAAATAATAAATAGTTGTGCCATTAACATTTCATTTCGAGTGAACAGATTTTTTTGTGTGTATGGGGATAAAATAGGGATCCATTTTCTTTTTCTAATACAACTGTCTACTCTTTCTCCAAGGTCTTCAAGACCATTTTCAAAATAACATCAAAGTTCCATTCATGTAAGCCTTGTTGCCAGTATCTCTATTCTGACTCCTTGAGTGAATCCCACACTGCTATTATTACAAGCTACTGATAAAGAGTCTTGATCATGGCATGGCAAAGGGTCCTCACCTCATAATTCTGGAGCATGGTGATTTATTCTTGGTCCTTTACCCTTCCACATACATTTTAAGTCTGGTTTACTTAAACACCACATACACGAATACCATCTGACTTTTATTGAAATGATGCTAGATTAATAAATCGATTTGAGAAGAACTGACATTTTTATAATATTGAACCTTTGTATCCTTGAATACGGTATTTTTCTTATTTTATTTGTATCTTGTTTATGCTTATTCAGTGTTCTCAACACAGAAATTTTCTTTTTGTTTTTAAGTTTACTTACATTTATTTTGAGAGAGAGAGCAAGCAGGGGAGGGGCAGAGAGAGCGGGGGAGAGAGAGAATCCCAAGCAGGCTCTGCACTGTCAGAGTGCCCCTCAACACAGGGATTTTCAACAGTTAATCACATCTGAGAACTTGGTCATTCTTTTCATTTTTAGACTGTGTATCTTATACATCTTTTTCTTACTGTTTTACAATAGCCAGACACCTCAAGAATGATGCTGAAGACGAGAGTCACGGGAGTAGACATCCTTGCCTTGTACTTTATCTCAGGAGGAAAGTGTTTACCCTATGACTACTAAGTATGATGTTGGCTACAGGTTTTCATAAATGCCATTTACCAGGTTGAAGAAGTTCCTTCTCACTCCTAGTTTGCTGAGGGTTTAAATGGGTGTTGAATTTTATCAAATGCTTTTTATACTTCTATTGAAATCATCAAACAGCTTTAAACCTCTTTAGCCTATTAATATAGCAAATTATATTAACTGATTTTGAATACTGAATTAGCCTTGCATTCCCAGGATAAACCCCACTTGGACAGGATGTAGTATCTTTTTTATACCGTATATTGCTAAATTCATTGTTAGTATTTTGTTAAGGATTTTTTGTGTGCATCTGTGTTCATGAGGGCTATCGGTCTGTAGTTTTCTTATAGTGTCTTTATCTGATTTCAGCACCAGACTAATGCTGCTGAGGTATCCTCTCTGGTTTTCTGGAAGAGTGTATATACAGCTGGTGTTATTTCTTCCATACATGCTCAGTAGAATTCACGGGTAAAACCATCTGGGCTGTAGTCTTCTTTCTGAGAACATTTTAAATCATGAATTCAATTTTTTTCATAAATATAGCAGTATTTAGTTTATCTGTTTCTTCTCAAATAAACCCTGGTAATTTATATCTTTATAGGGATTTATTTAATCTAAGTTGTCAAATTTATGAAAGTAAAATTTTTCTTAATATTCTCTTACGCTCCGTTTAAAACCTGCAGGATGTATAGTAAATTCTTCACTTTTGTTTCTGATATTATCATTTGTGTCTTTTTTTTTCATGCTTGGGTTTGGTTAAGGGTTAACAATTTTATTGCTCTAATTTCAAAGGACCAATTTTTGGTTCCACTGATTTCTCTACTGCTTTGGATTTCTACTTTCGCCTTCACTTTTTCCTCTCTTCTGTCTGCTTTAGGTTTAATTTGCCCTTCATTTTCTAGTTTCTTAAGGTGGAAGCTAAGATCACTGATTTTGAAAAAAAAAATTTTTTCTTTCAAATGTAAGCATTTAACAATGCTAACAACTTCTCTCTAAACACTAACGCTTTGGCTGCATCCCATAAATTTTGAGATGTAGTATTTTCATTTTTGCTTAATTCAAAATATTTAATTTTTTGTGACTTCCTCTTTGACCCATTGGTTACTTAGAAGTGACTTGTTTAATTTTCAAATATTTGGGGATATTACAAATATCTTTTTGTTACTGATTTCTAGTTTCATTCCATTATTGACAGAAAACATATTCGATTCTTTTAAATTTGTTATGACTTTTTTTATAAGCCAAAATATAATCTGATTCCATGTGCACTTGAAAGCAACGTTTACTCTGCCACTGTCAGATGGAATGTTACATAAATGTCAATCACGGCAGTGAGCTGGTCGATGCTGTCCCGATGTTCCTGTTGCTTGTCCTGACTGATTAACGGTGTATACGCCCTTTCAGTATCCAGAGTGAGAAGTCTTGCCAGTAGTGAAAAATCTCAGCTGCAATGGGGAGTTTGCCTATTTCTCTCTACTATCAGTTTTTGCTTTAAGTATTTTGAAGTTCTGTTTGTAGATTTACAGACATTCAGGATTATGATTACTTTTTTGTGAATTAACCCTCTGAATATTATGTAATATCTTTTTTTAATCCCTGAACTAATTCCTTGTTATTAATATTGGTACTCTAATTTTCTTTTGATTACTTTTTTCAGAATATATCTTTTTCATTCCTTTTACTTTTAACCTATCTGTATCTTCATATTTTTTTTAATGTTTATTTATTCTTGAGAGACAGACTGTGAGTGGGGAAGGGACCAAAAGAGAGAGAGGGGGAGACACAGAATGTGAAACAGGCTCCAGGCTCTGGACCGTCAGCACAGAGCCTGACGTGGGGCTTGAACTCACTAACTGTGAGATCATGACCTGAGCCGAAGTCGGACACTTAACCAACTGAGCCACCCAGGCGCCCCTATAATCTTCTTATTTAGAGTGGGTTTCTTACAGATAGCATGTAAGTGGGTCTTGTGTCTTTACCCACTTTGAATATCTTTATATTTTAATTGATGTATTTAGACAAGATTTTGGCAAACTGTTCTCTGTAAAGGGTCAGATGGTAAATATATTAGAGTTTGTGAGTCATATGTTCTTCATAGAAACTACTCAATTCTGCCATTGTAGTGAAAATCACAGCCACAAACACAATGTAAAACATGAGTGTGGCTCTCTTCCAATAAAACTATTTATGGACGTTTTTTATATAATTTTCAGAATATCATTCTTTTGGTGTTTTTCCAACCATTTAAAAATATAAAAAACACTCTTAGATAATGGGCCATACAAGAAGAGGACATGGGCCATAGCTGGCTTGACCTTTCCTCTACACCAATGGTCAAATCACTCTTCTGTAGCTCTCAAGAGAAAATCTAAACTCCTTAAAACATTATCTCTGTTTCTCAACTCCCCTTGCCTTAACACCCTAACTTCCAGCTAGGACAACTGTAAATTTCCCTTATATTTCAGATTGTTGCCTAGCTTTTAAAGTTCTGGACTGGTTTTCTTGGCCTTCTCTGTACGGAACATTCCTGCATATCTCTTAAGATTCTGCTTAAGTATTTACTTCTGCTGTAAAGTGCCCCCTGTGTACCAAGCACATCACTCTACGACAACACTATCATATGGTCTCCTCCACCATTGTGCTTGGTACAGCAAAGGCACAAATGAATGAATGAATGGATACTTTTAAATGTAAGTGGAAACGGAATGTCTGCAACTATTTATAATAACAACAGTCAAATTCTAACACACGTTTGTTTTTAATGTTCATCAGCATGCATTTTAACCAAAGTGATTTTAGAAAACAAAATTTAATTCTCATAAAAACTAAAAGCACTTTCTGAATTATAAATTGTCTCTTAGACTTTAATATTAAACTATAAGAAACTCTCAGAAGATGGCGCTAGCCCAATATATCAATAAGCAAGAAATAAATATACATAATTTCTAACAAAAAACTTCCTTTGAAAGAGGAAAATTTTACTCCTAAACCTGATTAAATGTAAAATTTAATCAATTTGTATAAATTCTTAATTAAATATAGAATAGCAATCGGTAATCTTTAATGCTTAAAAAAAGAGATCCCGAAGAAAGAAGGAGCATAACTGCAAACCTAGAAAACATTCCTCTCCACTGACAAAGAATTCAGTCCAGTCTCAATATATTGGTGGATCAAGTTATAACTCTATGGCTATAGCAGCAGTGGTGGGGAAGAAGATGGAATAAACAATGAAACAAAATTATACAATCATTTTGGTGTTCAGTTTTAAACCAAAAAATACTTTTTAAAACTGAAACTAAAACGGACAATTCAGTCGATAAGTTTTAACAACAATTACTTGTTTTTTGTTTTCAGATATCTGCCATTTTGGGTTATTTTTTGTTAAGACTGAACTGACCACTCTATACTTTTCGGCTAGTCCCAAATTACAGAAAAATTCTAAAGTAGGATTTAATAAGCACTCCTGAAGATTCTTAAAACTCTACATTCAAGTATTCGTTTTCAAGAAGTCGATCAATTTTGTGTAGAAAAATCTCTGTCTCCTAATAAAAATGTAAATCCACAGTTGAGAAGTAAATGGCTTGTGTTGGAAGATTAAGTGAAAATTTTCTGGCTGAAGAGAAAACAAAGGCACACAGCCAGAATCTCAAATCTGTGACTATCTGACTTAAAAATAGCAGTCTCTCTTTATTGGCCTATATTACTAAATGACACATTCTAACTTTAAAATACATTCAAACAGGGACACTGGGTGGCTCAGTTGGTTAAACATCCAGCTTTGGCTCAGGTCATGATCTCACAGTTCATGAGTTCGAGCCCTGCATCAGGCTTTGTGCTGACAGCTCGGAGCCTGGAGCCTGCTTCGGATTCTGTGTTTCCCTCTCGCTCTCTGATCCTCCTCCACGCACCCCCTTTCTCTCTCCCTCTCAAAAATAAACATTTATAAAAAATAAATAAAATACATTCAAATACATACAAATACAATACAGGGTGCTTCTTATTCAAAATTAAGTCCCAGAGGGGCACCTAGCTAGCTCTGTCAGTGGAGCATGTGACCCCTGATCTTGGGGTTGTAAGTTTGAGCCCCACGTTGGGTGTAGAGATTATTTTTAAAAATTTTAAATCTTAAAAAAAAATTAAACTTCAGAAATCTCTCTCATGGGTGCAATATGTTCTATGAAGCTGAAACAATAAATGTTGGGAGCTGTTTTGGGCTCACAGGTTGAGACCCTTCCCTGTGTAGAAAAGTGGTTAAAGCAAAGCTCCCGCTAGCCAAATGGCAGGCTTGGATTTCTTGAGCTACTCTCCTTGGCCCCAAGGAATGTAAAGGGGAAGGACCTGGAGCACAGTTCCTTGATGGATTTATAAGACCTTAAGGAACACCCTGCTCTCTCCCCCCACCCTAAATTTATCTTAAAACCAACATACAGGATTAAGGAGGTTTGCCACCCTGCTGGTAAAAATGGATTATTGTTAAAGAGATCAAACTAGCTTTTAAATAAAGACAAGGACCAGCAGGGAGAGAATCTCCAGGATAGAGAAGACGCCAGAGGACGCCAGAATTGAGAAGGTGCCAGACTGCTTGGTCATTAGACTACACTTTTCTCGTGACTCTCTCACTTCCTTTCGCCTGACCGTCCGTCCTTTGTGGATCCCTAGATTCGCCAGAACAAGGACCCCGGCAAATAAACACATGCATTTACACCCAAAAGAGGCAAAAAAAGTTGTCAGCCTATATGAAATTTACTGTAAGTTAAAGAGACTACAGAAAAACCAACTGAAAACTACAGTTCTTTAGATAGGTAACTTTACTTATGTTAATGAATCATCTGATTCTGAGACTATCAGAAAATAGACTTCTTTGGACTACTCCAAAAGAAAAACTTTTTAATAAGAAAAGCTGACAGCTTTCCTTCCAATTATATGTCAGTAACACAACCAGTATTTATGGATAAAATTCTGAGATTTCTTAACGAATACCGTAATCATGGGAGAGCAATGAAAGGGAAACTACTGAACTCTGATTCCCCTTTTTCAGAATACTCACTATTTGAAAAATAAATGAAGATTACACCTTGAGAATTTAGAATAAATAAGTACTAGAGCTTTTCAGGTGAGAGCACCTGATAAGAATTTTCCATTCTTCTTTTCAACAGCCAAAACTATCACTTTCTCAGTTTACTGGTATCTATTATTCACTTAAGTTTGAGTCTTGGTTCACTGTCCCTCTTATAACAGTCAACATTAATTATAAAGGTCATGGTTCTTGAATTCAGAAATAATCACAAAGAAATAACCACAAATAGAAAAAAGAAGTAACTAAGAGGCATCCAAACAGTAGAAATTTTAGGTAGCTCTTCAAAATACAGCTTTAAAAAAAGTCTGCATACGAGAAAAACATGTAGGCTTAAAACCTTAAGTGAAAAAAGTGCATATACAGAAAGAGACTGAAAGAATACATGCACATATTAACAAGTGGTTGTTTCTGTTAGGTAGAATTATGAATGATTTTTTTGTCTTCATAGGTTTCTGCCTATGGAGAAAGAAATAAGGAAAAGGTGCCAAGAGTAGAAGAGAAAAAAAAATTCCTGGGAGATAAAATGAGCTGGTAGAAAGAACTCTCTAAGTATGGGATCTAATGTGAAAGGTTTCTAGTATGAATCCTAGAATGGGTAAAGTGTGTCAGTCAGGATCCGGTCAAAGCAGCAGAAGCAGCATGGTGATAAGGAAGAAATATTTAGCATAGGGGTTAGACCTTGGGTGGCTGTGGAAGCTTTAGGAGCAGTAGGTGCAGGCTGCTGCCTCTGCATCTAACCGTGAGCCTGAAGCCACTACAGGTCAGCCAGACCAGCAGTCAGGAAGGGAACTGGATAAGAAGAGGACCAAAGACAAATTGGAACCTGTGAGGATGACCTAGAACTGATAAAAACAAGAACAAACTGGAATCAGGGTGCCTGGGTGGCTCAGTCGGTTAAGCGTCCTGACTTTGGCTCAAGTAATGACCTCGCAATTTGTGGGTTTGAGTTCCCCATCAGGCTCTGTACTGACAACTCAGAGCCTGGAGCCTGCTTTGGATTCTGTGTCTCCCTGTCTCTCTCCCTCTACTGCTCCCCTGCTCAGGTTCTGTCTCTCTCTCTCTCTCTATCTCTCTATCTCTTTATTCAAAAATGAATAAACATTAAAAAAAAATTTTTTTTTAAAGAACACACCAGAACCTGTGAGAACAACAGAAACTGGCGAAGAACAAATTGGAACTCACATCTGTCTCTCACCAACTCCGACTGTGACACCAAGGGTGAGCTATGGGAGAAGCCTGCCCTAGAAGGCTGTGCGTGCAGGGCAAGTACTCAGAAAGCTGAAGGGGGAAGAACTGCTGACCAACGTGCAGTCCCACACCAACGATGTGAGCAAACAAATCAGTGACAGTGTAAGAGAGCTGACACGGTGCCTGGTACTCAGCCCTGACCCTGGAAGACACAAAAAGTATGCCTGTCACTTCCTGTGCAAAATATAACCAGTACTATCCAAAACAATACAGGGAAGGAAATTTGGGGGAACAGTTTTAGGTTAACCAAGTTGATCACCAGAGACAGAAAGCAGATCAGTACCTCCAATAACCTCAAACTATTACGAAGATATAGAGAGTGAAGGACATTGGTAAATCAATGGTAAATAAGTGCAAGGAAATCCCCCAACTTCTACAATGAACAGAGGGTATCTTAGCCACTGCTTGCCTGTATATACAAATTAAAAGCCTGGCCTGTCAATATGCTACCAACACACCATGGTCAGGCTGAAATACACTGCAAGCCCCGAGATCTGTCCTCACATTCGTAACAGCTGCTAAGAAAATCCAATATTGGCTTTCATCATAAATTTTAAAACCCAGATTAGCTACTAATACTATTCAATTCCATCTACACATTGAAATAGGAATAAGCAAGCATCTACAGATTGTAAGGAATCAAAAACAAGAATGTGAGGCCACAGAGCTGTTGGCTCTCAACAGTCGATAAAAAAATAAAGAACAATGCAAAACTTAAAAAAATGCAAGCATCCTATCCTTCTCATCTCCAGTCTCTTCCTGTTTGCCATCTAGGGGCTGCTGCTACTAATTCTGCTTCTTTCATTTCTGTATCATGACAGAGACAATGGCTGCAGCCAGGTGCAGTGGGCAGTGGAGAAGACTGGGCTCATCTGGGATGGTAATATTCTGTATTTGATAAGGATTTAGGTTTTACAGGGGTGTGAGCTGTCAAAATCAACAAATGGTACTCTTGAGATTTTTTTTCATTTCACTGTCAGTAAATCTTGCCACCAAAAAAAAAAAAAAAAGGAATTCTAAGTAATGATATATACAATGAAACGCTTACTGGTTTTTTGTTTTGTTTTGTTTTGTTTTTTTTGTTTTTATTTTTTAATGTTTATTTATTTTTGAGACAGAGAGAGACAGAATGTGAGCAGGGGAGGGGCAGAGAGAGAGGGAGACACAGAATTGGAAGCAGGCTCCAGGCTCTGAACTGTCAGCACAGAGTCCGACGCAGGGCTTGAACCCACAAACCGCAAAATCATGACCTGAGTCAAAGTCGGACGCTTAACCGACTGAGCCACCCAGGCGCCCCCTGAAATGCTTAGTTTTAAAGAGCACTGTCTGCAACTTATATTGCAATGTAAAAGTACATGAAATGCTAGACCGTTAGAGGGATGGACAGATGGACAGATATGTGGTAAAGCAAAAACAGCAGGATGTTCATTGTAAACTCTACATCAGGAGTCAACGAACTATAGCCCGTGGGCCACATCTGGGTCTGCCACTTGTTTATATTATGGCCCATGAGCTAATAGCATGTTTGTACATTTTTTAAAGGTTGAAAATAAATGAATAATAACCCATGACATGAATGTGAAATATGAAATAAAAATTTCACATGCATTCATTTACGTATTTTCTGTGGCTGGTTTTGCCCTACAATGGGCTAACTGAACCGCTGTAACAAACACTGTATGGCTTGCAAAGGCTAAAATATCTACTATCTGGATCTTTTCTTTTTTTCTTTTTTCTTATTTTTTAATGTTTATTTATTTTTGTGAAAATTTTACTATAAAATTCTCACAACCTTTCTGTGTTTGAAAAATGTTATAATGGAATGCTAAAAAAATAAAATAAAATCAGTATTTTAACTGATTCTCAACTAATTATACATTGGCCCACTGGGAGGCAGGAAGATTCTATTCTTTCTAAGTGCTGCAGTCAGCTTTTCTAAAACCTACCCAGAAGAAAAATCATGTCCTTGGAGATGCAAACGGAGAGAAAACTAGTACCAAGATTCTAGTGTGAAGCTGAGAATCCTGAAGACATGCCTTGTCCATTAAAACTGGGTAGAAATATTCTACCCAACAGCCAATGAAAATGTCAAGGCAGCCTGACACCATATGAAGTCTTAGGTCAAAGAAGGAAAAGAGACATCCAGAAGAAATCAGAACCTCAAGCCTTCCTCCATTCTCCCTCTCAGTCGAAGGCTGGTAGTTTCCCAAAGCTGCCATGAACAACGTATAACAAACTAAGTGGCTTAACATAACAGAAATTCATTCTCCCACAATTCTGGAGGTTAGAGGTCAGAAATCAAAGTACTGGCAGGGCTGTGCTCCTTTTGAAGGCTACCGGGAAGAACTGCGCCTTGCCTCTTCCTAGCTTCTTGAAGTTTCCAGCAAACCTTGGCATTCCCTGGCTTGTAGCTGCATCACTGCAAACTCTGCGTCTTTCTTCCTCATTTGTCTGTCTCTGTCCAAACTTCTCTCTCCTTAAAAGGATACATCATTGGATTTAAAGTTAACCCTAATCAAGTATGACTCACCTTAACTTGATTACATCTGCAAAGATCTACCTAAGGTCACAGCCACAGGTACTGGAGGTCAGGATTTCAATATACCTTTTAGGAGGGAAACAGTTTAACCCACAACAAAGACTATGCTTCCTATTTCACTGAGAAACTGGAAACAGTCAAGACCTTCCACACACATCACCAGACCTACACATCAAGCATGGTATAAGAAATTACCTATACACTGGTTACTATGAATTGATAGACGGTCCATGCTCCTACCTCAAGCCAAACATTTATTTGCACACCAAATCCTACCCCTTCTCAATCACCTAATGGCATCACTCCAGCAATTCTAACATCGCTCCCCTACATCATCAGTTCCACCTCACTACTTCATTTCTATCAGCATACAAACATACTTCTCCCATCTGAAAAAATAAAAGCCGAAACAATTTTAAAACTCTTGACCATCCCCCTACTTCTATTTCTCTGCCTTCTTAAAACTCCCCAGAAGAATAATCTATACTTATTGATTCCAATCTGGCTTTTATATAATACCATAATGATGGATGAATGTCACTGCATATTTTCCCAAACCCAGAGAAGGTATAATACCAAGAATGAATCACAGAGGGAACTATGGACTTTAAGTGATTATGATGTTTCAGTGTAGGTTCACCAGCTGTAACAAATGTACCACTCTGGGGTGTGAATACTGGGAGAAGCTAGCTCTGTACCTTCCCTTCAATTTTCCTGTGAATCTTACACTACTCTAAAAAACTCAGTCTTAATGGAAAAAAAAAAATCAGTATTAATGATAATATATTGAGAAAAAAAAAAGACTATCAGCAAGCAGGCAATTGATTCTGGAATTAAATAAGCTTCCTTGGATATTACTAAAATTAAAGACTGGGGCGCCTGGGTGGCTCAATGGGTTAAGTGTCTGACTTTTGATTTCAGCTCAGGTCATGATTTCACAGTTCATGGGATCGAGCCCCTGCAACAGGCTCTACACGAACAGCATGGAACCTGCTTAAGACATTCTCTCTCTCTCTCTCTCTGCCCATCCTCCACTGTGTTCTCTCTCAAAATTTTAAAAAAAAATTAAAAATTAAAGACTGAATCCCATATAAAACTACATGAACAAATACTGTTTTCCTGAAATACTTCGGAGTAATTTAATATAGATCTTTGGTTTTCAGAAACAAACATTAGCAAATTCAATCTCTAGCATCATGAAAAGCACTCAAGATCCCACATTAAAGCTGTGGGTGTGGGGTTGCAGGGGTGAATACACAGGCAACTGGGCAGGAGGCATTCTTAGAGAACGAATTTGATCCACATATATTTTTCAAGATCTTGATGAATTTGTCATTATAAGAGGATCAATAGAAACTTCTTTCTTTAAGCTTTTTTTTAAGTTTATTAACTTTTGAGACAGAGAGAGAAAACAAACAGGAGACGGGCGGGGGTGGGTTAGGGGACACAGGATCCAAAGTGGGCTCCAAGCTAATAGTAGAGAGCCCAACACAGGGCTCGAACTCACAAACAGTGAAATTATAACCTGAGCCTAAGTCAGACACAACTGACTTGAGTCGTCCAGGTGCCCCAAATCAATAGAAACTTCTAACCTCTAGCAAAGTTCCTGGCTTTAATACATCCTGGAAGTTTTTTGGGTTTTGATTTTTTAATTTACCACATGTATAGAGTTCTGTGGCAAGAAAAACGTGACGGTACAACAGTCATACTTTGGAACTGAATCAATTCTAAACAATACATAAGTGACTATCCTCATACTACTACTACTTTCCCCTTCTATTCCCACTCAACACCTACTTGTATTATAGCAGTGAAATAGATAAAAGAAAAAGAAATTGAGTGGTGCCTGAGTGGCTCAGTAGGTTAAGGGTCGGACTTTGATTCAGGTCATGATCTCATGGTTTGTGAGTCTGAACCCTGCATTGAGTCTGTACTGACAGCTTGGAGCCTGGAGCCTGCTTCAGATTCTGTCTCCTCTCTCTCCACCTCCTCCACTCATGCTTGTGCGCTCTCTCTCACTTTCTCTCTCTCTCTCACACACACACAAAAATAAATAAACACTAAAAAAATTTTTTTAAGAAAAAAGAAATTAAAATTTAGGTTAAAGGCGAGATTTGATTGCAAATGTCACACTGATAACTTTAGCTTAAGTTTCATGACTATCATATTACTATGAAATCTATTTTCTCTAGAGATTTAAAGTTGAGATAATGTTCAAACTTAGGAGGACACAAATTTGCCTGATTGCTGTTTCAACCTGAAGCCCCTCTCTCTGACATTCCCATGTTTTGAAAAAATTCCTGGGGAGACTCCATAAAGATTCAGCGCAAAAGCCTTAATGGGGAAGAGAGGATAGAGCAGAATTCATCCTCTTCTTTGCCTCGGGTCACCATCTGGTCTCACCTTATCTCACAGGAATCCTGCACAATTCAGGAAGCAACCTTGAGGAAGAATCTCTGAGGAGGGGAACCTGAAGCAATTCCTCAATACAATGAGAACCAAAAGAAAAAAAAAAACTAAATGATGCCATAAAACCCCAAAGGTTATCTCATCCACATCTATGCTTTTTGGTTCCACAGTCTTCACACAGTACTGATCCTTTACCTTGATTCCACCTTCCCCTGCCTGTCTATACCTTATAGATCCAACCTTCCTTTAATTTTATGGCCATATCCTGAAAACTATCAGGTCTTTAAGGATAGGGACCATACCTTAATCTTCTTGTATTCCAGTATTTAGTATGATTCCTAGGCACAACAGGCCTTTAACAGATTTGCTAAATAAGCATATTACCATATTGCACTGCTGAGATGATACTCGTGTTATTCAATAATATTAGTCAAAATTTTGGCTGACCTTTAAAGTACTTAACTATTAGTCTTAATAACCTTTACTCTGAAGATTATCACTAATGACAGTATTTTCACCCAGTGGGTAACAACATTACTTCAGTGGTTTGGATTTTCAAGGCCACTTTCTTAAAAAAAAAAAAATCAGTTTTGTGTGTTTTTTAATCATTAACATCGTTCTTCTTTTGGCTTTCCATGAAATCAAGATATGTATAGCCTAAGAAAATGGCTCAGCCTCATGACCCAAATGAGTGAAATTCCCTATAGATTGGTATTCTGAAATGATCTGATCTGTTTTGTTCTGTTTTGTTTTGGTTTTTTGAGGGGGAGAACGCAAATGGGAGAGCGGCAGAGAGATGGGGACAGGATCCGAAACAGGCTCTCCACTGACAGACTGACAGCAGGAAGCCCAACGCAGGGCTCGAACTTATGACCCACAAGTTCATGACCTGACCCGAAAGTCAGACGCTCAAGCAACTGAGCCACCCAGATGGCCATGAACTGATCTATTTTTGAGTTTCTCTAATTAGTTCTAATTTTGAAACTCTCTTCATAAAAACACCTAATGCAAAACATTGGTAAGTATAATCTATGTTTTATTTGATATGCAAATTTGAAAACACAAAACAATTTCAACATATAAAATATTCGAAGACTTTCTTAAAGTACTACTGCTTCCAGTTATGACAGAATACTTGGGATGAGATTTTTCTCCTATCATAAACTACTAAAACATTGGACAAAATATATTCAGCAGACACTGAACATCAGGCCGGATGATCCCTGAGAGATAAGATACAAATAAGGTGAGCTTTATGGTCACTCTGACTTTCTAGACCATACAAAGGAACGAGAGAACTGAAGGCACGCACCATCAGCTCACTGACTAGGGAAAACCGGGAACACAGGTCAAATCACCAGAAGCATCTGGGACTCTGTAAGCAGAGTACTGAAAAGGACAATTCTACAAAGAGAAAAATGTCCAGAAATCTTTAGGAGAGTCTCTTTGAGCCTGTTCTTGGCTGAGCTACATGTGTATAGGGCAAAACTCCATGAGGCTGGGCAAAGAAGAACCAGAAAGATTGCCAGAATGCACACAGATCTGGGAGATATTCAACTTCCAACCAATTACAGAGGAAGGAACTTGCTGAATACCCAGGGCATTAAGTAGAGAACACAACAGGGTAACATCTTAGGAATGGAACTAAATTAGCCTTAAGAGTACAGGCACTCTAACAAAGCTTAAAAACATAAACTACATAATTTAAGTGCATATCAAAGTACAAAAGAAGGTAACAAAATACAGCACTCAAGAATGTATTTATATAAAGAAACAAGAAAATCTGAGCAATACAAGGATAAAAATCACAGAAACAGATACGGAAATGATAAAAATCATGGGGTTAATTAACAAGCACTAATGAAAAATTCCCTAGAGAAGTTGAAGTCATAAAATAGATTCAACAGAATAGCAGATTCCAGCAGGCAGAAAAAATAATCAGTAGCACAAAGGTCATTGAGGCTATTCATAATCAAACTGAAATACAAAAGAGGAAAAAAAAAAAAACACAGATGACTGTCTCAACAGATATAGAAAAAACATTTCGTAAAATCCAACACTCTTTCATGATAAAAAAACAGAAGGAATATCTACTCTCATCATTTCTGTTCAATGAAAATTCTAGCTGGGGCAATTAGATAAGAAAATATATTAAAAGATGTACACACTAGAAAGAAAAAAAGTAAAATTATCTCTACTTACAAATGACATGATCTTCTGTGTTGAAAATCTTAAAGAATCCACACACACACATAAAACTATTGGAAACAATAAACTACTTCAGCACGACTGTAGAATATAGGATCAATATATAAAAATCATCTGCATTTCTATACACTGCCAATAAACAACCCAAAAATGAAATTAAGAAAACATTTCTACTTATAATGGTACAACAGCACTAAAATAGGATAAGATACTTAGGAATAAATTTAATAAAAGAAATGTTAATTTATTCTCTGAAAACTGCAAAACATTGTTGAAAGAAATTAAAGAAAAACTAAATAAATGGGAAAAATTCCCAATTTCATGGATTGGAAGACTTAATATGGTTAAAAATAGCATTACTCCCCAAACTGACCCACAGATTCAACACAATATGTACCAAATTTCCAGCTGACTTCTTCGCAGCAAATGACAAGTATATCCTAAAAATGTACCAAATTTCCAGCTGACTTCTTCGCAGCAAATGACAAGTATATCCTAAAATTCATATGGAAATGCAAGGAACTCAAAATAGTCAAAGGAAAAAGGAAAACAAAGTAGGAGGAATCACACTTCCTGATTTCAAACAAAGCTACAGTAGTAACTCAGTGTGATATTGGCACGAGGACAGACATACAGATCAATGAAATATATAAATAAGAACCCAAAAATAAACCCATACATCTTCAGGCAATTGGCTGTGACAAGTGCCAAGACCATTCAATGGGGAAAGAATATTTTCAACAAACTGTGCGGGTACATATGCAAAAAAAGAATAAACCTGGACTCCCATTCATATAATACAAAAAACTTATTAAAAATGGACTAAACCTCTAATCTACAGAGTTAAAAACCATAAAACTAATAAAAAAAAAAAAAAGCAATAGGTTTAAATCCTCATGACCCTGGACAGGGCAACAATTGCTTAGATATAACACCTTTGGTTGTAAGCAACCAAAGGGGGGAAAAAAATAGATAAAACAGATCCCATCCAAGTTTAAAACTTCTGTGTATCAAATGGCATTAACAAGAAAATGAAAGGTAATCTGCAGAATCAAAGAAAAGACTTACAAATCATATATCTGATAAGGGTACCATATCATATAAAGGACACTAACAACTCAATAATAAAAAGTCAACTGCAGCAACTTCTTACTAGACAGGTCTCCAGAGGCAAGGAAAATAAAAGTAAAAGTGAACTATCAGGACCTCATCAATATAAAAAAGCTTCTGCACAGCAAAGGAAATAATCAACAAAACTAAAAGGCAACTGATGGAATGGGAGAAGATACTTCCAATGACATATCGGATAAAGGGATAGCATCCAAAATCTAGAAAGAACTTAACAAACTCAATACACAAAAAAAACAAATAATCCAATGAAGAAATGGGCAGAAGACATGAATACATACTTTTCCAAAGAAGACATCCAGATGGCCAACAGACACATGAAAAGATGTTCAACATCACTCATTATCAGGGAAATACAAATCAAAGCCACAATAAGATCGCACCTCACACCTGTCAGAATGGCTAAAATTAACAACTCAGGAAACAACAGATGTTGGTGAGGATGCGGAGATAAGGAAACTTTTACACTGTTGATGGGAATGCAAACTGGTACAGCCACTCTGGAAAACAGTATGGAGATTCCCCAAAAGATTAAAAACAGAGCTACCCTATAACCCAACAATTGCACCCCCAGGTATTTATCCAAAGGATATGAAAATGCTGATTTGAAGAGGAACATGTACCCCAAAGTTTACAGCAACACTATCAACAATAGTCACTGACTACTGGAGCCCCAATGTCCACTGACTGATGAATGGATAAAGAAGATGTGAGATATAGATAGATATATAGATCTAGATACATATAGATATGTATAGATAGATATACAGATATATAATGGAATAGTACTTGGCGATCAAAAAGAATGAAATCTTGCTATTTGCAACAACGTGGGTAGAACTAGAGTGTATTATGCTAAGTGAAATAAGTCAGTCAGAGGAAAACAAGTATCATATGATTTCACCCATATGTGGAATTTATGATAGAAAATAGATGAACATAGGGGAAGGGAAGACAAAATTAGATAAAACATTTTCTAATGTTTTAGAAACATTAGAGAGGGAGGCAAACCATAAGAGACTCTTAAATACAGAGAACAAACTGGGGGTTGTTGGAGGGGACGTGGGTGGGGGAAGGGCTAAATGGGTGATGGGCATTAAGGAGGGCACTTATTGGGATGAGCACTGGCTGTTATACGGAAGTGATGAATCACTGGGTTCTATTCCTGAAACCAATATTACACTGGGCATTGACTAACTTGAATTTAAATAATTTTTTTTACAGTTAACCCAACTTAAATAATGGGCAAATGATTTGAATACATATCTCTCCAAAAAAGATCTGCAAAATAGACATTAAATACATGAAAAGATACCTAATGCCATTAATCATTAGGGAAATGCAAATCAAAACCACAATGAAATATCACTTCAGAAAACACACTAGGATGGGTATTAAAAAAAAAAGAGCATAATAACAAGGGCTGCTGATGACGCAGACAAATTGCAGCCCTCATCCAAGGCTGGTAGGAATGTGAAATGGGGCGGCCGCTGTAGAAAGTAGCTCAGCAGTTCCTCAAACAGGACCCGACAGTTCCATTCCTAGAAATCTTCCCAAGAGAAATGAAAACCTTAGGCCTACAGAAAAACTTGTGCACAAATTTTCATAAAAGCATTATTTATAACAACCAAAACTTACAAATGAGCCAGTGTCCATCACCTGATAAACAGATAAACAAAATGTGGTAAGGTACATCCGTGCGCAGGAATATTCCTCAACCATAGAAAGGAATGAAGTAGGGATACACATTACAACACAGAGTATTATGAAAATATCATTAAGGGAAAAACCCAGACACAAAGGCCACATATTTCATGATTCATTTGTAAGAAATACCCGGAATAAGCAAATCCACAGAGATGGAAAGTAAATTAGTACTTGCCAGGGGATAGGGATGGAGACGGGGGGAAGAAGGGAAAAGGTCAATGAGTACTAATGGGCAAAGAGTTTCTTTTTTGGGATAACAGAAATGTTCTGGAATTCGATAGTGGCGATGGTTGCATAACCTAGTGGGTATTCTAAAAACTATATACCTTAAAATTGCAAATCTTATGATATATGAATTATATCTTAAAACAAACCAAAAAAAAAAAAAAACTCCTATAACTACAGCATCTTAAAACAATAAAAGAAAAAAAACTGTGAAAGTATAAGATGGTCAACAGTCTCTTGGGATAATAAAAAGTATTTTGATTCCTATTTTACCAATCTGAATTAATACACGGACAACGAAATTTTAAATCGTGCATACAAGACTCCCAGATATTCTCTTAATCCTCAATTTTTTTTCCAATGCAATACGTATTTGAATAATGCCATCAAACACAATTACGTATGCACAATTCCCAAAGCTCTAACTGAATCTCTACCCATTTCTCTCTCTCTTTAGAAAGCCAATCAGAATACAAGGGAATACTTTATATATACATATGGTACATTATATATTTACCATATATAGATGTGCCTTATTATTACTAAGTTATTTGTAATACAGAGCACAACTGATTATACCAAGTGTGTCATGACTGCCTTTATTACAACTGAAAATTTTTTCTGTGATGATTTACTTGAAAAAACAGCTATTGTCTCAACAAATAGTGTTGGGAAAATTGAACAGCTACATGCAAAAGAAAGAAACTGGACCACTTTCTTATACTACACAGAAAAATAAACTCAAAATGGATTAAGGATCGGGGCGCCTGGGTGGCTCAGTCAGTTAAGCATCCAACTTAGGCTCAGGTCATGATCTCGCAGTTTGTGAGTTTGAGCCCCGCGTTGGGCTCTGTGCTGACAGCTTGGAGCCTGAAGCCTTCTGCAGATTCTGTGTCTTCCCCTCTCTCTGCTCCTCCCATGTTCATGCTCTTTTTTTTTTTTTTTTTTTTTTTTTTTTTTTTTTTTGTTATAATAGTTTATTTTCAAATTGGTTTACATATAACACCCAGTGTTCATCCCAACATGTGCCCTCTTTAATGCCCATCACCCCCTCTCCCCCCTCCCTCATCCCCCTTACCCTCAGTTTTTTCTTAGTCTTTGAGAGTCTCTTATGTTTTATCTCCCTCCCTCTCTGTGTCTTTTTTTTCTTTCCCCTCTTCCCCTCCCCCTGGTTTTTGCTTAGTCTCACAAAGTCCACCTATTCGTGGAAACATATGGTATCTGTCTTTTTCTGACTGACTTATTTCACTTAACATAATACCCTCCAGTTCCATCCATCTTGCTACACATGGCCAGATTTCATTTTTTCTCATTGCCACGTAGTAGTCCATTGTATATAAGTACCATAACTTCTTTATCCATTCGTCAGTTGATGGGCACTTGGTCTCTTTCCATGATTTGGCTATTGTCGAAAGTGCTGCTATGAACATTGGGGTACACGTGCTCCTATGCATCAGCATTCCTGTGTCTCTTGGGTAGATTCCTAGCAGGGCTATTGCTGGGTCATAGGGTAGCTCTATTTTCATTTTTTTGAGGAACCTCCACACCGTTTTCCAGAGTGGCTGCACCAGTTTGCATTCCCACCAACAGTGTAGGAGGGTGCCTACTTCTCCACATCCTCGCCAGCATCTATAGTTTCCTGATTTGTTCATTTTAGCCACTCTGACTGGTGTGAGGTGGTATCTCAGTGTAGTTTTGATTTGTATTTCCCTGATGCTGAGTGACATTGAGCATCGTTTCATGTGTCTGTTGGCCATCTGAATGTCCCCTTTGGAGAAGTGTCTATTCATATCTTCCGCCCATTTCTTCACTGGGTTGTTTGTTTTTCGGGTTTGGAGTTTGGTAAGTTCTTTATAAATTTTAGATATTAGTCCTTTATCCGATATGTCATTTGCGATGATCTTTTCCCATTCCGTTGGTTGCCTATTCGTTTTGTTGGTTGTTTCTTTTGCCGTGCAGAAGCTTTTTATCTTGATGAGGTCCCAATAGTTCATCTTTGCTTTTAATTCTCTTGCCTTTGGAGACGTGTCGAGTAAGAAATTGGTGCGTCTTAGGTCAAAGAGGCTTTTTCCTGTTTTCTCCTCTAGGATTTTGACGGTTTCCTGCCTCACATTCAGATCTTTTATCCATTTAGAATTTATTTTTGTGAGTGGTGTAAGAAAGTGGTCTAGTTTCATTCTTTTGCATGTTGCTGTCCAATTCTCCCAGCACCATTTGTTAAAAAGGCTGTCTTTTTTCCATTGGATACATTTTCCCGCTTTGTCAAAGATTAGTTGGCCATATACTTGCGGGTCCATTTCTGAGTTTTCTATTCTATTCCATTGGTCTATGCGTCTGTTTTTGTGCCAATACCATACAGTCTTGATGACCACCGCTTTGTAGTAGAGGTTAAAGTCTGGGATTGTGATGCCTCCCGCCTTGGTTTTATTCTTCAGTATTATTTTGGCTATTCGAGGTCTTTTGTGGTTCCATACAAATTTTAGGATTGTTTGCTCTAGCTTTGAGAAGAATGCTGGTGCAATTTTGATTGGGATTGCATTGAATGTGTAGATTGCTTTGGGTAGTATTGCCATTTTGACGATATTTATTCTTCCAATCCATGAGCATGGGATGTTTTTCCATTTCCTTGTGTCTTCCTCAATTTCCTTCATAAGTTTTTTATAGTTTTCAGTGTAGAGGTCTTTCACATCTTTGGTTAGGTTTATTCCTAAGTATTTTATGGTTTTTGGTGCAATTGTGAAAGGGATTAGCTTCTTTATTTCTCTTTCTGCTGCTTCATTGTTGGTGTATAGAAATGCCACCGATTTCTGTACATTGATTTTGTATCCTGCAACTTTGCTGAAATCATGAATCAGTTCTAGTAGGCTTTTGGTGGATTCTGTCGGGTTTTCCATGTAAAGTATCATGTCATCTGCAAAAAGTGAAAGTTTGACTTCCTCCTTGCCAATCTTGATGCCTTTTATTTTGTTTTGTTGTCTGATTGCTGATGCTAAGACTTCCAGCACTATGTTAAATAGCAGTGGCGAGAGTGGACACCCCTGTCGTGTTCCTGATCTCAGGGGGAAGGCTTTCAATTTTTCCCCATTGAGGATGATATTAGCTGTGGGTTTTTCATATATGGCTTTTATGATGTTTAAGTATGTTCCTTCTATCCCGACTTTCTCGAGAGTTTTTATTAAGAAAGGATGCTGTATTTTGTCAAATGCTTTTTCTGCATCTATTGACAGGATCATACGGTTCTTATCTTTTCTTTTGTTGATGTGATGTATCACGTTGATTGATTTGCGAATATTGAACCAGCCCTGCAACCCAGGGATGAATCCTACTTGATCATGGTGGATAATTCTCTTTATATGCTGTTGGATTCGATTTGCTAGTATCTTGTTGAGAATTTTTGCATCCATATTCATCAGGGATATTGGCCTGTAATTTTCTTTCTTTGCTGGGTCTCTATCTGGTTTGGGAATCAAAGTGATGCTGGCTTCATAGAATGAGTCCGGGAGTTTTCCTTCCGTTTCAATTTTTTGGAACAGCTTGAGGAGGATAGGAATTAACTCTGTTTTAAATGTCTGGTAAAATTCCGCAGGAAAGCCATCTGGTCCAGGGCTTTTATTTGCTGGGAGGTTTTTAATAACTGATTCTATTTCTTCACTAGTTATGGGTCTGTTCAAATTTTCTATTTCTTCCCGTTTGAGTTTTGGTAGCGTGTGGCTATTTAGGAAGCTGTCCATTTCTTCCAGATTGCCAAGTTTGGTGGCATATAATTTTTCATAGTATTCTCTGATGATTGCTTGTATCTCTGAGGGATTGGTTGTAATTTCTCCCTTTTCATTCACGATTTTATTTATTTGAGTTCTCTCTCTTTTCTTTTTGAGAAGCCTGGCTAGAGGTTTGTCTATTTTGTTTATTTTTTCAAAGAACCAGCTTTTGGTTTCATTGATCTGTTCCACTACCTTTTCTGTCTCCATATGGTTAATTTGAGCTCTGATCTTTGTTATTTCTCTCTTTCTGCTGGGCTTGGGTTGTTTTAGTTGATCTGCTTCTAGTTCCTTTAGGCGTGCTGTTAGAATTTGTGTTATTGATTTTTCTTGTTTCTTGAGATGGGCCTGGATTGCAATATATTTCCCTCTCAGGACTGCCTTTGCTGCATCCCAGAGCGTTTGGATTGTTGTATTTTCATTTTCATTTGTTTCCATGTATTTTTTAATTTCTTCTCTGATGGCTTGGTTGACCCAGTCATCTTTTAGTAGGTTATTTCTTAGCCGCCATGTTCTTGGATATTTTCCAGGCTTTCTCCTGTGGTTGATTTCAAGTTTCAAAGCATTGTGGTCTGACACTGTACACGGTATGATCTCAATTCTTTTATATTTATTCAGAGCTTCCCTGTGCCCCAGAATGTGGTCTATCTTGGAAAATGTACCGTGTGCAGATGAGAAGAATGTAAATTCCTTTGCTTCTGGATGAAGGACCCTAAAGATGTCTGTGAGGCCCATCTGTCCTAATGTGTCATTCAGGGCTATTGTTTCTGCGGAGATTTTCTGTTTTGTTGATCTATCCAATGCTGAGAGTGGAGTGTTGAGATCCCCTACTATTAGGACATTTTTATCGATGAGGTTGCTAATGTTTGTAATTAGTTGTTTTACAAATTTGGGTGCCCCTGAATTCGGTGCGTAGATATTTACAATTGTTAGCTCTTCCTGCTGGATGGTCCCTGAGACTATTATATAATGTCCTTCCTCATCTCTTATTACATCGTTCATTTTAAAGTCTAATTTGTCTGATATAAGTGTGGCTACTCCGGCTTTCTTCTGACTTCCAGTAGCATGGTAGATAGTTCTCCATCCCCTCACTTTCAATCTGAAGGTGTCTTCAGGTTTAAGATGAGTTTCTTGAAGACAGCAAATAGATGGGTCTTGTTTTTTAATCCATTCTGTTATCCTTTGTCTTTTGATTGGCGCATTTAGTCCATTTACATTCAGTGTTAATATTGAAAAATATGGGCTTACAGTCACTGTATTATCTGTAAGTTTCATGTTTGTAAGGCTGTGTCTGGTAGTTTGTATTCTTTGCCTCCTTGTTTTCATAGAATGCCCCTCAGGATCTCTTGCAGTGCTGGCTTATTTGTGATAAATTCTTTCAGTTTTTGTTTGTTGGGAAAAACCTTGATCTCTCCTTCTATTCTGAATGACAGGCTAGCCGGATACAGAATTCTTGGTTGCATGTCCTTCTTGCTCATCACATTGAAGATGTCCTGCCATTCCTTTCTGGCTTGCCAAGTTTCCGTAGATAAGTCTGCTACTACCCTTATAGGTCTCCCTTTGTATGTTAGGGTTCTTTTGTCCCTAGCTGCTTTCAGGATTCTCTCCCTATCTTTGTATTTTGCCAGCTTCACTATGATGTGCCGTGCAGAAGGTCTATTCAAGTTACGTCTGAGGGGAGTTCTCTGTGCCTCTTGGATTTCCATGCCCGTTTCCTTTCTCATGTTGAGGAAGTTCTCAGCAATGATTTGTTCCAGAACCCCTTCGACTCCTTTCTCTCTCTCTTCTTCCTCTGGAACTCCTATGATACGGATATTGTTTCTTTTGACTGCATCGCTCAGCTCTCGAATTCTCCTTTCCTGTTCCTGGATCAGCTTCTCTCTCTTTTTATCTGCTTCCTCTTTTTCAATGATTTTGTCTTCTAATGCACTAACTCTTTCCTCTACCTCTTCAATCCGTGCTGTGGTTGCTTCCAGTTTCCCCTGTATTTCTTCCAATGTCTTCTTTAATTCTTCCTGACCGTTTTTAAGGTCTTTGAACTTTGCCTCGTAGGACCCCTTGCATTCATCTAAGCTTTTTTCAAGGCCAGCAATTAGTTTTATGATTAACATTCTATATTCAAGTTCTGTTATGTTGCTTATATCTCTTTTCATTAATTCTTGAGCTGTCACTGCTTCTTGTAGACTCTTTTGAGGAGAATTCTTCCGTCTCGTCATTTTGGCTGGATGTGTTATGGGTTGTTTCTTGAAGTTGCCCTGGAAAGGAAAACTGACAGACACACAGAACACAGAAATACTCAAACGTACCGACAAATGGTCCAGACAAGCAGTTCACAACAGAAAAAAATAACAAGTGACTCTCTGAGGGCAATGTCCTGAAGTAACAGCTACACGTTAAGGACAGGGTATGTAGTGTGCTGGTGGCAGAGCATATATAGACAGAATAATGACGGGTGCAGGGAGAAGAAGGAAATGGACTTTGCCCAGGTAGAGCGACTAAAGGGTTTAATCCAGACTGATAGAAATCAGAATAAGGACAGGTGCGAGGGAAAAGGAATAAAGATCGATGTCGTCTAGATGAACTTATACGGCCTGGTTATTCCAGAAAAAGGGCTAGGGAAGTAAAGAAGAGGTTGTAGGACATGTCCTCAAAGAGTGGGTTAAAAAACAAAACAAAAACAAAAAACAAAAAACAAAAAACAAAACCAAAAAAACCCAAACAAAACAAACAAACAAACAAAAAACAAAAAAACAAAAAACAAAAAGAACGAAAAAAATGATTAAGCCAGTCAGTACCCTGGATGACCAGCTCAGGGATGGGGATCGGTAGGAATGAGAAAGGGAGGGATAAATTTAAAAAGAAGAAATGACTGGCGTTACTCCAGGCAGCAATCTCCACTTGGATCAGTCGCTCCTGCTGATAGTTTGGGAGGGGCGTGGTTTAGTGTAGGCGGGTCCGGCCTCCACTGCTGCAGGGATGGCTTCTGGGGTGACTTCCTGGCTTGTGAGACAACAATGGCGTCTCTCCAGACCCCCGCCCCCAGTCCTGGAGGCTTTATTCGCTCCTTTATTTCTGTTCTCTCTCCACTGCCCACGCCAGCCTAGTGTGGTTTACTGGAGCCGCGCCTGGGGCTGCCTGGGTGCCTGCTGCCTATCCCGGCAGAGTGCGTGCCTGGAGGCGCTGGGCGAGGGTGGCGCGGTGGCGCGGCCCTCTGCTACCCCCCGATTTGGCTGTAACTGTGCGGGGGTTAGAGGTGCTCCGCAGGAGCCGCCGCCTGAGTCCCCCCTGCCTGTCCCGGCAGCGCGCGCGCCCCGGAGGCGCTGGGCGAGGGTGGCGCGGTGGTGCGGCCGTCTGCCACCCCCCGATTTCGTTATAATTGTGCCGGGGTTAGAGGTGCTCCGCAGGCGGCGCCGCCTGCGTCCCTGCTGCCAGTCCCTCCCGCGCGCGTCCCAGTGGCTCAGGACGAGGTTGGTGCGGTCCCAGCAGCGCGCGGGGATTGCTGCTGTTTGCCACTGAACTTCTCTTCAAAAGCCCTGCATTTAGGGCCTGGATGGTAGTGGTCTCACCCGCTCTGGCCCTCTCGTTCAGATGTTGTTCGGTCGGCACTTTCCCAGCTATCTCCGAAGACGCTCACCCTCCCCTCAGCTCAACTTCCCGAGTTCGAGTTCGTTTTATCCGACCCAGATTAAACTCACAGTTCAGTTGGGCCGTGTCTGTGTTCGCCTTAGTTTCTTGTCAGCTCTAGCACCTTTTCCCCCCGATTTTTGTAGTTGAGAGAGAGACAATGGTTTCAGTCGTCCCCCTTTAAAGGGCAAGCGAAATACTGGAGCCCCCTACTCCTCCGCCATGTTGCCTCCTCTCCCATGTTCATGCTCTTGTGCCTGTCTCTCAATAATAAATAAAAGCGTTAAATTAAAAAAAAAAAAAAAATGGATTAAGGACCTAAAGGTGAGACTGAAACAATGAAAACCCTAGAAGAGAGCACAGGCAGGAATTTCTCAGACATCAGCCATAATAACATCTTTCCAGATATGTCTCCTGAGGCAAGGGAAACAAAAGTAAAAATAAACTATTGGGACTACATCAAAATAAAAAGCTAACTAAAACTAAAAGACAACATACCGAATGGGAACAGATATTTGCAAATGACATATCCGATACAGGATTAGTATTCAAAATATATAAATAACTTAAACAACTTGGAGTGCCCACATGTCTCAGTTAGCTAAGCATCTAACTCTTGATTTCGGCTCAGGTCATGATCTCATGATTCATGGAATCAAGCCCCACATCAGGCTCTCCACTGATGGTAGGGAACCTGCTTGGGATTCTCTCTCTTTCTTTGCCCCTCTGCCACTCGCTCTCTCTCTCTCAAAATAAATAAACTTGAAAAAAAAATAACTTTTACAACTCAACAACCAGAAACCCAAATAATCCAATTAAACAATGGGCAGAGGACACGAACAGACATTCCTCCAAAGAAAACATCCAGATGACAACAGATATATGAAAAGATGCTCAATATCACTTGTCATCCGGAAAATGCAAATCAAAACTACATGAGACATAATACTTGTCAGAATAGCTAAAATAAAAAACACAAGAAACAACTGTTGGTGAGGATGTAGAGAAAAAGGAACCTCTCTGCACTGTTGGTGAGAATGCAAACTGGTGCAGCCATTGTGAAGGACAGTATGGAGGTTCCTTGAAAAATTAAAAATAGAACTACCCTATGATCCAATAATCATACTACTGAGTATTTAACCAAAGAATGTGAAAACACTAATTTGAAGAGATATATGCACCCCTATATTTACTGCAGCATTTATAATAATCAAATTATGGAAGCAGCCTAAATGTCCATCGACAGATGAATGGGTAAAGATGTGGCATGTGTGTGTACATATATTATTCAGCCATTAAAAAGAATGAAATAGTGCCATTCGCAACAACATGGATGGATCTATACAGATGGCTAAATGAAGTAAGCTAAAGAAAGAAAATTCTGTGATTTTACTCGTATGTGGAACTTAAACAAACGAACAAAGCGACAAACCAAAAAAATAGACTCTACACTATTGAGAATGAACAAAGCATTACTAGAGGAGAGGTAGGTGGGGGGAATGGGTGAGATAGGTAAAGGTGAAATAGATTAAGTGTACACTTACCTTGATGGGCACTGAGTAATACATGGGCATTGAGTAATGGATGAACTGCTATATTGTACACTTGAAACTAATACAACACTATACGTTAACTACACTGAAATTGAAGAGAAGAGATCAACATCAAAATCTTTAATCATCTAGAGACTGATAGATTATAACACCAAGTATTTCTTAAAAACAAAGTTATTTTTACTAAGTATTCAGTAGTTTCCTGGATAGTTCATTTGTACCTCCTCATCTACCAAAAATGATTTAAAATTTATATTCTGTGCTACATATTTATTAAATTTGAGAAAAATCCACAGAAAAGCATTAGTTCAAAAAGACGTAAAACAACCAAGCTTCTGTAATTAAACCTACATACTCAGTAAGAAAATAGTACATTTGAATATTGAATATTTTTCTAAAAGTCATATGGAATGCTGTATTTCTGGAAACCAATTCACTGTCACCCTTCCTTTGGCTTCCATTATATTTTTAGAAGAACTGGACCAGAAAAAAAGAGGGAGGGCACCATTTACTTTTAGAAGTATCCTTCCTTAATTTGCAAAGTATGTGCATTTGATTCTCCTAATACCAGAAAAAAAAAAAAAAAAAAAAAAGCACCATGTAAATAATCTGATTCACCACAATAAAATCAGATTTTATATACTAAATATTCAAAGGTAATTTATAAATTTAAGTCCCACTAATTTTCATGTCTCCAAAAGAGCTCTAATTTTGGTTTCTCAGTAAGTAAAATAATAAAATTAGAAAAGTTCTAGATTCTTCTAGTTTCAACTTCTATGATTCTTTGAGATTAACTTCTAACATATTAAACATAATGGTTCTGCTGGGGGCTTAACTGTGTCACCCCCATCCCCACAAATTCATATGTTCAAGTTCTAATTCTCTTGCTCCTCAGAATGTGACTCTGGAGATAGAGCCTTTAAAGTAAGAAGTAAAATCAAGGTCCTACGGATGGACCCTAATCCAACCTGACTGCTGTCCTTACAGGAGATTAACACAGAGACATGCACAGAGGAAAGAACGTGTGAAGACGAAGGGAGATGACTGCCATCTGCAAGCCAAGAAGAGAAGTCTCAAAAGGAAACCTTGATTCCAGACTTGCAGTCTCCAGAACTGTGAGGAAATAACTTTCTGTTGTTTAAACCACCCAGTCTGATGTACTTCGTTATGGCAGCCCTGGCAAATTAACACAGGCTCCAATATTTGTCAGTTATTTGGATTTTCTTAGCATGGAAACAAACACCAAAATAAAGAAATGGAACTCCTATTTCAAGAAACTCTAAAATGAGTTCTTTAGAGATATAAATATGTAAAAGGGCTCTGGACATCCTTCCTGAGAAGCTGAATTATTTTGGGTGCAGCAGGGCTTCAGAAATAGTAAATTCCATATCCTTAAAGCAAAGTTTAAGTTCCTACTAGCTTTTTGTGTTATGGTATATGTATATATATATATATGTTTGTTTTGATTTGTTTTTTTGTTTAATTGCAAAAAAGCCAACATTAAATTCCATATGGATAGATATCCTTGAATTGGCTCAAAACTTAGCTGTAGCAGAATGGAAAGAAGAGAAGCTTAGTCTAGAAGAAAACAGCTGGTTTCAAATCTCGGCTCCCTCCTACTAGCTATTTAACAACAATCAAGTTACTCTCTCTGAGACTCAGTCATAAAGGGAGATCACTTAGCATGATGCCTGGCACATAACAAATGCTCTGTAAAAGAGGACATCATCCCATCATTATATTTCAACAACCCAGCATTAGTCCAAAAGGAACAGTAAGCTACCTACCTGAGCAGTATGTGTGTGTGTGTGACAAGAATATGCCAAATACTATTATGTAATTTTTACTATAATTTAAATAATAAAGCCCAAATAAAATCAAATTGATACATAGCTTGTACTGCTTCAAAAAATAGTAAATATCTGGCATAGACTCTATTAAATAAATCAAATAATTAAGGATTCAAGATTTTGTCAAATTCTCCCTAAATACGCTTTATCTTAAAATGTTGCATTTTGCCTGAATTTCAGTCCTTCCATTTATATATCCAAACTCTACTACTTTTGCAAAGCCACAGTGTGAGTTCCACATTCCTCTTAATCCTTAGGTGACAAATTTTCCCTCCCATTGATATGACAGTATCAAATTATATGTTGTCTTTCCTTTGTACTTTGTGTGTTAATCTTACTTCCACAACAAGACCTGAAGTTTCCTGAAAGTAGGATCCATGATATATTTGCCTAGAAAGCAGCCACGTGCTCACAGAAAGAACTTACTACTTTATGGACTATTATAATGAGGTTTGCTACTGCCTTTCTATGTTGCTTAATTTAAGGGTATTTCAAACTAGGGAGAAAGCAAAACATGTGCAGAACCATACACAGACTTGAAAGCAACCTAAAGAATCACCTAATTAAGCCTAATTACAAAATTAATTCTTTAAAAGTAATTATTAGATAAAATACAGACCAATAACTTTTTTTTAGTTTTTAATTTTTTTGCATTGTTAGCAATGTATCTCTTTTACAGTCTACAGCAGTTAATCTCTACCATTCCCTGAATGATAATGAGAATATATTTTCACAGTAGCAACTGGTGACATTTCAATAAATCAATGTGCTGCAGTGATACCTAAATAAAAGCTTATTTCACTATAATGATGCTTCCAGGCTTCCCTCAAGTCAGGTGGTTACTTGCAGTTAATGATCTGTGACATACCACACAAGTAGTCCTAAAAAGACTTATTATCCACTGCGTGTGCAACAATATTTGCTTTATGGATGGCTAAATGAATGAAGACATTCAATGTAACTGTAAAAGTAAAATCAAAAGAAAACTTACAAGTAACATGTTTTCTTTAAGTAAAAGGGCTGTGACCATTTTCCATTAATACTTAACCTTTTGCTGGAGCAGTGCAACCACATATAATGCTCAAATCCATAAAGCCCAAGAGCTGTTCTGGGTTAATGCTAATTAACTGCCCCCAATCAAAAGAGCAGTAACTTTCCAAAAATGTGAGATCATCAGCCTCTATTGTTGACATCAAAGTCACATTACAAAGCTTAATGAACAATGAAAGAGACAAATGTGCTTTATATATAAGAATCTTTTCATCAAATTTCTATATACCTGTACAATCCAAAATGCCGAGAAAAGAATTATTACGCTGCACACAAAACTGCTAATCTCAAACAATACTCTATCTTTCATGGCTGCCAGACTTTGCAAGCATTCACATGTTTACCATTTATAATTTTATTTCATTCACTAGACTCGGCTTTTGTCCACCATATGTCCACTGTGGATTAACCATTCCCTTAGGTACAATTAAGGCCTTTCCATTTGTTGTAAGAAGAGCTAAGTATGAAGGACACGGCCAGAAATAACATTTATACCTCCACCAAAAACAGAAGCACATTGAAACTCAAACGATGGTTTATGTAGCATCTTTTTTTTTTTATTAGACACATGTCTACATAGCAAAATAAACTTGAGATAAAATTCATGGTAACTATACACCAGCTTTCACCATTGAGATTAGATATCAAAATCATATTACCTCCACCAACTGAGTTTAAATAATTTTTCAGAAAAATGTATTTCTAAAATATAAGCTAAATGAAGACTGACTTCCAAACATTAATTATAACTGAAACTTTAAGCATCACTTAGGTATTTCAAAGACATTTCACATGACTTTTAATGTTCCTGACTTTTAAATCTTTAAAGTAAACAATATATATATATATATATATATGCTAAGCAATATATGCACTTCTTCCCATTATCCATAATTGGACATAGTGGACATAGTGGGAGACACAATAACAACAACTAACACACACAGCACCTGTTACAAACAGGCATTGGTTCTGGGAGTTGTATATCTATATAAATAATTCTTACAACAACCTCCCTGTAAATTATTCCCAATTTACAGATAAGAAAATTCAGCCACAAAGAGGTGAGTACCTTCCTATGGTCAACGATTAATACGTGAGCCCATACCTGAACTTAAGACGTCTTATTAGAAGTCTGTGCCCTTAACCACTTCTCTATACTGTCTCTCTGTATTGATGATATTAATGTGCCAAAACACACTATAAACTAAATATCTATAAGGGAAAATACAATTTCTCATCTTTTTTAAACTAAAATTTTGTATGGAAATTAAGAGATTAATTAGAGTTAGGAGTTTGGTTTTCAAAAGAACTACATGTGTAACATAGCAGGTGTCCTGCCTGGTCTGATGTGACAGTGACTCATAAGCATGAAATGAGCCTGTTATTATTAAACTCCTCTTCTGATTCAAAAACCTGGGCTCAGAGTTGCACAAAAGCTAGAAGAACAGTATTATTTTCACTTTATCATCTCAAAAAGTCCATAGTTCCATTTTTCACTGAGGTGAGAATGAATACTTTTCTAGTCATTCATAACAAGTATCTCCTGAGCACTTCCTACGTACAGGCACTAAGCTAGATACTAGAGAGACAGCCGTGAACAAAGCAGTCTCTACCTTCATGGAGCTTCAATTACAGAACACCTGGATAACTGCAAAGAGAGAGGGGAACCTGTATTCGAAAAAAAGGTGACTTTTTCAGAAGAATCACACAATTTAAAAAGCAATAAACAGCTAATAAGTATTAAAAAATCAAGTGAGAAACTACCTAGTATTCTGTCCTAGACCTCTTCTATTTGTTCGTGTCTCTCAATCCTCTAAAATGAGTTTACGATTTGGGAAAGTCCTCACAAACCCCTCATGTTCTACTTTTGCACTAAATCAGAATCAATGCAATAGACTGAAGATTAAGGACTGAAGATGACTCATTCAAAATTATATCTAGGGGCACCTGGGTGGCTCAGCCCGTTAAGTGTCCGACTTTGGCTCAGGTCATGATCTCACGGTCTGTGAGTTCAAGCCCCACATCGGTCTCCGAGCTGTCCCTGCTGACAGCTCAAAACCTGGAATCTGCTTTGGATTCTGTGTTCCCTCCCTCTCTCTCTGCCCCTCCCCCACTTGCACTCTGTCTTTCTCTCTCTCTCTCTCTCGCAAAAATAAAGAAACATTAAAAAATATATCTAAAAATAGATTAAGTGCTAAAACAACAATAGAAGACAAGACATGCTTAATCATCAAGAGTTTGTATACATACCTCCATGTCTGTCTCTCTCCTGCCATAAACACAAAATATGCTATCGTCTCTCCCATCCTTTAAAAACAACACCAAAGAGCTCTGACCCACATTCCCTCCAGCTGTTGCCCCACGTGTCAATTCCCTTGTAGAGTGGCATTATGTATACATGTCGCTTCTATTCATTGTCTACAATTCATTGACTTCCCTTCTCTCTTCAACTCACTATACTCAGCGCTCACCCCCACCACTCTGATGAATCTATTTGCTGAGGTCACCACCAATCACCTCTAACTGCTAAATCTAATAACCATTCTTATCACCTGTTGATCACTCCCTTCTTAAAACACCTTCGCATGTGGCTTCCAGGATACTTCACTCCCAGCATTTTCCTTGCATCTCTACTGGCCACATGCCAATTCCTTTGCTATTCTCTCTCTATTTCCCCAAACTTTAAAACATGGCTGTAACCCAAGGATTAATCTCTGTACTTCTCTTTTTATACTCACTCCTATGTAAAGTTCATCCAGTCTCAAGGATTTAAATATCATCAATATGTTGCTGACTCCCAGACTTTTATCTCTAGACCTTCTCTTGCCTCTGAACTCTAGAATCATGTACTCAACTACCTATTAAATACCTCCACAGAGCTGCTTAATAGAAGTACCTCAAACTTAACATGTCCAAAAGGAAACCTAAGAACCTTACCGAAATCTGTTCTTCCTGCACTCAATTTCTTAAGTCAGTAAACTGAACTTCAGCCTTCTAAATGCCTAGACCAAAAATCTTGACATTATCTTGCCTCTTCTCTCCTCTATTCCACAACCAACCTATGAGAAAATCCATCACCCATACCTTCAAAATATATGCAGAAACCAACTCATTTTCTTCACTTCTTCCACTGATGTAACTCTGGTCTGTGCCACCATTATTTCTCACCTTGATTATGTCAAAAGCCTCCTACCTGTTTACTTTGCTTCCGTTCTTACCCACTGTAGTAAATTCTCAAAAGAAGAACTCCAGTGATCCTTTCAAGTTAAATTACTTCACTCTGCTGAAATCCCTCAGTGGCTTTCCATCTCACACACAGTAAAAGTTGAACCCTGACAATGGCCTACAAAGTCGTTCCTGATCTGTCGTCTTCTTAGATCCTTCCCTCTTTATATCTAATTTCATGTCCTACACTATTCTTTCACTGACCATTCCCTACATATTGCTACACACACACACACACACACACACACACACACACACACACACACACACACACACACACACCCCTCCTCCTCATTGTTCCTAGGGAGAAAAAAAACAAAATCAAAAACAAAATACTACCTCAACGGCTCTTTTCTTACTCTTCCCCCATCTGGAAAACTCCTTTTTTTTTTAAAGTTCATTTATTTTTGAGGAAGAAAGATAGAGCATGAGGGGCAGAAAGAGAGGGAGACACAGGATCTAAAGTTCTGAGCTATCAGCATGAAGCCTGACATGGGGCTCAAACTCATGAGCCATGAGATCATGACCTGAGCCAAAGTCAGACAGCCAACTGACTGAGCCACCCAAGTGCCATGGAAAACTCTTCATCCAAATATCTATGTGGCACTCTCTTTCTCTTCCTTTATCTCTTTGCTCAAATGTCATCTTCTCAAACTTTCCCTGTTACCATATTTAAAATCTTAACGCCCTCTTCCAAGTCTTCCTTTTTCTCCCTTCCCTGCTTTATCTATGCAAAACTTAGCATCATTTAACATATTATATATTTTCTGATTTATTTATTTATTATCTTCCTCTACTGGAACCAGGCTAGATGAGGAAAGAAATTTCGTCTCTTCATTTCTGTATCCCTAATACCTAGACAGGTAAGTGCTCAATCACTATTTTTTAAATGTATGAATGAGAGAAGACAGAAGAAAGCAAAAAAAGAAAATACCTGCTGAATGTCTCTATACTGCAAAAACTAGACATTCATGTGAAATTTGAGAAAATGCCACAGAAAATAAAATAATTAAATTCTATCTTCAAGAACAATTTTAAATTAAGAAGAAATGCTATTTTTAGAGCCCCCAAAACACTCCAAAATTGACCATTATTTCCAGGGTGTGCCTGGCAAGTAGTAAGAGGTCAATAAACCTTAGCTATATTTATTATTGTTGCTATTAGGTACGGGCACTTACCCAGGTATAAAGAAAATAGATTCTTAATAATCTAACGAGTGAATAAAATGACCTAAGAAACCATCTCTGCAAAGGTAAGAAGGCAGGGTTTACAGTACACCTAAAGTTAAAATTAACCTCTCTTAAAATTATATGGCAGGGCTGCCCGGATGGCTCAGTCAGTTAAGCATCCAACTCTTGATTTCAGATCAGGTCATGATCTCATGGTTCAAGAGTTCAAACCCCACATCAGGCTCTGTGCTAACAGTGCAGGGCCTGCTTGGGATTCCCTCTCTCTCCCTCTCTCTCTCTTTCTCTGTGCCTCTCCCCTGCTCACTTGTGCCTACATGCGAGCTCTCTCTCTCAAAATAAATAAATAAGCATTAAACAAATTATTTAAAAAAATTATATGGTCGTAAATATATTCAATTAAGCAGACTTGTTACTGGACATGTTTGCGTCATCATATTTTAGGAATGGAAGGTGCTTATGATTACCAAGTGTAATCCCTCATCTTATACACGAGGATGATCCTGAGTGATTAGGTACATTGCCCAAGGTGACATAACCAGATAAAATGACAGCCCCAGAACAAAAGCTAAAGTTTTGTGATCCCCACTATAAGTGCTCCTTTAATCTATATTGAATTTGCTCCACAATCACTGCAAATAAAATTAAAATAAATTACTAAAGGGGCTTAAATTACATTAATGAAAATTTTAAGTCTTTTCACAAATCTATTTTTATACCAATAAAATTTTTTTAATTTATAAATTTTATAATGCTATACATTTTTAAAATTTTAATATATTAAAAATTAAATATTTAATAATTTCTTCTAATTTTTTAAATCAGAGATTCATCATAAAAGAAACAAAAAATAAAGTGGATGACCTTTTCTTTAGCATTTAATAAACTGTCTCTATCCTGACAAGAAGATGGACAGAAATCATATAAACAAATTGTTATGACTTATATAATGCTTACACAATTCCCCTAAACCAACAAAGCAAAACCACAGAAACCTTAATACTTCTCATGCTAAGAAAATTACAATACTGTCAAATCGTTTGAAGTAGGCTATCTAAAAAAAAGTAACTATGGGGGCGCCTGGGTGGCTCAGTCGGTTGAGCATCCAACTTCAGCTCAGGTCATGATCTCGCAGTCTGTGAGTTCAAGCCCCGTGTTGGGCTCTGTGCTAACAGCTCGGAGCCTGGAGCCTGGAGCCTGCTTTGGATTCTGTGTCTCCCTCTCTCTCTGCCCCTCCCCCGCTCATGCTCTGTCTCTGTCTCAAAAATAAATAAATATTTAAATTAAAAAAAAAAAGTAACTATGAAATGACATCGTAACATCACTGCAACAACTGTCAGGTGAAAATGATTTTTGATTAGTATGAAAAGGCACTCATTTGACATTTTCTTCCCCAATAATTACCAGTCCTAACACCAGTCTGAAGGCAAGCTTATGCATTTAATTTGAGGCAACAACTCCACCAATTAAACTGGAAATATTATCAAAATGTCCTGAAAGTACAGCAGGAGTGTGAAGTACCATGTAAAAGAACAGTTTTAAGAGCATATATTAGGGCCGCCTGGGTGGTTCAGTCCATTAAGCATCCAACTCTTGATTTCCACTCAGATAATTATCTTACAGTTCCTGAGATCAAGCTCTGCGTCAGGCTCTGGGCTGCCAGTATAGGGATTCCCTCTCTCCCTCTCTTTGCCCCTTCCCTGCTTGCTCTCAGTACACAGAATACTGACGCTGTCACTATCAGAATCAGATGCTATCAGCATCTACTAATAAATAAATAACCATAGCTCTGGTTAAACAAATATACATGCCAAGGGAGGAAAAATAAAAGAAGAAGAAGCAGCAGTAGAAACAAAAATATAAAGTCTATCTTAAAAGGACTCTTGGATCTGATACTTTGAGATTACTATTCCCAGAACAAAAAAGAACCAAAGTATTAAAAGAAATGGGCAAGGAGGCAGAATGTTTTAATTCACTAGGTATATGCCAAAAGAATTTTTCAAACCCTCAAGAGTTTCTGTTCATGCTTTATAAATTATAAATTCTCTTAAGCAAACTAATGACTCACTCGTTCACTTTGTTAAAATACTGTAGACGGTAAATTTTACAGAAGTTGATATGAACCCTTCAAATTAGGAATCAGAGTAAACGTTACCTACTTCACAGTTTCATATTTCTATTCTCCAGATAAAGTGAGAATTTTTGAAGACTTAAAAAGAGTCACAGTGTAGGCAAGCACTTTCATGTAAATTCCCATGAAACTTTTCAAGCTGGATGAATAACCATTTCTTCATACTCCTCTATCACTAAGAATAAAGAATAATCTTTAAAAAAAAATGTGATAATTTTATGGAGGGTATCAGTTAAATTTCCCAACCTGAAATTTACTTGTTTTACTAATACATTTCCATTGAGTATGGAACAACTACAGAGTACATTAAAATGTAACCTTTGAACCTCGCAGTGTAAAACATCACTTCCTGGGCAGAGATAGTACTCCAAGAACAATCAATCACTGTTAAGAAGAATATACACTCAACATTGTTAATTAGTGTTGATGCACTCTTCTCGATGCCCTCATCTGTCATGAAGATTGTTTAAAAATCTGAGTTATTAGTCTTTATTTGGGAAAGGATCTGGTTAATATCTTTAAGAGCAGAAATCATTCATCCATCCACTCTATCCTGGAGCGTGATAATTCCTACCCCCAATACAAGTTACTGATAACCACCACCCCTCCACTGACTAAGAAACTATAAATCAGGAAAAGGGCAGCTTCTATGCAACCCTGTTAATTTCTGTTTATAATCTATCCAACAGAGAATGTTAGCTAGTCAGGGGAGAAACTAGCTGATGGATCAGATAGTAGGAAAACATAACAGCTTAAAGATAGAAAATAACAAAATGACAAATTAAAATGCCATGTGCTGATAACAACATGGATTGAATTTAAAATTAATTTTAAAAAAATGAATATTCCTAAATGTTCACTTCATTTCAATGTGAACCTTCCCTGAAACACTGAAAGAAAAATGAAAACTGTTACTCTAATGCAGATGGTTTTTGAAATAAAATGAAAAAAATTAAAAATAAATAAAAAGCCAAAAGTGTAGGTTTTCTAATCATTACATAAAGGTCACATTAGGAAAAAGCAAAATTCTTAATTCTTTTATATTTATTTAACCTAAAATTGTGATATAAAATCTGAAATTTTATTTCAAACATGATCCAGCATGGTATAACTTCAGAATATCTCCCAAGAAACTCTCTGGCATTATTCACCAAAGTGGAATTCCATAGGCCAGCTGGGCCTGAAGGCCATCTAATAGATTCCCTGTATCTACATATGTATTTTTCCTCATTAAGAAAACCATTTTCCCTTAATAACACATCCCAGGCCATAAACACTTCCAATTCCAACGGAGGATTCATGAAAAGGCTTTTATTCATTCATTCAGTATTCACTCATTCAGGCACTATTCTAAGTGACGAGGTCCCTATGCTTCATTGAGCTTAGATTTTAGTGGGGAAAGACAGACAAGAAACAAACAGGAAACAACATCAGATGGCAGAGAAGTGAAACAGAATGTCCTGAGAGAAAGAGACCACGTGGCTTGTTTACACTGAGTGGTCAAGAAAAGCAGCTCTGAGGAGATGACATTTAAGATGTGATCCAAATGATACAATGGAGCCAGTCAAGTAAAGACCAGAAGAGAAAGTATTTCAAGCAGAAGAAACCCTATGATACAAATTAACTTGGAATGTTAAAGTAGAGAAAAAAAGACAAGTGTGCCTTGGATAGAGTGGGCAAGGGAACACACAGAGGACGTCTAAGAGGCAGGGAGAAGCCAGATCACCTGGTGTTCGGTAAACCTGGATGAAGAGTTTAGATTTCATTCTAAGTGTGATAAGAAAGCACTAGGAGAGGCATACTATGATTTACCTTTTGAGAACTGGATTGTAGGAGAGCAAAGCTAGAAGCAGGGGGGACAGTTAGGAAGCTACTGCAGTATTCATGTGAGAAGTGAGGGTGGTGTGTTAGGCCACGGCCAGGTGCACCTGTAATAAGCCCATAAAGTGGACATAGTGGAAAACCCCTAGGTTCTGCAGTGCAGGCTCTGGTCAACTGAGAGACCGAGACTTTCAAAACCAGGAAACCAGATATCGGACCTGGTAAATATGGCTCTGAGACTACAGAAATTGCCTTTAGATGGCAATATAATTGTTTCCAGGTGTCTATCAGTCATCTCCCTCCACATCGGGCTGCAGACACGATCAAACTTCAACAGAACTTCTGTAAAATACACAGAATAAATAGTTGACTTACCCTCTTTCCCATTTTGGAAAACACTCAGTGGGAATTTATGTTTACCTTGCTAGGAAAAAGTAGGGCCTTCTATGAAAATTTGGACATAAGTGTATGTATTAATCCCAACAAAATTAATAAATCCCAACTGCGAAAGAAAGCCAGTCAAATTTTTAGAAAATGTGAAGGCAGCTAAGAAAAAGAAAAAAAACTAAAAGTAAGGTTAACAAGTCCCTATCAGGTGGCTCAGTCAGTTAAGCATCGGACTCTAATTTTGGCTCAGGTCACGATCTCACAGTTCGTGAGTTCAAGTCCCACATCGGACTCTGGTGCAGAGCCTGCTTGGGCTTCTCTCTCGCCCCTCTCTCTCTGCCCCTGCTCCATTTGCTCTCTCTCCTAAAATAAATAAATAAACTTAAAAAAAATTTAAGAAATAAATAAGGCATAAGATAATGACAAAGGAATTCTCTGGGAACCATTTACTCCAGGCCACTTTTATAAGATGTCTGTTTCAGCTGTACTAATTTGTAATTTGTGATTATTCAAACTGAAGCTAGTCAGTGTTTTTAAAAGGCTATTAAGATTAATAATAACGATGATGATAGTTACTGAGCATTTACAGTGTACAGACCACATGCTAAGCGCTTTCCCATGTAAATCCCATTTAATCTTTAACCTTCTCAGACATAAACTACTATCCTTACCTGCAGATGAGGAAGTTGAGGTATAAAGATAGAAAGTAACCTATCTGATGTCACACTGCTGTTAAGTGAGACTTTGCCTAGCCTTGTAAAAGCAGCCTGTCTAAACTCAAAGTCCTATGATTTTAAAACCATGACTCAATACTTTATTTAAAGTCTTATACAATACAAAGAAAAATCACTAACTAATGTCTTACAGCCTTTCCGAATATAGAAAAAATAAACCTGTTTTAAGCATTATACACTGAAATAATTTAGTCATCACCAATTCTATTTCATTTTAATGAAATCTCTTCCTCTACTGGCTATTTCATTAACCTACTCTAGTTACTCTTTATATTTAAACATAAAAAAAAACAGATTTTTTTGTAAAAATAAACTCATAATTCATCCTTACCTAAGACCATCCTCAATCTTCACTCGAAATTTCTGTGAGTTTACTATATTTTCATAAAAAACAAACGATTTTAGGGGCACCTGGGTGGCTCAGTCAGTTAAGCATCTGACTTTAGCTCAGGTTGTGATCTGTGGTTCTCGAGTTCGAGCCCCACATGGGGCTCTGTGTTGATAGCTCAGAGCCTGGAGCCTGCTTCAGATTCAGTGTCTCCCTCTCTCTGACTTCCCCTGCTTGCACCTGTCTGTCTCTCTCTCAAAAATAAATAAACATTAAAAAAATTTAAAAACAAACGATTTTATAACATTGATTACAAGCTATTATAAAACAAATTCACACATACACACACATACACACACTCTCTCTTCCTTGCCTCCCTGTCTCCCTCCTATCTTCTCTCTCTTTCTCTCTCTGTAGAGAAATTTTCTGTATATCCTACCCTTCTGCTAAACTTTAGCTAAAAGTTGGCTACTGCTGCCAATATTTTCATAGCCTGTACATATTTCTTTTCCACATATGCTTTCTATTCAAGTTGCAAAGAACAGAACACAATGAGTTTTAAAAACCACATTTAGCGGCAGCTGGGTGGCTCAGTCAATTGACTATCCAACTCTTGATTTTGGCTCAGGTCATAATCCCAGGGTCATGGGATCCATCCCCGTGTTGGGCTCCATGCTGAACATGGAGCTTTCTTGAGATTCTCTCTCTCTCTCCCCCCACCCACCCCCACTCCCCTGCTCATGCTCTCTCTCTCTAAAAATAAAATAAATCTTTAAAAAATATTAAAAAATAAAAAAGCATATTTAGGTAGAAAATAATTGTGAATTGATTAGAAGCATAATAATCCAGTTTCAGATGTCTCCCCATCATGTTTCTTTTGCTTTGCCTTTAATCGGTATGTAAATTCTTTGCTTTTTAATGTAATTTTATCCTCCCAAAAAGAAGACAAGTACACACTACTATACTAATGTAACATCTACTTGGAAACACAGATTTCAATATCTTTCATTGCATGACCATATGGAATCAGGCCAGTGACAGATTTTGCAATAAATCATATCAAGGAAAATGTTCATCTTATAATCTCTTCATTTTACATATGTAATGTTCTGTGTGACTGCATACTCTATTCTATAATCTCATTCTGAAAGAGTATTATAAATACAAGAAAGGGGTTACAGCTAAGCTAAAAGTTAAAAAACTCAACTTTTTATGCTATTTAAAATCTCAAACATAATACTGTAATCATTTTTTACATAAATCCAATTAACTTACATGAGTATTTGTTTTTAAAACTTAGGAATGGCATCACCAGCACAGTCCAATAGCCCATCTAGTCTGATAGCCTCTCTTTCACAGTGGCCAATGATGGATGCTTCACACAGACAGCATAAACACATAATGTAATGCATATAATTGTGCACCACTACACCATTACTCCAGAAGGTAGTCAGAGATTATGTCCTGAAAGAAATGAAAACGAGTCCTAACCCCCATCTCTTCCCTACTCTATATTTCCTAAAAGGTGATGAGAAACCTCCAATTAGTGCAAATTTATCCATAATACAAAACAGTGCTTCAGTAACATTGCAATTAAGAAATGATCTCCTAGGTGAATGTGGGTGACTTCAGGAGGTTAAGTGTCCGACTTCAGTGCAGGTCATGATCTCATGGTTCATGAGTTTGAGCCCCACAATGGGCCCTGCACTGACAGCTCAGAGCCTGGAGCCTGCTTCAGAGTCTGTGTTTCCTCTCTCTCTGCTGCTCCCCCACCCATGTTCGCTCTCTCTTTCTGTCTCTAAAAATAAACGTTAAAGGAAGGAAGGAAGGAAGGAAGGAAGGAAGAAGGAAGGAAGGAAGGAAGGAAGGAAGGAAGGAAGGAAAGAAAGAAGAGAGAGAGAGAGAGAGAGAGAGAGAATGAAAGAATGAATCTCCTAAAATGAAAAGCTGCACTAAGAAATAGAACGTAAGGTCATCAAAACGTATGATTTCTAAAGGGGAATTTCAATGAATTGAAAAGCATCAAATTCACTCAATTAGAATTATTTACAGAAGAGCAAAATTCACCTAAAGCTTAAAAAAACTGTACCCAAGGCATCCATTTCATGACATGTAATACTATTTTCTAGAAACTATTATAAAATTTGTATTTTTAACTCTTCAGAGAAATGATATCCACACCTGTTTTGTAATGGTTTTAAAGTAAGGCTTGTAGATTTATTAAATGTTCATCTAAGTGTGCAAAACCACATAATGAAGAAATCTTGGTTTGTCCTTCAGGAAGTACTATTTCCTAAATAATTACAGACCAAAAAAATGCACTATCCTTTTAAAGACCTTTGGAGAAGATAATTCTCTTGGTAGTATACTTGGGTATTGGTTTAACAACGCCTGTAGTCAGGAAACTCTTCCTGACCTAAATCCTCCATGGTGTAATTTAAATTCATTTTCTCTTTTTCTGACCTCAAATAGTTGTAGAAGATTAGGTCATATCATAATATTATGTATTTAAAAACCCTTATTGAGGTCTCCTTTTCCAGGTAACTGCATTGCAGGACTATGAATCAACAGTCCCGTACAAAATTCAGTCTTATAATTTTATATGCTGTATATTATAGCCCAGCTGACAGATCTCAAAAACTATCCACCATTTTTACCAAGCACTACTCCTCCCCAATACACTCTTTCTCAAAAAGCAAAACAATGCGAAAAATGATCTATATTTTAGAACAAATCTCAAAAACTTGAGAGATATTCACGAGAGATGGGAGCAAGGAACACCACACAATGAATTCCACCCCGACACTGCTTTCTTCCCTAGAATAGGGGATCATTTAATGAAATCTATCTCTCAAAATCTCTGGGGCAGAGCTGAAGCTGCAGTGCAATATCATAAAATCTGCAGCTGTGTTGCTGTTCTTAATAGTCCGTGCTGCTTCCTTAGACCACAGGAAGCCAAAACACACACTGTCGAACAGAACTTACCTTAACAGGAATTGGCCAAAGCAGCAGTGCAGTAAGATCAAGCATCAAAACTGTTGTTGAAAAGATCGTACACATCTTTAAAAATGTTCTCCTCAAGTAATTTACTTACTTGAAGAAAGCTGTACCTTTTATGTTTCTAAACATCAAAATCTGTTTAGGAATAAAGACTAAAGGATAGGCAAATAAACAACAATACATAAAGAAGCATTAATAACTTACTTTTATTGCCCACCAAGGCAACCAGCGGCTGAGTTTCTGACTCCTCGCTCACTTTCTTCACCACAGAATACCAATCTTCTAAATTCTCAAAGCTTTGATAATTTGTAATATCATATACCAACAGGATTCCCTGTCACAAAAGAGTTACAGAACTTTTTGTAAGATACCTGGCATAGCCGTGGTGAGCTACAGTAAATATGAGAAAATCCTACCATGGGTGAAAAGGCTGCAAGGTCTACAGTCCTGCCTGCTACTTTCATGAGGTCAAACATGTAAAGCTTTCAATAAATAACCATCTGCTGCTGCTCTTTATATTTTCAAACATGAGATTCCATGACATCCCTCGATAGTCAATTTTAGTGTTTAACACAATTTTCTTTAAATGAAATAAGTCGATTTCCTCCTTTGGTCCTCTGTGCATTTGGAGAACAACATTGAAGTATCCTCCTTGTAATAACCCTTCATGTACTTGAAGATAGTTAAGTGACTCCTTTACCATCTCCTTTCCAGAAAAAACAAACTCAATTCCTTAAACTTGCCTCAAAGGACCTATTTTCTACCCCTTTAATCATAGTTGTTGGGTTCTTCCCAGGATACACTATGCATACAGTTTTTTGACATCCTCTTTAAAATGAGCAATGTAAAACTGGACATGATACTGTAATAAGAGCCTGAACAAAGCCAAATATAACAGAGGGATTTCTTCCTGCCTCTTGTATATCATATTCCTTTTAATATATCCCATTATTTTGTGTGGGAAGGAGAAGTATGTACACACACAAAAATAACAGTGCCACATTCTTGATTCTCATCCAGTTCGTGGTCAAACACTTAATACAAGGCTCTGCATATAGTGTAAGTCTGGACCCTAATAGCATTTATGTCTCCTCCTTCTCAGGTTATAACCACAAATTTTTACTACATTTTTGTACCTACTATCCATCTAGACATATATTTAGACCTTCTCATTAGTCCTTACAACAATCATCTAACGCTGCTACTCTTATTCTCATTTTACTAATAAGGAGAGGTTACAATAACCAAGGTTGACCATACTTAGGTCACATACAACCATCGCTAGGTAGGTGATGAAGCCAGATCTGAATCAAGGGCTGTATGCATATAAAGTCCACTCATGCACTCTATAAGCATTTGTCTGCCAACCATATGCCAAGCATTGTGCTGGGTCCTTGGGATACAAATTCCAAACCTCAAGAACCTCACAGTCTTGCAGCAAGGCCAGGCACATAAGTAGACAAGTATAGAACACAAAAGTAATGGCCAGTGATATGCTGGTAAATATTAATAAACTGGCTAGCGCCATGGTGGGGGTGGGAAATTGTAGAGTGTTATTTGTCTCATTTGCCTATTTCTGTGGTATAAATACTCCCCTGTGGCCATTTTCAAGCTATCGATGTCACTTCACTGAACAGAGCTCAGTAGGACACCGACATATTGCATGAGAACCATACAGATACAACAGACACCAATAATTTCAAGAACACAGATAAGAAAAATATATGGTAAAATAATTAGTAAATAATGCATTTTGAGCATACATCTTTGTTTTTAATATAATTTATGAGATTGTGTATTTTTAATCATGAATGTATTCAACAAATGGCTCACAAAAATTCCCGAAAATCTGACAACTACCTTTTTCAAGCCAGAGAATAGCATACTACTATTATAACCTTCTAGTACCATGCTCTTTTATTAAATTACACTGGCCCCCCAAGTCTCTTAGCTCCTCTGGGTCTCAGGTTGTTTGCCTCTAAAATTAGATCGCTGAAAGTAAATGGTCTCTAAGATCTCTTCCATTTAAATATTCTATAATTTTTTTTAATTTAAAATAGTTTATTTTCAAATTGGTTTACATAAAACACCCAGTGTTCATCCCAACATGTGCCCTTTTTTAATGCCCATCACCCCCTCTCCCCGCCCCCATCTCCCTCACCCTCAGTTTGTTCTTAGTCTTTGAGAGTCTCTTATGTTTTATCTCCCTCCCTCTCTGTCTTTTTTTTCTTTCCCCTCTTCCCCTCCCCCTGGTTTTTGCTTAGTCTCACCAAGTCCACCTATTCGTGGAAACATATGGTATCTGTCTTTTTCTGACTGACTTATTTCACTTAACATAATTTTTATGCAAAATCACTTGTCTGATTCATTTGGTAACATTTCTGTCTTCCTAAATGCTTTAAAATAATGCCCAACAATAGAATTATTTGAAATAATCAGCATAAGCCAACTTTTCTTATTAAGAATAATGCCCCAGAACTGGCCTTTGAGGAAAGCTAACCGTCAAGGCTCCTTTTGGCAGCAGGTATAGAGAGGAAGAAAGGAAGCTAATCTTCAAACTACTGACTCCACCTCCAGTTGACTTGAATGATACCACATACTGTGTTAAAAGAGTTCTGCCCTGAAAATCAGATCACTGCTGGACTGCAGTCTTGGCCTGGCCCTACCATCTACTGATCTTGGGCAATGCTTCTGTCATCCATCTTTAAAATACTTGCCATGTCTAAGTGATTATGTGAAGTAATAAGAATAGACTTATTTAAAAATTAACATACTACACAATTGCTGGGAATTTTTATTACTCTGAGTGAATAAGAATCACATTTTTTAATTTATTTTACTTTTTAATATAATTTATTGTCAAATTGGCTTATATACAACACCCAGTGCTCATATTTTCAAGGCAACTTTGTGATAGTTTTTCCACTGCTGACCTACAATGCCTCTTAAACCTTAAAATGTTTGGAATCCTTCTAAATTGGTATGTGAAAAATCTTCATCTCAATATGGGCCAATATGTGCATATGATGCAAATAAAACATGGGCACCATCTCTTGATGATTAGTAGTAGACGAGAGCTTAGAATAAAAATTAAATACTACTGATCTATTATATACCAGAAGTCAGTAAACTATGGCCCCCAAGTCAAATTCAGCTCAAAGCCATTATTTATAAATAAGCTTTTATTGAAATATAGTCATACTTATCTGTTTAAGTATTATCAATGACTGCTTCTATTCTACAACTGCAGAGTTAGAGTTAAGTGGCTGCAACACAGACACTATGGCTTGTGACACCTAAAATATTTCCTATCTGACTCTTTAAGGAAAAGTTTGCCAATTCCTAAGCTAAACCAGTGTGTCCCAATATTTCTTAGAGATAAATAACTATGAATCTTCCAGAAGTCATAAGAAAGACAGAGGGACAAATACCTTTCATTAATCTAGCTATCTACCAACCCAAACATCATATACCCCATTCTCAATACTACTTAATGTAAAAACTCTGATTCCATCTTTGCTCCTAACATGACAATTTTTCATCAGCTCGAACCTATACCAACTGTGGTCAAAATGTGAAAAAGGAAAATGGGAAAACCACAAAGACATTAAAACACAAAAAAAAAAAAGTTCTAGAATTTTCAGTTTCGATTCTGACAGGTAAAGAGCGAGAAGTCATCACGTCTGTCCTGACAGTAAGAAAAAATCTAAACAAAATCAATGACTTCTTGGACAAAACAGAGAACTGAGTTTGCACAGTAAATCGCCAGCCTGAAATCTGGGGAGACAGGAGAATCCAAAGAGTCACAGCCCAAATATGCTAACCTGGCACAGAAGCCACTATAGCCAGTAAATGTGGGAACATTTAAAGGATAATTTTGATAAACTGGTCTAGGCTGCCTGTGGTCTACTTTGAGAGTGAAAAACTCCCAGGCGACACAGTCTTTGGGGATACTCCCACACTTTCATGGATTTTACCTTCGAAAACCCTATCAGATCCCTCTTGGTAGAATCAAGAAAGATCCCCACATGGCTCTGACATGGGGAGGGAGAAATTAACCACTGTAAAATATGTCCAGAGTATTATCCATAAAAAAGGCATACTGTCCAGGAAAAAAAGCTTAATGAGTGTCTTATATCACATGAGGGACGGACAGTTCCCGTCTCCAGCCTCTTGCAGCCATCCTATGTCACCTAAGTGGGAAGAGCTAATAAATACCTGTGAAGGTCACAGCCCAGGGACACAGGCCCACTGTAAGACTATGACTTAGTCATAAGAGCATAGAATAAGAGAATTCCCACCCACCCGCCATACTTTACCCCAACACCAACTGGGCTCCAGCACAATAGTAGTATTCTACATTAGAAGGAGCTGCAAAACACAAACTTTAACTAAGGAAGAGTTCTTTGAGATGTCCAAAAAGACAGAGGAGAAAAAAACAAAGATGCTAGAGGAATTTGATGTATCTGGAACCTCCAGCCTCAGCAAACGTTAAATACAGACCAACTCCTGCCCAATTAACATTAAGCTCCACACGAAAGGCCTATTCACCTGAGTTCTTATTACTCGATACATCTATCCAGCCTTCAACAGAAAATTAGAAGGCACGCTAAAAGGCACTTTGAAGAAAAAAAGTAAGCATTAGAACCAGACTCAAATATGATATAGATTTTGGAATGATCAAATCATGACTTTAAAATAACTATGGTAAATATTTTAAAGGTTCTAGTGGAAAAGGCAGACAACATGCAAGATCAGGTGGATAAGGTACACAAAGAGATGGAAACACTAAAGAATAATAAAAAGAAAATCCTAGCTATCAAAAACACTATAACAGAAATGAAGAATGCCACTGATGGTCTCATCAGTAGACTAGACACAGCCTAGGAAAGCATCCATGAGCCTGAAGATAAGGTAATAGAAATTTCCAAAACTGAAAAGCAAAGAGAAAAAAGAATGAATAAAACAGATCATTAAAAAACTATGTGACAATTCTGATTCGCATATCACACATATATAACTGGAATACCAGAAGGAGAAAAGAGAACAGAACTTAAGAAATATTTGAATAATGGCCAATAAATTGTCAAAATCAATTTAAAGACACCATACCACTGATGTAGAAATCTCAGAAAACACCAAGTAGGATAAATACCAAAAAAAACAAACAAACAAACAAAAAAAAAACCCTACATGTAGGCACATTATATATTCAAACTGCATAAAACAAAACACAAAGAGAAAATCTTGAAAGAAGTCTAGGGGTAGGAAAGGGTTAGGGAGAGGGAATTCATTATCTATAGAGGAATAAGGATAAGAATTACAGAGAATTTCTTATCAGAAACCATATAAGAAAAGAATGGAGTGAAATATTTAAAGTGTTGAAAGAAAGGAAAAGACCAATCTAGAATTCTATATGTAAAATTATCCTTCATATGTGGGGGAGAAATAGACTTTCTCAGATAAACAAAACCTGAGAGAAGTCATAGCCAGCAGCCCTGCCCTAGAGCAAATGTTAAAAGAGGCTCTTGAGGGAGAAAGAAATGATAGGATATGGGTCAGAAACTCATTTCTACATTAAGAAAGGAAGAGAATCAGAAAAGGAATAAGTAAAGATAAAATAAAAGCATTTGTTTTCTTATTTTTAATTGATCTAAAATACAACTGTTTAAAGTAACAATACTAACAACGTATTGAGTGATTATAGCATATGGGTGAGTGAAATGAATGACAGCAATGTCACAGCGACAGGAGGAATGAATGGAGAATATGCTTTTATGAAGTATCTGAACTACATGCAAAACAATACAGTGTCATGTGAAGGTGGACTTTAAACTAGTTTAAAATGTATACTGGAAACTCTAGGGCAATTGCTAAAAAAAATTGTTTCAGTATAACTGAAAGGCTGAGAAGGTAAAATGCCCAAATAAAACAATAAAAGACAAAGAGAAAGGGAAAAGAAACAAAAGACAAGAATAAGAAATAAAAAACAAGTATGACAGAAATTAACCAAACTGCATCAATAATCACTTTAAATGTGAATGGTCTAAATACACAAATTAAAAGACAGATCATCAGAATGGATGAAAACCCAAGATTCAACTATATGCTGACTATAGGAAATTCACTTTATATATTTAGATACAAATCAAAAATAAAGGAATAGAGAGATACCATGCTAACACTAATAAAAACAAAACTGGGATACTCACATTCATTTCAGACAAAGCAGACTTCAGAATAAGGAAAGGTGTTAGGTATAGAAACTGGCATAACGATAAAGGGATCAATTCTCCAAGAAGATGTAACAACGCTTTATGTATACCAGCCTAACAACTGAGTATCAAAACATGCAATGCCAAACTGACAGAACTGTCAATCTGCAGGTCCACTAGCATTGCTGGAGATTTCAACACCCGTTTTTTACTGACTGTTTCATTAAGCAAGGAGAATATCAACTAACTCACATGAAATATGCACCCAGACAGACCATAAAACATACATTAACAAATTTATAAGAATGGAAATGATACCAATCCCGGGAGTCAGCGGCTGTTTGTAATGAGTTTTGGTAGTTTGTGTCTTTCAAAGAATTGGTTTATTTCATCTACATGAGCAAATTTTTGGCCATAGAGTTGTTTATATTACTCCCTTATTATTCTTTTAATGTCTATGGGATTAGTAGTGATGGTCCCTCATTAATTTGTGTTTTTCCCTCCCCTTTTCTCATTGATTGATTGATCGATCGACTGACTGGCTAACCTGGCTAGAGGTTTACTGGCTTTTGGTTTTATTGATTTTCTCCATTATTTTCTTTTTTTTAATTTCATTGATCTCTGCTCTAGTTTTTTATTATTTTTTGGTTCTCCTTTCGTTAAGCTTAAAATGCTTTTCTTTCTCAGTTTCTTAAAGTAGAAGTTTAGATTATTGATGATTCTTCTTTTCTAATATATATATTCACTGTTATTCATTTTCCCCTAAGCACTGTTTTTGCTGTATCCCACAAGTTTTTATTTTTATTAAAGATATTTTAAAACTTCTCTTGAGACTTCTGTGTTATTGAGAAACATGTTTTTAAATCACCATAGATTTTGAGTTTTTCTGCGATCTTCCAATTACTGATTTCCAGTTTAATTCCTTTGTAGTCTATCACCGGCTTCAGCACCCGAGAGCCAAGACCTCTCAGTACTCACCTCTTCGGGAGCCTAGAACACAAGCATCCTCAATGCCCAAGTCTCCCTCCACATTTATCAATCCAGACCTCTTCTGACTGCTTCCAGAAAACTATCAGAATCTTCTCAGCCACGAGAAGGTGTAACTCTCTCAGAAATGCAACACATCTTGGCAGCAAGTGAAGCTTGAGAAGAATCTACCAGAAACTGCTGGAAGCAATTTTCTTGGCAAGTGGGTGGCCATCGAAAACCATCACCACGTCCCCTGTCCTTGATGAGCTTTTATCACCCTCCTATCTGCCATTCATCCTTCTCCTATTTTTGCCCCACACTGCCCTGTGCTCGCTCTTCCCAATTTACCCTCCAAACGCTCCTCTTCGTCCAAAATCTTTTTGCTAGGATTTTTGAAAATCAAATTTCAAGTTAAATACATTCTTCTATATTTTCATTCTTCAACAAAAATTCCCTATATTTTCTATGCCTTCACTTCACTTTTTCTACCTGCAATTCCCAGAAGATACTATCACCCTTCTCTTCACAAATCTCAAGACTTTTGGTAAGCTTAATATGAGTCGCTTTACACAATACTTTGTTTTCATCTCTTTCACTGATCATCATATCTGATGAACACAACGAGTCATTAACCAGGCAGACACCAATCTCAAAGGAACGCTGAAGTCTTCAAGGAAACACAAGCACTGGTGGCAACATTTAAGTCCTGTAAGTGATTCCATAGATTTAGTTTTAAAATTCAACCCGCACAGTATGCACACCATTTAACCTTCCCAAAAATGAAATGGTCCCAATTCCCACAAAGCAGCTATTTTTTTTCTCCTGTTTTGTATGACAAATAATCTACATTAGCCTTTAAATATATGTAGAAATAGGTTAGATCATACAGATTATACCACAGTCCTGACAACATATACTTTGCTGTGTAAGTACAACCTGTAAGAAGGAACTCTAATGCAAGAAAGGTGTATAATCAGTTATAAGCTGGCAAATAGCCAACTAAAAATGCATAGTAAAAGATAACAGAGGGTCTCAGAGAGCCTAGCTTTGAGATGCGCTCTCTCCCCAGCTGCCATCCAGGCAACCAAAACCTTTGTTGGTGGTTAACAGGCCAGCTCATCTGTGGGAGGCACTGGCACACAATAGTAGTTATGTTCTGCCTCACAAATGACTACACTTCATTGAGTTTATGCTCAGTAGGGCAGTGTTTGCAAACCACTTAGATTCCAGGACGGAAAGAGCTACAAAAATGAAACACCCAGTCCTTCTCTGAGGTTTGTTATTAGCCTCTGTTAGCCACAGGTTACAGGGCACTAAACACTGTGTACTGTGTGTTTGCTCGTAACCACTATGAAAAATGGCCTATAACATCTTTCTGAAGACTCCTAGAAAATTTTAAGTTAATTTAAAATCTGGGAATTTAACTGGGAAATACTTCAATTCTTAGAACTAGCTCTTGTCAAAATACCTCATTAATTCTTTCTTGGGTGTCAATCCAATTTTGTTTCAACCAACACTGTTTAACAGACGATTGCTGAAGTTTACTGCTACTAGGGGGAAAATGTGAACAGGGTGAAATAATCAGTTCCATTTGAATGTAAGTTCATTCCCAGCCTACAAGTAAACCTCTTTCTGGATTTCAAGAAATGTTTTAAGAAAAATAGATTCGTTAGCTTAATATGAGGTATTAAGCTAATACCAGGTATGTATAAGATGATTCTTTCTATACACCATACATAAGTCAGGGAACCTAAAAGAAAATCCTAAATATACATTAAACTGATGTCCTTCCTCAAAACAGCCAGTCAAAACATCATTTCTGAAAGATTTCTATCCTGTAGCAAGTATACCAAAATCAAAAGTATTCATGAGCAGTGTAAGTATCTACAAGAACTCTAGAAAAAGTCCAGATCCACTCTGAAGAATAATTATATGACTATAATATGAAGTGATTGAGTATCTTAAAATACTATTAGAATGCTTCTGAAAACAATGTTTTTGAAAAGGAACATTCCCCCCAATTTATGGTAGTGAATTGAATCTGGGCTTCTCTGGCCTAGATAAAAAATTTACATATATTTGACGAAAGAAACTACCAGTAAATGTTCTTTATGTATCATGCATAATCTAGTTTAGAATCTCCGGAAAGCAGGGAAAATTTATTACATTATCATTAATTTATGATAATTCATTTTATCATCTCAGAATTTCCACTTTCCTGGCACAATTTCATGGAAATGTTCATGAACTTTCCAGAAATACTGTACTGCATTGTTGTTTAATAAAATAGGACATATGCTTATAATATTCACGGAAATTGTAAAGTATAAATAATATAAGCCACCATCAAAAGAAAAAAACGTCCTATGTACCTTCAAAACAGAAATCTTATTTGACAAGTTGTAAGAAGGCATATAAATATAACATGCTCTTTCTCACAAGATATGAGGGACAGAAGAAGACATCCTATTAAAGTCAGGTCCTCTCAGAAAAGGCGAAAAGTTTTTAATTTCTACAAATTTGACCATAACGTCTGCTGATTTTTAAGTAGTTACATAATAGCATAAAATACGCACTGTAAAAAAAAATGATTTAAAAGAACGGCCACAAACACTGTGAATGCACTAAATGCCACTGATTACATATTTTTAAAATGATTAACTTTATATCATGTCAATTTCACATCAACAGTAGCTTTATATATCATAATTTTATATTAATAAGCTAAATTAATTACATAAATCAAAATAATTTTAATGATCTGAAGGTAAATTTAAGAGAATCCAAATCATGAGAATTATATTCCCTCAATTTTTAAGTGAAAAAAAATTCACTAATTGAATTTCATATTAGTATTTGGCCTGAGATTCATAAAACTTCCTGTTCTCCACTGACTCTAGATAAATCTAAATAACGAAAAGTTACTTTATTTGACATTCAGAGTCAAATATTATGAGAAGCGTGACACATCTAACGATTTTTTTTTAAGTCCAATATGCAGCCTTGAAGATATGCTTTAATGGGGAAGAGATAAGAGACTACTATTTTCAAAACCCATTTTACCAAGTAGGGGAGTGAAATAAGAACCGTGGCTTTCCACAAATCCCTGCCTAGAAATTTTTCTTTAGCTTAATACCTACTTTGAATATAATCAGTTTAAAACAGAAAAAATTAAACAACAAAAAGCCAGACACAAAAATCTTGAGACTTATCTTTTAAGATAAAAATGAATATACATAAAATATTAAGTCATATGTTACAAGAGAAAATGCTAAATGAACAAAAAGATTTTCAGGGGACAAAGAAGAAAAGGCATAGAAAAAATAGTTCTAAGAGCCAAATCCGTATATTAATAATGTAAAAACCAATATTCTAGGACATTGACAAATGATTCAGAACCATGTGAGCTTCATGTAATCTTCTCTGAATATTTTAGAAAATAATTCAGAATCTATCTTCCATCCAAAAGTAAGGCAATGGCATATGCCAAGCATCAGACATTGTACAGAACAGTGCTTAACAGTCTGACTTTGTCTCCTGTCTTTGTCGCTTCTTATAAGCAACACAGTTCCACATAACCAAGGTAAAATTCTCCCACTTAAAACATTAAACTCCAATAAAGAACCAAAAAAGGGTTATGGCTATTACCCCCTGTAATGCTTCCCGATGGTGTAAAAGACACACACTAGAGTGGAAGAAAAAGCAAAAATAAATAGCATGTCAATAATTAACCTTTTAAAGTATATCACTACCATGCACATTTTCTATTTGTATAGTAATTTAACAACTTATAAATTATGTCTATATAAGCTCATGTTGCCAAAAAAAATTGTTATATAATTATGAGTGATTCTTCTCCCTATAAATAGATTTTCTTCTGAAAAGATATCATTTATTATGTTAAAATAGTGTATGTGCTTCATATATAATTTTTCATACTTAGTTTGCTCATATATTGATACATCTCTTAAATATGAAGAATTATAAATATTTAGTAAACCATTTCATAGCACAAAAATACATAAATATGCTTTTTGTCCTTACAACTTAAAATGAAATTAAATTTTCCCCTTCTGTATTTCTCATTCAGTATACATATTCTGAAAGCAGTCACTATAACCAAATCAGCTAATAAATATATCACTTATCATGCATTTATTTAACTGCTGACAATGATCTCTAACAATATAAGTAAGCACACAAAAGCTATTAGAGTCACACCAGTTCCCTGACCCAAATCATTCCAAACACAATTTGGGGACGATGAAACCAAAGGATTAGCATAAAGATAAAATGAGTCTCTCCACATATCAGACAAAAATCAAGTGATTGTGTATGTGTGTGTGACTGTATGCCTGTGTGTGTGTGTGTGTGTGTGTGTGTGTGTGTGTGTGTGTGTGTGTGTGTGTACACATATGTGTACCTAGTTGTATGTGCTTGTGAAAGAATTTTAGTACTGGAATAATCACAAAATGTCATACCTGTGCTCCATAGATATATTTATCCAACATCTTGCCTCCTATTGTCTGTCCTCCTATATCCCAAACTTGAAGAGTAACATTCAAGTTTCCTTGAATATAAAAATAAGAATGCAGAAAAAGTAAGGAACAAAATAACAACTGAATACAGTTTCAGAGAACACTAACTCACAATGATAAACTGAATCCATTTGCCTTTTATTCTACATGTTCATATGGTCAGATATCTGGAACTGTGAAATAATGTTGCCAAAATATAGTGGGGAATTTAGGTTTATACTTTTACCCCATTTCTATAGAACCATATTTATAATCACCTTCAAAACAAAAGAAAGCTTTAAATTCATAAACTTCTTAAAAGTTAAAAAACCAGTAATTTTCTTAAACAGAGACTAGAACAATACAGCACTTATATGTGGCGTAAAAAAATATATACTTAAAAATAAAAATAGAAACTTATATACTAACCTACCCTGTAGCACATAATGAACTTTGCTGTAATCTAAACTCTATAGATCTAATACTCGCAGATTATTAATAGACTACAAAAATGGACCCAGAGTTTCAACTCAAATTAATGGACTTTTAAAATTTGAATGTACCTATTCTATGCAATAGTAAACAAAATTTTTAAAACTAAAATGTTTTCAAATTTAACCTATAAGATATAAACACATATGACAGCCTTCTTCATAACAGACATAGGATACCCAGTACATCACTAAATATGATACATTTATAACTGTTCAAAGAGTTTCCAGTGAAATAAATTATTACATGTGCTTCAAAGCCTTCATAAAATGGTGTAAATCTTCTCCATATAAGCATAATGAAAGCATTTTAAAATACTAAAAAGCAATCTTTAAAACTCTTTTGTCTAGTTTGGCTGATCCAAATACTTGGCTGATCCAAAAATTTATGAGATAAGCTATTCTCTTATCAATGAACAACCCCAGAAGTTAAAGACCATGTCAAACATGCTTTTAACATTTTAAACTGTTTCTCCTAATAAAACTATATACTTTTCTCCAAAGGTAGACAAAGTCTCAATTAGTACCTTCAAAATGAGCTCCCATACTAAAAATATATCTTTCTGAATGATTTGCAAAAAAAGAAAACTCAAAATAAAACCTTAAAGACAGTAAAAACAAAAATGGTCTTGCTTCAAAAGCAACAACAAAAAAGACTATAAGGACATGAATTTCTATACTAATGCAAAACACTAAACTTGGAGAAAGTCAGTCACACCATTCCACTGAAAAGCAAGTACAACACTGGATTAACCAGCCAAGTTTTACCCTTGACTCTTAAGTTTTGTTGGGTTTGTAATACAGTCTTTCCATTATTTTGAGGCGGGTCTGTGGCATCTGTCAACGGGCAAAAGATTTACACGGGGAACTTGCATGGGCGTTAATGAGAGCTCCTCAAGTTTATCACTCGCCATCATTCCCACATACACGCACCTTCAATGCTCACAGAGTAATGACGAAAATGTTCTTAAAGCTCTATGAATACGAAAACCAAAATGTCACAGACTAAGACTGTATCCAACAACTGGGATAAACCCACTTACTGAAAAACCTAACTTTTTCAAGATTCAAAGCTGAACTCATTCTCCTCTGATGCCGTCTCAAATTAAGCAGGTGAGAAAGGGCCAGAAGTCACTAGAACTATGTCAGACAGCTTCAGAAACCCCTAAATAAACAGGCAGTACTCTATTTAGTTTGCTTGCACACTCTCACAGTCATTTATTTAATTCAAACAAACAGTGCTTAACTTTCTTAAAGGATTTTAGGCAACACTTAACAAAAGGCATTTAATCCCATTTTCTTCAAGGCCAATAACTCCTATCACTTAACTTCATATCAAGAAATATAAAGCTTTTCTTTAAATTATGATAGTGAGATCCTGTCTGAATTAGTTATTGTGAACACCTTAACTACAACTTCAGAACATGATTTTCATTACATGTTTCTAAATTCTGACTACATCATTTCAAAACTCTAAATTGTTTATTCAATTGTCTCCCATACAAGAAGCTTTATTTATATTCATATATTGCAAGTATTTTTTAAATCCATACCTTTCCAAATAAAGTGTTGGCTATTGTTGGTTTATTCCTTTACTATTTCTTATTTCTTTAATATACATATTCTAGTGCCTCAGAAATAAAAATAGTTAGGCATTACTGATAACGCACAATGCTAGCCAAAGGAAAAAAGAAAAAAAAGACTTTTGCTATCCTTATAGTTTCAACAAATGATACTAACTTCATACTTATTTCATATATCTAGAAACATTTTTAATTTCCACATTTGAATTTTAGGCTTATTAACACATAAAAATAAAAATAAATGAGAGTTCTCTGGAAAACAAAATCACATATGGATGAAATTCAAGTCGATATTCATTTTAGTTTTCCCAAACATAAACATATAAAGTCTCCAAGTATACTTTTAAAATGACATACCTAATAACCTATGTATAACATTTTTAAAAACCAAAACTCCATCTAACATAAATTTCCAACTAATAACATTAAGAAAATTATCAGCAATCTAATCTCAAATGTAAAATGCTACAAAATTCCTGCTCCCCAGTAAGAAATGACATGTAACCAGAGAAAAAAATAAAATAAATGAGGTGACAAAATACAGGTAAGTTGCTTTTGGTATGAATCAAAGCCACCAAGAGGATTCAACGGTGACCTTGTAAAAGTACACTTGGTGCCTTGGTTAACCTTACTTAAAGTGCTGCATAGTCAAGATGGAACTAAAAACACAAGTCTGCCCACTTCTTGTACTAAAGACTTAGAAATCCTTTTCACAGTAGAACGCTGTTTACTGGACTGTACCCACAAGCTTCCTGAAAGTATTTTGACTAAGGCTCTTAGAAGCTCTATCAGCAGAATCTCTGACTAACAGATACACTATTTTAAGCAGTAAAATCTGCACAGTGGTTGCATCCAGACTATACAGCACACCGGAACATGAAATATACTAAAATGGTGAATATTTACAAAGTAATGACCTTGAAAACTTGCATGAAGAGAATGTCAATAGATGGACAGGAGGTATTACACCTCTGACAATCTGAATGGACAGAAGACTTACTAGAATACTTAACAAACATTAGATTTGCCTAGTACACTCTTTACTATAAATTCAATAATGCTGTCTGTAATGTTTTAGCAAATGATACAAATATTAATCATTCTACATTTGACACAGTTAAAATTAAGGTTGAAGTATATAAAGGATACACTATGAACCTTGTAATTTATTTATCTCATTTGTTAATGTACTATTAATTGTATAAAATCAAGTTATATTAAACAACAATTTTTCCTACTGAAATTTCTAACATAATTTTGAGTCTATTAAGTAGCATAAAACCAATTACCTTTAAAAAAATTTTTTTCTGGAACTCTACCCATCAAAATAAAAACCTAATCAGGAATATTAAAATATACACTCAGGTCTATCAATTTCCTAATATCATTTTTAAAAGAAGTATTTTTGAACTCTCCAGTATTATAAATTTTGATTTCAAAAAATATCAAGTATTTTTACAAAGTCATCAAAACTTTAGAATGGGTCACAGTGTGCAAAAAATCAAGAATCACCGTGTAGATATCACATATATAAAATGTCCAAAACCAGTCAAAGTATTTTTAATATCTAAGTGGTGCTTATTCCTTTATTTAATCCTTTGAACTAAAAAAGTCAGAAAAACTAAATACTATTAATGGTACAGAAAGCTGATGCTTTTGCTGATTAGCCTCAGAAACAGTCAATAATTACATACATATTAAATTTCTGTGTACAGTTGGCATCTCTGAAAAAACTGTTGCAAAAAATAAGCTTCCAGTATGTATATTACATGATTTGAGCATGTATTCTACTAGTGACCGCTGTAAAAATTCTGAATGTAGTGCTGACCTACCCATACTAGTGAGAACAATAAAAATAAAATGAGATTTTCAGTTTTGAACAAGTAAATACATATGAAACAAAATATGCATATGTTTTCCATTAAGCCTCTTGCTGAACAATAACTTAGAATAGAAAGTTGGAATTCTTTTGTCATACTATATCTTTTAATTTATTCTTCATTGGTAGCTGCATTCAGTCAGAAAATATAATAGAGCATATTACTAGTAAGATATGCAGAACACCTTCAATTACCAAAGATTTTCATTAGCTGCTCTAAAACTTTCACGGAGAGTTGTCTGGTAGATGGGGTGCTTGAAAGGTTAACATATTTCAATAATATTAGAATTTATTAAACCCCTTCCCACTACATCACTCATGCTCCAGTATATGAATCTGACACTACACTTGCAACCGTTTTTATTCAAATGTGTTTCCTCAGAGAGGAGAGGGATGGACTGGTTCAGAAAGTCCATCAAGATAAACTGCTTTTAATAAAATACTTTAAACGTATAATTTAACCATCAAAAATGAATGGACAGAGCATTTTAAAGCCCCAATTGTTCAGAAACTAACGTAAAACAGAAACCACTCTCTTTTTGTTATTATTTCCCTGTATTTCCCACAAAATGTGCTGCAACTGGCATCTAAATAGTTTCTTTGCATGGTGAACTGAAACATCTTGAATGCTCAAACTGTATTTTTATGAGTGCCTAGGGACCCTAAATTTTAGTGGTCTATTAAATGCCAGCAATTTCATGCTGCCTTGCATAAAACAGCATTCACATATTAGAGCACAGAAGTTCCATAGCTACATTATACTTCTGTTCCAACTTTCTCTCGAACAAAAAACTGAAGCAGAGGCTAATCAAAATAATATTTAAAAAAAATAATCCTTTCCAGTCTTTTCACATTTAGTGTATACAATATCTGTTTATAATTATATAGAGTTCGATTTTTTTTAACTTTTTAGAATTTTATAAACAACTATTGTTTATCCTCAAAAAATGTGTACACTGGTCAAAAACAGTGGGAGAGTAGGGGAGTATATAAACTTTTCTCTCACACCCATGGACAATACGTCTTCACGGTAGATGCTGATGAAAGTTAACCTCCGAAGACAAATTGGCTAATTATATATATTTTCACGCAGAAGCAGCCCCCAAATTTATTTTGCACATTTCTCCCTATGTCTCTTATTGTAAGATTATATACAATTTACTATGTTAAGATTTTTTAGCCTCTTACCTGGCAATGTTATTCTTCTCAAAAAGAAATCCAGTCCTATAGTTTGTTTGTACTGTTTCCCAAAAGTTTCTTGAGCAAAACATGTAGCTAAGGAGGTCTAAAAAATTAATGCACAGAAAACCAAAATTAATGTCTTTGTTTTAGAAATGTAAATATAAAATCACTACTAAACCTTATTAAGTAATCTTAATATTTATACTCCCATTAATCCAACAAGCAACTTTAAGCAGTTCTAATCAGTTACAAGGGGAGGAGGGACTTAACACTCCACCAGGTAAACTTCACTTGCAGCTATCAGTGGGGACAACAGACTAATCTGTTAGATCTCTTTAATCCCGTGATAGTCAAGCTCCTTCTGGCTGGAAATCAGAATTTGAGACATCAACAGGAAAACTAAAACAACATGACTAAAGATCCGAATCTTATATATCTAATAGATAGCAATTCAATACAAATTTCAGAGAATTCTAAGTTTCATTTCTGAAGTTATATATTCTGAGTATTTGTACCCTCAGCCAATACCAAGAAGTACTAATTAAAAAGGGGAAAAGACTGTTTATGTAATTTCTTTTCTTTTTTCCTCACAAAAAATAAAAGTATCTTTAAATGTCTAACTTTTCTCTCTATTAAAGATATTAAATGAAAATGGCCCTATAGAATGACTGTGATATTTATCTTTAAAATTAAAAAGCATTTTTAAGACTAATATTATAGGCAAAAATAAGTATTTTCCATCCAACAACCATAAAGATTAAAAGTCATGAGAATATTATAACCAGAACAGATATGTGTATATATCTACATTTTTTAAAATAACAACTCAAAGTTGCATTCAAAACTCTGGAGGTACCATTTCATATCAAGGTAGAATAATCATCATTCTGGTAACAACTGAAATAACTCAATAACTTAAAAGCTTCTTAAACATTAAATGCACTATTTATTTGTACACTTCACCAAAAAGGAGAAAGGCAGCGTCACGAAGATTTTATGCTCTTTAAGCAAGACTTCCAAAGTTAAGTGAAAATAACCCGTTTTTACTTTGAAAGTTAAAATTAGATGTCAACTCCCAAAATAAAGAAAACTAAAATAAAATTTCCAAGATAACTTAGTATAATTAATTATGACATAAGTGCAGCAATGTAAAAGAAAACTTGGCCACATTTCAATTCCTTCAAACAAAAAGACCTAAAATTTCTTGTGACACAAGAACCATATTTTTCACACAAATAACAAATTGCACACACTAACTCCAATTCTTTTATTATTTAAATACTCAGTGCTTGTAATAAATTTCTAAGATATCTGGTCAAACATTTATTGAGCACCATAGGAAAGAGGTTCTCACTGGCACTGAGAAATATACTCACTACACCCAAATGAGAATTTATTTGGCTTCCCTGAACAATAATATAAAATCTGAGAGATTAGAATAAAAAAGTAAGCATTCCTTTTTAAAGTTTTGTGTTTTTCATTTAGCTTTATTTACGCCACTGAGCTTGTTTAACTTAGAGTACAAAATCTCTGTTAAGAGGCTCAGAATTCTAGAGAAAAATACCACTATTTAGTACAGATGTTTCAAAATGTTTAACATAGGGATGGTTGATGTATTAATAGACAAAGAGAAATTCAAGGCACATTTAACATTAGCATTGTGCCATTTAAGGTAATTTTTCCCATTCATTTAAGGTTTTCAAAGTTCAATATTTTTATATTAATGAATATTCAGAATAATTCAAAAGTTCTTTTTTTGGAAACAGGACTTTAAGATTCTGAAAGTCCTCCCTGACACTTCTGAGGCAAACATTAAGCTAGGATTTTTGATTGGAAAAAAAGTATAATCTGTCAAAAGCATAGGCCACTAGGAACATAGAATATTAATATGTGTTCTTATAGCATATCTGGACATACTGTAAAGATTTAACAGAGAATCAGCTGAATCAGTGGTAGGCACTTCCTCAATCATGTAGACTTTCTGCCCTCTTTCATACTCAAATAAGTTCTCTCAAGTCATTATAGAAATTTCTTTCTTAAACAGCTATGAAGTGAACAATCATCTACCATATCTGAAACATTTTTCTCTGATTCTCTATATTCTTTTGTCTGGTGAACTTCCACTAATAATTTTTACCAGTACTACATTTACTAATATCAAAAAAAAAAAAAGGCCAAAAAAGAATATTTTGCCTCAAAAAAATCTTAAGAAATATGTAATAAAATCAAAAGTATGAATCAAAACAGAAAGAAAGAGAAACACATGTTATTAGGAGGAGGAGCTACATTTCTCTTGGAGAAACTGTTAGTGATTATCTCAATATTCCATTGCTTCCCGCCATGTGTATCTAAATGCCCTGACTTAAAACTAACAAGAAAAAATAATGCTAGAAAAAACAGCCAGGAGTTGAAGCAGGATACAAATAAGAAGGAAAGAGAGGCTGAATTCATAAAAGATAGTAAAGGAAATAGAATGAGAATGTTGATAGCTGCCAATAACTTGAGGGCTGAACAGGGTATGGAGGAGAAAATAGTTTGATATACCAAAAATGATGTTTCTGATGTTTGTGTCTGAGAATCTCTGGCAGAAAATGCCTTTACGGTTTTAAAGTTGATTAGTCAAGATGACGGACTCAACCAGAACACCATAAAGAGTTATCACTGTTACCCTTTGAAGCAGAATGATGGTCCTAATTCAACAATATGTGGAAGGGAGAAAAATTATGCCTTGTCCTACACAAGGCAGAATTTTAGAAACACATGAAAAACTGTAATTATTCACATTAAATTAGCAATAAGAAAAAAAAAAACATATGGCAGGCTAAATAAAAACCCCAGATACAAAATGATGAACAAACTTCAACTGAGTAACACATGTATGAAAACTGATAAATACTACGGGGGAAAACATGAATAAAAGTTTAAAGAATTTATGACAGAATGTAGGATAAAAGCCAATTTTTGTCTCTTAACAGTGTATTGGTGCTATAGACTGTCATTATACCTTTAAATAGGAAATAAATTCAGTTATGAGCTGACTGTAAAAAGATTTAGGAAATGAAAAATTAGAAGGTATTCAAAAGGAAATTGAATAAGAAAACTATGCAAATATACCACTTAAAATTTTGTATTGAATAAGAGTGTTAGAAACAATGCCGATTTATTTAAAACAACTGAACTATTCAAAAAGTTGCTTCCCCAAAACCTTCAAAGGTAATTAGAGGGTATTAGGTCGCTTTTCCTCAGCAATAAAAATCAGTAACAAAATCTCCATCCGGGAAAGCAGAAGGAAATTAACGGAATGCTCCAAATTTTGCATATGAATGCCACCTCTCCCAGGTGCCCCAAGAACTGAAATCTCAGAAGCAAAGACAGGCGCAGCTGTGCAGTGCCAACTGCCAGGGAAGATGCAAAGAGCAGGCGTCACCACAGAAACGAGGGTCCGAACTACAACCAGGAACATGGGCTCGTGAAGCCGGAAACGGGTTAACAATAATAACCTGCCAGCCTGCAGACTCTGGCGGGGAACAGGGGGAGGAGAATAAAGGAGGCCGACTTTAGCAATATTCCCAGAAACAGTGTGGGCGCCTTTGACAGAAGCGACAGGTGTGAAGGCACCCCGGGCAGCAGCTCTTCGCTTTATTTGAGGGATAGTCACTGACCCTTTGAGATCCCGTGGACCCTCACCAAAGAGCAAGTACCGAGAGATGATTACACCACTGCATGGGCTCCACGACCCAGAGATAAAAACCTCAGCCCTAAGAAGTCAGGAGACTCGCTGTCGGATGTTCTCACGCACTCAGTCTCAACCAACCGTCACCAAGGACTGGACCCTCAGCAAGGATCCCCTCTGGCAGGACAGCAGTCGTACCCCTCAGCATCCAGCCCTTACTAGGAGCTCATAGATATCTGTTGAATGAATGCTTGTGCTGACAGGTGCTGTCCTAGGAGCAGAGATGAACAGGTATGATGCTATAAAACAGCAACTAACGTTTCCTGGGTGCACACCGCGTTCTGAAAGCTTTACGTGGATTTTCATATTTAATGGGTACTTGCACACTGCACCCTTTGAGCGACCCCTATCAATATCCATCTTCCCCATGAAGCACAAATAGGTTAAGAATTTGCCCTCCGCTGTCCCGACCAGTTAGTGACGGAGCCCCAATGCTCACCCAGGGAATCTGACTGCAGAGCCAAGTTCTTGGGAGCCGCCAGTGCAGTGGTAGTATTAGAAACCGTAAAGCGGGCAGGGGTGCGGAGATTGGGGGGTGGGTATAGGGGGTGGGGGGCGGAGGCAAAGTGTGACCTGGACTAAAGTAAAAACAGGTAAGATGGCCAGGCAGATCTCTGCCAGTCGTCGGAGGCGAGAAGCTGGAAAGCTTCCCAAGAGAGCGATGCTGGCCCGACTCTTGAAGAAATAGGAGTTCGACATCCTGGCAGGGAGCTGGGAAGTGACTTTTTTTTTTTTTTTTTTTTTTTTTTTTTAATTTAAGGAGAGCTGGACAGCTCCGTCAGCCTTCACCCAGCGCCTACTTCGTGTCTGGCCCCAGGCCACACGACCAGGTGGGCCCCCGCCCTTAGGGTAATGAGACGACGCAGAGCGGCGGGAAGGAGGCTGGGGGGTGCCGGGGCCGCGCCGGGGTTCCTGCAGGCCGGGGACGGCGGGCCTGCTGGAGGACTGACCTTCCCGGAGGTGCCGTCCCCCAGCACGACGATTTTCAGTTGCCGGTCCTGGCTCTCCTCCTCAGAGTCCGACATGGTGTCCCGGGAACCAGGCCCGCTCCCCCACCCCCACCCCGAGGTAGAGGGAGGAAGGGTGGGAGGGGGTCTCCGGGGGCGGGGGAGAGGAGGAAGGGCGACAGTGGGGGCAGAACCCCCCGCCCCGGTGTCTCAGCGGCCGCTGGACGTATCTAGGGTGAATCACTCGTCAGGCGCCATCTTGCCCACCTCCCCTCCCCAGCCTGAGCGCGGCCCCGCCCCCCACGCGCTACGTCGGTCGCGCACCCCCTTCTCTGCACCAACCCCCGCGCACCGCGAGCCTGCCTGGCGAACCGGCCCATCCGCCGGCCTGGGATGGGGGAGGCATTCGAACCGAGCAGGCGAGATGGGCGCTACTCTCGCAGGGGCAGCTGTGAAGAATAAAAATAAAATATATTGTTCAAGTCAGGTAGAAAAGTGAGAGAGATGAGGAGCTCTCAGACGTTCTATCATATTCCCGTGTTTCCATCACCTCCTGAGAGGGTCCCTGAGGCAAATGGTTTAGCCCAAAGGGGAGGGCGCGTAGATGCCTGGGCTGCGCGCCACGGTTACCATGGAAGCCGGGAGTTGGAGGAGAGGCGCTGGGGCGGGGCCTGTCTCCAGGCGCCCGGGAAGCGGGTTGCGAGGGGCAGCGCACTTGAGATGGGCTTCTGAAGGTGGTGTAGGCGCCGGGGTTTGGCAACCCCAGAGGAGCGTGGACGCAGCGGAGGTTGCTCAGGACCCCGCTGCCTTCGGGGAAACAACAATAGTGGCTTTCAGTTTCACAGAGCTCTGGCGCTGCCTTTTATTTTGACCTCTCAAACCATGGATTTTCTCGACCGTAGAGAATCCGATGGTTCATTTAACTAGTACCCTAGAACAGCAGTTCTCAAAGTGTGGTCCAAGAAACCTTTGGGTGGGGGGGTAAGGGTCCCAATAAAGTCAAAACTATCTACATAATAATAGACACCTGTTTGCCTTTTCCGCGTTCCTTCTCTCACGAGTGTACGTTTTCCAGGGGATACATGCTGTGTATGATACTATTACTCTGACAGTTAAGGAAGCGTGTGCTTTTTATGAAGTTTCAAACATTTCTTAGTATTAATTGCAAAGCAGTCATGATAACTATAACATACATAAACAAAAGCTCTTTGGGGTCTATGGTAAGTTCTGAAGAGTGTAGACAGCCCTGAGCCCCAAAAGTGCTGTCCTGGATGACCTCAGTCTATTAGTGTAGGTAAAAAGACACAATTGGAATTTTCAATATAGTGAGATAAATTCTATGATAATAATGCCAAATACTCCTATGCTTGTCTCGTTGTTAACTACTTTACTGGGATTATCACGGTTCATTCCTCATGGGAACCCTATAAAGTTGGTAGAATTATCTCATTTTACAGATAAGTGAGCTTAAGGCACAGAAAGCTTAGCTTAGAGGCAGTGGTCCTGGAAAGAATGTAGGAAGGAGAATAGGAAAGCAGTACAGTTTTTAAGAAGTCCCCAGCCCTAGAGGGAGCCCTGGAGTTCTAATCACAAACCTACAGACCTACTAAATGTGTGACCTTTAACCACAATTTTCTTATCTGCAAAATAGAGGAATTACCTCCTTCATAAAGTTGAAAATTAAACGAAGTAACCAATGTAAAGTAACAGCACAATCCTGGCATATACTAGTAAGCACTCAATATTAACCGGTGTAATTATCATCTTCACCATCATTAGCTATGGTCCATATTGGAGCATCACCGCTTCCTAGCCATGTGACCTTAGACAGGTTTCTTATGCAGAGTCTAGTCTCTTCATCTGTAGATAGGGTTAGTCCAAAACAGCTACCCAGTTGGTAGTAGTTCCCCGTACCTTCCCTACTCTCAACCACCACTACTAATCAACAACTGCCTACATTACTAGGTGTGTTAATGAGAATCAGGTGGAAAAAGTACCTCAAAGGGCTTTGCAAAGTTATTTGTAAATATTAGTTTGAGAAATCTGTTTCTAATGAGGACTGATGTAACCCCTACCTGTCCATGAAGGGAGTTAATGTTGCAGAAATCTGCTTTTCCACTCATCCTTAATGGAAATGATTATGTAACCCAGTTCTGACCAATGAGACAGAAGAGGATATCCTTCGGGAAACACCTGGAAAAGATTGTCCTCCCTGATTAAAAAGAAGAAGAAGGAGAAGAAGAAGAGGAGGAGGAAGAGGAGGAAGAAGGGATGGGAGGAAAAAAATATCTCCCCGTCCCTTCCCTTGCTGCCATCATTTGGGTGAGGACATAATATTTGGAACTCCCATAGCCTTCTTCAGCCCACCTTCCAGGGTTCTTGTTATGGGGCCCTTTGGTGATGTATTCCATTACTTGCAGATAGAAACACCCCAACTGGCACAACTACTTTGGCCAAAAATTTGACTTAGTTAGGGTCATAAGGTCAATTTTCATATGTGGCTTCTTATGAAAGGAAATTTAGAAGAAAACTTTGCATTTTCCTATCATCAATTTTCTAGACAACTGCTTTGATGGAAAGATATCACTTAATTTGGATATGGATTCATCCCTGGTGAATGAAGCAAGACAACTACATTATTTTAGTGACCATATTTTATACATCTAAGGCACGATTCTAGGTTGAAAATTAGATTTGAAGACTTGGAGCCATATTTGTAAATTAAAGAGAAAAAAATATTCCTCTTGTGTGGAGGAGCAAGCTAGTTACTTAAGGTGTGTGCCCAGTCTACAGAGACATAGAGTTGCTCCATGGAAAAGAAAAATGTTTCTGTGGAACCTCTGTAAAACACCCACATCAGGGCCATAAACTAGGAGAGTCTTTTTCAGTGGTGATAAAACCAATAAATTAACAAAATGCTTAAAGATGAATTCTAGAAATTTCAGATTAGGGTTCTTTAGATATGAAGAAGTAAAAGTACTTACACATATAAAAAAAATATATATAAAAAAAAATATATAAAAAAAAATATATAAAAGTAAAAGTACTTTACACAGATAAACCTGACTGTTATCTGTTACCACCTTCTCAACTAATTTTAAAATATCTTTTCTAGCATCCCTCCCTAACAGATGATAATCTAAACTTAGTTGGAATACATCCAGATACAAGGAGTTTATTCCCTCATGAAGCAACTTGGACTGTGGACCGATAGGTCTGTAATTAGAATATTCTTTCTGAGATGAACTGAAGCCCTTCACGATAAATCCCAACTAATGGTATCAGGTATCTTTTGGAGTAAAACAGAACTCCCTACTCTAAAAGAAGGTCTTCAAATTTATTCATTATAATTAATGACTTATTTGATGTATATTAAGGGAATGACTACTATGTGCCAGACGTTCTCATTCACACTGTTTTAAGCAATGAGAACACCCAAAATATACAAGGGCTCTGCTCCCATGGAACTCGCAATTTGGTGGAGAGATATAGTAGACTTACTAGTGACTACCCCAGAGATATCAGGTCCCAATCCCTGGAACTTATGAATATTATCTTGTTCAGAAAAAATAGCTTTCTGGTGTGATTAAATTAAGGATCTTTTTTTTTTTTTTTTTTTTTTTATTGTTGAGAGACAGAGAGAGACAGAGCATGAGCTTGAGAGAGAGAGAGAGGAGAATCTGAAGGAGGCTCCAGGCTCTGAGCTGTCAGATCAGAGCCCAATGCAGGGCTCGAACTCACAAACCACGAGATCATGACCTGAGCCACAGTCAGATGCCTAACCAACTGAGCCAGCCAGGCGCCCCTAAATTAAGGATCTTGAGATAGAGAGAGAATCCTGGATTATTGGGCTAGGTCTTAAATGCAGTCATACATACCCTTATATAAGAGAGACAGAGGAAGCTTGACTCAGACAAAAAAAGAGAAGACAATGTGACCACAGAGGCAGAAACTAGGATGACAGACCCCTGAGCCAAGGCATGCCGGCCACCACCAGAAACTGGACGGGGCAAGGAATTCTCTCTGCAGAGCCTCTGGAGAGAGTGCAGCCCTGTCCACACCTTGACGTCAGTCTAGTGCATGCTGGTTTAGCACTTAGAGACTCCAAAGCTATGAGAGAAAAATGTTGTGTTAAGCCACCAAGTTTATGGTAGTTTGTCACAATGGTCACAGGAAACTAATCCAAGGAGGAACAAAGATATTTCATACATCAACAAGAAAATCTTAGATTCAGGTGAAAAAGATAGTAAAACAGTTGATGAATGGAATTAATAGTAAAAATATCTGAACATTTATCACCAATTAAGGTGAAAAAAAATGGTAAGTGAATCAGCAAGTAAACTGATTTCAAAACCGCCAATGTCCACTATCATTTTAAATCCAATAGCCATCCATTAGTTTTCTGTCATCTTTTTAAATATTTCATAATTTTGAAGATGCAGGGCTTAGGATTAAAACTCAAGTGAAGATGGATTTGGAAAAAAAGGTAAAATATTGTTGGGTAAGCGCAGAATAATGGCTATACTTTCTGCTCGGGCCCTTAGTGTCACTATATTTCTGCTGAAAATATAAGAAAAATAAAGGGGTGCCTGGGTGGCTCAGTCCGTTAAGCGTCCGACTTCAGCTCAGGTCATGATCTCGCGGTTGGTGAGTTCGAGCCCTGTGTCGGGCTCTGTGCTGACAGCTCAGAGCTGGAAACTGCTTCAGATTCTGTGTCTCCATCTCTCTCTGACCCTCCTCTGCTCATACTCTGTCTCTCTCTCTCTATCTCTCACAAAAATAAATAAACATTTAAAAAAAGAAAGAAAAATATAGAAATGATCCACAGGGTTTATTGGTCCATTAAACTCCTGAGGACAAAATAATTAAATAAATAAGCCTCTCTTCCTGAAATTCTCTTCTCCCTTGGTAACACACATATGGACACATGTACAGACGTGTATATGCACCTGTGTGTTGCATGTGCATGTAACCACCACCTAGGTCAAGATATCGTACAATTCAGAATCCCAGCAGTCTCCTTGTGCTATCTCTCCATCACTACCTCCTCCATCACTCTGACTTCGAGCACCATAAATTAACTTTACCTGGTTTTGAACTATATAAAGATAGACTGCATATAGTATGTACTCTTCCGGTATCTGGCTCCTTTCACTACATATCATGTGTGAGAGTCATTCACGTTATGTGTGGCAGTTAGCATTTACTTTTTAGTTGCTGCATAGTATTCCATTGTATGAATTAACCACAATTTAGTAATCCATTCCACCATGATGGACAATACATTGTTTCAAGTTCGGGGATATTATGAACAACACTTCACCTCTCCCCAAAGAAAACATCAGTCCACAAAATAGCACTCTTCTCTCCCACATTCACTCGTGCACACACACTCACACACACACACACACACACACACACACACACACACACACAATCAGTCATCCATCTACATTTTATAGCCTTGAGATGGTTGGAGCATTTAACAATTGAGGAACTGGTTTTGAATATACCCTTGTAAGGTATATCAAAGATTCACTGATTTGCTTTTGGGGTGGCTCTTCAATCACACTTAGTGGTCTCCACTGAAACTTCGATTTTCACAAAGGGGTTTTGTCCAGCATCATAAACATGCCAATTCCACACAAATAAACAGATTGAGCTCATTTTCTTTTTTTTTTAATTTTTTTTAACGTTTATTTATTCTTAAGAGACACAGAGACAGAATGTGAGCAGGAGAAGGGCAGAGAGAGAGGGAGACACAGAATTTGAAGCAGGCTCCAGGCTCTGAGCTGTCAGCACAGAGCCCGACGTGGGGCTCGAACCCACAGACTGTGAGATCATGACCTGAGCTGAAGTCGGACCGCTTAACCGACTGAGCCACCCAGGCGCCCCTGAGCTCATTTTCAACCAAAACTTCCCTGTTTTAAATGGCAGATGATGTTAAACTGCATCCTAAAGAATGAACAATGAGGAAAATTAAGGGAAGATGCAAGAGATGAAAGGATCACCAGACAACATAATTTTTCTAAAAGACACTATTTACAATTGCAACTATATCATGCAATATGTAGGAATGTATCTGAAAAATGGAAAAAAATTACAAAACATTGAAAGACAGTAAATAAACAATAAGTGGTAGAATATCTCATGTTCATGTATAGAAACATAATCCTGAAAATATATCATTTGTATCATATGACCTACAGTATAAATGCAATTCTAACTAAATTTTTCATAGAATTCAGAATGGTATATATGGAAGGCAAAGATCCAAGAATATAGAAGATATTCCAGGAAAAGAAGAGCAAAGAATTTGCTTTACAGATGTCAAGACTTTGCATCAAGTTATAATAATTAAGATACAGTATATTACTTCAAGGATAAAAAAATTGACCATTATAACAAAATGGAGAGCCACAAACTAGGCTCCCATATTCATGGAACTTTGATATATGACACAATATATATGGTAGTAGGTAAATGAGTAGTAGTTACAAACCAAATAGAAAAAGAAATGAAATTGAAATCCAATACTTCATCTCTCTCACACATACACAATTCCAATGGAATCAAGTTTCTAAATGTGAAAAGCAAAATTCAAATAATTCGAGGTGACTATCTTTCTCATCTTGAGGTAGAAAAAGATTTCTTGAGCAAGACCCAAAGAGTTAATCATAAAAGGCAGTGTAAAGAAAGTTACATTACATTTTAAAACAACCATGAAAAGATACCATAAAGAAAGTAGAGGGGTGCCTGGGTTGCTCAATCAGTTGAGCATCTGACTTTGGCTCAGGTCATGATCTCACAGTCCATGAGTTCAAGTCCCTCATCAGGTTCTCTGCTATCAGCGCAGAGCCCACTTTGGATCCTTTGTCCCGCTCTCTCTCTGCCCCTCCCCCACTCATGCTCTCATGCACTCTCTCTCTCTCTCAAAAATAATAAACATTTAAAAAAAAAAAGAAAGAGAAAGTAGAAGTCACAAACTGGGAGAAGATATTTCCAATACATAAAACTTACAACCAAATGATATCCAGAATCTACAAAGAACTACAAATCAATAAGAAAAAAAATCCTGTAGAAAAATGAGCACATTCATAAAAAGTTATTTAAAATAAATAAATAAACATTTTTTAAAAAATTTTTAAAGGGGCACCTGTGTGGCTCAGTCAGTTAAGCCTCCAACTTGGGCTCAGGTCATGATCACAGGGTTCATGTGTCCGAGCCCCATGTCGGGCTCTGCCCTGACAGCTCAGAACCTCAGAACTCTGTCTCCCTCTCTCTGCCCCTCCCCTGCTCATCCTCTCTCTTTCTCTCCCTCTCCCTCTCTCTCAAAAAATAAACATTTAAAAATATTTTTTTAATTAAAAAAAAAAAGAGTTGAGTTGAACGATAGGTAAGCAGTGCTCTCAAGAGCCAGAAGCAGAGGTTTGAGTAAACATGAGAGTTAAGCACACAGCAAGGAGGAAGAGCCCTCCTAAACGCACTCCCATCATTATTAAGACCCCGAAAAGCTCCCTTTTAGAAGTGTGGGTAGGTAAACCAGAAAGTAATCATCTCTACAGAAACTAAAGTCAAGTTTAACATTATTTCAATCCCTCGCTGGATTCAAATGAACTAGTTGCCGATGCCCCTAAATGAACTTCCAGAAGCAAAGCTATATTCTCTCTGGAGGAATATCAGAGTAGCTCTCCAATTTTCCATTATCAATTTCTGGCACTCCGTCAAACACTTGGGATATAAGGAGAAAGACTTTGTGACTAAAACTCAAAAAAAAAAAAAATTATGAGCTAGAGAAGTATGCCACAGAGATCCAGATAATGGAGCTATGCTACACGACTTTAAATAGCTAATATGTGTAAGGGTTTATAGGACAAGATTAAGAATTTTATTAGGGAGGTGGAAGCTGTAAAAAAAAGGACCAAATGGAAAGTACCAATAAAAAATATAATAACTGAAATTAACCAACAAGTTAGTTTAATAGCAGGTTAGATGTAGTTGAAGAGAGAAGTGTTGTAGAAGTCAGAAGACAATATCTAGGCCGAGGGGCACAAAAGCTGTGGGATAGAAAATACAGAGAAGACTATAAAAGACAAATGGAATATGTTCAAAATATATAGTTGCCATTCCAAAAGATAATACTTTTTTTCTTGATTCATCATTCTGGCATTCCAGAACACTGAGACAAGGACTCTTTTCAATAAATAATCCTTGGCCAATTAAATATTAATGCAGAACAAAAATGAATCTTGACTCCTACCTTATGCCATTTTCAAAAATCAATTCCGGCATTTTGTAAAGCTAAGTCTAAAGTAAAAAAAGGTTTCTGGGTGCTTGGCTGACTCCATCATTAGAGCATGCAACTCTTGATCCTGGGGTCATAAGTTCAAGCCCCATATTCGATGTAGACCTTTCTTTAAAAATATAATAAAAAATAAAATAAAATAAGAACACTTTTAAAAGGTTACACAGGAAAGTATTTTCATGATCTTGGGCTAAATGAAGATTTCTTAAAGATGACATGAGATAAACCAGTCTTTAAGGGAAAAGGTAATCAAATGAGTTACATAAAATTTTTTAAATTGTGCTCATCAAGGGGCACCTGGATGGCTCAGTCCATTAAGTGACCAGCTCTTGGTTTCCATTTAGGTCATGATCTCATGGTTTGTGGAATGGAACCTGTGTTGACAGAGTGGCGCTTGCTTGAGGTTCTGGGATTCTCTCTTTCTCTCTCTCTCCTTCTCTCTCTGTCCTTCTTCCTTTCTCCCTCTCTCTCAAAATAAATAAATAAATATTTAAAGAAATAAAATTGTGCTCATCAAAATATGTCTTTAAGAAAATTAAAAATGAAAACTCAAGAGTGAAAGAAGTTAGTTTCAATACACATAACTCACAAGGGATTTGTATCTAGAATTGGAAAGTATACCTATTTCAATAAGAAAAAGACACAAAGGACCTCATAGAATATTGGACATGAGGCTTGAATTAACACTTCAGAAAACTACCAGTAACAAAAAAAGTTTCTTAACTTCATTAATAATCAGGTAAATGTGAAGGAAAACCACAATGAATAACACTACACCCACACCAGAATGGCCAAAATGAGAAAGACTGGCGTTGCCAAGTGGTGGAGATGTGGAGCATTTCAACTTTCCATGCCTGTTAGCGGAAGTATAAATTTCTGAAACCACTTCAGCAATAAGTGTGGCATCAACTACTAAAGCTGAATGTATGTCCAAGAGACCAACGGTTTCATTTCTTAGTGCCTCTCCGGTCAAAACGCACCTAAACCCATACACAACAATGTTCGCAGCAGCATGATTCACGCTACCCCACAACCGGGACCATTCCAAATGTCCATCAACAGTCGAACGGTGGTACATTCACATAACGGGAAATTATGCAGCAGTTACAGTGAAAGGGTGGCTACATGTTACAAGGTGGGACAATCTCCTCAATATTACGTGGAATGAAAGGAAGCCAGATGCAAATGAGCACATGTTCCATGATTCCATTTATATAGAATCCAAAAAATTAACCTCTGGTATTCAAAGTCAAATTAATGGTTACCTCTGGGGAGGAGGAAGAAGGTAGTGATCAAGAGCAGGGCACAAGAGGGGCGCCTGGGTGGCTCAGTCGGTTAAGCAGCTGACTTCGGCTCAGGTCATGATCTCACACTCTGTGAGTTCGAGCCCCGCGTCGGGCTCTGTGCTGCCGGCTCAGAGCCTGGAGCCGGCTTTGGATTCTGTATCTCCCTCTCTCTCTGCCCTTCCTCTGCTCATGCTCTGTCTCTATGTCTCTCAAAAATAAATAAATGTTAAAAAAAAAAAAAAAAAGAGCAGGGCACAAGAGAAGCTTTCGGAGTACTGATAATGTTCTATTTTTTTATGTGGGTCACGAGAATGTGTCCACTTTCCTATAACTCACTAGGGTGTATTCTTAAGATAGTGCAATTTTCTCTGTTATTTTTAAATTAAAATTTTACATATACATAATATAATATATAGCTAATAGTAAATACATAGTAAAATTACACCTAGGAGAATAAAAACCGTGTTATTAATGCCCATTGATAGCAATGAGATTAATCAAGAACTGTCACTTTCCATGTTATACGTTTCTGCATTGTATGAATTTTTTATCGTGAGCATGCATGTGCGTTATAATCAGAAAAAAACAGAAAAAATGCATCAACAGCAACAAAAGACTAAATAGACTAGTTACTGTCCTTCTCACAGTGGGCAGATGAGAACTTTGTGATGTGAGTAGATTCCATAAATACAGAAAACTTGTTAGTTTCATAATCATCTAAGAGCCTTTGTTTGAAAAGGGAAAAAAAAAAAAAAAAAAGCCCCTTGCTGGTAACAGAACCCCAGGCTGGTGTGTGAGCTGCAGTTTCCCAGCTGTCCATAGTTCTGCCTCATTGCTTGGGGATGTGCTTCACTGATTCCTAAAGCATAGCTCCAGACAAAACCAAAAATTTGTAAAGCAGGAGAATTCTCAAATCACCTCGGCAGCTGTGAAAAACAGACCTATCACAACTTACCAGCGAGTCTGACATGGTTAAATAAGGTAATATGTGTAGAAATGGTTTGAAAAAGAGAAGTTATGGTACAAATGCAAAATATTATTTGAAACTTGATTGTGGGAGCTTTGGGAATGTGGGTTTCCCTGACCGTCAAGAACGAGCATAGAGAAGTCAGTGATTTTAAGGAAACCCTGCACTTCCAGATTCCATGGAGAGTCACGGCACAAATGTTCTCGGAGGCATAATATCCTTGACTTTGATCCCTTCTGGAACCTTGTTTTACACAGTTCTCCTCTACAGCATAACTGCTTTACCGGTGGTGTCCCTTAGCTGTCTGGGTTTCCAGTTTATCTACTTTGTTAAATTTAGGTTTAAAACATTCCAACAAGCATGATGCTATTATAAAGTGTTATCTTAACCTTGGGATAGCATTTCCCAAAAGTGTGTTCTTTGGGACACTAGTCCCGTGAATTGCTGTTTAAATAAAGTTTGGAACTGCCCATAGCTTACTCCACATTTGGAAAGCGAGCATGCCCTTTCGGCATGTCATACTCTAAGAAATACTGAACAAAACAATCTCTTTGGACTTTTTGAACCCAAATTTGCCCAAATTTATTTGACCAAAGAACGCTTTTTCCAAGTAATACTTACTGATATCATATAGAACTCATGTTGCATGAAACATTATTTCAAAAACCCTACTTTTAAACGAAAAAACTCCAGGAGATAAATCTTAAAAGTAGTTAAGAAACTGATTTTCAGTGCTTACATCCTTATTGTAGAAAGGCTCATATGAAAAGGGCCTCAATTCTCCTATATGTATCAAGAGTTCAAAAAAAAAGGTGTTATTATATACAAATGTTTTGATTCAGAATATATTTAATGCTTTTCCAGTACCTTAGATATTATTACTAAAATAAATTAGTATCATAAGAACATGAAGACGTACCCAAGCTTAGTGGTTAAAGCTGTACTGTATAAGCTACAAAACATCTCTTTGGACTTTTTGAACCCGAATTTGCCCAAATTTATTTGACCAAAGAACACTTTTTCCAAGTAATATTTACTGATATCATGCAAAACTAATGGAGCATAAAACATTATTTCAAAAACCCTACTTTTAAACTAAAAAACTCCAGGAGATAAAACTTAAAAGTAGTTAAGAAACTGAAAAGCCTAGGTTTAAATAGAGCTGATTTTCACTTGTAGTCAAGTTTATGATCTTGCACAAGTAATTTAAACCCTATCAGTTTCCATTTCCTCATCTATAAAATAGATGTTATAGTAAGAACACTTACTCGGTAGGGTTGTTATAAACCTTAGCAAGCGACTCTTGATCCCAGGATTGTGACTTAGAGCCCAGATTAGGTATAGAGATTACTTAAAATAAAATCTTTTTTTAATTAATTTATTTATTTACTTAGAGAGAACACATGCAGAAGCAGAGGAGGGGCAGAGGGAGAGGGAGAGAGGGAGAATCCCAAGCAGGTTCCATGCTGTCAGTGGGGCTTGAACCCACAAACCATGTGATCATGACCTGAGCCAAAGTCAAGAGTCAGATGCCTAACTGACTGAGCCAGCCTTAAAAATAAAATCTTTTTTTAAAATATACATATACAGTGCTTAGTACAACACCAAATCTATGTTAGGATCTATTTTAAAGCTTCTCATGTTAATACCAAGTAAGCACATTAGAATACGAATATTCATTTGAAGTTTCTCAAAAAGCAGTGATCATGGCAATGTATACAGTTAAGACAGTGGTGCCAATATTTTTCAAATATCTTCTTTGGAAGGTGAGTGAAGGGAGGGAGTTTTCTGATGAAATATGGATAAATTAAAGTTTGGTGTGATACATGAGAAACATTCTCCTGAAAACATAATTTAACTGAATTCAATAAAAACATGTGATACAGGCTCTGTTTACCCAAAGCTGTGGATTAATACTGCATGCTGTGTGATGGCTAATTTTCAAAAACCGAGGTTTCCTGGAGAAGAAATTTTACCTCAAAATGGCAACATAGAAATCCTATTTCCAGCCTAGCAACCCTACCCTACAAATTTTAGACCTACCAGTCTCTCACAGTCATATGACCAATTCTTTAAAATCAGTTTCTCTCTCTCTCTCTCTCCCCCTGTCTCAACACAGACACACATATACTCACACACGTGCACACTAGTGGTTCTGTTTCTCTGGAGAACCACAACTGAAAATCCCACCATGCTGTAAGGGATACAAGATGAATTATGACTTCATTGGATTAGCACTTATTCTTTCTTTGCAAATAAAATAATTTACAAATTTCTATTTGTTTGAATGCCCATTATGAACCAGACACCTTGTGAGGAACTTGGATGTCCATTATCTAACTTCATCCTCATAATGCTCCAACAAATTAAAAAGTAGTAGATCTTACATTATTATCAATAGTAATTTGTAAATTGTTGTATAGAACATAAGAGCCTAAAAGAAGGGGTATAAAAGTAGGGAAAAAAATAAAGTGGGAAGTAGTAAAAAAAAAAAAATAAGGAAGGAAAAATAAATAACTCTGAAAAGGTGTCATTTTGAGGAAACATTTGGAGTTCTCTTGGGCTGAGCCTAATTAGCTTTTCCAAAGAAAGTTTAATTGTTAGATAAAGGAATAAAGGCACCTTTTCCTAATTACTCAGCTATCCACCATCCCATGGCAAATACACAAAAATTATTTAGGGGCGCCTGAGTAGCTCAGTTGGTTAAGCGTCCAACTTCGGCTGAGGTCGTGATCTCATAGCTTGTGAGTTCAAGCTCCGCGTCGGGCTCTGTGCTGACGGCTCAGAGCCTGGAGCCTGCTTCCGATTCTGTGTCTCCCTCTCTCTCTGCCCTTCCCCTGCTCATGCTCTGTCTCTCTCTGTCTCTCTCTCTCTCTCTCATAAATAAACTTTAAGAAAAAAATTATTTAAGGATTATATACTGGGAAATTATGGGATAGAATGAGAGTCATAGATCATGTGTGTTAATTTCAGCTTTACTTATGACTAGTTTGGAGAACTTAGGTAAGTCTCTGAGCCTCAGTTTTGGTACTCATAAAATGGAACTAAGAGTAAGCACTTCATAAGATTACCGTGAAGAGGAAACTAAATAACGATATGTTAGAGAAGTCTATAAACTACACAAGGATGTGCAAGTACTCGTTTTGTTAATTTGAGCTTTCTCACTATTACAGTTTCTTCTGTCTAACAGTTTATTTATTACAGAGAGATGGAGTTGCAAAGAGGTTAAATTTCTGTATCTAGCAATGTCGCAAACTATATACCCTGTAAAGTCCTCCCAATACACAACTAAAGACTTTCAAAAACAAATGCTCTGGTTTTGTTTTGTTGTTGTTGTTGTTGTTTTTATTAAAAATGGAACGTTGAGAAAGGAAAACTATAGCCCTCGAAATTGAAATCTTAGTGACTAGATTAAGTAGGATATTTGAAACAGCTCAGCCACTGGAAGTTGGATGATATGAAATTACTTAAAACGTAACACAGATATTTCAGGAGATTAAAAAAATGAAAGAGGGATTTAAAAAATAACACGGAGATAAGATGAGAAGGTGTAATATTCAACAGGAGTGGGAAAAGGACAGGGTAGAGAAAATGCAGAAGTGATATTCTACGAGGCAAAGCTTAAGGATTTTCCAGATTTATGAAGGGCATTAAGGTGGATAGAGAAAACACAATACACTGAGAGGAATAACAGAATTGTGGTAAAACTTCATAACCTACCAAAGACCCCCCAAAAAAACACGGTTTGCATATTATATTCTATATGCTAATCACAGACTCGGTTTATTTTCTTGTAATCAGAGGAAAGTACAAACTAATATGCCACAATGATACATTTAATTGCTATTTTTAAAGCATTCAGGGTTTTTCTTGCGTTTCAGTTTTTTTTCTCTCTCTCTGTATCAGGCCAATTCATTACCTGCTGGAACTCAACAGCACAAAGCATTTTTGCCAACTATTTATGTTCTTTTCTTACTTAGGTAAAGCAAATCCCATACTTTCTCAGTGGGGTTAAGGTCACGACTCGGAGGGGAGCCACTCCTTCCTAATTAGTTCCCCAGACTCCTCTCTTTTTTTTCCCCTTTAAATGGCCACAACAGTTTAGAAAAATGTGTGGAGTCATAATCCTCCTGATAAATGAATCCTTGATCAAGCAGCTGGTTTCCAGAAGGGCCTCCCTTGCCTGTGCTGCAATTATGTTGAATCTGAGCCCCAGTAGTTCAGGTCACCGCTGAAGTACTAGAGGGGAAAATACCTGTCTCGGAGCTCCACTGTATGTATGATCCACTAAGCTAAGAGACTCTAGCTTCTCTTCTCCAAAGCCCTCATGCAAAATATCAATTTTTCTTCTAAGCGAGTAAAAAGAATACTTACCGATAAGAAGATCCTCTACCGGTGGGGGAAAATCCATGCTTTTTTTTTTTTTTTTAATTTATAATACTTTATTTTCAAATTGGTTTACATATAACACCCAGTGTTCATCCCAACATGTGCCCTTTTTAATGCCCATCACCTCCTCTCAAAATCCATGCTTTTAAAGATGATGGCAATGTTGAAAGTAATTTTCTATTTAGGTAATACACTTAATTATTGAGCTCCTGAATAGTGATCTATTAATAGCGATGGCATAATAATAACTATTGGCAGTACAATATTATCTGTCTGGGATTTTCTAGGCTTAAGTCATTCTAAAGGGAAATATTTATAAAAACAAATCTATATCTCAAACTAAGAAAAGAGTGTACAGGAAATTACAAGAGGCTACATCTTAAATTTTACATCTTAAATACTATAAGTAATGACACTTTAACACATGCACACACATGCACATGAAATTTTTTATCTGAGTACAGACTGAATGAATACATTTCAGCTACTTTTCTATAAATCTTATAGATTTATTTTCCCTCTCTAATTTTCCTAGAATAATAAAAATGTTGTCTTCCTGTTCCGTGTGAAAGTGCAATCCTCCCTTGGTATGGTCAATAATGTTACAACAATCTCACAGTTGATTTGTGTTTTTGCCAAGAGACTTATCTACTATCAGTGCCTCTAATAAGAACCATACCTTTTCATGAGTTTGCTATGACTCCACCTTTACCGTAATTACAAAAAAAAAAAAATTTTTAAATCTTTCTGAAAATACCTCAGAAGACAATGGGAGTCACTATGTGAAAAGAGATGATGATCACCCATACTCAATCAAAAGACAAGAGGCTCATGGAAGAGGTTTGCAACATATAAAATAGAGAAAGAATCAATAATAAGAATAAATAAAGAACTCCTAGTATATTACTTTCCTAGGGATGTCATAACAAATTGCCCCAGCAGAAATCTATTGTCTCACAGCACTAAAGTCCAAAACCAAATTGCCCATAGAGCTGCACACCCTCTCAAAACTCTAGTGGAGGGGCCCTGGGGTGGCTCAGTCGATTAAGCATTTGACTGGCTCAGGTCATGATCTCATGATTCATGAGTTCGAGCCCCGTGTTGGGTTCTGTGCTGACAGCTCAGAGCTTGGAGCCTGCTTCAGATTCTGTGTGTGTCTCTCCCTCTGCCCCTTACCCCTTGTCCTTTCTCTCTCTCTCTCTCAAAAATAAAAGAAATTTTTTAAAAAGAGTTTTTAAAAAAAAAAAAAAGACTCAAGTGAAGAAACCTTTCCTGCCTCTTCCAGATTCTGGTGGCTCCGGGAAATCCTTGGCTTGTGGCCGCATGATACAGGGAGAAGGAGGAGAAGACCATGTAAAGGATCCACCTTCCTCTTCTGTATGTCTCTAAGAATGACACTTATCATTGGATTTAGAGTTCACCTGGAAATCTAAGATGATCTCATCTTGAGATCCTTTACTTAACAACATCTGTAAGGACACATTTCAAATAAGGTCACATTCACAAGTCCCAGGAATTAGGATATGTATATATCTTTTTTAGGAGCCACCTACTACATCTTTTGATCAGACTTCTAGTTAAACTAGTTGTATAACCTTTTGATTTGAGGCAATTTCCTCTACTGTGTACATATAAAACTATATAGGTAAAATATAAAAATAGAATTCAAGGTACAAATCATGTTGAACCAGAAGACTAAAACCATAGATAGAATTGAAACTATGGGCATAAATGACTTCAGGTCTTAAAAAGACAAAAGAATTTATGTCTTTCAAGATTACAAAGACTAAAAGTGCATTCAACAAGAGTCCATATTTATTCATGGAGGAAAAAAAAAACTCTTAGGAAAAAGAGAAATAGAAGGGAACTAAGTAAATCTGATAAAAAAAAAAATAACTCTCAAATTCTTCAAAATTCTCACATCCTTCATCACATTAAGTGACAAAACTATTGAAACATTCCTAAGTTGGAAAGAAACAAGAATGCTTACTAATCAATACTTTAAGTGAAATAAGCATTCAAAAGGAAAAGACAAAACCGTCTCTGTAGATGATATGATCAAAGACATAGAAACACCAAGGAAGCATTTTAATAAACTTAGAGTACTAAAAAGAGTTCATTTAAGTTGCTGGATACAAGACTAATGTACAAAAAGTAATGGTATTTCTAAAGACCACCTAAATCAAGTAGAAAGTATAAAGGAAAAAAGATGCCATTTACAAGCAAACACAAAAATTATAAAGATAATGAGGAACAGACGATGTGCAAGAATTTTGTTGAGAAAATCATAACACATCATTGAAGAAATAAATGAAGATATATACTATATTCGTAGAGTAAAAATATTTTTAATAGTCTGTTTATATTTTTGTATGTTTTATTTATTTTTGAGAGAGAGAGAGAAAACGTGAGCAGGTGAAGGGGCAAAGGGAGAAGGAGACAGAGGATCAAAAGTGGGCTGTGTGCTGAGAGCAGATAGCATAACTTGGGATTCAAACTCACTAACCACAAGATCAAGACCTGAGCTGTAGTCTGATGCTCAGCCAACCGAGCCACCCAGGCGCCCCTAGTCTCAAAATTTTTTTTAAGTTATGATTGTAAAATAGACCCAAATCTATAAAAATTCTACCCAATTTCGATTAATTTTCAAACAAGTTTTAACATGATTCTTGACAGGACGATCCTAAATTTTGGTAATCAGGTCATTTTGAAAAAGAACAAATTAAGCAGACTATGCAGAGGTAAAGGCGCCAATGGAACAGAATAGAGAACCCAGAATAGACTCTTACATACACTGAAACATGGTAATTCAAATCAGCAAGGAACAAATAAACTATCCAGTAAATGACACTTGGACTACTGGATATTCATTAGGAAAAAAAATAAATGTTCTTGCACTATAAATAAAAATAATTTACAGATATAAAAATCAAACCTTCTAGTATTTTTGGTAAAAAAAATATAGAACGTATGACTTAGAATTGGGACGTCTTAAAGCATAAAAGCAAAATGACAAAAGAAAATTTTAATGCTTTCCTTAAAATTAAAAAAAAAACTTTAATTCAATAAAAAACACTGCAAAGTTAAAAGGCAAGCTATGAGGGAAGACCTATGCCACATATATAACACAAAATTCAAGTCATGGATTTGTCTTAAAATGGATCTCCAACCTTAGTGGTCTTAGGTACATGGGGAAAAAAAACAAAAACAAATCATTTCTGGAGGTAGGCACCCATACCCTCTGCACAAAGCATTCCCACAATGAGTTTTCTAAGAAAAACAAACAATTCACAAAGATATCTGAGACACAAGGAAGTGTCACTGTAAATGACAATCAACTGAAATAACAGAAAGCATAAACAGACCTAACATGACTGAAAAAACGGAATTACTGATACAAATTATAAAGAAAATCTGCTTGGTATGTTTAAAGATATAAAAGGTAGGGCACCTAGGTGGCTCAGTAAGTGACTGTTCGACTTTAGCTCAGGTCGTGATATCGTGGTTCACAGGTTCAAGCCCCACGTCAAGCTCTGTGCTGACAGCTCAGAGCCTAGAGCCTGCCTTGGATTCTATGTCTCCCTCTCTCTCTGCCTTTCCTCTGTTTGTTCTCTCTCTCTCTCTCTCTGTGTCAAAAATAAATAAACATTTAAAAAACGTTTAAGAGATAAAAAGTAAGTTTGAAAGCTTGAATATATTTGCTGGGAAGAGGAATTTATTAAATACAACACAGCAGATATAAAAAATCAAATAGTATTTCATAACATGAAAATTAAAATAATTGAGACTAAAAACACAAGAGATTTGACACAGATGATAAAAGAATTTGTGGATTAGAAGACAGTCCAGATGACAGTATCCAAAATGCAGCACAGAAGAAAAACAAACTTTAAAAAATATGAAATTGGGGTGCCTGGGTGGCGCAGTCGGTTAAGTGTCCGATTTAAGTCACGATCTCACATTTCATGGATTTGAGCCCTGTGTCAGCTTTGTGCTGACAGCTTAGAACCTGCTTCAGGTTCTGTGTGTCCCTCTCTCTCTCTGTTCCTTTCTTGCTTGTGCTGTCTCTCTCTATCTCTCAAAAATAAATAAACGTTAAAACCAATAAATTTTTTAAAAATTTAAATATAAAATAAAAATTGAGAAACCTATAGGATAAAGTGAAAAGATCTATCAAGTATCTCATCTGAGCTCCAGAATACAATGAAAGAGGAAACAGAGCCGATGCTAATGGGGGAGAATTGTCATGATAAAGGGGAAAAGAGTTTTCCAAAAACTGATGAATATCCATCTACTTATTCAAGAATCACAATGAATCTTTTTTTTTTTTTTAAATGTTTGTTTATTTTTTGAGAGACATAGAGACAGAGAGTGAGCAGGAGAGGGGCAGAGAGAGAGGGAGATACAGAATCTGAAGCAGGCTCCAGGCTCTGAGCTGTCAGCACAGAGCCTGACGCAGGGCTCGAACTCACAGACTGTGAGATCATGACCTGGGCTGAAGTCGGCCGCTTAACCAACTGAGCCACCCAGGCGCCCCTCACAATGAATCTTAAACAAGGTAAATAAAAATAAATCCACACCCCAGTGCATCCTGTGAAAATACAACAGTTCAAAAACAAAGAGTGGATCTGAAAAGAGAGGTAAGTTGACCCTTGACTTCTCAACAGCCATAGTTGAAATCAGAAGACTGAGGCGTGGAAACTTCAATGTTCTACAAGAGAGCAACCGTCACGCTAAAGTTCTGTATGCAGAGAAAATATTGTGCAAGGAAAAAGATAAAATGAAGATATTTCCAGGCTAGTAAAAATGATTTACCACCATTAGACCCACCCTAAAGAAAATTTTAAAGAATATACTTCAGGCAGGAAAATGATCCCATGTAAGAAGAGCAAAGAAAAGGATAAATATGTGAGTGAGCAAATGAACATTGAGTATATAAGACAATAATAATCATATCCTGTAGTGTTTAAAAGGGTAGGATTAAAATACATGACAATAATTGCATATGAGCAGGAGAAAGAAAGGCATAGAGTAACCTGGTTTAAAATCATGATGAAGTAGCACTTATCACAGGAATATAAGGTTGGTTTGACAATATAAAATTAGGTAGTATCCTATGATACATTTAAAGATTGAAGGATACAAATTATGACCATCTCAACAGATGGAAGAAAAGATTTTAATTCAGTAGAATTCAACATCCTGTCATGACTTATAAAAAACCTTCAGGGGCGCCTGCCTGGCTCAATTGGAAGAGTATGCGACTCCTGTTCTCAGGTCATGAGTTCAAGCCCCACATTTGGTATAGAGATTACTAAAAGAAATAAATAAACTTTAAAAAATAAATAAAAATAAATAAAATATTTTAAAAATATTTTTAGCAAACCAGAATAAAATATTTTATCTCCTATTTTGATAAAGCAATTTACAGAAAGCGTACAGCAAATATTACACTTAGTGTTAAAATATTGAAAGTTTCTGGGATGCCTGGGTGGCTTAGTTGGTTAAGCATCCAACTCTTGGTTTTGGCTCAGGTCATGATCTCACAGTTTGTGGGATTGAGCCCTGCATTGGCCTTACACTGGGCACGGGGCCTGCTTGAGAGTCTCTCTTTCTGCTCTGCCTGCCCGCCCCCCCACCCTCTCTCACTCTCCAAATAAACTTAAAAATATTTTTATTAAAAGTTTCCATCTGAGGTTGGGAAGAAGAGTCCCACTGTCACTGGTATTATTAATTGATATACTGGCAATCCTATTTAAGAAACTTAACTATGAACTTTAACAACAAATATATGCTGTTTATATTTTTATATAAAATATCAAGATGCAGAATACAAAACTTTTAATTTTCAGTTTAATTTTTAGTGCCCCACTAAATTCATGTTATACAGCAACTAATGAGTTGTGACCCTGCATTCCAATGACTGTGGCTGCATTACAAACCCCCTCGAATTAGTGCCATGAAACAAGTACCATTTTATTATATTCAGGGTTTCTATTTGTCAGGAATTTGGGCAGAGCACAGCAGGGGTGGTTTGTCCCTGTGTTGCAATGCCTGGGGCTACAGTTGGGAAGAATAAAATGATGGGGAATGACTTAAATACCTTAGGTCCGGGAGTAATCTGGAGGCTTCTTTACTCAATGCCTATATCCTGGGCAAGGATGACTTGAAGACTGGGCTCAGCTGAGGCTGCCATCTGGAACATCTACAGGCAGACTCTCACTGCATCTTGGGCTTTTCACAGGACACTAGCTGTGTTCCCAGAGGGAGCATCCTGAGAAGGTGTGACCAGAAAGCAAGACTTCCCAAAGATCTAGACAGAAACTGCCAGGCTTCTTCTGGCAAAGCCTCAGAAGTCCTATGGTGTCACGTGCTGCATTCTATCAATTACAACAAGATTCATGAAGGCAGGCCGGTATTCCGGGGAGGGGAATTTCACTCCATCTATCAATGGAGGAGTGGTAAGGACACACTGGAGAAGAGAACCTAAAATGGCAGACATTGTCGCAGCCATTTTTGGAAGATGTGAGCCACAATATCTACAGTAGAAAAACACTTATCTACTGAACCATGAAACATGTCCACGCAGTCCTGTTGGGGTTGAATTGTTCCCCACCACCAACCTCCCTCCCCCCAAAAATGTTGAAGTCCTAACCATCCGGCTCCCCACCCCCCAGCACCTGTTAATGTGACTTTATTTGAAGATGGGATCTTTGCGGATGTCATCAAGTTAAAATGAGGTCATTCAGGGCGCCTGGGGGGCTCAGTCAGTTAAGCATCGACTTCGGCTCAGGTTATGATCTCACGGTTTGTGAGTTCAAGCCCCACGTGAGGCTCCGTGCTGACAGCTCAGAGCCTGGAGCCTGCTTCAGATTCTGTGTCTCCCTCTTTCTCTGCCCCTCCCCTGTTCACCCTCTGTCTCTCTATCAAAAGTAAATAAACATTAAAAAAAATTTTTAAAAATGAGGTCATTGGTGTGGGCCTTTAATCCAATAAAACTGGTGTTCTTATAAGAAAGAAAAGAGGAGAGTGCCATGTGAAGAGACAGAGACACAGAGAGAGGAGGAAACCATATGAAGAGAGAGGCAGAGATTGGAGTGATCTTGCTACAAGCCAAGGAACACCTGGCACCACCAGAAGCTGGCAGAGGCAAAGGAAGTTTCTCCCCCAGAGCCTCTAGAGGGAGCACAGCCCCTCTGGTCATGTTTTTGGTTTTGGACGTCTCACCTCCAGAACTAGGAGAGAATAAACTTGTTTTAAGCCACTATGTCTGTGCTACTTGGGAAAATAACACACAATGCCTCCGTTGTTTTTTTTGTTTTGTTTTGTTTTTTAATTTTAAAAAAAAATTTTTTTTAACGTTTATTTATTTCTGAGAGACATAGAGACAGAGTGTGAGCAGGGGAAGGGCAGAGAGAGAGGGAGGTACAGAATCTGAAGCAGGCTCCAGGCTCTGATGAGCCATCAGCACAGAGCCCGACGCGGGGCTCGAACTCACAGACCGTGAGATCATGACCTGAGCTGAAGTCGGCCGCTGAACCAACTGAGCCACCCAGGTGCCCCTCCATTTGTTGATATAATATACACCACTCTACATTTTTTCATTTTCCTTTTTAAGTGCTCATATATAATATAATCACATTTAAAAGTAAAATTGGCTTGAATTCTTCCTACATTTTCTTCATCTGAAGCTAAGTATTGCCATCAACTCACTTCCTGAACACTTTCACCTGATACACACTGGATTTTCCTTTCCACGCCCATTTCTTTTCTCTGGTCATCTCTAAGAGAATTTGTGGAATGGTTTTCCCTCAGCACTTTTCTTCTCCCCCCTTTAATCATGAACCAAGTGTGTATAGTTGCAAGTTACAAAATCAAACTACTTTCCTGTCCCTCTCTAGAGAAATCTCCATTATTTACCCCACTTTATATCACTTCAACAGAGTCAATTCTACACGTTCTCTAAAGGACTATTATTGTCTGCAACCCAACTTCTGGTACCACCTTCATTAAAGACCTTTTTTATTGACACACAGCATTCTATTAGTTTCAGGTATAAAATGTAACAATTTGGTATTTTATATACTGCAGGATAATCACCAGATTAAGTCTAGTTAACCATCACCTCCTCTAGTTGCAGGGATTTTATTTTTGTCTTTTTAATACTTTTATTTATTTTTGAGAGAGAGAGAGTGAGTGGTGGAGGGGCAGAGAGAGAGAGGGAGACACAGGATCGGAAGCAGGCTCCAGGCTCTGAGCTGTCAGCACAGAGCCCAGCGGGGCTCAAACTCACAAACCTTGAAATCATGACCTGAGCTGAAGTTGGATGCTTAACCAACTGACCCACCCAGGCGCCCCTGGTAAACTCTTTTAATTAAAGTAGTTGTACCTTGGACTAGACTTAATTTATTATCAGGGTACAAGAGTTTCCTATAAAACAAAGACTTTTTGAGCCTCACGGAAGACTTTAAGCAAGACCTAGAAATCCATAAGGGAAACAGAGTACTCTGCCTGTCTCTCATATTTCTTTTTCTCTATGCACATAATTTATTACACTCTATTTAGCCTGGTACTCTTTGCCTCCTTGTCTGGAAGACAGCCATGCCTCAGCTCCCAGGCTTACATTACTGTAATTCCAATTGCATACAGAGATGAATTCTCTGTCTCTGAATCCCAATTCCAAATTTCTAACTGGCCCACATGAGTCAGGAGTCCATTACAGGTCTAATCAACTGAAGCTGAGGGCCGAGGTCACTAGGCAGGTTCCCTGATAGGGGAGGGCACTTATCTGACAAAGGGTGAGGGGAAGCTATGGCCTATGGCCCATAGGGAACAACTTGACAGAAATCTCTTCCGACTTTTGTCCTTCGATGGTTCTGTTTCAGCCTTCTTTCTGCTCAGGTCTCTCCTGCTTGTCTTTTCTAAGCAACACAACTCCCATTACCCTGTCTTCATTTTCCTTCTTCCTGATTTCCCTTGAATTTCAGATTTCTCCTTCTCTATCCTCTGAGCTCTTGGCGCCCACCTATGTCTGCATTTTCGGGTTGAGCTTGTTGGGAGGAAGGTTGAGAAATGAGAGAGCATCACACTAATCACTGTGTTATACCTAAAAAAGGAACAGTGGTGAACACGATTCTCCATCCTAATACGTCTATTCATTTATTGATGTTTATCGTCTCTCTTCCCAAAAAATGATTTTAAGAAACTCCTCTCGGGGTACCTGGGTGGCTCAGTCAGTTAAGCATCAGACTTTGTGTCAGGTCCTGATCTCGTGGTTCATGAGTTCGAACCCCCCTTGAGCTCTGTGCTGACAGCTCAGAGCCTGCAGCCTGTTTCGGATTCTGTGTCTCCCTCTCTCTCTGCCCCTACCCCCACTAGCACTCTGTCTTTCTCTCAAAAATAAACATTAAAAATTAAAAAAAAAAAAAGCTCCTCTCATCTCTACTTATCCACCCTACAGTCCTTCTTCCCTCTCTGCACTTTTTCTTCTAGTACCAGTTATGTGCAGTGCTTAGGTTTAAATGCTTAAGCGTAGCCTTCAAGCCTACTGGAGGAGCCGCTGACCCTGTTGACACTCCCTAGTTCTGAACTTCACTTCTCGCGCCGTCTCTGAACTTCCAAGTTCACATGTCAGGAAGATACACAGGAAGCTATATGTTTCTTGGATGCAGTTCCCTGAAAACAGGTTTTGAGCCAGAGAATCACCTGCGGAAGGTTGACTGGTGAGGAGAAAAAGGTTGTTGGTGGGTGCTCCTGTGGGGTATTCCCACAGGGAAGTCTGCACTGGGCAGCGAGAGAACCTGACCCTGAATGTGGCTGCTGCTGAGGCCTTAGCCCAGCCTGCTGTTCTGGGGCTGCTGTGGCTCCTCGGAGTTGTCCCGAATTAAAAGAGAGGAGCCAGGACTCTGTATTCTGAAATCAGCCACTCATTCACCCTGAGACACTCTCTGGGAGGGGGGGTGGTGTAACTTGGGAAAGCAGTTTCCTCCAGTCAAGGGCAATTCTCTGTGAGGAATGCAGCTGCGAGCAGCCAGAAGTGGGCCCCAGCCTCTGACGAGGAGGAGAGAGTTTACTGGGAACAGAGGATTCGGGCAGAGCACCCGCGTAGCCACCATATATGGTGTCACAGAAAAGTCAGTAAACTACAAGTCAGAAGACCGGGGGCATTGGTCCTGGCTTTGCCAAAACTGTGTGTCCTTTAGGCAAATCACTTTATCTCTGTGGAGCCTGGGTTACTCGATTATAATATAAGAGGATTGCAGCACAGTCCACGGGTATTTATACTACAACAATGATCCCACATGTATATAAAGAGGGGCAAAGGGCATAGTTATAATAACGGAACATTCAACACTTGGGCGGTTCCTCATAGTATGGATTTACAAGCCCCAGGCAGAAAGAATTAGGTATTATCTACATGTACTAATAGGAAAAATTTTATTCTTTAATTTCATTAATATATTTTTTAAGTTTACTTATTTTGAGAGAGAGAGCATGAACAAAGGAGGGACGAAGAGAGATGGAGAGGGAAACAGAATCCCAGGGAGGCTCCCCACTATCAGTGCAGAGCCTAACGTGGGGCTTGAACCTACAAACTTTGAGATCATGACCTGAGCTGAAGTCGGATTAAGCCACCCAGGTGCCCCTAATATGGAAAACTTTTAAAGTGATGTTTAGGGGCACCTGGATGGCTCAGTTAGTTGAGCATCCGGCTTTGGCTCAGTCATTATCTCACGGTTCATAAGTTCAAGCCATGGATCAGGCTCTATGCTGTCAGCATAAAGCCTGCTTCAGATCCTCTGTCCTCCTCTCCTCTGCCCCTCCCCTGCTCTCTATCTCTCTAAAAAATAAATAAACTTTAAAAAAAGTAATGTTTAAAATATGAAAAATTAGGTTGCACGAAAGGTACAATATGACTCCATTTATGTTTGAAATCACTCACAAAACAAAATTATGTATGAAAATACATTTGTGTATGGAGGGACCGATGCCAAAGTAACATCAGTAATCCCCACTGGGAAGGTTCTAGGATTAAGGTGGATGGAGGGAGAGTAAATTAGTTCACTTTATATAACTTACGTATTTTTTAATAGTCATGTATCACATATGTCATTTTAAATTAAAAAAAAAAAACATGAAACAGATTAAAATAAGGTGACAAAATGTGAGTTGTGAGATCCCAGCTCTGAAATTCCATGATGGTAGGCCACTTGTCCATGTTTAGTCAACCTTCCCTGAACTGCTATCCACCAAAATATTGGTAACCCTAACAAGACAGAGAGTTGACCTTGGTAGCAGATCCAACCGAAGTGACAAGGGAAGGTGAGAAGCCAGAAATAGAAATATTCTCAAAAGTGACTACCTCTCAAATTTAAACATATTAGCTAAGGAAAACATAAGAACCCTTTGATATGAACTCCATACTTGATCTTAGTTTTGATTCAGTACACATAGCAATAGCAAGAGTTATTAAAACTGGAACAGCTTCAAATAGATGTTAGCTAATCCCCACAGGTCTTTAAGAAAGGATTTTTGACCTTTTTTAAAAAATATTTATTTATTTATTCTTGAGAGAGAGAGGCAGAGAGAGGAGGAGAGAGAGAATCCCAAGCAGGCTCCACACTGTCAGCATAAAGCCCGATGTAGGGCTGGATCCCACGACCAGCTGAGATCAAGAGTAGGACACCCAACCAACTGAGCCACCCACACACCCCAAGAATGTTGACTTTTAATACAGAAAGGAAAGTTAGCCTCCAGAGATGTGATCACTATTCTAACAATCACAATCTTTAAAAATGTATAAATTATTATCATAATGGATTCTTGATTTCCACCACTTTAAAAATAAGCTGCTTGAGGGGTGCCTGGGTGGCTCAGTTGGTTAAGCATCCAACTTTGGCTCAGGTCATGATCTCATGGTTCATGAGGTTGAGCCCTACGTTGAGCTCTGTGGGGACAGCTCAGAGCCTGGAGCCCACTTTGGATTCAGTGTCCCTCTCTGAAGGGACTCTATTTCGCTCTTTCTCTTTCAAAAATAAATAAACATTAGAAAATATAATAAAAATAAGCTGTCAAAACTCTGAAATTAAAATAACTGCTTTACATCCTCCCTTAAAGTACCCTAAAAGTAAAATCTTTCGAAGGAAGATTCTTTGCACCCGCCAAATAATGTTTATAATTTATAAATGCTAAAAGTCATCTAATCCTAATACATGCACAGTGTTGAAATTCACCTTTAACCACTTTGATAATGTACAGAACATCCTCATACTCTCAGAAATTTAGTCGAAGAAGGGACGACTGTCTTCTTTCTGCCAGAATGGAAATGTTTGGAGGGGGGAAGGCTCCTTCAAGTGAAGAAAAGGGTCAGACCCAATTAAATCTGCAAAGGAAACTTCGAAAGGATGAATGCCATTAGCCCAAACTGGAATGTGGCCAAAACACGGAGTAATACTTCAACTCTTAGGAAAAGTGCCAGGGGGATATTTAACGACTGCAGGTGGCCAAATGCCTTTTCGTAAGTCTCATCAGAAAAGTCACTTCTGGCAACAATATTCACCAAGGTAAAATAATATTATTTGACAAACTGCCTATTCAAGTACTAGTTTAAACTCTGATGTTTGTCAGGTTATCAACTGAAACTCCTCCACAGGACAAGTAGAGAAATGAAACACTTCTGTTACTAAGCAAGGTGAGAACATAGGAAACAATCGTTACTTAAATCTAGCATCAGACTTCCTTAAATGAAACATCAATGATCATTTTGTCCAACAAACTGAGCCTTGATACATGCATGGTTTTGATTTTCCTTCTAGGTTTTACAAGTCTTTGGGACATTTTCACCACGATTTTATTCCCCACAATATTTTCTCACTATATGTTTATCTTACATGACTTCAGTCAGGTTTATATTTTCCACAATCTCCATGAGAAGGAGTTTGACTAGTTAAAAAAAATTCACATCGAGAAACATTAATCTGATACATTTTCTTATAACCTTCTGAATCTTTCTTTTTATCTCTTTAATTTCTTTAAAGAAACACACACACACACTTCTTCTCTCTTATCTCACTCCTTCTCTCCTGGATTGCAAGGGAAACATTTCTCGAACTGTGATATAAAGGCAAGGGAAAATGCAAGCCTGTTAAGTGACATAACACATCGATTCTTGAATCCTGCAAAGGATATTATGGGAGCAAATAAATGCACATCGTGAAACCTGAAAAAGTTTCCCGTTTTAAAATGCTGAACGCTTGAGAACTCTGCGTTTACCTGCTGTGATTTAAAAGGCTCGAGGCCTCATTTTGAGCCACGAAAATTCAAAGTGACAGAAACCTACAAATTTTTATTGCTGTGCATTTAATAAAATTTACATTTACAAGCTGTCAGTGTGAAATGTTGAATAACTGGTACTTTCGCATTCAGACGAGCAGATTGGGTTGTACTGGGGGGGTTCATTACTACCTACTTACACGTTCTTGAAATGCTCAGAATAATCCTTCAATCTATGACTTTTGATATCTCTTAATTCAACACTGCACAAAAACACCATTGAGCTTGCAGTAAGGTCAACAAAAGGAATTTATTGTGCTCCCATAAAGCAAGGCGTAATTAAGAGCCCCCTTTCTGCTTGTTTTAATGTGCTAATACGAGAACATTAGAACCAAGGAACAGCCAATTGCTAGGTGTCTGCAGCAGCTGCCTAGGTTTTTGGTAATTTACTTACTCAATTATGTCGACTCTCTTAAATCCACAACACTGGTGGGTGGTAAGGTAGAGGGATAATAAAAAAACATAGAGTAGGAAACGCTTTTAATGCATGTTTTATGTGCATCTTGGGTAACGTTTTTTGTTTGTTTGCTTTTGAGAACAAGAATTAAAGATTGTAACTTTAGGAAACTCAGCACAGGAATAACCATGCATGGGTTTAAGACACCTCTAAAAATTATGACATGTCTAATAATCCTATGATTATGTGGCCTGTTCTGCAAAAGAATATTAAACCAAATGTTTGACTCAGTATTGCAAAAACAGATTATCTAATGGCTTCCAAGGGGGAAATATGAGAAAGACCATTCATAAAGTTCCTTAATAGTAATAAATTACACACACTTCCTTATTTTCCACATAAATGGAAAGACAAAGAGAAACTCTGAGAGAGAGGATGGGTTCTCACACTTTTACAAGGGCCACTGTAATAATATCTCTTAAAATTGTTTGCTGTCAATATGAATCTGATATTCTTTTGAAGTGAGCAACAAAAAAAATGCTCATTACACTCGTAAAATATTTCATTTTTTTAACATTTAAAGAAGCCTTGAATGCCAACCTCAATGTCTTCTTCTTTTTTTTTTTAGAATGCATTGTTCTATATGAAAGTCAAAACACAAACTGGGGAAAATGGCCCAAAGTGGAAACTTCATCCTGATTTACCTTGCCATTATTCAAATATTAAAAATTAAATTATTGAACTAAATGCAAATCGCAGACAATGGAAATTCAAATGACCTCGTTTTAAATTTTATTTAAATTATTTCTATAATTGTGGCATTCATATAAGAGGACACATTCTTACATGTCAACATAAACATACTTGGAGGGAAAAAAGCTAAGTAATTTTCTTCAAATGTCAAAATCTGAAGCATGCATCATTTATTCTCATTTCAATTTAAGTTCTATGAAATGTTTTCGATAAATCAATAATCTCCATATTACAGCTCGAAAATTGCAAAAGAATTTACAAATATGTTTTGATTACATATTAGATACCCTTAAGCTTTCATCCCTAGAACTTTCCATTCTCTCTTAATCAAGGAGGAATAATTTAGAAAGAAGAAAAAACAAAAAAAATACTCTATTTTAGTCACTATATTTGAAATCAGTTTTATCTTTTGCCTCAAAGAGAACATTTTTTCATTTTGGTCTCAAAGGAATTGAAGGTATAAAATATCATACTAATTAAGTCGTATACAATATTATATTCAGTATTACAGATACCTTTCTAAGTTTTCAAAAGCAACTTATGCCTCATTTTTCTTTCTAGTTGCCAGAAGTGAATTAAATAGTTTGGAAAGGAGCCTATGAAACTTTGTTTTTAAAATGAAAAGTGAAACCTGAAAATGGCTGGGAGGCTACAAAATGACAGAAGAATGTATAAAAGCCATCTTTTCTCTTTTTTATTTTCCTAATAATGAAGTCACTGGGCTTGAGGGACCCTACTGAGTTTTCATGGTGCAAAGATCACTGAACTAGCCTCTGTCTGAATTCTGTATGTTCAACTGAGCCACTTGATTCTGTGTATTCAGTCCATTCTGAAAGATTACATCATGCTCAGAAAATATAAACAAATATAATATCTCTAAGAGAGCAAAACAATGTCACCTCTCAAAAAAAAATAACAGTATAATAATTCCATGGTAAAGATGGCAGTGACATATCTAAGGTATAAATGCCCATAACTCATCTACTACAGTTTAGAAGGATCTTTTGCCCTCATTCATCAGCTCAGAGCAAGCTCAGGCTGACCATGAATATTTACATGCTGACCCTTCCTCAGACACTTAGTTTCAAAGTCCGTTAAAATACTACGGTTATTGGTGTAATGTGTGCATTTAGTATACCGGGTCTATATTAGTTGACTGGCTGCCTTCAAGATAACTGAACTCTTAGTAACTAAAATAACACCAATATTAATATAATTGTATTTACTAACCTCTTGCTACACCCTCCTGCCTGGCATAAGTGTTGGAATTACAAGTCAGACGGCGCTGAGCAGCAATCTTCAAGAAAATTGCTTTAAATTGGCCTTCATTAGCACTCACAGCCCTGAAAAACAACCCCAAGTGCATGCCTTATGGAAGGTAAGCCAGTAGCAAGAGCTCCCTATTAAAAAGGCAGCACATTAACCTGCTCAATCAGCATGCACCACATTCTAGAAATACTATTAAATAAAGAATCTTTAACCACAAAATAATTCTGCTAATTCTAAGTATTGGGACAATTAAGACCAAATTTAAAATTCCAACCTTCGATGGTATGTATATTAATTCCAGTTTACTCCTTTTCCATTTTAGAGAATTGGATATTGCCATTGAAATTTTAAATTTCCTTTACACGATGTTGTTGCTGGGTGATAAAAAAAAAAAAATTACTGCCACACAGTAACCAAGAATAAAGAAACTAGACCTTTCCTAGGGAACTCGGTTTAGATACCAACGGCAAGAAGAAAATGCATTTCAAAGGGAAGAAAAAATTCTTCTGTTTCATAGTTTTCCTTTGAAGAGCAAGCTCTTTCTTGACATCTGCATAGTAAAAGGGAGTTTAATTTCCTTGGTCAACTATCCTTTCTGAAAATCCTGCATTGGCAGACTTGGAAATGGAAGGAATTTTTCCCGGGGATTAATTCGCAGCTCTTCTTAACACTCAAAACGCTGAATATCTTCAGTACACAAGCCAGGGAATTTGGTGCTTGGAGTTACAGTTTTTAGCAAACAAATGTTAAAGAAAAACGTTTTCCACAGAAAAAGGCCACATGAAATCTAACAGATATATGAAATGGTCTGATATGAAATTGATATGCAACTTAAATCCCCCAGCTGAGCCCCCTCTGGTTTACAACTTGAAAAAGTTCCAGCGTTTCATCCTTTATATCGGCATTTCCATTTCTGAACCTTACCACTGGTTTTGTTCCAAAAAATAACATTTCAAAACAGAACAGTAAAGTAAAACATTCTAGGCCTAGCAAATAAGACCACCTTCTTGAAAGCCAGGTAATTTTTCTCAAAGTCTAAGTTCATAGCCAATTCTTCCATTTCAGCTCGAACCATTTAATTTAGTAAACACTTTTTTTAAATACGAGGTTCTGTGAATTCATGTCTGTTCAGTAAAACATGGCTATTCACATCAATGGAGAGAGTAACCTAGAGTAGTGGCTAAAATTTGGATCTGAAAGTCAACTGATTCCAGGTCCACTGTCTACTATCCATATGACTGTAAGAAAGTTAATTATGCCCTCATCTGTTGAGTGGGGATAATATCAAAGATTTTCATAAGAAAGAGATGAAATAACATTTGTAAGGCATCAAGGGTAGTGCCTAGCACATGAGAAGCCCTCCCTAATGGTAGTCATCTTCATGCTTGACTTGATTATTTTTACAAATTAATTTAAAAATTAGATGGCGTAGTTTTAGACTAAAAATGACCAGTCATGTCTTTTAAAACTTTATCAATATTCAGTTCAGATTTCAAGGGACTCATCATAGACCCATGAGATAAAATGTGAAAACCTAAATCATTCATAAAATACTTCACCCACCCACCCACACACACACACACACACACACACATCAGCTTTTTCCCTCCAAGATATCTAGTTATCTGTTTCTTTTTTTTTAATGTTTATTTATATTTGAGAGAGAGAGAGAGAGCTCAAGCAGGGGAGGGGCAGAGAGAGAGGGAGACAGAATCTGAAACAGGATCCAGGCTCCAAGCTGTCAGTGCAGACAGCTCAATGTGGAGCTCGAACCCATGAGATCCATGAGATCCTTGAGATCGTGACCTGAGCTGAAGCCGTACACTTACCAGGCTGAGCCACCCAGGCGCCCCTCTGGTTATCTGCTTCTATAAACAGGATTTAAAATGACAAATAGCATGTTTCACTTTTCTTCAAAGCCTTTGCCATCTTGAAAACAATTGTGCTAGTTTCCTTCTTATGCCATTTGCATGTAAACCGAATTGTCTTTTATTTATTTATTTCAACATTTATCTTGAAGCTGATTTTAAAATTTCTTTTCATTGTCCACTGTCAAGTAGAGCTCTCAAGCCTTGTTCTTGATCCTAATTCTAGATTCAAATAAGCTACTTTTTTTTTTTTTTTGCTAGAGTCTTGATTTCTTTAAAAAAAATTATATGAATGGTAGGTAGGGGCATGTAGGGTTTTTATTTCCAGTTCTCTTGCAGACACAAGCAATGTTCTTCCACACAGGTGATATAAATTAGTTATCTTACATTGAAACACCCATCAGGACCTATGCTTATTTATGCTTATGCCAATCTATCTGTTCTTTACTGGGTAACCCGTTTCTGGGGATCTAATTTCCTTATCAAAATTATTTTCAGTTTTATGATTACAAGTAAAGGAGTGGAGGAACCCAAGAGAAAAGCCCCAGGTGGCTCACTGTCTGCAAGGGGGGTGAGAATTACTTCATACTCACTTACTTTAAAGAAGAGAACTGGATACTCTGTTAAGGGAGCAGGGAAGCTTCAATTTAGGTTTCCTATTTGTAAGGTAAAGTTGCAAGAACAGTGCAGGCAAACCAGTGGAGAAAACACACCCCCCCCACACACACACACACACCTCTCATACAATGATGTTCTTGCCAAGTGGTCTTTGAAAAGACAAACTGATTGAAGAAAGATACCCAGGCCCCGTTTCCTGAGGAATCGAGAGCTTTCCTCTGTCCCGGGGGCGGGGCCACAGCCACTGTGTGTGCGTGAGGGAGGGGGAAGAATTGTTAGGCATATATGACAGCGCAGCTTACACTTTGCCCTGCCTTTTTCTGCTTGCCTCCCTCTGTCCGTGGAGGTGGGGACTCCAGAAGTCAATGGGAGTTCAGGGCATGTGAGCCTGTGTAAAGCAAGCCCATACAGCCCAACCAGGCCCATAAAAGCCAGGAAATGAACAAGTTCAAGTTCTCCTAGTGTGTTAATGTGCCCACAAATGTACCTACTTTATACCTTTAACAGCTCATGTAGTAATGAAAAATACCATGTAGAACATAGAGCTGCATGTGCAAGGTGGGGTAATTAATATGCCTATATGTGCTCCTTAATTGTTTCATTCCCTGTATTTTCTGTTAATGTAACACTCTGCTAACTTTTATATAAATAGTTTGTGTTTTATATGGAATTCCATGTAAAAGAAACCAAGGGGGAATGACGAATAAGGGAAAATTCTAATGGTATTCTTACTGAATTTCATTAGCTCAATATTCCACCTTATTTTTCTTCCCATAAACTGCCAATATATTGACACACAATTTTCAATGACTAGCTTGGTCACTCAACAAGCCGATGGCCAGCTTAGGAAAAGAAAAAGAGCCCCATATCTATCCGAATTAACATTTTACCTTTTCCGTCCTCACTCAGCCAAGCCATCTCTATAAAACAGCCAGCCAGATATCAAGTTTGATGTTTGAAGTCCAAACATGTTTGATTTGTCAGTTGAAAACTGGGGAAGCATGGGATAGAGAGATGAATTTTAAGGTTTTCACTCTTAACCGGTGAGATCTGGGGGTCTGGGTTTGGGTTGTTTTTCTAGGAGAAACCCAAAGGCCACTGAAGATGTTTTTCCATCAATTTTTCATAAGCATTTAAGCAAAAGGGGGAAAAAGGCGGAAAGGTGGGAGGACATGGTTTTCTTTGGGGGAAGGAAATTAGAAGTCACCGCAAATAATTCACCTGGATAGGTACAGGCGAGCAAACACTGTTTGCTTGTGAATCCCTGACAACTTCATTGCCCTGTACCCAAGGGAGGAGGCCGAACCTCTCGCTTCATTTCATACCGGCCGGGAAAGAGCTTTGAGGAGGGAGCCGGGGAGGGGCACGTTCCAGGTGTGGGTTCAGCTCGGCACTCGCCCGCGGCCTCCGCAGGTGGCTCTCCTTGGCACAAGGCCGGGCGCAAACCCGCTTGCTTGGGAAGCCTGACGTGACCCCCGTCCAGGTTGGCAGGAAGCGATGCTCGCGTTCCCTGCGAGGAGGATGAGGCCTCCCCGGGTCGGCTGCAGAGGGACCCAGTTCGCTCGAATGCTTCGGGACAAACCGCTGCAAGCCTGAGTTAGAAAAACCTGGGCCTTACGCTCCCCAGCTGGTGACCGCCCTCCCCAAGTTGGCAAAGGCCTCGTCGCCGGATGGAGTGCCGGCATGGTCCCCCGCCAAAGCGCTCGGGGCCCCAGCAAAGCTGCAGCGCGTGGCCGCTCCCTCCCCTGCCGGGACTTGGGGACGCCTGTGCTGCCCCGGACCCGCACCGCGTGCGCCACGACACAGTCGCGCGAAAGCTGCTCCGGGAAACTGGGGCCGGTGGCGGCGCAGGGACCTCCGCCTGGCTGGAGGAAGTTGCCCAAATGCAGAGTCCTGGTCCCAGGCCTGACTCACAACTGCTAAACTGTCGCCTCCCTGAGGGCGAGTCTCTGCCTGTCGCTGCGTCGCCCTTGCCCCCGGGCACCCTAGCTCTCAGGACAGGCTGACCCAGCCCAGGCCGAACTGCACTGCATGCGCCTACCCGTTCCGCTGCGTGCGGCGGTCTCCCTGTGAGGTCCCCGGACCACGTGCACCAGGACCACCCGTGGGGTACAAACGCGGACTCCCGGCCCCACCCGCACCCAGTGAAAGCAAGCGCTCCCCGCTGAATTTGGAGGCTTGCTGGGCCCTGGCCGATCGCAGGTTTTTCGTTTCAGAAGCATCTTTAGCTTCGCAACGAGAGAGACACGACCACCCCATCTTAGGCAAAGGAGGACCTGCAGCACAAAGAGGGGTGGGGAGGGGGGGCAAAGCCCCTCCCGGCAGCTGCCCTGCGCGGCTGGGGCTGTGCCCGTACCCGCGCTGCGTGGGGCGGAGCCCTGGGCTGCTAGGATTTGGGAGATCCTGGCTCCTACTCCCGCTCCTGCGTACTGACTCCCTCCACCTGCCCCCGGATCGAGAGGCTGGCGTTCCGGGGTCTTTCCAGGGGCGGGGAGGGGGCGCACAGCTTGGAGGCAGAGACTGGCTCGGCCAACCTCACCCTGTGTGGCTTTTGCCAAGAGGGGGCAAGAGGAGGGCTGGTCTGGCAGGTGTCTGTGAGTGGGAGCCAGGCGGTCTTCGTGAGAGCAGGGGCTGCGCCTGCGGGCCCTTCCCGCATTTCAGGCCTCCGCCTCCTGCCGGGTTGCACCACTCTGGCCCAGCTTACGCCCCCTCACCCTCCCACCCGCGAGGCTGCTCCAGACACCAACCCGGGACCGGATTCCTGGCCTCATCCTTTTTGCCTGCGGTGCTAGGGGACACTGACAGGATCTAGATCGAAGCCGCCCTGAGCAGCCCCCCCCACACACGTGTACAGTCTCGGCTCTCCATCCCCGGCCTCCAGCACCCTGGAAGGGCTCAGTTTGAGGGAGGAGGTGGAGGGAACGTTCAGTCCGCGGTGATGGGGTGGCCTTCTGATTGGAGCGCTCCGAAATAAAACTAAACCATTGGCCTCTGTGCGCGGGGCTGAGAGCCCTAATTCACAGAACTTCATGCTCTGGATGGGACCAAAGGACCAGGTATTGAAGGCAGGGTGGATCAGGCTGGTGGCCCCGTCCCACATCCTCAAGTCCACCTGGGACTCCGGGGAGAAGACGTGCCAGCTTGGCATCAGACCCCTTCCGGCCGGAGCTTAGCTCAGCAAGTCTGTCCGCTTGCTCATCATTAGCAACGCGAGAATAACAACGCCTTCCTCCCCACGAATAGTCGGAGATGACTATGTCAGGCACCGTTGTGGGCCCGAAAGGCGCAGCAGAAAGCAGCATAGAGGCGTGGTTAAAGATACAGCTGCTCAAGTTCAAATCCAGCTTCTATTGCTTGGTTAATTATAGGACCACAGAAAAATTCAGTTCTTTGTACTTGAGTCCTGGTAACTGTGAAATGGGGATAACAATACCTCTCTCACAGAATGGATATGACAAATTATCAAATGGGCATAGGTAGCTTGCCATGGAGGCTGACCCCTGTGGAAAGCTCAACAAATCGTTAGCGGTCACTTCCATTATCCTGCTTCAGAGTGCAGCGCGATATCCCTCAGTTTTAGAGCGACCTTTTCCGTAAGGATCAGAAGGAAGGGATGCAGACATGAGGAACACAAGGAGACACGCGCACTGCGGTCGCTAGCCGGGCGGACGTCGACCCTCGGCCACTGCTAACACGGCCAGAAAGCCAGAAGCGCAGAGACCCTGCTCGCTCTCCCAGACCTCATCCGGGTCGCCCGATGCAGTCCCAAGTGCGCCGGACACACGGCTCTCCTCTCCGAACAGGTGCTCAGAGCTAACCGCGGGCGCAGGTGCAGTCGCGGGCACCGTTCATCCCAACCCGCCCGGAGCACCCGCGCTGGGCACCTGGGAGCCGGAGGACCAAGTACTAAGAGGCCCCGGCTTTGCTTCTTCCGAAATGAGTTGCTAGATAGCCTCCCGTCGGAAGGAATTCCCGTAGAAAAGTTCTCAGCCTCAGGATGTCCTCAGTGAAATAGAAGTTGCACCACAAGCCTCTTACAGGCTCGTCAGGGAAGGCTTAAAAATGCCCCGGGAGCCTTCTGGTGAATATGTCCCAAAAGGTCCCGCCTGGGCCCTTCTATTCCAGGTATTTATGATCTGACTTAATAATAGGGGCTTCCATTTTTCCAGGACTGTGTGCTAGGCAAGTTGCCAAACATTTTACATGCTCTAATTCTAAATCTACAAAATAGGTCCTGAAGCCTGTGGAACCGGTGGACAAACGGAAAGTGGAAAGTGGTTTCTAAGATCTCGTAAGTAAAGGGGATTTCTGATCAATTGTCCTGCGGAGGAGGAGTTCATGAGCCCCATATGAATTCTGCCCTTCCACTGGCGTTTGTGAAGGACTAGGCAGCAAGTGCCCTGTCGGTGAGACTTTAATCCATTGTGTCTGCACCAGCCGCAGACCTGAGGGATTATAATAGGAATATTAGCATAGCATTTTGCTCTCTACGAGCGAACTGGGCATCTAGTGCCATGGCTTGCAGTGTCCCTTCCCGTAGATCACAAGATCCAATCTAAGTGAAGAGCCTGCTTGTTCTGCAGAACACCTTAAAGACTAACTTCCAAATGACCCAAGCCTCCACAGCCCTTCCTACTGGGAAATTCTGGAGCTTCCACTGCTAAATGGAAATTATCTTTTTTGGGGAGGTGGCAGCTGGCTCAAAGAGGCCGTAATGGGTGCAAAGCCACCCAACTGTGAGTTGTCAGGTCAGCCTTGAACTCAGGTCATCCCTAAAGTCCCTGTCGCTGGGACATACCCAGTTAGTTACCAGAGCATAAACAATTATTCCATCTCCCTCTATACTGGGAGCATAAGTCTCTATAAGGGCAGTTCATACACCAGGAAGAAATAAGGGCTAACAATATTGAACTCTTACTCAGTTGTTAGGCAGTGAGATCGTGCTTTACATCTATCTTTTAAAAATCATTTTACATAACAGGAAACCAAGGCACAAGCAGATTAAGTATCTATTAGTTTTAGGTCAGCTGGCTAGGAAGCGGCAGAGGCGAAATGGACATCCAGGCTACCCCCCGAAACTCCCCAACTCTAGGTAACGCAACATCCCTTTGCAAGGTTCCTTAGGCTCTCGGTCTATGGTCGCCTCTATATTTGTTTAACTCTAAGCAAAGACCTGAGATTCCTTCACATGTGAGCCAGGGTGTCTATGAAAATAGCCCACACGTATTGATTGCTTACCACACACTAGGCACCAGGAGCGGAGCACTTATTATACACCAGGCACTGTTCAAACTTTTAACTCATTTAATGCTAAGCAAAGCCCTATGAGGTAGGTCTTATTCCTGCCCCCAATTTACAGATGAGCAAACAGAGGCCTAATGTCATACAAACAGTAAAAGGCAGAGCTGGGTTTGACTTCCAGGAACTCTGACTGTACATGATTCTACGCTGGATGTGAAAATGGAAGGTCCTTCTGCTGAGAAGCTGCTGCACCGCTACCTACCATCTCTTTCTGATGGAGTCTGTCTACTGAGCTAAAGCTTTACCAACCAGCCTAAAGGAAAAAGGAGGACCACCCTCCCACTCCCTCACCCCAAACCTGGCCAGTCTCTAAATTGATGAAATGAGCAGTGGACGTAACTCTTGTAGGTTTGAGGCTTGCAGGTTGTGCCTGAAGCTTGAATGACAGGAAGGCCAGAGGGGGCTCTCCCCAGCCTCTGGGTATTCCTTACAGGTAAGGGTGGTCAGCTACATCCCAGGACGTTTTGCTACCCTGGGGATTACCAAGCTCTTTCACACCTACCCTTGGGGAAGGTGGAGGGGGAATCTGTTATTCTTTAACTTTTAATAAGAAACCAAAACCCAGAATCACAGCGCACAATACCCACTTCGACTTGAGGCTTCACTCAGTTGTCCTGATAGCTAATTATCTCCAGCCTTCCTCCATGGAAGTCTCAAACTTACATCTGTGTCTAAATAATGTATTCTTAAGACATTTCTTTTTAATAAACAAAGGCCGATTTGGGGGATGGGGTGCGGTAGGTGTTACAGACAAGTCAGCTGCATGGGCAGTTGGCTCACCTGGGCTCATCCTCTTCCCACCCCCTCCCTGGGCATCCCCAAAGTCCTTGGGTCGGAAACAACAACCAAGGATGCGGCAGTGACCCAGTGTGGTCCACAGTAGACCTTGGGTGCAGGAAAAAAACACCCTGCACGATGAGACCCGCAGGGAACCATGGGGAGATGCCAGACAGTGGGCACAGCAGGGAGCCCAGAACACTGGCGCAGGCCGAAGCTGGAGTGGTTGGGATGGGGCAATGCCCTGGCGGCGGAGAACCGCCCCCACTTTCAGACCTGGGCGTGTTGTTCCCCGAGGGGGTGCCTGGTCTGGTTGACCTTGCTGGGTCTATGCTGCTTCTTTGCGCTTAGATAGGAGTGATGTCTGCAAACTCAGGTGTTCCCTCTGAAGAGACTTCGCAGAGAGCAAGGGGTCTCCTCTTCCTCTGGGCCTTCGAGTCCCCCTTGGCTCCGGACTCTGCACGGATGACAGATAACCTCTAGGATGCACCTGCTCCCTCTAGGGAAACTCGGGGCTTCCTTTCCTGATTGGGTTGCGTTCCATAGCAACAGCAGCATCCCTCCCCCCTTCCTTAGCAACAGCAGCATCCTTCACCCACCACCACAGAAGTGACAAAGCGACTTTGCTGGAATGGGGCCCCAGTGAAGGCTGGCACCTTCCCAGTGTCTGCATGAGAGGCCTCTACCGATCCCTCAATCATATTTGTCGGTGGGTGTTTTCATCCCCATCTGACAGAGAATGGACCTGAGGTTCTGTGACATACTCCCAAGGCCAGCCAGTCAATTCTGAGCAGACACTCCTCTCGGGTCGGGCGGACCTTCGTGTTTCCCTAGAACAAAGTGCATCAGTCCCTATCAGGCCCCTCAGGCCTGTGCGATGAGCGCTTGTTACTGCGACCCCCTGGTGGAGGGGCTGTATCTCCATTTCTCTCTCCTCAAGGCGTCCCGAAGACCCAGGCCTGACGAGGCAGAGGGAGCAACTCTTGAAGCAAACTGGAGAATGCTGGCCACTAGAGAGGTTCTCTGGGTACACCAAGGCTCTAAAGCGAGCAACACCTGAGACATGGATGGGGGCGGGGGAATCGCGGTTTCAGTTCTCTGCCTCCTGGCCTCAACTTCTTCGCACCCTAAGTGGGAATAATAATCCACACTCTGCTGGTGTGTGCGCTGAATATGCGTGGTCAAGGCGAATTGCCCTGCCTTGGAAAGCGGTCAAGAGCATGTGTTCTGGGCGCGACTCCATCTGTACCAGCTCTTGGAGCAAATGACTTAGCCTCTCTGTGCCTCTACTTCTTCCTCTGCAGGAACTCTCACCACAACGTTCCCTAGAAAAATTAGCCTCCCTCGTTTCGAGGCTTGCAAATAAGAGAACAAGCCAGCTCTCCCTTTCTCGGGCTGAGGGACACAACGGTCCAGAAATGGTTTTGAGAAAAAACTTCCCCTCCAATGACCAGCCCCGACATCTTGGACAGGATGCACTCCCCTCTCTGCCCCTCTGTGCCCTCATTTGTAAAGGGGGGTCCCTAAAATGCATCAGTCTTTGAGGCCCCTTCCAAATTCCAGTTTTTGCCATTGGTAGTTAGAGGAACTTCACATTGGAGGGAGGGCCCTGAGGCTGAGTAGCCGGCAGAGACCGGCCCATCTCAGTGGCCGCTCAGCTCCCCCTCCTTGGGCGCGGCCCAAGGGGGTGGGTGGAAGCACTCGCTGCAAGATCTCCTTGCCCCAGCGGGGAGGGAGAACCGTGGGGCCCACAGTTCCCGCTGCCACATATGGTCTGTGGATTTAGGTGTCAAAAACCGGAGAATTAGAAATGGTAATTTTCCGTCATTATGGCTGAAATGCGAGCTGTCACAACAACTGGAACATGTCTCCGCGCTAGCGAAAATAATGTTCGTGATTAGGAATCATTACGCATGTCAAGCCGAGTCCATTAAGTTGTAGGGAGAAATTAGGCTTGACGGGCGGAATCAAACTACAAATATACAGGCCTCGCCTTCAGGCGGCAGCGCAGCAGCCCCGGGGAGGAGGCGGGCCAGAGCAGGGTGTTTTCTTAATAGGAAACTACCCAGAGAATTAATACCCGCTTTCTCGCTCCCCACCAGGGATTCCTCGCCTCTCCTCACCGCCCAGACCCCACCCCAAGAGAGGGAGTGGAGCGCAGAGGTGTTGCTGGCAGTAGCTGGAAGCTTTGAAGTCTCACAGGCCCCGGGGGTAAGTTCCCTGCTCACCACTTGCAGGTTGTGTGACCCTGCCCTAGTCACTTGACCCCTCCTGAACTTGGCTCCCTCATCTGTAAAGGAGAGATAATCCCACCCACTTCATGGGGTTCTCCTGAGGATTAAAGGAGATCAAATTTGGTCACTGGCGGGAACTAGAAACCCTCAGACCTGAGAGACGCCTTTTCCCTTCCAGGAACACCCTGCTCTGCCCTGGGGGCCCGGGTAACAGACCCTGCCTTTGTGCTGGGAGGGGTTGGAGATTGGGGTTGAGGGGCCACAGCTGAGAAGCTCTTGCCAATCGGGCCCTGAGAAAAGAAGCTAGAATCTTTGAAAATCGAAGGGGGGTCAACTCAGAGCAGCCCATGTGCCTTGGATAGACCTCGTACCCCCTTCCCTATCACATTACCAAAGAAATAGAGCACTGAGTTCTCCCCTGTGCCTCTGTGGGTGCCCCAGCCACCAGCCCAGAACGATCTATGGTGTCACCGGACACCACACTGTCACCAAGGAGCAGTAAATGGTAAAGGGAATCAAGAGTAAGTAATCTTCCTTTACAGGCATCCCTCTCAGCCACCCCCACCCTGCCCAGATGAAAAAGCACTGTACATCCCCTGATGTCTCCTCTGTTGGGAGTTTGGGGAAAATTTCCCCCTTCTGATGATGGGGAAAAGATCATTGTAAGTCAAGGAAGGCTGGTTCCTGTCCTGCCTTGGACCCTTGTCACCTCCGAGAGCTTGGTCTGTACCAGGCACCAGCTCCTATGGGCTTTGCCCACATTGTCTCCCATTATCTCCCACCAAACCTAGGTCTCCATAGTTCCTTCCTGGGAGGAAACTAAGGGTCGGAGGTTAGGGAACTCGCCCAAGGGCCACGGAAGCCGTGAGAAGTGAGAGCCAAGCCTGCCCAGGCTCCAGACACTTCTTAACACCACGACGCGGGCAAGGCCAACCGCCCCTCGTTTACCTGAATCTCTTGCTACGCGGTGGAGAATCCCGCCTCGCAGAGAAGGGGTGGAAATGAAATGAGCTAAGAAACGAAAACATTTAGTTCGGTGCCCGACCCAGCGCGCTCTTTCCGGGCCTCATTCTTCTCCTCCGTAAATGGGATCCCGGTGGCCAGCCGCTCTGCGGTGGGGAACAGAGCGGAAATATGGCCAGCGCTAAGTACTTTGGAGCCAGACAGTCTAGTTCGAACCCCATCTCCGCCAGCCACAGCCGCAGCGTAGGGTCGATCCCCAAAGCGGGGTAATAGTAATGGAGCTGCCAGGAGGAATGAATGAAATAATTCAAGGAAAGCACTTAGGGAAACAGAGTAAGAGCTAAATAAAGCCCTGATTACCAGGGTGGCGGCCGGCCCGCGCAGGCTCGGAGTGCCGCTGTCTGGGGAGGAGAGGCTGCCCCCAGCCCCCTCCGGAAACTTCTCAGCTCTCAGCAGTAACCAGCGCCAGTGATCGGGAACTCGGACACCCATTCCCGAGGGCTCCTGGGTCGCGGGGCTGCGCCTCCTGGGCCCTCCCGCAGGCCTCTGGGAGATGGAGGAAGTTGTTCCAAAGGGAGGAAGGACCGAGAGGCCCTCACTGGGAGCTCCCGGCCTTTTCTCCGCCCTCACGCGCTCTCAGAATCGGGAAGGCTCAGAGACGGAGTTAAAGGAAAGGACACAGCGGGGCAGGGACTTGGCCCGAATAGAGACCTTCTGGTGGAGCCAGGCAAAGACTCAGCCCAAGCGATCAGCACGCGCCCAAAGCGCTCTTACGCGTATTTGACATTCCAGTGACCTTCCGTGACTAACCTCGCAAACATAGCCCCTGTGCGCCCCGCGCTACCCTGAGGCCTGCTTTATTTTCCTTTTGCGCTGGCATCCCTGTCTCCCACTAGACGGTAAACCCTACAAGGATGGGGCCTTTCTCCTCTCTACAGAGGAGTAGCCCCCTAACAAATATTGCTGGATATTTGAGGAAAGAGGAAAGAGACAATGTCAGCAGTTCCACAAAAAGAGGTTTTTCTCTAAGGAAAGAAATGCAAAGAAAAAAAGAAAGAAGGGAAGGCGAAAACAAAACAAAACAAAACAAAAAAAACCAAAACAACCCCTCTCTGTTTATAATCCCCCTCCCAGCTCTGCCGAGGCCTCCCTTTGACCATACACCTGTAAACGGTGAGACGGCAGTTCTCCTCCCTGGTGTTCTGTGTCTGTCTTTCCAAGGGTGTACTGAGGGCGCATTCCCCAGACTGAATGATAAAGCAGGGAGCAGCATGGGGCGGAGAGAGAGTGCTTCCTCTCAGGCACCATTGCAGGGAATGAATAGCATAAATCAAATAAATAATATGCATCTTAGAAAACAATTATTTTAGAAACTTTTCTGCAAGTTATTGTGGACAGAAGGAATCAACTGGAGAGCTGCTTGGCTGGCTCAGTCCTAGAGCATGTGACCCCTGATCTCGAGGTTGTAGGTTCAGGTCCCCCACTTTGGGTGTAGAGGTTACTTTAAAAAATAAAATCTTAAAAAAAAAAGGAATCAACTGGAAGACAGTGGATGTATTTTTTTTTAAACCTTAAAAGTCTATATACTGACTTTATTTTGAAAGCATCACTGCAGCTGTAAAAAATACACAGGACCCTGTTGCATCCAGGGTTTGCCGGGCAGGTTGACTGTTTTCACTGTTTTGCTTCTTTTTACAATCACTCCACATCTCTTGTCCACCCCTTCCCATCTCTACAGATAGGTTTCTTTAAATAATAATGTCTTTGTTGAACTGGGCAAAAAATATTATCAGTCAGGCTGTGAGCATTTCACGGTGCCTACTGTTCAGGAAGCACTCTGTTCTGAGACTACCCCATCTTTGTGGGGTTTAGGGGGGTAACTATCTATATTTTCAGCAGAGGAACTTCATGTGGGTCTTCGTCAACGGTCTGGTTCCAAGTCTCTGTTTCCATGGGGTTTTTCAGGAGGAAGCTCTTAACGCCTTCTTTCCAGGAGAATCGAAAAGATGCATTTGAATGCCTGGGTTCAGCATTTCCTTCTGTGAACTTTTTGCAGGCACCAGCTTCTCCCTCTTTGAGGCTACTCATGGAAGCAGAACTGCTTGCCGTTGACATTCAATCGAAATGGGCTAGAGAATCTATTCATGAAACATAAGCCACTGTAGAGTAGGAATCTTTCATCTAAAAACATGTGAGTGCCAGGCCCTGAGTTGAGAATCCAGAGAGTTGCTCAAAAGCAGTTGCCTCAACTAGCAGCACCGCCTTTAGGTGGTGATCACAAGTCTGCTCCCCCCTCCAAACCCCTGGGGCGGGAGATGAGTACATCTCAAGACCTCTTGATGAGACCCATCTGCTCAGGGCCACTAAGGCCCAGCCCCCTCTTATCTCAGGCTTGCCACCAAATCCACTACAAATAGCTCTCCAAAGGTGAGCTCTGCACTCAGTGGGCCAGCTGACACTCTCCACACCATAGCTCCCGTCCAATTTCAAAATTGGTCCAGTGTCCCACCCCACCCCAAGTCCCACTCCCATAAAAACCAGAAGCACAATGTTTATTCAGGACCATGGTTTTTTTTCAGCCCTTAGCTGGTCAGGTACTGTTTTTAAAAATGTTTTTAATGTTTATTTGTTTTTGAGAGACATAGAGTGTGAGTGGGGAAGGGGCAGGGAGAGAGGGAGACACAGAATCCGAAGCAGGCTCCAGGTTCTGAGCTGTCAGCACAGAGCCTGACGTGGGGCTCGAACTCACAGATCACGAGATCGTGACCTGAGCCCAAGCTGGACGCCTTACCGACTGAGCCACCCAGGCGCCCCTACTGTGCATATTTTAATATGATCAAGTATGAGATGGTGAGAGGCTCTATCCAATCTGCTCGAAGCTAAGGTGGCTGCCAGAATGTCCGGGAGAATTTGAGGACAAGGCCTGGGAGCCTGACTCTGAGATACTCAAGGCTCATCCCTGTGCCCAGCAGGCTGGGAGGAACAAGACTTTGATGAGGTTGGAGAAAGCTCCACTGGCTTCATGGCCAGGCCTGTGGATGCACACTGAGCCCAGAGGGAGGGAATGTGGTGGGGACAGACAGGCACCAAGCTTTAGGATCCTGATCTTCATTCACTGATCTTCATTCACGAATCTTTCAAGTATGTACAGAACATCAAAGAGCAACAGGCTCTGTGCTAGGCGCTTACGGCTACTGCAGGGCAAGCCCTCCAGACCGGGGACCCTGTGTTCCCGGAGGTTGACAGGCCAGGTCAGACGACGCCAGAGGACGACACTGAACTCGATATTACTTAGCACTGCAGCAAGTGATAAGGAACAGGATGGGGGGACAGCCTGGGTGGGGTGACGTTTAATTGAAACTTGCCTGGAGGGTTGACTCAGGGAAGGCCTGAGACCTATATGTTGAGACCTAAAGGGACACCTTGAACTCGGTCAGGCCAGGTCGCTTTTTCTTTCACCTGCCCTGTGTCCTAGAAGGTCTGTCTACTCTTTCTCACCACCTTATACAGTGTGTAGCTTCCTTTCCTTTCCAACGCAGTTGGTGAAGCAGGGGCGGGGAGGACCAGTTGCTCAGCTTTCCCTAGAGGGAGGGATTCCCAGAAGTCAGTCAGCCTAGTGACACTCCTGCTCCAGGTCTAGCATAGCTGCGGACCAAGCCCCTGTCGCCCCACGCCCACAGGAAAACCCGAGACACCTGCACAAGAGCCGAGATTTTATGATTTCGTTTTTCAATCTTCAGGGAGAAGTGCCATTGACAATCGTTGCAAAAAAAAAAAAAAACAAAAACAAAAAAAACAAAAAACAAAAAAACAAGCAAAAATGTAGTAGAGCGGAGACAAAACCCCAGACCTTTGGGTTTATCAAAGCCGTGGGGACACTTTGGGGCCACATTAGGTGACTCGAGCTCCTTGGCAACCTCTGACCCTATGCAGCCTTGCATTCTTCAATGGACGCAGTCTCTCAGGCTGTGTGCAGCAAGGCACAGGCGAGAGTGTTACACCGAGGTCCTGAGAGAACATTGTGGATGCCCCCCCACCACAGCCCCAGCCCGCCCAGGCCCCCCTGCGCCCAGGGCAGCAGCACCCGAGAGGCTGCGTGCTTGTCCTTGCATAAAAACCCCCGCTACGCAGCACCGCCTGCACCGCCAAGGGAGGCCTTGGCGCGCACAAGGGGAGCCATTCAAAAATGTTAATAAGCTTATTAAAATAATCGGCTTTACTGGCTCATTTTTTACAGCATGCTGCCCACCCTTGCTTTCTGGTGGACCATGGGAGAGAAGGCACTGGTGGCATTAATTTTTTTAACGTGTTTTCCGTCCAAGGACAGGGGACTCTCCAGGGCTCAGTGCAGCCACAGAAGCGGAATAGCCTCAGGTCGGTCTGCCCCACTCCGGAGCGCGGTGGGTGGGGAGAAGTCCAAGCCGAGGAAAAGCTGGACTTTCCAACACGGCTGACCACCCAGGTTCGGGAAGTGGGCAGAGGAGGCCCAGAGATAACGGCTTTGAGGAGACCCACCTTGCGGCAACTTGGGGGACCTAGCTCCTTTAAAAAACAAAACAAAACAAAACAAAACAAAACAACCCTCCCTCCAAAAAACTGCTCATGAAGGGTGTGGCTCATTATTTAAAGTAGAAAGGCTTTGTCTTTTACCTCCACTCCAAGCCAGAGGTGAGTGTGGACTCCAAACATGACCCAGATTTAAAGAGCATGTCACAGCCTTTTTTCTTTTTTTTAAATATAGATGCAGAGAAGAGAAGTTAATTGCCTACAATTCATCAAGTCAGTGGTAGAGGCGACTCCTGCTTGTAGACTCAGGGTGGAGGCAGAATCACTCTATGGATCTGTGCGGCCATGGAGCCCGATCTGCGCAGGCTGGAGAGAGAAGTCTCACCTGGACATCCCAGATGTCTAGGGCCGCACTCCCCTAAGGAATAGGGCGCACCCCCAAGTCTTAGAAGCGAAGTTCAGTCGGGAGGCCCGAATGTGACAACCGGAAGCTGGCCAGGTCTGGGCGTGGAAGGACCCGCCGAGAAGCCCCCAGAAGCTCCCTTTACACCTGGAACTCTAGTAGCAGAAACAGTAAGGAGGGATGTAGGCATTCGCTGAAGACCGTGAGGCCTAGGCCCAAATCCCGCGCTCCAAGCTCCGCGGCCGAACTAACCGCTGGGCTTCCGGACCCCACAGGGGCCTGTCGGCGGCGGGGTACCCCGGGAGAAAATGCTGGTGCTTCTGGGAGGGAGTGTTTGGAGTGCCTGGGCTCCGGGGCGGGAGGCAGGGGCCACGAGGTAGGGGCCACGCACTCTCCCGCCCGCAAAGAAGAAAGCTTTGAGCCCCTGAGCGAGAGTACCTAGCCAGAGACTCCAGGCAAGGTGATGTCCCCGCTCCCGCAGTTACTGCGGATTCCCTTTGAACTTGACATTCCAACACGAACTTTCATACACTAGTGCTGCGGATTGTGGGTCAGCTCGGGATCCGCCAGAAGGCTGGCGCCTGTCTTTCCCTGCACACCACCCCCCCAAGCAAAAGTAACAGTAACAACAGCGCTCCGGGGCGGAGTGTGCAGGTGCGGGGCGGCTGGGCCCTCTGGTCATTTCTTACCTCTGCAGACTGCCCCAAATGTGGACGTTTGACGTTTCCTCCACAGCCTCATGTACACCCAACAGGTTGAAAAGAAGTTCGTCGTTCAACTTAACCTGGACTCCATAACGGACCACCCCTGCTTGCGGGGCCTTGGGAATCAATCTTCTTTTATAAACGTTTTAATGATTTGGGCAACCCAATTATGTTGAATAACTTCTATGTGTAACTATAGAAAAAATTAATTTATTACATGATGTAACCATTTACAATATAACACGATTTTTTTTTTTGCAGCCTGCTTTGGCATTTCTTCATTAAAAAAAAAAAAAAAAAAGCATAATTATCAGGAGACTCGAAAACTGGCCAAGGCCCAGAGTCTCTACACCTCTAAGGGACCCTTCGCTGACCATATCCAGGTATTTGGAAAACCCTGAAGGGGGCAGTTCAAGGGAGAATGTTTCAGATCTGCCTACAAGCATTGCCCAGAAGTTCATAATAATAATAATAATAATAATAATAATAATAATGGCAACAGTAGTAGCGAGTCCACACCGGTTACCGTGCTTAATGGTTTTCAAAGCATACCCATCCAATCACCCAAAGCCAAACCTGGGAGATGCTTGCTTTAAAGGACCATCTATCCTCACTGCCGGCCTCATACTAAAATATGCTTCTGAGCGTTGAAAGACCCTGTAAGGCCTCTTCGTGGCCTGTAACTTCGGGCAAGTCACACTGCCTCTTTGAGCCTCAGCTTCCCCGTCTGTAAAATGGAGACCAAGCCCACGCGGCTAAGGCGGCCACAGGAAAACGCTGCGCAGCAGGATACAGAAGCACGTTTTCAGGTGTGACGTCCCAGACAGTCGAACTAGTTATAGATGTTTGTGGTGGAGGTTGTTATGTATTGTTTGGCTGCTCGTCCGGGCCTCCCTCCTCCCTCAGATTGTGGAGCCTCAGCTCCTGCTTCCTGGGCGGTTCCGGCGCGGCCTTCGCTCTCGGCCGCTAGCGCGTGTAACTCCCAGCCGCTACCCGGTCTCAGCGCTTTCCAATTTACAAAGCGCTTTCAAGCATTTGCGGTGTCCCGCGGTCCTCACGCAGCTCGGTGCGATTCTCAGTTAAGATCGCTAGCAGGGTGAGGTTGGTGGCCCGCACGCCTGGAGCCCTGCAGCGCCTGGGCCCGGCCCCGGCACAAGTCAGCCTCGCTCCCCTCCTTGTGCGTTGCGGACCAGGAGCTCCTCCGCCAGTGTTTGGGTTGCGGGGAGATGTCTAATTTTCTCCGCTGCTCAGGCTTGGCCGGCGGCAGCTTTCCCCGGAGGCAGAAGCCTTTCTGCGAGGCTAGGTGAATTCCGCGGGCTTGCGAGGCCGGATTCTACCTTTTCCTGGCGAACACCGACGAAACGTGAGTGGAGTGACGGCCTGGACAGCATGGAGCTCCAGCGGCCGGCAGAGTCGCAGGATCCCCGCCCGGTGGGACCTCTGCGGGCCTCCGAGGAGGTCTTGCCTCTGTGGGATGCTCGGTGTGGCGCTCCCAGGCTTGCCGGTTTCCAGGTCAGCAAAAGCTCCCCACTCCCGGGAGACCCTCCCTCGGACGCAGCCCCTCTACGCGCCCAGCCCCTCGGGGACCCGGGATCCCGACTAGGCTCTCAGAGGAAAAGGGACATCTTGTAGGAGTCTTCCTCGGACCTTCTCGAATGAGGTCAACCTCTCCCTTTTGCTAGCGTGGAGAGTGGGCGCGGATTCTCTGCGGCCCGGAAGTCATTTATTTTCTGAAATGGAACTCCCTCCTAAACTCCCCGGATTTGGCCTGGCTGTATCGAAATACGCCCTTGCCTCAGTGAGCCCCTCAAACTTAGTTGCTTGGAGTTAGACAAAGGTTGGGAGAGCCAGGGCCAACAGGCCAGAGGTTGGAGTTACACACACACACACACACACACACACACACACAACAGCGACGTTTGGCAGCCTAAGGACCCCAAATATGCGGCCCAGAGCCCAGGAATCGTGGCCTGAGCCTGAATCTTTGAGGCCAATTTCAGTGCAGGTACAGCTTTTTCCATCCCCTTCCCAGCCATTCCTCCCGCTGTAGTTTATACATCTAAGTATGCATCTAGATAGTACCCAACTATCCCCAAGGCCAGCGCTGACATTCACCAAGGATCCCAAAGGATTGAGAAAGATGAAAACGCACCCCCCACACACTGGGCTCTGCCGGCCGTTCCTCTGGGAAATCAGACCCCAAGGAAACCGGCAGAAAACACTGCACCCCAGGGGCGCAGAGAGTGAGTGGACTAAGATCTCCTCGGTCAAGAAGCCGAGATGGACAAGAACAAGACAGACCGTTTCTCTCTCTCTCTCTCTCTCTCTTTTTTTTTTTAAGGCGGGGGTGGGAGTGGAGAAGGAAAAGGAAACTGATAAAGTAATACCGCATATTTCCAACAGGACCCGCATACGGGTCTTGGGTCTCCAAGTGCACTGGGAAACCTCCCGAAGCCCAGCTGGACCCGCGGGCTGACTCCTACTCCACAAATCAGTGGATTTGGCCTGTGGTGGCCGCCCCAGCCACAGGGCAGCTCAGAGAGAAACTGCCACAACCCGGGGCAAACCAAATTCGTTTGAGTCATTTTCCCCAGGCGTCTGGAGCCAGCCCAGCACCACTGACCCAAGGCGGGGAGCGGAACGGGGACGAGGAAGGGAAGAGGGGCCGCCTGGCCTACTCGAAAGAAAATCCCCAGTTCTCTCAACTCTAAATCCGCAAGGATGGAAGACAAACTTGCCCTTTAGGTGGTAGTCACAACTACCTGACATTTTCGGAGGGGAAATAATTGATCCTCCCCACCCACCCCACCCCTGCCGGGAAAGCCTCTTGGTAGTGGCGATCTCTGCAGCGAGGAAGGGATGAGATTCTGGCATTATTGGAAATGTGCCTTCTACGAGGAAAATGCGTTCATGATTAATTATGAGGTTAAAATGGAATTTTTAAACATGCCAAAAAGAAACAAAATGATTGCAGGAACCACTTAGAAGGTAGTTGGACTTGGGGACAAGGGTGTGGATATGTCGAGGGCCTTTGCCTTTCCCTTTGCTGTTTCCACAAACAAGAATCAGTTTTTCTAAAGCGCAAGTTGCGACTCTCCGCCGCACCACCAAACCCAGCGACCGGCCCAGCGACCAGCCGCAGACCCCTGGCCATGGACTTTGGGATACAAAGGCCTGGGGGTCCTGAGGCTAGAAAAGGTCACGGTCTGCGAGGAGGGCAGATCGGCCTTTCTGCGCCCGGGTAAAATTGAAAGTAGCTAGGGCCTGGGTTTGGCGTTTCCCGACTCCGCAGGCCGCTGGCCCCAAGGCCTCGGAGCCTGCAATGTGGCATTAACTCTTCCTTGCTCGACCCAGGCCAGCGGGAGGGAGGATAGCGGCGAGCATTTTGCTCTGGTGAGTCCTTGACAGACTGGGGAGTCTGAACAGGGGTGGGTTGTGTTTGTCTGTAAAATGTAAATAATAAATAACCCTCTCCCCACTTATTCTCTCCTTCCACCTTAGGCTTCTGTGTGGATCAAATGTGACACTATGTCACAGAGAGAGTGGAAAAGCTCTGAAACAAGGTAGAGGGTCACTTGCACCCTACCAGGGTCAAAGCTCAGTCGACTCACCCCAGGGGGACCCCCTTATTCTAGCCTCGTTTGCCACTAACCTCTTTAGAATTTCAGCGAGTTCTCCCTAGCCTATTCTCCGAACGAAATGAAAATAGTGTCCCTTACAGAAACGTTCAGAAAATCGAAAGCAGAGAGGACATGGGCAGGTGGAGGAGTCAGCAGGTTAGGTGGTGGTTCAGGTTCAGTTATGAACGCTTTCCAGACTCTGAATCCAGTCCCACGGAAAGAAAAAAAAAAAAAAAGAATCCTAGGCATTTGCTCCCGATTTAGAGGGATTCATCTGTGACTTCTGCAAATTCCCCTAAATCGCAATTCCCTGAACTGCGCGGGTTTAAGCACTTTCTGGGGGGGTTGGAAACAAGGCCGCTTCCTAGAGCAGCGAGGCATCCTTGGTCCAGGACTGCAAAGCGGTTGGGAAAATGAGCCCCAGACATTTTCACAATACTGGATTCCCCAAAGCCGAACGGAGACAGGCTCAGAGAAAACACAGCGTCCAGGAGGGCATGTTAAACTAAAAGTTTATAAATTAAAGGAAAAAAAAGGATAAAGCGAATAGAGCTTCCAAACTTCACAAATCTTTTTAAAGTTAATATTCTAGATGAGTGCACAGTGCCCTTAAGGAGGCAAAAAGCGAGGAGGTTTAGAGGATCATGTGTCTTCGGGGCAGGGGCAGGGATGAGAGTCTCCTGGGTCAGAACGCAGGAGTCTCGAGGATGGTCGGTCAGGACAGAGGGCCGGGCGGCTGAACTGCGGGGAATGCCGTGGAAAGGCTGGTCAGAGATATTCACATTGAATATAAAAATAACCGTTATTTGAATACAAACAACTGAAAAGTGCTACAATTTTTAACCTCCTTTAAAAAAATAAAAAGAAATACAGGAAAGTTTCTGTGAAGGGCTGCTGGGTTTGCTCTCTCCGGGTTTGGGGTTCCCAGGAAGCTCCCCAGTTGGCGGCAGCCCTGGACTTCGGAAAGGAAAGATTCCAGGGGGGGTCTCTGCCCTGCCCTGTGCTCAGAGGCTCCCGTCTTTACATTCAGCACCCAATAGGGCATCCCCACCCAAGCTCTGACAGGGAGAGGGGTGGGGCAGAGGGCCCGAAAACCAAACCTTTCACGGTTCAAATCAACCCCAAGGCTTGGGGCTCCTTGGGGCTGCCAGGGTTCCGCACCTCTTTGATACAAATGCAATTTCCAAAAAAAAAAAAAATAGATATGTAGATACACATAGATTGGTAGCATGGATACCATGAACTATTGTGGCCTAGCACAGAAGATCCCGGCTAGCCTGAAATTCTGGGGATTCAGGCTAATGTGGTCTCCAGGAGTTCTTTCCGCTCCAGGGAAACGTGGTCTCCTGGCCGATACAATCCACATCCAACTTTGTTGTTATAATAAATAATGTCCAAGAGCTTCCAAGCAGGCGACAGGGGAGCAAGGTCCCTAGGCCCATAGGGTGCCTGTGTTCGAATTAGAAAAAGGCGCCCTCTCTGGACAGACTCAGTCCCGCTGCTGCCAGGGCGCCCTCCTGGAAGTTTGAGCCGGGGCTGGATTTCATCTTCCACTTGCCCCCTCGGCGGGGCGCCCTTGTGCAGAGCACAACCTGCACAGCCGTCCGCCGCCGTCCGGAACTGGGGCGAAGGGTTCATTTGGTGCCTCGCCCCAGGCCGGCTCACTGCGTGCCTGCGGCGGCTGCACACGTGGAGAGTGCCCAGCCTGGGAGGCAGTAGTAAGGGTAATAGTAGGAGGGTTGCAGTGGCAGCAGCGAGGGTGGCCGCAGCACCTCGCCGGGCAAGTACTGTCTCTGGTCGTCGCGTACCAGCACTTTCACCGCCACCTTCTTGGCGGCGGGCGCTGATGCCAGCAGGTCGGCGGCCATCTGCCGGCGCTTGGTCTTGTAGCGACGGTTCTGGAACCAGATCTTCACTTGCGTCTCGGTGAGTTTCAGCGACGCGGCCAGGTCGGCGCGCTCCGGCCCGGACAGGTAGCGCTGGTGGTTGAAGCGGCGCTCCAGCTCGAAGACCTGCGCGTGGGAGAAGGCGGCCCGCGAGCGTTTCTTGCGCGGCTTGGGCGCTGCGGGTTCCTCCTCCTCCTCCACGCCGCCCGCCGGTCCGCTGCCACCGCCGCCGCCGCCGCCTCTGCCGCACAGCGCCGGGACACGTGCGCTTCCGGGGCCAACAGCGTCGTCCTCGGCCCTCGGGCTGCGGTCGCCTGCGGATCCCAGTGGGAACAGAAACAACAGACTGTCAGCGCCGCAGAGAAGCGAGGTCGGACCTCCACTGTGGGGGTGGGGTGGGGTAGGGGAGTACACTTTGATCCCCGAAGAGCGCTCGGGGAGGGTCTGTAAGCTGCGGGTCCCGGAGACCTGGGTCGGAACGCTGTCCCGTGCTTCTTGCATTTAGGCCTGTTCTGCGAGGGAAACGGACTCAGCTGCTGTATCAACGCTGTGTGGCCAAGATCAAGCTCCCTGCCTTCTCTGGGCCCCAAGCTCCCCTCAGGATCCTGGGGCACTGGGCCTGAGCATTCTCACACGTCTCCTCAGTTCTCGGCGCTGAGCCCTGGGGTTCTAGAATGCTCCCCTCCCTGAGTTCCCCCACCTCTGCACACTCACGCTCACACACACTCACAGTCGAACACACGTGTCCACTGCACACAGGGAAAGGTGGGGTCCCAATCCTGGGGACATAAGTATTCGGGAACTTATCCACCCACCCACCCGACCCCAAACCCCCGGAATTGTGTGAGAGCTGTGGCAACAGCCGCTCCAAAGCCTTGGTGGGTTTCTCTCTCTCTCTCTCTCATTGCTCAAGGAATGAGGGGAGGGCTAGGTACTGAGGGTGAAGAGTGGGAGGTGCCCCTGCTTGGAATCCTTGAACCCCAATCTGACTCCAGCTCCTCAGCCTCTTCCTATATCTCCCCACGGCACCCCAGCAGAGAGGTCCAGAGCTCTGGCCTCTGACAAATACTATTTACTTGGAGCCAGCGTGAGGCCTACAGCGGCTTCCGGCCACAGGGGTAGGAACAGGGGTCTTTCTGGCCAAATGACCTGCCAGCCCTAGCTGAGGCTGTCCCTCTCTCTGCTACCTTTGGGGTGACCCACATCAAGCCCTTCTGTCTTCAGCAGACTGCAGGATTTGCCACCAGGGCTTCGGTCAGCACCCCTTCCCACCTCTCCTGACCCTGGGGTCTGGGAAAGCTAAAGAAGCCCTCCCCTCAAAGCGCAGGCTGGGCCTCGGTACCGCTTAGAGGTATCCCTCACCACCTATCCCTGAGCTGAGGGCCGGACCCTGGGAGTTTCTGCTTTATGGGCCAGGGGCCAGGGCACTGGCTACCCGAGGTCTCTGGGCCCCCAGCTCTTCCTTGTCACTGATTTGGGTGATCTAGACACAGACACGGCCGAAGCACTGGCGATGGACATAAAGCCAGGGTGCGGTGGTCTTTTCCTAAGCCCAGGCTAGGGCACAATTGCGCCCGGACGTCTCAGGCCTCATCCCAGGACGCAGGGCTCTGCGGAGTTTCTCGCTTCTCTCTCAGGCTCAGTTCCCGGAGGATTAGAGCAGTCTGCGCCAGTGCGAATAGCTTCGGTCCCTGACCATCCGCGGGGCCCCAGGGCGCAGGGTGCTCACTGCAGGCCCACCCCACTCGGCGTGTTTGCCTTCCTCGCCCGCCTCCCCCCTCCCGGACCCGGCCCCCTTCCCCGCGAAGCCTCGGCAGACCTGAGACGCTGGCCGACATCTCGCTGTCGCTCCGGCCTGCGGCTTCCTCCTCCAGGTCCTTGGCGGCGGGCAGCTCGCAGACGGGCTGGCCGAGGCCCAGCGTCCCCCCTGCGCGGCCGGCCCCGCTGGCCCCCGGCGCGTCCGCACAGCGCCGCCCGCCTTCGTTCTCCTCGCTCAGCGCCGAGTCCGAGTCCCAACCAACCAGGCTCTCGGCGGTCCGGCCGGCAGCCGTTCTGGTCCCCGCCGGCGACGCCAGCAGAGAGTCCTCCGCGCCCCCCAGAGCGCCCGCGTCCGTCTCCCCGAAGAGTCGCCAGCAGCAGACAGCGGGAGCCTCAGCCACTGCCACCGCGGTGCCCCCGGGTACCGGGCGCCCCTCTGGCGCGGGCAGCCCTCCGCGCTCCTCTTTCTTGTTGAGGATTGCCTGGATGGAGAAGGGCGTCAAGGTGTTGGCGCCGCGCACAGCCATCTGCGCCGCGGGCCGGAGCGGCCGGCCGGCCGGGCGGCTGGGGCGCGGGGCAGCTCCGAGATGGACGGAGCGCGCGGGCCGCCGCAGCGCGAGTGAGCCGGGCGCGCGAGGCCCCTGCAGCCCACTCCTGCGCGGCCCTGCAGCCCCCGCCCCGCTCTGGCCCGGGATCAGCGCCGACCCTCACCCCCACTTCCGAGGCCCACCCCGCCCGGAGACCCCCTCCCCCCAATCCAGCGCCAGACGCTCTCCTTTCGCAGCTCAGCTGGATTATCTCATCGCCTCGCGCCCTTAGGGGCGGGCCGGGGTCTGCCCCCTTGGAGGATGTGGAGGGCGGATCGGCGGGGCCCCCACCGCGGCTGCAGTCCCCTTCTGGGCGCCTCCGGGGCGCACGGCCCGAGTCACTTTTTCTTTGCGCCTCGGTCTCTTCCCGGGCTGCAGGATTTCGCTCCTGGCCGGTCCTTTCCCTCCCAGTTGGTCGGGCTCTGCCGGAGCCCACCCCCAGCGGCGGCGGCGACGGCGGCGGCCTCTGGATTCCGAGAGGCGCGGGGCACCTTTTTACCCCCTGCTCTGGTTTTATCTGTTTCTTCTCTCTTTCCTTCCCCGGCGTTCCACCGTATCCCCCCTCCCGCCCGGGTGTCATTCCTCACCGCTGAGTGACAGCCTCAGGCCACGCCCCTTCACTGGGCTGTCCCGGGCCCTCCCGGACGCGTATTGGCTGGCTCCAGCTGGGCGACGTTGACTTTAACAGACAAAACTGGGCACGTTGCGCCGAGGAAGTCAGGGTCTGACTTAACCCCTTTCCTCCCAAGCCCGGTCCTCGAAGCATCCTCCAACGACTGGGAGGCTCACCCACCCACACACTCTGTCCGAGTAACCACGTGTCTTACCCCTGCAGAAATATCCACCTATTCCAGCGCTTTTATGGAACGCGATACTTAATAGTCGAAATCCGGAGGTGGGAGAGTGGGAAGGGGGGAGATCTAAAATAACGCAGTTCGGTAAATCGGGAGCGCAGTTTTCCGTTCTCTGGGAGGTTCAAGGATAAGAACAAAATCCTGCTTTTTTTTTTTAACCTTTGTATTATAGTTTCGTGGCTTCCTCACTGCCAATTCTTTCCGCTGAAATAATCAGTTAATTACGATCATTAGAAATATTTTTTTTTCCTTCTTCACCTTACTTCATTTGATTCGATTACTATAGAGCAATCAAAAAGAAAAAGGTGATACAGTTAGAGAACTAAAGTCAGGCGGGAAATGAGAAGTCATCGTTGGGAAAGTGTCTGGCAATGGCGCGATCATTTCTCTGGACGGTTAATACTGAATTTAATTGGCGTTTGTTAAATTTTACACCAGGATGGTGGAGAAAAAAAAATCTTTCAATTTGTTCTTTACATATTCTTTTACTTCTGAGTTGAATAAGATTAGAAAAGAGATGTGCTTGTTTAAAGGACTACGTAGGAATTACTGTAGCAATGATCCCGAACCGACGACATGAAATTCTCTTTAAAAAATAAGTCATGGATTGTTTTATGTAACAGAAGGAACCAAGCTAAGAAGCAGGAATATTGTGGTACGAAAACATTTGTTACTTATTTACGTTATTTATTTTTAAATAAAAAATTTGCTCAAGTAACATTTACTGTCTTCCATAAATTTTACTGAAGGCTTAACAACACCCAGAGACACAACTGGAACCATTAAGTACGTTTAAAGAACTGTGATTTTAGTTTATTAAATGCTGGGATTGGTGGTATTGGTGTCACTAAAATCACATTTCCCCCTGTCCTTGTTGTGGTTCTTGCTGTGCACTGCAGTGTGAAATGCACGCACTATTCACAGTTTTCGGGCTCAGGGTGGACGTTTGGGAGGGCTTTGCCACATCTGCATTTTCCAGTATTTTAGCTAAATGATGCTTTGTTGCATCTCACACATTACAGTGCAGATCCGTTAGTATACTTGGGTTAAAAATTTGCACTTGAAGAGAGTACATCACTTTTGAGGGAAAGGTGCTTAAATTTGGTATCAGTATCCGGCCAGTGTAAGGAACGGATGCTCTTCAGGCCGGGAGGGGAACAGAACAGAATGCCCGTGAGGTTTCAAAAGAAACTGTGTCTTTTCTTCCCTCCCTCTGACCTTTATTTACTCTTTAAATTACCTCCCACCCCCACCATCCTGTTATTCTCTGGGGAGCGCGTCCAGGAGGAGATTGACACGGGTCGCCCAGAAGATGAGAGATGGGCAGGTGTGACCTGCGTGTCCCAGAACAGCTATGTCTTTGTGGGGTCAGGACTTGGTGTGGACAAACAATCGAGTGAGTTGCGAACCCACAGGCAACAGAGATGTTTTCGGGGCCAAATGACCTAGTATCAGGGTAAGTTTGGGGGCTGCGCCAAGACCTGCTTGAAAATACTACTATTTAGTTGCTCCTCACAGGTATACATTTTTAAAGAAACCCGAATCACAGTCGGACCTGCCCTTCGCCTGTCGACGGCAGAGGCTGACAAGGCGTTAAAGATGTAGTTCCGTGATTTTGAGTTGCCCGGTTTCTGTGCGTGCCCGGAGTGCAGGAAAGTGGCCGCATTCCGAGACTTCAGCAGGCGCAAAGCGAGAGAGACTCGTGTCATCTCCGGGCGACTGCGGCGGTCGTGGACCTGTAGGTCTGGGGAGAGCCTGCAGGCTGGGCCGGGAGGTGTGTAAAAGTACACTGGTCTGGAGCTACAACTAGAAGTTGCTCCTGATGAGGGGTTGGGTGGGCGTGAAAAGGCTTTGGGGGACGGTGAGCAGACGGGGAAGCAGCACAGGTGGCCCGACGTACGTGCAGAGTCAAGGCCGGTGAGTGGGGGCGTGTGGCCAGGGCTCCGCAGGTCAGCGTGCGGAAGGGCCAGGATCGGCGGGGAGCGGGCGCGTCCGCGCGGGCGCAGGAGGGCCCGGCTCTCTGCGCTCGCAGGGCGGTGGGTCCCGGGCGTGGCCGCGAGCTCCTGGAACCCCGCGGCCGCCTGGCTGCGCCTGACCTTCCGTCGGCGCCGCGCTCGGGCCTGGGCCAGCCCCGGGGATCGGCGGAGCCGGGGAGCTCCGGCAGCCGGCCAGCCTTCGAGGAGGCGGCCGGGGAGCTCCGCGCCCAAGCCTTCCTCCCGGGCCCCTGGCCGCGCTCTTTCCTAGCCCTCCTCTCTTTCTCCCCTCCTCCCACCCTGTTCTCCGCTTCCACCTCCGCAGTCCGGTTCTTGCGCGCCCCCTGCCCAGCACCACTCGCCCGCCGCGGGCACTGCCCCGGGCCGGAGCGCTGCTAGGCAGCGAAGCCTGCGCGGGGCCGCGGGCGCAGGGTGGGTGGGGGGGTGGGAGAGACGAGGGGCCGGGAGCCAGGAAACCCGGCCTCCGGCGCGCGCTGAAACCCGCGGCGCACCCCCGGCGCTCCCCCAGACCTGAGTCTCCCGGCATTTTCCACCTGCGCCCTTGGCCGTCTTCAGTCTCCGGGGGGAAGTGACCGCCTTCTGCGTCCGGACTGGCCCGAGGGAGTGAGGGGCCACTCCCGGAGAGGCTCTGCAGTGGGGGGCCACGCGGGGCTCGGCCCCCGGACGCCGATGACCTTGATCGAAGTCACCTGCTTTCTCTAGGCCAAGGTTTCCAATTCTTTAAAACGAGGGCTTGTGTCTGGTGCCCCCCGAGGCCGCTGCTGAACGGCGCGAACCGGCGTGCGGGCGGGAGTGGGGAAGCGGCGCAGGCTCGCGCAGCCGGGTCTGGGTGGAGGCTGCGCCGGAGCTGGCCGTCCGTCTCCGTCCGCAGGCTCCCGAGGGCACTCGAAGCAGCCGCAGCACCCCAAACTCCAGGCTCCACGCCGCTTTCCTGCCAGGAGAGCCCGGCTCCTGGCCTGCCACGTCACCCGTTTCCAGACTCCGTCAGGGATTTTCACAAACGTGGTCCAGGTATTCTGAGTCTGAAGACAGCAGCATTACCGTGGACCTAGGAAGTTTTATGTTTGAACAAATGTTTACCAACAATGTACCAGGAACCGCGGCCTGTTGTTTTCTTGATCTATACAACCCTGGGGATGTCGTTAGTAGAAAACATTATTATTCCCATTTTATAGGTTAGTGAACTGAGACGGAGTTTGAAAGTGGCTAAATCAAGATTCAGTCCTGACTTTGTCAAATGCCAATTTGATTGGATTTTCTACTCTAACCGCTTTTTTCCCCTCAAACTTTCACATTTTATACTCATTAAACGTTTCCCATGGTCTTCCTTACCCATTTCTATGACACTCATTCATCAGAAAAGGAGCGCGGGACTTAAGGAAATCAAAGAAAGAATCCAGACAGGCAAGTCTAACGATTTTTTTCTGTTCCGGGCATTTGAAAATAAAGGACGCTAAGGCCCGCACATCTGAACTTAAACCTTGTCATATACGAAGAAACACAGCATTGTTATTATAATCAATAAACTAAACCGTGTGTAGAGGGAGACAGCCAGGTGATGGAGGTTGGTTGGGTTCGGAAATATGCGGACCTGTGTTTGCTCGAGGCCCAAGGATGCAGTGATACGACCTCACGAAAGACGCTTTGGCGCGTCATTTTCTTACCTGTAAAAAGCCAGGATTGGAGATCACCTCTCGTGTTTAAAAAGCATAGTACGGACTCCCGAACCCACCCGGGTACAGTGGAGGACGGGCGCCACCTAGCGGGCACCCCTGAGGGCTGTGCGGCGTACCATCTAGAGACGAACCGGGATAAGCAGCTTAGGCATAAAGAAAATGTTGGTTTCCCAAAACGGAATGTTTTTGCGCTTACTTTTATGTTTCCAGAGTCTCACGTTGTCCTTGATGTAATAGCGGAGGTGTTCCATTTTAAAAACTCACGCAGATGCATTCCGGACCCGCACTAGAGACTCCCCTACTTCCAGGGGAAGATTGGAGCCCAGTGGGCTGTATAGGGACCAGTTTCAGAATCGAAGTGGTTGCAATGGGGAGAGCCTAGACACCTCCTGGCCTAACAGCCCCTCCATCCTCTGCGCTGGCTCCGCAGGCTGGATGGTGGTATAGAACACAGCCTGTCTGTGTGTTTAATGGTGCCCTAGGAAGATTTTTTTTCAAAAACTAATTTCTTCAGGACACTAACTGGGGGTATTTCACCCCAAATATCAGAAATCAGAACATTCAGGCATTAAAATAAACCCATCTTGTCCCTCAGGTTTTATTTTCTCATTTGGGCTGTGGTTGGGTGATGGGTGATGGGTGATGATGCTGCTAATTTGGGGAGTGGGGAGGTTAAGTCACAGGATCAGGTTTGAATAGATAAAGAGGTAGATGTTATGTGCTGCTGCTGGGTGGAGTCTGAGATGCTTGTAAAATACAAAGTCTTCTGGGGTGCCTGAGTGGTTCAGTTGGTTAAGTGTCCAACTTCAGCTCAGGACATGATCTCACGGTTTGTGGGTTCCAGACCCATGTCAGGCTCTGTGCTGACAGCTTGGAGCCTGGAGCCTGCTTTGGATTCTTTGTCTCCCTCTCTCTCTCTGCCTCTCCCCCGCTCATGCTCTCTTTCTGTCTCTCAAAAATGAATAAATGTTTAAAAAAGTTAAAAATACAAAGTCTTCTGGGGCGCTTGGGTGGCTCAGTTGGTTAAGTGTCCAACTTCAGCTCAGGACATGATCTCACTGTTCATGGGTTCAAGCCCCATGTCGGGCTCTGTGCTGACAACTCAGAGCCTGTAGCCTGTTTCAGATTCTGTGTCTCCTCTCTCTCTGCCCCTGCCCCACTCACACTCTGTCTCTCTCTCTTTCTCTCAAAAATAAAATAAAAATATAAAAAAATTTAAAAACTACAAAGTCTTCTGATCTTATTCTATTCCTATCTCTAAGTACCCTGGGTGCCCTTACAGTGGTTATACTAGGTTTCCTTGCAAAACTTTCCAACTTACTTCTCTTTCTCTAGTTTCTTCCCTTTGTGAATTTAATATTGAACCAATATTTCTTGAGTGCTTACGGTGTCTCAGGTGCTATTCCAGGCTCTGGGGTTCAAGGCGCCCATAAGACACTGTTCTCACTATGCTAGTGAGAGAGTGGGGAGAGTCCCTGAGGCCCCGGAGAGGACACTCCTGTGGCCAGAGTGAGGGGGGAGGGGCAGAGTGGTCAGAGACCAGACCACACTGTGGCTTTATAAGCCGCAGTGGAGTGGGTGACGTTTATTCTAAGCATGGTTGGAAGCCACAGGAAGATTGGAGGCCCAGAGCTGACAGAATATGAGTTACATCTGGCTGTTCTGCACCAAAAAGATTCAAGTGGTGGCGAATGGAGAACTGGGGAGACCAGCTAGAAGCTAGCGAGTCCCAGGCAATGATGATGGTGGCTTGAATTAGGTGGTGCTAGAGATAGAAGTAGAGATGGAGGGAAAAGCCAGATTTGGCATCTGTTTTGGTAGTATGTTTTTAAATAGATTTTATTTTTAAGTAACGTCTACATCTAAGGTGGGGCTCGAACTTACAACCCCAAGATCAAGAGCTACCTACTCCATCAGCTGAGCCAGCCAAGTGCCCCAGGAGTATATTTTTTTAATAATTTCTTTTAAAAAGTCGTGGTAAAAAGTACATAACATACAATTTACCACCTGAACCATTTTGAAGTTTGCAGCTCAGTGGCAGTAAGCACACTTACATCGCTGTGCGACCATGACTCCCACTCATCTGCAGAACGCCTTCTTCTCGTAGAACTGAAGCTCATTGAACCATCCTTGTGAAACGAGCCCCCATGTCTTCGAAGCCTCCATTCTACTTTCTGTCTCTATGCACCTGACTACTTTAATTTCTTCCTATAAATGGAATCCTTCAGTATTTGTCCTTTGGCGACTGGCTTGTTTCACTTAGCATAATGGCCTCATGTTTCATCCATGTTGTAGCATATGTCAGAATTTTCTTTCTTTGTTGAGACTGAATAATATGCCATTGTATGCATATATACTCTATAGTAAGCGATTCATTCATCCATCAATGGACACTTGAGTTGCTTCTATACATTCACATTGTTGTGAATACTGCTGAGATAAACATGGGTTTACAAACATCTCTTCAGGACCCTGGTTTCGGTTCTTTTGGCTATACACCCAGAAATGAAATTGATGGATCATATGGTAATTTATGTTTAATTTTTGAGGAATCCCAGTGCTGTTTTCCATAATGGTGGCACCATTTTACATTCTCATTTACAGTGGCTAGGCTTCCAGTTTCTCCACACCGTTGGCAACATTTATGATTTTTTGTTGGGTTGTGTTGTTTTGTTTTTGCTAATAACCTTCCTAATGGGCATGAAGTGATATTTCACTGTGGTTTTGATTCATATTTCCCCAGGGATTAGTGACATTGAACTTGTTTTCATATGCTTATTAGCCATTTGAGTATCTTTTTGGAGATGGGTCTGTTCATGTCCTTTGCCCATTATTGAGATGGTTGGGTTTTTTTATTATTTTTTTAATGTTTATCTATTTTTGAGAGAGAGACAGAGAGCAAGCAGGGGAGGGACAGAGAGAGATGGAGACACAGAAACCAAAGCAGGCTCCAGGCTCAGGGCTGTCAGCACAGAGCCCAACACGAGGCTCAACCTCATGAGCTGTGAGATCATGACCTGAGCCAGAAGTTGGACACGTAACCGACTGATCACCCAGGTGCCCTTGAAAGTGGTTGTTTTTATTGTTGTGATGGTTGAGTTTAGTTCTCTGCATATTTTGGATATGAATTTCTTATAAGATAAATAATTTGCAAATATCTCTACCATTCTGTGAACTGTTTGGCAGTATTCTTGAAGGACACAATGGATTAGATGGAGAGGTGAGGGAAAGAGAGTGACCCAAACTACATCCTGGACTTTGGGTGGCTGGGGTGGCTGCTCAGCTAGGTGGGACAGCCTTAAGAGATTTGGTGGGAGTGAGGGTGGAAGGAAAGTGTTCCTTTGAGATGTATTATGTCTGAGGTGCTTCGTAGATATCCATGTAGAGGTGTGAAGTCAGCAAGCGAATATAACATTTCAAGAAGAGGTCAGTGCTAGAAAGAGAAAGTTGAAAACTATCAGACAGTAGGTAGCATTGATAGAACTGTATAATGTCACCTAGGAAACGATTGTAGACTGGTGAGAGAGAACTTCAAGTGTAGCTGCCTGTGTTCTCCAACATTTATAGGGTTCAGCGGTGGAGGAAGACCCAGCAAAAGAGACTGAGAAAGAGTTGCCAGTGCAGTAGAAAGATCTAGGAGAGTTTGACACTTGAGGAAGCCAAGAGAAGGCTGTGTTGCACAATGATGGAGTGATGGACTGCGTAGGATGCTGCATTCAAGTAGCATGAGACAGAGACATGGCCTTTGGGTTTGGCAAATGGAAATCACTGGCCACCTTAACAGGCATCGTCTTGCAGGGTGGTGGGAATAAGTTGAAAGAAGACTAGATTGGAATGAGTTCAGGAGAGGAAGAGTGGAGATAGTGGATATAGATAACTCTTTTTAAATGTTTATTTTTGAGAGAGAGAGTGCATGAGCAGGAGAGGGGCAGAGGAAGAGGGAGACAGAGGATCTCAAGTGAGCTCTGTGGTGACAGTGGAGAGCCTGATGCAGGGCTTGAACTCACGAACCATGAGATCTTGACCTGGGCTGAAGTTGGATGCTTTAACCAACTCAGCTCCCCGGGTGCCCTGGATATAGACAAGTTTTTAAAGAACTTTGACCATGAAGGGGAACAGAGCAATGAGATGAGAAATGGAGGGGCTCCTGCTCTACTTTTAAGTAGAAGATGCTAGAATATGTTTATATGTTGGCGTAAGTAATAAAAAGGGACAGCCGATAGTTTAGTAGAGAAGAGAAAACTGGACAGAAGCTAAGCCCTTGAGAAAGTGAGAAGGGCTGGTGTCTGGTGAGAGAACGTTGTGAGGTGGCTATCGAGGTGACTGACATGACTGTGAATTGATAATAGCCCTGGCTGGCATTTACTGAACACATACTGTGAGCCAGGTACTATTAAAATACTTGATGATTCTTATTTCTTATTCTTATTTCTTTATTTCATTCTTTCAACCGGTATGGGCAAGATGAGTGTGGACAGTGGGGCAGGGAGGGAGGATTGGGCGGGTGCAGTGAGAAGGTGAGAAATAGTCACTTCGGACAACGGGGAAGGAAGTAAGGCAGGAGAGCACCTGGGGTCAGTAGAACAGCTGAGCAGGATTGAGGGTGTATTTGAGACTCGCATGCATGCACTGAAAGTGTGACCAGTTGGCACAGATGTGTGCTTCTGTCCAGCAACATTCCCTGGCTCTGGGTAAAACAAAACAAAACAAACCCAAAAGCAACAAAAAAAAAAAAAAAAGAAAAAATAAATAAAAACCAGGTAGAGTGGTAGACAGTAGGGTTTCCCGCGGTTGGGGTGTTGCAGGACCGCTAAGAGAGAACAAGACAGCCAGAGATTTCAGGCTGTCTGCAGGGGAGGGTTTATAATCATGGAGCCAAGGAGTCTAAGCTGGATCAGGACAAAAATAACGACATGAGGAAGGTGATGGATAGATTTAAGTTTGATGGGTTAGAAGTTCTGGAAGAGTAAGATATGCTGGAGCACTTGTCTCAGGGACATGAGTTGGAAAGAGCCATAGTCATAGATTGGGGAACTTGGTCAGGATTTTACAGATACTCAAGTTGTCAGTGACACTGAGGTCAAGGGTGACGGCGACAGGTGGGGGTGTTGATGACTGAGGGTGCTCTCCTGCCTTATTTTCCCCAGTGTTTCTTATTTCTTATTTCTGCCGTGACCTTCCCACAAAACCCTCCAACCTTGGCCCCTGTTTTTTCCACCTACATGCTGTCTGCCCTTTTCCTCGTGGTGGATTTCCCACTGACCCACAAAGTCTGTCAGAGAACACAGAAGCAGGAAAATGTATTATTTTTCCCCCCAAAGATACTGTCCTCCACAAGCCAGGCTCAGCTCACGTATTACTTTAGTTCTGAGGCCTTCTGCACCCCTCCTACCCATACCTGTGTTCTGGGTGGGAAAATGCTTTGGAATGATTTGCTAGGACACCTGACCTGAGCACTGTGTCTTTAATTAAAGCGACTCATCTGAGCAAGTTGCCGGCCAGCGATGATAAACAAAGATGTTTAATTCGCAAGTGTGGCTTTTTTAGAATAGCGTTTCCTACATTACAGTCCTTTGATACCCCTTTTCACAATTTTTTTTTTGCCATCTGTAGCCACTTTTAATCATTAGTTGCTTAATAGATTTTATTTAAATGACTACTTTTAGAAACTCCTTTTTTTTTTAGTTTATTTATTTATTTTAAGAGAGAGAGACCTGGGGAGGGGCAAAGAGAGAGGGAAAAAGAATCCCAAGCAGACTTCTTGCTGTAGGCGCTCAAACTCACAAACCTTGAGATCATGACCTGAGCCCAAATCATGAGTCAGGTTCTTAACTGACTGAGCCACCCAGGTGCCCCTAATTGGCTACTTTTTAAACTTGAAAAAGATTTATTTTCAAAAGAACCTTCGTATAAAGAGTATATATAAATCTATATAAATATATAAATAAATGGGGCACTGGTAACCTCTTGCCAAGTATCATCTGAAAAAGACATTGAATGCCAATAAAACAGTGTTAGAAAACTAGCTGGGTAGAGTGGGATGCCGAAGGCTGGGGCCTGAGGTTGGCTCTCTTATAGGAACAGCTTGTCGTGTGCTGGAGAGACAATACAAGATGCTGGTGCCAACCTGAGACTCTCTCTCTGACCTAATGAAAAAGACGGAAAGGGAGTTGAATGAACGGAAACGTGTATGTATGTTCACCAAAGACATATTCCAGAGTGTCCATAGCCTCGTTTTCTAGTTTCCAAAAACCTGGAAACCGCTCAAGTGCTCATTCAGAATAGCATGGATAAATCATGTATGATTTACTCCCAGAATAGGATCCTATGCAGCAGTGAAAATCACCAGTCTACAGCCACATGCAGCCATGTAGAAGAATCTCATAAACGCACTGTTTTTTTTTCCTTTCCTTTCCTTTTTTTAAGTTTAAATTTTAGTTAGGTGTCATACAGTGCAATATTGCTTTCAGGAGGAGAATTCAGTGATTCATCACTTACATACAACACCCAGCGCTCATCCCAACAAGTGCCCTCCTTAACCCATTTCCCGCCCACCTCCCTCCATCAACTCTGGGTTTGTTCTCTATAGTTAAGAGTCTCTTGTGGTTTGTTTCCCTCTTCTTTCCCCTGCTTTCCATATGTCCTTCTGTTTTGTTTCTTAAATTCCACATATGAATGAAATCATATGGCATTTACCTTTCTCTGATTGACTTATTTTGCTTAGCATAATTCATTCTAGCTCTCCACCTCGTTGCAAATGGCAAAATTTCATTCTCTTTGATGGTCGAGAAATATTCCATTATATAATCTATCTATCTATCTATCTATCTATCTATCTATCTATCTATCTATTTATATCGCATCTTCTTTATCCATTCATCCATCGATGGACATTTGGGCTCTCTCTATAGTTTGGCTACTGTCGATAGTGCTGCTATAAACATCTGGGTGCATGTGCCCCTTTGAATCTGTATTGCTGTATCCTTTGGGTAAATGCCTAATATTGCAATTGCTGGGTTGTAGAGTAGTTCTTTTCTTAGTTTTTTTTTTGAGGAACCTTCATAGTGTTCTCCATCGTGGCTGTACCAGTTTGCATTCCCCCCAAATATGCAAGAGGATTCCCTTCTCTCTGCATCCTTGCCAATACCTGTTGTTTTCTGTGTTGTTAATTTTAGCCATTCAGACAGATGAGGTGATATCTCATCGTGGTTTTGATTTGTAGTTCCCTGATGGTGAGTGATGTTGAGTATCTTGGCATGTGTCTATTGGCCATCTGGATGTCTTCTTTGGAAAAGTGTCTATTCATCTTCTGCCCATTTCTTTATTGGGTTGTTTGTGTTTTGGGTGTTGAGTTTGATAAGTTCTTTACAGATTTTGGATACTAACCCTTTATCAGATATGTCATTTGCAAATATCTTCTCCCATCCCATAGGCTGCCTTTTAGTTTCATTGATTGTTTCTTTGCTGTGCAGAAGCTTTTTATCTTGACGAAGTCCCAATAGTTCCCTTACCATCAGTGACTTAAACACAGTGTTTTAAATGACTCACTGTTGTATCCCCAGTGCCTAGGAGGGGTCTGACACATCATAGGTGCTTGGCAAATATTTATTGAGTATATGGTCTCATTTGATCCTCATACAACACTATGAGACTGGTGGGATAGGAATTAGGATTTCTAGTTACAGATGAGGAACCTGAGACTCAGAGGGGCCAAGTGGTTTATTCAAGGTCATACAGATCACGGCCACTGCATTAAGATGCCTGCTCTGTAAAACGGGTTAGCTCTCCATCATCCTCAGTTACATAGCTCTTCCCCTCTCTAGCTTTTTAACACAAATAACATATTTCAGTTTCTTTTGTTGTTGTTAAATCATCTTCTGAGGCCTAACTTGGAGATGTTTATTTCCATTATGAGATATTTTGGACTGGGTTTTGAAAGGGAAAGGGCCAGAGGGCTGTGCTTTCAGAGAAAGGAGTGTAGGGTAGGGGGGAAAGCTCACTGGGGAGATTTATATCAAGGAATTACAGCAAACTGTCATTCTGTCTGAGTAAGTGTGGTGAGAAACAGGAAAGGGGAAAACAGGATATCGTGGTAGCACGCGGACTTCATGGAATGTCAGATGAACAGATGGGCCTCAGCTGTCCTGGGAACTGTCAAAGGAATAAGCTTGAGGAGGCTTTGGAGAAATCCCTGCACAAGTGCAGGTGACCTGGGCTGGAGACACGTGCTGATTGTAGATCAGAAAGGATTCTTAGTGAGGTAGACAAAGGTAAAACAGGCATCTTATGTCTAAGCCATGACTCTACAGTCAGTCCAGATTTGGGTCTGAAAGGAAGTAGGGTTCTAGGGATTGGAGGGCGGACACATTTATTGAGACATGGATTTCACTTAAAGGTTAAATTTACTTTTTTAAGAACCAGAAACAACTAAGTGTATCCTTTTAGACTCCAATCATATTTACTGGGGAAAGATTTTTTTAAAGGACCAGAGGACCCCCAAAATGACAGGGGTGAAATGAACAGCAGTGTTTGAGGGCAAACAGGGACACATGAGCCAAAAATAGGAAAAGGCAAGCTCTTGTTGAATACTTCTTTTCGGTTGAAAAAGTGTTGACTATTTCAAGGAAGGCTTGCGGAAGACTGACAAATTGGTTTCCGCAAATAAAAACAGCCCTGAGTTTTGATGATAAGCTCATTTTGAAAAGATGACATTTGAAAAAAAAAAAAAAGAAAAGCATTGCACCGATTCCGAGAGTGGTCACAGGGAACACATTTATTAAAAGTGAACGGAGAAGCTGATCCATCAGGAGATATAAACGGAGTGAATGAGGACACAAACCTCGGCAGAGGCTTTAAAAAATGCATTTGGAGTTTCCGCTTTCGGAAGCATGGCACAGTAGGAATTTACCAAGGCCCTACTGCAGCGAAACCCCCAGGTGCTAGGTGAATTACATACTGGGATTGCAGACTTCAAGTGCCTTGCTGAGCTTGCTGGAGAACGAGGGAAATGTACAGGCTGCCCCTTGTTCCCGTGTGTAGAGCAGGGTGTAGGGGGCGAGTTGTCGGAAGTGTGGCGAGTGCCAATTAGTAAGCTACTGTTTCTTCATTCCGAGCCGTGCCTCTCGATTCTGCTTCATGGGGTTGGACTGGCTCTCTGCAGCCCCGGTTTCTCCCCGCCCAGCTGGCTCTCCACCGCCTGTCAGTTGGAGGCACTAGAAAGAGACTAAGGCTGGAACCAGGAAGGGGTTTGCTGCCTTCTGTTGGCTCACTCTTTTGTTAGTGCACCCTTGCAACATTTCTTCACCTCCAGCAGTGGCACCTGATCCGTCACGGCTTCAGTGTCCCATTTTCCCCCAGTTCCCTGGAACAAGTCTCCTTGTCCTGTGTCGGGCGTGCCAGCGCCACGGGGACAGCACTGCTGTTGAGTCTGAGTCCCTGAGCTTTGCCGGACTTCCCCTTCAAGCCACGCCGGGGTGATGGTTGCTTTCTGAAGTTACTGTGTATTGCGTCTACGTCCCCCTTGTGCTTGTTAGTCAAAGCCGGTTCCCTATATTAAATTATTCATTACAATAAGTGATGTGGTTTCACATATCCGACTGGAGCGTGATGAAATAGGTCTAAAATGATTTGCTATACTGCTGGTGGGAATGTGAACTGATGGCAGCCACTCTGGAAAACAGTATGGAGTTTCCTCAAAAAATTGAAAATAGAGCTTCCCTGGGACCCAGCAATTGCACTACTGGATATTTACCCAAAGGACAAAAAATGCTGATTCGAAGCGTTTATAGCGCTATTGACAATAGCCAAGTTATGGAAAGAGTCCAAATGTCCTTCAACTGATGTGGTATGGGGACACCTGGGTGGCTCAGTCGGCTAAGTGTCTAACTCTTGATTTCGACTCAGGTCATGATCTCATGGTTCATGAGTTCAAGCCTTACACTGATAGCACAGAGCCTACTTGGGATTCTCTGTCTCTCTCAAAAAAAAAAAGAAGAAGAAGAAGATATGGTATATATACACAATGGACTATTACTTGGTAATCAAAAAGAATGAAATCTTGCCATTTGCAACAATGTGGGTGGAACTAGAGTGTATTATGCTAAGTGAAATAAGTCAGAAAGAGATAAATATAGTATGATTTCATGCATATGTGGAAATTAAGGAACAAAACAGATGAACACAGGGAAAGGGAAGGAAAAAGTAAGATAAAAACAGAGGGGGAGGCAAACCATAAGAGACTCTTAAATACAGAAAACAAACTGAGGATTGATGGCGGAGAGGTGGGGGGAGGAGCTAGATGGGGGGTGGGTATCAGAAGGGCACTTGTGATGAGCACTGGGTGTTATATGTAAGTGATGAATCACTGAATCCTACTCATGAGACCAATATTACGGTGTATGTTAACTAACTAGAATTCATAAGTAAAATAAAAAAAAATAAAATGATTTGCTATAATGTAAAATGAAGGATATGATTAACATCAGGCTTTTAATCCAATATCGAGAGATGCCCTAAGAAGGAAATAAGCTGACCTGGAGCTGGAAATTCTTATAAACCCGCTGGCGGCTTCCAGGCAAACAAGTGATGGTGTTTGCTAGTGAGAGACTTGATGCTTACGGAATGCTTCTAGCAGGATGTACCTGGGCCTTCCAGGATTGCTTTTAGCAACAACACAGCAAACAAACAACCCCCACCCCTTGGAATCTGTGATTTATGGACATAGCTCCTTGGAAAATGTCACACAAGCCATGTCGCCATCTGAGGAGGGTTGTGCCGTGACTGAATGTCTGCCTTCTGTGTACATGAAGGAGCTGCGGGTAGTTTTCAGGGACCTTCTGTGCCGATGTGGGCACGTGTGTGTCCTGGCCCCGACCTCCATGCTTGATCCGTGCCCAGCAACTATGCATGTGCTTGACGATTTTAGTAACCCTCGATCCTGGTGAGAGCTCCCATTTAGATGAGTCTGACTTGGCAGTTGGTCCTTTGTGTTCTTACAGAAGGAATTTCTCAGAATGTTGCTGGGGCTTTGTTGACGTATGATGAAGATGTGTGATTCAGCTCTTAGGGGACCCAAGGGACAAGAGCAGCGTAGAGTATCCCCCGGGCAGTGGTCAGAGGACCCCAGGACGAGAGGGCAGCCAATCCACACTAGAGAAGTGTAACTCAAAAGACTGATAGGTAGAGAGCTGTTTTCAGCAAGATACCGTCTGGCTTTAGACTGGGAGAACTTGGCTAGATTTCTTTGTATACTTGGCTTGCCCAGATCTCCCATGAATCCAGCCCTTCCTTTCCTCTCCGTACCCTAAATGTGACAGGCAAAACATCAAAACTTGTAGAAGAATATCTGTTTGATCTTGAATCTCAAGACAAGAGCGAACTACAAAATGAAATTTATATTCAGTTACATTAAAATTAAAAACCATTCACACGACAAAGCACACAGTATGTGTACATGTGTGTGTGTTTGAGGGAGTGGTATTTGTGACACATATACCCAAAGATTATTGCTCCCAATACTAGAGCTACATATTTATATCCTTAAAAAATTATTTTAAATGTTCATTTATTTTTGAGAGAGAGAGCACAAGCAGAGGAAGGGCAGAGAGACAGACAGACACACAGAATCTGAAGCAGGCTCCAGGCTCTGAGCTGTCAGCACAGAGTCCAACACGGGGCTCGAACTCACAAGCCATGAGATCATGACCTGACCCAAAGTCGGATGCTTAACTGACTGAGCCACTCGGGCATCCTATGTTTGTATCTTTATATAAAAATGTATAAAGAACTCTCACAAATCAATAAGAAAAACACAGAGAACTGAATGGGAAGATGAACAAAAGACATGAGCACGCATTTCACAGATGAGGAATGAGATGAAAAATAAACACATGAAAAGATATTCCACCTTCCTGAAACCAGGGCAAATAAAAACCATGGCGAAATATTCTACCTCCACCAAATAGGCAAAAATCAACAACCCCTCAACTTACCAGATGTCAGGAGAGAGAAGTATGTGGCCTGCAGGAATACAAGGTGGTAAACACGTTTGGGAAACACTTTGACTTAACCTCCCAAAGCTGAAAACATGCTTACCTTGGAGATTAGCAGCTGTGCCCCTGGAGCAGAAAGCTGGGTGTGTTTTGGTGTGGAAAATGGGGATATATTAATCTAGCCCTCAAAGTGTCTGTCTGACCTGGTCGTCTGGTTCGCAGGCTGCTGGTCTCCCCAGGCAGCGACTAGCCACGTCCTTCGTACTTCAGAATTCTGCCTCTGCTATAAATATAATTTTCTATGTGTACAATGATATTAGTAACTTTGGGAAGGTCTGCCCACAAAATATTCATAGAATACTCATAGAAGCATTATTTAACCCAGGAGCAACACAAAGACCCGTAACAGGCAACTGAATGACTTTCGTATAACGTGATACAGTCTTTCACTGGAATACTACACGGTGGTAAAAATGAACGGACTAGAGCCACACCCATTACCAGAGATGAATTTTAAAACACAGTGTGAAAGAAAAAAAGTAGGTCTCAAATGATCCTTAAAGTATGATTCCATTAGGGTGCCTGAGTGACTCAGTTAACCTGGCTCAGATCATGATCGCTTCTGAGTTCGAGCCCCACATCGGACTCTGTGCTGACAGCTCAGAGCCAGGAGCCTGCTTCAGATTCTGTGTCTTCCTCTCTCTGCCTCTCCCCTGCTGATGCACTGTCTCTCTCTCTCTCTCAAAAATAAACATTAAAAAATTAAAAAAAATATATATGATTCTATTTATGTAAAGTGTAAAATAAAAATGTCCAAAACTTAAAATGTTGTTTAAGGTTGTATACATACATAGTAAAATGATAAACTTGTGTTTATAATGATGGTAACCTTGTGGACATGCTGGACGCTTTCACGGTGTTGGTATTTATTATTCTGTGTCTCAAGCTGAAGGGTGGATAAATGGGATTTTAAAAACAGGTCTGGGGCACCTGGGTGGCTCCGTCAGTTAAGCATACAACTCTCGATTTTGGCTCAAGTCATGATCTCACGGTTCATCAGATCCAGCCCTGGGCGGAGCTCTGTGCTGAGCCTGGAGCCTGCTTAAGATCCTCTCTCTCCCTCTTTCTGCCCCTCTTCCTCTTGAACACACTCTCTCTCTTTCGAAACAAACAAACAAACCCATTGATGGGCTGCCTGGGTGGCTTAGTCAGTTGAGTGTCTGACATTGGCTCAGGTCATGGTCTTACAGTTTGCGAGTTTGAGCCCCACATCGAGATCATTGCTCTCAGCATGTAGCCCACTTTGGATCCTCTGTCTCCCTCTCTGCCCCTCCCTGCTTATGCTTTCTCTCTCAAAAATAAATGAGCATTAAAAAATTAAGAGAAGTAAACCCATTCTATATATCAAATGTATATACATTATATACATACACATATACATTATGTATATAATCTTATATCATGTGTACATACATATATCCATACTTACATATTATATATATGACCTTATATATGATATTCTTATTAGCTACTTGTGTATATCTTATGTATGTACATATATTTTATATATGTATATGTAAAATCTCTCTATCCTTTTGATTTTAAGAAATATTCCATACAATTACATAATCTTTTTAAAAGAGTATAAAATATAGATATGTAAAATCTCTTTTTTGTAAAATATTTATCTACCTATTTCATTAATTTAAAGACACACTTTTGCCTCCCATGTTTTAACACCTCTGGAATTAGAAAGTATCTTTTTTTTCCAAGTTTGTTTATTTATTTTGAGAGAGAGAGAGACAGAGAGAAAGACAGAAAGAGAATCCCAAGCAGACTCCACACTGTTAGTGGGGAGCCCGACATGAGGCTCGATCTCACAAACTGTGAGATCATCACCTCAGCCGAAATCAAGGGTCAGATGCGTACCTGACTGAGCCACCCAGGAACCCCAAAAAGTATCTTAAAATTGCTACCGATTTTGCGTCATTGATTCTATGTGCTTCGATTTTAAACACCATCAAAAGTGTCTTAATTTTAAAAGACTGCATTATGATTTGGCATCAAAACAGAGGTACTATGTATTCAGAAAGTCCCAGGAACCTGGCAGCAAGAAAAACCTTTTATATCAGGGAAGCACATACTGTGTTGGAGGAAAAAGACCTGTGATTTCATCTTTTGTTGAAAAGTAACAACCAAGTTCCGTCTGAGACCTAAGCAAGGAAGCTATCCCAGAGTAGTTGAGACTGTTGCATTTCGTTCCTGAGCTTTGTGCAAAGGGTCATCTGGTACATTCCCAGGCACACAGCTAACGGCGAGAGGGAATCATCAAATCCCTTTCATTCGAAAGTAACAGCAAGAGGATATGATGGATTCATGCCTCTGGTGAGACTATGATTAGTGTCACACTCTTAGTTTTTTTCTTCTTTAGGAGTATATATAGTAATGATGATGCATTTCATAGTCAAAAGCATCTTAGATTTAATGAAATATGGTATATGGATTTTGTGTATATGTAAATAGAAAAGTCTGGAGGAATTGTGCATCAAAGTAATAACATATCTGACTTGTGGACTTACAAGGATTTTTTTCCCATCTTAGCCTCCTGTTTTTTAAATGCTTATTTATTTATTTTTGAGAGGGAGAGAGAAAGAGAGAGAGGGAGGGAGAAAGAGACAGAAAGTGCAAATGAAAAGGGGCAGAGAGAGGGAGAGGATCCCAACCAGGCTCTGTTTGAGGGGGTATATCCCACAAACCGTGAGATCATGACCCAAGCTGAAATTAAGAGTTGGAGGTTTAACTGACTGAGCCACTCGGGTGCCCCTTGGCTGTTTTTTTTTTTTTTTTTTTTTAATTTTCTACAACCAAGACATTACTTTTAGAACAAAAATACTATTATTTAACAAAATTCAGGTTTTATATCATTTGTTAAAAAAGGTCAAGCATACAACGAAGAGGGAGTGAGAAGGGAGTGAGGACGCTGTAGCCTACGTGCGCCCGCAGGTCACCTGGCTCCTGCCACGGCAGACACTGTTACGGCCATGCTTGTGGACGCTGCGGAGGCCCAGCACTGCCTAATGTGTGCATCCTTAGAAGTGAGTTATACAACCTCTGAGCGTCGCCTCTCCTCACCATAGAACAGGGGGCTGATATCCTTTACAGGGCTGCTAAGAATCGAGTGAAGAGTTTTCACTGAAGTTTTGTGCAACATCAGTTTCCACCGATGTCGAATTACATTTCTGTGTGTGTTGGGGTGAGGAAATGGGTTTTAGGATCAGTAACTTCGGAAAATCCTGGGTTAAATAAAGCTAGCCTGATTTCTTGGAAATTTGTGTGCACTGCCGATGTGTCCAGTGAACTTTCCAGAAGGGACAGTGTGAGAAAGCCTCTCCTGGAACTAGTGCTTTGTGTTATGGAGCTATTTAAACAGTTATTGTTTGTCTGTTCCTCTAGGAACTTTTTGGAAGGTTGCCTTGGTGGTAAAAATGGCACCCATCATGGCCTCCAGTTCTCCCTGCTCCTTAGCTTCCAGAATGCTCTGTTCTCTGGGTTGTACCCCTACTTAAAACTGTTTCATACTTAAACAACGACCTCTTCCTCTTGTCTCTCAGGAGTTCTTCGTCTGGCTTCCCTCTTCCCTCGGCCCTGTCCTGTGCCTGGACAGCAATCCCGGTGCAGCACAGCTGTTTCAAGGGGATGTCACCTCTCAACACCTGGGTTCAGATTTGCATCCCTGGTGCTGGAGCTTGTCAGGTACGTATTCCCCAGCATGGCGGCTTCGGTGGGAAGACAGCTCTAGAACCATTTCCTTCCCCTGGGAGAAACGTCTGCTAGTGGATAGTGAAGAATGCCTTGTTCTCGATTTCATCATACGATGGCTAAGCAGTAATTTCAGGGAAATGTGAAGTGCTCTTGCACGTAGGATGAATAGAAGACACGAAAATCATAGGAAGAAAGCAATCCTTTTAGCGTTCGATTTCTCAACCCCTGTTCTCAAATCAGGTAGATTGAGCAGTTGCTCGATGTCTGGGCTCCACTAAAGGACAGTCCTGAGATCGGGGGGCCTGCTGTTGAATTCGATCAGTGCCCCCATCCCACGGGGCCTGGGACGGAGAACCCTGACCTAGGGGTTAGGAGAGTTGAGTCCCAACTTTGCCACCAACCCACTGTGAGATCTTTCCGGGAAGAGGAGTGACACTAGATGGCCATGCCTAATTGGAGAGCTTAGGGCAAGCCATCGTTAGTAGGTTCTGGTCTTTAAAAAGCCTAGGTGGTGGGGAGGATCACGGGGCATAACCCGTAGAGAGGCCTGAAGCAGGGAGGGAAGGACTGTGGCTGTGTACGACCAACTTCAACTGAAGAGGAATTAGCCACACACTTTCCATCGGGGAACTTTTCTGCCCCTTCAGGAAGTCTTGATGGCTTATCCCGGCCCTGTCTTGGCTCTACGATGTGCTGTTGTTCAGGTTGCTCGTGGAGGGGCACAGAGGTGGTGGGGGCAGTGGCAGCTGAGCGGAGACCAGCGAATGGCAAACACGGAGATGGTCTGTGCGTGTGTCTCCTCGGGTCTCCAGGGGGAAGCTACAGGCATTTGGCACAGACATTTCTGTGTAGGTGAGGACGGTCTCGTGCACTGCAGAAATGTTCCCAACCCCCTTCCTTCCACTAAACACCATCAGGACCGAGTTATTGTGATCACCAAGAGCTGCTCCCCTGTAGTTCCGGTGTCCCATGGGATGGCACCCCCTCCTCCCCCACTTTGAGAACAATTGGAAGCCACAATGGCCTAGCTGAGTTCCCACCAGAAAATTCCATATTCCAGGGCCGACATTTAGCTCCAACTTTATAAAGAGGCGGCATTTCCTCATGATTCAACGACTTCAACGACTTCGTCGCTGTGAGGCTGTGCCCAGAGCAGCCGTGACTGACCCTCGTATGCAGGTTACACACTGAGAATACAGTTTCAGGTGTGTTGCTGGTGAACGGATCTAAAACCCACAGTGCAGACCCTGGGTCAAGGGCTTTGGGGCCTTGGAACCAGCTCTGGCTTCGTCCTTCGACTAACTATAAGAAAAATCACTTTCGATTTCCGAGCTTTGGTTAAATTCATCCATTTAAATGAAAATGAGTGACTCTCTTGTTCCTTGTCTCCAAGGTCCCTTCCACACCAACATTCAGTTCTACTGAAGGGCCATCACAGACTCGTATTTGAAAGTGAAAATGGAACAATAGCTCCAAGACCAAGTATTTGGAGAGAAGAAGTGGTTTTCACAGGAGGAAAATTTTAAATACGGAAAAAAAAAAATCTTACCGCTCAAGTTTTGGAAACATTTTATAATTTATATATAAAATCTTGTAAGAAACCATGTAAAATGACAGAAATATCCACCTTACATTAAGAGTCAAAAAAAGATTCACACACACTGAATGTAAATTTTAATTATAAAACGATATGAACAAAACATTTTAAAATAATCTCAATTATTTGGCAACTCATCACATCCATTGCTAGAGACAAATTTGATCTTAAGAAAAATTTAATCTTATGAAAAACTTAGGCTGGACAGTTTGTTCGTATGGGAGTTAAAACATGTTTAAAAAAGAATCTGGCCATAAAGCCAGTTTCTATCTTGAAATCATTGTGTATAAAACAACATAAAATCCTGAAGCTCGACAGACAGGAGTAACCTAATCTCAATGCGTTTCTCGTCACTGAAAAGGACAAATATGGAAAGAAAATGGGTAGGAGCCTTGGAGAAGCACAGAGGGGAGGAACGAACACCGACCGGTTTTCACTGCAGCTGATGGGGATGGAGGGCCTCGCGCGCCGTCAGGGGCGAGCGTAATCTAAAAACAAGGTACAGTCTTAAAAACAGTCACAGCTGTGAACAGAAAAAGCAATGCAGACCCTTTCTGGAGCTAAACTACTTTACTGGGATACATGCGAGAAGATTCTGTGTTTCCTGCCGGGTCATATTCAGATAGTTACAAGGCAGGGAGCGTTCTAAATCATCTCTATTAATGACTGCATAGCATTTAAAACCCCCCCCCTTTTTTTTATTAAAAAAAAATAATAAAATAAAATAAACAGATATATAGTAAAGTTCACAGATAAGTTTTCTCTGTAAAATAAATAAAGTGTTCATTGATTAGCATCATACATAGAGTAAAATACAACCTATTTTTACATGTTCATATACTGTACATGGATTACCAGTAGGCAGCCTGGCGTCTGATGGGCTGGAAGGGTTTGCGTTAGTGATGTGTCCCATCGGGAAATCCCAATTTCAAATGTTAAAATATACAACTACTTTGTTTTGAGTTCAGATACAAAGTAAACTTATTTTCCTTTATCTGAAATAAATGTACATAACATCTTCTATGAACAGTAGTTTATAAAGCTGTTTAACACAGAACCAGAAAGAGCTTGCACCTAGGAACTCAGAGCACATGCATGTCCTTTCCCTGGTTAAAAAAAAAAGCTCATGGCCCCGAGGCGGGCCCTCTTCTCTCCGCGGTGTCCCCGACAAGCCAGGGGCATTAGCGGCCAGGATTACCGCTTGGCCTTCTTCGACGGGGCTTCCTCCACCCTCTGCTGGCCTCTAGTTCGGGCTCCGGGGGGGCTGGCTTCCCTCTTGCGCTTGCTGGAAGGGGAGAGCTGGGCCTTTGATCTGCAGTAAACAAAAGTCAAGGCAGTGGTGAGAGCTGAAAGGAACGGCTTCAATAATTTGGAAGTTCCTTAAAAAAGGGAAGGTTTTCAAACTTTAGGGCCAGGAAGAGAAGCCCGGATCACGTTTCCGCAGAAGAGGAGGCCCTGGAAGAGAACAGTGCTAACAGGCCACCTGCTGACCGCCTCACATAAATGGCATGAGGGTGGCTTGGAGGCCTGTGCTCTGCCTCCAGCTCTCTCACACTCCGGTGCCGGCCTGGGTCCAAGCGCCTTCTCCTCTAGGCCCTAGTTCTTCTACCTACAGAGTAACCCACAGCCTGTCCTCCACGCACTGCCCTGAGCTGAGATGGCTGGTGGGAACCCAGCAGGGCTATGGACTACGTCTGGCCAAGGGCCTGATGTTTCACGGGCCAGCATTAACAGAAAAGGGCTGGAAATGTGAGAAAAGGCACGGGGGGAAGAGGGGCATGCCTGGGTGGCTCAGTTAAGCATCTGACTTTGGCTTACATCATGATCTCACGGTTCGTGGCTTTGAGCCCCGCATCAGGCTCTGTGCTAACAGCTCAGAGCCTGAAGCCTGCTTTGGATTCTGTGTCTCCCTCTCTCTCTGCCCCTCCCCTGCTCACGCTCTGTCTCTCAAAAATGAATCAATGTCCAAAAAAAAAAAAAGGGCACCGGAATTTCAGAAGAGCATTCTGGCCAATCTCCTCGCTCCTGTCTGCTGTGACGACGATCTGATGGAAGCCTATGAATTGTGTCACTATCCTGTTTCTGTACTATATGTATATCCCTCTTGAATCTGATGCTTTCAGGATAAAGTCATCCTGAGAATTCACAAAGTCCTTTGCCATGAGCCCTTGACTTCTGCACCGCCCTAGACTACCGTCCCAGCAAAGTCCTGCTGTTCCCACACACGACCTTCCTTTACGTTTTCGTGCTTTGACATGTGAGTTCTTGGAGAATCACCCACACCTCCCATCTAGCAAACGTCCTTGTTTCTAGGCCCCAGTTCAAAAGCAACTCCTTCTGGGAAGCCTTCCTCATCACAGAGCGAGCTGCTCTCGGGAAACCCCCATGGCACCTTGTGTCTCTGCCAGAGCACTTACTGTTGTCACTGATCTGCCAGTCTTTCCAACTAGAATACAGAGTCATTGTCATAAAACAACATGCGAACAGACTTCAATAGAAAAGGCCAATGGCACTGCTTCTATTAAATTTCGTTCATGAAAATTCTGTTTCAGTGATAGGGGCAGAATGTGAGCATTGGTTACACTGCAAAATACAGTTTTGGTGTGGGTGGGGCCAAGAAAACCTTGAAAATCCTGGCCACATGTCCACATCTGTTAGGCTGTTTCTCTGGGGCGGCTGCTGGTTCGGCACCTGGTACACAGGCAGGTGTCCGCACCTGTCCACATATGTCTGTGTTTTACGCGGGAAGGAGACAACCTCGAAAACTAAGTCTGCAGGAGGTGGACCAATGGGGCTGCACCGATAGAAGAACGTGTTTGGTTTATCGTTCTTCCGACGGCACAGGGAATGAACTCAAACGGAGCCAACAGCTGTTGTCTAGGACACGGCCTCGGCAGACATGCGTGGGCTGAGCAAGGCTGCACAGCAGCATTTGCTAACATCCCGCCTCACGCTGGGTCGGGAAAGCCATCAGCCACTAAGCGAGCACCTATTTGCGGAGCAGCTGGTGTGCGCGGGCACTGTGCCCGATGCCGTGTGGCAGGGAACAGCAGCTCTGGGTCAGAGTGCGTCTTCCTGGCCGGGTGAGCTCGGGGAGCCACCCAGGACGTGGTCTGTGACCAGTGGCACTGGATCACCCGGGGGCTGTTAGGAATGCAGACTCTCGGGCCCCACCCCAGACCTGCAGAACCACAATCTTCATCTTAGCGAGTCTCCATGATTGGTCTGTGGTTCCATTTCGAGAAATATGGACCAGACTTTCTGAGACTCATCCCCTCCCTGATCAAATAAGGAACTATTACATCCCACATCATGAGGATTAAATGGGAGAATCCATGTGGAAGGTGCCTGGCCCTTCCCAGGAGATGGGATACCAGCATATACACACACTGCCCATATGCTATGAAGATCAAGCTGTCATGAGAGAAGTCACAACAGCTCTTGTACAGCGTGAGGACTCTCTTTCGGTGCTATGATGTACGGAAAGACACACCCCATGTCACAAGGAAGAAACTTAAGGTCCAGAGGGGGACACACCGCCATTCTCTGCACAGCAGGCCAGAGGCGGGGCAGGAAGTACAGGGCGGGAGGCGGGTCAGGAGGGACAGGGTGGGAGGCGGGGCAGGGGGGGACAGGGCGGGAGGCGGGGCAGGGGGGACAGGGCGGGAGGCGGGGCAGGGGGGGACAGGGCGGGAGGCGGGGCAGGAGGGACAGGGCCGGAGGCGGGGCAGGAGGGACAGGGCCAGAGGTGTGGCAGAAAAGACAGAGAAGACACCAAAGCAGCGGCTTCCTGGGGCCTGGTGGCAAGGATGCTCGAGGCCCAGCACAAGCCAAGGTCAAAAAGGAGGCCTCGGCCCAGCCCGTGGGAAGCGGCAGGATGAATGGGGCTGTGGACGGTGGGGGTGGAGCCAGAAGTGGTTGTTTTGCTCTGTTACCCCATCGCCTCGCCAATGCTCCGGCTAAAGCAGAAATGGTCCTGGGCTGGGACGGCCCGACTGTGCTGTGCTGGTTTAGCCAAGCACTCAGACCTGCGGCCACTTGGGAAGAAACACGCCTCACCCTCGGCCCTGGTGGACGGGAGCTGGCAGGGAATGCTCCCAAGGGTCAAGGGCAAGGCTGTGTAGGAGGGCCTTGAAGCCAGGGCTGACATTCCTTCCGTAGCCACTCTAATTCCTTTTGGAGGAGGTTTCCATTTGGGAAACCAATGATCCCAAAAGACAGATCTTAAAGGAAGGTGGGAAGAAAACATTACTGTATCAAAAACAGGCTCAGGTGATTAAAAATGACTTGGAGTGTAAGCAGGGACTTACCTTCCTAATGGGGGAGATTTACTAACTTTCTCGCTGGCAGATAACTTCTCTTTTGCTAATTTTTGGCGATTTCTAGAAGAAACTGTCTCTGGGCTGCCATGTTTGGATGCTGCAGCTGCCGAAGGCTTGCTAGGATGCTTTCTGAAACAGATTACAGAAACACTGGGCAGTGGTACCCTCAACACTCCAGTCCCGGGGCCTGTCCCAGAAGGATGAGGCTCCTCGTGGGCGAGTCAGAGAATGGGGACTAAAAGCGGAAATTGGTTGGTTTTCTGGAACGATGGTAAAAAGTGGATCTGATGTCCTGTGGGAGATTTTTTCATGACTTAGAGGAAGAGGCATCTGTGATAATAAAAAATACACTGGCCGAGAAGACAGCAATCCCCACAGTGCTCACCGCGGGAGACTGAGGGTCCAGAGTCACAGAAGTACAAGTCACGAGCTAACTGATGCGGCCCTTTGACTGGCCGAGTCACAGTCTGCACGAGTAAAGGGGATAGAAGAGCAGGCTCGCCAGGAAACTTGGAGAGAAAGCGCGTATGAGCCGGTGCGCAGCTCCAGCGGAGGACGGAGCCCTGGGTGCACGCTGGCTGCAGCGCGTCCCTGCGAGGGGAGATGGGGCGATCCTCTTTCCGGGTGCCTCAGCCCACACTTTGTACATAACACTTGCACAGAGCAAGTGCTCCAGAGGATAACACATAATTCCGGAGAGCACACGGATGACGAGGGGGCTCAACGTAAGAGAAGACCTGGAAGTTGTCCACAAATATTTAGGGAAACGCTGGAGAGAAGCCCCCAGAGCAGAACCAGAACTAGAGCAGACGCCTCTGGGGGGCCAGCTCCTACTGCGCACAAGGAAGAGAATGCCAAGGAGGAGGCAGTGTCACTGCCACCGAGGAGCCTGTGAGCACAAAGACCTTCCCAGAGCGGCCGCAGGTGCAGCGAGGGAGGTGCTGACGGGTTAGCAGCACTAACCCATGGAGACCCCAGCCAACCCCAAGAGTCTGGAATTAAAAAGAGCCAGAGCCCTGGAGCCAATCAACTACTGCCAAGGAACCTAAATTAAGAGAAGAGAATCCGTTTGTAAGTCAGAAGTCCTTAAGGCACACTAAGGAAGAGCACTGACAGTCCAGGTGATTACAGACTCAGAACTCAAGGAAGACTTGTCTTCAGAGAATGAATTCTAAAAACCTGACTGTTACCTGTAGACACTCACTCAGAGACCGCCAGAAGGTCTACCAACTTCCTGTGAAGCGGGCCCTACCGTCCTGGAGGACAGTGGTGGCACTGGTGTGGTCTGAGCCCTGTTCAGGGGAACTGCGCTCCAGCGCCCCACCCTCTCCCATGCACAGGACACTGGACTCTGTCTCTTCTATTTAACTGAGCTGCTCCACCTAAAATACAAGCATGAGACCACCACCTTATCTTTAGCCATGCAAGCTCCTAACGTCTTGTGGCTCTAAAATCTGAATCTTTGAGAAGCCAAACTGTCGTGCAAATGGCTAATGATGAGTTAAGTACGGAGCAACTAGAAATAGGGTGATTTTGGAGCACCTGGGTGGTTCAGGTGGTTGAGCATCCAACTCTTGATTTTGGCTCAGGTCATGATCTCATGGTTCGTGGGTTCGAGCCCTGTGTTGGGCTGCACACTGGTTTTTTCTCTCTCTCTCTCTCTGCCCCTTCCCTGCTTGCTCTCTATCTCTCTCTCTCAAAAATAAACATTAAAAAAAAAGGAAAAGAAATAGGTTGATTTTAAGTCTTCATATAAACACAAGCCACCATTACTGCTACACTACGGTGACAGGTGTAATAAAGTGATGCTCTTGAAATAAATGTTCCTCAACTTTTTGATTAATCTTGGGTAATGAAATGACAGAAGATGATACCACAATTAACAGCTTGTAAATCACCTTAAACATGGAAAACACTCTTGCTTTATAAGTTAATAAGCTATAAAGTGATGCAACAGGTCTCAAATGTGCTGTGGGTGACAGAGCACTGACTGGTATTACCAGGTACGGGTGGGGGTATAACCGGCAAATAATGCCTGCTGAGACAAAGTTCAACAGGTTTCCTTCCTCTAGGACCGTGCCGAGCCCCCGATATTCTAATGCACACTGGGACTTCTGAAGGACAAAGAATTCACTGGCATTCCCAAAACTCATTTGACCATGGCACTCTTTTTTCCAGAGGCTTCTGGCTAACCTAGGGCTTGGGCGAATGAACTCTGGGATACGTGAAGTAAATCATGTTAGGAAAAACGGTCGCTTACAGGCAATGTCACATGATCGGCCTACTCCACGACACTGGCTGCACACGCCTCACCACGGTGATGGTGCCTGCCTTCTCTCTCGCAGGAGCGGAGCCAGCAGCTATGTGCGGGAGTTGTTGTGTGCCCCTGCCCTTCCCATGGGCCCAGCGCAGTATCTGCGACACCTCCTGATGCTCAGTAGGTATCTGTACAGGAGCAGACCGGGTCCCACTGCACAGACCTTAGACCCTGACAAAGACTCTGACGTGAAGGGGAAGCGGTTTCTCCGAGAGGAGCTGTAGTGTCCGAGGGCTGAGAGCGTGCACTCTCTGCTCGAGATGAAATGAAGGACACAGCTTACACTGCGGCACGAGGGAGTCGATGAAAAGAGAATCCCATGAACCCCAAAGCTGCTTTCCGGTGGAGAAGCGGGTGAAGGCTCTGGAAGCCCTGCTGCCCCCGTTACCTCTGCGCCTCTGATCTGGTGGCGGACCTCGTGGTGGCTCCCGAGGGCTCACCCTCTTCCTCCTCGTCCTCGTCCTCCTCAGACTCCTGGTCTCTCTTGTCCTCGGGGGCGTCAGACACTGACTTCTGGCGTTTCCTTTCTGGCTCTGAAGACTCTGCTCAGACAGAAGGGTAACACCTGGACTCTACAATTCCCCAAGACGCTTCCACAGGAGAGTCGTGGCATTTGGAGTGTAGGATCTTAGGGACTTGGAGGCAGAAGAAGTGGTTTTCCATTTCCTTTTGTTTCAGCACTTGCAACTCACAACTGTTTAACTTAACCTCAAACACATTTGGGATAGTTTACTTAGGCAGTTCACAGCCAGCATGCACGAAAAATTCCCATGTACTCAGACAAGCATCTGGGATGTACCATTTCTGACATGGGATTAGAGCCATTTCACACATATTTATGTAATATTAATACTAGCTGTACCCCACTGGATTTTCCCTCCTCCAGAGAAAAACTCTTAAAAAGGTGCTTGTGAAATGGTAAGACTCCGCAATTAAGAACGTGCCGGAAACATACCAGCATCATCTGACAGAGTGAGAGAGCGCTTGGGCTTTCTTCCTCTCCGACGCACACTCGCTACTGCTTTTTCCTCACCATCGTCCTAGAAGCAATGGCGTTAAAGTTGAAAGGGTGGTTAATTGAACATTTACTGAATTTATTCCTAAAGTATGTACTTTGACGAGAAAATTAACACTTACATTGCTTATACTTTTTTCTTGTGGGGCAGTGGTTTCCTTATTGGACTCATCTTTAAGAAAAGAAAAATCTGTGTGTTAACACTTTATTAGTGGAAAATCAGGTTCCAACAGTCTGGCTTGCTGTCTCTGAATGTACCCGTGCTGATTAATGCCCTGTTACACAAGTTATCGTTATCTCGTATCGGGCAAGCGGAGTTTGAGTCAGAATAGCCAGCAGAAAGCACATCTGAATGTAAGTCAAGACCTCCAAGTCTGTGCTTCAGACCCGTCAGAAATCGCCTGTGCAATCTGGGGACTTATTTAAATTCCTCAAGCCTCAGGTTTTCATCTGTAAGATAAGGACCTGACTTAGCACACCCTTTCAGCCCAAACGCTCTGAACCCAGAAAAGGAGGAAAGGGACATCTGGGGAGCCCTCGAGACACGCCAGGAGCCGCACGTCACGAAGACTGACCTCACAGAAATCTCAGTGTAGCTCCCTCTCTGATATAATCCCCATTTTACAGTTACGAAAAAGGAGGCCAGGCAACCCGATTTCAGTATTTGTTTGGAGTCACGTAACAAGGGGCAGCTCGCTGGAATGCGCTGACTGTAAGCAGTTATATCGGAGCAATCGGTAAGGCACTATGAGAAGCTACGTTAGGTTCTGCACGCCTGTTTTTCACATACACGCTTCCTGTGGATGTTCGTTTTCTGACAGTGTATCTGGAGAGAAGGATGAAGTTCAGTTTAAGGCTATGTTTGAAGTCATTAAAATTATGGCGGTGCTCACTAGACACTCGGTGAGGACTGTGTGGTCACCCTTCCCTGCATGCTCTCTGACGCAGACAGAAGACTCACGTCAAGAAGGCTGGCAGGAAAGAAGCCTGCCTTCACTGGTCATTGTTACCCAGACTCAGAAAACTGCTGCCAGACCACTGATCATACAGCTCAAATTAGAGTCTTTAGAGGGCATTCAAGTTATAAAGGTTTCTTGTATGGATTCAAAATATTATAAAATTATGAATAAAAACTGGTTAAAAACCTAACATAAGCAGAAGTTCCCTTGTAAAAAAAATAATAATAATCAGCCAAGCTTAATTTTCCAAGAGACGAGAGAAACTGAAATTCGATCACGAGATCACACGCAGTTATTAAATGTGGAGATGTTTCTAAATCACATACGTAACTGCTTAACCTTGCTGAGAAGAGGTACTTTCCTGATCTAACCAGCTATTACCTCGATCCCAAGTAGCGGTTACACTCATCTTTCTGCCTATGCCAGTCCTCTAAAACCCACCAACAGGTCTTGCTGCTTTTAAGTACAAAACCTTAAACCATGAAATTAATATACACACATTGGAAAAATTCTGGAACATGCAGGTAACGGAAAGAACACGGAATGTTCTCATTATCCCACCACCCCGAGCCAATCATTGTCAACATCCTGGGCTATTTTTCTCTTTGGAATGAGGCCAAAAATAATGGAAACAATTTTATCTCTTACACTCTGGCTCTATAAGCTGCACAGGCTTCAAAACTCTGTGAAAACAACAGAATCTTGAGCAAATTCCCATCTTCCTGGTACGAGTGCCTGGTCCTCAGCCTGATCCATATTCAGTAAATTATGGTTCGGACACGCAGTGCCACCCCTAGGTTACTTTTTGTTGCCTTCACCCTCCTTTCTGGAGGCTTCCTAAAGAAGCTTAAGAAGGGTTCACATCACAAGAAAGGCCAAGAGCAAGGGTCTCCCACGGCAACAAGGACAACTGTTGAAACCCACCTGACAAACAACGGAACTCTAAAACCTCCCCCATGGGCGGCCGCCTCTGCCCCTTCCCTAGACCATGCACAGAGCAACACTCGAGGCATACCTGCTTGTGTTAATTTTGGTTTGCTGCCAGGTGGAGACTGTTCGACCTAAATTTAAACAAAGAAGAAACTGAAGTCAGGTAGTCATCACCACGAGGAAAGTCCGTAATTACGTAAGGGGGGGTGAGGCTTGATACCAGGCAGGCAGAGTGCGTGGAGCCTATATCCTGCCGTTGGTTAGGTCTGCCAAGAGAACACGGATGCCATGCTTCTGAACACATGGTCTCGCGACAGGAGGCCTAGGGCTGCCACGAGCCTCGTCCCCAGCTGCTCTGCTGCTACGCTGGGAGAGGAGCACTGGAGGGGACGTGGCATGGCCCACTGGTAATACTCCCCAACTCTGCAAACCATCTTATATGTTGGTAAATGCATTCACACAAGGCTCTTTGGGTCTGCTGTCTTCTGATAATTCTACTGAGGGGAGTACTGCAAGTACTGCTCCGGTTCTTTACAGCCAAAGAAATGGGAGTCTCTGGGGGTCACATGACGAGCCCAGTGCACAGTTCTGGCAGGCACTGGCGGACCTGAAACTCGAGTCCCATTTGCTTTTGTCAGGACACTGGACATATGCTTGTCCTTCTAACAATGCTATCATTGAAACGCATGCAATGAAGTCTTCACACAACGATTTTGTTAACTATTCACGTCAGGGTCTAAGATAAAGAAAAGATTAAGTGTCGCTGCAGATTTTCCTGCCTTGAAATCAGTGTACATTTTATCACAAAAGGACTCCAAAGAGAGTGCAACAGGTGAGACACAGTGGAGGTTTCCATAAAGAAGCTATTATCCAAAAAATCATATAAAACAGCTATTTTCTGTATTTTAATCACGGAGACGGAAGGTAAATCCCTACGTAACTCTTACATAACCAAACTCCCATGTGAGGACGGGGTCAGACTGAAGAACAGCACGTTCAGGTAAAGATATGGGTAACTGAGATGTTATTTAAATGCTTGTTCGGCATTTTATTTCAGGAATTCTTTTAATGCTTTCTGAATGTTTAAAAAAATAGAGTGGTTCAAAACACGAATCCTGCAGTGTACACCATCCAGGCCCAGAGCGAGCGCTCCCAGATTTCCCAGGCGCTGCAGTTACTCACAGGGACAACGCCAGGGTCCGTTCTGCAATCTTCTTCTAAAAAATAAAAAATAAAAATCTCACTTAGAAAATCAGATTGAAAATGTCTCTCTTTTTTTTTTTTAAAGTAAGCCCTAGGCCCGACGTGGGCCTCAAACTCATAACCCCGAGATGGAGAATTGCATGCTCTAATGACTGAGCCAACCAGGCCCCCCTGAAGACACACGAAATAAATACCTACTTGTTTTTAACGGTGTTTCTACGGGGTATTTACGGGGTCTTCCTCTTTTCCTTTTAATAACTACTGGCTGATCTTCCTAAGGGGGAAAGGAAACAAAAAAAGAGCAATAAAATATTCTTGTTGCTGTCTCCAAATGAGACTTAGAGTTCTCTCCTAAGAGGTCTCAGATCCCAGCTCTGTCACTTAAAAAAAGTACCTGGCCCTGGGCTCCATTCCAGGTCGTGCATTCCGTCACCTTATAAACACGGAACTGTACTACTAATCCACAGTCATGAGGATTAGGTGATGAGCTAAGGGAAGTGAGTGCTTAGTGTCAGGTTTTTTTTTTTTTTTATGTGCATTTAAATATAGATTCAGTCCTAGTCTCTTGTGACCAAATGTTATCCCTTATAAAAAAATAAAGGAGGTCACTGATCTTCTCATACACAAGTGTGAGAAAACAAAACAACTATTCAGAACTTGTATCAAGTCAGCCAAACGTGGGTCACGGTCATCTGATGTGGCCAGTGTATATATAGGTTGTTTCCCTTGATTCATGGGCTTGTCTCAAGGCCAACAGGATTCTGTACCCACCCTGGGCTCAGCATATCCCCCAGGGTGGGAGGGGTGGTTGCAGGTGGAGGTCGGCTTGCCCTCCCAAAAGTGGGCCTTCTGTGCACCCGGCTGTGCCGTCCCCGTTTCGTCCTGTTCAGACTCCGGGACTCGGCAGCCCTACTCTCTCACCTAAACACTGAGGTACAGCTCTGGGCTGATCCTATGTGGTTCTGACAGAAATAGGTCTCTTGCAAATGTTTGGATGAAATGAAGTGAAAATGAAGCGAACAAGATTAACCACAACGACACTGATAATACGATGCATGGCATGAGACAGTGGCCCACTGCACTAAAAAAAAACGAATGATTTCAAAAGCACTTGACAAAAATTTTTGGTAATCGCCTTTAGTGCGTTTTATTTCTCAGTAGTACTCGCATATCTGAACAAGAAGATATGAAGGACACTCCTTACCTCCTGAGATTTCACCGTGTCATCGTCATTCTGCTCTGTCTTTTCGCCAGCAGCCTCCCCACTGCTGTACTCATCTGCAGAGAGAGCACAGCTCAGTTCACTGCTGGGGGCCGCAGGCAGCCGCATCACCACCATATCTGTCCAAGTGGCCTGTGCGTGCGGTCCGGTCACCTAGGCACACACACGCCATCCTCAGGCCTACCCCACCCAAGTGAATACGCTGGAGTCTGGCTAACTGACAGGCATACTTGGGGTAGAGTTAAGATCCAAATTCAAAACGATTGCCAAGCCCTGTGTCTATGAAGTGCGAGTGCACTGTATTCTCCAGGAAGGACAGATGAGTCAGCCGCAGCTTTGGCCAGCGAGGCCTGGGGACAAGGACGCTGACACTCGGAAGGATTAGTCTCGTCTCACGACAATTTATCTAAGTCCGTGTATTACTCACCTTTTTCATCCAGGGCCCGGGACGCAGTGCTGTTTGTCTGAGAACTCATTTTAGATAATTCTTCCAGATCTCCTGCGTTCTCCTCCTGTGGAGAAGTTGAACAAGACAACCTGCCTCCTCTGGTCCTTCCCAAAGTGTTCCTTTCTTTTTCAAAAACTATTTCCTAGGAGTTTTTTTAGACGTTTGTTGCAGAATTTTTAAAAAGTAACTGTTTTGGGGGCCAGTGAGGCTATACAAAAAGATACAAATTCTGAAGGCAGAACCTCTGAGATAAAGCTCCACTCTACAACAACGAGGCCATTCTTTTCTCCCTGAAACAGAAATCACACTCTTCCTCCCTCATCCTGGATTTTGTCTTTTTGAGAGAAACTCCGAAGATGAACTGATAGGACTTTGGAACAGATTTCCTTTCTTTGTTGGGAGGTGGAGAAGGGGAAAGTGCCTAAGAGAACTTGGGGGGACCCAGCTGGGCTGATTCAGAGCAAGGACCTCACAACACAGGAGTCATTCACCCTTAGGGGCAAAGTAGTTTTAAGCAAAAAACATCGAAATGTTATACTGTAATACTAATATAGTATGTAAACAAAAACACATAAATTAAAACATAAAATTAGAACTCTGTCTTATAACACTGAAAATATCATCTGTATATGATTTTTTAGTGAAAATGGCTGGTATATTTGACTGAAATTTAACATTAAAAAACTTCCATGAAATTGAAGGGAAAATAAAAAGATACCCCTTTCAATCTGTGTCTCTCCAAATCTAGGTGAATTGTCTCAGGATTCTTGTTCTGGACAGGGCAGGGGGAGGGATGGGGTTAAAATCCCCTTTCTTTCCTTCACCATGACCAATTGAAATTCATGACGTTATACAACTCCCTCTTTGGTTGTTAAAATTCGGCCACCACTTTTTATTTAGTTCATCGGTCACTGGCAGAAAAGAGAGACTCTGAACTGGTTTTACTAAGCTAGAATTCAATACTTCTGGAACAAAGTGGAAAAAATAACTTAGGGTAAAAGAGAAGAGGGAGATGGAACTAGTTTGGAAGAGACAATGAACAGTACTGAGTCTCAGAAATGGAAGCGTGCCCAAGGTGAGGTGTCGGCCAGGAAATGCGGAAACGGGGGCCTAGAGAGCAGGGACACAAATACAAAGTTGTGAGCCGCCTCCCCGAGCCAGAAGGTGAGAATACGACTATGCGAACAAAGGCAGTGGGTGAGGCCAATCCTTGGACTACTTCTATTTAAAGGGCAGGAAGTAAAGTAGAAGGCAGAATATTAAATTTTTTAAATAACACGTATCACTGTATTTCAATGTTTTGGTGTAAGCACATCTTAAGCACATCTGTAGCATATGACACTTTGGAAGAAAACACCTAGAAACCTTAAGTCAGTGAATATGACTGAACAGAAATCTAAGCAATGGTTATATATAAACGGTGATATTAATACTCTTACAGCTTAAAATGAAAAGGTACAATACTTGTTTTTCTGCAGGATCCTAAAAAACATACCTTTTATGAAAAAGTGACTATTAGAAACATAAAGTAAAAAGGATACGAGAATGACAGAGTATCGTAAGTATTCACAGTGATGCAATTAGGTTACCCCCAAAAGTTAAAATTAATATGTAGAAAAAATACCTTTGTATCTTGTGGCTCAGTTTCAGAACACTGCCTGTGTGCTGTTTCTATTCTGGAATCTAGGACATCTGGATTTTCATCTATAAATCAGTTTGGACAGAATCACAAAGGAAAAAAAGCTAAATGAAAAATGAAATGCATGGTTCTATTTTTAAGACAGTTTAAGACTTATATTTTAGTCTTGTGATATAGTGAAGCCAAAAGTAATTCTAAATGTATTTATGTCATGTGACTTGAGCACTCAACACTGATGGTGGCCCTGGCAAAACCAAAAAAGTAAAATATAAAAAACAAAGAAAAAAATCCAAAAATGCTCAGATAACATCAATAAAGCAGTAGGTTCCATGGGAAGGGTTTAGGGCATATCAGAGGTACTTTTAACATCCCGAATGAGGTACCACGTAGGAGGTATAGCTTAGGGATTAAGACCATTGACTTGGAAATCAGATTTACTAGGAGGGAATAAAGTTATAATCTCACCAAACCTTAATTTCTTCATTTACGAAATGGTGTTAATGTCTAACTCACACAGTTATTATAAACGTCTAACTCACACAGTTATTATGAACATGCATAAAATAACATGAATGGGCCTACACTAGGAATTCAAGAATTGAAAAATAATTACATGCTCCTAGCCAAAAAAGAAAAGCTTTACCATTCTTTCTCGCATATCATTTAATAAGTATTTAGTGCATTTCTGTTTTGTGTCAAGTGTCAAAGTCTCTGCACCATCCAATATGATAGCCATTAGCTACCTGTGGCTGTTGAAATTAAAATTAAAATTGAATGAAATGATGAATCCAGTCTTCCATTCACAATGATGGCATTTAATTGCTTAATAGCCACACATGGCTAGTGGCTACTATACTAGACAAAACAAATAGAGAACATTTCCACCACTGAGACAAGTTCTATTGTATGACACTGTTATAGACCATGGGAAAGTCAACAGTACAAAACACAGAAGGGCTTCATTTAAGCTCCACTAACACACTTCACTAGCTCTGTGGGGCATCTGTTTATGATATAAAATAAGGAACTTGGAGGCCCCTGGCAGGGTCCAGGCACAGGTTATAGAGGGACCCTGGGTTTCTGTGAGTCTCAGCGGTTGGGTCTTCTGCAGATAAGAATGTAGTTTCTAGGGGCGCCTGGAGGCTCAGTCAGTTGAGCGTCTGACTTCAGCTCAGGTCATGATCTCACTCATGGGTTCGGGCCCCGCGTCGGGCTCTGTGCTGACCGCTCAGAGCCTGGAGCCTGCTTCAGATTCTGTGTTTCCCTCTCTCTCTGTCCTTCCCCTGCTCATGCTCTCTCTCTCTCTCTCTCAAAATAAATAAACGTCAAAAAAAAGAAAGAAAGAAAGAAAGAAAGAAAGAATATAGTTTCTAGATCAAGTCCAGAAAAACCCTGGAGGCGCCAAGCCAGTCTGGATACAAACTGGACTCAAGAGTTGTAAAGTGAGTAATTATTACCCTCAAACATTTTCTAGGATGTTTGCCTAGTATTTTGGATGTAAAAATAATATGATCTTCAAAGATGTATTAAAGAGGAACACATAAATTCTAAATACCCAGTTCATCTTCTGAAGAGGGGTAATGCTTCTTTCTTTTTCTTTTAGGCATCTGCCTTTCTTCCTCTTCAACCTGGAATTGAGAATGACTATATTAAAGGCAATATACTTTGGAATCAAATCTACTGAATTGACCGCACATTATATTAGCTTCTAGCCTTTGAAATAAATTTTCATACATTTGTTTTTAAATCTAGAATAGCATTTTTGGCATCTAGATTTGGATGAGACTTATTTTGTGAGCCCGAGTCTTTTTTTTTTTTTTTTTGATTTGAATGTAAATCCATACAAAACATCTGAATTTGTTTCTGGTTAAATACTGTATTCCAACGATTCTAAAATACGTTTTTCAAGAAGTATTTCTCCGTTTCTCATCTCTGAAGTCCAGCTACGTCTGACAATCAATGGCATGCCATAGATTAATTGGCAGCGTTCTTCTCCTCTATCAGTGTCCCAGCAAAGAGCCAAGGAAAGGCAGGGTACGAAGTAACACTTAACCTTCCTGACTGTTCGACATGGACACATCCCAATAATTACACAACAAGAAAGCATAAACACATAAAAGAGATACGGAGATTCATTTAATTTTTATTACATACAAAGAAGTAAAGCCTTTCTCTGTGCACCAGCGAAAACACTAAGTACAAACCATGAAATACTTGAGGTTCTTAAGAAAACTCACCTTCTAAAGGACCTGCTTCAACACTGTGATCTCCTAAGGCTTCTGTGCTGTCTTTTCCGCCATTGGATAGCTCTGATCAACAAACACAAAAAAGAAAAAAAAGGTTAAATTATTCATTCCGATACTTATTTCTAGGGGTATGCATGGCAGGGGGAAGGACACTTTATAAATCCTTGTGACAGGGTCCTACGGCAACTATGTCAGGTCAGCTCTGTGATTTCCATTTGTAGAGTGTGAGTAAATGGGTTTGGGGAAGGATGAGGGTCCCTGGACTCTACACAGAGTCGAGCCGAGTCTGCTCCAGCTCATGGAGCAACATATCGTGACGATGCATCCACGGGAAACAAGTCCTCGCCTCATAGGCCTCCGATTAGCGAGCGCTCGCGAGTCTGATAATCCCAAATACGGAGAAGATGCGGAGCTGTAGCTGGCACTGCACCTGGGGACAGCGTGGCACAGTCTGTGCGGCGGAGCAGGCGCCCAGCCGCTCGGCAACTGCACACCTAAGTCACAGCCACACGACTATGCGTCGGGACACAGGTATAAGATCATGCACGGCAGCACTCTTCGTAATTGGGAAAAGTTGTAAAACCCCAAATGTCCACCAACAAAAACGAAACAGAATGCAGGTGGTCTAGTCACACAGTGGAATCCTAAACGGCACCTGAAATCAAGTAACTGGAGTTACACACGTCAACGTGACAAAATTTCAGAACGTAATGCCGAATGAACGCTCTCCAAATGAGGCGGGGTCAGTTTCTCCATGGATGCATCTTCAGGCTACGTATTTTCTGTGGAAATATATATGTACAGCGACTGTAGAAGAGTGGTTCCCTCTGGAGTGGGGTGATGGAGAGAGATTGGGATCAGGGAGACAGACAATGTAATTTCGATTCTATCTATAACATTTTTTTTTTAAAGCCGATAGAGCAAATATACCGAATTTTAAGATATGACAAAACTAGGTGATGACTTTTGAGTATGTAGAATTACAGCTGCTTGACTTCGGTCTGAAACGTGGTATATAACAAATGATAAAAATACCTCTCTCTCCCTTCTTGCAGTAGGGTATCCACAGAAGAAATCAACTAAATTCTATGTTCTGTTTGAGAGGAGACTTATCCCTCCGGAATCAGCAGCCTCCACAGGTTCCGTGGAGTGAGGCCTGACTCCTGGGAGAAGAGCCGCGTGCACGGGACATCCCTGATCTACCAAACTGGGACTGCCTATCCGAAGTGAACACAGGTACTTAACACAAGTACTCACAACTTCTCCTACAGAACCAACCACGGGGAACTACGCGTTTTGTATTCCTGCTGGAGTAAGTCCACTGTAAGATTACTGGCGAAGTTCTAGCAGCTATTTACGGCAAGCACCCCTCACTCATCAGCTAGAGGACCCTGAACAAGCACTGGACTTCTCCATGCCTCAGTTTCCTCAGCTACTGAAGTGCTGCTGCTAACACCGACCAAGTGATATGACTTAAGTAAGAGCGAATTTGTGACATAATTCGCACAGGGACTGACAGAAGGCCCTCGACAAATGGTAACTCCAATTAACATTAACATCAATAGTATGAAATTCATTAACTTACCTTCTTTGTTCTGAGATTTGCAATGAATTTCTTCATTTGTTCTAGAGCCTGAATTTTTGACCTAAACATACCATAGAAAAGGTTATTTACAGATAATCTCACCAAAGCCTTAAAGTCAGAAAAAACAAATGAGAAAGATAACAGACATAACGTGGTCATTTGTGGGAATGATGAAATGCACTCTATAGAATACATGTTCAAATTTCATCCAGAAAGAAAAACAACCTTAAAGATAAATTTCACCCAGAGGCATCAGAGCACAGAGTGCTCTTGAAGAAGTTTTGGTTTAACAAATTATCATCCCACTGTATTTACTCTCCTTGTCTTTAAAATGGTTACGGTAAAAGTGTAAGAAGAAAAAATTTCTGAATTCTATAAATTCTCTTCCCATACAAGGGTCCCTCATGGTTTTTTCCCCCTCTTTGTTTATTTATTTTTTAAAAATATTTTTAAATTTACTTTTGAGAGAGAGAGAGACAGAGCATGAGCAGGGGAGGGGCAGAGAGAGACAGAGACAAACAATCTAAAGCAAACTCCAGGCTCTGAGCTGTCAGCACAGAGCCTGACGCAGGGCTCGAACTTGTGAACCATAAATCATGACCTGAGCCGAAGTTCGCCGCTTAACCGAATGAGCCACCCAAGCGCCCCTTCCCCTCTTTGTTTAAAAATGCTTAAGGATTCTGTCATTCTGTCATTATCTCTCTCCGGCAAATCTTGTCAATTGTGCTTTTATTTTTTTAACTGAGGGAAGTCTTAGAATATCCTGTAACATTCAAATCCTAGCTACAAAATTTCATGACTATTTGGAAAGGACAGTGAAGCTCTGACTGGGGAACAGCAGCTGCTCAGGGAAAGGCGGCGGGGTAAAGAACTCCACATTAGGAATCCTTTTGGAGGATAAACCTGAACCAAATCAAGTGGGCTTTTCTCTTCCTTCTCACTCAGCTGATTGTGCAGGAGTTTCTAGCTACAACACAAGTTGTTTCCAAGGGGTGAAGACAGCCCTCTGATATCTGCTGGTGCAGAGCTCCCCCAGGTCTTTGGGGCACCGGAAAGAATGTGTCTCTTTGCAACTTGCAAGCATTGTACAAAATGTTCTCTCCGGTGAGATATCAGGTCCCTTGTGAGTTAAGAAAGACACAAAATTTCTTTCCAGCAGGAGAGGGATTAGGACAGCCACGCCTGGGAAAGAATATGTATGTGTGGCAATTACAGTTTAGTACCTTCAGAAAAGCTTTCCCAAAACATAACATGACCGTTAGTTTTTAAACAGTTTTGTCTACAGCACCAGGATAATTTCGGCACTGTAATCCAATGATCAAACTCACTACAATTCATAAAAAATAGAAAGTTCATAGTTTTTTGAAGGATTTCATTAGTAATTACCAGGTGAGCTTCCTAGTCTGAGGTATCTAGGCCTTCTTCTGTTTCTTTAAATGTTTCAAGACACTGGTCTAAGGAGTCACTACTACACGGTACTGCCGAATTCAGAGTGACCCTTTTCTTCTGAGGAACACAACTAAATTTCACGACATCAGCAGACACAGTTGACCGCGGGCCTCGGCATCTCAGTCGGTATGATGCTCTTGAGTGGAGAGCACACTACAAACAGCCTCCTGTCTCCTAAGCAATGCATAAGACAGCCCTTCTGCCAGATGCCTCTACATACTGTTCTCAGAACACCGAACCCCACAACAAAACTCAAACCATGACAGGGACTTACATTAAGTGATTCACTCGCTGAGAAAGGCTCCCCCTGCAGTTCAGCTGTTCAAAAACAAAAAAGAGAAATAAGGAAACCGAATATGGTTTCTGAACCACAGAGAAATAAATTCATTATTTTTTAAGGTAAAGTAAAGCTATGTCACTAAGTGGCCTATGAACCATGAACTTGTGGAACTACAAAATTCCGACCAAGTGTTTTCTATAATTTGTGTCTGCCATTATACCAGAAAAACAACAGAAATTATTGTTGCCTGCATTTTTCTAATAATGTCAGTGGCCCATTAAATCACTGCAGCTATTTAACTATGTTGGTGATCTGAAGCTTAGAAGAAAGGGAGACTTTTGCTTAAGTGTTTAGCCGCAAAGTGACACTGGTTCATTTAAAAATAATGCCATCAAGTGAAAAGTTAGATTCTATCCCTTCAAACAGCAATGGTCTATTTATACTCTCTGGAAACTTGAAGTACGAGGTCTACTGTTTCTCCTCAGCAATGACAGAACACACATTTTTCTTTTAAACAACTTCCTTTTACGTAAGTAGATCTCTTATTGAATCGTACCTAAACACAGTGAAGTCATCTGGATTATACTGTGGGAAGAAAAGACTTCAGAATCCAGAGCCGTTACCTTCTTGATAATTAACAAGTGGATGTTAATTATTTGTGCTCTAACACATATAGACAAATTTTAGCTAATACTTCTAGGTTGTGGATAAATAAGTCATCGGTTTTTAACAGGTCAGCATGAATGGCTTCTCACGTCTTGGGGAGGTCCCCGAGCACTATTTGATACTCTTGAGATCACGTACTCTGGAGGCTGTCCCTTCCGATGGTGTTGCCTTGGGGGGGTCCCTGTCCTGACCACCCTGGATAGTCCGAGGTGAGGGTCCATACACCCTCCTCCCGACACGCCGTCCTTCTCCTTTGTCTTGTCCACCTAACGTGCACCTGCTGATCTTCGATATTTGGCCCCAAATTAGGGAGAGTGACACACGCTTATGGACATTTAAACCTTATGTATTCTTTGACCCTTCAATTCTCTTTCATGGAAATACTTGGGGAAAACACAGAACTACATGCATATGAAAGTTCATTGTAGCTTTATTTATAGTATTAAAAACCATAAAAACTGGAGACCACTAAAGCTCTAACAAATGGGCAAACGCGTTACAGACTACTTTCAGCTGTTAAAACAAATGAAGTCAATCTGTATACACTAACACCGAGTTAAAAAAGAAAAAAAGAAATTACAGAACACTATAAATACTAGGATTTCATTTTTGTTTAAACACAGAATTGTATATAAGGTGGGTATCATGAAATGTGGGAAACGTTACTATGCACTTCTATGTATCTTACTTTCTATAATTAAAGGCGAGAGAGAGACTGGTTCAGCCTAAACCCCGGCCTCCCCAAGGCCCTCCCAGCAGAGCTAGCCCCATCCGTATCTTTCTTACACAGAGAACCTTTCTTACTGGCAGTTACTTCTGCAAACTCCGGGAGCACAGGAACCACATTCCCCACCTCCATTTCCCTGGTACTCACAAGGAACCCCGCTTACTGATGTCTGTCTTACTAATGTTTGTCGGGGGAGTAATTTAAAGAGCCAAGGTCATCATAGCAAATACAATAGCTGCCTTCCTAGCCCCTTCTCCAAGCACTCAGACTGTGGTCTGGGATACTATGTGTTTCCAGAAACACCAACTCTACTCTTACCCCACCCAGGAACGGAGCACTTGATACATTTTGAGTCAACCAGCAAATCACATTCACCTGGTCATAGTAATTGGTTTAGGGTGGACAAAGGGACCTAAGCTGAAATCAGAGTAAGTCTCAGGATCTCGGCCAGAAATGACAGGACAAAGATATTTCTCTAGAGGCTCACAAATGAGAAAGCAATTACCTCTGTTGGGGGCTGAGGGAAAGCTACGAAATTGGGTCTTTGCAAGATGGGTCTTTGGGGAACCGCATCATGCTCTGAAATCGTGCTCTGCCTGAACTTTGCAGTTTTGTGAATACTATGGACTGGATGTTTGACTCCCCCCCAGATTCATATATTGAAACCCTAGTCCCCAAGGTGATAGTATTTGGAGGTGGGGCCTTTGGGAGGTTTACATATCCTGAAGGTGGAACACTGACGGGACTGGTGTCCTTATGGAGAGCAGAGGAGGCGGAGATCTGTTCTCTGCATGCATACGTGTGAGCACACAACCAGAAAGACAGCCCTTACCAAGAACCTGACCCGCTGTACCCTGAACGGACCTCCGGCCTCCAGAACCAGGAAAAGTAAGTATTTGTTGCTTCAGCACTCAGTCTATGGAATTCTGTTCTAACAGCTGAACTGCCTCAGACAGTGAGTGAATACATTCCCTATAAACATTTGTAGGGTTTTCTGTTACTTACAACCAAAATCGCCTTGACCATTCTATGTGGCTTATGTGGACATTTCAACATTAAAAACCAACAAAAAAGAACGGACTTATTTGGTCACATACTCTCCAGTTCCTAATATCTTCTTCCCTAGTGATGTGCGGATCAGAAGAGAGGATACAATAATGATTAGAATACAAACCAGAAACAATTGTCTATTGTCACAATTCTCATTTCTATTTTCCTAACCCAGTGATTCTCAAAGTGTGGCCCAAGGACCCCTAGGGCTCCTGAGACCTTCCATCATGGGGTCCGCAAGGTCCGAACTACTGTCAACATACTACGATGTTCTTCCCTTTTTAAATTCATGACTCCACAACAGAGTTTTCTAGAGGCCATGTAATATTCCCAGGATTATCTGAAAAGGTTACTAAAATCCAACCATTTAAATGTGATGCTGGGTTTTCTTCAGACACTTCAACCAAGACAACTTTAGCAATATACTGAATAAAGAAACAGCCTCGAGTAACCAACCGCTTTCTATTAAGCCGAACTTACAGAGATTTGCAAAAATGCAAACCAACATCACTTTTCTTACTACATTTTGTCATTTTGGAAAATTTGCTAATTTTCATGAAAACAATGTTACTTATGCTTAACCTATGGTGACTTCATGATATTAACTCAGTTTTAGTGTCTTATTTGATAAATGCCAGTGGGTACAACGCACGTAACAGAAGTTCTCTGGGATCCTCAATAGTTTTTAAGAGTGTAAAGGGGTCCTAAGACCAGAGTTCGGGAGCTGCTGCCCTAATCCTTTCTGGTCCTGAGGCCCTCTCCTACAAAACCTGCCGTGGAGCCTGGAGACAGTGCACAGGGACCGGGAGGGGCCCGAGCATGCTGGCAGCAGCTCCGTGCTCGCTGGGGCCCCGCCAGGGTCCAAGGGCAAACAAGCAGAGATTTGAATGGATGCAGGGGCTGCAGACTAGCTTTGAGAAAGGAGCTGTGATAGCGTCTTCCTTGGCGGGAAGGCACATTGAGCCGCGTTCTGGGGAAAGAGCAAGAGTTTGCTCCAGAGCAACGTGCCTGCCTGCGCACTTACTTCGTAGTGAGAGATTTAAACAATTTCCTTACGTAAAACCGACAACTGACGTGAGAGAGTATACGCTAAAAATGAAATAGGAAAGAATTCTCTCCAACCTACTTTAAAAGTGAGAGGACAGTACACAGAGCCTGTCAGTGTTTTATTCTTATGAATCAGCTATTGATTTTAAGCTGCAACAGAACAAAAAACCACAGACCAGGAAAACAATAATGTGGACAACCACTAAAAGGAGCTTACCTGCTCCACTTGGCTTTCTCCCACACGGACTTTCTGGTGCTGCTAGAATTTCATGTTTTTTCTCTTCCTCTGATGGTACAAATGTCTAAAAAGTCCAAAGCACCATAAAAACTAAGTTAACTGAGGTTTTGACAACAAGAAGGCAAGACTAACCTCAAGTTAATGAAAACATCTTGCATCTTGTAACAATATAAAAGACTACCTTCAAGTCTGTGAAGAATTGAAAAATGAATACATGCCAGACTTTAAAACTAAAAATCAATTTAATCTCATATTTCATCCATTGATGGTTGTCCCGTTCCTTTAAAAGTAAACCCCACCTTAATACAACACCCAAGACCCTCCCTGATCATGTCCCCTCCCTCATCAGGCCTACGTGTCTGCACCACTGCGGGGCCTGGGATCACAACTGCCTTCTTGCTCCATGTCCAGAACATACTTCTTTGCCTGCAAGGCTCTTTTTCATTTTGCTCCCCTCTGGCAAACCTCTACTCGTAAACCACCACTCAAATGTCGTCTTTGCAAGCTCTCCTGTCTGTGCACCCATTGCTCCTGCTGGTAAGTTGAGCCCCCTCTGCACTGTGCATAGTTCCTGTGTTTACTGCTACCTTGTCTCCTACACTCGGAGGGTGCCGTGAGATCAGGCTGCAGAGGGGGCGTGGAGATTCAAGGTGTATTTTGGAAATGGAATGTGTAAGAACTGGCAGTGGATTAAAAGTAGGGTGACGCGCAGAGACTGCGGGTGACTCCTGGTGTCTGGTTTGAGTACATGGAACTGACGATGGCACCGTGTATTGAGATTATTAGCTTTCCTCGCATTGGACGTGACGATAACAAGGCGTAAGCGTCTGAAGTGCAGTGGGAACGGGAGCCGTGTGATGTTAACGGACGCACACGTCTACGTGCAGCGAGATGGTACTTACACCACTCAGTGTATCTGAACTATGAGCCATACCTCAGTTTTCAAGTTGCCTTTCAGTGCCCATCCTCCCAAAACACTCGACGGAGACTCTTCATTGCCTAAAGAGATTCAAACCGTTAAACCAATTTAAGAATCTGCTTGCAAAAAACCATGGCGAATTAAAAGGTAACAGAATGCTGTTCCCTAGCCTGCCATGACCCCGTCCTCTGCTGTTTTATCTTGGTGTCAGTAGAAAACAATAAAAGGAATATGTATGAAAAGTCTTGGATGAAAGGCAGGAGTCATTTACTAAGTTTGGGGGTGAAACTGTTCCTTGCTGTTAAGATGGCTGCCCAGAAAGAATAACAAAAGATTACTTCTGGAGACATGATATTTCCAAATATTTTTCTACAGTGTTCTGCATCAAGTTTGGCCCTAAAGGAAAATATTCTGGGCCACTGAGATATATTCTCAACAAAGAAAGTGTTTATGAACAGACTCACTTTGCCTGCTTCACCCTGACACAGTGAAGTCGAAAATCAAGTCAGGAAACCGGGAGGCAGACAAAAAGAAAATGCCCTTCTCTCTGGTGGAGACTCAGTCGTATCCCTGTTGTGATCCTTCCTTTCTCTCACCCTTGTCCCTCTGTGACTGTGGCCTCCGGTTTTTTCACCCACCCACACAGAAGCCTCCAAAGAAAATCGTTCCTTTCTCTAATAGGCTGCAGGCTTTTCCTTGCTAAAACCTTTTTTTTTTTTTTTAACGTTTATTCATTTTTGACAGAGACAGAGTGCAAGTGGAAAGGGGCAGAGAGGGAGACACAGAATCTGAAGCAGGCTCCATGCTCTGAGCTGTCAGCCCGGGGCTCAAACCCACGAACTATGAGATCATGACCTGAGCTGAAGTCGGACACTCAACTACCGAGCCACCCAGGAACCCCAAACCTCTTCTATTTTTGCTCCTTCAGGGAAACAAAGGAGGGTAGAAAGGATTAACAGACTGTAGCAATGGTTAATACATAAGAATTTGGAGAACACTCAATCTACCCAGGCAGAATGCAATGGAAAAATTTCAAGTTCCTTATTTCAACCCTTGGAACACTTCCTAATGCCCCCTATCTTACTTAGGTCCCTATACTGAACAGGGCTCAATCTATTGGCCTCAGCTTCTGGGGGCTGTATTTGAGGACATCTAGGGGCTGTTCCAGTTTAAAAGTCCAGGACACTACAATGTATACAGTCAGAGTAGAAAAGAAGTCAAAGTCCCTCACTCCCTCAAGTCCGGCCCATGATGTCCCTCTGAGTTCTCACAGCGTCTAAGCACATGCCATCAGAGTGTCACTGCCTACTTAAAATACAACACTGGTTCCGCAGCTGCTCCCCATTCTTATGACGACTTATCTTTGCATCTCCGAAGCCCAGCACAGCTGTAGCTGGCACAGAGTGTCCCAAGTTGGATGGCACAGTGAATGACTGAGCTTAAAAGTTACCCCTTTGAAAGTTACCAAGTATTTCTACCAAGGTCAACTCTCTGAAATCTGTCAGGAGAGAACGCATTTCTTTGGTCTCTCAAATTCCAAACCAGAATCTCATTTTACCTGAACAAACAACTCGGTTAAAAAATACCGTGCTCCCCTGATTACAAGTAGCCAGCTGGACCGAGGACTGAACTGACACTCATCCCAAGTCTACAGGATTAGCTGAGGGCTGAATGCTGTTTGTTTTTGCACTATTATCCCCATTTTATACAATGGAAAACTAAGACTCAGAAGTAATTTTTTTCTAAAGGGCCCTAAGTACCATGCAAGTTATTCAAACTCTCTGAACCTACTTCTTAATCTGTAAAACGAAGGTGAAAAAAATCCTCATTTCACTGGACTGTTTTAAGGTAGTGTGCATTCTGACCGACAAGAAACCTGAGGCTTAAAGGTTTAGTAACTTGCAGCAGTCACGCAGGTGACACACAGGTGGCTGGCTTCCCCTCCCCCAGCTTCCTGCCTCTGCTCTCCTAGCACATGAGAAATGGGTCTAAGGTTTTAAGTTTTTAAACCCACGTTTCCAAGCTCAATCTTCCCATAAGAGAAGTTATTTTGTGACATTCTGGAACCAAAACCACCTTTGTAAGATACTAAAATGTGCAGTTAGGGAGTCTCACCTATGTCGTGCAAATTTCCTTCAGGACGAGCAGTGACCTTGAGTTCTCCTTCCTCCTGGAATGATTTCCTCATGCCATTACCATCTCCTGTTTTCTCACTGGACCCTTGAACTGTCCGTCTGCCATTGCGGTCACTCGTCACAGTCAAGTCCTGCTCATGTTCTGGAGCCGACAGAGCCACGTCACAGGCAGCTGGAAGGACCGTCACGTGGGAAGGACCAATTTCTGATTCTTGGCCATTAACACATTTGGTGGTGGTGGTGGTTTTCTCGGGGTCTGCGGGCCCACAGTGCCCAGGAGAGGACGGCCGTGCTGCAGCATCTTGGGCAGGTGGCACACTGTTGGCTGTCTCGGCACCTGGACTCGCTACCTGCAAATGGTGATTCCCGAGGGAGGGGTCCTCGGCCATCCACCCGGCTGTCTGCTCCTGTCCACTCTGATCCTCAGGAGAGCCCGCTCCCCTCTGCTCACCCCCCCCTGCCCAATGGGTGTCATGCCCCGCCCCGGCGGCCCCCTGGCTCCCCTGTCCTCTCTGAACGGAGTCTGGCCACGTGCTCCGCTCTGCCGCACTGAGGAGGTGCGAAGAGCACTCGCTCTGTTCCATCACAGCTGGTGGCACCTTGTGGGGACTGTCCTCGGGGCCCGCGGCTCTGGCCCCTGCCGGCGGCGTGGGGTGTGGAGGGCTGTTCTCGGCCATGGGGCCAGGCATTGGGGCCTCGCCCTTGCTCTTCCTGACGTCTGACGGGTCATCTTTTCCATCGGCGACACCAGCAGTCGGCTGGCTCTCCTCGTGCCTGTCGAGGCCCGCGGGCGCCAGCACGACCTCGGCCGTGCTGGTGGAGATGATGGCCGCGTCGCTGGAGTCCTCCATCCTCACGGCGGCAGGCCGCTCGTCGTCCTGCAGGCCAGCGCCCCTCATGACCGCCTCGCAGCCTTCGGAGGTGCTTGTGGAAATCATGGTGGTGTCGCCAATCTCCTCTGCTCGCATGGCCGAGGGGTGGCCTTCCTCCCGTGGGGCGGCGCTGGACACGGGGCCCTCGCAGTCCTCCCCCGAGCTGGTGGAGATGATGGCACTGCCATCCTTCTCTTCCAGGGCAGTGGCGGGTCGTGCGCCCGCCACGGAGGCCTCGCACTCCTCCGCTATGCTGGTGGAGATGAGCGCGCACTCGTCCTTCTCCTCCTTGCTGGTCGAGGCCAGGGGGCTTTCAGCCTGTGCGGGTGCGCTGGGCATGGGCACCTCGAAGTCATCAGTGCTCGCCAAGCTGGCACCTTCTGAGCTTTCCTCCGCCGCGGCCGGCGGCAGCTGACCTTCAGCACGCGTGAGTGTGGTCGCGCTAGAAATTGGCACCTCAAACTCCTCGCCTATGCTCGTGGAGATCATGGCACACTCATCTTTGTCCTCATTTCTCCCGGCAGCCAGCTGGCTCTCATTGGACACCGCACTGGGCATGGGGGCCTCAAATTCTTCCACGTTTTGGCCGGCGCCTTCCGTATCTTCCCCAGTTGTCAGCGCGCTCGAATGACCCTCCTGTACGTCTGCGGCTGTGCTCAGCTGAGGGATGTAATCGCTTGTTGTGCTGGTGGAAATGAGCAAGCCCTTGCCCGGACTTTTGCACCCAGCTACACACGCCTGGTTGGTAACAGGGTCACTGGCTGTAGTGGCCATAAGGCCATCACATTCTTCGTTTTCCACAGAGGTGATGACGCCTTCGTCTTCTTTCCCACCGGGCGACATGTGCCCAGCTTCGCATTGTGGGGCTGCGCCCGACCCGAGTACCTCATGACTGGCCCCTACCAAGCCAGTGGAAATAGTGGTATCGTCCACTTTTTCTTTTCTGGTTTGAGGACTGTCACTCTGATCTGAAGCTGCACTGGTCATGGGAGCCTCGCAACCTTCAGGAACCGGTGCCACTTCACCCTGCCCTGAGGCTGCACTGGTCACACTGCTTTCTACGATCCCTTTGGCGCTGGAGCAGATCTCTGCATCTTTCACGCCCTTCTCCGCACTGCTCATGCTATCAACACTGCCCTCGTTGGCATTGGTGACGGTGGCTCCGGCCTCAGCTCCCATGCGCCCTGCCGCGGTACCAATCTGACTGTCGCCTTCTTCAGCACTTCCGCAAATCGACACCCCTTCGCTTTCCTCCTCTGCCCCAGTGCAAGTGGACGCGTGCCCGATTTCATTTCCCCTTCCCGTGCTGGTCACCACACCTTCACCTTCCTCATCCTCCTCTTTTGCACCGGTGCTGGTTACGATGCCTTCGTCGTCACATGGGCCAGCGGCGACCAATGGCACGTTAGTGGCTTCTTTGGCTACCGTGCTGTCCATTGCACTCTCTCCACTTTCTTCGGACTCAGAACTCAGAGCAAGGCCCTCGCTGCCCTCTTCCGAGCCTGTGCAGCTCGCCGGACCCTCTCCATCTTCTTCTGTTATCCCAGTGCTCGTGACGGCACTTTCACCTTCTGCGCCGTCATTCACAGAAGCGTCTCCTTCCTGGGGGGCACTGGTTCCTGGTGGCACGTCATTACCCACCAGGGCCACCACTGCACCTGTAACCATGCGTTCCTCCTGTCCCTCTGCCCCGGTGACAGAGCACATAACAAAGGCAGTGCTTCTTTCTGCTCCGGTGCATGTCACAGTCCCCTCGGTTTCCTTTTTGGGGTCCATTCTCATCACATTTCTCTGGAACCCATCCACCTCCTCACTGCTTAAGGAGCCCTCCCTTATTTCTGTCCCAGCACTTGTCACTGCACCATCGCTTTCAACTTCACTGATAAAGGTGACAGTTCTTTCTGCCATTTCCAAGTCACTGCGTGAAGAACCATCACACTTTTCTTCAGAGCCGGCGCTGGTGACAGCATCATCTTTTTCTTCTGTCCCCCCACTATTGACATTGTCTTCAATTGTCACTGTGTGAGCAGTCACAGGGTCTGCTGCCCTTTCTTCAGATTCAGCCATAACACACTCTCTACTCTCTCCCTCCTTGGTGCTTGTGAGGAAAATTTCACTTTCGGCAAATCCTTCTGTGACGCCTCCACCTTCTTCGGCTGCTGCAAAGACAGTGCATTCGCTGGCTTCTGCCCCAACGTGAAGAGGATTGTCTCTAGAGCAGGCACCTGCCACGAAGCCTTCGTCTGCCTCAATGCTCATGCAGGGTACAGCTACTGTGCCCTCTCCTGTTTCTGAGGAAGTGGTTGTAGCATCTCCTGCCTTTACAGTATTGGAGGGAACACCTTCATCCTTCCCTTCAGAACTAGTGGCAAAAGAAGACTTTCCTGCTCGGCCAGACCTGGCTGTCACATCCTCAGGGTTTCCACTCCTTTGCTGCAAAACTGAGGAAGCAGCGTTACGTCCACCACTGGTGTCCACCTCACTGTTTTCGGTCCTTCTTTCAACACCAACTGATGTGTTTTCTATTTCACCTGGGCCACTACTACACTTGAGCACCACGGTCTCAGCAGCTTTTTCTGTCCGCATGCCGACCCCCGGGTCGACAGTGACACCATGCTTTGTGGCGTGTTCTACCGCAGCTCTCATCTGCTTTGAACTCGGCTCTGTGCTTAAGTCACTCTCTTTCCTGGCCACGTCCACCAAGCCATCTTCTTTGCTAACATTCTCATTTTCCGTCTTCACGTCTGTTAACTTGCTACCAACAGGCAGGTTTACTTTTCCCTGCTTACAGTGCAGCACAGCAGGCTGGTAACCTTCTGGAATGTGTCTTTTGCTATCCATGCTTGCTTTTGCTGGCGTATCTACTGTGGAAACCGCCCCCGTTTCTTTGCTGTCACTTGTCCTAAGGACTTCTGATTCCCTAGCAGTCAAACTTGGGTTAGGAATACCACAGTGCTCTGTAAGTGAGGTGCTGGCTGGGCCGCCTTCTAAAACAGTCCTTTTGTCAACCAAGGGAATCACGTCTGAAGCAGGAGATTGTTTTGGAGGCATGACGGTTACCGAACTTAAGGATTGTGAAGGATCTAAATTTGGGGAATGTTCACGACCAGCATCTCCTTGAGCAACACGTTCTTCGGCGGGTCTGGTTGTATTTTTCAAATTCTTCTGTGCCCTTTCATTTTCTGATGGGGCTCGAGGAAACGGTCTAGGACTAGTTTCAGAGTCTATATTTGTTTCATGAGTTCCCTGGTGAAAGGGTTCTTTCTCCCCAGGGTTCAGTTTGGATACAGCACTTGGGATATGCACTTTCTTGGTCAAGGTGCTTTTATGGTCAGCGTGCTTTTCAGAATTACTAACAACTCCTGTTCCACGTCCTGATTTACAGGCTGGAGCTGCCGGTTTTAAATCTGCTGTGGAAGTTCTTAATTCATCCTTTAGAACTGGGACTGCGGTTTTTTGTTTCATAACATTTTCAGAGTCAGTGTCTTGCTGAGAACTAGTACTGGTGTTGTCTTGGGTTTTAGATGCTTCAGACACATTTTCAAGAGCTGGCTCAGAATCAATTTCCATTGGCTCCTGTTCAGGCATTAATGTGGTATCACCACTCTTTTTTGGTCTCTGAATGGAGGAACTATTGCTGGTGCCCAAGGTGTTTGTTGATCTTTCTTCTCCTTTGGTCATTTCTTGGGATAAGCTTCCTCTTCGGTTTTCACACAACTTTCTACTCAATTTCTTTTCTAGAACCGAACTATTCCCTCTGGCCTTCTCATGATTACTGTCGACTTCTTTACCCTCCTTGTCATCTGATTTATTTTCTTCCCTTTTTCTCACTTCCTTACTACTATGCTTTAAGCTTCTGCTTTTGTGCCCCTCTGATAACTTCCTTTCAGGTCTGGAGGTGCCTGAATCTTTTTCAGCCTTATATTTCTCCTTTGCTAATGGTAACTTGGTTCTGTGACTAGAAGGTTCTTTCTGTACACTGTGTGCTGAAGAAGCGGCACTGTCCGATACAGCTTCGACACCAGTTTCCTCAGAAGGTTTGTCTTCAGCTTTAGACTTTCGCTGTCTGTCTGGGTTGATCTCGTCTGTGTTCTTCTCCTTATCCGGTTTTGGAGTGGTCATCTGTTTTGTGACACTTTCTTGTAATTCCGTTTCAACTACTTTTAACTGTTTGCCTTGACTTTTTGGTTTCGACTTTAACAAAAGTTTCTCCTCCAGTAAGCTCTTTGTTCTTCGTTTCTCCTTGTGAACCATCTCTTCTGGTTTTGAATTACTGTCTACGTTAGTTGAGTCCATATCACACTTGTCCTCTGAATAACTTTCACTTCTTCTCTGTGATGGGATTCCGTGTTGCTTGGAACTCAGAGACTCTTTCTGAATTTTAGAATCACTTGATCTTCTTGATTTGTGTTCTGCCTTAGTTTTCTCGGCTGACACGTGTCTCTCTTTTTTGTTGTTTTCTTTACGAACATTCTCATCTGTTTTTATAATATATTCGGAAACTGGCTTCCCATCTTTGCCTAAAATTGATAATTTCCTTTCATTCTTATGTTTACTTTTTCGTTCAGTTTTATCATCTGAGGAAAGTTTTGTTTGTTGACTTTGCTTTTGAGTATTTTCATCCACTTTTAAGCTTTTCTCAGAAGAGTGAAGCTCTGTCTCATCGCTTGTTTTATGCAGACTGTCACCTTTATATTTATGTTTCGTAGACAATTTGTCTTCTGACAGAGTCTTCTCTTTTTCGGGCTTCTCCTTTGAGGATTTTGCCTCTTTCTTAAGGAGGCTTTTCACATGTGGTGTTTCAGAATCATCTTTCTTTAGATGCTTTTCATTTTTAAGTGTGCTTTTCTGTTTCTGGGGCTCTTCGGTGCCAGTTTCTGACCGTTCCGCCTGCCTTTTCCCATCTCTTGCGTCAGCCTCTTCCTGTGCCCCCTCCTCCACAACAGGGGTAGACGTGCGTCTTCTATGCTCTCTCTCTACCTTGGACTCAGTTTTGTTCTCATCAGCTGAATGCAAAGACTCAGAAAGTCTCCGGGCAGGTTTACTTGGTTCATTTTTTGCGTGAACATGCTTCGGGTCCTTTGAAGAAGATGCTTTTTCCTTTTCGCCATGCTGTAAGAAATAAAGGTAAAAGAAAATAAAAGGTAAAATATGAGCACTACTAAAACTTCACATCTGGGTACCCCAGGTATGCGGAGAGCCGCAGCGTGTTACATGTCACTTAATTTCGCTAGCAGCCTGTGGTAGGTACTGGTGACCTCATTTGATGCATCAGGAAACTGAAGTTCGGTGCGACTTGATAACCTGATCCCCAGGCAACGACTTCAGATGATTTCATTCGCAGTCTGGGGCTCTTCCCACTGCACTGCAGACATCTGTGCAGAGACTAGCTATTTCTCCTGAGACCTGTCCCTGCATTTGGAAGGGCTTTAACTCCAAATTGTTAAAGTTCACTAATACCCAGTAGCCACTAATAAATACAAGCTGCATGAATGACAGCCCGATATTCTTTTTAGTCCCAAAAAGTAATACCAAATGATGAAGACAATTTAAAAATTCTATAGAGAAATAAAGGTTTCCTACATTTTAATTTAGGAGCCTGAATTATTTATGGAAACCTCATGAACTCAGGCTCCTTAAAGGACATTCTCCTTAGGAAGTTTCAAATGCATGCAGTACTGATAACAGTAACCTTATCACATGTCAAGCATGAGTATGTTTACGTGTCCGGAGGAAACCAGTGACGGACCAGAGCACCCGACCCTCCCTCCCCGTCCCACAGTACAGCACTGGGTACACTATGAATGTGAGTCAGTGAACGCGGACCACACACACTTTAGTGCAGTCTCACTGACCGCCACCTATGATTTCTCATTCAAACAATGGGCTGAAGTTCTCAGAAAGATCTCTGTGTCCCTGGGTTAGTTTATCACTGCACCTTCTTACAGTTCAACACAAAGATTAACGCACTTCTACAAATTCGGGGAGTTGGACATAGCGAGATCTTAAAAAGCACTTTAAAATGAAATTCCTCAAAGAAAGAACAGGGATTTTATCAACCTAATTTTACAGTAAGCTTCAACGAGTTTATGTGAACAAAATTTTATGATGTCATTTTTAAAAGAAATTTATCACAAAATACAGTTAAATACTTTAAACTATGCCATTAAAACATCAAGATATACTTATAAATATGCCTCTAATTTCTGAATAAAATCAAGATTATTTACTGGCTATGAATAAATAATCACTAAGTTATTAGTTTTCCGTTGGAAATGTTAAGATGGTTTCGGGACAGGGGTGCTTGGCTGGCTCAGACAGCAGACTTTGAGACTACTGATCTCAGGGTCATGGGTTCGAGCCCTAGGTTAGGCATGAAGTCTGCTCAAAAAAAGAAAAAAAAATAGTTTGGTTATAGAATTATAAATATGGCAGGGTAAATAAGGATTTAAATCCAGTGAAAGAAGAAGTTTATCCCAAGAAAACAATCCAAACAGGGGAAAAAAATGTATTCGTTAAACACACTTTCACTACTTATATCAATCAGATCTTGGTAGTAATCTAAGTGCTCAACTATAAGGGAATGCTTAGATTATGGTATATCTATTCAATACAACACTATGTGCTCATTAACGATAATAACTAAAAACTTACAAAGTAACATGAAATGAGCAAGAGGGAATGTTAAAATCATTCTGCAAGATCACACCCACTCTACAAAATTACTACATCTGTGGAGGAATGCAAGAGAAAGAAGAGGATAATCTACCACCTAGAAGGGATTTTAGCTGCCCTCTTTGTTTTCATCATTACTCGTGATTTGTTACTGCCAATAAAAGAAATGAGGGTGGGGGCTGGGGAGTGAGGGTAAGGAAAGTAGAAAAGTAGCTATTACTCAAATAAAAGATCACGTGAAACAACTGGTCAAAACGAGGAATTCAGGTCACAACAGGATGGGGGTTCAAGAATGCTGAAGGTGATGGACTTTTTTATTTAACTTGGAAAAGATCAAATTGCATTCCAAGTTTTACTCCAAAGGATTGAATGGCCTTTATCTAACAAAAAAGCATTTAAAATGGGTTTTATTAATTAAGACGCACCTCACTTGTCTTGAGAGTTTCTTTGGAATCTTCTTCAGACTGTTGTTTCTTCTTAGAATTCTCTTCAACATTCCTAAGTGGGAAGAAAAAGTCATACATGAACTTTATTTGAATCAAATATAAGAACTTCTCAGAAAGATTAATTACTGATTCAGTACCTTGAAGCCTGTGCCAAATGTACACAACTGCACTGTGATTGTAGCCTATGGCTCCTGTGCCTTCAGGCCACTTGCAGAGTCTGTTCCGGTTTCTAATTCTTAAAGAATTCACTGTGATAATGTAAGGACCAGATAAGCATTGGTTCAGCCCTCTGGTTTACAGGGTCAAAGGGGCTGCTAGCAAGACTGGAAAATGGAAGCAGTCACTGTAAATAAGCAACTATTAAGTGGCTACAGTAGGGATACTTCCTGAGTATTCTAGAGGGTCCATGAACTCTCTGAAGTTCTAGAAACAACTGTGTGTTTTTACACGTGCATTTTTCTGGGGAGATCAAAAACTGCTCTCAGATTATGGAAAAGTTCTGGGACCCCCTCCCCCAAAAACATTAAGACACACTGCTTTACGATATAGATATTAGGATATAAAGAGTTCTGAAACCCCATGGTTTTCATAAACGTGCAACAATAACACACACTTTCAAGGTAAGGTGCTTCACTGTCACTGCCAACGCGTCTCTTCTGAAAGTACGTCAGGGGAAAGTTATAATGGGAACGCTGCCAGATAGAACAGGTACCTTGAATCTTTCTTTCTTTTTTTGCTTAAGGCTACTTTTTTCTCTAAAACTTTCCGTTCTTTAAGGACTTCTTTAATTCTGGGGGTTTTAGGTTCCAAACTCTTTGTTGATGATTCTTCTAAGTCCACACTATTTTTGCCTAGGAAAGAAGCAATATCAATAAGCTGTACTTTAGAACGGAATTTATAAACAGCATTTTCATTGAGATTTTCTGAATCTGTAAAAGTGTAAAAGTGCTGAATGGCTTTACTACCCTTAAGTTGTGCTAGAAGAAAAATAGTATTTTAGATGCACAAGTCTTAGCTTTTTTGTTTCAAATGCTTATACGTGTGTGTATGTTTCTGTATGTTACACAGGGTCACTGCCCGGAGGTTTGATTTTGTTTAGTGAAATGCTCCTGACAAACGTCTGACACTTCGGTTAACATAAGGTGCAGATTCGTTCTGCTGACCACCAGCAAGGCCTGATTACTCACAGGCTAACAATCCATTTTCCGGTGATGATTCATTCCGCAATTGCTGGAAAACCAATCGCTAACGAGAGCTGTATAAGCTGGTACCTGACAGAATGTTTAACTTAAACATAGCAATATAATTTAAAAAAAGATACAATACATCATATTTAAAAAAACTTCCATACTTAAAAATAATTTTTAATACAACGGCTTTATTGAGATGAAATTTAGATCATTTTATATCTTCTCATAAGTAATATGAATATCTAGAAAATATTGGAGTATACAACATAATTTAAAATATTAAAGTTAACACCTCCTATACCTTGACTCTTAGCTTTTGAAGACTTTGTCTTTTCTGCTTTCTGTTTTCGTTTTTCTTCAAGTTTCTCTCTATTAATTTGCCTTCTTAAAAGCCTCTCTTCTTTTTCTTTAGCCTAAAACCACAAAACATTCACAATTATCCTGACCAACTATCAGGCAAGAGCAAAAACAATGAAAACAAATATGTTTACCCTTCAAATATTCTTACAAAATCATGGGCTTTGCAAAAGTGCATACACATTACACAATTTGGAAGCTACCAGAAGAGACAGATGTGAAAATTTGCCATTACTCTTTCAGATTGCCATTAGTTTAAAGAATGGGAAAGGTATCATTTTGGAAAAAGGTGGTTTAATAAACCAGTTACTTCAGTTAAAAGGATGCCTGTGAAGATATATTTGAACATCAATGTACATCGGAAGTACACAGGCAAATCTCCATAATTTTTAAATTATTCTTAAAGGAGAGAGCTGAAGTGCAGATTTAAGAGATAGGCTAGTCCTACAACAAATATGACTTGCTGGTTATGCTCTTGGGACCCAGGTTTTGGACATGGGACTTTCTGCTGTCCTATTTTTTAAAAGAACAAGAATCCAGTCATTGTTGGTTACTCCCACCACCCCTTTCTAGCCAGAACTCAAAGTCTCAAAGTGCCAAAACCTCTGGTGCAGCAAACTTCTTAAGAGATAAGCCACTATCTATTAGCATTTCTACTTCCTTCAAATGATTGTCCTAGGTAATAGTATTTCCTCACTCTAAGAGGTGCAACTCTATATGTTAATGTTTCTAAACTGTAAGTTATCTTAAAACTGATGTACACATATGATAAGGTGGCAAATTTTTTCTAAGAAGCTGTTAATAATCCAATGACACATCTTGTACCTAGGAAATTTGTAGACTGCACTTCTCTCTTTAAAAAAAAATTTTTTTTAATCTTTATTTATTTTTGAGAGAGAGAGAGAGAGAGAGACTGCGCATGAGCGAGGGAGGGACAGAGAGAGACAGACAGAATCTGAGGCAGGCTCCTGGCTCCAAGCACAGAGCCCGACATAGAGCTTGAACCCACAAGCAGCGAGATCGTGATCTGGGCTGAAGTTGAACACTTCACTGACTGAGCCACCCACCTGTACTGCCCTCCTAATATTATGTTAATGGCTGCACATCCTATCTTTGTATGGCTCGATCCACACTTGCTTCAAACATGTCCATACTGGGAAACGCTGGTTGCCTGGTTTTCACTATTAATCATAATGACATGAACACCTATGTCACATGTTTACGTCTGTTCTGCCTAAATGACAGGTTCCCGAAGGCAGAACCTCCACATCATGGTTCTGTCTGCTGCCCAGTACCTTGCACACAGATTAGCCAGGTTTGTCGACCTAATTTAATAGGTTAAAATAGCGACAGACCAAATCCGACTTACAATGGACTGGCGCCTTTGTTCCACGGTAAGTTCGTCATCGGAGTCACTGTAATACTTCGAGTAAAGATACGGTTTGTGAACATAAGCATGCCGCACGCTTTTTGCTTTTCCTTCACTGGGATCACTGGTCTGAGTTTTTGTTTTGTTCTGCTTGTTCTTCTCCTCATCTGGAAGAAAGCCAATAGAAAGAGGAGTGCTTCTGTGAATTGCCAATAAAATCGACACCATGCCTGATCAACATCAAGCAGCAAAGGCAGCACCAATGTAGTTCAAGTGCGATTGTCGGTCCGATGGGAAATATCAGGATGCAAAACATCAGAAATAAACATTTTTAAAGGCTATAACCCGTATCTAAATTTACTTCTTCCAATTAGCTTCTCACACATAAAGAAGACAGAGGAAAATTAAACCCTATCACCATTCATGGTTTCTCAACGAATGGTTAATTCTCATTTGTATGTCAGGGGACTTGGTACGGACTTGGCCTTACCACTGTAAAACTGAACCAGTTCACCTGAACCCACACTTTAAAGTAGGCTTGAGATTTTTTTTTTTTAATTTGAGATTTTAAGGACCACCTGAGAGTCTTTCATTTATGCAAGAGGCAAGGGCCAATAACTGGCCCACACTGAGTGTGTACATATACTAAAAGCCCTCTACCTTAGGAGGGTGGTATGTTCCCCACGACACAGCAAGGAGACTAGAAACCTTGTAAACGAGGGCTTCATTTCTACCACTTGGTGGTCTCAAACAGTCACCTTCTTACTGTTTGGATCTCATACATATAAAGCCTAGTCCTGTCCAGGAAAAATCTTGAAAAGCCCCACAAGAGCAGCTAGAATGAGAATTTTAGTTAGGCTTCAGAAAGTGGGGTGCTCACAGGATGAGTGACATCCAGCCTACATAGGCCTATGGAGCTGACCTCACAATGAGGTACGAAAAGCAGTGAGTGCTGATGCTTTCAGGGCTGGTCATTTCATTTTTAGGGGGGTACTAAGAGTGCAAATTCTCTCTAGGTGTTCTATCCAAAAGCCAACAGCAAATTTACAAGATGGTACTTACAAGTAGCTGCAAATAATATTTGATTTTTAAAGAAGTTCATAAGCAGAATTTAATCATGTGATACAGAGCAGCACAAAGTGTTGGTCGGAAGCCTAGACCGGGGTTAAAATTGGTACTGGAGCTCAATGGCTGTGTGACCCTGGACAGGACACCTTCTCCTGGTGACTTTGTTCCCTCACCTGGACCTACTTCTCAGGATTGTTGAGGATTACAGGAGCTAGTACACTGAATAGTACACAGTAAGTGCTTAATAAGGGTTGGGTGAAAATAACAAACTCTACAGAGAAGTATGGTCTCGCCCGTAGCTTCTGCGAGGTAATTTCTACGTCTCTGGAATGTCATGTCTAACAGGAGTATTTGTTTGCCTGGGGGTCTTGGGTCAAGCTAAATCAACTCATGGTATAACCTGAGTTAGTAGCTTTGGGCCATGGCGTATCAGCCTGACCTCTGGAGGGGCTGGAGACTAAGATCTGACACTGTGTCTACTTGATGGAGCCCCAGTAGAAATTTTGGACGTCAAGGCTTATGTGAGCTTCCCTGGTTGGCAAGTAGCCATATACATTGTCTGACATCAATGCCAGGAAAGGAATGCTCTCCATAACCCTGCCGGGAAAGGACTCCTAGAACTTTCTTGGACTCTGGCCTATGTGTCTCTTCCCTTGGCTGATATGAATGTGTGTCCCTTAGCTGTAAAAAATTATAACCATAATTGTAAAGCTTTCAGGGAGTTCTGGGAGTCCTTCTAGAGGATCGCCAAACCTAAGGGTGGACTTAAAGACCTCACGTTTGCAAATGGTGTCAGAAGCGAGCACTGTCTTGTAGACTGTGCTCCCCCAACAATACCCACAGAAACCCACAGATACAGACACCCCCCCACACAGAGCCATTATACACTGTCTCCTCTACATCTTCTAATAAACCTGAGGGATGAAGTTAAAGGATGGAGAACCAAGGCTTGTTGAGTAACTTACCAAACCGGCTCAGACAGACAACCTCGGAGCTGGGACTCAGAAACACATCTTCCAACTACAAAGTCCCATGCTCTTGCCACTATACCACACTGTCTTTCACGATACAGCCATCTGAATATACAAATAACGCTCGGCGGGAAGCTTCACAGAGGCATTATTAAGTAAAATGCTTTACCATCTGACGTAATCTCCCCTTCTTCCATGCTATCAGACATTACAACTTCCTCCTCGGTGTCTTCTTCAAAAGACGAAAGGTCGCTGGTGTGGACAGAGCTAACTGTGATGTCCGTAAGTCCATCCACATCAGAATCTATCAAAGAGTAATCTTCAAGAAGGAAATAAAACACAAAGATAAGTCATGTTATAAGAACGAATTCAGCCCCCAATTCCTAAATTAAGTTTAAAATTTTCTACATTAAATACATGTTATGTTCTTCAACTCTAGAAATACAAATCTGCCTCTCAAAAAAAAAAAAAAAAAAGAGACATCAAGTATTAAGGAAGAGCTGTTTCGAGAAAATACAAAGACAAATTGGTATGCTGTAAAAGTAACTATTAATTTATGATGTAAATGACATACACAAAAGCAAAGGTTAAGTAAATGAAATATTTACTAATATTGTAAAGATCAGGATACACAACTATGAATTAAGTTGCTGGGAATAATATATGTGCATAAATTACAAGAGTTAAATTCTAAGGTTTAGAGTTTCTCTGCTCACTGACTGTGAACTGGTACATTGGCATAGAAAAGAAATATACCAATGTTTATTCTTCATTTTTAGCAAAGGGGATATGAGTTTTCAGGCTTACGAAACACAAATATCAAATTTATTGAAATTCGAAAGCAAATTTGACACCCCACTCTTTGATCTGTAAACTGTTGTAGATTTTTGCAAGTTTTTAAATACCTTCTTTTGTCCCTTCAGTGGTTTTGGCTTTATTACTATTTTTTTCTGAAGGGAGTTTTGAACACTCTACTTCTTTTTCCTTTGCTTGTTTTTCCTCTTTCACTTTTTGTAGGTCCTCACTCCTTTTTGAGTGGTCAAACTTCTTTTCAGTCTTTTCCTTCTTTTCTTTCTTTCTTTCTCCTTTGTCATTGCTCTCTGGTTTCTTCTCACCTTTGTCGGCTGATTTATTTTTTTGGTCAATGCTTTCCTGTTGAACATCCTTATTTAGCAGAATTGAACTAGTACTCTCTTTTGTGTGATTTTTAATCTCCTCAATTGGACAAGGGAGATCATTTAATTCTTCAGACTTAGGGGCTGTTTCCTGTCCTTCCCCTGCAGAGTCGGGTGTAGACTTTTCTTTGTCAGCTATGTCTTCTGAAGTCCTCTCTTTCTCGGTACTAGCGTCAGTGCCCGGCTGGGATGGGAGTTTTCTGGGTGCTCTCTCACTGGTCCTGGTGTTTGAGGGTTCTGTTGAAGCTCTGGCTGCACTAGCTTCTTGGTTAAGAGAAGTTATGGTTTCCAAGATTGACATGGCATCATTGGCTACATTAGCGCTGGGTCCAGGCACTGGGACACCTTTGAGGGAAAGACAGGTGTTAGGAAATAATTATGCAGAAGGCAAGCCCCTCTGCTGAATCGATGCTACAAGGCACTGTCACCTTTATAAGACACGTATGCTGTACAGGCCATTCATATTCTTTTAGACTTTTGGATACTAGTGCTAACACGGAGCACATTCTAAATTCTCTACTGTTCTAGTACCGTATCATAGGAAAGGCACCATACAAACCTGAGAACAGTCTAATTCTCTTTAGTCATGTTAATTATTCCCTTTACTGAAACACACACACAGCCAACACATTATAAAAATATCTACTATTTTGCGTTAATCTAAAAAAGACATGTTCTATCAGTTGAGGAATGTGGTATTTAAAATAAATATAATTTCGCTACAGTAGCCAAGGAACCAAATTGATGACTGTGTCCTTAACTTGATACTCAGTCCAAGAAGCAAAGCAAAGGAACTGACCAAAAGTTAAAACAAAGCACCTTGTGTAATGATGGAAGAGTCTGGTTTCTCATCATCGGGGGCTGTGCTGCCACTCGCTTCCTCTTTGTGGTTTAGGGTGGCCAAAAACTCATGCACAGCTTTCTCTACCTGAGGTCTGAATGTGTGGTTGATCTTTGGATCCACAACCTGAGAAATAATTCGGTCAATACCAGACTCCAACATTCCTGATCTGAAACACAAAATCAGTTTGACAGAAAGGTAAAAAACAGCTTCATTTATTTAGATTAATTGCTTTTAAGTAAAATTGTTACCTGTCACATATATGTTTCACCTGAAATTGCCCAATCCACTCATCTCAATATACGGAAAGAATAGGCAATGGGAAATAAGTTTCACACTAAGTGGCATTTGGATATGTCACACTGTAAGAAAGTCTGTATACTTTCTACCAGCATTGTCACTAGCGGAAATACTAAAGCAGACAAAACAAAAAACAGAGCACCCTTAGAACTAGGCACAATACACTATCTAGAGCCCACACTGACAGGTGATGCTTACCTTACCCCAACCCTGGCCAGGACATAGGGAAATAAATGATCACTAAAACTGAGTTCTGGGTATAAAATAAATCTATGGACTCCACACTTTTTTTTTTTTTTAACAGAAAGATGTAAGCCTTTTAAAATCTCCAGGAAAACTGAAGAACATATACGGAGTGTAATTTTATCAAGCTTATAAAACAAAATAATAAAAAGAAAGTAAACTTCAGAAAAATAAAGATAAGAAACTTAAGACTTCTCTCTTTCTTTTTATCTTTCTGCTATAAAAACTGATGATATATTCATTCAACAATTATGTCACGAGTATCTTCTCCATAACAGGCACCATGCTGGTGATTGGTCCGTTACAGACCAGACCTGGTTCCTGGTCTGGCAGTAGAGATAGACACCATTAAAATACCGATGGCGGGCGCCACAACACACCATCTGCTCTAGGAAAGAGTGGAATAAAGAAGTATTAAATATGTTTAAGACGATTTGGGAATGCTTCCCAAAGAGAAGACACTTGCACTGAGCCTTGACTTGCATAGAAGCAAAGAGGAAGAAAGAGCTTAGAGAAATATACGCAAGAGACACAGGAGCAAGGGGGCGACAGAGACTGAAATGTGCAGAAAATCACAAAAAAACGTGAGTAAAATAAGAGGACGCAGATTTGTTTTAAGAAATGCACTTCAGGGGCGCCTGGGTGGCTCAGTTGGTTCAGCAGCCGACTTCGGCTCAGGTCATGATCTCACGGTCTGTGAGTTCGAGCCCCGCATCGGGCTCTGTGCTGACAGCTCAGAGCCTGGAGCCTGCTTCAGATTCTGTGTCTCCCTCTCTCTCTGCCCTTCCCCTGCTCATACTCTGTCTCTATGTCTCTCAAAAATAAATGTTAAAAAAAAAAATTAAAAAAAAAAAAAAAAAAAAGAAATGCACTTCAGCCTCATTTCTTCCCAAAACAAAACAAAACTAACCACCTGAGGAGAAGGTTGGAGAGGCTACATGCTGGTCTCTTCCAGCTTCTAGGCCCCAGGCTGTCTCTGCAGAACGGGGGAGGCAGCTCTCCTTACACCTGACAGTGCTATTGTTGAGTGCAGCTCTTTCTGAGTAGAGGATGGATTTGATTTCCATTTCCTGAGGTACCCTGCAGCCTTGTGATACTATAATTCTACTTATGTGGGCCATAGAGAAAAATGAGTCAACACCGTACAAAGTAGGTAACCTGCTTTTTAAAGTTCTAAGATTAAAAAAAAAAATGCAAATCCTGCAAACATGGTTACATCTTAGAGGTGCCTTTAAAATGTAGCAGGTGTAAAAGAAACAAGGCCAGGCAATCTTAAAAATGTTTTCAGGCACAATACGAAGGCACAGCATGGAAAATAAAACCCACCCACCCTAACATTACTGCTACAGCCGCTTTCTCTGCCTCTCTTCTGGGCCCTCATCTATTTCAGTCTGGTCTCCTGCAGAGGTCCGCGCTGATCTTAAATGAAAGTGGAGGCCAACCTAAAGACCACACTGCTCTCAGTGGGCTCACTCTAGCACAGCGTGGACACAGCAGCCTCACCAGAGGGAGGAGCTACAGCCCTGCACTCAAGGGCAAAGCCGAAATGCCAGCAGGTGGTATTTTCCTGATTAAAGCTACTTCCTTTTCCTTTCAAATTCCGTTAAGATCATCATTTAGAGCTACCTAGCATTTTACTTTCTGTTGTTCTAATGAGTGCATAAAATGAACACTACTGAGGCGTGCCTGGGTGGCTCAGTTGGTTAAGCTTCCAACTCTTGATTTGGGCTCAGGTCATGACCTCATGATCGTGAGACTGAGTCCCATGTTGTGCTGAGCATGAGCATGTCTGTGCTGAGCTTCATGAAGCCTGCTTGGGATTCTCTCTCTCCCTCTCTCTGCTCCTCTCCCAATCACATTCTCTCTCTCAACAAAATAAACAATAAAAAAAACTGAGTCAGAAGATCATTAAGTTGAACAATTCGAAATTGCCGTATTTTTGTCCTACAAAATGGGAATTGTAGATGGTTCAGGCTAATGGTCAACTGAATAACTGAATATTTCTCAAAGTCTTTGTATGAAAAACTGAAATTTTGTGTATAGGGGCTAGTCCCTCTCTACACCAACAGTTGGACAGCTAACTACTATAATATCTTTCTTTAAGGAAGCTTGAAAATGTTATACTCAGTGATATATAACTTTACTAATGGAATTTAAATAAGAGAATATTTTATTCAGTGGGGCGCCTGGGTGGCTCAGTTGGTTGAGCATCTGAATCTTGATTTTGGCTCAGGTCATGATCTTGACGTTCGTGGCATCAAGCCCCAGCATCAGTCTCTGTGCTGACAGCATGGAGCCTTCTTGGGATACTCTCTCTCTCTCTCTCTCTCTCTCTCTCTGCCCCACCCCAGTTCATGCTCTCTCCCCCTCTCTCTCAAAATAAACATATTTAAAAATAAATAAATAACATAGCAGAAAATTTACAGATGTCTAAATTAATCAAGGGACAGCTATTTCCCCTGTTCTAAATGGTCTCTAGAAGACAGTTTCCAAGACCCAGGCTGGCGGTCACGAGAACCCCTTACTGACATGTACAGAGTGACCTCTCACCAAGCATGACTCTGTGAAAATGTCTTATGGGGCACCATAGGCATCGCTAAGTGCTTGATCGTACAGGGGTGGGAGAGAATAAATGACTGCTTCCCTTCTTTACAGGTTTTGTATGCTGTGAAGTAAATGCAATGCCAGGAAATCTGCCTTCGCCTTTAGTTGCTCAACAAATGAAGAAAAGAACGCACCTCCCCCCAAGTCCCAGAAAAAAACTCAATGCTTTTAAAGCGATGTAATCATTGGTGAAAAGGGAGCAGCTCCCCCTCCCCGATCAGGAGTGCTCAGAGCGGCAGGCCCCGTAGGTTTGCCCCACCCCCGCCCCCACCCCCTGCTAGTATGGCTACAGTTCTTCTGAAAAGCCTGGAAACCTCTGCTGCCTCAGGTTTTCAGCAAAGGCTTCGGCTTTTCCCATCAGGTAATACTATGCAGCCCTCTCGGACATCTTTTGATCTCTCAGGAACTCTTTCACAGGTTTCTCAAACATCCTTTCAAATGCAGACAACAAAGCTATTGTTACATTTCCCTTCTCTCTTATTCAGTAGGAAACCATCCGAGCCCCCAGGCTGCTGGTTTCTGGAATTACCTGTGGCTACATGGGTCTCTGAGTCAGAGTGTGAAGTTCTGTTTAAGGGGCTTTCGCAGAGCACGCACACCGCATGGGTTTGCAAGGTTCATACAGGACGAGAGGGTTTGAGGGGGTGTTAGGTAGAAGATGGATTTGTTTAACTGTTTCAAAGACACATTTCATCCTAAAAGATGAGCTTGAACATAAATATTTGTCACAAAAGGAAGACTGGGCACTCTTTAAATAACTCAGTCACCGTTTCGGCAGGGAGGGTGAAGCAGGGATACGAGGTCTTCCTGCCTTGGCAAATATTTATATTCAAGAACAACATAGTATTGTAAATCTGCTTTTTCGGGAACAAATATAACTTTTTTAAAGGTCCCTCTAAACATTCCAGCTCTTCTCATTCTCTTTATCTTACCCCAAAATGGCTGTTACAGGTCCAAACACACTTTCCTTCTTCTTTTTTTGGCTATATCATGACTAAAAAGCAGACTTAAAAGTCACAGTAAAGTGCGAAAGAAAAAAAAGGGGGGAGCTGTATTAGAAGACAGAAGACATGGCCTCAAATCAGAGGAAATGATTTTAATTGCAGTGATCTAGAATGTCTCTTTATTTGTCGAAGTGGAATCATGAAGCCTGATGTTTACGGACATTCTGGCACTCACCATCCGTCAGCATTATGCTCTAGGGGCTTGTTTTTACGTCATGTTGCCATCCTACTCCTTCAGGTATTTGCAAAGATCTGTAGGAGAAGTCGGACTGCTAAAATTCATGCGGAAATGTGAAGCGACCAGAGCCCCCGCTTAAAATTAGTGTTCTATCCAAAACAGGCAACCAGAAGTGACAGAACAACTCTGGCTTCCACGAAAAGGTCTCTGCCTTCCGCAGAGCAGACTGACGCCTTCACGGCCACCTAGGGGCTCTGGGCTGAGACTTACTTGAGCACCTGCTGTCTAATGTTGTTTCTCAGCTGGTTCTTATTGAGGTGAGGGCTCCATGTATGAGTTGCCAAGTGGTTCGCAACAAAGCTGTCAACCCGTTGTCTCAGGTTCTGATAGGCAGGCTGAGAAGGGGGAAAAAAAGACAAATGTTAAAAATCACAAGTTTTACATAATATCAATATTTACAAGTCTCGTGAATTTGAATATCTTTAACACGTTAATGCTTTTTAGATTACGGTATCAATGTGGCCACCTAGGTTTCTCAGCTTAGGACCAGCCTGCTTCAGGGTTACTGAGACATAGAAATACTGCTTATTCTGTCTACGACAAGATGTTTGGAGATATGAGGAACACAAAGAAGAAAGACATACCTCTTATTTGAAGACAAAGGACTCAAATCGGACCCAAGTAAATATCTGGGTTAGATTAGTGTTAGATGATCTGGAGCAAAGAAAGCGAGGGGAACAGAGGATAAGGCATTGCTGAGGACGTGGCATCTGAGTCGGACCTTCGGGGTTTCACAAAGCAGCTGGTCGTCGGAAAGGCAGGCCTTGCACATACAGCCAACAATAGAAGCAGAGGAAGTGGATGAGAAAACGTGGGGTCGGGAGCATCTGGGGGCCTCCAAGTCGGTTGGAGAAGAGAATATAAAAAAGCAGAGATAGGAGGTTGCAGACAGCCTGCGGCCAGGGGCTGGAGGGCTTTCGGGATCCGCTGCACGTGAGAAGAGGGATACGCTATAGCTGAGCTTTCTGACAGTAAGAGAGTAAAGAGACACAAAACATACTTGGGAAAGGACGCAGTGACTACAGAGATGAAGGTGTGTACCGGGGTAGTAGAAATGGGCTGAACCAGCACTGGAACTAGGCACTCGATTTAATGTAAGTAGTGGTTCTCAAGCAGGAGCGGTTCTGCCTCTACCACCCCGGCCCCAGGGTGGAGTGGAGACATTTTTGGTGGTCACAACTCAGGGAGCTGCCACTGGCATCTTGTGGGTAGAAGGCAGGGATGCTGCTGAGTATCCTAGAGTGCACAGGGGAACCCTGAACAACAAAGAACATCCCAGCCCAGAACGTCAACGGTGCTGAGGCTGAGACCCCTGAGTTAAGGGAAGCGGGAGAGAGGACACACAATATGTGACTTTTTTTTTAAAGTTTATTTATTTTTGAGAGAAAGAGAGAGAGAGAGGAAGAGAGAACAGGGGAGGGGCAGAGAGAGGAAGACAGAGAATCCCAAGCAGGCTCCGTGCTGTCAGCACAGAGCCCGATGCCAGACGCCAACTGACAAACCGCGAGGGAACCGTGAGATAATGACCTGAGCTTAAATCAAGAGCCAGACGCTTAACTGACTGAGCCACCCAGGCGCCCTTTATGTCACGTCTTAAAAGGACACGCCTAGCAGTGTTTGACCACTCAATCAGGACTGCCCTCCCACCCCCACCACTCGGGGTCTGTCTGTCACGTGGCTTTTCACGCAGAGGAGGGTGAGAGTCCCGAATGACTGCCAGCGAAACCGCACCGCTTCGTCTGCTGCCGTCTGCTTCCCTTGCCCTTCGGAGCTCGTACTCCAGTGAAGCATTCTCACACCCTCAGTCTTCTGTACCCACCACTCCCTCTGCTTTCTACTTGGCAAACTTCTCACCTTCAGAGCTCACCCTCGTCTGTGATGTCATCCCGAGTCTCTGGTAGGCTCCCCTGGCCTTCCCCCACGTTCCTCCTGGCTTGCATGCATACCCCCTTTCCAACAATTCTAGGACTGTGCTGCATTTTGGGGAAGAGGGGGGTATTTATCTCTCCACCGAAGTGGAGGCCGGCTCCTCACATTCCCTTAATCTTTGGTTTCACATAGCTTATCACGCTGCTTGGTGGATAAGCGATTAAAAAGTGGTTAAAAAGTAGCTGTTGGCGGAGATGGCCAGATAACTTTCCCCAGCACAGAAGATAAGGCTTTATCCCTCTGTGATGCCCCCTTGTCCCTTCCAATTTCCAGACTTTTGCTGATACCTATTTTCTATCCTACAAGAGACACTCAAGATCCTCTCGCATCCCTCTCCATTTATCCCAAATCAATGTGAACTAAAATGAATTCTTTCTCCCCACTGACTCGAAAACAAAATTCTTCTCTCTAGTATCCCCACATCCCGGAACCACTGGACTCAAACGTCGCACAGCTCTTGGCACTCTAGGTGCCCCCAACACGCTCCAATTTGAACTACAACAGGCAGTTCTCCTTGTCGCCACGTTCTCCTTTCAGTAAAAAGCCTGGTGACGCCAGCAATATTTTGGATCCCATTATTCCTGAGAGGCTTTCTTTCTCTTTTCTTCCTTTTCCAGTGCTCTGCTCTCTAAAGACCTGGAGGCATCCTTGACTCCTCCCTTTCCTCTCCATCCCACCTCCAAACCTTCGGCAAATTCTGTTCACAGTAGCATCACAATACACTCAGAATCTGACCACTTTCCACCCTCCTTACCGCCATCGCTCTGGTCCAAGGCGCCCTTATCTCCTGCCTCGATTCCACTCCTACCACCTGAAGTCTATTTTTCATAGAGCAGCTCGGGTCAATCTCCCAAAATTAGGGTAATCATATCTTCATTGTCCAAACCACATCATGACTGAGCGTGAGGGAGACACGCTTAATAATTACACACCCAAACCCAACCCATCTGAAAGGGAAGTCGGATCATGTCCTTAGGCTCAGCACCTGGCAGAGGCTTCTCGGCTCCAGTAAAAGCCAAATTCTTACAATGGCATCCAAGACCTTGAAGGGAGGGCAGGAGGGAGGACCACTCCTTTGTCACCTTCTGTCACTTTCTCCCTCATCAGGTTCTGCTGCAGGCCTTCCACACTGGCTGTGGTCTCTACTTACAACACTGAGCCCCATACACCTGGACAGCTTCTTCAGTTCCTTCGGTGATGGCTCAAGTAGCACCTTACAGAAATCTTCCGGGGACAACTTACTGAAGACGAATCACCAACCCTTTCCACCCTCACCCTGCTTTATTTCTTCCACGGAACCTATGACACGTTATTTCCTGTCTGCTTTTCTCTGCTGGGAGGCAAGCTCTGTAAAAGCAGGGAGGTTTTGTTCACTGCTGTTTCCTGGCACCTAAACAATAAATATTTGTTGGGTGAATAAATTTATATACTGTCTTCAACATTCCTTTCAAATCTTAAAAAAAAAAAAAAAAAAAGAGGCAATAATCACAGTGACCAGGAGCCATTTGTAACAGAGAAAGTTTACAAAACTTGGCCTTTATCACCTGGGGAGAAAGGCGCCATATTTATTTGGCTGGTGAGCTCCCTGCCTGGGATAGAATGACGAGCCTCTCCTGCTCTTCCCTCTTCACACTCTCCACGGTGAGCTCAGAGCAAAGCGGTCAGAATGGCAGGGATGAGAGAACTAGTAATCTATAGCGGAGAAGCCTCAGCGTTAGCTAGATCTTGGAATGTCTAAGGTTCTAATTCTTTGGGGAGGAGGATGGATTGGTTTACTATGGTCGGATCCCTCTCTTGGTTGGTTAAGGACCATCAACAACCCAGGGCAGTTTAGAGGGTTTTACGGCCTTCTGGCGAGGCTGCAGACTGAATGGTACTTCTCATCTTGCTTAAACCACACTGGGCTGGGTGGTAGTTTTGCTCCTGGAGAGCTCCTGATTGGTATCGAATGTCTTGGTTCTTAAATATGCATGTGACTGACAATCCAGTTACTGCTACAACCCTATAGATTCTGTACTGCAGGTCAAAGTTTGACATAGAGCAGGTCAGTCTTCAGGGTTCAATTCTCGAAAGCACCATATCACAAGGGGCCTCGATTCTAAGTTGTTCTTACAGTGGAGATTCAACGGTTCCATCAAAGTGACGCTCCTTCGCACAAACAGGGACCTTACGTCTCCCCTGACCCACTCATCACATGGAGAGGAATGTTATACTTAAAAGAAAACTTTGGCTTCTGTAGGACTTTTGAGACTTTCAAATGTAAGTCTTTTTTTTTTAATAAGAAAAAGGATATAAAATGCTACGAAACAAGAAGAAACACTTTAAATCGGATTAAAATCTGCATAATCGTAAGTAAAGCTAAGGGACAGAAAGAGGGAGAGGGTCGTGGGGGAAAAAGAGGCAGAACCAGGAGGCACAGAGGTAGAAGACAAGGAGGAAAAAGGTAGGAGGGCAGGCATCAGGCGTGAAGGCAGAGGGAACAAGGACAGGAGAGGTGAGGAAAGAATTTCCGCCGCACACGGGCATCCTTTTCTGTCAGAGAAGGGGTATCATTTCAGGTCTCCTGTTCTCTGGTTTCAAACATTAAGACAAGGGCCCTTGTTCTGCAGCCACCGAACTCCCTGAAACTATGTATTAGGTTGAGCCTACAGTCGGCCATTTCTGAATCATTAAAGCTGCATATTTGAACATGCATATGTGCATTTTTCTCTGGAGAAGGTCCTGGGTTCATTAGCTTGTCCAAGCAAGCGTGCTTCCTTCCTTCCCACCAAGAAAGGTTTCCAGGCTGTACTTTGAGAGGATCTGGCAGCGGCATTACAGATCCATAACAGTCACGTTTAGTGGGGTTGGGGATGAAGAAAAAGTTGAGCCTTAGATGTTGCAGCGCCCCCTTCAGCATATCCAAGTTTCCAACGTACGTGCACAAGGATAACATAGAAATGTGTAGGTTTCTAAGAGCAGAGGAAATCTCTACTCGCCTGATACAAATAACCAGCTTTATCTCCATAACATGTACCTGGACTTGTCTAATCTCCCATTAAAAAAAAAAAAAAGGCAATTGGCATTATTTTCAAAGAGATGGCTGGCCGTGCATAGTCCCTAAAACGAAGTGAGAAAACCATATACTTCGTACACAGATAAACATCTCCAAGTATATTGGATTCTCTGTGGTGTAAAAACCCCAACACCCCGAAAAGGTACATTCTACTTCTGGTCTACATGGTGGATCAGAGTCCCTATAAAATATCCCCAGATTGTCCAGAGGGTTTTCCCAGAGAAGACAGCAGAATTGTGCAGAGTTTTCATCAGATCCTGGTGAAACACTGGGTCACGAGGAAAGATCCGTGTCAGATGCAAACATCCCTTGTCTCAAAGAAGCGGGGTCCCTCAGAAAAGCTGAATGTGCTGAGAAAACCTTCACCCCATCCAAGCTCCCGTCGGAGGGACCCAACAACATATAAGCCAAACACCCCAATTTTCTAGTTGTTTCCAACTGAACCTTCCTGTTTCCATCCTTTCCAGAATCGCGGATTCTGTTCTCCAAGCACCTCGCTGATTGCTCTTCCCTGGGGTCCACCGCTCATTCTTTGCAGAATCAGCAAAGTGTTCTCTTTCCTGCTACCACCCCCTTTCACTCTGACATTTGGTACAAAATCCTTCCCGTTCCCAGCCCCTAAATCTTTCCACACAAGGAAGCACTCTGCCGACCTTTCTCCTCTTCCCATCACTCTCCAGAACTCACTCTTCTTTCCTGTCCTTCTTCCACTTCAAGACCTGCTGTCACCTCCCCTCCAACCTTTCTGCACTGAATGGCTTGGTTCTCCCCATCCCCCTGCCCCTTGTCACTTCAGAGAAATGACTTGGCCTAAGCTACCTTAATTAGGCAGTCAGTGGTGGAAGCAATAGTCCCAATCTCCCTAGCCCACCTTTCCACCATCCGGCTCTGCCTCCTTACCCTTGCACCCCCCACAGTGCCCAGCAATGCACAATGCAAATAATTTGATTCATTATCACTTAATTCCTCCAAAGGACAAAGACATGACCTCTTACCGCCCAGAAATCTTCAAGAGAACACGCAAAAATAACTTGGATACAAAGTACACCGCGGGGAAAAAAAATGATCAGAGATGAAGCCCTGTAAGCATTAGCGTTTCCAGACGAGTCTCCCTAAGAACAGTGACTTAGTCTTGCTCACCATCATATTCCCCGCGTCTAAGCAATGCCTGCACCCAATAGGTGATTAACACTAGCCGGTTAAACGAACGAAAGAATCGGCGAATGAATGAACGCACCGAGCCTCGCACAGTGCCTGGCCCCTAGCAGCCGCTCAAAGAGGAAGCGGCTGCACAGGGAAGCTGGGGAGAGGCGCGCTCAGCAGGGGCCCCGGCTGGGGAAGTCGAGGCGCAGCAGGCAGACGGACGAGTGCCGGAGACTGCCCGAGAGGGCGGCCCTCGGGGTCCTCCCCTTCCCCCTTCCCTCGCAGCCCCCGCGCGCCCCGAACCTTGGTGTCCACGTCGGCCAGGCAGTCCCTGCGGAACTGGTCGAAGAGTCCCTGGCTCTTGAGGTGGTTCACGATCATGGCCACGAGCTGCGGGTCCCCGGCGCCGGCCCCCGCGCCGCCCGCCGCACCCGGCGCCCGGGCCGGCCCCGGGGCCCGGCGGCGGCGGCGGCGGCTGCGGCTGCGGCGGGGGAGGCGGCGGCGCGGGGGGAGGCGGTTGCGGCTGTGGGTTGGTGGCCATGGAGGCCTGGGCCGGGGAAGGCGCGGGCCCGGGCGGGCGGGCGCTCCTGGGAGGCGGCGGCTGCAGCGGTCCCGCCGCCTGAGGGAAGCCAACGGGATGTTGTTACGGAACCAGCGGATCCAGAGCAACCCCGGAAGTGAAAGGGAACCAGGGGAAGAGAGGAAAAGGAGGTGACAACAGCAACGGGGATTTGGCGACGGGAGCCGCGAGAGGCCAATTCCGGCCGCCCGCTGGCGCCCTCGCGAGGCACGGTTGAGGCGGAAGCGGCGGCGACCAGGTACTGCGAGCCGCGGGGTCCGGGCAGAAGACCAAGGTCAGGAATCCGGGGTGGTCGGGCGTGCCAGGCACGCGACTCCCCGGGCCGAGGCTCGACTGGGCGCCCGCGCGGGCTGGCCGGGTTCCATCCACGGTGGCTCTTGCTCCTCTTGCACGGAGCAGTCGAGATCCATAGACATTTGTAATGCGAACCGTAGGTGGAGGTGCTTTTCTAAACTCTCCCAGCCGTCTGCGCTCAGCCTACGAGCCGGCCCAGTTTTCTTCCAAGCAGGTAGCTCCAGGGGCCTCCTGTCTTTCTTCCCCTTTCTATCCTGATTTTCCGTGGGCGTCCCCCTCTTACTCCGAGTGTGCCTGTGGTCTGGAACTCACTGCATCTCCATAGCACCTTCCTGCCCGTGAAGACAAACCCCAGGCTTTTAGTTTTAACGGTTTGTTATTGATTACTTTGTTAGGAACAGGTAACGCTCATATAACTCGCACTGTGTGCCAGGCATGGCGCTAAAAGCTTCTGCTGTGCTTGTCTTTGGAACACTAAGCTAGTCTTAGAACTGTCCTCAGTTTGCAAATCAGGAAACTGAGGCCCTTGATTAAATTGCCTAAGGTTACACAGACAGCAAGCAAATCGCCAGATTCTGGACTGAGGTATTTTTCAAGTTATTAGTACACAGCCAAAGTGAAATGAGTATTAACAAATTTTCGTAGTTATTTAGTAGAATGTAAAATTTATTGGAAAATGCATCTTGGTGAAGTGGATACTGTTGCTTTTACAAATTCATATGTCTGTGGATGAATACATCTCATGCTGGAAGGAGAAAGACTGAGTATGAGTTCTATTGTTATTCTAGTTATTATAGCTGTATGCCCTGAAAAACCTGTGTTCATATAAACAAGTACTGTACCTGGAATGGAGTCTTACTATAGCAATGTCACTCAGTTTTTTATCTCAAAAAATTAGAATTGATGACTTGTGAGTTCACTTATTCAACTCAGCCTTCCTTCAATTTTGTTGAAAGCAAAGAATTGAAAACCACCCAAATTGCCAAAGGATTTATCTAGTCCTTATTGTTCCACTCTTTTTCAGTTTCTAGGAAATCTGTCAAGTAGGCTTAACAACATATCAAATGACTATGAATTAGACTTTTTCTTCAGTGCGATGTATCTTGTTTAACCTGATACACTCAAAGTTTGGGGAGAATATATATTGTTCATTTTCATAAATGGTTGCAGGTAGAATGGTTTTTTAAATTTTGTTTTGTTATCAGATAGCTGAGTTTTGTTTTTGTCAAGACTTTGCAGCTAATGATACAGCTCATTCAGGTTGAAATTTTGTCAAGCATGGAAAAATGTTTGTCATATACCCTAATTAATAGAGCCTGTTTTCACCATCAAACTGGCCAAATTGGATTTAGTTTCTGTGAGAAACAGTTTGACTTCATTGTTTCAATTCAAATAAAGTGTCTTGCATTTTAAGGATTACAATGAAGACTGTGGAGAGAAAAGTCATGGAATGAATTGTAAAAGATGTATTAGTAAAAGCAACAAAGCTTAATAGTGTAAGACAAATGTTTTATCCATTTTCAAAATTAGTGAAAATATGAAGCAAATATGATGTTTCCCTTGGTTATCAATAGTGCAATATCATATTTTGCTAAATATATTTATATTATTAAGTGCTGATAAAAGGCATGGCATTTGGTATATATGGGTGCCTGTATCATCAAATTTATTCATCTTTTGGGGAATAACTAAGTAAGAATCATCTGCAAAAATTCAGCAAAACTCCATAAAAATAATCGGGCATAGTGACAAACTTAAAAAAAATAATGAAACAATAAGGCATTTGCTACTAAAAGTAAATTGGTTCAGTGGCTAGTAAATAATTTTTTGCTTTGCGAACAGTATTGTAGACAAGCCTAAATATTTTCCATAAGTCTTAAGGTGAGAACTGATTGTAATTTAAACAGATCCACCATTGATTTTATAAAATGTGTGTTACCCATTACTGAATAGCTTATTTCTGTTGTTAAAGAAATGACAATATTTGTACCCTCGGGTTCAAGTTACACTGGGTACACACATGGCAGATGCTGTGTAACTTAAACAATTTTGTAGCCTTATAAAACATGCTAGTTACGTTGAAAATAAGAGGGTCACTGATCTACACTGCTCGGGCTGTTCAAAGGTGCTTTTCTTTACACTCGAAGAAGGTTCTAGAGATGAGTAATGTGAATGGGAGAGGTGTGGCATGGATTTAAATCTGTAAAAAAAATACTTTTTTAAGCAGTCATCATTTCTTACCGATGACCTCTTTGCGATATAATTTTTGACAATAGTGAGAATATGAGGTCTTCAAAAAAAATTGCCATTGTTCCCCTACCCTACTATATGTGTCTGAATTCTGAACGTTCCAACAAAGATCAGATACTTTTCTCTCTGAACATGGCAATCATTTTGTTTCCTAAGTCTGATGCTAAGATCGCGGTTAAGAAACTTTACAGACACTTTGGGAATGAGGGGAAGCCTCCTTGGCAGTCACTCACTGGTAACCATTTGTATCCTTGGACATCAGACCCCCCACACCCCAAATAAGTGTCTCGCTCCTGTGATTTCAGTCTTCTATAGTTCAGCCTGCCTAACCCTTCACCCCTACCGCATCCTCTAAACCCTGTCTCTGAGGGCTAATCCAGTGAAGGTCAGCCGCTGGTTTGTCAGATGCCATCTCCTAACCCCAGAAAGGCCGTCTGCTTATCCAGCGGAATCGTTTCTTTTCCCTCACATCCGCTGGGCACCTCCCACTCCAAACCAGGCCCCAGGCCTTGCCTTTTGTCGTCAAAAGACTAGTATCATTTCTTATATGACCCTCCGTCCACCCAAAGCCCAGTTAAAACCTTGAAAGTTCACTTTTTCAGTGACACCAGAACACGTTTTAGATGGGGTTCAAATGCCCATTAAGTTTTTGTAACAGTTCTTGTGAGGTTGTGCGGGGGAGGAGAAGATGTGTGATTTGCCTTTCCACAGCAAACTCCACGGTCACAGCCAGCCCCCTGTTTCATTGCAGTATAAAGTAACCAGTGAAGGCGGAAGTAGCAGTTGGGCAGAGCATTATAAAATGTGAATGTGTGAAGCGGGGAGGGCTTCTTTCTCTTGAAAGAACTTCAAAGCATTACCGCCTGCTCTGGGGTCAGGACTTGGAGACGGGGTGACACAGGGGACGTGAGGTAGAGGGGTGGTTCCAAGGCAACATTTGGCTGGCAGACACTGGAAACTTCCTCGTTCCTTGCCCGTCTGGGAGTGCTCAAGAGCAGAGGTGCTTTGGAAACGGTGACCGTGTGAGCATATGTCAGAGCTGCAGAATTCAAGAAGGCCTTGGGCTCCTAGCTGGTAGGACAGTGGAGGATGGGGCCTAGCACAGCAAGAGAGCAGTAATGGCAACTGAGAACCAGGACCGGGCCCTGGGATGCTCGGGCAGGAACTTCAGAGGAGAGAAATCATGATGTGGGCAGGGGCTGGGGGTCGGAGGCTGGGAAGGGACACTTCCTGGTGAAGTGGGACATATCAGTCACCATAGTTATTCATTCTTTATGTTATAGGAGAGTCCTGTGTGGGTAATCAGGAAGATTAGCAGTGGTTCTCAAATGTTAGCATGCATCAGAATCTCCTGGAGGCTGGTGAACGCACAGTGCTGGCCCGTCCATGCCCAGAGTCTAGCTAGTCTCCTGGAGGGCACAGTGCTGGCCCGTCCGTGCCCAGAATCTAGTCTCCTGGAGGCTGGTGAACGCAGTCTGTGCCCAGAGTTTGATTTGGTAGGTCTTGGATGGAGCCTGAGACTTGTTTTCAACCAATGGGGGTGGATCACCACGTGAGAAACGCTGGACCAGACAAACCGCACCCCACAGGCCTGATCGGGTTCACCTGTCCTTATAAATATTCACCGTAACCTAATCTCGCCCACTGGATTTGCTTTGTTTCCATTGTCTGGCTGCTTCCTCTGCCAGGTTGGAGTTGAGGTGGAGACTGTATGCTTGGCAAAGCTGAGACTAGTTACCAGGTGGCCCTTACAGAAAACGTCTGCCAAACCCCTGGACAGGAAGGGGACAGCAGAGGTGCGGTTGTGAGACTTTCCATTTGGGAAGCCCATCTTCGAGAACTTCTGCCATTCGCTAGATAACAAGGTACTTCTCCCAACAGAGGAGACAATGCCTACTTAGCAGGGTAGCCACAACTTATAAGTGACAGTGGTTTGTACTATGCAGCCCAGATGAAGTGAATTATTAAGAATGGGTGGAGTTTTGGGGATCCTGGGTGGCTCAGTCGGCTGAGTGTCTGACGCTTGATTTCTGCTCAGGGCATGATCTCAGGGTCATGGGATGGAGCGTCCCACCCTTGGCGCCTCGAGTAAGTGGAGTCTGCCTAAGCCTTTCTTTCCCTCTGCCCCTCTCCCCTACTCCTGCCCCGGTGGGTGCGCTTTCTCTCTAAAACCAAAACCAAAACTAAAAACGGATGCTGTTTGGACAGAAAGAGAAAAAGAGAAGCTATGCCTTGTTGAGGAAAGAACAGGCTACAAAGGAAAAGAGTCAGAATGTGCCTTTGTTATAGTCTCTAGTCATTCCATAAATGAGAATATAGTCAAGGTAGAAAACCAGGTCGCTAGTATGGGACCGGGCACACACTACGTATATAATAGGTGTTCATTTATTATGAGTTATTTATTTCATTTCTGTTAGAAGTATTCTGTGATATAGCCCATCAATCAACATTAAACCATCCATCCACACACATGCAGATTAACTACTTTGTGAGGAAACTGCTCTTGGCCTTGGGGGAGGGAGGTGCTGGGTATACCAAGCTAGAGTTCTAAAACAGGAAGTTTCTCATCTGCATTTGAGAACCCCTTATCTTTCCGTTAAGTGATTGCCTTTTTGTCACATTTTTATTCGATGTTTTCTAGTTTGAACACTTTTTTTTGGTAAGAAAATACTCCTTTAATACAGGCAACATTGCTTTTTTCATATTTCTTTGCTTTCAAGATTTTAAACTTGTGGTAATGACAGTAATCAGATTAACAAAAGTAAGATCTATTATGCAGTTAAGAAGCCAGTATCTGTTAATGTTACTGAGTTGCTGGCTGTTTTGACAATTGGGATGACATTATAGCAGATGGCTTGAAATAAAAAATATTCCTTTATGTGCTTATAAAGATGAAAGGAGCTTTGCATTCGTGAGTTAGTCCTCAAGAAGTCTGTCTTTATTTTTAAAATAGCTTTAGTTGTGTATATGTTTCTTGAATATTCTAGATGGTACATGGTGCCCTGAATATGAAAAGTCACACCTCCAGGAATGAAACTAGGAAATGTAGAAATGAAAGCGAGATCTATAGAAATTATGTGGTATTATCTGAATACCCTAGATCTAATCCAGGTTTAGGTGGAATCTCGGTAGAAATTCTAGTTAGAAATTCTGAAGAGGATGAGAAAATAGTAACTATAAGCATGGAATCATGGACTTAAGTAATGAGAATATTCTACCTCTGAATAAGGAATATTTTCAGAGGGGAGGTGACAGACAAGGTATCTATGAAAGGGAGAGATTTACAGTGGCTGGAATTGGCATCGTCCCTATGGAGAGTATATATTTGCCATGTAGGGACAGAAGAATCTTCCCTTCTTCCCCACTAGGTTATTTGACTGGTCATGGAGTTTGGACAGATTAATAGGAGAAAAAGCAATGTAATTCTGCACATCCAGAAGCCATAAACATGTGAGACCTGAAGGGCAGCCAGGTCACAGGCTTCTTTAACATCCTAGCTAAGGAAAGGCGTGGGGGGTCTGGGGATACAAAGGGAAGGAAGGCTGTGCACAGGGAGGTGACAGATGTTTGGAGAACAAAGCTTGCCCTGTTATTCAGGGAAGTTTCTTAGGTAAGAAGGGATGGTCTAGCTCCTTTTCTCAGCTGGCACTAAAGTGCTCAGTCCTTCTGAGGAAGCTAAGGCCACACTGGGGATGAGGCCTTCCTCCATCAGGGACTAGCACTCTGCCTGGCAGCCCCCACCCAGGAGTCACCTGCATGCCGGCCTCCGCCTCGGAGCTCACCTGCCTCCACTCAGTTCTTAATCTGCAAGATGCCAAAACGACCGTCACAGGGAAGATCATTGCCCTCAGGAAAGCAGCTGGTATACACAGTGAACCTTTCTGGCTAGGCTTGTTTGCAGTGGCCCTGGCTGATGTCAACATCGGGAACCTGCAGCTGCGGTGTAGGAGCGGGGGACCTGCCCCCGCAGCTGGCGCTGCACCAGCAGGAGCCCCTGCCCCCTCTACCACTGCTGCCCAGCTGAAGAGAAGAAAGTGGAAGCAAAGACAGAAGAATCTGAGGAGTCTGATGACAACACGAGCTTTGGTCTTTTTGACTAAGCCTCTTCTGTAACATGTTCAATAAAAAGCCAAACTCAAAAGAGTGCCTTCTGGGGCTCCTGGGTGGCTCAGTCGGTTAAGTGTCCGACTTCAGCTCATGTCATGATCTTGCAGTTCATGAGTTCGAGCTCTGCACTGGGCTCTGCGCCAACACCTTAGAGCCTGACGCCTGCAGCCTGCTTTGGATTATTTGCCTCCCTCTCTTTCTGCCCCTCCCCCACGTGTTCTCTCTCTCTCTCTATCTCTATCTCTCTCTGTGTCTCTCTCTCTCTGTCTCTCTCAAATAAACATTAAAAAAATTTTTTTAAAAAGTGTCCTCTGGTAATTGTTCTCTTCCTGGCACAGGCTCCCTTTCTAGTGTGAATTTAGGCAGCTAAGGGGAAAATAAAGAGCTTTTCCTGAATCTGCTGGGTTTTGATCACCTTTAGTTCAAGATAATCCTCATGCTGAGGGCACTTGTTGGGATGAGCGCTGGGTGTGTATGTCAGCGATGATCACGGCACTCTACCCCGGGAACCAAGAGCACACTGTATACACTGTATGTTACAAACTTGACAATAAATTATTAAAAAATAATAATAAATAAATAAAAGATAATTCTCATGCCAAAGGGTATATTTTGGAGACACTTGTTCTGAACCCTTCAGCTATAAGCATCAGCCATTAGGATCAATTAGGTGATCTCGGGGCACCTGGATGGCTCAGTTGCTTAAGTGTCCAAACTCTTGGTTTCTACTCAAGTTACAATCTTGTCCTTCATGGGTTCGAGCCCTGCCTTGGTCTCTGCGCTGACCGTGCAGATCCTGCTTGGGATTCGCTCTCTCCCTTTCTCTTTGCCCCTTCACTGCTTGTGCTCTCTCTCTGTCTCAAAATAAAACACATAAAGAAAAACATTTAAAAAAAGATCAATTAGATGATCTTAGTTGTTCCTCTTATGACGCTGTGATCATTAGGCAACCTTTGGGGGGCATATGTAGCTTCCTGTTTGTTCAGCAAAGATGGGAAGCTCTTGACTTGGTGGTTATATCTCTTCAAAGGTTTTTTTTTTTCAAGTTTTTTGTTTTTTGTTTTTTTTAATCCCAGTCCCCTGAATGATTTTTATGTATAAAGCTATAACAGCTTGGTTAATTGTGAAACTACCTGGGATTCAGATCCATTCCTTAAATACTGATCTTCACCTTCTGACCTTGCAAACCTGAAGGCTGGGCCCCACACTGTGGTGAAGGAATTGAGCCATTGCCCTGGGCTGTATGGGTGGCCAGCTGGCCTATCTCAGGTCACGGCCAATTTTAGTGGCCAATTTTATTGGTTTTAAATGCAAGTGGCACTGATTACAGTGGTGACTCTCATTCTTTGTAGACAATGAGGAAAATCTAGAAGTTTATTGACAACAGCTAACAATCTAGAGATAAGCCCCTGATCCAAGTTGCACCAATTAGAACCGTCTTTGAGACTTTTGAAGGTAATCGGTGTTCCTCTCTGGTGGCCGCACTGTGAACACACGTCTGGAGTAGTCAACCACCAGATCGTTTCCCACCCAGACAGAGCTGGTCTGAGAGAGTAAAGAACAAATCGGCCAGCCTACAGAGTGGAGCGCGGAGGAGAGATGAACAGCAGAGGCCCTGCCTGCACCCCACGTGTTCCTGCAGCCCGGTTACCCTTGTCCTTATTCATCATTCGATGATGTGAAACAAATTCCAGAAAACATCCCAACTAATAAAAGTCCTGTTGTTCAATACGGAACGTGCCTTGCTGTGGTTATGGGAGAGAACCAGAATGGGACGAGATGGTGCAAAATGGTAGCATGTGCTGGGGGCCAGTGGACACCAACATCTGTCAGTGCTTACCCCTTCCTAACAACCTGCGCCTTACACTTCCTGCTCCTTGCTACTGGCATGCATCAAGGCGTCAATCCAAATGTGATCTGTAAGCCAGACGAATTGTTCTGTTCACCCTAGTGCCTCAGTTACTCAGCGGGGCCATAGATTGGGTGGGGACAACCCTTTAAATGCAGGAACCTTCTTGCTACAAAGATCTGACTCAAGAATGATTTCCATGGAGTTGAACCATATGCCTCAAGAGATATCAAAGTTAGTTGGAAAAAGAGAAGACAAATGCTCATTTCTTGAAAGAAAATTGCATAAAAATATTCATCAGTAGATATTTTGACAATACTAAACCAACAGTTATGCTTCTCTGGATTTAAGTCTGGAGATTGTTCAGATGTTTTGCAAGCTCTTTCTGTAATAAGAATGAGATCATGATTAACAAGTGAGACTCAGGTAACGATTTAAAAAAATAACAATAATACAAGCCTGAGTAGCTGTCAAGATTCTTTTTGATTGAACATAAACTTGAATTTCTACTACTTTAGTTTATTGGAAATATACACTTTGATTTGGTAAATATGTTGAACAAGTTACAATGGTGGTTAAAGAGTGAATTGCTGGAGTCCAGCCCTGGAGAGTCCAGGGGTCCCTGTAGGATGGACGGTGTCGGTGAAAGGAATGAGAGAGCCATGAAATGTGGTCTGATCACCAAGCAGGCATCTCTGGTAACTCTGACATCTCTGCTCTGCTGGTCTCAGTGTCTTTATGTAAAGGTAGTAAATCGAAGAGTACTTTCACGACATTACATCAGTAAGCATAGTTTTGATATCTTTAGCAACAGTGTGTTTTTATCAGCAGAGGCAATTTCCTCATTCTTGCATGTTGTTTTTCATCATTCTTTTTTAGACCATAAAGGAGACAACCTTGTCTTAACCATTTTGTGATACTGCTCCTAAGCTGATTAGCATATAAATTTAAGGCAGGGGAGAGAACAGGGTGTTACCTTGAGGCCTATGTTAATTATCTATAGATAGGTTAGGAGTCATTCTGCCTAGTTTTCTAACTATACTGGGGGAGGTGTAACTCACCTGGTAAAGACATAATTCTTCATGCTTGTCTACGTTCCTTTGCTTAGGAATGAGTGAATTTACACAATCTCATTCAGATGTTACCCCTCAATGTATGCACTCCAGGTCCCCTTTTTTATTTAAATGCCATGAAACAAAAGAGCATTATGTCCCCTGAGGCCAATGAGAGCAGTTCAAGAAATCCAGGCCTGAAAGGTTATTTGAAGGAGATAGTATTGGGCACCAGTTGGTCGGCAGGAGACCTTGCAACATCTGCCTTTTCCACACAGGGAGATGTCTCAACCTGTGAGCCCAAGATGGCTCCAACAGTGAACTTTGTAATAATGCATTTGTGTTGTTCCCCAAATCCAGACATTTCAACAAGGGATGGAGAAGAAAGTGCATTTTTATTTATACATTCACATTTTCGGCTAATAGGCACCTGACATGTGTTCTCTACTATGTTGTTGGTCCCACGTGGTTTTGCCTAATGTAGGAAGCCCAGTGGCCTTGGGCCCCCTTCTCAGGGAGCCAGAGTGCTCATGTAAAGACAAAACATACAATACATACTTTTTAAGCTTTAATTTAAATTATAATACATATTTGAAATAAAATGAGGGCAGTTGGATCATGTAAAAATGAGGGCAAAATGAAAGAAATAGATGGGTACATATACAGAACAGTGCTGGCCTGGGCTCAGTTAATCAGTGAGACACTGTAGGAAGGCGGCCTTGAACCTGGTTTTAAAAGAGATAACAGACACTGGGTGGGCAGGGGGAGGGGGCGGAAGGCCTGAGTAAGCTGTTAAGCAGCTTAATTTTCAAGGTCAGGCATAGAAAGAGTATAGGCTTACAATTACAGGCATATTCGCTCCTGAAGTAGGCATTTCTCTTAATTTTGATTTACATAAAATAGTAGATAGCCCTTTGACTAATGAAAGCAGGGGAACCAGGGACACCTGGGTGGCTTAAGCGGTTAAGTGTCCGACTTTGGCTCATGTCACGATCTCATGATTGGTGGGTTCAAGCCCTGCTTTGGGTTCTGTGCTGACAGTTCTGTTTCCCTTTCTCTCTGCCCCTCCCCTGCCCGTGCTCTGTGTCTCTCAAAAACGGAATAAATATTGAAAACAAATTTTTTTTAATAAAAAGAAATCAGGGGAACCAATCTAAACCAAGGCAGAGTTACTCCCATTTTCTAGACTTACTGTGTAATATGTATAACAGGATACAAGTGAGGAAGCTTCTTTTTGCAGGCATGACCGTGCAGGGGTAGAGCCTGGGGGCTTTGGAGCCGCATCTGGGTTTGCATTTCAGCTTTGCTGTTTTCTAGCTTCATGACCGGGGGCAAAGTGTTCCACGTCTCTGTGCGTGTTTTCTTATTTGTTAAATACAGAGAATAATAGAGCTACCATAGGGCTTGGGAGAAGATTGAGTGAGGTCATTCATTCATTCCACAAGTATGTTTTGGGTCCCTACTGCACACCAGGAAATGTTCCAGATGTGGCAGAGAAAGCAGATAAGCAAGACAGACAAACTCTGGTCTGGTCAACAAAAAAAAACAAATGCGTGAATAGAATATCAAGCAGAGATAAGTACCCGGCAGAAGATTAAGTAGAGCCATACGCTAGAGGGTGAGGGGTTAGCAGCTTAGGTCCAGTCTTTCTCAGACCTTAATGTTCTAGTGAAGCCAGTAATAAGAACATGAAAAGGAGCAGTCCTGGCAGGGAGAACAGTTTGTGCGAAGGTCCTGGGGCAGGAATCAGCCTTAACATGTTTGAGGAGCAGAAATAGTGTCATTGGGGCTGGAGGATATCAGGCAAGGGGTAAAGGGATAGCAGATTGAATCAGATCATGTCGGGCTTTGACGTCAGGACGGGAAATGTTGTTTTGTCTTAAGTGCATGGAAAAGCCCCTAGAGAATTTTAAACTGGCCAATGACATGATTGCCTAATGGATGTGAAGTGCTCACCACTGGTCCTGGCACAGGCTAAACATTCAATATCTGTTAACTGCTATTACCATTTCATTTAATCCTCATGCCAGCCCAATGTGATGGTTACCATGAAAGGAAATCATTCCAAATCTGATCCAGGGCAGAACTGGGTGGGTTGATGTGATTTTTAGCCCCTTCGGGAAAGATCTAGCATTCCTCATAAACCACTGGTGTTTTTTTTTCTGATGGACTTCAGTGTGATTTAGAGTCCTTCTGGGGACTTAGATTGACTCCATTCTGCTAACTCTTGTTCTTTAGATGCACCCAATAACCTTTAACCAGATACTCGAAGGTACAATGCTCTTTTAAACCTGGTGCTATCCTAATAATCTGTAAGCCACACATTCATCTTTTAAACCTCTAAGTCGAATAGTGTTCTTTAAATCACCCTTGTTTTCCTCTTCAAAGAAAACCTTTGAACTGGGTTTTTTTGACATATTTTCCCTTGCCCTTAAAATTGAAATAAAATGTGGATAAATGTTCACACTCAGTTCTTCTGAGTAGCTGTTTTGAAGGTGTCATGAATTCCACCACTCGACAGCTGAAGAAACTGACGCTTACGAATGTTACCTAGCTTGATCCATGCCACAGACTGCCGCCCAAAGCCTGTGCAGGTAGGTACTCCATGTACTTCTACCCAGAAAGACCAAACTTAACCCAGTGTTCTAACAAGCAGCAAAGCAAATCTGAGCCCAAGGGAAAGCATGATCCCTGGTTACCATACCCCTTTTTCTTTTATTGAAATCCCATTATTAAGTTTATATTGATTTTCAAAGACTGATTCGTTGTGACCTCCCCTCCCCCACAAAGGTGGTGATATATATGTACTACATATATGTATTTCATATACATAGGGTTCATAGATCTATGTAGTTCATCGTTATTCCCGCTCTGCATTTTCATTTGTAAGAGTTCTAATTTGTTTCTTCACTAATTGAACCCAATCTTGGCTTGGATGGACTTTTTCTCCAGTTTGATTCATGAAACCTAAACCTATTCTTCTGGTCTGGGATGTTCCTTGCTTGAATTTTCAGTCCATGGAACCCAGAGCTTGAGGTCAACAATGTTCTGTGTGCAATGCCAGTCACACACCCAGCAGTGTTCTGTGCGGGTCTGCCAGACAGAAGTAAATTACGCATCAGCTGTCATGAGGAGAAACTGGGATGAGACCACTGAGGGCTGCTAAAACAGTCTGGATTATTTTGGACTGGAGGATGGGGGAGTTCCTACTTTTAACTAACAAATATTATTTTCTTAGAATAGAATTGATTCCATAGGTGTCCTGGAGTGAGTTCAAGTAACAAGCTCATGTCAAATTTTCAGGAAAGTTTACAAAGTAGTAAATGCCAAGTTGGTAGCTTGAAATTGGTCACAGTGGAGTATTTATACCACAGAAATTGGAAAATGCCACAAATGAGGATATTCACCCCCGCCAAACACACACACAGAGCCAGTGTTTACTTATCGGTATATCACTCAAATACCCTTTGGTTCACTCTTTCTTCCTGACTGGTTACCGACCAAGGAGAGGACATGGAAAGACAGTGGGACATTGCCAGGAGAGGTTTCTGACTGGCATTCATCTTCCTGCCTGCATTTCCCCCCATCACACACTCTGCCAGGAGTTCCTGCCAGGAGTTCCATAATCACACAGACCCCACATCCTAATAGCAAATGAGCATCAATATCAGTCCCCCTCTCCCCCCCCCCCCCCCGCCCCCTGCCCCAGGATTGAACCCAGCTAATTGCTACTTGCTCTGTGACTTGAGCTAGTCAACTATCCACATCCCTAGGCCTGTTTCCTCATCGCTATAATGCAGAGAATACTGCCAACCCCAAGGTTTGTGTGTGAAGTTTGGGGTTGGGGGTGGGTAGGTAATGAAAGGTGTTCATGGGAGGATTTGCTTAAAACTTGGTGCATTGTGAGCTTTCAGTACGTAATAGCTCTAATTGAAATTCTAAATGAAGCTCTAATTGAAATTCACTAGGTATTCACAGACACCCAGGGAGCTCTTGCCCTGGGAGCACTTGTAAAGTGCTAGTTCCCAGAGGCGCCCCCCCCCCCCACCCCCATCTCTGGTAATGTCTGAAACCCTGGAACCAGCCTGGCTTGTGCTGTCTCTTCCACCAGGTGGCGGTCTCCGCCTGCCAGTGCACCATGTGGCTGGGAGCCCAGGCACAGGTGTGACTCTCGCCACACCAGCCACATACCCTTTCATTCAGTACCCACCTCCAGTGATACCTCGAGTGCTCCTGGCTTGACAGCATGTTCAGCTACAGAGAAATGGGGCGAAAGAAACCTTTCTGGAAATATGTTGACTTGTCCTGGATGGCTTTTCATTAATATACAGGAGTATATTGTGTCGCAGTGCAAAAATCCTTTTACTCGATGCAAGGATGTTTTTAACAGGCAGGAAGCTGAAGTCTTGGAGAGTGTTTCTGTTCTATTTTGTCTGTCTTGGTTCCTTTTTTTTCCTTCATTCTCCAGAGTCCTGAAGGCAACATGATAGAGTAAAATCAATGTGGGATCAGCAATCAGACAGACCTAGATTTGATACATGGTTCTGCTACTGGCTGACTGAATGACCTTGGGCTACTCATTTGAATTTCTGTCCCCTAGTTTCCAAATCCATAAAATGGGCATCTCTCTCTCCCCCTTTCTGTCATGTACTCCTCTATCGTGGGTTAGTCCTGTACTTCGCAACCTGGCCTATTTAAGAAGCTTTGAGAAAATCACTGATTCCTTGGCTCCACTCCAAAAGACTGATTCAATTGGACTGGGTTTCAGCCCCAGCATCTGTTTGTCTTAGAAGTTCCTTGGACAATTCTGTGAGCAGTGAAGGTTGAGAATTGCTGAGATCCTTTTATTAAGCCTCTCTAAGCCTCAGTTGGCCCATGTGCTCACCACCAGAAGTCCCTGGACCTCAACAGCTCATATAAACACAAAATGAGCTCCCTTTGGTAACGGTCACTTTGTGACTGCAATCCTTCACCTGCTCAGATTAGCAGGCAGTGCAGTCTATTCGACTACCCCACCCCTTGTCTTCAGGGGCCTTTCATGAGGTACCCAAGACTCCTCATTGGTGCTCTGCAGGGGAGAAGAACAATAACTGATACCCTTCTCCCCATGCCGAAGCTGGGCAGGCCCTGTGGTCAGCAGAAATGCCAGCCCTTGTGGCTCCTCAGAACAATGGACCACGGTCCTTCTCTTGATTTACCTTTGAGTAGAGATACTCCCCTAAGTTTGCCTTGGGTTGCCAGGACCATGGCCCATCAGATGTCAGCTCTGACACAGCAACGAGGGCAACCACATTTCCTAGGGCACAGCCTCATACCCAGAGAGCAGCATCATGAGTTACAACATCATCCACTCACTGCTCACAATGGAACACTTTGTTCCAACAACCTATGCTGTGGTTGTTCGGTCCGTACTCCTCCCTCTTGATGAATTTCCTCTTGGAGATCCTTCTTTTTCGTCCCGCTATCTGGCCTCAGATGGGTCCACCCTTGTCCATCAGATGTGTTCCAATAAATGTAATTAGTAGGTAAATATCAAGCCCTCTTCTCCCAGAAAGATTCTTGACCCACTGTGTGGTATACATGTATGTATATATAAATGTATGAGAGAGGATCCATGATCACTTATCAGCCTCTTCTCCACAAGCTCTTTCCAAACACCCTCTCCACTAAACCAGCCCCTTTCCCAATATCTGTGGGCAGGATTGCATTTACTTTGCATATGTGTCACTCAGAGGGATTATTGCAATGGTTATTTCCAAGACAAAGGACCACTGGCCCTAAATGTAAGTTCAAAGTTTTACCACAAGAAACCACAGAAAACATCCAAGATGGTAGTTTTCTTTGTTTCAACCTATTTTAGGCTTCAGTCTCTTCTGGGCAACCCATTTCATGTAAATGAGCTTGATGTGAATGGCAACCTCACAGGTTAAGAATAGGATGTGGAAAGGGCAACTTGTAATGTCTTACTATTATCTCTGTTATAAATTAGTTATGCTAATCAGCATCTAATCAGAGTTGCCCCTTTGGACAGTGAGTACCCCATGACCGAGTCATCTCCCCTCCTCTTACAGCCCCATGCAGTAGTCACTGTAGTGGCCCCAGCCCCTGACCAATATGACTCCATGACCCTAGGTTCTCACGGTATCACCAATGAGGGAAGGCACATGAAGAGTGATGGGGCTCTTCCCTGAAATGTAGACTATGGGCCCTGTGTTATTTGCTGTCTCTGTCTCTGGCTCTGGAAAATGATTCCTTATAATGAGCTAAAATCTGGTGGACAGGAAAAGATTGTTCAAATTTTCATTATTTATGATCCCACATCCAGCCTTTGGGAGAAGAAGACTTTACCGCCAGCAAGTGTGGGCTGTGCTGCCTGTGTAGTGTGGAGCAGCATGATGGGTAGGGAGGTCTGCAGAGGCTGGCGTGCTCTCCAGGCAGAAGATTCTGGATGCCCTGAGAGAGAAAGATCCTGAAAAGGGATGCTGGAGGGGCATGGCCGGATAGGAATTGGGTGAGAAGAAACAGGGAGGGGACAGAGGAAAGAGGCAGGGTTGTGGAAGCCGTCCCAAATTATTCTTCAGTGCTTCTGGAGTAGGATTTGGGTTTGCTTGTGGCTGTGTTTCTAGATGCTTCAATCAACTGAAATGTCTGTGAAGGGAGAACAAGGGACCCAAGTTGTTCAGGTGCATCTGAGTCATGTCTACTCCCCTGAAGGGCCCTGCCTCAGCATTCCATTCTGAGTGCAAAGAACTTTTCAGAACATATTACCCTGGCCATGGTTGTCTGAACACCGCCTCGCTGCCTTTCTTCCTGGCCCAGATTGCCTCTTCTCTCACTTCAAAGGCTGTTCCAGACTGGAAGGTATGGAGAGAGAGGAGGAGGAGGCAGACCCTGTGTCATCTCTGACCCAGGGTGGAAGTTTTTCCAGGGCACCGGGTAGCACAAAGATCTCCAGATGTATGTCAGAGGTCTTTTGTGGTCTCAAGATCTTTTCTGCAAGAACTTCACATGCAAGCTTTTCTCATCCACTCTCTTCTCTGTGCCTCAGTTTCCCCCTCTGTCCACCAGGAGGCTAGAGCTAGAACAATGTTCCAAACTCTGCTCATTGCACTTTGCATGACTGACAAAGGGCGGCTGGGGGCTTGGGACGGGGTGGCAGCAATGTGGATGCTTAAAGGGCTGGGTTCCTGGCCACTGTCCTTTCGTCAGAGTGGCTCTGTGCCATGTGCTGGACACTCTGGGGTCTCTTAAACTCCTCTCATACCATTAAATTTCTTTTCTTCTCTAACTTGTAAAATTTATTTATTATTTTTAGCGTGGTCTATGCCCAATGTGTTTGAACTCATGACCCCGAGATCAAGAGTCAAATGCTCTGCTAACTGAACCAGCCAGGTGCTCCTTTCTACCACTAAATTTCTGCTCCTAGAGAAAAAAAAAAAAGCAAGAATCCAACAAACTTTATCAATATTTTGTCAATACGTGTGCGGTGCATGTCCCACTAGAGGGATACATGTTGACTTCATGTGTTAGATGGCTGAACATTTTTTTTTTTTTTTTGGAGATACACTTGACACATAATCTTCTATTAGTTTCAGGTGTACAGCATAATGATTTGATACTGTATAGATTGCAAAATGATTGACACAATAAGTCTAGTTATCATCTGTTATCATAATGGTTGCAATTTTTTTTCTTGTGATCTGAACTTTTAAGATCTATTTTCTTTTTTATCTTTTTTTTTTTTTTAATGTTTTTATTTTTGAGACAGAGAGACACAGAGCATGAGTGGGGGAGGGGCAGAGAGAGAGGGAGACACAGAATTCGAAGCAGACTCCAGGCTCTGAGCTGTCAGCACAGAGCCCGAAGCGGGGCTCGAACTCACAGACCGCGAGATCATGACCTGAGCCGAAGTCGGACGCTCAACCGACTGAGCCACCCAGGTGCCCCTAAGATCTATTTTCTTACCAATTTTCATATCTACAGTACAGTATCAACTACAGTCCCCATGCTGTGCATTATATCCCCAGGGCTTACTTATTTTATATCTGGGGGTTTGGACCTTTAACCACCTTCACTTATTTCTCCCATTCCGTGTACCCTGCCTCTAGCAACCACCAATATAATCTATCTGTGAGTTCAGTGTTTTTTACATACCACATATAAATGAGATTATACGGTATTTATCATTCCCTGTCTGACTTATTTAACTTAGCATACTGCCTTCGAGATTCATCCATGTTGTCACAATTGGCAGGATTTTGTTCTTTTTTATGACTGAGTAATATTCTATTGTATATACATACTATATTTCCTGTTTTGGCCATCAGTGGATGGTAGGGTTATTTCCACGTCTTAGCTCTTGTAAATAATGTTGCAATGAACATGAGAGTGAAAATATCTTGGTGAGAAGGTGGTTTTGATTCCTTCAGATAAGTATTCAGAAATGGAATTGCTGAATAATATTATAGTTTTATATTTAACTTTTTATTTCCTTTTTTTGAGTTGGAGTATAATTAACAGATAGTGTTATATTAGTTTCAGATGTATAATATGGTAATTTAACAATTCAATACATTACTCAATGCTTATCATAATAATGCTTTATTTTTGAGAGAGAGAGAGAGAGAGAGAGAGAGAGAGAGTGTGCACATGCAGAAAGAGAGAGGGATGGGATCCAAAGTGGGCTCTGTGCTGACAGCAGAGAGCCCAACATGGGGCTTGAACTCATGAACCCGAGATCATGATCTGAGCAGAAGTCAAACACTTAACCGATTGAACCACCCAGATGCCCCACTATTTTCAATTTTTTGAAGATCCTTCATACTTTTTCCCTAGTGGCTGCACCAGTTTGCATTTCTACCTGTAGTGCACAAGGGTTTCCTTTTCTCCAGATCCTTGCCCACACTTATTTCTTGTCTTTTTGATAATAGCCATTCTAACAGGTGTGAGGTGATATCTCATCATGGTTTTGGATGAACCTAGTTACCATGTTTATTTTAATATCTGTAAGGAAAAATATAATGAGCACATGAAGTATATAATTTCACTGTTTATTGTCTAGGATGAAGGTAAATGTAGTGAAGTAAGTGGACTTATTTAAAGGAAGAGAGTAAGTCAATAGTAGTACAGATGACATAGGAATATGGCGGTCATGATTGGCATTTGGAGTGGGCAAAATGGCCTCTGCACGTCCTCCTGGCTCTGATGTTCTGACATTCTTACCCCTCCCTGTCTTTTTTCCTGTCTCCTCTGCTTCTCCAGGAGAGAGGGCATTACACTGTGTATTTCAGATTCAAAATTGTGTTTGGTGGGTCCTCTCCATCTTCCCCACCAAAGAGCTCTGTTTTGTCAGGGGTCAGCTCTGTTTTCCCATCTCTGTCTCTCATGAGGTACATGAACCTGGCAGGAAAGCAGACCCAACTGAAAGCAAGAAAAAGAGGCAGAGTTTGTGGAGAGTACATAGCTGTGCTTCACCTGAGATTAGCCAAGGCACTCTGCTCCATTTGCAGAATACATCATGCGCTCCTGTTTCCAAAAGCAAATCTGTAGAAATAGCAGCCGATAAGTTGTTAGTGTTTCAGACCATTGATTCTGTGTTGCTTCTTAATACCATCAGAGCTCACTTATTTTTATTTACTTCTTGGCATGAAATCATTTCCTATATTCTCTTTGTAACTCCGTCCTAATGGCATAATATGTGTCTATTTTCCCTGTTCTGGATTCTGAATGATTCGTCCATAATTGTCTATTGTCTAATGTTAGATATGCATTGGATCTCCATTGTTGATGAAGCTTGGCATGCCATGGTGGACACACTTTGGGCATTGGGCCAGACAGACCTATATTTGAACCTGACTTAGCCATCTATGACCTGGAGACAGGCGGGCGTTCCTTACTTCAATAAGCCTGGGTATCACTTTCTTTGACTACTTAGCAAGAATCATGCTTCCTTTACAAAGTTTTTGTGAGGATTTAAGAGGTACTGTATGTATATACACATGTGTCTACACATGTGTATGTGTATAACCCTGGCCTGAGTCTGTTGAGTTTTAGATGCTAAATAAATATCAAGTTCTTTTATAATTTTTCACAATCTCGACAAGTCTTTGTACTAAATGTTACAGACAAAGCAAAGATGAATTTGACCTAAGTCAGGAAGATACATAGGTTTTATTCTATGTGCTAGCCCTCACGTAATGTGCAGTTTCAGGGACAACCTTGTGGAGATGGATTTTAGGGCTCAGCAGGGAAGAGAGGGGTGTCATTGGTTAGCCATGTCCTCAGGCTCAGGAAGGGACAGTGGGGAAGATGCCAATCCCACATTTGCCATCACTGACACTGCTCTGCTTTGGGGAGGTCAAAGTTAATGGAGTGTAACGTTCCTGGAGAAGAAATGAATGGCTATTGAGTACAAGGACAGTGGTAGGTGCTTTTACTGGTGTTATGTCTGGAATCCTGGAGAGGATTGAGTTATTGTCCTCATTCTATAAATGAAGAAATGAAGGCTCAGCCAAACTAAGTACATGTCTCAAAGTTCTCACAACGTAGAAAGTGGTGGAAATGAGACTTGATCCTAGATCTCTCTGATTCCAGATGCCTTTTATTTGCATCCGTCTCTTGATTTTGGCTCAGGTCATGATCTCAGGGTTTATGGGATCGAGCCCTGTGTTGGGATCAAACCCTAAGCCCTGCTTGGGATTCTCTTTCTCCCTCTCCCTCTCTCCCTCCCTGGCTCATGCTCTCTCCCTCTCTCTCTCTCAAAATAAATAAAGAAACTTAAAAAAATTTACCTTAAATATTGCTGTGAGGATTAAGCAAGATTATGAATACAAATCCATGGCACATAGTGAGATCTCAATAAATGGTAGCTATGAATACACCCCTTTAAAGCTCATTTAAGCGTCAGTGGAAATTGGTATTATCTCATTGCTGGAGAAATTCTTCATTTGAACTTTGCAGAGAAGCACTTGTTTATTTTTACCCTTTGTTTCCAATGCTTCAAAAACTCCTTTTCCAGTCCTAATCCCTTTCCTCATGAAAGGAGTCTTGAGCCACATACATGAACAAAATGTCTTGGACTAGGCAGTTCTGAGCATCCAGACAACTAAGAAGAAACCTTAGGGCTGCAATTTGGACTGAAAAGGAAGAGGAGGAAGACAGATGATGACATTTTTGAGTGCTTGTTTCTGTACCGGATGACTTGCACACGGTCTGTTTTTTCATTCTCTCAACACCTTGTGAAGTGGATATTGTTTATTATTACCTCCATTTACCAACTGAGAAAGTGAGGACTCTAAGCTGCTAGGTTCCTTTCTCAAGGTCACAGAACCAGGATTGAAATCGAGTCTGATTTGGGTTCTTTTAAGAGCCGATCCTGGGACAAGGATATGGATGCAAGTAGTTTATTTGGGAGGAGTCTATGTTACTAACTTATTGTGTCTCGGCTCTGAAGCACCCTTCAACCTATGCTCTGTGATAAAGGAATTAATTTCTTTAAGTATTTCTATTTAAGGTGAGCATGACGTCAAGCTTCTCAGTAGAGGGTGCTGGAGGGATATTGCAGAAGAGGAACGTCTCTTGCCATTTTTGTAGCAGATGGGGCTCAACTGTAAGGGTGCGAGGACATTCAATGGGGACCCCCTCAGCCATGGGCCAAAATGTGGTCCTTTGGCAACTTTGCAAAGGTGGTGATGACATTTGTGCAGCTCCCTCAACACAGAAACCAGAGCCTGCAGCACAGACATATTCTCTGAAGGACTCCACACCCTAAGGTCAGTTGCTGGTTGTCTGCATTCTCACATGCACTCTGGAGTGTGGTCTCTTGTCCTTACAGCACCTCTGGACCAGCCCCAGCCTGGCCAACGCAGCAGACTTCTCTGCTATCCAGTGGGGCGAGCCACACCTTCTCTAGAGATGTCTGGAGCCCTCACAAGTTTGGTTCTTCCATGGGTACTCATCCTAAGCCATAGGGTCCCTTATAGAGTTTCCTTATATCCTACAGTTACTCTCTCACAGTTAATGGTTCTTTGTACTAAGCTTGCTTTGTTTCAGTTATTTTGTGGTTTCTATCTCCTGATTGGATCCAGACTGTCATAGGAGGTGATCCTAGGAAGAAGGCAAGAGAGTGGAGGAGAAAAAAGTCAATAAAGGATGTGTTAATGAGTGGCTCACTATGGTGAGCACTTGGGGCTCAATCGTACTGGTGTCCCTCTGAGAGTCTGGATACTGCACACTTGAGCATTGCTCCAGCAAGAGGCAAGGGGGCTGGATATCTGTGGTATATATCTACCAATTTCCATCCCTCATTGGTTGAGCGTCGCTGTACGGGGCCCTTAATATCCTGGCACTTCCGTCTTGCCTTGCATACCGGGACTGTCCAGGGCACAATTCTGTAGCCAGAAAAAGCCCTTGGGTAGAGAGAAGCAATTCCTTGATGATAAGGTGTCTGTGTGTGTGGGAACTCCCACCGAAGCTGCGGGTGACCTCCAGGGTGGACCAAGGAGACGTGGGTGGGCAGTAACGTATTTACTAGTGACATGTTGCAGGATGCTGGACGACAAAAGGAAATTGGTCGGCAGGATGCCCATCAGTTGCCCAGACTGATTTGAGAGTGAATTTTCTGGAAAGGCCAGTTGTAGAGGATCAAACGTTTTTTTCTGACTGGTATAATTTAATTGTATGGTCAGTGTTTGTTATAGATAATTGGGTTTTTCTTTGACCTTGACAGTCTCGCTGGCTTGCTGTCTGCACTGGAAGCACCATTTTCTAACTGTTTCAAATACAATAAGCCAAACCGGGCTTCCACTGCCACGTTCAGGAGGTGCTGATGGCCATGGTATCCAACCAGCAAAAAGGCAGTGGTGTTTGTATTTTCCATTTTGCCCTTTACGAGAGCATTTCAGCTGAAGCGAAAGGCTTTTTTCTTCACCTTGGGTTTTTAATAGAAATCTTGGTGGCACGAAGCCGTTTCAGTTCTGAGCGCCAGCTTGTAAAGTTCAGTAGCGACAAAGCTCTCTTCTGGCATGGAACACAGCGGGTACCAAGGTGAGAGAGGCTAATCGGCAGGAGCACCCGGATGAAAATCTAAGCAGGCGACAAGTTTATTACCAAGGACGATATGGACCGTGTTTGTCTGCGGGTGATGTGGGCCCGAGGTTATGTCTATAATAAAAATTTTAAATCACTCACATTTGGCAATAATTCTGCCAGTGTATATGGTTTGCCAACTGGCAGTGTGTTTTTTTCCTCATATTTAAAATGCTCAGTAAGGAAAGAACAAGGAAGCTAACATCTCTGAGATATGGTGTTCAGTGACAAAAGCAATATGCAGAACAGTGGTGAGTAGCCGCTATTGTATGAGAAAGAAGGAAAAAAATTATATAGCCACATTTGCTTGTATTTGCACAAAAGATCGAATAAAAGTATCAGGGAGTAGATAAGGAGGACATAAACAAGATGTGACCTTTTTCAGTTTATAACTTTTGTTTATAGTGTTTTGATTTAAAAATCATGTCAATGCCTTTCCTGTTCAAATAAAGAAATAGCAAAATGTCCAGTGAAAACATAATCATTGGAAAGCAGACCTCTGTCCTATGATCATTTTTACAACCTTTGAAGGTAGCTTCATATGGGACAATGAATTCCATAAAATTCATATATCTACACGTAGTGAACCCTTTGGAAATATCTAGGGCACAAGTGGAAATTTTTTCATCCATGCTCATGGAAATTTTTTACATCTATGCTGCTATTTACCATTTCGACAGTAGGGGGCAGTGTTTCTCTGTTTTTCATTATGCCTTCATCCACCTCCCCACTTGAGATGCAAAACCAACCAAGAATTCTCTAATTCAAATCTATGCACAAAATGCACTACATTTTCTGGATTCATGGTGTTACTCTCTCATCCCGAAAACCTTTCGGGGACTTGGAGCTTCCAGCAGGTTGCTAATGCTTATTCAAAAGGGGCTGATTATTGGGCTTGCTGGTGTAAAGTCTTTCTTCCCTCTTCTCTGCTCTCTTGTTGATCCACTCGGCCCCCATACATCCCTTTCCATAATCAGGTTGTAGGAGAAAGCCCTTAAATTATGAGAATGCATAGCACGTGCGCGCTCTCTCTGTCTCTCACTTTGTTTTACTTTGCAGATGAGACCCAAGATTTGGATGGCAAAACAAACGAACAAACAAACAAATATAAAGAGGGAGCATTTTGGACCTCCAGAAATGGTGCCGAAGTTAAGAATAGCTAAAAGAGGAACAGCATGAGTGCCTGCCTGGCTCCTTATCTGCCAGAACTCCTGACGTCTTCGCAACAAAGGTATGTGTTTCCAGAGCCATTTTGCAAAAAAGGAGATGCAAGCTCAGGAGGTTGAGCAACTCACCCAAGTTTATGTTGCCGCAAAATGGTAGAATTGGAAGTGGACGCCAGACTGCATCCAAGGAGGAGCGACTAAAGTGTTTTTTCTCTACACCACCTAAATAAACAAAGGCAGTGCCTCTCCTGTGTTCTCTTTCCTGCCTCAGCCCCCCAGTCTCGATCCTGTTCTCCCTCCTCCTCTTGGTGTCTCTAGAAAAAGGAAAGGAGAAGGGGAAGCCACCCCAAATACTCAGTGGAAGCTGTTCTTGGCTGTACACTGGCAGTGATTGCTTTCAAAAAGTCAGCAATATTGAACTGCCCAAGGTCAGAGAGTCCCAGAGCTGTGGACTTGGGGAAGTGCCAGGGAAGGCAGTGCACTGTTTCTAAGCTGCTTAGGAGTGTTTTGTGCATGTGTGGGAGTACATGTTTGAAAATTGCTGCTGCTTCCTCATCCCCGCTCCCTGGCAGTACCTGCAGGTGAAGGAGATGGGTAAGATGCAGACGTAGATGCTTTGGAATGCTGCACGAGCTAAGTGTAATAGTGGACAAAGACCACTATTTGGGTCTTTTGAAGACATTTTACCTGAAGTACGGGAGACTGATCTGGGTGGCATGGCGTCCAGGATCTGTGATAAATAATACACCGGCATACCTTGGGAGAGAGCTGTGGCGCTTCTGAATGCAGAGCAGGGCCAGGAGAAATCGCCTTTTGTGCAAGCATGACTTCAGCGACCTTTCAACACTAGTCATGCTGCCATTTCAACAGAGAGGTGCAAGTGGCTGGCTGGTGTCCTTTGGCGAGTTAATCATACCCAGCTAGAATTTTCTTTGGTTGTTTTAGTTTCCTTAAGTTATGATTCTATTTATGAAAATGATTATGCTTTTTGGTTTATGGTAGTGATAAATTGTCCCTTTAAAATACATGCATTTAAACAATAAAGTCAACTTAAAGAAAAATAGTTAAGTAAATCATAGGATAGGTGGCATTAAATGTAGCGAATAACGAAACAACACTAAAATGATTGAAACACAAGGATGCCATATTGGATTCTTTCTTTTTTAATTTTTTTAACATTTATTTTTTTTCAGAGACAGAGAGAGAGAGCACAAGTGGGGGAGGGACAGAGAGAGAGGGAGACACAGAATCCAAAGCAGGCTCCAGGCTCTGGACTGTCAGCACAGAGCCTGATGTGAGGCTCAAACTCACAAATTACGAGATCATGACCTGAGCCAAAGTCAGATGCTTAACCGACTGAGCCATCCAAACCCCATGGATTATTTCCTTTTTTTAAAAATGTTTATTTATTTATTTTGAGAGGGAGAGAGAGAGAGAATCCCAAGCAGGCTCCCTACTGAAAGCACACAGCCTGATGGGGGCTTGAACTCACAAACTGCGAGATCGTGACCTGAGCCGAAGTCCAATTCTTAACAACTAAGCCACCAGGTGCTCCCATATTGGATTATTTCTAAACATGTCTTCCATCTCAGACAATTTAGGACTCTATTGCCATCAGTTGAGAATCATGGGAAAATTGGAATTGTGTAATTTCAGAACGGAAAGGGATGATCTAGTCCAATCTTCCCCATGTTATAGTTGATGAAATGTAGGCTGAGAAATGAAACGTAGGCCCAAGGTCACAGGGTTCCGTTGGCTAATAATGTGGGTGCGTGGGTGCGTCCCATGAGGGGGGGGCTTTAGCCGGGAGAGCAGGTCCAGATAGTAGCTGATTGTAGTTCTGCTTTAAGTAATTTGATTTGTCTTGGCACCACGGAGGGAAAGAAAGTATAGGAGGGGGACATAGTGTTTGAACACAATGAAAACCCCTAGATAACAAGGGGGAAAATATCCTGAAAATCTAAGTTTCTTTTGCTCGCTGCAGCAGCCAAGGACAGAAGCTGGCGGGTTTCGCTAAGTAATCCCGGCAGTAGCTTTTTGTTGCGGAACGTGGCGTTAAATACGATAGGTCAGCATTAAGCTTGAACAACATGTGATGACTGATTAGGAAATGAACGGTAAGCCATGGATGGTGGTGAGGCTTATCAACGCCCTCCCCCATCCCCACCGGAACAAGCAAAGCTACACTTGCAGGCTCATGGGACTGAACCCAGATGGCCTTGTCCTTGGGACCGTGCAGCTCTGGCTATGACAGGCATCTATGAGGAAATCAGGTGTCACAGGGACACCTGTGAGACACAGGGAGAAAAGACTCAGCTGTGTTTCAGATGCTGCAAGAGGGGTGCAGTGGGGGACCGCCGCCCCTTGCCTCCTCTTCACTGTGAGATCTGCTCTGAGTGTTGCTTTCCTATGTGTATACTGAGATTATACAACTGGGGTGCAGTCCAGGATTAAAGACAGATGGGGCTGGGGAGCCCAGTGCATGGTGTGGGGCAGGGACTTAACATATATTTGTGGAATAAATGACCACAAGTCTGGATAAATCAATTAGTGATCAATCAGCATGTCTTACATGGTGCCTGGCATAGAGCCAGTCAACTGCTCACGCACATTCCTATGTGGACAAGTCGGTTTTTCAGAGTCACTATTCCTTCATGCCTGAACTTTACATAAGAAACTGCACTCCACAAATATGTTCTTGGGATACGAGAGATAAGTCTAGTGAGTGTGGGGGTTTCCTGTTCATTCATTCACTCACTAAATCATTCATTCATCCAACCAACTGATATTTATTAGGCACTTAGTGCAGAGATGGCCTCAGCCCCTTCTTGTAAAGGTTAAGACCTAGTGGGGAAGTCAGGTAACAACCATATAGGAGAGGTCGAAAGCCAAGATAATGTTTTCAGAATATCATACCTGCTAGAATAAAATAGCAATTAGATGAAAATACTAATACTATTTATTGATGAAAGCTAACAATTATGGAACACCACGTAGCATACCTGTTGCAAACATTTACCGGTATGATGCATTTAATCCTTATCATCATCCTAAAAGAGGTATAATTATTTTCATTTTATACAGGGCAACTGAGGCACAGAGCTAGAAAGTCATGGGGAGAGGTGGAATATTTCAGACAGCAAGAAAGACTTCATAGGAGGTACACTTAAGCAGGGGACGTAAGTGTACATTTCTTGTGTGTCCCTAAAATCCATGATTCCGTTTCTAATTGCCCCACTTCCACCCTACCATTGTTTGGTGAGGCTATCCTGCCATTCATTGTCATCACAAGTACCTTCTAAGTAGACTGTCCCTCCTTGCAGCCAGGGTGGTGTGACCACTATGAGGAAGGCAGAGAGATTGACCAAATGCCTTGGCCCGCTTGTTGCTCTGTTGACCTTGCTAGGGTGTGGCTTATCAATGGCCTCTAAATTTAGAGGGTACAGGGCTTAGAGCTCTGGGATGACATAGCATGGACTCACGGCTTGTCACTGTGCACTTACCCATGGGGAGGTCTCATATACATATTCTCTTCCCTTAAGTATTAAGTCATGGCCACTTTCTGTAGGGCTGGGCAGATTGGTCGGGGTGATAATCAGGATAATCTCATCCATGCACACCATACGTTGTTTCAAGGCCTTTCACCTCCATATCCCACTGGGGTATCCCAAAGACCTTCTGAAGCGGAGATTATTATGCACATTTGGAAGATCAGAGACAGGGCTGAAAAGCTTCAGAAGTTTAGCCAAGGCCATGCAGCTGGCAGGGGACAAAGCCAGTGCTTGAACTTTCTGAGAAAAGAAAAATCTGCCCATCCATCTGACCATAGACTGTAGGGATAACATCTTTCTTCGCAGCAACAATAACCACCATACACTGTTCTAAGTGCTCACCCGGTGTCAGATTCTGAACCAGGAACTTTAAACACGTTAACTCATTCAATCCTGTTGCGTTTTGCAGGGAAAGCAACAGGCACAGTGTCTAGCATGTGGTTAAGAATTCAACGTTAACTTACACGGCTCTATTTTTGGATAAGCGGAAACTGAAGCCCAGAAAGGTTAAGTAATTGTCCAAAGTTACCCTGTCAGTAAACAATGGGACCATGTGGTCTTAAGGTCCAGTTCTTGTGCATGATGCCCATTGCTGGCTGGCCTGCCTCAGAGTCGGGTCCCCAGTACCTCTGTGTGTGTTGTGGGCAGTGCACACTGAAGTTTCAACTTGTGCAACTTATCTCCGGAAACACTTAGACTTTCTTCAGCTTCATTTAAATTACCTTCAACGTCATTTAAGCCTTGGGTCTTCAGCCTTGCGGGGACAATTGGGACTGTAGCTTCCTCCGTGGTGCCTTAGAAAGGCCACTCATCTCTTTACTCAGGAGAGGCTGAGAGTCTGGGGACGGGACAAGAAGGCTTTTCCCTCATTGTGCCTGGGGGATTCGTGTTTCTTAGAGGGGTTGGTAGAATTCCTTCCCCTTGAAGGCAATTGGATTCGGAATTCCAGTTGTGAGGGCTTCCTGTTTTGAATTTTGCCCACGTTTCAAACATAAAGCTGTTTCCTAAGTAGACAATGTCCTGGCACACCTCATCTCTACTCTAAGCTGCAGCTTCATGTTTACTTTCCTTCATTTCAAACAGAATTTTTCTGTGGGGCCTTGCTCTCAGCAACTCAGAGAAGCCAAACTGAGGGGGATCCGGACTCCGTTTCCCGGCCTGTGGGATGTGGCAGAGAAAGCACAGATGACTCACTGGAAGCTTTTATCAAGGAGGGCAGAATTTTAGTCAAGGTTTGAAAGACACTGGATTTTGATTGATGAATGAAGAAGGCAACAGCACAGCAAGCCGTGTATCTGACAAGGAGTTAGTATCCAAAACATGGATGCAACTCAAATAACTTAAAATTTTAACTTTAAAAAAATAAAAAACAAAGCACATGTTTATTTTTTGAGACAGACAGAGCTTGAGTGGGGGAGGAGCAGAAAGAAGGGGAGACACAGTATCCGAAGCAGGCTCCAGGCTCTGAGCCATTAGCACAGAGCTCGATGCGGGGCTCAAACCCACAAACCATGAGATCATGACCTGAGCAGAAGTTGGACACTTAACTGACTGAGCCACTCAGGTGCCCCAAAACAATACACATGATTTAAAAAATGCACAAAAGATCTCAACAAACATTTTTCCAGGAAAGACATACAAATGGCCAGTGTGTATATGAAAAGGTACACAATATCACTAATCACTGGGGAAGTGCAAAACTCCAGTGACGTATCACCTCACCTGTTACAATGGCCATTATCAAAAAGGCAAAAGATAATAAATTCTGATGAGGATGTGGAGAAATTGGAATGTTGGTGAGCATGTAAATTAGTATATCCACTATGGAGAACAGTAGAGGGGAGGACTGTCAAAAAATTAAAAAGCAGTCTCGCTTCTAGGTGTATGTATATATGTATGTGTAGACATATATGTATGTGTATATATACATATATGAAATGAAATCACCATCTCTATTATATGCACCTCCATATTCATTGCAGTATTATTTGCAATAGACAAGATATGAAAATGACCTAAGTGTCCATCAATGGATGAATGGATAAAGAAAATGTGGTATGTGTGTGTATATATATATATATATATATACATATATATATATATATATATATACATATACAATGGAATATTATTTGCCTTAAAAAAGAAGGAAGTCTTGCCATTCATGTCAATATGGATGAACCCGGAGGACATTTTGCTAAGCAAAATAAGCCAGACACAGAAAGACACAATTACAGATCTCACTGACATGTGGAATTGAAAAATGTCAGACTCATAATACCAGAGAGCAGAACGGTGGTTTCCAGAGGTTGGGGTGTAGGAAAAATGGGAAGGTGTTGCTCAAAGGGTAGAAAGTTTCAGTTACAGAAGATGCATAAATTCTGGAGACCTAATGTACAGTATGGTGACTTTAGTTAATAATACTGTATTGTACACATGAAATTTGCTGAGAGTAGATTGTAAGTGTTCTCACCACACAAGAAAGATGGTAACTATGTGAAGCGATGGGTATGTTAATTAGCTCGATTGTGGTAACTCTTTCACAGTATATATACATATATCAAAACATCATAGCGTACACTTTAAATAAATTCGATTTTTATTTGTCAAGTTTACCTCCAAGAAAGCTGGAAGGACAAAAACAAAACAAAACAAACAAACAAACAAAACCAAATACCACAGTCTCCTGGGTGGCTTAAACAACAGAAATGTATTTTCTCACAGTTCTGGAGACTGGACATCTGAGATCAGGGTGTGGGCAGGGGCGTCCTGGTTTACAGATACCCATTTTCTGCTGTGTTCTCACAGGGCGTTTCTCTGTGTACATGCATTTTTGATGTCTCTCCATGCCTCTGAAATTCTTCTTTTTATAAGAACACCGTCAGATTGGTTCAGGGCCCCCCCTAACATTTTGTACTTAGTCACCTATTTAAAGGCCCCGCCTCCAAACATGGTCACACTCTGAGGTACTCCGGGTTAAGCTGGTAAATGGCAGAGCCAAGATTTACCTACAACCAGGTCTTCCTGATAAGAGTCTTCATTCTTACGATCCACTCTGGCCGAATGCAACCCAGTTGTCTTCATGATATGTATGTTTGGGTTGTGGTCAAGGGTGTGTTGTACCATATTATCAGCTCCTCTTAATTTGGTGTGGAAAAAAAGCATCAGCAGGGAAGGGTTTCCAGGAAGGTGGAGAACACAGGCAGGGTTTCATTATTTTTTCAGACAGATATTTCGATCTTGGAAGGGAGTGGCAGTTTGGGAGGGGCCGCTTGCTGTGTTCATGGGGTTGTGTAATGGGATTGGCATCCTGAGCTCAGAAGGAGGTGGTGATGGCTCCTTGGGCTGGCTCCATCCCTGGGGATGAAGAACAGGTTATTTGTTCTTTAGTCCAGCTGACTGAAGCACAAGGGTCTGAAGTGAGTAGGAATGATGTTCTCCGTTGAATTGTGTCTCCTCAAAAATGTATGTTGAAGTCTTTACCCCAGTACCTGTGAACGTGACTTTATTTGGCAATAAGATCTTTGCAGATATAATTGGTTAAGATGAGGCCATACTGAGTTAGGGTATCCCTCATTCCAGTGATTGGTGTCCTTAGAAGATGGCCATGTGAAGACACAGAGATTAGAGTGATGTCTTTACAAGCCAAGGAACACCATGGATTTCTGGCAATTACCAGATGCTAGAAAAACACATGGGACAGATTGTCCCGCAAAACTCGCAGAAAGAACCAACCTTGTGGACATCTTGATTCTGTACTTCCAACCTCCAGAACTATAAGGCAATGCATTTCTGTCATTTTAAGCCACCAGGTTTGTGGAACTTTGATAAGGCAGCCCTAGAAAACTAATACAGATGGGAAGGGAGAAACATTCATGGAAATAATTGCTTTGGCTGATAATAAGTATGAGTCAGCGAGAAGAATGGAGATGCAGAATGTGTCTGGGGACTTATGAGAAGGAACAATTTTAAAGGAGGTGGGAATTAGGGTCTCAGAATCTCCATACAAATGGGAAGATTATAAGAAAGAAAAGAAACTAATGACAAAAGGCGGTCGATGTGATATTTTAGAATCACCAAGACTTGAGCTGGAATTCAATATTGGTACATGCTAAAATGAGTAATATACCTATTATGTGAGGAGGTAATTTGTATTAAAAATAACCTATAGACATATTCATGGAAGTGAGGGCATGAGAGGGGAAACAGGCTAGCAGAGAATAGGGTGAGGGTATAAATAAAGATAAAAGGGCTGTCCCTGTAGGTATAATAGGAGCCACATGAATCTCGAAGGAAGTGACCAGATGTCTCTCTTGCCCAGGTCACAAAGTGCTCAGAGGTGGGATAATGTGGGGCTCACATCACTATTCCAAATAACTGCTGCAAACTTTATCTGGCGGAAAGTGGAGAAGTGTGCCATATTTTTGTCTTGTTTTATGGACAACTGCCCCTCACAGGGGACAGTGACTAAGGAATTTTGGCTCTGGACCTAGTTATGAATTGTTAATTGGCTGGTGAAGTAGAAGCAACAGAATTGTAATAAAGAGCTGGACAGGATTTCTCCTTTATGGTTGACCATGACCTCACAGAGCTTATGAGCTCCAGTGAAAAGAGAAAAGGCAAACATAGTCCAGACTGGACCCTAGACTTTGGGAGGAAAGATTTTTAAAAATTAAGTGAATATCCTTTTCTTTAGTTCTTATTGATGGATGTTGCAAAGTTCCAGAAGTTTGTGTTTTTTTTTCCCCTCCTCCCTCCCTCACTTTCTTTATAAAATGAGAATACTAGAACCTACCCTAATGAGGGCTAAATGTCATCATGCATGTCCACTGTTTAGACAATGCTCAGTAAAATGGGAATTAAAAACTACCAATACTTGCAAAGTGTTTACATTTCACTAGGTATCGTATGAAGTGCTTTACATATATTGACTAACTAATCCTTAGAAAACTCCATGAGATAGGTATTAATTACTATTACACATGTTTTATAGCTGAGGAAAAACCCATGGCAGAGGACTTTTAGGTAACACTCAAGATCACACAGTTGGACAGTGGCAAAGTAGGGATTTGAACTCTGGAAGCATGGTTCTAGACTTATTGCTGGTAACTAACATACTGCCTGGCATGATAACAAGAATCATCCATTTCTTTACCAAATGGGTCTCACAAAGATATCAGAGCCAAGTCAATGGTCTCTCTTCATTTGCAAACCATTTCTCTTTTCACTTGCTGTGGCATCTGGAAGGGCAGTGTCTTGTTCACTCCCAAATCTCCAGAACTTACCTCAGCTCTCGCTCTATGAGTGGCTAAGTCAAGACCTTTCCTGCATTGACCTTTTCAATCATCCACGCTGATGATGCTAAGTATTGTTCTGTCTGGGAACACCACCTGGACAGAAGTTGTCCCAGGTTCCGCTTTGAATCCAATGCTCCTTGAGGTGAACATTGTTGAAATTTCGTGAGGTTAAGCTTCCTCCAGATGGAAACAATCCTGTTGAGCATCTGGAAAATGTCATTTTCTGCTAGCATTTCTTAAAATTCATGGAGTTCACTGATGATAGCTTTTTAGTCTTGAAAAAAACCTTCATGATAGCCTAGAAGACAGGAAATAGGGATCCAAAGTTGTAATGTTACTGTCTAGAGCTTAGTCAGGAATAGATTCCAGACTGGACACCAGGACTCCCCATACTCTCCAACGTACTTTTCAATTTACATTTAGTAGGACAAACTGGGATATTATGGGTTTTACAAGCTAGGTTTTGCTTATATGTCACATAACATTCAGGCTAAAGCTGAAAAATCCAAATAAATATTCAGGTATTGCTTTTTTTAACTAATGGAAACTGGCTTTAAAAGGCTATTTTAACAATGAACATTTTAAAAGAGATTTGTAGAATGCTCATGGGCAATAAAACTATGATGATATGACTTAAGGCACTTGATGATATCTTAGTGGAGATTCTGTACAATTGGCGTCCTGTTTTGCACACCACAAAGCAAGTAGGTAGGTATTTTACAAAAGATTAAAGACACCCACGATATTCAGAAGTGTATCATTTGTGGAATATTCTAAGCACCCACAAAACAAACCAACAGTGCTTCGGACAAACCCTCCTGATTCCACTAATGGAAACCTTAGAAAAGAGGATTTGAGTGAGGTTTGAATCAAGATCCATTAAAATATTCCTTCAACAGATGAGCCATTTGTGAAATCGGATTTTCAAACAAATGACTACACCATATTTTGAAACGAGTGGCTTACAGTTTTGCTTGGAAAGGAAGAAATTTGTGAATTTAGGAGAGAGATATTTTCACAATGACTATATTAATAGTGGCCAAAGATAACAATGATTATTGATTAATCAATTCCAGGCAATTTCTAGTATATGGCCCAGATACAACTTGTCACTCCTTCTTCAGAGCTACCTCTGTCCTTCGTACATACTTTTAGTATGGCAATACTCTCACCCTTAAAGCATTTGTAGCCTATAAGCTACTATGGGTAGGGATGCTGCCTCTTTAATTAAAAAAAATTCTTTTTAATATTTATTTTTGAGAGATAGGCAGAGTGCAAGCCGGGGAGGGGCAGAGAGAGAGACACACACACACAGAATCTGAGGCAGGCTACAGCCTCTGAGCTGTCGGCACAGAGCCCAACATGGGGCTCGAATTCAAGAACACCGAGATCATGTCCTGAGACGAAGTTGGATGCCTGACTGACTGAGTCACCCAGGCTCCCCCTCTTTAATCTTTTTTTAACTGTGCAAGTTATTCAATGCCACATATGGAATGAGTGGCAGATCCAGGATTAAAACTCAGATTCTTTGATTCCAAGTCCTGTGGAAATAAACAGAGATCAACCAAATAAACAGAGATCAAACGAGGAAAGCAAGGCTATTTATTTTGAAGTCGTAATGGCAACAGAGTCAGCCACCATCACGTAGGCTTTGGCGGAGTCTCAAAGGAAGGCAGGGAAAGCATTTTAGTGGAAAACTGGGAAGGCTTCAGGTATGTCTTGATTGTAGACTGTGGGCCCAGGGAAGCTGCAGGCAGGATACTTAGAAGCCGGGAACCCTGTGTGATTGGTTGGTGTGCATATTTGGCTTTTTCTTGTCCTTTGTTGCAAGTGAGGATGAACATTAGGAAAGCTGTCAGTTATTCATCAAGCCCTGACTGCTTGAGGTTGTTTATTACAGGATTTATTGTTTGGTCTGGACTAGTTGCTGGAGAGAATGGTCTCACCTCCCACAAGCCTGACTTGTAGGTAGCAGTTTGGCTTCCAGAGCTGGTTCTTATAGGTCATGGATTGGTTTTTGGAGACGGTTGCTGTACGTTGTCTATACAGACAGAATTCGTACAGGTTTATGTGGGTCAGTTTTACATTTGGCCATGCACGTGTATATATTTGTACAGGATTTGTATATATATACAATGGCAATAATCTCACTGTTAAAGCATATGTAACCTGTGATCTACCATCGGCAGGGACTCTGCCTCTTTAATTTTTATTTTTTTACAGATGAGGTGACATTAGTCAATGTCACATATGGAATGAGTAGCAGATCCAGGATTAAGGTTCAGATTCTCTGGCTCTAAGTTCTGTGGAAATCAACAGAGACCAGCCAGATGAAAAAAGGAAACACTATTTATCCTGCCCTTGTTATAGCAAGGAAGTCAGCCACCAAAGATTATGTGTGTGTGTGTATATATATATACATATATATATATATATATATATAAAATTATATATATAATTTGTACACTCAGACTGTCCAGTCGGTTCTCCTCCTTCTACATCAGGGGTGGCAAACTTTCTGTGAAGGGCCAGATAGAAAGTACGTTCAGCTTTATGAACTGTATAGCGTCTCCTGCAATTACCCACCTCTGACATTTTAGCACAAAAGCAGCCATGGACAATATGTAAACAAGTGACTTTGGCTGTGTTCCAACAAAACTTTATTTATAAAAACACGGGGCCGACTCGACTTGGCCACAGGGCTGCACTTAGTCGACCCCAGTTTTACAGTGAAGAACGCACAAAATCAACAAATGTGCACATGACAGCAGCCTCCTGTGCTGTGACTCATTTCCTTTAGGCCTGTTTTCATGCTACTGAAGCTACGATCATTGTGGTCTAGTTTCTGAGTGGTTCCTATTTGAGACACATAGCTCAACAACCAAACAATTTTCAAAAGTTCTATTATTTTTTCCTTCCTCTCAAAGGATGTTATATGGTACCCATTTAATAACTAAAGTGATCCTGCTTATAATGTTTTTTTTTTCTGTCTAATTCTCCTATAGACCATATTCTGTTTTCTGAACCTCTTATTTGTATACCCCCTGACCCCTGCCACAAGAAACACACTGTCACGACAGTGAATCAGCACGAGGAACCGTCTTCTTTTCAACATATCACACGTCAGACAAGAGCAGGTAAGATGCTGTTAGGTTGGTATGAATCCTGGCTCTGCTACTAACTAGACTGTGACCTTGGTCTGTCCTTAGGCTGGTCCCATTATGTTTGCAACATGTCTGCCACAGTTCCAGTCATCACTCCCAGATTAAAAAGAAAATCTAGAAGAAATAGAGCCTATTTCCTCCTTGCATCCCCTTAAGAGTGAAGAACTGTCTCCTAGAAGCTTCCAAGCACACTCATCCTCAAATCTCATGGGCCCAACTGCGTCACATACTCACACCTAAGTCCACATAGGTAAGGAGAATGGGGCTCCCGTGACTGACCGAGATTAAGCAGGAGTCACCTGCTGAGACTGGGATACATCTTGCCTCATCTGATGCTCGTGACCTTACAGAGGAGGCAGGTGCGAAGGAGTGAAGCCCAGCTTCAGCAGGAAAGATGAAGGAGGGATCCATAGGGAGAGGCCAACCAGCTGTATCTTCAGCAAGAGACAAAGGGGCAGGGAGGGCATTGGCCATAAAGAGAAGGCAGCAGGAGATAATAGAGGACATGTGAGGAAGTCATCTCTAGGTTTTTAACTTTCCTCAAAGTAGAAACAGTCAAGGACTCCTTGTCATGGCAGACAAGGCTTGGGTTTGCCGATGGACATCTGTCTCCCATCTTCCCTTGAAAACATCACGTACCAGGCAAGGGCGGGGCACAACATTGTCAAACTGGCAAAGCAGGTCTGCCTGTCTTCTCTCTAGCCTGATTCGATGTTTGCTTTCACTCTTTCCCCCGGTCTCACTCTCTTGTGCCTAAGGACCTTGGACGCTTCACCATGAACTCACCACAAGCTCGCCATGCATGCTTTCAGCTGGGGGAACTCTGGCACTGGGGAGGGGAAGACATGGGTATGAATCCTGGCTCTGCCACTTACCAGTCTGTGACCTTGGGCATGGTACTTAACAGCGACAAAGATTAGTTACCCATGTGTAATGAGGGGAGATGTCTGCCTTCCTCACCCATGCGGTTACTGTGAGGATGAAATGAAATTTTTCAGTACCTATGACACGCAGGCACTAAGAATATATATTTTTTCCTTTGGGTTGATTAAACCTGTCTACTCATTGTTCCCTGAAGGCACTTACTTGTTTTTTTGATTTTCTACCTTTACATGCAGCTCATGCACTTTCTGCTTCTTACTCTTTTTATTAAAAGTTTTTTAAACTTTTTATTTTGAGAGAGAATGAGAGAGAGAGAGAGAGAGAGAGAGAGAGAGTGAGCAGGGGAGGTGCAGAGAGAGGGAGAGGGAGAGAATCCCAAGTAGGCTCTGTACTGTTAACCCAGAGCCAGACACAGGGTTCGATCTTATGAACCGTGAGATCATGACCTGAGCCAAAATCAAGAGTTGAACACTTAACCAACGGAGCCACCCAATCCACTTGCTCTTACACCCCATCCACTTGCAATGACTTTCCCTCTCCAGATCTTATCTGCTGTCTAAATTCAAGCTGGACTCCACATTGTTTACAAAGCCCTCTTCTACCTTCCAGACTCAAGGCCCCTTTCTCTGAAGGAGCCATCAGGGATTTGTGGCAGTGAGGGTATCACTGGAGAAGCCCCAGAAGGTCAGCATTGCCCAGGAGATAAGCAGTCTTTAGGGTTGTCAGAGCCGGGGAAGCAGGAAGCTGCCAGCTCTGGGATTGGAGTTGCACAAAGCAATGGAACAGAAGCCCAGGACTAGATAGAGAGAAATGATGCTGGGAGCTTTTGCCTAGAGTCCTGTTCCTCCACATGTCCCTTTTCTTTTTTATTTTTAATTTATGAGTTATTTGGGGCACCTGAGTAGCTCAGTAGGTTAAACGTCTGACTTCAGCTCAGGTCATGAACTCATGGCTTGTGAGTTCGAGCCCTATGTCGGGCTCTGCATGGACATCTCAGAGCCTGGAGCCTTCTTTGGATTCTGTGTCTCCTTCTGTCTCTGTCCCTCCCCTGCTTGTGCTCTTTTTCTCTTTCTCTCTCTCTCAAAAATGAATAAACATAAAAATAAAATTTAAAAAATACAATTTATGAGTTGCATATGTTATTTGAATATCAGTTTTCCCATCTCCAAATTGGGTTCCATACCTGTCTTCCTCCCTCCTATCCTTTATGAACATGTGACATCAAGAGACAGGGCCTATATTTTATTTTCAATGCAGCAGTTGTGTCCAGCTCATTCTACACTGACTCCTAGGAGGCACAAAATACATTTGTTGAAAAATGAAATGAGTATAAAATAAAGAAAACATAGATGTAAACGTTTGTAAACTTCAGTATAATACAAGTGGGATGCATTTGCTCACCATCTCTGGGAGCTTAGAATAGATCTCTGTACGGATCAGTCATGCAGTTCATGTTAGCTGATGGGTCACATAGTTTCTGTGGAATGTGGAGCCTATGCAAGGTTGTTTTAATAAAAATGTGGAGGCTTCTACAGCAGAAGAATGTGTGTCTTGTCAGGTCAGCACCTATAAATCCTACCTCCAGGTTGCCTAACATCTAAAGGCAGATAGGTACCATGCAAACCCCTGTCTGCCTCCTCCACGCACAGGGGAGACATTGCTAATTGATCGTGATACTTTCCCTCTGACCCTGAACATTGCCTCCACCTTCTTTTAAAATATATTTTGCAGGGCTATTGCTGGGTCATAGGGTAGCTCTATTTTCATTTTTTTGAGGAACCTCCACACCGTTTTCCAGAGTGGCTGCACCAGTTTGCATTCCCACCAACAGTGTAGGAGGGTGCCTACTTCTCCACATCCTCGCCAGCATCTATAGTTTCCTGATTTGTTCATTTTAGCCACTCTGACTGGTGTGAGGTGGTATCTCAGTGTAGTTTTGATTTGTATTTCCCTGATGCTGAGTGACATTGAGCTAGGAATCTACCCAAGAGACACAGGAATGCTGATGCATAGGAGCACGTGTACCCCAATGTTCATAGCAGCACTTTCGACAATAGCCAAATCATGGAAAGAGACCAAGTGCCCATCAACTGACGAATGGATAAAGAAGTTATGGTACTTATATACAATGGACTACTACGTGGCAATGAGAAAAAATGAAATCTGGCCATGTGTAGCAACATGGATGGAACTGGAGGGTATTATGTTAAGTGAAATAAGTCAGTCAGAAAAAGACAGATACCATATGTTTCCACGAATAGGTGGACTTTGTGAAACTAAGCAAAAACCAGGGGGAGGGGAAGAGGGGAAAGAAAAAAAAGACACAGAGAGGGAGGGAGATAAAACATAAGAGACTCTCAAAGACTAAGAAAAAACTGAGGGTGAGGGGGATGAGGGAGGGGGGAGAGGGGGTGATGGGCATTAAAAAGGGCACATGTTGGGATGAACACTGGGTGTTATATGTAAACCAATTTGAAAATAAACTATTATAATAAAAAAAAAAAAAAAAAAAAAAAAAAAAAAATAAAATATATTTTGTAGGCAGCTGCTACCAATTGATCAGAAGTGATCAGAATTCAACCTAACTCGAGGCCCATTTGCTCTGCCTGGTCTTAATTCAAGCATACTCTCTTTTTGCTTGTTTGTTTTCCTGAGGATCTCCATTGATGGAATCTCCAGGCTTCTTTTGTTGATGATTTCTTCATTCTCTTCTTCAGCCACCAGAATGTTAGTATCCATATACAATCTCTCCTGCTGTAAAAATAGGGCTTTCCTTATCCTTCAACCCAAACAAATATCTCAAAGAAATATGATTTGGTTTTGCTTCTCAAAAATAAGGGAGTTATCAGACGGGAAATGAATCAATCCACTTCAGGAAGATTGCTTTGAAAAATATTAGGAGTAAGCTTCTATGCATACACAGACCACACCTAGACCACCAGATTCAGTGGTAAGCGCACTGCCCTGTTTCTGTAATGGGATGTACTCATCCATACTTTTTACTTTTTAAAGCACTTTACAAACATTTCCTAATTGATTTATTGCCCTGGAGCCCGTTTAGAACGCGACAATAGGATGGTTAAAAGACCAGAAGAACTGATTTATGATGAACGATGATGAATGGAACATGATCTGAACTTGGCCAAACAAAGATCAGAGGCAGACACCTCAGCCGCCTTTAGCTACCTGGCAGAGCAAAGACTCCAGAGCAAGAGACAAATTATTTCACTTGGCTGTTAGAGGTTTTGAAAGAGAAAGTTGATTTTTTTTAAATGAGGACAGTCAAGCAGATTGATTCTCTAGGGCTATGGGCTGTCCCAGAAAGTGGCCGACTCAAGGTTGCTGCAGGACCAAGGTTGAGAGCAGAGAATGATGCTTTGCTTCGTTCATAAAATAAACCAAAGCCTCCTTCTACCCCATTGTTCCCGTCTTCCCCTTTCCCATGGTACGTTTTCTTTTCATATATGATTCTGGGAGACTTTACTGTCTCCAGGAATAAACTGAGAATCTGCAACCGTCAACCTGTAAAGAAAAATACAACGTGATTCACAGTGGAGGATGCTCCCTCTCAAAGAGATTGTTAATCAGAGACAGCAAACTGGGCATTTGTATGATTTGTTCTTCAAGGTTTTTGGAAGCAATGCTTCTCAGGTTTGCAGAAAATGTATAGTAATGAAATCAACAAAGTAGCTCACTGATCCTAATGTTTCAAAAAAGCGTTTTGGTTTAATTTTTGTTCATTATTTTAAGAATTCACGTCTCTCAACTAAAGATAAATAATGTTTCTTAACTCTAAATTATTCAGTAATTTTTAAGTGCATTTACCTAAAAAGCATTAAATAGGTAATTGCTATGTATACCTTAAAATTTAGACAATTGAGAAAGAGAAAAGTGTGGTTGTGTGTGTGTGTGTGTGTGTGTGTGTGTGTGTGTTTTTAACCAACCCTCTCCTCCCTTAGAATGGGAACACATTAGAGCAAGGATCCCAAGATGCCCATGATCCAAGCAGAAACTGGTTAATACCATGCCCTGGGGCCAATTCCATGGCCAAGTGAGCCTCCTGCTCTGAAGTTTCTGTTGTTAGGTGGTATCTACTCACAGCCTAGTTTGGTTATTGAGTGTCTTGTAGTTAGATTTTTTTTTTTAATAAAGCCTTATGCAAATTTGCCTTCATCCTTGCTTATGTAGCAGCCCCACTGACCAACCTGTCAGTGTCCTTGGCTTGGCCAAACCTAGAAACAAACAGTATGTGCATATCCAAAGACGTCAAAAAACAGGGCTAACAGCTTCTAATTCATTCTTCTAAAGCCTCTGTGAGAAGCAGCAGCCAGGATAAAGCCAAGTTGAACTGGAACTGAAATTAACCCAAATGCCACTGAACCTGGGCATTCAAAGAGAAGTCACCCCACCTGGAAAGAGAGAAAAGGTTTAAGGAAATAGATGTTTGCAAGGAGCAAATGCTAAGACTGAAGAGACAAGGGATCCCAAACACTTTCTTATTACTACAATGTGACTGAATTCTCATCTTTGCACTGAGGCCTGAGACTCTGGCCAGGGTGGAGTTTTGGGGCTTGCTGCTGCCTATATACTGCAGAAATGGCCCTACCGATAGTCGGTGATACTGACCCAGACAGAGTTAAACTTGAGAACTATTGGAAAAACAAACACTTGCAAATCCCAAAGCACAGAGTCTGCAAAAGGGGTTCTTTTGATGGGCTCAGTAGGTTGGAAGCATGGGAAGATCCAGAAAAGAACCTGAGGACCCACAGGCAGAGGAGGGAGCCTCTGACAAAGAGCTGTGGTCATGGCTACAAGTGGAGGGTTTGTTGTGGGGGTGTGGGGGGAGGGGCCTGAGAGACAGACAAGTACACAACTGATTCAGGTGCAAAGGCTCAGCGCTGCCATGTTGGACTCCAGGGAGTCCCACTCACTGTGTTCAATGGAAACAGAGCCCTGGAGTTGTGGGAGGTGGGTACAGAAGCACTGAATAGGCCATGACAGAGGATTACAGAGGGTGTGGGAGTAGAAACATGAGCTATCCAGAAGTGTTTGAAAAGAGTTTCAGAGGAGATGTTATACAAGCTAATTCATGCCGATCCAGAACTAACTAGAAGGAGAGAGAGTGAAACAAATATCAGGTGGAGGAAAAAACAGCTGTGGATGTCAGGAGGTCTGGGAGAGCTGGCTGTCCTGGGCGAGGCTTGCAGAATAGCAGAAGACAACATGTAGGTGGAGCAGTAGGACTGGAACAGGGAGGGCAGGGGAGAGGTGAGCAACTCCCTGGAGATCCTTGAACAGCGTAGTGGGGTTCAGTCTTCATTTGTAGTCATGGGGAAGCCATTGCAGAATGATATAGGAAGCCACGGCCAGTGGTATAGAGGACAGAGGTGGAGGGAGACCAGTGGCAGGGAACCGATAAGAAGGCTGTTGAAATAATCCAGGCAGGCAACAGTGAGGGTCTGAAAAATGCCACTGTGTGAGATGGCAAAGCAGCAGGGACAGGACCTCCGTTCTCTCCTTCATGCTATTGTCTGTGTCCGTTTCCTTTCAGACAAAGCAGTGTGGGTGTCTTTCATATTTAGGCTGTCCAGGCCCCTGTTGGCTACTGCATGGAAATGCCTAGAAACATTTTATTCTCAACTTGCTTGGGCCTAGAGGTTGGCAAGTGTCTAGAGCCACCGGACCTGCGTGTCCTTCATCATCTGCCTTATGAAGCGTGGAGGCCACTTCACGACTCTTTTTGCATTTCTAACAAACACTTCTCCTTTTGTGGAGTTGATGAATTTGAGAAAATCCTGGAGCAGCATGGAAAGGTTATGTGGAGCCTATCAAAGAGCCCACAGGTTGAAAACCAAATGGATTTTAAGGTAGAGACTCTAATGCTGTTTGATATTACAGGGAGCGAGACACAAAAAATATTATGGCAGGTCCCAAGCACCATACCTACCACAATCTCCTGAGTTTACAGCTCTCCTACCAGAAACCTAATATATAAGATTGCCGTGCAACACTATAAAAGGACTTACACAGCCTATCTTGAAAAACTGATACTTCAGTAAAGAAGATAAGTGGAGAAACCAGGATATAAGAAAACATATAAAAAACCTTTAGAAGGTCAACGAAGCCTAGGGAGATAAAACTCAATAGTTCAGGGACAGAAACAAAATGGAGTTTTCTTTGTTTTAGATAGAAAATTACAAGGTGCTGTTTGAGGTTATAGCTGTAGTTGGATGAGTCCCATGAAAGAGGGCAATTTAACAAGCCAGCTAGGAATCTGATCCCATCCGTATAAAGGGAAGAAACAACTTCAGCCAGCTTTTCACCGTGATAGGAGCTGTTCCTCTGGCAAGGAACTTTGGAGGGGATGGAAAATGGTCTGTCTTGTTGTGGGTGGTGGTTACCAGGGGTAGGAGTACAGTTGGCAAAACTCATCAAGCTGAGCATCTAAGATGGGTGCATTTTCTTGATATCAGTATATCGATAAAAAATAATGTAAATGATAAAAAGAAGAAAGGAAGGAGAAGAGATATTCTGCCACGGTCTAAGTGGCAAATAGCATGCCCTGGCTAATGGGGCAGGTCAGACTTGGAGTGGTCCAGGACCTTAGGAAGGAAAACCTGCCCCAACCAGATCAGTTGCTTGGAGGAGTGGCCAAGTTCATTTCATGAAACTATGGGACCGAGGTATCTATAGGTAGCACATACACTGGCCAGACTGCAGGCACCATTTGCCTTTGCTTCTATGGCCATGTACAAAGCTAATTAGGTCCCTCTGTGAACTTGGAAGCCAGTGTGAGGATAACAAGTAGGTTTCATTTTCTCTCTTCCATGAATCACACACAGAGCCCTGGGCTAATGAGAACTCTGACCTCATCCATATCCAAAGAGGAGAATTAGCATTGATGAGTGATGTCTGTTGAGGGTGTGGTAGGGTGGATTGAAGGTATATGTCAAATACTTACTAACCACTCCTGGCCTGGCTATTTCAAGGGATACAGTAGATGGGGGCTGGATTTTTAAGGCCACCAGGAGATTTCTCCAGTGGTAGGAGTAGTGATTATGGTGATGCTGAGAATGTTTAAGAACATTGGGTCTAAAGATTAAATTCAGAGTTTTCAGAGGTGAAGCTGGCTTGAGAGAGCCAAGGAGCATGATGGAAGTACCAGTCTGAAGAGGCTGGGTGAGAGTGGAAACCAGGTCCATGGAAAGGTGACTGAAGCCATAGAGAATGGGGGCAGAACAAGTGAGAGTTGACTAGTTTAGGAGGTGGCTCTGGATTGGGTGGGGGTATTGCCCCAGGGGCTTTGTGGGAGAGATGACTGTTTCTCACATTGTACTCCTAAGAGCATTGAGACCCTGGTAGCCTTCAGACAGGAGGGAGTTTTGTCCCTAAATTACCAATGCCTGGAGGCCTGGAAAGACCTGCAAGTATTTTAGGAATGGAGCTAATCAGTACCATCAATTGTCTTCCATAATTGGCTTGGACAATGAATAAAAAGCCTATGAATTGCTGAACTCCAACTCCTTTGACCATCTCTTCCTTCCTTGAGGACAGATGTAGTGCCAGGGCCTGGGGTCCAGGAGTCAGACGTGAGGGAAGGATAGAGAAGGGGGTGGATGAAGAGATCGTAGGGGTCTGGAGGGGAAATACCCTCTTTGGGTACCATCTCCTGCACTGTTGACTACCTCATTTCTCCAACTGCTTATCATCCTTTCTAGATTCAGGTCTTTTTTTTTTTTTTTTCTTTTTTAAAGGCAGGGTATACATACTGTACAGCGCACGGAGTATGCTAATCATCAGCATGATGGTTTTTACATGTCTATACAGCCTGTAACCACAGTGCAAATCAAGTTCCCCATTCCCAGTCTCAATGGGTTTCTTCTGTGGCTCTTTCTAGTCTGTAGCCTCCTCTTATGGGCTAATAATAGGGTGACCAATGGTCACAATTTGCCTGGAACTGAGGGGTTTCCTGGCATGAGAAAATTTCTGTGCAGAAATTGGGAATGTCCCAGGCAAATCGGGATGGTCGGTCCCCACAATTCTGACTTTAGCCATCATTGATTAAGTTTGCCTGCTTTTGAACTTCATTTGGTGGAGTCAGATGTATGTATTTTTTGCATCCGGCTTCTTTCATACCATATCTGTGTGAGTTTAGTTCTATTATTACATGTAGCAGTTTTGTTTTGTTTGTTTGTTTGTTTGTTTTTAGTCTTACTGCTGAGTAGTATTCCATTGTACGAATATACTGAAGGTTGCCTCTTTTCCTATGGGGCTCTCCCATTCCTATTAGGGCTTGGATACTTTCTCATGTGAGTAATAAACAAATTGACTAACTTGAAAAGCATATCTGCCTTTTCTGTGAGTCTCCTCAAATTCATAGAAATTAGATGGAGGGGTAAGTGTTAAGCACATCTATAATCGAATAGGGGTTGGTGATTACTCCATTTCCTTAAAACAATTTCAAGTACTGTGTCAAGGACTAGATAAAGAGCTTAACCATTTAATTTTTATGAAGGCCCTATATGAGACCATTTAATAATTGAGAAAACTGAGGGGTGCCTGAGTGGCTCAGTCAGTTAAGCATCTGCCTCTTGATTTCGGCTCAGGTCATGGTGTCGCCGTAGTGAAATCAAGCCCTGTGTTGGGCTTGGTGCTGAGCGTGAAGCCTGCTTCAGATTCTCTCTCCCCCCTCTGACCTTCCCCCACTCGCATGCAGGTGCACATGTACTCTCTTTCTCTTTAAAAAAAGAGTTGAGAAAATTAAGGCACAGAGAGGCTAAGTAACTAGTATGTGCCAGAGACAGAATTTGAATCTAGACATCTGGCCCCAGAACCTGCTTTCTCAACCACTTCACTCAATGCCTCTTACAGAAATGAGTAAAAACTTATCAGGAGGAGATTCTGCTTTAAGTCTCCTTAAAGAGAATATTGAATTCTGAGTGGCCTTGTAAGTTCAGAAGGCAATGCTTTCCTGCCTACCCCAAGGTTACGAATGAGTGTAGACTCTGAAGGGGTGTGTACTTGTACGGAAAAGGAATTTCCTCTGATAATATAAAGGCCCAGCCAGTCTATGGCTTCTCACTGAAGCTTTACCATACCTTGTTCCTTGATTTTGATGACCTCTGGTTTTCCATGAAATTCCCTAGGCTTGAAAAATTATGATCGTCTGAAAATAAAGGTGTTTATTGAGTGTGTTCTGTTTCAAATAGCTGGATGCTCTGAGGGACATAACAGAGACTGAAAAATGAAGATCTCAGTTTTGTTAGCAGAGTGAAAATGCTGTCTCCCACATGGTGCTCCTGAGGAGCGAGCTGTGTCCCCAAGTCACTAGTGTGTAGGGACCTGGAGAGAAAGGACCTGCAAGTGTTTTGCTGGAATGGCGTTAATCCGTACTGTCTTTAACTGAATTGTTTTCCACATAAACCGAAGGCCAAAGGTGAAGTGGGCAGATAACACAGATAATTGCTTTCTTTCAAGAGTGACTCATTTCTAGCCTGAGGCACTAGATCCAGATTTTAGTTTGAATTCATCACATTTCTCTAGTTACCTCTGCTTTAGCACAAAGATGAATTTCTATCCTGGTGGGCTTGGGTGGTAAAATCATTAGGCAAGATGGTTAGAGTTTTAATAATTAAAGCAGATGAAGATCTGTGAATAATCAGTTTCAAAGGACTGCGACTTGAACATAGGGCCCAATGAACAGTAGGCAGTGGCTTAAAATCAGTATTCATCTCAAAAATCTGCGCTCACACCTGCTTTGTCTGTATCCCCCTATCCTTAGCTCCCTTTCTTCTCAATTTTTCTTCCCTGTCTGGCCCCTGTGTATCTCCTGATCCTTTCAATTTCTTTCTCATGTCTCCTGTTTGCCTACATTCACTAATGGGCGTGGTGTATAATGGAGGCACAGAACCCTAAATATGAACAACAGCCTCTGTGTTTTGTCAGTGAGGAAGCTGAGTTATGGCCCAGGGAAGGCATTTGATACAGGGCGGGTGTGGGAGCATGGCTCTCGTGATTGAATATTCTTCAATATTCTTACCTAGTATTTACCAAAAGAATTTAAAAACATTGATTATTTTTTATTGCTATAAAATACTATTTGGCCTTTGTAAAATATGTTTAAAGATACAGAAAACTGTAGGGGTGCCTGGGCGGCTCAGTCGGTTGAGCAGCCAACTTTGACTTAGGTCATGAACAAGTGCTTTGTGGATTCGAGCCCCATGTCAGGCTCTGTGCTGACAGCTCAGAGCCTGGAGTCTGCTTTGGAATCTTTGTCTCCCTCTCTCTTTGCCCCTCCCCAACTTGTGCTATGTCTCTTTCTCAAAAATATATAAATATTTTTTAAAAAATTTTAAAATGATACAGAAAACTGTAAATAAGAAATAAAATCAACTGCTATCACTTCACCCAGAGATAAACCACCATTAATGATTATGTTTCATTTCACTGTCTTTTCCATTCAGATCAACAGACTTTATATATATATTATTTTATTTTTATTTATTGATTTTGAGCGAAACAGAGACAGCACAAGTGGGGGAGGGGCAGAGAGAGAGAGAAAGAGAGAATTCCAAGCAGGCTCTGTGTTGCCAGCACAGAGGCCAATATGGGGTTTGAACCCATAAAGCCATGAGATCATGACCTGAGCTGCAACCAAGAGTCTGACATTTAACTGACTGAGCCACTCAGGTGCCCTGACATTATATATATTTTAAAGAAATAGGATTCTCTCATAGAGGCACATTGGAATCCTACTTTTTATGCTTAAGCTTCTCTTATTAGCATTGTCTCATGGCATTAAATATTCCTGAAAATACAACTTTCAATAAGGGCATACTATTCTAAGCTATGGTCATACCATAATTTCATTTAACCATTTGTGGAGCTTATTGAATAAAGCTCCCTGTTTTTGACTTAAAAGCAGGGGAGTGAGTCATTTTATATGCCCCAAATGGGAGAAGGGAGCTCTCCAGTAATCCTAAATGAGTTGCTTTTTGTTGAAAGCTCTCAACTGATTTTCCCCCTGTGGATCAGAGACTTAGAAGAGAGAAACAAGAATCGTTCTGTACCTTGACTGGGTTGACTTAATTGATATGTTTGTCTAGAGATTTCTTTGCCTCCTCTCCTGATGCCATAATGGGGAGAGAATCCACTTCATTCCATATCTCCTCCCCTTGCCTCCAATCTCATCTTTTTAAAAAATTTTTTTTAATGTTTATTTATTTTTTAGACGGAGAGAGACAGAGCACAAATTGGGGGAGGGGCAGAGAGAGAGGGAGACACAGAATTCGAAGCAGGTTCCGAGCTCCAAGCTGTCAGCAGAGAGCCCGAAGCGGGGCTCAAATTCGTGGACGGCAAGATCAGGACCTGAGCTGAAGTCAGACACTCAGTGCCCCCCCCCCCTCCAATCTCATCTTAAAAACCAATTGCCTGCTCATGCTGCCTGCCTTACATAGATCAGCCACACAACTGGCTTTGTTCGAAATCCTGCCCAAGCAGAGAAAGTGCCTGCTGGGCACATGCCAAGCATTTGCACAGGAGGCAAAAGAGAAACTTGTTCACTGTTTGAGGGATGACACTTTACACTTTACAAATCTTAACCAAACGTGGCCACCCAGGCACCCCTACACTTTACAAATCTTTACTTGCCCTGGGAAAGATCCATGGACACTTACAGTGTTATAATCACAAATTGGACCCAGTTTTTGAAATTTTTTCTCCATTGCAAAAATGAGGCAGTGTATGTAGCACCGACTTTGATGGCAAACAGATCTCTGCCTGAATTATACCTTTACCTGATCTTGTTGTAGGACTTCGGGTAATTCATGTAAATTACCTGAGCCTCAGTTTCTTCATCCATAAATGAATAATAATAAGGAATAAAAGACATAATGAAGCCGAAGAGCTCAGTGTGGTGTCTGGAACGTCAAAGCCATCAACAGATGGTGGCAAGGACCATCCTTTGCTCCCCCAGTCTTGCACTGTTGTTTTTATGTTCAAGGTCAACATGTACCTTGGCAGTGAATAATAGAAAGTGAAGATTACACCATGGATGATCCCTTACATATGGACATAAAATAAAGCAAGCTTGGGGTAAGTTAAGGCATGAGAGCCTTCCATTGTTAGAACTTGACGTGGAGCTTGGACATCAAGTTTGAGAGCATCTAACCAAACATATTTAGAGCAGGGCACTTAACTTTTCCTTTTCTAGATGCTTATAGGCCTGCGAAACTCTGCAGGTACTGACTGAGAGCCAGTGTCCCGCACTCTGAACTTCCTGGACAATGGCCCGTTTCCTGGAAGCTGCCCCACTGATCTTTCTGGTCCCAGGTGGCCCCACTGGCTGCCCTTTGGCTTTGGAACCGACTGGAGCTGTCACATCCACTTACTCGGACCGGCGTGACCTTCATTGTTCACCTGAGAGTGTTCTTTGTGAGCTAAGTCTGGAGGTCCCCAGTGCAGAAAAGAAGTTCTGTGCTGCGGAGAACAATGTAGAGGAAAATCTGCTCGTGAACATAGCCTTTCCCTCCGAAAGTGATGCATTAGCAGGCTGGTGGCTGCTCCTCCAGGCTGCACGGCAGCGACATCTGAATCACCTTCCGGAAGCACCTTGTGGCAATTTGCTAATTATTTTTATGATGCCAGGTCAGCAATAAAGGTGCCTTTCCCGCTTCACTCTTTCCCCACAGCCGCATGACAGGAAAGACCATTTTTCAAACCTGAGTCTAAAGCCCAGCCTGCCGGGTGAGGGAGGCCCCGAACACTGGCCGATTTGCTTTGCCCTCCTTTCTCCTTCCTTTTCTTGTCCCAGGCCTGATTTCTTTCTCCATCTTGGATTTGGAAGGTGTATTCGTTTCCCAGGGCTTGCACAATAAATACCACAAACTGAGTGGCTTAAAACAATAGAAAATTTGTTTTAAGGTGGCTTGGTGGCTCAGTCGGTTAAGTGTCCGACCTCTGTTCAGGTCATGATCTCGTGGTTCATGAGTTCAAGCCCCACATCAGGCTCTGTGCTAACAACTCAGAGCCTGGAGCCTGCTTTGGATTCTGTGTCTCCCTCGCTCTCTGCCTCGACCCTACTCATGCTCTGTCTCTCTCCCTCAAAAATAAATAAACATACAAAAAAAAAAAAAAACCCAGAAAATTTATTCCCTCACGATTCTGTAGGTGGGAAGTTCCAGATCCATGTCAACAGGGCTGTGCCTGCTCTGAAGGCTATCGGGGAGAAGCTGTTTCATGCCTTTCTCTTCGCTTCTGGTGTTGCTGGCAATCCTTGAAGTGCTGTGGCTTACAACCTTATCACTCTAGCCTGTCTCAATTGTCACATAGCATTTTCCATATGTCTCCTGTGTCTCCATGTCTGTCCGTCATTTATTTATTTATTTATTTATTTATTTATTTATTTAAAAAAATATTTTTAAACATTTATTTATTATTGACAGACAGAGAGAGACAGAGCATGAGCATGGGAGGGGCAGAGAGAGGGGGAGACACAGAATCTGAAGCAGGTTCCAGGCTCCGAGCTGTCAACACAGAGCCTGACGCGGGGCTCGAACTCACAGACTGTGAGATCATGACCTGAGCTGAAGTCGGACGCCCAACCGACTGAGCCACCCAGGCGCCCCTCCTTTTTTTTTTTTTTTTAATTTTTGTTTTTAACATTTATTTATTTTTGAGAGACAGAGAGAGACTGAGCATGAGTGGGAGAGGGGCAGAAAGAGAGAGAGACACAGAATCCAAAGCAAGCTCCAGGCTCTGAGCTGTCAGCACAGAGCCCCATGTGGGTCTCAGACACACCAACTGCAAGATCATGACCTGAGCTGAAGTCAGATGCTTAAACGACTGAGTCACCCAGTGCCCCTGTGTCTCTACACTTCCAATAAGGATACTAGTCATATTGGATGAAGGGTCTACCCTACTACAGTCTAAGCTCATCTTACTTAATTTCCTCAGCAAAGACCCTATATCCAAATTAAGGTCATATTATAAGGTACTTGTGCTAGGGTTTCAATATATCTTTTTGGAGGGCCACAATAAGAACTATAGCAGAAAGTATCCAAAGGCATTTCATTTATGAAAGTTGGGGGCATAATAATGGAATACCTAACGATCCGTCAAGCCCGCATCTGTTAAGAGATGCCTTCCATGTTTGATTTGCAGGTAGAGAGTGTGGCTCAGCTCCAGGCTTACCCTAGGGTGCACACATGTGTTTATGCTCTCTATGAGCTGCATTTGTTTGTTTGGGTGAACACAGCTCTCTCATTATCCTAACAAGATCATAGTGTTCCAATGAATAAAGAAAAAGAGGGCTCCCGCCTCTTTACTGAGTCAAAATCCATTTGCCAGGAACTACCTCATTCTTGTGGCCCCTCTTCTGTGACAAAACCCGGTTTCCAGCCCAAAGGAAAAAAATTACAGGGTCATATTAAATTACCAAAGACAAGTTAAAACTCTGGAGTTCATCATTTCAGGAAGGGCTGAACTCTTTTAACTAAACGGGGCAACTTTGAAATTTAATGGAAACCCAAGAGCTGTAATATAATGTGAAACCCTCTATTCCTTTTACTTATTTCATGAAAAGCTGGGCATTTCTGTGGTGACTTTCATCTGAAGTGCCTCAAATGTCATGCTAATTTTACAAATTATGCTGTCTATGGGGATTCTATATTCTGCCCGCATTTCTTCTCAATTTCCAGAACCTTTGGAAGTACAACCCTCACTGAGATCCAGGTCGAAGGGCTCTGTGCAGCAATGACTTGAATTGAGTGATTTTTAGGATTTTGGGAATTCTTATTCCTAATTTGTATCATAAGGAATTCCTTGGCATAGTAGAAAGGAACATAGATCTGAAATTCGTGGTGGGAATCTGGGCCTCAGTTTCCTCACCTGGGAAATGAAGCATTTGGAATGCTAACTTATGGGTTCTCTTCCTAGTCTAAACTTTCAGGAGTCTACGGTTTGCGATGACTTTTCTAAATTGCTTCAAAATGTTGATCAGGAAGTTAACCATGCTTTCAGAGAACCGTCTGTGACTTGGCACTCCACTCAGTGCTGCTGACAAAAATCTTCTGTTGCATGAAAGATTTTCCTGGTATTCGACCTGCATGTTCTTCAGGCTTGTCAATGCCTGTAGCACAGCAGTGACCTTGCGAAGGTAACAGCCGCTTTGTATTTTTTCTGCAGTGTTCCTGTTCCCTATGGGCTGTCCCAAAGATTATTGATGAAGGCTCTGGCACAATGTGATCTCTAGTATTTGGGTAACTCTTTATACTTTTCACTGTGAATTCATGAACATTCATTTATTCAATCCCTACAACAGTCTGAGGTAAGCTAGACTGGCATAATTATTCTCATTTGAAGATTGAGGAAACCAAGGAACATTGAGCCTGCATCACCTTACCAAGGTCACAGAAGAAATCAGTGGCAAGGAGGAGGGCTAGAATACACATTTTCTGGCTTCTAGTTCAAGTTTTTTCTGCTCCATTACATTTCAGTTGAAATGTACAGAGATGGAAGGGGGAAAAAAAACCAACAACACACATCCTATTACGTGTTGGAAACTGTCCTAGACAGGATTCAAACCATCACCTATTTGATTCCATAGACTAAATTCCTGTCATTACCTAATATTTCTTCCTTGATAACTGGAAACAAAGTTAAGCACCAAGTGCCATTATATCAAGGAGATCAAATTACTTTGGTTTCATAAGTATTTGAGCACTCCCAATTGTGATGGGCTATTGTGCTTATGGACACAATGAGCCCTGAGCTGGGTCAGTCGCCTTGGTGAATTCCAGGGGGTGGTCTATGGGAAGGGAATGGGGCACAGAGAAGCTGTACTGGGGATGCATTGTTTCTCTCTGGGAGATTCCACTAGAAGATGTGAGGAGCCAGGAACATCACTGTTCTCCCACCCGCATGGATGATGTGATTGATGTCCAAGGGCACCAGGGATTCCTTGTACACACTCTTATGTCTTCCTCCACTGATGGCTGGACCTGCAACTGTATCTCCTGGGCCTGACCTCAAGGAAGCATTGCCAAATAACTATAATGATGCCTGCCTTACTTTCCTTCTTGGTTGTCGTGAAGGTCAAATGAGGTAACATATGTATTTGTGTTGTGCAAAAGCAGCCAGCTGATCATAGTAAGAAAACATAGCTTTTAAAAAAATTTATTTATTTTGAGAGAGAGAGAGAGAGAGAGAGAGAGAGAGAGAGAATGGGCAGCAGAAGGGCAGAGAGAGAATCCCAAGCAGGCTCTACACTGTCAGCATGGATCCAGACACAGGGCTCAAACTCATGAACCATGAGATTGTGACCTGAGTCGAAAACAAGAGTCAGAGACTTAACTGACTCAGCCACCCAGGTGTCCCAAAACATAGTGCTTTCATTAGAGAGTGAACAGAGTGTGTAAGAGTTGCTCTGCCACTTGGGCAGGTGCCTTATCTTGTTAGGCTCCGGTTTTCTCATCTTGCCTGATGCTGGTTCTGGGGCCTCAGTGAGTTGCCCTCATTAAATTGCCAGGCCCATTGCACCTGTTATAATGGCTAGTATCAAAAACACATGAAACAACAAGTGTTGGTGAGGATGTGGACCGAAAGGAACCCTGTGCACTGCTGGTGGGAATGCAAACTGGTGCAGCCACTGTGGAAAACAGCATGGAGTTTCCTCAAAAAATTAAAAATAGAACCACCCTATCATCCAGTAATTGCACTACTCAGTGTTTACCCCCAAAATACAAAAAAACACTGATTCGAAGGGATACTCCTACCCCTGTGTTTATTGCAGCACTATTTACAATAGCCAAATTGTGGATAGCCCATCTACCCATCGATGGATGAGTGGAGATAGAGATGTGGTATACACACACACAAACACACACACACACATACACAGGAATATTATTCAGTCATAAATAGAATGCAATCTTGCCATTTACAACATGAATGTAGCTAGAGAGTATAATGCTAAGCAAAATAAGCCAGTCAGAGAAAGAAAAACACCCTACGATCTCACTCATATGTAGAATTTAAGGAACAAAACAAACGAACTAAAAGGAAGAGAGAGAGAGACAAACCATGAGACAGACTGTTAACTCTAGAGAACAAACTGATGATTATCAGAGGGGAGGTGGGTAAGGAGATGGGTGAAATATGGAATGGGGACTAAAGAGTACATTTATCATAATGAAATAAAAATTGAAATGATCAAGAAAAATTGCCAGGCCCAGTTCCTGGTCTTTTCTAGAGACAGTCACCACTAAAAAGTTCCCCTTTTGGGCTCCATCTTTTGGCTTAATGAACTTGATTCCCGTGAAGTATTCTGGGAAAAGAAAACATTTTCTGGAGGAAGGGATTTATGCTTTTCAGGAATACAGGATCTGCAAGCATAGTGTGTTTGTTGGTTTTTTTAATAAGTTTTTAAAGCTGCTTCCTCACAACAAACTTTGACAGAATTTTGTTCAGTTGTTCCTTTGTAATATGCTCTGCTCAAAGATTATCTCTCCCTTATGGGAACTCTCCTCCCTCCCTGCTTGTATTCTTTTATGACTCTGACCTCATTGCCATGGTGATTGGCTCAAGAATGGACATGTGACCCGAGAGGAACCAATCACAGTCTTTGCTTGAGTTTGCTGTGGTTGCCTTGGATAAGGAGCAGCTCTCTTCTCTCAGAATGCTGGCTGTACCGAGGTTAAGCCCAGAGCTGTTGATGACCTTCTCTCATGCTTCGTGACTGTCCTGAGGATGATGCCCTCATGATGGAAACAGGAGAAAAGAATGTTGGAAAGAAAGACTCCTGATGGAATATTCAAAACCTTTGCATTTCACCATGTTTAAAGTCATCTATGTGTCTGGTCTGTTCAGTTCCTCAGGACAAAAACTTTTTTTGTGGTTTAAGCTAATTTAAAGTGGTTTTCTATCCTTTCTAACTGAGAGGAATCCTAAAGAGCAGTTCGTGGAGCAGCCAAGAGTCCGGGGTGTCTAAGGAGGCATAGAGTAATGGGGTCCCTATAGAAGCCTGTGAGGGTGTTAAAGTGGATCGTTAATGACTGTTTCACAATGGTCAGAACAGACTTTCACAGAAAATTCTCCGTGTACAGATTGACTCATAATGTCCTACACAGCTGTAAGAATAATAGATGTTATGAGGAGGTGGCCAAAATCCTACATGTGATCTTTTAGATCCAACCAAAAGCAATTATGAGGCTTTACCTGGCCAGTCTCATGGGAAAAAAGCTACCCTCCTCAAATCAGACTTGCATTGCCATTTTCTGGAAGGAGATGCAAGGACTTAGGATGCCCCTCCCTTGGTCAGCCATACTCAAAAATGTGCGTCTGCCATCCTAGACAGACACTTCCATTCAGAAGCGTCCTTACAGGCGGCTTGGCTGAAGCAGTTTTCTCCACTTTGAGTATCTTTCTATCTCTAGCCCTTCCCCTTTGTCCCCTTTGCTTACATGCTCATAAAGTGGCTAGAGACTTTGCTCAGGGCATCCCCAGTCTTTGCTGCATCCACATGACACTCACCTGGGGCCATTCTGTGGGGGAAAGTGGAGCACTGGGGAGTCAGTCCTTCTTTATTGCCTCCTGCTTGCGTTGTTGCAGTGGGGGAGTAAAGGCTCAATTGTCACTTTCAGTTTGGCTTATTGTCCTAATTGACCACCTGGACACTTGGAAGCTTAGCGGCTTTAAATTCATTTCTCTGGCTCCTTCCAAACAATATCATGCATAATTATCCAGACTAACTTGGAAGAGAGAAGCATGAGGACAATGAATCTCACACTTCAGTGTAGAATTTTCAACCCCAGCTGTCTGTTTTAAAATTTTGATGCTCAAGTCCTATCCCAGACTAGTTATATGAGTATGCTTGTGGGTGAAGCCCAGACATGGTATTTATTATTATTATTATTATCTTAAAACTTATTTATTTTGAGAGAGGCAGAGGGAGAGAGAGCTGAGACAGGAGGGACAAGGAGAGAGGGAGAGAGAGAGAGAATCCCAAGCAGGTTCTACACCATCAGCGCAGAGCCTGACTCGGGGTCCCAAACCCATGAACCGTGAGATCATAACCTGAGTTGAAACCAAGAATCAGATGCTCAACCAACTGAGCCACCCAAGAGCCCCCCCACCCCCGCCCTGCAAGGTATTTTTAAAGTTCTCGTGAACACTATTTTATTTGGGTGTCCAAATCACTAATATGGAAAATAGTATAAACTCATGAGCTTTTCATTGATCTCCTGGGATCTGGAGAGTCTAGGTGGTTTTGACACAGGTGGTAACTAGTTTGAGGAAAGTTGAAAAACATTGGTCTGACACATGAGTGTATGTGTCTGCTTGTACTACCTTATTGGAGGGAAGCAAAAAGGAAAAAAAAAAAAGAATAAAAAACCCAGAATTCAAGGAATAACCTCCAAAGAATTTATATTTACCCACCCATCCATCTATCCAGGTTCGATGGTCACGAAGCACAACACTTCAGAGCATAGGATCCTATCAAAAACACAGCTGAATCCTGGCTGTGCAATCACTAGTTCTGTCACTCTGGGCAAATTATGCAACATTCGTCAGTGTCACTTTTTTCATCCAAATATAGGGACACACATAATATCTTCTTGAAGATTGCTGTGACACTTAAATAATTAATATTTATAAAGTATTTAGTATAGTTCCCAGAACTACACTGCCTTGACAGGGGAGTCACCAGCCACATGTGGCTGCTGAGCCCCTTAAATGTGGCTAGTCCAAATCGAGATATGCTGTAGATGGAAAATACACACTGGATTTTGAAGACATGGGATGAAAAAAAAGAGTAAAATGTACTTTAAGAATTTTAAAATGTTGAAATGGTAATATTTTGGATGCATTGGGCTAGAATGATGATATTTAGGCATATTGGGTTAAAAACAATATATTTGAAAGATTAAAAAATATTTTACCTCTTTCTTATTACTTTTTAAAATGTGGTTACCAAAATATTTAAAAGTAACATATGTGGCTTGCATTATCCTTCTTTTTTTCTTTCCTCCCTTCCTCCCTCTTTCTCTCTCTTTGTTTCTTCGTCCCTCCTTCCCTCCCTCCCTCCTTCCCTCCCTCCTTCCCCCTCTCTCTCTCTCTCTCTTCCTTCCTTCCTTCCTTCCTTCCTTCCTTCCTTCCTTCCTTCCTTCCTTCCTTCCTTCCTTCCTTTCTTTCTTTCTTTCTTTCTTTCTTTCTTTCTTTCTTTCTTTCTTTCTTTCTTCCCTCCCTCCTTCCCTCCTTTCTTCCTTTCGAGAGTGTGAGCAAGGGAGAGAGGAAGAGGAAGAGACAGAATCTTAAGCAGGCTCCATGTCCAGAAGTGGAACCTGACCTGGGGCTCAATCTAATGACTGGGAGATCATGACCTGAGCTGAAGTCAAGAGTCAGACGCTTGACCGACTGAGCCACCCAGGGGCCCCTGTGTTATATTTCTATTGGACAGCCTTGACCTGGAACATAGTAAACTCTCAGTGAATGTTAAGTGTATTATTGGTATTGCTTTATGCATTTAATTCAAAAGCAGCTGCTGAGCACTTGCTGTGAAAGATGTAAACATTAATCATTGGTCAGACAATGTGCTTAGAGTCTAGTGAAGGCAACAAAGGCACTGGGAGTGTGTGGGGCTTGATTCACTATAGAACTCTGGGGTGTGCCTGGCATAGTCCACAATTTTACAACAAATATGAAATGAGATGTTGCCAGGTCATTCCTGGGACATTGCAAATTGTGGTGATTGCTGCAGGTGCCCCAAAGCATATGCACTGTCTAGCGACAAGAAGGTGTCTTGGGGAGGGCACCAGAGTTGAAGAACTTCACAGACATATAAAACTATTTTAAAAAATCCAATTTTGATACAAATCACGTAGCCATTACATCTCCCTTTCCCAGCATTATGGAGAAGGAATTAATGCTCATAAGAGTAGTGGGAGTAGTAGTGCTTTCCTCAAATTCATGTCCAACTGGAGTCTTAGAGTATGGTCTTACTTAGAAATAGGTCTTGACAAATGTAATAAGTTAACATGAGGTCATATTGGATTTGGGTGGGCTCTAATCTAATGACTGGTGTCCTTGAAGAGAAAACAGAGACATGGACACACAGGGAGAATATATATGAAGATGGAGGCAGAGTTTGGAATCATGTAGCTACAAACCAAAGAATGCCAGAGATTTCTGATGACCACGAGGAGCTAGCAAAGATAAGGAAGATTTTGCTCCTAGAGCCTTTGGACAGAGTATGGCCCTTCTCACACCTGATTTTAGACTTCTATCCTCCAGAGCAGTGAGAGAATACATTTCTATTGTAACAAGCCACCTTTTTTTGTGGTAATTTTTCAGGATTTCCCTAGGAAACAAATACATTGGATATTCTTTGAAACAGACTTGGTCTTCTTAACACTTTGTGAGACAAATATTAATGTGTTTTTTTTTTTTTTTTGCAAGTGTGTGTGTGTGTGTGTGTGTGTGTGTGTGTGTGTGTGTAGGTAGGTATGTAGGTAGGTAGGGACTCACTCCTGGGTCCAGGGAGAATCTGATGGGTGTGTATCACAGTGATGGTCTCAGCAAAGGTAGAGACTTGTTCTGGGAGGGATCAAAGAGTGTTAAAACAATGTAGTCATTGGGAGTTTCCAAAATGAGAATGAAGGAGCAGGCTGAAGGTCAATGCCAGAGCACAGTGCCAAGGATTGGTGTCAGGTGAAGAGAAATGGAGCAAAATCAGATTCAACCACAGTTAGATTGGCAAGCAGAGAGTAAGATGGGGAATGGGGAATAAGGCTGTGATCAGTATGAGAAGGGCAGAGCCCCATTTCTGTATTGAGCTCAGTGTGTGGCAGAGCTAAGGTCTTTAGGACAAACCCTTGACATCAGTGTTTCTTCCCGTGAGATGTGGCTGCATCTGGACACACGGGGATGCGATGGGAGTGATGTACATCTACAGGACAAACAGAGAGCATCTCCTATCATCGTGATATAAAAGCAAACACATGTTTAGGAGTATAATGCAAAATTTCCATGAATGCATAATCTACAATATACGACTTGGAAAGTTTTCCTTTTGTGTTGTTCACTTCGGGCTATCTTTAGAGCTTCCCAGCTGTACACGACCACTTTTGTGTGCTGATGTAGGCACCTCCACAGCTGGAAATTTTGAGAAGCACTGATGTAAAAGACCCAGAAAAGGACGGGCTAACAATTTTCATCATTTCTGATATATAGCCCGTGCACTATGTCTTCATATAGCAGGCACATGTTAAACATTTTTTGACTTTTTTATAAAAGTCAAAGTTAAAAACCAGTGACGCATTTCTCACAAGACTTTTGGACTGTGCTTTGGCACAAGCTTTTATAAACAAAAGAGGGAAGCATATACAGGAAGGATATTTTTAGGAGAGTTATGCATGGTAAGGAATGCATGATGATTCTCAAACTTGCAAACACATTGGGCACATCAAAGTAAGAAGAAACTAAACCAAGTGCTAATCCACAACTTCTACCTTTATCTACGCAAGGCTTTGTAACTAAGAAATTCTTGAGGTCTGAATGAGCTGAGCGTACCATGAACTGTGTTTTCTAGAGTTTCTCCTGTTGCGAGTCAGGGTCTGCCTATGTAATTTTGCATTCCAAACCTAGCTTCATATTTACATTATTCTTCTTTTAGTTAATTCCATGGAGATGTGTGCAATTTTAGCCTCTGCATCATCAAGGGGAGATGGAATTTTCTGAAGCCATTTTCCTGTGCAGAACCAGAGCCATTGCTCCATCTTGATATGGTAAACAACGAAATGAAGAAGGGCTCTGTGGAGAAGCCTGGGAGTCATTGTAGATTCTTTCCTCTCTCTCACAATACCTCATCAGCCACCAAGTTCTGAAATCTACCTCTGCAGAGCTCTCAAATTCATCTACTTCTCTTCATTTTGCCTAGACGAGAGTGAAGTCTAGTCCCCATGGGAATGGGGTAGGGATAGGAAGAAGTTAAAGATTCTAGAATTGGCATATAAAGTGAAAAATCAGTTGTAGATAAAATTATTACTCTTGGGAGAAGAACACGGGGAATAAAGTCCTTAAATTTTGCTTAAAACACCTGACTTGGGCCCATTAAAATTCAAAACCATAGAATAAACTGTAACTTATTTTGTTTTCCAACTGAGGCCATCATTTATCTGGACCAAAGCCTGTTTTTTTACAGAGGGAAGGATGGAAAGGTAAATAAGCACATTTCTCTTTAGAAAATTTTATTTCATTTTGTTTCAACACGAATATAAATAAATGGATATGATGGCATCAGCTTCCAAAGGCAGGCATCTACTCAGTTTTTCTTGTCAGGCCTTTGCTAACCATGAGCACCTAGATAAGGGCATTAACCAAATAGGATTATATTGGCTGAAACTTCAGTTCAGCCAGAAAGTGTCATTTCGGTCCATGATGTCTATGGAAAAAAAAAAAAAGCCAATGTTATACTCAACTGGCTAGAAACACAACAAACCAGAACGTGAGTCTTTCTGGGTAAAAGTCAATGGGATTATTGATAAAGAACTTTCTGGCCTTCTCTGCCAACTGCTTGTCCCCAAAGGCTAGGTCTGGATGTCCCTGCTTATTTCTCTTACAAAGTGGCCAGTGTGGGAAATTTTCCTGCCAACCCCATTTCCACTCCCAGAGGGTGGTTTTGTTATGCCCAGAATTCGGGGACCCCAAAAACCACCAGGGAGCCGAGTCCGATGCAAGAACAAAGAGCCTTTATTCGAGCTAGCTCGAGCTCAATCTCCTACCGCACCGACGCAGTGGTGGGTAGAGAGAGAGGGCGCGGTCCAAAAACACAATACTTTTAAAGGAGTCCAGGGGCAGTGGGAGGGGTGATGGTCGTGACCCTAGCCGATTGGCTGAGGAAGGGTCAAAGGTCCTGTGCCATAGGCCACTGGGCGTGGTTCTTTTGGAACCGGGAAGTTGCAGGTTTTGAGCAGGCACTGGGGACTCAGGGTGGAGGACACGGAACACAAAGGAGTCAATCCCAGTTTGCCCTTAAGCAAAATGGAATCAGTCCCGATTTGCCCTTACAGTTTAACTGAAAGTGGGTGGGCTCTGTGTTCCAGACCTGCCTCTGTGACAGAGCCCATCAGGTATGGCTGCAGCCACAGAGGGGGAGGGTAAGGTTCATGGCTGGGGCATGCTTTAGAGAGCATGGACCTGTGTTCACATCCTGAGCTTGCTGTAAGCTGGACATCATTGGGAAAGTTACCAAACGAATCTGCTAGTTGGTTCCTCTCATCTGTTAAATGGAAATGTTTTTGCCAACTTCAGAAGGTTGCTGGGCAGGTTATGAATGCAGCTCCTGGAAGTGTTAAAAATGGAGTTCCTATCTCTTACTTGGCTATTCACCATGGGAGAACATTTCAAGATGTTTGTAGAGGAGGCAGTAGTTAGAGGAAATCTGATACCAATGCACCCTATGTCTTATACTCATAGAAATTACAGGAGGGCAAAAAAGCCTTTTAATGTGGCTTTGAAAATTCTTTAAATACAAGATCATTTCCAATCTTTTCTCCAAAACAGTCACCCTCAGATGATTGAAGAGATTTACAGGCTCTTAGGTATTGGGCTCAATTCATAACAGCAAGGTCACTCTTGGTGACCATAAAGATGCATAGGCACACTGCCTAGCTGTCCTGCCTGGGACAGTGCCGAAGTCCAGCCCTGGCTGTCCAGGAATATTCTAAAGGATGAAAGGTGTTGGCACGGATGAATGACTCAAGAGAGCTACATAGCTTCTGGAATTGGGCAGGCACGCATCTGCGTCCCTCCTGATCCCCGTATTTTATTTAAAGGTAGTAAGTAACATTACGATGAGTGAGTGATGTCCCATCAGTAAGTATAGTTTGAACAATAATGTGTTTTTATCAGCAAAGCAGCGATTTCCTCAATCTTGCAAGTTGTTTTCAAGTTAATTAGCTTATAAATTTAAGGCAGGGGGAGAAAACAGGAAGTTACCTAGGCCTGCCTATATTAATTATCTATAAACAGGCCAGGAGTCATTCTGCCTATTTTTCCAACCACAATGGGAGAGGTGTAACCCATCCAGCAAGGATAGAATTCCCAATGCTTGTTCTTTGCTTGTGAGAACAAAGAGTAAATTAGTGAATTTACATAATAGGAGCCCAATGATTACGCAAATCACACCAATATTCAGCCAGCTCATAACCGCTATCAGTCTGTGCAACCCATCCCCAAGATGCAACTTTAAGATTACTTCTGGCCAGGCTACTCTCATTCAGATGTAATCCATCAAAGCATCGTGCTCCAGGTCCTTCCTCTTTATTTAAATGCCACGAAACAAAAAAGCATTATTTCCTTAAGGCCAACGAGGGCAATTCAAGAAATCCAAGCCTGAAAGATTAATATTAGAAGGAAATGGTTTCGGATACCAATTTGGTGGCAGGAGCCTTACAAAATCCACCCTTTCACACAGGGAAAGTGTCAACCTGTGTGCCCAAGATGGCTCCCAACAGGACAGAGAAAGGATATTCATTTTTCTAACTCTTAATCGAAATGGCATTTCTTAACCACTTTCCAGTTGTGGCTACCTACGATAATACCAGGATACACTGAAGATGGGAAATCTGTCTTCTTTCTTCTATCAGTGTAGCCACCCTTCAGTACAGACTCCCATTCATCCCATTTTGGAAGTCTCAGCCCTCAGGGGAGGCAAACAGTTTTAGCTTGGAAGCCAATCTGGTCAACTGGTAGTGGGTACCTATGATGCTTTGTTGAGAAGCTATCTGAGCTCACATCTGAACTCCATAGAAAGAGAGCCCAGATTAATTTATGATGCCTTCTGTGGGCATGGATGGATAAGGGACATTTCCCTTATCTGTCGTTCAGCTGTCTAACAATCATAGTGTCTACTTCTTCTCTCCACCTTTCTTCTAGGATATTGGTAGAACACAGGAAGAAAATGCAGAAAAGGATGACATATCTTGACCATTCCCACCCTTGTGTGTCAAATTTTAACTAGTGCCTTAATGTAGCCTTGATTTGTCTGTGGTTGTCTCTCTCCATTGCCACTCTGTGAATGTCTTGAAATTAGGGACGGTTATTCTTAATCCTCATATTTTTTTAAAGATTTAAAAAAAATTTAAATTTATTTTTGAGAGAGAGAGAGAGAAAGAGAGCATGAGTGACGGAAGGGCAGAGAGAGAGAGGCAGAGGATCCGAAGCCGGATCTTGCTGACAGCAGCAAGCCCGATGTGGGGCTCAAACCCACAAACTGTGAGATCATGATCTGAGTTGAAGTTGGATGCTCAACCAACTGAGTCACCCAGGTGCCCCTCTTCATTCTCATGTTATCCCTCATCTTGTGCCTCCCACTTCAGAAGCTGGTATAATGCCTTACACAATAGTCATTCTTTTATTGCCCAGTTTAAGCTTTTTAATTCTACTTTTTAATTCTACTCTCTTAAATCATCCAGGCTGCCAACAGAAATACCTTTCTTTCAAGTATAATCTTGTCTCATTTCTACTTGAAACCCTTCAATGACTCCCAACTCGCGAAAGGATAAAGTCCAAATTCTAAATCCTTTATTTATTTATTTATTTATTTATTTATTTATTTATTTATTTTTACATTTTTAATGTTTATCTATTTTTGAGAGACAGAGAGTGAGCGAGGGAGGGGCAGAGAGGGAGACACAGAATCAGAAGCAAGCTCCAGGTTCCAAGCTATCAGCACAGAGCTTGATGCGGGGCTTAAACCCATGATCCATGAGATCATGACCTAAGTGAAGTTGGACGCTCAACTGACTGAGCCACACAGGTGCCCCTAATTCCTTTATTTTGACAAAAGGAGTCTTTCAAGATTTTGTTCTCACCAAGTTCTCTGAATCATCAGATACACTCTCTTCCACTTCTGAGACGCCATATTTTGTATTTTGAGCCTTTAAATCTATAGATTATTAAGTCCAGAATGCCCATTGTCTGTTGTTGCCTGTCCAGTAGACTGCTCTTCATCCTTTGAGATTCTGTGTCTTGAAGGGAGGTGACAGATTATAGTGGTTAAACGTGTGGCTCAGGCAACAGACTGCTTGGGTTCAAATCTTGACTCTAATTGTGTGACCTTGTGGCAAATTATTTAACTTTTTCCAGTCGAGTTTTCTTGTTTGTAAAATAGGGGATAGGAGGATAATTGGTGGGAGGATCAATGAACTAGTCTATATAAAGTGCTTTGCACGATGCCTTGCACACAGCAAGTATTAAGCTAAATTGTTCTATTTTCTTAAATTAGATTCAGAACTAAGCTAAAGGTCCATTTGAGCAAAAAAGCAAGATCGCAATGTAGCATCACGGGGATTGTAATCATTGTGTGAAGAGGATGCAAAGGGAACACAAAGGGTGAGCCCAGAAAAAAAGCACAGACCCAGTGGGGGCAGGGGCCTAAGAAAATGCTTCTGGGAGGGCCGATGCTTGAGCTGAGTTCTAAAGAATGGGTCAGAAACATAGTGCCATGGATGTGGATGGTAGATCAATGATGTGTGAAGTTAGGGTCTCATGGACCTTATCTGGCATGTGCAGCTTCACTAGGGTGAGAGGCAATTACCCCAAAGTGAATGTTTGACATGAGTATTTTTGGTTGCTTTTGATGGAGTGGTCTCCTGGTTAGACCATTGGCACCCTAGGGACCTTGCCCCTCTCACATGCAGAAGAAAAACTGGAAGGAAGAGGGCTCACCCAGCAAAAGCTTTCCTCTTGATGGGAGGACAGATGGAAAGTAAGTATGAGCCAGAGTGTGGCAATGTGGCTCCAAGGAAAGCCTCTCCTTAATCTCCCTTACTCTTGACAAATAGAATAAATAAAGATGGTTCATGTGGAGCAGGCTTTGTCTCCTTCCTCATGGCAAGTTCGCTGGGGTGGTTTATGCCATGACTGGTTGGCTCCCTGCAGGGGAAGAGAAGGCTATCTTACCCTTGTCATCCCAGGGTAGACCAGCAGTACCGGTGGTGATGAGGACTCAAATGCCATAGCTGTGTTTGGAAATGAAGCAAAACCAACTCCTGATCTCTCTCTCTCTCTCTGCCCAAGAACATCATTGATGCTTAGTCAAAATAATTTCCACCGTTCAATGAAAAAAGGATGAAAAAAGGGAGGAGCTATTTTTGCGGTAGGCAGGAGAGTCCAAAGAGAGGGGACCTCATGGGACTTTTTCACCGAGGCTCATTTTAACTGGATAGGAATTTGACAGCGGAGTGTATGGAAGGTGAGGTGAGAGGGTACTAGAAGCAGAGGGCATGACATGAAGCAAGTGTGGCAATCTGATATGTTAAAGATTAGAAGAGGCATCATGAATTTTTTTCTTTGAAATTGAATTTGGGCATAAATATCACTTAGTAAGACTCAGGAAAAAAATCAAGTATGACATGTGAAAAGGCGGTATGCATATAATCGGAGATGTTAATCTGCAAAGCTTAATTTCATCTGAAAGAAATGCAGGAGAAAATAAAAAGAAATATATTCATTAGCAATTGCCCTGTGGCTGATGGGAATACTGAGTAAAAGATGGTTAGAGGAATAAATATCCTATACTTCAGATATTTAAGTGAAGTCCCAAAATGTTGATAGAGCCCTCATTCTTGTATAATCTTTGGGTAGGCTTCTTTAGGATCCTCCCTTTTCAACAGTTTGATTCAAAAGGGAAGCAACATAGTAAAATGTTATTGTGTGATTCGAATTCTTAGAGGTTGTGTGCAAACACCTGAGAGGTCCTAGGAAATTGACCAGTCTTCAGATATCTACCTGTCCAAGTGATGCAGTGAAAAGCGATGGGATTTTTAGCTGAACATATTTGGCTCTGAATACAGGCTCTACCTTTACTAGCCATATATATAGGAAATAGAATCTGTGAAAATTATAAGTAATCCCTCAAAAATGGGAGCTGCCAGTATCACTAGCTGTTATGTGGGTATCTAAAATGAGATGATTTTTGATCTTTTAGAGAAAGAAATAAGCGTTTTTTATTTATTTGCTACATGGGGGTGGGTATTAATATGTTGTTCTGATCAAGCATTGGCATTGCATCTTCCATAAGATTCTCTGTGAATATAGGTTTATGGAAGAGTCTGTGAATATAGGTTTTATGGAATTCAAGAGCATTCTGAGATCTTGTTGAAAGTGTATGTGTGTATGTGTGTGTGTTTGCAATCTTATTCTATAAGTGGACATGAATTTCAGACTCTTTTGCTTTCTAATTAATACCTAGGTTACCTGTGAAATTTTATAGTCCTCTTTCACTTTTCTTCGGGAAATGCAAAAAAATTGAGGCCTAAATTTAAGGAACTTAATTAAATGTTATTATTATACCTGAGGCTTCAATCTAGCTCTTCTGACGCCAAATCTTTTGGTGTTTCTGCAACATTATGGTGAATTGACTGGGGACTTGACATTAACTACGACACAGGTCAATTCACTTGGTTCTGGGGAGTATTTAATTTTTGTTACAATTTTTTCTAAATTTCAATTTTGTTATAATCGAGAGCCTGAAATGCCATTCTCCCCTTTTACTACTGGAATTCTTGGCAATCGTCTATGTCCATCTGTGGTTTTAAAGATAAAGGCTAGATGCCCACATGGAAATTTAAAAGCCAGTCCATAGTCCGTACTATGTCTTGAGATTGAGACAGTGTGTCATGAGGGCAGAGAGTGACTAGGTCTTTACCTGTTTTTGTTTTCATCAGACACTTGAATGTAATAGAGATATGGCCAAAATGTTCTCTCGTTTTATCCTGTGATTCCCAGTGATGAAGCTGTGGACCAGTACTCTCGGTAGACAATGTTGGTTACTTCATTTCTTGTTATGAATTTCACGGCCAATTTTCTCAGCCTTCCTCACCTTGCTCAGCCATGAGAATTACTTCCTAATGCTATTCAGAATTCTATTTTGCAACTTAAAGCTAGTTTGGAATTCTTGGTTCTCCGTTTTTAGCCTGAAACATGATCTTGCCTGTTATTTAAAAACAACCTAATAAATGAACAGTGAACAAGATGAAATATTCAGAGTGCAAATGGTACAAAATTCTAAAAGTTACAATATGATTCTTCTCATTTGAGAAGTGCATCCTCTTCCCCTTCCCCATCCCTGGACCCTCATCTCCCCTGCTGGAGAAGAGGTCAGCAGTGATGCTCATTTCTTATTTGTCCAGAAACTTTCTGCGCAAATTCATGCAAAACACATGCATATATCTTGAAACAAATTTGAGCAGAATTGTGCATGGTTCTGTACTTTTTTTTTTTTCACTTAAAACTGTATTTTGGAGCTATTAGCACAATCGACAATCTAACTCAATAACTCATTGTGTTTTTGAGAAAGAGGGTGAGTGGGAGAAAGGGGCAGAAGCAGTCTCCATGCTCAGCATGGAGTCCGACACAGGGCTCAATCCCATGACCCTGGGATCATGACCTGAGCCATCAAGAGTTGGATGCTCAACCGACTGATCCACCCAGGCGCCCCAATAACTCACTTTTTAAAGAGGATGGCTCATGGGTATTCCATTATATTAACGTGACATCCTTTATTTAATTAGTCCCATAGATTTATGTTGTTTTAGCCTTCCCCCTTGGCCAATGCAAACAATGTTATAGTGAGCATCCTTCTGTATACATCTTTGCATGCACGGGAGTGGATATCTATAACATATCTGCAGGTTATGTGCACAGAAGTGGAATTACTTGGTCAAAGTATCTGTTCAAATTGTTCCATTTTGCAATCTTTATCTCTATATTTACCCAATAGCGTATTTAATTAATTGACAATTTTTTAGCTTCTTAATGTAGTTACAAACACACAAACTTGGTCAAAAGTTAAAAGCCAAAAACAAGTGAAACTCCCTAGTCATTAAATTGACTTATTCTTAACACCAAGTTAAAAAAAAAATCTCTTTCACCTATGAAACTCCTCCAGGAATTTTTACTGCTTCTGGATTATTACTGTCTGCTCTAATCTTTACTTTAATGATAAGAATGTAAGCTTCAGATTGAGTCTTTAAAATTTCTGCCACCTTTGGTGTGCCTCGATGGCTCAGTCGATTAAGCGTCTGACTCTCAGTTTCAACTCAGGTCATGATCTCACGATTTTATGAGTTCGAGTCCCGCGTTGGGCTCTGTGCTGACAGTACAGAGCCTACTTGGGGTTCTCTGTCTCTCTCCTACTCTCTACCCCTACCCTGCTCATGTTGTCTCTGTCTTTCTCAAAATAAATAAATAAACTTAAAAATTATTTTTAAAATTTCTCTCATCTTTGAGAGTTCTGTGTCTATGGTGGGATGCTTTAAATTGTGTCTTGGTTGGTTTCTTGGTCCATAAAATGGTATTCCTACCATGCAGCCACTTGAACTTCCTTTTAACATATAGACATGCAGCTTCGTGTGTTATAGTACACATCTCCATCATTTAATCAACATTTTGAAGAGCTACAATAAATTTCACTTCCTCTTTAGTGACATGTAGCACTCAAATGCTCATATAGGAAGCTGAGAACCTATCCTGGCCCTGAGATTTGTCTTAATCCTGGTAAAATCTTTTATTACATGATAGACTCCCACATCAATGAAATCTCTTCTATCTAATTGTGTTTTGCCCGCACTCGCTTGATCCAGCGCCCTCAGGATCCAGTCCTCTGCATACTCACCCAGAAGCTGCTGGTACATGTTGGCCAGGTCCCTTTCCTCCCCCACAGACCAAGCATTTCCCTATCTGGGTTATATTGTGTGTCTGTGTAAGTTTATTTTGAGAGACAGAGAGAGAGAAAAGAAGAGAGAGAGAGAGAGAGAATCCCAAGCATAGGGTAGGATCCCCTCCCTAAGGAAAGAAAAAAACCTCAAGGCAACCTGGCTCTATGTGTACGTGACAACAACCCTCACGACCTTGTAACATGAGACCACTTAATCAGACTACATGTTTGTGTGTTACCATATATGGGAGACAAAGAAGTAAAAAAAATATATATATATATAAAAAAAACTATGCCACATGGCATTCAGGGCTCAGTTCTTACAACTGAGCTGTGCTGGCAGGAAGAAAGTTGCTTCCTGGAGAGAAAAGCCTCAGTGTCAGGGCTCTCTGTGTGAGGATCCTGCTATAAGCAAGCTCTGCACAGTGCAGAGCCCGATGTGGAGCTAGAAGTCACGAACCACAAGATCATGACCTAAGCGGAAGTCGGACACTTAACTGCCTGAGCCCCCCAGGCGCTCCTGTGATACTGTGTTTTGACCCTAGCTATTGGTCTGGCGGCCAAGCTTGGAGATGGAGACAAACTCGAAAGGGACAGGTGGCTCATGTTATCTTGAAACTTAGGCAACATTTTCAAACAAGAAATAGGAGATCTAGGCTTTAAGGTGGAGGAATGGTCACTTCTCTGGGACCATAGGGGTCAGGAGAATCTACAGAGTCCTTCTGAGGCGTTGACACCAAGGTCTCCATTCTGCATCCGGGGTCCCACTCCTACCTGCACCGCAGCAAAACAGACTTTTCAGGGATGAGGATTTAATCTTCTCTGAGCCCCACAACATCTCTACTCACGTCCTGGGTCTGATCCTTCATTTTTTCTGTCGTCTGGCTGCAGAAGATGAGGAGTCTGTACGCTGCCAAGAAGACCCTGTGGGGTTTGCACTATTCCTTAAATTTGCGAGTGAGCACGTGCAGCCTTTCATTGCATTTGTCTGACGCATCCTCCAATAACAACCACCCTCTTTCACGTCCTTGCGACAATTGTTTTTCCTAAACCTCAGCCATACCTGAGATAATGCCCTGCTCGTTCCTTCCCCTCCACCAACATTCCACCTCGGTTCTCCACCAGCAAAACTGTAACGACTCCTGCTTCGTTATGCTTCAGGCTGTTAGTACTTCCTCTACTCCTTGTGACGGATTCCCCAGGGTCATCCAGCCGGCAAGTGACCGGCTCCAAAATCCCATTAAAAAATCTGTTCTTTTGACCTGCTCCTAGCACTAACTCTCTGTTTCTGTTCCCTGAGAAATACTCTGAAGTAAAGATTTATGGGTAGGGAGTTTATTGAGGGGTACTTTTGGGAACAACAGCAGCTACAGAGTGAGGTGGAAGGGAGAAGTTATTGCACTTATAATACAGGTATCGGATGATTTTGTGGGGACATTTTGGAGCTGGATGGCCCTTCAGAACTGTCCCAGTCTAAGTGGAAGCTGGATTTTGTGTTGCCCACATCTCCTAGTTACTGGGTGTGGGCTGTCCCTGAGAAAGCAGTGTAATAAGCAGGGGAAACAGCTCATCTCTGCCAAAGGTATGGGGGAAGGGCTCAGGTGTGAGCCATCAGCAGCCATTGTTCCCAGCAGCAGGGGACCTGTGAGTATCAGATGAGATAATTCCAGGAAAGTGTTAATGAACAGCTTTATTTCACATAAACAAAATGACATAGTAGCAAAATATAGTAGAAAGAAGCATTTTGATAGCAGAGCTCTTACCAGCTTTGTTATTTTCAGTTTATTCCTTATTCTTTCTGAGCCTTGGTTTTACCTTCTGTGAAATGGAGATAAGTGTATTTTTTTCTTGCAAGAGCACTTTCAAGGACAGCTGAGTCAATACTTATCAGAGTGTTGTATACATTGGACAGCCCTGTTCCAAGGTAAGGAACTATACTCATACTCAACTCAGATTTTCTCACTCAGTTAGCTCTTGTCCTCGTATTCTCTGGAGCACTACATACATGAATTATAATACCAGCGATGAACGTGAAAAGGACACAGATTTTATTCAGTTTGAATGGTTACACAATTCCACATTCCTTTGCCTGGTGTTCAAATCCAGTTTTGTATGTGTTGTAACTCTTTTGGAAGTGACACGAAAGAGCTTATTCAAATCTATGATGAGGGTTAATTTTGCCTCAGTAAAAATTTTAGCTCCCTGGGCTGGTCACATTTAAATACTGAGTCTTGACTTTCCCTAAAGCATCCCATGGTCAGAATCTGTCTCTCCAAGTAAAGGTCAATGACAATTCACCTGCAAGGGAAGGATCCGATTGCATCTCTAGAATGAAGATCGATACAATCACTGCAAGTAAACCGTGTCCAACCTCATCCTTTGTAAGAAGGAAAAGAATCAACAGGGCGTGAAAAGTGTCAGCATTTTTAGTTTTGAGAGGTGAGAAAGGGGAAAGAATTTATGCCGTTCTCATCCATCATTGGGCTTCAGTAAGATCATTAAGCTTCAAACTAGAGATAAAGAGGTAGAAGTCTATTCAGTTCTGCTGTTGGAAATCCTAGAACCAGTTCAGTTCAATTCAGTTCAATTCAACTCAGTGCAATTTCATTCAATTCAAAAAACATTTATTTAGTGCCAGCATTGTGTTTGACTTTATGCCAGCTGCCAATAAAAACCCCAGTCTCTGGCCGTTCATTCTTTTTATTTCATGTCAGACTCTGTTAGGTGCAGAGATAAGAAATAAGCATGTAGGGAGAGAAAGATATGCAGGCACACAGAAAATCTATTGTGATAACTACTGAAAGACACGGATAAAATACTATGGAATTAACTATGAAAGGAACTCAAGCTATGTGTTCATGGGGGAAAAGGTGATCTTGAGTTGGGGCTTGTGTGATGAGGAAGCACTTACTCATGAGTGGGGAAAAGTTTAGTTTGATAATAGTTTATTGAGGTAGAGTATGTGCTGGAGCCTGGGACGGGCACTGGCAGTGAGGAGGTAGGTAGAGCATCATGTTTCCCCTCAGGAAGCTCACAAGGGTCACATAGCAGGTGGAAGTAATGCTCTGAAAAAGCTTGCTTACCTGCTAGGGAGACAAGTGAATTGACAAGGAAAGGTCTCATTTGCAATCTGGTTCAACATATCTGCTCTCTAAGATAATCTTTGGCCTGGGTACGGTTGTTGTGTTTTGCCCTCATAATGGCAAAAACAGTCTCAGAAAAATGCTTGGAAACTGGAAATTAGAAAGTACATGTTCAAAGATATGGTAACAAAAAATTTCTGGTATTTTTGGGATTATGGTGTATATTTGCAATGGAAGACAATGTAACTGTTCAAAATGGTGCAGAGAAATATAACATGGAAGAGATTTATAATATATAGTTGAGTTGAAAATGCAAGAAATACAGTATATGTAGTGTGATTTCACTCTTGTAAATTTTTAGTGTACATTCACAGGGAATGATTTAGGATTTAGATGCTCTAAAATATTCACGGTGGTTCTGTTTGGATGGAGGGATTATGAAGAGAAATTACAAATAGTTCTGTCTTTTATTTCTTCCTCTTCCCCTTTCTTCTTCTTCCTCTTCTATTTTCGCTCATGTGTGTTTCCTTTCTTGTTCTTCAATAAATCTGAGTTACTCCAGGAATGAAAAAACAAGCAAATAAAAAATTAATTGGCGCTAGAGTGTATTATGCTAAGTGAAATAAGGCAGTCAGAGAAAGACAAATATTATATGATTTCCTTCATATGTGGAGTTTAAGAAACACAACAGATGAACATAGGAGAAAGGAAGGAAAAATAAGATAAAAACAGAGAGGGAGGCAAACCATAAGAGACTCTTATACACAGAGAACAAACTGAGGGTTGCTCAATGGGAGGGGAGTAGGGGGATGGGCTAAATGGTTGATGGGCATTAAGGAGGGCACTTGTTGGGATGAGCACTGGGTGTCATATGGAAGTGATGAATCACTGGTTTCTACTCCTGAAACCAATACTACACTGTATGTTAACTGACTTGAATTTAAATAAATAAAATTTTTAAAATCCTTTAAATTAAATATGCACTTCTAGAATTAAGACAATCAATACTGTTGGAGGGATAGCATCATTACTATTATTGCTGTTATTTATTTCCATGGTCTGGTGATATTTGAGGTTTTAATCGGTATGCCTTCCTCACTCTCAGATCACACAAGACACAGATAATCTTCTGCAGAGCTGGAAACAAAGGCTGCAAACACTTGCCACAGACAGATTTGGATGCTTGTTTTGCAGAACAAATTCTCCTATTGGCAGAGATCATGAAAAAAAGAAAGTGATCACTGGGGAAGAGACACATGGACAGGAAAGCATGATAGAAGGGAATGGAAATCCTCAGTCTGGGACCCCTGGGGGTGTCTGGAAGCTGAGTGGGCAAGGTCTTAGTGATCCCGTCACCGTCTAGGAGGAACTACCATTCACCTATTATCCATCAGTTTTCCCTTCTGGAGTGAAACTTATCTGAGGCTTGAGGTTCTCCTCAACTCCCACGCATCTGTGTGGACATCGCCCACTTCTGAGCCTGAGCAACCCACTGCTGCATTCCCATTTTATTGATGGAGGAATGGAGGTTTGAGGAAGCTGAGCGATTTGCATAGAACTCACCAGCAGGGGTGAAGCTAGAACTTGAACCTCATGAATCTCTGTCGAGCACTCTTTTCCAGTACCCCACCACACTGCCTACAGCTTGATGTGTGGATCTGTTTTTCACAGCTATCAGTTCTGCCCCTCATTGCTCCTTGGGCAGCGGCTCCTTCCTGTTAGGGGAAATAAACATGATGGTGACAGGCTTTTGAGGCTGTGTCATTTCCAACCTGGTGCTCCACTCCTGCAACAAGAGACAGGGTTATTTCTGGTGAAATCTTTGCTGTAAAGTACACCAATCAATTTTCCTTACAAATGATTCTAATATGTAATTATGTAATCAAGCACTCCCATAAACAAGCCTGGCCTTGACATAGAGTGATGGGGAGCTGTAATATTTTAAATAAAAGGTGATCATACAGCCATTTATTTTGAAGTCCAATTTTCAGGACTGGGAACTATACATTAATGGCAGTTTAGAGATGAACAGCAAGCTAAATATGAAACCCTATGAGCTAATGCCTTCGACATAAACAAATGTGCAAAAATAGCATCCTGCAACTGTTTTCAAAGTCTGACAGAGTTACGGGGCTTTCTGCAAGGCAGAGGGTGCAAAGAGTACCAGATTCATCAAATTCTGGCCGCGATCTGTTAAAAAAATAATGGTTTTGTCTACAAATGGAAACTGCTAACAGCTTTACCCGTCCACTGCAATCATCTTTCCATCTGCTTGGGTTTTATCATTGTGTCGCCTTTGGAAAATTACAACACAGAGCATATTCTCTTGGAGGTCTGTTGTTGAGCTGAATATTCTGGGCCACGAAACGGTGACAACAGTTGAAGAGTTTCCCTGCAAAAGCGTTACAACCATTGCATGCCAACAAGCCGCCCGTGCTGCAAGGCTCTGGCAGGAGGGGAACAGCGGACTGCGTTTAGTAGAGCACAATTAACAAAACGGTCACATATACTTGGACAGGCACGGTCTAACACTTGCGGTGCCTTGAGATCATGGCTACTTCTTTTTTGTCTCCTTCTGTCATCATTCCTTCTTACTCTATCTTTTTTTCTTTTCCTTTTCCCTACTAAAAATGTGTTATTATCTAAGTGTCAGGTCGTGAAGGACCTGGACGGCTCCTCTAGCCTGTGATCTGCTCCAGAAGGAACATTATCCCTCTGTCTCCAGTTCTTTTGCCCAGAGTCTGACTGGTGGTGGTGTTCAGCACCTAATGACTGAATGAACGAATGAAAGAATGAATGATGCTGTGTCTTTCATATGATGATTTATATCTTAAAAAACATTACGTACTTTGTAAAACATTTTCCCTGACACCATCCTTAAAACAACATAAGAGAAAGGAAGATGAGGTTTTGCCTTTATGTGTTAGTTCTGGTCCTTCAAGAGGAAGATGCTAAAATTAGATTAAATGTGAAAGATACTGATTATGGAAACTGCTCTTGAGGGAAAATGGAGAAGGAGCAGTGGAGAATGGGGTAACCATCATACCATGATGCAAGTCTTACTACCATGGAGGAGAGAAGGAAGGATTGAGCAGCAGAAGTATTCGACGTAAGTGCAGTTCAAGACAGTTTCAGTAAAGCTGATGGAGAGACTTTGGGCCAAAGTCACTAGTCTGTGGAGTCCCACATCCCCCAGAATGTGCCTGCATTTCCCAGAAGTGGCCTTGGTGCACTCAGACTTTGGCTGGTGGCACCAGTGTGGTGATGGATTTCAGATAGCATGACTGGAGCCCTTGGTCAGCTATACTCCATGCAGTGGGAGATTTGAGAGCAGAATTCTCACTGTGACCATATTCTATTTTAGAGACAAGAAAACTGAGATCCTGAGAGATTAAGAGGCATTCTTAAGGTGTCATGCCAAGTGAGTGGCAGAGTAGAGGTTAATACCTGACTCTTGAAACCTAGCCCATGTGTTTTCTTTATAGACATATAATGGCTTTATTTTTACTCCTGATGTTGTGCCCCATCTGATTTGGTGGGGAGGGCAAAGCACAGGGAGCCAAAATACTGGGTGGGCAAAACACTTCTCAGGGACATAAGAAGAAACGAAGAGTGGGATTTCTTACACTTCTAATAGAAAGCAGAGTACGAGGCTGGAAGGTGAAGACAGAAAGTCTCATTTTGGTGGGGGAGAGTATGTAAGACATTCACTCTCTCTAATTAAGATATACCATATGTAAAATAAGATCTTTTGATAATTAAATAGCAGATTATATTCTAGAGAATCGCATAAGCTTCTGGAAAGTGTAGGTGTTCTTGTCTATTTTTTTTCAAGGCTGGATTTCCAGAACCTTGACATTGCTTGGTAAAGAAGTATTTGTCTTTAAATGAATGAATGTAACTTTAGCCTTGGAAGGGGCCTCAGAAAACATCCAATGTACTTCAGAAGATAAAGATAATGAGATGATGAATAAATCACTCCTCAGAGGGAATGAGATCCCAAAACTCCTGTGTCCCTGTGCAGTGGTCTGTCACCCTCCTATCTGGGGCTACCCTGGGATGAGGGTTCTGCCCTGACAACCCCAAAGAAAATCGACACATTAATATTGGAATCTCTAGCATATCTGATCAAAAAGAAGACTTTATCTGTCCATGTTCTGAACTGAGATCTCAATGTTTTCAGTAGATTAAAACCAAATTCACAGAAAGAATGAATGGGTAGAATGACTAGTCATTTGGAGAAAGGCAATGCATGAAACCTGCATGAAGAGATCAATATTTTGGGCCCATCATGGGAAACCCCAGCTGACAGACAGTAGATAGCAGAAAAGTAGAGGAGAACAGAAATATTTATTAAACCATTATGTAGCTTTTGAAAACACTGGCCTCAAGGGGTTGCCCTGCACGATTGGATATTAATTCACTTATTCACATAGGAAGTATTTGTTTAGTACCAACTCAGTACCAGGTGCTATGATAGGCTGTAAAGATTGTTGGCAAACAAGATGCTATTCCTTCCATAATAGAATAGAACATCTAGTGGAAGAGACAGACAGTGAATGCACAAGCAATTATTCCTGATAGTTGGAAATGTTATCAGAGAAATCCTCAGCATATGGGAAGCAGAATAATTATGTGTTAAGGGGAAGATTCCGAGTCAATGAAAGTAGCTTGAGATCTGAATGATAAGGAGTTACCTCTGTGAAGATCTGAGTGCCAAGAGTTTCAGAAGGATGAGGAACAAGTATAAAAGCTCCAGGGCCCCCAGCAAAAATAAGAGTGTTTAAGGAGCAGCAGAAAGTCCAGTGTGGCTGGAACACAGTGCAGAGTGGTGGCAGGAAATGAGATGAGAAGTAGGCAGGGCCAGATTCTGCAGGACCTTGCAGGTAGAGCAAGAAGTTTGAGTTTTGTCTTAACTGTGCTAGGAAGTCATTGGGGGCTTTTAAGCAGGAGAGTGTCATGGGTCTAATTTACATTAAAAAATGAAATTGATTTGAGAGAGAGAAAAAAAAAAGACCAAAAGCAACAATGACTAGATATGGCCAGAGAGCATCACCAGAAACCCAACTCTACAAGTAACACAAAGGAACTAAATTCCTATATTTCAATAATTGTTCTGAATGTAAATGAACTAAGTGCTCCAATCAAAAGACATAAGGTATCAGAATGGATAAAAAACCAAGATCCACCTATATGCTTCTTACAAGAGACTCTTTTTGGACCTAAAGACAGCTGAAGATTGAAAGTGAGGGGAAGGAGAAGCATCTATCATACTAATGGATATCAAAAGAAAGCCAGATTAGCCATACTTATATCAGAAAAACTAGATTTTAAAACAAAAATTGTAACAAGAGATGAAGAAGGGCATTATATCACAATTAAGGGGCCTATCCATCAAGAAGATCTAACGATTGTACATATTTATGCCCCCAACGTGAGAGAACCCAAATATATAAATTGATTAATAGAAAATGTAAAGAAACTCATCAATAATAATACCATAATAGTAGGAAATTTTAACACCCCACTTACAGCTATGGAGAGATCATCTAAGCAGAAAACCAACAAGAAAACAATGGCTTTGAATGACACACTGGACTTGATGGACTTAACAGACATATTCAGAACATTTCATCCTAAGGCAGCAGAATATACATGGAATATTCTCCAGAATAGATCACATCATGGGTCACAAATCAGCCCTCAACAAGTACAAAAAGTTGGAGATCATACCATGCATATTTTCAGATCACAACGCTATGAAACTCGAAGTCAACCACAAGAAAAAAATTTAGAAAGAACTCAAATACATGGAGGTTAAAGAACATCCTAGTAAAGAATGAATGGGTTAGCCAGGTATGAAAGGAGAAGTTAAAAAAATATATGGAATCCAATGAAAATGAAAACATGGCAATCCAAAACCTTTGGGATGCAGCAAAGGCAGTCCTAAGAGGGAAGTATATTGCAATCCAAGCTTATCTCAAGAAGCAAGAAAGGTACCAAATACATAGCCTAACCTTACACCAAAAGGAGCTAGAAAAGTAACAGCAAATAAAGCCTAAGTACATCTGAAGAAGGGAAATAATAAGATTAGAGCAGAAATAAATGATATAGAAACAAACAAAGACAAAAAGAGTAGAACAGATCAACAAAACTAAGAGCTAGCTCTTTGAAAGAATAAACAAAATTAATAACCCCCTTGCTAAACATCTCAAAAAGAAAAGAGAAAGGACGCAAATAGATAAAATCACAAATGAAAGACGAGAGATCACAACCAACACCACAGAAATACAGACAATTATAAAAAAAATACTATGAAAAATTATGCCAACAAACTGGCAATCTGGAAGAAATAAATTCCTAGAAATTCACAAACTATCAATGGTGAAACAGGAAGAAATGGAAAATTTGAAAACATCCATAACCAGAAAAGAAATTGAATCCCTAATCAAAAATCTTCCAACAAACAAGAGTCCTGGGCCAGATAGCTTTCCAGGGGAATTATACCAAACATTTAAAAAAGAGTTAATACCTATTCTTCTCAAACTATTCCAAAAATAGAAATGGAAAGAAAGCTTCCAAACTCATTCTATGAACCCAACATTACCTTGATTGCAAAACCAAAGACCCCACTGAAAAAAGTGAGTTACAGACCAATTTACCTGATGAAACTGGATGCAAAAATTCTCAATAAAATACTAGCAAATGTAATTCAACAGTACATTAAAAGAATTATTCACCATGATCAAGTGGGATTTATTCCTGGGCTGCAGGGCCAGTTCAATATTCACAAATCAATCAAAGTGATACACCACATTAATAAAAGAAAGAATAAGAACCATACGATCCTGTCAGTAGATGCAGAAAAAGCGTTTGACAAAATACAGCATCCATTTTTGATAAAAACCTTCAACAAAGTGGGGATAGATGAAATATACCTCAACATCATAAAAGTCATATATGAAAGACCCAAAGCTAATATCATCCTCAATGGGGAAAAACTGAGAGCATTTCCCCTATGATCAGGAACAAGACAAGGATGTCTACTCTCACCAATACTATTTAACATAGTACTGGAAGTCCTAACCTCATCAATCAGACAACAAAAAGAAATAAAAGGCATTCAAATCAGCAAGGAGGGAGTCAAACTTTCACTACTTAAAGATGACATGTTACTCTATGTAGAAAACCTGAAAGACTCCCAGAAAACTGCTAGAACTGATATATGAATTCAGCGAAATCTCAGGATATAAAATCAATGTGCAGAAATCTGTTGGATTTCTGTACACTGATAATGAAGCAGCAGTAAAAGAAATCAAGAAATCTATCCCATTTGCAATTGTACCAAAAACAATAAGATACCTAGGAATAAATTTAACTAAAGAGGTAAAAGATCTGTACTCTGAAAATTAAAGCACACTTATGAAAAAAATTGAAGAGGACATGAAGAAATGTAAAAACATTCCATGTTCATGGATTAGAAGAAAAACATTGTTGAAATGTCTATACTATCCTCAAAGCAATCTACACTTTCAGTGCAATCCCTAGCAAAATACGACAGCATTCTTCACAGAACTAGAAAAAACAATCCTAAAATTTGTATGAAATCACAGAAGACCCCAAATAGCCAAAGCAATCCTGAAAAACAAAACTGGAGGCATCACACTTCCAGATTTCAAGCTATATTACAAAGCTTTGGTCATCAAGACAGTATGGTATTGACATTAAAACAGACACATAGATCATTGGAACAGAATAGAAAACCCAGAGATGGATCCACAACTATACGGTTAGCTAATCTTTGACAAAGCAGGAAACAATATCCAATGGAAAAGAGTCTCTCAACAAATGGTGTTAGGAAAACTGGATGGCAACACACAGAAGAATGAAACTGTACCACTTTCTTATACCATACACAAAAATAAATTCTAAATGGATGAAATACCTAAATGTGAGATAGGAAACCATTAAAATCCTAGAGGAGAACAAAGGCAGCAGCTTCTTTGACCTCGGCTGGAACAATTTTTTACTAGACATGTTTCTGAAAGGCAAGGGAAACAAAAGTAAACATGAACTACTGGGACTTCATCAAGATAAAAAGCTTCTGCACAACAAATGAAACAATCAACAAAATTAAAAGGTATCCTACAGAATGGGAGAAGATATTTGCAAAGGACATACCTGACAATGGATTAGTATCCAAAATCTATAAAGAACTTATCAAACTCAACACCCAAAAAACAAATAATTCGATGAAGAAATACGCAGAAGACATGAATAGACACTTTCAAAGAAGATATCCAGATGGCCAACAGACACATGAAAAGATGCTCAAAATCTCTCATAATCAGGGAAATATAAATCAAAATCACAATGAGATACCACCTCATACCTGTCAGAAGGGCTAAAATTAACAACACAATAAACAACAGGTGATGATGAGGATGCAGAGAAAGGGGAGCCCTCTTTGCACTGTTGGTGGGAATGCAAACTGGTGCAGCCACTCTGGATAACAGTCTGGAGGTTCCTCAAAAAACTAAAAATAGAACTATCCTATGATCCAGCAATTGTACGATTAGGTATTTCCTCTAAGGATATAAAGATACAGATTCAAAGGGATACATTCACCCCAATGTTTATAGCAACATTATTGACAATAACCAAACTATGGCTATAGCTCAAATATCCATTGATAGATGAATTGATAAAGAAGATGTGGTGTATATATGTGTGTGTATATATATATATATACACATACATATATATATGAATATTACTCAGTCATCAAAAAGAATGAAATCTTGTCATTTGCAATGACACCAATGGAGTTAGAATGTATTATGCTGTGTGAAATAAACCAATCATAGAAAGACAAATACCATATGACTACACTCATGTGTGGAATTTAAGAAACAAAACAGATGAACATATAGGAAAGGGGGGGGGAGAGAGGGAAACAAACCACAAGAGACTCTTAACAAACTGAGGGTTAATAGAGGGAGATCTGTGGGAGATGGTCTAGATGGGTGATGGACATTAAGGAGAGTACTCATTGTGATGAACATTGGGTGTTTCATGTAAGCGATGAATCACTGAATTCTCCTCCTAAAACCAATATTGCACTGTATGTTTACTAACTAAAATTTAAATTAAAAGAAATGAAGTTAATCTGCAGGAAGGCAAGCAGAAGCAGGGAGACTAGTTGAGTCTGTTGCCAGGGTCTAGCGAGACCTAATGGGGACTTGAGCTGAGCCCGATGGACTAACTGGAAATAGCGTGGTGGAGGCACACAATGTGGAGGGATACCTTGCTGAAGGAGAGCATGTGTAAGGCAGAGAGGTAAGGGGACAAGGATAGGGTATACTGGGATTCACATGTGGTTTGCAATGGCTGCAGAATGGGGTGTGTATTGAGTAACAGGAAGAAATGGAAAATAAGGAGGATGACCTGTATTTCACAGAGCCGATGGAGGGATAGCTTGAGAAAACAAGCCACTTCCCCTTTCTGTGCCTGTTTCCTTCTCAGTAAAATGGAGAGTGGTGTCACAAGACTATCACTAAGACTCCTTCCATTCTGTGATTCTTCCAGAACCCAGGAGGTGAAACCTGATTGAAGAGTCGTATTTCTGTGGCATTGGCAATGCCGGGGCTTCCCCTGTGGGTTTTTATGGCTTAGGTGCTGAGAACATGCTTTTCGAAATCAGAATAATAAATGAATAATGGAACTAGGCATTGGATATCACCACGTGTTGAAAGCCCCTTTTAATGGGCTATACAAAACAGATTGTTACAGGAGACACCTGGCCCAGGCTATTTACTTCCTGTTTCCCCATTCTTGTCAGAGCCAAATCTCTCCTGAGTGAAATAGCCATCTCCTTACTGTCCTGAACACACAGAAAGCCCTTCTGTAGAAAACAGCAGAGACCACGATACAATAATGATTACTGATTTGTGTTTCTGTTTTGAAAGGCTGTTTGAGAACAATAGTGTTTACTCTGTGCCAGATGTGGATCCAAGCACTTCATTTGCGGCAAGCTCCTGTGAACTGCACAGGGTGGTCATATTTCCCTCCGTCTTTTGCATATGTGAAAAGTGAGGACTTAAAAGGTAAGTAATTGCTCGAGGCCACCATAGCCTTTCTACAGTCTCAGTAGAAAACACACTGGACTCAGCCTTCAGGGATTGGGCTCTGCCATTTGACAAAGTATGACCTTGACTCTCAAGTCTCTTAATAGTTGTTCTTGCTTGATTTCCTCATCTGTGAAATGGGATAATTATAGCACTTCGATGAGCTCTGTGAGCAACGAGACGAATTGTGTAAAGAATCTGGTACAATACACATTGGTGCTCCCCACACATAAAGATGTTTTGCAGATTGCTGTTGTCTAAAGATTTAATGTGACCTCCCTGAGTATTTCTAGGCAATTAACTTGCTTTTGTACAAAAATCATATTTAATGTGAAGATATTTGTAGCATGAGAGATTTCCTACAGTTCTTGGATTTATGTATGAGTGTGGAGGGAGGTGTTGAGGTAAATATTTCCTCTGGAGATTAGAAAACAGTGAGTCAAGAATTTGAACAAGTTGATATTAATTTCAGGCAATATTTTCTTCTGTTGTATGGAAGAAATAAACCAAATATTTATTAAGTGCTCAGCCATGTTCTAGGTCCTTTAGGAGAAGGGGTAGGGTCCAGAGATGAGCCACACTGTTGATTTTCTCAAGGAACCTGCTGTCTACCATCTAGTATGCTGCCTAGATGGGGTGGGTTTCTGCTGGAGGCAGAGACTGTTCTCACTGTAAAATCTGGTGTGTGTGTGTGTGTGTGTGTGTGTGTGTGTGTGTGTGTGTGTGTATGAGGGGGAGAGAGAGAGAGAGAGAGAGATACATAAAAGAATTATTTTCATGTTAATCATGTTAATCAAAAGGTCTTGTAGTAGGCTCCATAGCTAAGTAGTTAGAGCACTGGTCTTGCAAACCAGGGGTCATGAGTTTGATCCTCGCTGGGACCTCTTGTTGACTTCTGCTTTGGGGTATCTGGGTTTGGTTAAGCATCCAACTGCGGCTCAGGTCATGATATCATGCTGTTTGGGTTCGAGCCCCACATTGGGCTCTGTGCTGACAGCTCAGAGCCTGGAGCCTGCTTCAGATTCTGTGTCTCCTTTTCTCTCTGCCCCTCCCCTGCTTGTATTCTTTCTCTCAAATAAATAAACATTAAAAGAATTAAATAAAAAAGTCTTGTGGGGTGCATGGGTGGCTCAGTTGGTTAAGCATCCAACTTGATTTCAGCTCAGGTCATGATCTCACAGTTGGTGGGATTGAGCCTCACGATGGGCTCTGTGCTGACAGTGCAGAGCATGCTCGGGATTATCTCTCCTTCTCATTCTGCCCCTTCCATGCACGTGGTCTTTCTCACTTTCTCTATCTCTCAAAATAAATAAATAAAAAAGGTCTTGGATTAAATAATGTTGAAAAATCGTGATCTAGACAGAAATATCCATGAAAGAAGAAACAAATCAGGGAGTTTGTGAGCAATCATAACTAGTTTTTACATAGATAATGTATGGGAACCAAATAATCATCAGGGGGCTCCTGGATGTGGGTCAGTCTGCCCAAAGGCAGTGATTTACTGCTTTATGCCTCCTTTTAGTAACTAATATTTCATAACATATTCTGCACCTTACCAAAAAGATAACACAACCCATCCACAATATGATTTTCAAAACAAATCAATATGATGGTTCAACATAACCAAGGAAGAAGTCAAAGGAACTTAATTTAAGATAAAGTAATATGTATAATATTGTAGTATGTGAATGCTCAGATATGACTACATGAAAGAGATTGTGAACTGATCACATGATTTATACCCAAAACCTCCTCGTGGATACATCTGCGGCCTTGGTCCTGGTTGTTGCTGGGCACCTGCTTTCCTCCACGTAGCTTTTCTCTCCATGTGCTCTCTCATCATTTTGTGGTTTAGCCAGCCTTACACATGGCATCTGGCTTCCAAGATGGTGAAACAGAAGCATCGAGACTTTCAAACTCTAGGCTTTGCAGTCATACAGCATCACTTCTGCTGTGTTCTTTCCATCAAAGCAAGGCACAGGGCCAGCCTAAAATATTCAAGGTGTGGGTGGGTGGGAAATAGACTCCTTCTTTATAGGAGGAGTGGAAAAGTCATGTCGGAAATGAGCATGTGAGATGAAAGATCATTGTTGCCGTTTGTGGAAACAACCTACCAAAGAAGAATAGCCCTGAAAAGTAAAAATAAAAAGAATTAATCTACCAAAGAAGAAGAGCCCTGAAAAGTAAAAATAAAAAGAATTAACCTATGTGCCTGGCACTGTGCTAATAAGGCTTTATGCGTACATGCTAAGTCCATCTTTGAGCAACCCCATGAGGTGGACATTATTATCTCTACTTTACAGATAAAAAAACTGACATTCAGAGAGGCGAAGTAACTATGATCTCACAGTCAATAAGGATCTGAGATGGGATTCAGACCCTCCCTGTCTGACTCCAAAACCAGTGATCTTATCTATGCTTCATGTAGCAGCTACTTAGAGGAGAGGGAAATATGTCTTCATAATAGAGTCATGGGGTTGGCTTGAGTATTTAGATAGATTCAGGGACTGGGTACAAACGGTGTTCAATCCCCTGCTGGTTAGCAGAGAACCACGGCTCTCCACTTGATGCTTTTTGGTTGAGGGGGATGGGAGATAAGCCCAAGTGTTGGCCTGTGCACTTTTTCCCACATAGTGGGTTAAAAAGGCATTGGTAATGTTGCAAGTCTGTGTCTTTCAATGCCTGTAAGATGTTCAGATCTGCACCTGTACAGAAAATGTGTGGTTTTGGAGTTCCAGTCGATTGAAAGATGGTCATATCAGTCATGTGCAGAGGATAATTCCTAGTGACCTGGAGGACAGTGCCAAAATGATGGATGAGACATATGTTTCCTGTTGGGACAGACCTGGTAGGAACTGTTCATGGCTGGGCATAATCTCCATGCAAGGAGCGAACAATAGATCCTTTTGATCTTTGTTCATCATCAAGCAAAGTTAATCTTTCTGGGGGGTGTAAGACTCAAGTCACAGTTGTATTTGTTATTTGACTTGATTTAAAAACCATTGCAGTCTTTTTGTAAACCATATCAGGTTGGGACAATCCTTAACTCAGCGTTTTTCACAACGTTCTGTTTAAGGCATAGAGAATTCCCCTAACATCACAGTGTGGAAGCTAATTCTGATTTTTATTCCACCTGTATTATGGCCTGGATGTGTGAAAGGTCTTTCTGGAAAAGTTTCTATAGCCATGTAGCTTAAGAGTTTATTCATCCACTCATTCATTCACTCACTCAGTTGACATTTTCGGAAGCCTCTAGGTACATTGTTCTAAACACTGGGGATATAGTAATAAAAGGATATGGAGTTACTAGTCTCATGAAAATTATATTCTAGTTGAAGCGGTGGGCTCTTGACATTATATACTATTTCAGGTAAAGATAGGTGCTAAGGTGAAAATGAAAACCAAGGAAGAGGACACAGAGTGATAGTGCAAAGCTATTTTGGATAAGTTACTTGGGGAATCCTCTGTACTATACTAACATTGGTTTATAGCTCTCTGTGTATTGGAGGAGACAGCTAAGAAGATGTTAAGAGGAAGAGATTCCCAGGCATGAAGAGCAGTCAGGACAAATTTCTGGAGGTAGACATGTGCTTGGATGGATCAGGAACAACCAGAAGGCTCGTGTGGCAGAAGCAGAGTAAGAGAGGAGATACTGGTAGGAGATGAGATCAAACAGGGAGGTAGCCAACCTGGGACACCATGGGCCTTTCAGGACAGGGTAATGACTCCTAATTTTATTCTGAGTGATATGAAAGTATGTTGGAGAGTTTTGAACAGAAGAGAAGAATAATTTGACTTATAATTTTAAAAGGTTATTCTGGCTCATATATGGGAAACATAGTATAAGGAAGCAAGAACGGAAATAGGGAGGATGGTTGACTAGCTCAAAGACTGTTGCAATAATAATTCATAAAAGGAATAATGGCAACTTGAATTAGAGTGATAATGGAAAGTTGGAAGAAGTGGTCTGATGATAGATATTCTTCAAAATTAAGGCCAACAGGGATTTGTTGAAAACAAGATGTAGGATGTAAATGAAGAATGACTTGAACTTTTCAACCTGAAAATCTGCAAGGATGGTGTTGCCATTTTCACAGATGGGAAAGACTATGGGAAGGGCAGTTTGGGAGAAAAAGAGAAGGAGCCCAGTTTTTAAAATGTGAAGTTTGAGATGCCTATGAGACATGTAAGGGAATATTATAAATTGGAAATTGAATGTGGGAGTTTAGAGTTCAGGAGATAATGTCCAGGTTAGTGATGAGTATTTGCATAGAATCAGCATATAAATTTAAAGCCATGGGCTTGGATAAATTGATCTATATAAAAAAGTCAGTGTAGAAAAATAAGAACAGAGATCCGAGAAATAGGTCTTTGAGCACTCCAACATTCATAAGTCGGGAAAAAGAGGTTCTAGTAAATGAGCCTAAGTAGTGGCTAGTGTGCAAGGAGGAGAACCAAGTGATGTCCTGAAGGCAAGTGAAGGAAGATCAAGGAGGAGGAAGTGGTCAATCATGTCAAATGTAGTTGATAGGTTGAGTCTGGCAAGAACTGAGAATTGGTTTGGTTAGGACATGAGGCTGAGAGCCTGACTGGAGGATGTTTGAGAGAAAATGGAAAGAGAAAGTGGAGACAACATAGACCACTCTCAGGAAGAGTTTTCCTGGGAAAGAAATGGACAGTAGTTGGAAGAGTTTTATGAGGGCCATTATATCATATTTGTTTGCCACTGCTGATGACCCAGAAGAACAAATGATTGATGATAGAATATATGGGGGAGATTTGCTGGAGCAGTTTCCTTGAGTTTGTGAAATGGAATAGGATCTAGTGGACATGTGAAAAGGTTGGCCATACATGGGAGCCTGCCATTATCATAAGGGAGGAGATGTAGTATGTATGGTTCAGGTGCATTCAGTGCCTGATTTGTGTGGGAACATGTGGAAAAGTTATCTTCCGATTGCTCTACTATCTCAATTAAATAAGATGCAAGGCCATTGGCTCAGAATAGGAAGTAGGAAAAGATAAAAGAACTTTTAGGAGAGATAAGAAGGTGAGAAACAGGCAGCCAAGAAGGTTGGAGAAATGTTTGAATAGGGGCATGTGATACATTTCATGAACAGTAGTGCAGACTCTTGGGAGGTTAGTACTCAGGAATTCAAAGTGGAACCACCCCTATGCTTGTGTGTTTTCCTCCAGCCATGTTTGCAGGCACAAAAAAAGGTTGAGAATTGGTTTTAAGCATGGATTGTGTGTTTGTTTGTTTTTTTGTTTTTCACCATGTGAGAGTTGGGGGGAGAAAAATTGACAGTCTATGTAGAGTACTGATTACATTGATAGGCTGTGAATTTTTATGTGAATAAAAACAAAGGGGTGTGGGGTGAAGAACAGTAAATCGAATGAATTTTAGTCTGGTTGGGTTGAAGGATTGTTGGAATGTGAGCAGAGCAAGAGAAAGCTGGAGGCAGAGTTGGTAGTAAACGTAGGATTCTTACAGTCAATAGTTTAGAGGGATAGCAGAAGAGTGTGGTGATCTGAGATATTAGGTTTGTGAGATGGGATGAAGGACACAATTGTTATATGAAAGAAAGTCAAAGAATTGAGAAGTTATAGTGTTGGATAGATCACCTATGTTGATTAAAGTATCAACCTGAAACTCTCTATATTGCCACTTCCTAGGGTGGTTCTCTAAACATTAACTTCTCAGGGAAGATTTGTTGAATGAAGGGTTGTTCCACAATGACAAACAAGTTGCAATCTCAGACTAGTTTCTCATGCGCACAGGTAAGGCAGAAATAACTAGATCTATTTCACAGTGAGCCAAAGGATACTAATCTCTAAAACTAGAGTATAGCAAATTAGCTCTTTGGGGGAATTACTTGGCAAATTCTCTTTCCCTGGACCCTGTAAACACTTAGTTTCCCAGAGCACTAACAGAATGAATTCATATAATATCAACAAGCATCCATATCTTTAAAAATGTTGCTGTTTCTATATAATTAGGTCTTAGGGAAGGAGACAAACATAAGCAGAGGGTATTGTGTACAGAGAAGGTGACGAAAGGGGAAAGAGTCAATGGAATTTGGATTTTTCCTCATCATTTTGATGGTCCCTAGAGCTTAACATATTTTTCTTTTTGGTTCCAATTAAAAATGAGAGCTTTAAGGCTGACCTTCCCTTAGAAATAGTGAGTACTGTGAGAACATGGTTCTATATTTATACTGATAAATGGATCGAATTCCCAACGTTTAGGGGTTGGCTTATTTGGTAGGTGAAAAGTATTTTTCCATGGAAATAATTTTACATATGGAAGTCAGTCTCCTAGGCAAGTCTTTTTAATCATAATGAACTCAAAATAAAGAGTATTATTGTGTTTTGTCTTAATAAAGAGAGCTGTAACATTTTATGATGCTGGGTTAATATAATTAGGGGGAGGATAACCTCTCCTTTCCTTTGGAGCTAGCTTAGTCAATACATAATTGCACCAATATCTCTCTCCTTTTAAGGAAAAATTGGGGTCCAGTCTAAAGTGTTGAAAATGATTCTTTCATTTGACCAACTTCTTAATTTTCTCTATAAATAGTATCTCCTGAGAAATATGGGGGAAGGAAAGGAGTAAGTCACTTCCGTAGCCCATTTTGGCCTCGAGTTCAAGCATCATCCAATAATTAAGCTCTACCAATAATAAAGGAGACATTGTATGTTAATTCCTGCCTAGCCCCTATGTCTACATTCCAACAGGACCAGAATGCTTAGGAGAGAATAAAGTGATGTACTGGTATCCTCAAACCTCAATGATACATAACACCAGATCAAGAGGCACCTGGGTGATGTACTTCATGGATGCAAGTGAAGGCAGACTTGCACCAACTTCATCAGAGGCCTGTCTACCCTTCCCTGTTTGAGAGTTTCTCCATGCCATTGGCACTATGCTCTCCTTTGCTCCTCTTTCAGACCCTTCTCTCACCATGATGGTCATGTCCTTGAAGGGGATATATGGTGTGATTTAAAGAGCTCTGGCAAAAGGCTTCCCACCTTATCACCATTCAGCCTGCCTACTATGCATCCATCTGTTTTTTGTTGGAAGGCAGTGTGGTTTATGGGAAAGACAGATCTTTGGGATAGACAATTTGATTTTAACTTGAGTGTACTATCTACTTGTTTTGGAACCTTGGGAAACTTAACTGGCTGCCTGTGACTTGATTTCCTCATATGTAAAATAAAAGAAGCCAACTGGTACCCAACTTGAGGAATTGCTGTGTGGATTAAATGTTCTCACCATGTGTATGTAATGCTGTGTCTGGCACAAGTAGGTATATTAGCATGGATATTGCTTCCTTCTTACTAACTTTAGCAGTAGCAGTTATCTCCTGTTTATAAGATGAAACAGCTGAGACTCTGAGTGGGTAAGTAAACTGCAGAGCTGGGATTCACACCCAGTCTGGTCTTCCTCCCAGTACATTACATGCTCAGCCCCCTCCCAGAGAGCCCCTCGTGTCACCTGCAAGGATGGAGTATTAACTGAGTTTGGGCTGGTGTTGTCCATAGTGCGCTCCCAGAATGCCCCTGTTGGACAGCAGGAAGGTGCTTATTAAGATACAGTGGAATGGCTACCCATTCCAGGCTCTTCTCAAGAGTAATTGTGACTTTTGGTCATAATGTTTTTCAAAAGAAACCATGCCGCTTTCTCCCTTTCGGAGATACCAGTAGGCCCCAATAAAAAAATGACTATTTTTCAAAGAACAATTAGAAAAAGCCATACTAGGTGGAATGCCAAATCTGAGAATCTCAACCTGATTAGAAATGGTTGTAAAAACTAAAAAGCAGTATAATAGTAAAAAAGAAAAATGCAGAGAGATGTGTGAGACACAACTTTGGCTTTTTTTTTTTTTTTCAAGATGTTTATTTATTTTTGAGAGAGAGACACACAGAGTGTGAGCAGGTGAGGGGCAGAAAGAGAGGGAGACACAGAATCCGAAGCAGGCTCCAGGCTCTGAGCTGTCAGCACAGAGCCTGATGTGGGACTTGAACTCACAGACAGTGAGATCATGACCTGAGCTGAAGTCGGACACTTAACCGACTGAGCCACCCAGGCGCCCCACAACTTTGGCTTTTAATAATTGGAAATGAAATAGAACTTATAAAGACAAGATAAAGATATGGTTCCTTGTGTGGCGGGAAAACAACAAATTTCCTGAGGCCCATTGATATGAGTAAAAGTAACATCGTCATCAAATAGATGGCATGCACCCTTCAATCACCAACAAAACAAACAGGAGAAATTACTAGGGCTTTAGGTTTTGGGTTGTAAGTAACTTCTTGATGAGAAAGTTGGTGTTGGAAATATTTTTCTGCATAAAACTTCAAAATGTTGACCAAATCTCTCCCTCAAAGGATTAAGCTGTCTTCCAATAATTTATTTTATCTATAGTAGAGATAGGTGGGGTGAAAAAGTAATGGAGCAAGAGAATCAAAATGACTGAAGGAGATCATAATATGGAGAGGTGCACCAAAGGAGAAAAGAGATCTACGCCAATAGAGACATAGATGCTATCTATCACAAGGAAAAAGAAAACATTACGGTCTGGGGTGGCTTCCGGCCAACTCTACGATCTTCATTTGCTTTTTTCATCAGAAACTCTGGGGAAAGACATGATCATTTCTCAATTGGAATTTGAGTCCTTTGTAGCTATGTAGGTGAGAAATAACTTTGGACTGCTGTGCTGGTCTTCTATGTTCCAGGTACACTCATGTCTCACTCTGTATTGCAGCCATCTGTTGGTAATCAATCTCTGTGGTTGCCAGCTGTGGATGGGGACGGAGAGTGACATGCTTCTTTATTCAGGGAACTTAGCATATAGTTTTAATTCTAAGAAGGACTCTGGCACTAAGGATGTGGATTCACTCTCGGAAAGTTCGAGTGTCATAGAAATAGAGATTTTTAGACAAAACGTCATTGGAATTAGAAGCTCCTAGCACCACAACCAAGCCTGGGCAAGAACGTGATAGCTTTTGTGTCTCAGTTTGCTCATTTGTAAAAAGGAGGATAATGCCCTTATAGGGCTTTGTAAAGGGCAAATGGATTTATATGTGTAAAAGGCACACAATATCTGGCCCATAGTAAGTTGGATCAGTCAGGGGTCACTCAGAAATTCGGGGCACCTGGGCGACTCAGGCGGTTAAGCATCCTACTCTTGATTTTGACTCAGGTCATGATCTCATGGTTCATGAGATCAAGCCATGTGTCCGGCTCTGCACTAACAAAATACATCATTGTGTATTCTCGAGATGATCAGATAGCATCCTAGAAAGCTGACAATTTGAGACTCATCTAGTCATCCATCCATCCATCTGTCCATCGATTCATTTTTTAAAAAAACGTTTTGAGGTGCCTTGGTGGTGGTTAAGCATCTGACTTTGGCTCAGGACATGATATCACAGTTAGTGGGTTCCAGTCTCATATTGGGCTCTAAGCTCACAGCTCAGAGCCTGGAGCCTGCTTTAGATTCTGTGTCTTCCTCTCTGCCCCTCCCCCACTCATGCTCTGCTTCTCTCTCTCAAAAATAAACATGAAAAAATGTTTTAAATGTTTATTTTTTCTCTCTCCTTAAAAATAAATAAATAAACTAAAGAAGAAGAAGAAGAAGAAAGCAGGAATTCTGACATTTTAGCAGAAGAGAATTTAATATAGGGGATTGATTAAATAGGGATTGGAGGACCAAACAGGAAAAAAAAACCAAAACAAACAAATGAAAGCCAAAAATCCCAACAGAGGCAGCACAGACATAGTAACTGGGGAATTAAGGAAAGAGGTGGGGTTATGGGACCACAGAAGCTGGGAGGAGGAGCTGGACACCCAGACTTCCAGGAGGGGATATGAAACATGAAACACCTAGTGTTTCTGAGGAAGCATGGGGAGACCAATCCTGAGAGAGTGGGGAAAACACAAACTGGAAACTAGAACAAAGTGCCACTGCCCAGGTAAAGAGTCTTGCATGTGTGGACCACACAGGAACAGAAAGCAAAGCAGGAGGGAGCTCCTCCATCGTCTTGTCCTAGAAGCCTTGATGGGCAGGGGATAGAAGGGAGCAGTTGACAACAGGGAAATATCACTCACCATCTCAGCCCCAGCATCAGAGCAGAGCACAGAAGCGTGCATGTGGAGTTGAGAGGCAGTAGTTTAATACGCGGACATAGGTACTCAATAAATATTAGCCATACTATTTATCTGGTGTCATTTCCCCTTCTCCCCTCCCTCCTTTTTTTTTTCTATGTCCACGTAACCTTGATTTTTTTTCTTCCGTATACTGAAGGGTAAAACCAAGGATGGTAAGGAAAAGAGCCCATGGATCTCAATAGGAGACCAGAATATAGAGTGAAGAAGCCTAGTCTCACAAGAGGTTGGAAGCTTTGGCTGTAGGATCATACTTCTATTTTGGCAGATTGGGGCTTTTTGAGCCTTTCCGTAAGTCGTCCCAAAAGGGAGGTTTGCTGATGTCCCCAGTGAAGTACTGTTCTGTTAGACAGAAACTTCTTCTATACAAAATCCGGGTGAAGTTGGTACGAGTTAGTATGTTTGCACCAGAGGATGGACCGGCAGCTGAACCTCTTCCAGGAAGGAGGGAACAGTATCCTTCCTGGATGTGACTGGAAAAGCACACAAGGGGAGAGGCTGGGATGTGGCCCTGACTCTTACTGCATGTCTACTTCTGTACCACAGTAGGTGTGCTCAGGATTCGAAGATGTTCAAGACACAGCTATCACTCTCGAAGTGCTGCATGAGGGCAAGCACAAGAATGCCCTAAAACATGAAGTAAAGTTATAGAATCAGTCTGACCTCGAGAGGTAGCAGCAAATCCTTTCTCCTTCCCCAGATCCATTCCATTTCTTGTGTCCTTTTCAAATCCTAAGGCTTTTTATAAACTATGACGATAGCAAATGGGTTCTGTATGATTTAACAGACAATAATTGAAAGTTATAAAAAATACTCAGGATGGAGAAAATACATAATTTTATAGTCTCAAGATGATCAGATATCATTCTAGAAAACTGAACATTTGGGACTCAACTAGTCATCCTTCCATCCATTTATCCACCTATTCGTTCATTTTTTTAAAATGTTTATTTATTTTGAGAGAGAGTGGGGAAGGGGCAGAGAGAGAAAGGAGAGAGAGAGAATCCCAAGCAGGCTTTGCACTGACAGTGTGGGGCTGAAACTGACGAATCTTGGGATCATGACCAAAGCCAAAATCAAGAGTCTGGCACTTATCCGACTGAGCCACCCAGGCTCCCCTATTCTGTCCTTTCTCCTGCTCCTTCTGCTTATCCAGTCCACAGATCTCTAGAGTGCCTGCCTGCAGTATGTCAGACCTGGTGCTCAGCGCTGGGACTATTACAGCTGTCCCCAATACAGCTCCTGCACTCATACTCACAGGGAGACAGGCATACAAAAACCAAATTAGAACAAAATGGGAAATGCTTTTATAGAAGCACAGACAAGATACCAATTTCTTGGTATGATAGATATTATTAAAAGTAAACCTAAAGCAACAGAAAAACAATTCCTAGGATGTTCAGCATAGCACTGTAACCAGATGGTGAAGAACCTAGTCTTATATCCTGGATCTTGCAGTTTTTGGCTCTGTTAGCAAGTTCCTTAAACATTTTTGGGCCTTTTTTTTTTTTTAATTTTGAATGGGCTAGTAGTACTTAGCTCATAAAATTACTAGTAGGATGAAATGAGTCAACATATATAAAGGAATTAGAATCATGTCTAACATATAAAAGGCATTAAAAGTATTGACAATGGAATACTACACGGCAATGAGAAAGAATGAAATCTGGCCATTTGTAGCAACGTGGATGGAACTGGAGGGTATTATGCTAAGTGAAATAAGTCAGTCAGAGAAAGACAGGTACCATATGTTTCCACACTTAGGTAGATTTTGAGACACTTAGTAGAATACCATGGGGGAGAGGAAGAGGGGAAAAAAGAAGTCACAGAGAGGGAGGGAGGCAAAACATAAGAGACTCTTGAATACTAAGAACAAACTGAGGGTTGATGGGGTGTGGGAGAGAGGAGAGTGGGTGATGGGCACCGAGGAGGGCACTTGTTGGGATGAGCACTGGATGTTGTATGGAAACTTATTTGACAATAAATTATATTAAAAAAAGAAAGCTATTGAGGAGAAAAGAAAAAAAATAAAAGTATTGGCTAATATTAATATTTGTGTATTAACTTAAAGTTTAAATTCATCATTGCATTTAATCCTTAAAACCTCTCTTTGCCCTGGAAAATTAGGCAGGGCAGTATTGCTTTCCCAACAGGGAGAGGGAGGTTCAGTAAGGTTATTTTGTTTTATTTTGGTGTGTGTGGGGGGGTGGTGGAGAGAAAACCACAGAACTGCACAGCAGTGGAACTGGAAGTCTATCTCAGTGCTTCTTCTCTAAAGTTCTTTCTATTAAGCCATGAAGCATCATATTTTGACTTAGAAAAGCAACTGTTTGTTCCCCAAGTGTCATAGCGACTGACTGGCTGGAGCTGAGCTGATGACCCGGGCTGCAGCATAATCCAAGTCACTGCCACTTTGCCTACATCTGCCACTCAATGCAAGGCCCCTAGTGATCAAGGGACAGGAGACATGGATCAGGGAACTGCTGAACAGCAAACATACATCTTAATAGGTAACAGGCAGTCACCTCCATCCAAATCCTTGATGGGAAAATGGTTCCACAGGGGTGCATAGAATTAGGAATTCAATGTCCTTTTAACATCTAAACTTGTGGAGTTCAAAATCACTCAAGAGTGAGACATTTTTGATTGATATTCTGTTCCAAATATGGGTGGGTTTTCTTGATTTTTGCATTTGGCTTTAGGGTTAGGTCCTGTGAAAATGTATATAACTCTGAGACCTGAGAATGCTATGCTGAGAGAGAAACAGGAAATGGTGGAGAAGGCCAGCGCTTATCAGAAAAGGAAACGCAACCACAACTTGTGGCTGCCACAGAATGAAGGCAGGGGTTGGGGGTGGCGGGGGGGATAATTATGAAATGGGACCTGGGAGATTTTAGGTCTTGCTCATGTGAGTTCATCTCTTGAATGCCCAGTGCTGAGCCCTGGGGCAGCAAGATGAAATAGCCCTTGCTTTCTCTGAGTTCCTAGGCTGGTAGGGGAGTAGTGTAAGCACATACTTCTATTACAATGCAATATGGGATGATACAATTTTGTACAAGTAGCACAGAAGAAACTATGCATTTTACATCTGGGAATCTGAGGTTTTAGTAAGCAGATGCCATCTAAGCAGGATTTTAAAGTATGAGTAAGAGTTTTCCGGACAGATAATTTGAGGAGGTGCATTTTAAGCAGAGGCCATAGTGTATTTAAAGACCTATAATTATGTCCATGTTCAGCTTAACCCAAGTTGGTTTCCTGGACAGTGTACCAATTACCAGCACTGGGTGTTATCCTCGTAATCTTTGCCAAACTACTGGGTGTATAATATCTCATCATGGCCTTAGGTTGCATTTCCTTAAAGGCTAATCAGAGTCAGCATCTTCATGTATTCTTACGGACAATTTATGTTTTCTGTGCAATACCTGTTCATGACTCACACCCATTTTTCTATTTGGGTTGTTTGTATTTTTCTTATAGACATATGGGAATTTTCATATGTTTCAAATGCTAATCCTTTGTTTTGTTTTGCAAATATATTTTATGTGTATTTATTCTTACATACACGTGTTATTATATTATTATAACAATATATATATTATGTATGTATATATATATACAATTATATTATTGTATTATATATCTCCTACATGTTATATGTATTTATGTAAATTATATATACTTATGTATTTATATGTATTTATATATATATTTTATAGCATATGATAGATAATTATATATAATTTACATATATTAAATTAGTCTCATTTTATTTTATTTATTTCGTTAATTATTTAGTTATTTTGAGAGAGAGAGAGAGAGAGTATGAGGAGGGGACAAGCAGAGAGAGAGAGAGAAAGAGAAAGAGAGAATCCCAAGCAGGCTCTGCTGCACCGTCAGCACAGAATCCGATTTGGGGCTCAAACCCCACAAACCATGAGATCGTGACCTGAGTGGAAACCAAGAGCCAGATGCTCAACTGACTGAGCCATTCAGGTGCCCCAAATCAGTGGCATTTTGAATACATATATAACATATATATATTATGTATATAGACTTCTATATATTGTCATATATACTATATATATGTGTATATATATATATATACACATAATGCAAATATATCTCCTGTGGCTCACCTTTTCATTTTATATTATTTATTGATCTTTTACAAGAAATATTCTCCACCTCGAGTCATAAGAATATATTTTTATATATGTATAAATAATTTTAAAATTTTGCCTTTAATATTTAAATATATAAACTATTTAGAATCAATTTTTATATATGTGTTTACTTATGTGATTCAGGCATCTACTGTATTTTATTTTTCAAAACTGGTGACTGATTCTCACAGCACCATTTATTGAATGGTCTATATTGTTTCGTGTGATCTGAAATGCAACTCTGATGTATAACACATTTCTGAAGTTACATTATTATTTTAATTAATGAAAGATTAACTTAAAAATCTTTATGAAACTCTTGTGAAATACACATTAGCATCTTAATTTTACATATAATGACCAAAGTTGCACAGAAAATGATACAAATCCTTTTGACAGCAATGTCCATACTCCTATCACTTGGGGAGGCAAGAAAGTCCAATCACACAGGGATTTGGGGAAGCCAGGATTTAGGGCTGCAAAAAATTAGAAGTCATCAAAATGCTTTCAACAGGGCATGGTGGTAACATACTTTGATTGACGTTTTAATGATTCTTTAGCTGTTGGGTGAAAACTAGGTTGTGAGGAGGCAAACACGGTTGGGGAGCCACCACCAGTTAGATGGCTCTCACGGTGGTCCAGGTGTGAGGTGGTATCACTTGGACCTCCAGGAGGTCAGTGGAAATAGACATAAATAAGTGGTTTTGAAATACATTTTGGAGATAAACGCATCAGAACCTGCTGTTCAGCTGGATTTAATTGGAGGCAGAGAGAAGGGGAAGAATCAAGGAGGAAATGTTGAGCGAGAAGCTGACTGTTGGCGGTGCCAATTGAGATAGTTCTGGAAGCCAAGGGTGTCACGAGGGGAGTCAAGAGGACGCGTAGACGTGTGACGCCTATGAGGCATGGAAGCAGAGATGTCAGCAGGCACACTTGATACAGATGTTTGGAGCTGGAGTGGAGGGGGAGTCTTGTCTAGAGATGCACACTTGGCTTGACTGGTGACTTTGGCTGAGAAATTTACCCAGGAGTGATATTATAAGGACTCCTGATTTTGATGAACTGGAAAACCAGTGGGAGGTGACACTGGAGACAGCGAATGCAGATGAATAGTTCAAGAAGCTTAGTTGTGAAGGAAAGGACAGCAAAAGCAGAAGAAACGAAACTGGAGGTGTATAGAGGGACAAGCACCTTTTTTTTTTTAAAACAGAGGGATGTATACCGTGTGGAAGGAATGAATATAGAAGTGGTGGGCAAAAATAAAGGAAGGAGAAGGGAAACTAAAATAACATGACTGAGGAAGCAGTGGAGTGAGGAGACCGGGTGGAAGGGGAGGGCCTTTGCTGGGAGGGCAGAGAAGCAGAGTGGCAGAGAAAGGTGACACCATAACGTGATGTCCAGCCGGGTGGTCTGGGTCTGCAGGATGCCCTGCTGTTTACAAGCAATAGAACGCTTTAAATCTTTTTCTTCTATCACTTGCATGTAGGACTCTTATAAGGACCAGATGAGACACATAGAGCAGTTAGCACAGAGCTCAGTAAACATGAGACCGTACTGTATTAACGATTATAGGTTTACTTCTATAGGCAGGAAGTCAAAGGTATTCACACCGAGTCTCCCATTACTCAGTGAGGTGGTAGTGGGCTGGATCACAAAGCCATCTGTTTGCAAGACTGTTCCCAATGATGGACAAGGAACGGTCACCAGGACCCTGTCCTTCTGCTGGCGTTGCTATAGCAGGGGAAGCTGGTCTAATGTGAGGATGAAGGGCAAGAGTTCAGACTGTTCATCTCCTGGTTGATACAAGTGACGGAGACTGGACTGAATCTCTCAGATTCTTGAAACTGGCCCCCAAAGGGCATGGTGGATTCTAGGAAACTAGAGACAAAAGCCCCCTTTCTGGCAGCCAGATCTGTGGCAGAGCTGCCTGTTTGGCAAGGTGTGTCTTTGAAACATGGCCCGATGTGTCCTGTTTTATACAGAACTTGTTTGGAGTTCAGCTGACTTTTTCTTTCAGGGTATCCAGAGTCATGGGAGGGCAGATTTCAGCCCCTCGAGATTACGGGGACATTTAGTAGAAGGTAGTTCTGAAGATCCCTTCAAAGGATTCTGATGGGGATTGGAATATAGTGTCGATCCTGGGGTTCCTTCATGATTTAACTGCAACTCGGTCAGCATCTAGAAAAGGAAGGATTTTGTCTGAACAGCTGATGATTCTCATCTAGTTCTAGAAGCTCAGTCAGCCATTCTTGCCTGAGATACGAAGATTCTTCTTCATCCGGAGGTGTTTGGAAGGTTTCGTTGCAAGGGGGGCTGTCCCCCCGCCCCCACACACACACGTCAGAAATAGCCACGCATGGGCTATGTTAATTACTCATTGTTCTTTCCAGTTTACCAATAGGGTTGCTGAAGGAAATATTTATTGAAGGTCTCTCTGCTAGGTGCTAAAAGTCTGATAATCACCCAGATAGATCTAGCCCTGCTGTTTTTTTTTTTTTTTTTTTTTTTTTACCACAGCAGCCCCGTAAGGACCTTTGTACCCAATAGTCCCAATAGAGTTTGTTTTGATATTTACTTAATGTTTTGGACTTATTTTAATTCTATTCATCAACTATCATGTGCCTAGAAGATTATTTTTGTTAACATTTGTATGTGTGGTGTCCAGCACAATTCCTGGCACACGCACGGGCGTACAATAATATCTGAAAGAAAATCCAATTCCGGAAGGTGTCGCTGACTAACATATTTCTGTTTTGGTGCATCATGGAAGGAAGAGTATAAGTGGTAGGGAATTAACATTTGTTTAGCATTTATTATGTAACATTTGTTATGTAATTTTGTGGCACTTTAAATACATTTGTTAATATGATTCTTTTTAATTGTCTACTTTTTTTAAATGAGAAAACTGAGATCCAGAAACGATATGTAACTACTTTATGTTACTTAGCTATTATGTAGCAGAGACCTGATTTAAATCATGGTCTGTCTGACTCCAAAGATTATACTTATGCTATTTCTATGTGTTTTCTACCATTGCAGGAATTACTGTTGTAATCAGATGCAAAAGCCCCTGACAGTGATATTACGTAAGTAAAGGCTCCATGATAATTTGGGGTCTCCAGGTCCTGCCTGCCTGGTGTCAGACTTTCTGCAGCTTCGCCATCGCTGACCACAGAGGTCCCAAAGGCTGTAGACCAGAATAGACCCCAGACGGATGATGGCACGAAATTACAAATTGGAGATAACATAAGGTTGTTGCTGTTGTTAACCAAGGTGATAATAATGACTTACACTGACACGATGCTTTATGGATTGCAAAACACCTGTCCATGTGTCCACACTCCTGGGAACTAGGCAAGGCAGGGGTCAGCAAGCTTAGGTCCCTCACCCGAGCTTGTGCTGCTGGTGAGTGGCCTGGATGAGTCCAGTGATATGTAGAATCATGAAAGGTACTCTCAGTTTGGATCGACCATGTGTATGCCAACTACAAACTAATCCAGCACTGACACAGATTTGTAGCTAGGCTTAAAATAGTAACGGCATAATTTCATAGCAGCTCACAATTTATTTTTTCTGTCGGAAAGGAAAAATGCCCTTTCTTCCTTCTCCCTTTGTGCTTTGTAAGAAAACCTAGTTGTGGGTTGCAGTCAGGAGCAGATAATGGGGTCCTCTCAGTGCGTTCAATTTCCAGACCATCACAAAGGGAGGAAAAGCTTTTCAGTCATTTGGAAACTGTAATCAACAAGACTTTGAGTCAGGCAATTTGCAAGAGACCTGAGCAATTATGATACTTTAACCTGTTCTAAAAGGGGCTCCTCGCCCAACAACTTCTTTGTTGATGTTCTAATGTATCCATCTAAAATTGCAGCCAGCTGGGAAGGCACCAAAAGGCACATCTTAGTTTTGTCTTTTTTTTCTGTATTTGTTTTTTTTTTTTTTTTTTTTTTTTTTTGGAGCTAAGACACAGTTCGCCTCTGAGCTGACCTTTCACCAACAGTTACATGCTATCGCTTCTGTGGGTTTCAGCGGTGGTGTTTGTTTTTCTGTCCTCTTTCCTTCTCTGAGTTCTGTTCTGTGCTCAGAGCATCCTAGTTCCTCTGGAGACAGGCAATTTTGGTTTTAAAGGAGCACGTAGTGGATTTAGGAAACATAGCATCTATGGTTGGTTTCCGGCTCCACCATTTTGAGGCTGTGTGATTTCATAAGCCTCACTTTCTTCATCTGTGAAATGGGAAGACCAGTCTCTGAGGGTTTAGTGAGTGAAATAAAACACCGTGAAAAAATACTTTGTACAGAAAATTGATCATTACTGTCTAAATTATTGTGTCTTTTCACATTTATGGCTCTCTCTCTTCTTTTGAAACTTACCCTCCAATTCCAGCAAAATGCTGCTTCCTCCAATTCGTTTCAACTTGCCTTTTGTCATTCTTTTTTGAAAGGTCTGGGGCTTTGTGATGGCTAATTTTAGGTGTCAACTTAATTGAGCCCTGTGCCCAGCTATTTGGCCAAACATTATTCTGGATGTTTCTGCGAGGGTGTTTGGGATGAAATTAACATTTAAATTTGTGGACTTTAAGTGAAGCATATTGCCCTTCACAGTGTGGGTGGGCCTCATCTAATCAGCTTAAGTCTTGCATAGAAGATCGATCTCCTCAGAGCAGCAGGGAATTCTATAGCAGATGCTTTCGAACTGTAGTATCGGCTCTCTTTCCTGGGTCTTTGGCCTCCAGGCCCACTCTGCAGATTTTGGACGTACCAACCCCCACAATCATGTGATCGAGTTCCTTAAAATAATCTCATTCTAGGTATATACATATACTATTGGTTCTGTTTCTCTGGCCAGCACTGACTACTACAGGCCGGTTTGTGATAGCATCCTTCTGAGGTTGCCACTGAGCTGTGGCAATGGACCCTCACCAGGGCCTGTAAGCTGCCTGGTCCATCAGGATACTCGGCTGGGAGGCTGGTGCGTGATGCCCCTAGGTCGGTCTCCTGCCAGTGACATGGTTTGAGCGTGATGGGAATAGACCTACCAGTACTAATGCCTCACGTAGGGTGCTCTGGCTCTCGCTCCCTTTCTGGGAGCTTCCTTCTCCAACAACCCCAGACAAAGCACAGATATTTTCCAGGAGTGTTCCTCTTCCGGAAGTTGGGAGATCTGGGGACGTCGTGTCTGGCCTTCCTTATTTTTTATTATTTTTTTATGACTATAATTTATTGTCAAACTGGCTTACATACAACAACCCAGTGCTCATCCCAGCACGTGAAGTCTGGCCTCCCTTAAACAGCAGTAACACCTTGTGGCTCCCGTCCCTGAGCACCACGGTGGTTCCCTACCCCCACCATATTGTGTGCAAAATCCCGGCTCCTCTAGCCACTTCCTGTCCTTTGACATGATCTTTCTGCCTCCATTCTTCTGCACGGTGTCCTCCTTTCCGATGTGTTTCCCTGATTCCACTCAGGGCTGCCAGTCTTCAAGATCCCTCTCAAATCCCATGTCCCTCCACAAACTCTTCCAGGTGGCTCCTGCCTCATCCTGGCTCCCTTTGCCCTGAACTTCAGCACCCCTGACAGACCTGTACCACTGGGCTGAGCTTTGTTAAAGTGTCTGTTTTAGATCCTTAACTGAGGTGAGAGCTTTTATTTTTTAAATTTTTTAAAAAAGTTTATTCATTTATTTATTTAGACAGAGAGAGGGAGGGAGAGTGCATGCGAGTGGGGAAGGGGCAGAAAGAGAAAGAGAGAGAATCCCAAGCAGGCTCCATATAGCCAGCGCAGAGCCCGATGCAGAGCTCAATCTCACGAACCCTGGGATCATGACCTGAACTGAAACCAAGAGTCGGCCACTCAAGTGACCGGGCCACCCAGGAGCCCCTGAAGCGAGAGCTTGTAAACGGAAGCAGTGAGAAATGGCTAACTGAGGAGCTACTTACTATTTGCCCTATTATTTATCTCTGGTAGATTAGGGTACAATACATGGCATGTATTCTTAAGTGGCTCATATCTAATGGCAGAGATAGAACAAAAGCTGGAAAATTAAAATGCAGTGTTGTGAATGTTGTAGTAGAGATCTGTACAAAGCCCTTGGGGGGATGGGCAGACTGTGGAGAAAGGCCCATTGTAGAGCACCTGCCATGCTCTGAGCCCTGCTCTAGGGATGCGTAGGCACCATCTTATTTAATTTTTTATTTATTTACTTTTTAAATTTTAAGTAGGCTCCTTGCCCAGTATGGGGCTTGTGCTCATGACCTTGAGATCAAGAGTTGCACATTCTACCGACTGAGCCAGCAAGGCGCCCCACATCTTATTTAATACTTGCAACAATCCTGCGTGGAGCAGGGTCCTCACCTTCCTAATGAGACCAGGACAGAAGTGACTTGCCACCATCAGGGAATTAGGTGTAGTCCATGGGTCTATTGGCTCCAAACCCATGTGCTTTTCCATTACCCTGCCCTCCAAGAGGGTTGATTGCAAGTCCTGCTCAATCGTTGACTCCCTCAAACTCTTGCCTCCTTTCAGTAATTTTTAAGCTATTTGTATCTTTTCTGTTCCCTCACAAGAACATTGATTTTCCTGAGATTACCAAAGTAAGGCAACAAACAAATAACAGTAGTAAACAAAAACTCTTCCTTTTTGTAGTGTGATGAAGACTCTAGTTACCAGTTTGTTGTTGAAACCTGAGTTTGAAGGAAAGAGCTTTAAATTTTTTAATTTATAATTTGTTTGGTAGCCAGACACCAACATTAAAAATCCAACACGTGTTAAAATATTCCTTCAAATCTAATTTGGAAGCAATATGGTTTTTGGATGAGTTTGTTATAAAACCTTTTTGTTTTCAGCTGTGTCTGTTTATCTCAAGAAATAAAAGGTGCAACTAGGCTTTTCATAGGGAAGGAGGGTATAAGCAATGAAGGAAGGAAAGAAGAGAAGAAGAAAGGATGGAATGGGAGGCCAAGATGGTAGACCCCTGCAAGGCATTCTGGGAATAATGGTCGGCTAGTAGCTCTTGATCTACTGTGTGTGGAGTGCCTGCACTCTTTTCTTGGGTGTGTTTAAGATCTTGTGTCCACCCCCTCAGGTCAGAGGAGTGTTTCCCACTGCAGGGCCATCTTAGTCAGCTTGGGCTATCACAGACTGGGCGGCTTAAAGAACAGACATTTCTTTCTCACAGTTCTGGAGGTCAGGAAGGCCAGGATCAAGTTGCTGGCTGATTTGGTTCCTAAGGAAGGCCTGCTTCCTGGCTGAGATGGAAGCCCTCTTGCTGTATCCTCACATGGCCCCATTCCTGGGTCTCTTCCTTCCCTTCTAAGAGCACAAAGCCCATCAGGAGAGCTTCACCCTGATGACCTTGTACAAACCCGATTACTTCCCAAAGGCCTCACCTCCACATACCGTTACATGGGGAATCATGGTTTCAACATGTGGCTTGGGGTTACACAAGTATTGAGTCCACACCGAGGGCTTCTCTGTCTCCATGTTATCGTACCCAACATTTTGTCTTCTCCTTTTCTCTGTCCCTTAAAATGTTCAACCCCATTAGGACTCAATAATCCTGCTGGTGGGAATGAGGTATCTTTCACTTGATGGATGGATCTTTCCAATTATAATCAATCTTTCCGGCTTTATCTTCCAAAAAACTTCCTCCCACCTTCTACGTCACCTTTCATTCAAGCTAATACATGATTCTCTGTCTCTGTCTCTCTCTCTCTTTTAATTAGTTATTTTTAAATTATTTTTATTTGAGAGAGAGAGAGAAAGAGAGAATCCCAAGCAGGCTCCATGCTCAGCACGGAATCTGATGCAGGGCTTAATCCTATGACCCTGGGGTCATGACCTGAGCAAAACTCAAGTGCCACCCAGGCACCTCCATGATTCTCTGTCTATTAACATCCCTTTGCCTCACATGTTCCCTCCCCTTGGGTCTACCTCTTTTCACTTCTACCACATTCCTCAAAATCCCCCTTTATCAAAGTACCCCCTGATCTTTTCAGTGGGGACCTATCTCTCTCCCTCTATTATTAGTTTTTATAGGAGGTGGAAACTGAGATCCAGATCCAAATTCTACTTGTGTCATTTCCCAGCTGTGTGATTTCGAGCAAATCCCATAATACCCCCAGATTCACCTCCCTTTCTCTCATTAAATGAAGAAACTAAACGTCTGTCATGCCTTCGGGACTTTGAAGACGTTATCTTCTCTGCCAAGAACAATTTCTTCCCCTGATTTGTTTGGCTGACTCATTCTTCAGGTTCAGCTTAGAAGTCACTTCTTCCTGGAAGCAGACTTTAATTCTCCAAATTGGTATTAAGTGGCCTCTCTTTCCCCTGTGGCTACTTCCTGTTACATTGTAGTTATGTATTTGTTGCTTGTATCTCTCTCAAGGCCCTATCACCAAGCCTGGAGCACGGAACAGATGAGTAGCAAATATTGCCCAAAGACCCTTTACTAATTTTGTATGTAAAGCACAAGGCACATGGTAAGTGGTTACTCAATAAATTATAGTTTTCTCTTCCTTGCTTGTCCCTTAGCATACTTGGAGCTGGAGTTAATGTTATTTGTTTCTGTCTCTCCACTTGATTTTATACACTTCAAGACCTGGAGCCACCTAAGACCTGAATTCGTGACTCAGTTACCTTTGAATCCCCCACGGGTTCTCACACAGCAGCGTCCACACATATAATAGGTACATGACGAATGTGGGATTAAACGGGGATACACTTTAGTCTGAAATAGTTGTTATTCAAGTCTTCGTGTTAGGAAAACACTTTGCCTGACTTCACTGGTGTCATGAGAGAGAGAGAGAGAGTCCACTTTACTTCAGAAAGCGTTTCTTTTCCGGAAGAGGTACTCCGTGTTTGTGGAATGAACAGAGGCCGAACACATTGTGTTCTTTTCATTGGTGCCTGTGCTGGATTTAAGTCGATCTCCTGAGGATGGGGAGCTCTAGGGTCCTTCATCTGGCCTCCCCCCGCACCTTGCGTGTGGATCTGTGCTTGCGGAAGCCTTGCCGATTGGAACTGCATAAAGAGACTTGAGATTCAGCCTTCACCATGCTCTTTGGATTCCTTGGATGCCCCGCACATTCCTCGGGCAGTTAGGGGGGCAGATGGTGTGTGGCTGTACGAAGATGAGAAGCAAAGAGAACAGGCATTAGTGGAATGAAACCCTGTCGGAAGTCAGCATGGAGACCCACTCCCTCCTCTCTCTTCCTTGTTGCCCATTGCAGGGACATCCTGGGGAGTACAGGTAAGAGGCTACAGTTCCTACAGTGAGAGGAGAGGGGTCAACACATCAGCCAGACAAGCCAGGACAGAGGGCTGCTCTGGCCTCAAGCTTGTCAGGTGGGTGTTGGCTTGTCCTGGACTTCCCAGGACCAGCCCTGTGGAGCTGCCGGGGCTTCTGGGAGACAGAAAGTGCAGGCAAGGGCACCTGCTGAGGGCAGACACCACAGCAAAGGTGCCAGGAGAGCTCTTTTATTTCATACGTGCATTTACAAGTATAATGAAGCTTCAGCTGTTGACTGCCAGCCATCAACTCCGTTCCATCGGAGGCAGAGCCCAGGTCCTGTTGGGCCTCTGAAACATTGGTTTGTTCTCTTCTCCTGCCTTGTAGGCCCAGTAAACAAAGGGAATGGAGCTACAGATGGAAGTTTGCTGCACGCAAGTGTCTGGGGGCAGGCAAGCCTGCGGCTGGTGTCCCTGCCAGGAAACACACCAGCTGGTGATGTTTTTACGTCTGCTCTCCCCAGCTCCAACTGCAACGGGGAGCGAGTCAGAGAGCTGATGTGCTAAGCCTGCCTTCTTTCTCCCTCCAGCTTCCATTCTGGGTTTATATCTTGGCATGAGGGCCACTCAGCTGAAGGCCCTGCTTCCTGGTCCTCCCGGTCCTGGGGCCCTGATGAGTGGCCCTCTGGGATGTAGGGAGGAGGTGAATAGGCTTCCTGCACCTGCTCTGACTTGCATTAGGGACTTCCCCTTCTCACCCATTATGTTGAGACAGCTTGGTACAAATGGACTATTTCTAGCTCATTTTAGGGAAAATTGGATTGAATTCTCTGTTCAGAAGGGAAGCCTCTTGGATAATGCTAGTGCTGTACCTTGAGAGGAGACAGCCTGGATCCATATTTAGGACTATCCATCCATCACCTCTGTCATACTGGGTTCCTCAAAGTAGAGGTATTACAAGATCTTTGGAATACATAATTCTGAATCATAGCTTTATTAGGTGAGTGAATTTGGAAAGTTATTATTTAACCTTCCTAAATCTCAGTATCTTCATTTACAGAATGAAAAGTAAATGAATGAATGCATGGATGGATGGATGGATGGATGGATGAATGGATGAATCTCTCTCTCTCTCTCTCTCTCTCTCCATCCATCCATCAATCCATCCATCTAATCATCTGTTGATCATTTACCTATCTAGAAAGAGAGAGTTTTAATTCTATCCCCTAATGTTCTTCTACCCCTATGAGTCGTGCTGATTTGTGTAAAAATCTTACAGGCTTCCAAATCCCATTATATAACAGAATGTCTATAATTTTGGGTTTTCTAGTGTTACTCTTGCAACTCATGTCTCTGTGTTAAGTGTGTGTGAATATTTGCATGTGACTGTGTGTTGTTCCTTGAAACTCTATCTTGAGAGGCATATGGCATCATGATGGTACTCTAAGGTCAAAATAACCCAGGTTGGATCTTGGCTCTGCTACTCCCTACCAATTTCACCTTAGGCAAGTGGTTTAACCTCTCTGTACTGCAGTTTTCTTTCCTAAGATGAAGATAATAATAATAATAATCCCTATCTCTTGTTGGTGTGGTGGGATTCAATGAATATACATGCCATTACTTACAACAATGCTTGATGCACGGTGTGCTATGTAAGAGTTTATTATTGTGGAGCATGGCCAAAAAATGTGATTTTAGAGGGTCTTACTCTTAAGGAGTTGTCTGCCAGTGTATAAACATCTTACCTTATGCACCAAGTCCTACAATTTTGCCATCAGAGAATATTCCATGTAAAGTCTCCCTCACCCCTCAATGCTCTTTGTGTTCCCCTTCTTTCCTTGCCCTCTTCCGTTACTTTGCTTTAAGCACCACTGTTCATGTCGTCCCACTGCCCTCTGTTATGAGAATGGAGACCCTGCTCATGTCCCTTCTGTGTCATATAAAGCTATTTATGTATGTACACAGGCATACATACACACAAATATAGACTTACATATGTAACATAAGTAACAATTTCAATGTCATCAGGAACTAAAGTTCTCCTTATTAGAAAGAGAAGATACAAGTAAAATGAACTGCTGATATATTTTCTCTTGAGAAGAGAAAACAAATATTAGCTCTGTCCACTGAAAAAATCTAGGAAGAAAGAATGATCAATCCATTAGCAGTGAGGACCTTTCATATCCTCATTTTGGTCTTCGAATAATATTTTTCACTAAAGGACTGGGGCTTCTTGGAGAAGTGGATGACTACAGGTCCGAGACAGAAAATGTGTAGATGAAAGGACACCTTGTCATGCCGGAAAGCAAGGAAGCTGTCAAATGCCTGTGGAGCCATGTTAAAATGCCTTAGGAGCAAAGTGAAATTGCTTCCAATGACTGGAGATGAAAAATTTAAATATCGAAAGGAATAATAGCTGCAATATAATTAAATACATCAAATATATAAGAAACCCATGAGCTGGGTGCCTGGTGGCTCAGTGGGTTGAGCGTCTGACTCTTGATCTCAGCTCAGGTCTGTGTGTGTGTGTGTGTGTGTGTGTGTGTGTGTGTGTGTGTGTGTGAAAAATAAGCTGTTCCTTATTTTTTTTCTCAGCAAAACGTCATTCTTTCCAACAGCCATCCCACATTTTTTTTGGAGGCTTCCTTTTTTAAAAATTTTATTTAAATTTTAGTTAGTTAATATGCTGTGTAATATTGGTTTCAGGAGTAGAATTCAATGATTCATCACTTACATACAGCATCCTGTGCTCATCGCAACAAGTACCCTTCTAAGTACCCATCAGCCATCTAGCCCATCCCCTACCTCCTTCTGTCAACCTATAGTTTATTCTCCAGCTTTAAGAGTCTCTTATGGTTCATTTCCCCCACTCCTTACCCCCACTTCCCACATGTTCGTCTGTTTTGTTTCTTAAATTTCAGTAAGAGTGAAATCGTATGGTATTCGTCTAACTGACTTAGTTCACTTACCGTAATATATTCTAGCTCCATTCACGTCATTGCAAATGACAAGATTTTATTTTTTTTGATGGCTGAGTAATATTCTGATATATATATGGTCTCCAATAATATTTTTCACTAAAGGACTGGGGTTTCTTGGAGAAATGGATAACTAAAGTTCCGAGATGGAAAATGTGTAGATTGGTGTGTCCCATGATGTTTCTCTTGTTTTGTTTTTCAGAAGCCACCTTCACCCTTATTCCAGATCTTCCCCACTTTAAAACAGTCTCACACATACATAGACTCTAGCCTTCTAAGAATTTATGACATCATTCTCTTCATTTGTCTTGTGTCTCCACTCAAGTTGGTTTGGGAATTGTCCATTCTCTTTTCCTCCCTTCCATATAGCCAGTAAAATGGTGCCATAAAGTTATGGCACTCTGAGGAACACAAGTGGGACTTTTAAGAGCAGTGAACAACATAACGTGTTAGGGAAGAGGGCTGCAGTGGGATGACCTGAAGTCCTCATTCTACCCATCCCCAACTCTGTGCCCCCTCTTCTATCAAGAGAGAAGTACGGGGGTTGGAGAAGAGGCATTTTATCATGGTGTCATTTTTTTCTAGAATGCATGACCAGAACCATTCCAAGCTGATTTACAGGGTTAAAAAAAAAAAAAAAAGCTAGACCGGAAAAAAAGGTGACATAATTGTTTGCCTGGTAGGGTGACCAGATGTCCCAGTTTACCCAGGACTGGGGAGTTGGTATTTCCAGGTTAAAACAAGAAAGTACCGGACAAGTAAAACAGGAGTGCCTTACCTTATAGTAAGATCAAGGTTACATTTCTTAGAAGGTTTTATTTCTTAAAGGCTAAGTAATGTGGGTGATGAAATTCTTTGATAATCGGAGATAAGTCTGTTTTCTTCAGAAGAAAATGAATAATTATCGTGATAATATATGCTTGCTTTTTAGTCATTAAGTAGCCACAGCCAAAAGTGGTGAGGGGATTGGCCTAGATTCAGAACACCCACTGTCTTTCCCCAACTCATGAGACCACCTTCATGGTTTTCTACTTTAAAACTACAGAAATCTAGGCCAAGAACATCTCTGATAACAGTTGGCTGAGGTCTTACAGTTTCAAAACAACAATATCAATGTTACTACTAACAATATAATTACTGAAAAGACTTTAAGATTCTTTCCTGGTTGTTGTGTCTTCCGAAGGATGTGCAATCAAATTACTGTATTGTAAAAGTCGGTTAAAATAATTCTTTTCTCTGAATGGTTAAGCCACTGACTCAAACACAATTAGCTTTTCTTGCTTCATTTTGTTTTTGCTTTTTAGAATTTTTCAGTTTTAAAATTTAAGGACTTTTAGTTATGATGGTGGTAGTTGGGAAACTGTTAGCTTGGCCAGAGGGAATTTCGACTCCTTTTTCCTTCCATCCAAAGACCCATCTTTTAGTAGGAATGTAAAAGAGGGCAGCCACTATGGAAAACAATATGGAGGTTCCTCAAAAAATTAAAAATAGAAATATCTTACGGTCCAGCAATCCCACTTCTGGATGTATGTATACACACATACATATATAGCCAAAAATAATTGAAATCAGGATCTTGATATCCCTATTCTCATATTTATTGTAGCACTATCATTCATGGTAGCCAAGATATGGAAACATATCCATCCAAATGAATTAATAAAGAAAATACACTTATATAGAATTACATATACATGGCATAATACATATATGGTATATACATATAATGGAATATTATTCAGCCTTAGAAAAGAAGGAATTCCTACCATTTGTGACAACATGGATAAACCTTGAGGACATAGGCTAAATGAAATAAGCCAGTCACAGAAGAACAAATAGTCCATTATTCTACTTATACGAAGTATCTAATATCATCCAACTACGAGAAATCAAGAATAGAATGATGGTTGCCAGGGACTGAGGGTAGAGGGAAATGGTGATTTGCTAATTAACGGGTGTAAATATTCAGTTATGCAAGATGCATAAGTGCTGGAGGTCTGCGGTACGACATTGTGCTTCTAGATGGGAATACTGCCTTGCGCACTTAAAAATCTATTAAGAGGGTGAGGGCATCTGGGTGGGTCAGTTGGTTAAGCAACTGACTCTTGATTTCAGCTCAGGTCATTATCTCACAGTTGCTGAGTTTGAGCCTGACATCGGGCTCTGCGTTGACTGCGTGGAGCCTGCTTGGGATTCTCTGTCTCTCCTATCTCTGCCCCTCCTTCCACTTGCACATGCGCTCTCTCTCTCTCTCTCTCTCTCTCTCAAATAAATAAATTTAAAATATATTAAGAAGGTAGATCTCATGTTAAGTGTTCTTACCACAAAAACAAATACCACAAACAAAACAAAAAATACCAAACAAAAAACAAAAAACAAACACAAAGAAATACAAACAAACTTTTGGAAGTGATGGATATGTCCATTACCTCGAGTGCAGTGATGGTTTCATGGGTGTGTGTGTATGTCCAAACTCTTCAGATTGTATATATTAGTTATGCACAATTTTTTGCTTATCAATTATGACTCAGTAAAGGTGCCTGGAAAAAAAAAAAGCTCCATTCTTTGACCCAGAAGCTAATTCATGTAAGGATGAATAGTAGATTCCTTCTTCCTTTCCATAGGGACAGGGTCAGTGAAAAAGTTTTGTGCACCAAAAATACAAATTAACTTAAAAAAATTAGAATTGGTGTCTTAGAATGCAGAGTGCTGAAGAATAGAAAGAGAAACCAATTGAAGTGTCTTCCATCCAAATTTAGAAGAATAAACATTCTCTTGATATATATATCACATTTCATTGATTCTGCGGTCCAGAATTGTCTTTTTTTCAGCATTAATGTAAGTTTATTTTCATCCTGAAAAATGCACAGAGATGGACTGGGGGAGTGGATATTCAGCACCTCCAGCTCTTGGCTTTAGAGGGGCTGGATCTCCCAGGCTCTTCTACATGTTTCTGTCTGGCAGAGGAACTGAGAACAGACTGGTCAGGACCCAAATTACCTGGTGGGCAGATGGGGATCAGTTGGAGACTGTTGCCAGGGAAGCACTGCTCCATGTAAATTCCTCTCCACTGGGGAGGCGGCATCAGCAACCTGCCCTCCTCTTCCTCCTCTTCTCTGCCTCAGTGGCTCAAGTCCTGTCTCTCTCTCTCTCTCTCTCTCTCTCTCTCTCTCTCTTTCTCTCTCTGTTGTTCGTTAATAGATGGTATCCCACAGATATCTGATGTGAGATTGCACTAGCAGTCATAGGAGATGGCTCCCCAGTAGGCATAGGATTAAGCCAGCAAGGTTGACATACCAGATTCTTATGACCCACACCTTTGAGCTCCAGAACTTTTAACATCTCAAATTTGGATGCACCTTGTAACTGAAAGCATCATATTAGGTTAGACATAGTATTCCTTTGTGAATTTTTGAGCTTTGTTTTATATTTCTGTACTTCTCAGTAAGAAAGCCTAGTTGTCATAAATGAGGCATCAAAATATATCCACAAAAGAATTCAAAAGAGCTTTGAATTCAGGGCCTGGGGATGTGGAATTAATTCCTGGTCCTGCTGCTTTTGAGCAGTGTAACTTTTAGCAAATAATTTCCTCTTCCTGAGTTTCTGTTTCTACATCAGCAAAATGTAAGGTGGGACCTAGCTGGTTCCTCAGAACTCCTTTAAGGGCACCAAGAGCAGGGAGGGGGTGGTGGTGGGTGTGGCTTCAGAGATCACACCAACTCCTCCTTGCTCCTCCAACCTAGAACAGTTCTGTGTTATGTATTCTACAAACAGACTTGTTTTTAAGTTTTCTTTTGAAGAATGGTTACTGTTGTCAGGGAGACAAAAAGCTTAGAAAACCCTCCAACGGGCATTTATAACTGCCACTGGGGGTCTGAAGAGGGTTATTAATTCGAAGCCAGATTTTTCTACTGTTCTTTGAATGATGCCAACTGACTGATGTTTGAGGAACAGTAAATCAGGGTCTTTAGAAACATAGACATTGAGGCAGCTAGACCTACCTGGAGAGTCACACCTGTGATATGATGGTCAAGTAATTATAACAATAAGGGTCATTTTGATACCTCCCTCAAGGGATATGTCAGGGAGACCATTCATGGAAAAGGTCCACACAATGCCTGAACGATAGAGATCTTAGTGACCACAGCAATGACCACTATTTTTGTCTCCTGGATATGAATTAGGGAAAGTCTTAACTCCCCCTCATCAGAGTATCTACATTGGAACTCCACCCTGCCATCCTCAGTCCCACCCATATAAAGTCTTATTAACCTTGAACTCGCGCTCTTGCCCAAGAGGCATTTGCCACTGGTGATGGTCCTAGCATTAGTAGGGTTCATTATTCATGCAGCAAACCAAATGAGTGAGGAAGCACTCTTAGGATGGTAGTGCTGACAGAGGTTATAATAGCAGACTGGTGGGTAGTCTTTGGATGGACACAGGAGTTAATGACATGCTGAGGAGCTCAGAGCAGGGACTGATTGATGTTTCCTAGGGGAACATTTGAACTTAACTTTGAGAGAGGACAAGAATGATCACAGGTGAGATGATGGAAGGGAGAGGGCTTCTCATCCAGTGCTATGGCAAAAAGAGTGTCCTCAAAAATAACAATAAATAAAGTAACGCAGGGGTTAAGAAAAGTCACAGTTAACATTCCTTCTTGGGTGCTTGATACTTAATGAAGCACTTTGCATGGATTATTTCATGTAGTTCATTTAGTCCTTAAACAATCCTAGGTGGCAGGTTTTATTAATATCCCCCTTTTATAGATGAGGCAACAGAAGCATCCAGAGTGAAGTATCTTGCTCAAACTGGTAAGGTAGCTTGGATTTGAACTCAGACGTTCCTCCTCTAAACCAATGGAGAACATGGACAATAAGGCTGGTCAACTAGACTGGGGCCAGATTGTGGGCAGTCAGGAGCCATATACGAAAGCCATGGAAGTCATCCTGGTCCTTCCTTCTAGGACAGGGCTTTTCAACTGAGGCACTATTGACATTTTGGGCTGGATAATACTTTGCTGTTCATGGCTCTTCCCTGGCTTCTACCCACTAGATAACAGTACTACTGCCTCTCCAGTTGTCACAACCAAAAATGTCTCCAGACATTCTAAATGTCTCCTAGGAGGCAAAGTCTCCCCTGGCTGGGAAATACTGCTGGAGGCAGGCTTACTCAAGGCATTGGGTTTGCCACTCGGAATAAACAGAGCAGAAGCCAGCTGAAATGTGCTCTGCTGTGCATAAAATTGTTTCCAGCAAATTCTCAGTTTTGACATTGTTCATCTCAGCAGCTGGGGTCTTGATTTCTGCAAGGTGACTCACAGCCCCTGTCTGTGGGAGTCGATTGGTTATCTGTTATGACAAGGCCCCTCGTGTGTTTGAAGGAGGGGCAGCACGAGACTCATCAAAGCGTGCTGGAAGTGCAATTACCTCTCTGCATTGTGCTTGCCAAAGCGTGACAGTTGGAACACCTTGATCCCAGGCTTGTTTTGTTCTGACCAGCATCGGAAGTTTTGAACCTGAGATTGAGTAGTGAAACTGATTATATATTCAATTTGCTATAAGCCTACCAGCTTGTGCACCTATTCATCTTTTCATTTTCTGGTTCCGCCTCCACAGACAACACTTATGTAACCTTCCTCGAGGCGTTTTCCGTGATGACGAGGGCTTTCTAGAGTAAGTTTGGGTGGTATGACTGCATTATCGGTATCTCTCCTTGAGACCTTTTGAAGAGGGACCCTGGGAAAGCCCAAGAGGAGGAGTTTGAAGGTTCAGCCTTGGCTGTGGGAGAAGCCCAAACCTCAGAAGGAGCAGTGGGAAACAACAGTGTGGAGGACGAAAAAACAATCAGAAAGGGAGGTCATGGGTTTTTCCAAAACTTAGATATGGGGCCACACTCTTAGATAGGGGACATGAGAACAAGAGGGAGGGGTCTGGGGCGATTGTGTATACCAGTAGTTGTCCTATGAGGTGTGTGTTAAACAGACAGTTAATGGGCACTAGCTACGTACCAGACACTGTGCTTGTGTGCCCATCAAAACAACCCCATGAAGAAGGCTCCATTACCCTGGAAGTGGAGGCAGAGGGGGATTGAGGAGCTCGTTCCAAGTCACACAGCTGGAATGTGGAAGGGCCAGGGTGGGAATTTAGTTTGTCTGACCCCCAAGCTCAGGACATGAGCCATTGTGTTCTGTACTACTCTAGAAGCAGGGTATGCTTCTTAGGACTAGGACCTGGGAAGGCTGGCCTCATTTAAAGGATCAGGCTAAGGTGGATCAGAAAATTATTTTAACCATTCTCCTGGAGTGTAGCCAAAAAGGAGATGAAGAGGTCCCTGGCCACAGCTGCTAAGGCTGAACAAGGCATTTGCTGGTTTATATACCTCCCAAGGAAGACACAGTGAAGGTCCTGCTCCCTGAATCCTTGTCCCATTGCCTGTCGGAAGTGTTGTATTAGTTTGCTTGCGCTGCAACGAAGTGCCACATATTGATGGTTTAGACAAGAGAACTTGACTGTCTCACAGCTCTGGAGGCTACAAGTCCAAGATCAAGGTATATCAGAGTCGGTTCTTTCTGAGGGCTGTGAGAATCTGTTCATGCCTCTCTGTTCCAAGATACTGGTGCTCTGCTGGCAATCTTTGGTGTTCTTTGCCTACCCTGATCTCTGGCTTCATTATCACATGGTGTTCTCCATTTGTGTGTGTCTCTGTGTTCAAATTTCCCCTTCTTATAAGGACGCCAGTCATATTGGATTAAGGCCCAACCTAATGACCTCATCTTAACTTTATCATCTGTAAAACCCTATTTCCAAATAAGGTTACATTCATAGGTACTGGGAGTTAGGAGATTGATATTTTCAAATGGACACAATTGAACCCATAACAGGGGCTGGTCCAGTAAAAGACATAATCATTATTAGCTGGGGGTTTGATCCCAAACCCCTCTATAGGCTGGGCTGGACCATATGAGATCATTGGTGTTGCGTATTCCTTGAATGTAAGTCTTTTCTCCAGCACAGTCTCCTTTGATCTTTGCTGTCCTTACCCCATCTCCTGTCCTGCATAACACTTGGGGCATTAATGAGTGAAGAAACCATGAGAGCACCTAGGGTCTGGCAACACTGGGAGAAAATAGAAGAAAGAAGTCAGTGATAGTTTTATGCACAATTCTGTCTTCCCTCATCAATGTTATCTTCCAGTTTTCTGACCTCTTTTGTGTGAGCTTCAAACTCTGTATTTTTTTTTGTCCATGCCCTTAGAGCTCCTGCTTTTCCTTCTCCTCCTTCTCTTCCTCTTCCTCCTCCTCCTCCTCCCCCTCTTTTTTCTCCTCCCCCTCTCCCTCCTCCATCTCCTTCTCCTTTTCCCTCTTCCTCTTCCTCTCCTCCTCCTACTCCTCTTTTGATGGGGGAAGAGGAAGTAGAGTAGAAGGAAGAAGCCATATTCCTCTCTTGGGGAAAAGAGTGTAGTGAGTAATTTGATGAGGAGTCAGCAGGAAGTCTAAACCTTCCTTCATAGTTTAATGTTTATCCCTTTCCCTTGATCCCATTTTCCTCAGCCAGAGGGCCTGAAGGCATTTAATCCTTAGATAGGATTGATTCCAGAAATGGAATGAGGTGAGCACCACATGGAGGCAGAATCAGAGGAAAGAAGACAGGGATGCTAATCAAATATCCACTCTCATTCTGGCTGAGCTATTCTTAGATATTAGGAGACAAATTGTTTTAGATTAGTTTATATTATGCTGATGTTTGAATGTCAAGTGATCCAGCTGTAGGAGGACACAAATAATTGTCATTAACCACCATCTTTAAGTAGCAAAATAGTGAGATAAATGATGAAGGAAAGAAGGAACTAACATTTTTGAACATGTATTTGGTGTCAGGCACTGAATAAAGACTCTTCCCTTTATAGTCTTATTGAATCCATCTAAGCTAGGGAAGCAGGTAAGATTACTTTCATTTTACTGATGAAGATGAAAAGGCACCATGAAGGCACCATACCCTTTATGGCAGGCAAACTTGCTGAACCCACTTGTTAGTTCATATAGTTTTATAGAAGATTCTTTAGGATTTTGTATATATACAATCAAATCATCTGTGAATAAATGTAATATTTCCAATCCAAATTCCTTTATTTATTTATTTTTGGATCTAATTGCTCTGCCTACAACCTCAAGTATAATATTGAAATAAAAGTGGCAAGGGTGGATATATATCTTCGTGTGGTTCCTACTTTTAGGAGAAATGCTTTGTCTTTCACCAGTAAGTGTCATGTTCATTGTAGGATTTTTGTATATACCCTTATCAGGCTGAGGACATTTCCTTCTATTGCTATTTTGTTGAGGTTTTTATTTATTTTTGTTTTAAATCGTGAAAGAATTTTGGATTCTGTAAAATGTTTTTTCCCTCTACCTGTTGAGAATGGTCATGTGGGTTTTGTCCTTATTTTGTTAATATAGTGGATTACATTGACTTATTTCCATATATTGAACCGACTTTGTATTTCTGGGATAAGTCATGATGTATAATCTTTATTGTATGTTTCTGGATTCAGTTTGCTAGTATTATTATTTTTTGGTTAGTATTTTTCATTCATATTCGTAAGGGATGTTGGTCTATAGTTTTATATTCTTGTGATATTGTCATCTAGTTTTGGTAGTAGGATAAAAATGGCCTCATAGAATAAGCTGAGAAAAGCTTTTCCTTCTACTTTTTGGAAGCGTTTATGAAAGATTAAGGATTGATGTTAATTCATCTTTAAACTTTTGTAAAATTCATTGATAAAGTCAGCTGGGCCACAAATTGTTTTATATGAAAAAAAAATTTTGTTATTATTTTGCTACATAACATATTACTGAATATACTCATTTGCATTTTCTCAAATGGCAAATGAGACTCAGGATAACATCTTTTTGATTCATGAAAACCTCAGTATCATCTGTTTTTTTGAAGGATTCCATTTCCTGTGACATCTATGATACTGTCCACAAGGATACCAACAAGCTTAGCAGTAAAGAACATTTTGCTAAGTTGTTCTGTCATAGGTCCTTGCTCAAATGTTCATTTTTTTCCTTCTAATCTGGTGTTCAGCACTTGATCATATGTTTCTTCATTATTACACATGAGATCTGGCTGAGGGCTAGGTTTTGTATGTTCGTACGGAATGTCCACAGAGGGTGGTAGCACACTTTCACCCTGCCATCAGATGTCAAAGCAAGCTCTACTTTGCAGTGATAGTCATCTGGAAGAGAAGAATACATAGACTTATGACAATTACAATATAAAGTTCCATTTTGAATTGGAAATAAATGTTTTCAGATAGTTCTGTTTGATATCGCCCACTTTACTGCTGTTAATGACAAGGTAAATCAAGATGCTTATCAAGTGGTGTGAAAGAAGATGATTTGAATAGAAAGTGCTTTTAAAATCTGCTTCCAGGCATGTCTATATTCATCGCAGATAGCCTCTCAGTGTAAGCCTCCATCTTGCGTTTGTGTTTTTTGTTTGTTTGTTTTTGTTTCTGTTTTTTGTAGTAAGTTTTTAAACAAGTAATTTAATCTCTTACTTGGTTATGGATTTATTAATATTTTTATTTCTTCTTGAATCAGTTTCAGCAGTTTGTATCTTTCTATGATTTTGTCCATTTCATCTTGATTATATACTTCACTGGTAAAGTTGTTTATAGTATTCCCTCATGATCTTTTTCATTTCTGTAAGGTAGGCAGTGATGTCTCATCTTTCATTTCTGATATTAGTAATTTGAGTATCCTCTCCCTCTCTATTTTCTTTCCCTATTTGTTTTGATTTCTGTTTGTTTTTCTTTTTTAGTTTCTTAAAATGGAAAGTTGGTTTATTTAGTTGAAATATTTTTTTAAAAAAATAGGCATTTACAGCTATAATTTTTCTCCAAGCACTACTTCAGCGGAATCTCACAGATTTTTATGTGTTGTGTTTTTGTTTACATTCATTTCAAAGTATTTTCTAACATTCCTTCTGATTTCTTCTTTGATCCATTGATTATTTAGGAGTATGTTGACTAATTTCTACAAATTTATGAATTTCTTGAGTTTCTTTTTGTGATTGATTTTCAGTTTCATTCCATTGTGCTGGGAGAGCAATACTTTGTTAATTTCTGTTCTTTTAGATTTATTAAGGCTTGTTTTATGGGTTGACTATTGTCTAGTCAGAAGACTGTTTTATTGTACAGTTGAGAAGAATGTGTTTTCTGCTCTTGTTGGGTGGAGCATTCTAGAAATGTCTGTTAGATATGGCTAGAGTTGTTTAAGCTCTCTGTTTCCTTATTTATCTTCTGCTTATTTGCTTTTTCCATTATTGAAAATGGGGCATTGCTGAATGGTCTATTTCTCTTATCAGTATTTTTCTTCATATATTTTGGAGTTCTCTTGTTAGGTGCATATACGATAACAATTGTTTGACTACTTTATGAGTCGACCATATTTATTATTATAAAATGCTCTTATCTCTAATGACAATTTTTTTCTTATGGTCTATTTTGTCTGATCTCAATATGCGATTCTTACTCTCTTTTGGTTACTTCTTGCATGGTATATTCCCTCCCCCCCACCAATTTTAAACATTCAACCTATTCATATCTTTTCTACAACTGTGGAGTTGATCATATGGTTTCTCCTCCTTTATTCTGTTTATATGGTGAATTACATTTATTGATTTTTGAGTGTTATACCAACCTTGCATTCATAAGGTAAATCCTACTTGTTCATAATGAATTATGCTTTCAGATTATTGTTATATTCAACATGGTCATATTTTCATGTTGCATCTGTATTCATGAAACAGTAGTTTTCCAGTGTCAGAGTAGTATCAGTCTTATAAAATGAATTCAGAAGTATTCCTTACTCCTCTATTTTCTGAAAGTGTTTATGAAGATTGGTATTTTTTTTTCTAAAGATTTAATAAATTCATCAGTAAAGTAGTCATCTGAGTTTGGAGTGTTTTTTTGGGGGGAGGAGTTGGTCATTTTGTGGCAGAAGGTTTTAATGAAAAATTCAAGATCTTTAAGAAATACATAGCTATTTAAATTTTCTCTTTCTTTTTGTATCAGGTTGCCAAATTTGTGTCTTTTGATAAATTTGAACGTTTCACCTAGATCATCAAATTTGTTGGCATAGAGTTGTTCATGACATTTTATTATTGTCTGTTTAATGTCCATAGAATGCTTAGTGACATTCTATTTTATTTTTGGAATTAAAAAATTTTTGTATTTTTTAGTAACTCTAGCTAGAGGTTTTATATTTGAATTGTTCTTTTTAAACTAGCAGTTGATGGTTTCATTTATTTTTCTTTATTGTTTGTTTTTTTCAATCCATTGATTTAAACTTTTTGTTACTTGTTTCCTTGTACTTTGGATTTCAGGGTTTTTTTTCCGAGCTTGTTAAGGTGAAAACTAAAGTAACTCATCTTATACGTGTTAAAAAATTTCAATATATGCATGTAATGCTATAAAATTTCCTCCAAGCGCTGCTTTATTTGCATCTCACATAGTTAAACTTTGCATCTCACAAAGTTTCACTCATTTTGAAGTGTTTTTTCAAATTTTCTTTAAAAAATGGATTCTTTTGAAGGGATTGTTTTTCCAGATCTTTGAGATTTTGCTAATATTTTTCTGGTTTTGAATTTTAATTCTGCTGTGGTCAGAGAAAATAGCATGTATGATTTCCATCCTTTGGATTTTATTGAGACGTTTTAGGGCCCAGCGTATGGCAGATCCTAGTGAATTTTCCATATACACTTGAAAAGAATCTATATTCCTTTGTCGTTTGGTGTCTTATGCTATAAATGTCAGTTGGATTAAGTTGGAGGTAAATATTCTAGTAGACCCTATTCTGTCTAATTTATATCAGCTACTAGAAAAGTATTGAAATCTCCACTATAACTGAGAATCTATCCACTTCCCTTTCAGTTCTATCTGTCCACACATGTAGGATTGTTAGGCCTTCTTGATATATTGCACCTTTTCTTATTATGTAATGTTCCTCTTTATCACTCACTAGCAATATTCTTCATCTCAAAGTCTACTTTATCTGTCAATAGAGTCAATCGATTTTCTTTAAAGTAGGCTCCACACCCAACATGGGGCTCAAACCCACAACACCAAGATCAAGGGTCACATGGTTTACTGACTGAGCCAGGTAGGCACCCGGAGTCACTCAGTTTTCTTATTAGTATTTGCATTGTATATCATTTTGCATCCTTTTACTTTTGTGATGTAATAGTCTTAAAAACAGTCTACTTCTGTTCTCCCTCAGGCTTTATATTTTGGTTATAACAAATTTACTTCAGCATGTTACCAACTCCATGATGCACTGCTTACTTTTTCTTGAATAATTTCCTTTTAAAGAGTTAAAACATGAGGAAAAACTTTCTTTCTGTATAGATAGTTATCACTTAAACCGTTCTGAATTATTTTGAGTAGATCCAAGTTTCCATATGGTATCACTTTTCTTTTTGTCTAAATAACTTCCTTTAACATTTCTTGTAGCAGAGATATCCTCATAATAAATTCTTTTAGTGTTTGCTTATCTTAAAACATTTTAAATTACTCTTCAATTTTGAAGGATGTTTTCACTGGATATAGAATGACATTTTTTTTCCCTTTCAGCACTTTAAAGATGTTTTATTGTCTTCTGTCTTGCATTGTTTGTGATATGAAATCTGCCGTCACTCTTATCTTTGTCTCTAAGAATATAATGTGTCATTTTTACTTATGGTTTCTTTTAAGATTTTTCTTTTTATCGGTGGGTTGTTGCAATTTGATGTGATGGGTATTGGAATGGATTTCTTGGTTTTTATTTTGCTTGGTGCTTGTTGAACGTTTTGGCTGTGTGTGTTTATAGTGTTCATCATATTTGAACAAATTTTCACCATTGTTTCTATAAACGTTCTTTTCTGCCTTCCTCTTTCCTCAGGCTTCAGTTGCATTTATATTAGACTACTTGGTATTACCTCTCATTCACTATGGCTCTGTTAATTATTTACTGTCTTTTTTCTCTTTGTGCTTCAGTTTGGGAGTTTTTATTGCTGTTTTCAGATCATACTGCTTTTTTTTTTTTTTTAACTGTTGCTATCTAATCTGTTATTAATCCTATGAAGCGAAGCTTTCACTTCAGATATTGTATTTTTCAGGTCTAAAAAGCCCCCTTGGTTCTCTTTTGCTTCTCCAATTTGTCTCCTTTCTTTTTTCATATTTTTTGGTAAATCTTTAAAAATATGCATACATATGTGCTATTTTAAAGTACTTCCCTGTTAATCCTGTTACCGATGTCATTTCTGGATCTACTTTTATTAGCAAAGAGATTCTTGTGTAGGGAAATATTTCTGAAATTTGATGAAAACCTCTCTGTATCTATCAGTTGGCTGTGTTTGTCCTCAAATAACACAATCAACTAAATTAATTAAATAAAAAAGTAACTAAAGGCTTATTTATTTCATAAAATATCTGAACGTAAGTAGTTGCTGGTTCTCATTCAACAGCTCAATAATGTAAAGATTATTGTCATTCTTTTAGTTGTTTTTTTTCATGGTTGGTTACCTTATTGTTTCAAGAAAAATGAAAATCTCTAGAGACGAGAGGTGTATTTAAGTAGGAAAAATACCATACCCCAAGTCAATTCTTTTCCCTGAAAGTGGTGGTTTCCTGGAAATTTGACCCAGTAGTTTTCCATGTTATTGGCCAGCATGGGGTCACATCACCTCTTCTTGACTAACCACTTGTCAACTTGAACAAAACTACCTTAACTAGATTAGGTCAATGACAAATCTCTTTGGACTGCTAAACTATTTGGGGCTCTGATAGCAGGGGGCTGATAGCAGGGAAGAGACAGACAGTGTTGTCCATGCTCTGCAGTGGCAAAATGTCAAGTTCACTATCAGAATGGGATTTGATTATGTTATAGAAAATTTGGTGGGTAGGAGGAGGTAGAGTCAAGAGCAATGAGTGCCATCTCTAGTGTTATCTAGACCTTAAACAAGTAAAGAATTGGAAGCCAATTACAAGACTTTTTTGAACTGTTTAAGTTTTGTGGTCTTTTATGCACATAGAGGTAGTTGAGCTTCAGAGTTTTATGCCAGCTGGAGTGTCTGGTAGCATACAAGGAAAGGAGAGTCACAGCAAATTGGAAAAGATATGAATTTGAGTCACTGTAAAGCTGTTGAACTCTTGTTTCTTGAAAATTTTTATTGTGAGTTATGTGACCTTGAAAAACTTACCTCCAAACTTCAATTTATTCATCAAAAACTAGAAATAGCAATACAGCTTGTGTGAGAGATTAAGAGAGACACCGTGTCTAGCTAACAGCAGCAGTTCTCAAAGATTTAGATGTCAGAACACTTAACATCCTTAAAAAGTATTGAGGGCTCCCAATAGCTTTTGTTTACATTTGTTATAGCTACTGATATTTATCATATTAAAACTTAAAACTGAGAATTAAAAACTATGCACTGTGTATTAATATGCACAGTAATATGCATTTATTAATTCACTAAAAGTGAAATAAAAATGCATTGCCTGTTGAAACAAATATCATTTTTTCATTGTTCTGAATATTTATTTTCACACTTTTACACAAAAATATATTTATTTTTTATTTTTAAAAATTTGTTTCTTTAAGTTCAAGTTCATTAACATAGTGTGTAATACTGGTTTCAGGAGTAGAACCCAGTGACTCATCACTTCCAATTAGCAATAATCATGCCTCGGATAAACTTCATTGGCTACGATACTGCCACTGCGCAAAGCTTCATCACTTCCATATAGCACCCAGTGCTCATCCCAACAAGTGCCCTCCTTAATGCCCATCATCCATTTAGCCCACCTTCCTACCCACCTCCCCACCAGCAGTGCTCAATTTGTCCTCTGTATTTAAGAGTCTTTTATGGTTTACCTTCCTCTCTGTTTTTATCTTATTTTTCCTTCTCTTCCCCTGTGCTCATCTGTTTTGTTTCTTATAATCCGCATGTGAGTGAAATCGTATGATATTTGTCTTTCTCTGACTGACTTATTTGCTTAGCATAATATCCTTTAGTTCCATCCATGTTGTTGCAAATGGCAAGATATCATTCTTTTTGATCACTGAATAATGTTCCATTGTGTGTGTGTATGTGTGTGTGCATAGCATATCTTCTTTATTCATCAGTTGGGCTTTTTCCATAATTTGGCTATTGTTGATAGTCCTGCTCTAAACATTGGGGTGCACGTGACCCTTCAAATTAGCATTTTTGTATCCTTTGGATAAATACCTAGTAAAGCAATTGCTGGGTCAAAGGGTAACTCTATTTTTAATTTTTTGAGGAATCTCCATACTGTTTTCCAGAGTGGCTGCACCAGTTTGCATTCCCAGCAACAGTGCAAAAGGGTTCCCTTTTCTCCACATTCTCACCAACAGCCTGTTGTTTCCTGAGTGTTAATTTTAGCCATCCTGACAGGTGTGAGGTGGAATCTCATTGTGATTTTGATTTGTATTTCTCTGATGATGAGTGATGTTGAGCATCTTTTTATGTGTCTGTTAGCCATCTGGATATCTTCTCCAGAAAAGTGTCTATTCATTCTTCTGCCCGTTTCTTCACTCGATTCTTTGTTTTTTGGGTGTTGAGTTTGATAAGTTCTTTATAGATTTTGGATATTAACCCGTTATCTGATATGTCAGAAACAAATCACATTTTAAATGAAAAACAACTATATTTTCCAAAACAAAAAATAATGAGAAGCATTACATTATTTTACATCTTTGCAAATCTCTCCTAATAGAAGACAGCAGGATTTTCCTAGGTGTTTCTGCATTCAGTCTGTTGTGGAATCATATGACACGTAGGGCCCAGAAAATTCCACTGTACACTTGTGAAAGAATGTGAATGGAAAAGTCAAACAGTTCTTTGGTATTGTTATGAAAACAGTTCTGATCTCACAGTCTCCTCTCCAGTTTCTCTGGGAGATAAGAAAATAGCCTCTTCCTCTTCTTAGTAAACATGGGCAAGACCTGAAACACATTTGTGCCTTAGTTCTCAAATCTGTAAAATGGAACTCCTAATACTACCCATTCCACAGGATGCTCTGAGGCTTAGGTAACTTCTCTTGGGATAGTGTGTGAAATTGAGTAAATGCTCCATCAGTTAGCTTGACTCTTCATGAAATGCACAACAAACAGTTTTTTTTCTACCTTTTTCTTTGGAACAGAAGGGACCTTTGAGATATTTTGTTCAAGAAGTGGAAGGAGGCAAAACACTAGGTTTATTCATAGGGGCCCCAAACTTGGATAAAATGACCATGTTGGGAAGTAATGATGAACTTATACCATCCACATCATATTATAAGTTATTTCCACAGCCATTTTCTCCCTTAACTCTTGCAACAGACTGTACACAGGGGAGGCATATTTATTATCCCCATCTTTACGTACCAGGCAACTGAGACGCTGAGGTTAAATGACTTTCTCAAAGTCAGGAATCTATAAAGAGAACCTTTATCTTCTGACTCTACATCCTGTGCCTTTGAAGCCTCCTGCCTGCCTCCCAGTTCCGGGTTTTGTACATAAATATGCATGTGGTGCACCTGCTCCCCAGGAGGCGGGTTCACCTGCATCAGCATTTGAAGTCAGTGCCTGAAACTTGTTTTTATTAAGGACGGAAAATTGACTGAACAGACAGATGGACTTGAAGGCCTTTACATTGCTTTGGAGATAAAAAGTGCTGGGTAAGTGTTATTATCCCTGTGCTAGTAATTTGATTAAAAAGCGGTAACTATGCAGAACTGACCCGAAGAAAATGGGTTCTAAAAAGGGGACAGTGGCCATCGACTTTGCCCCAGAAGATCTCAGGCTTATTCACATTTGCATTTAAGAAGTTTTTAAGGGCTGAGGGGAAAACGTCTGTCTGAAACATTACTAAATTCCACAGCTGACCTCAGAGTAGCAGGAGACTGGGAAGGATGCTTAAAGCCAATGTAATTAGCACAGGTGATGACACACCCACGGTGATTCCTGGGAGAATCTCGCAGGCAGGAAATTGGGGAAAAAAGGTAAAGATGCCAATTATGAAGTAAAGACCGTAGAAAGCCTAGTGCTTGGTGCTATTAATATTTATAGAAGTGGTAATGCTAATTATGATACTACCTGACACGGACCGAGTGTTTTCTCTTGATCAGTCTTGGTACCAAGGGCTTTGTGTGCTCTATTTTATTTAATTCCCACAAGAGCCTGTGAGGGAGGTGTTTTTATTATACCCATTTTATAGGCAAGAAAACAGTCACGGGTACATCAAATAATTTTTACATTGTCGAATAGCTGGTGAGTGCTATATAGACGAAAGATTCAAACCAGAGCCCAAACCACTTGACTTACTGCCTCTCCAAGACTTTTTGATCTTAGTAGGAGATAAAACAGTGACTTTTAAGACAACATTTATTACTGGAGATACGGTCATTTGGTAACCAAAGAAACTCTGAATTTCTTTAGGATAAGTTTACTTTTCTGGATATTGACCCATTAGGATTCCAAGCATGGATGGTTTCTTTCCTTTCCTTTTCCTTTCCTTTCCTTTCTTTCCTTTCCTTTCTTTCCTTTCCATTCCTTTCCCTTCCCTTCCTTTCTTTTTTTTTTTTTTCTTTTCTTTTCCTTTCTTTTCTTTTCTTTTCTTTTCTTTTCTTTTCTTTTCTTTTCTCTTCTTTTCTTTTCTTTTCTTTTCTTTTCTTTCCTAAGGGCAACAAGTAAGATCTAGGGGGGCTGGCTGAAGGCCACATTGGAGGGGAGAGACCAGAAGAGGGGAGGCGACCTTAGCCCATGGACCAAATCTAGCCCACTGTCCGTTTTTATAAATAAAATGCTTTGGAGAAGAGCCATGCCCTTTTGCTTATGAATCATCGATGGCTGCTTTCCCACTACAATGGCAGAGTTAAATAGTTCCAACAGAGACTGCATAGCCTTTGAAGCCAAAGATGTTTTCTATCTGGCTCTCAACAGAAAAGGTCTTCTGACCCCTGGATCAGAACCTTGGGCCCCAGGACTAATGAACATCAGTCAGTATTTCTTCTACCAAATGGGAGAATGGAGAAACAAGAGATTACATAATTTCCCAAGGGCAGGGGATGAGAGACTGATAGGTCTAGGCCCACTGTTATTAACAGTTAACATTGACTGAGTGTTTTCTGTATGCTGGATGCAATGCTAAACACTCTCTTATGTGCATTGTCTCATTTACTACTCACAACATCTGGTGAGGTAGGTGCCTAGAGTTATTCTCATTTTTCAGATGAGAGAACTGTAGTGGGCTGAACAGTGTCCTCTCAAAATTCATGTCCATCCAGAATCTTAGAATGTGACCTTATTTGGAAATAAGGTCCATCAACTGATGAATGGATAAAGATGTGGTATATAGACACAACGGAGTATTACATGGGGATCAAAAAGAATGAAATCGTGCCATTTGCAACACTCTGGATGGAACTAAAATGTACTATGCTAAGCAAAATAAGTCAGTCAGAGAAACACAAATATATGATTTCATTCATACATGGAATTTAAGAAACAAAACATGTGAACATAGTGGAAGGAAAGGAAAAATGAGATAAAAACAGAGAGGGAGGCAAACCATGAGAGAATCTTAAATACAGAGAATGAACTGAGGGTTGCTGGAGGGGAGGTGGGTGCAGGATGGGCTAAATGGAAATGGGCATTAAAGATGACACTTGTTGGGATGAGCACTGGGTGTTATATGTTAGTGATGAATCACTAAACTCTACTCCTGAAACCCTTATTACCCTATACATTAACTAACGTGGATTAAAAGAAAAGGAAATAAGTTCTCTGCAAATGCATTTGGTTAAGGATTTTGAGATGGAATCTTTCTGGATTTCAGGTGGATATTAAATAAAATGACTGATATTTTCATAAGAAGAAGAGAGGACACAGTGAAGCACACAGGAAAAAGTGTAAAAATATACAGGAAAGGATTACACTTATGCTGCCACAAGCCAAGGAATTCCAGAAGCTTCTTGAAACTAGAAGAGGTGGGGAAAGGTTCACTCCTTAGAGCTTTTGGGAGGGCAGCCTTGCCCACACCTTCGTCATGGACTTCTAGCCTCCAGAAACGTGAGGGAGAGAGACACAACAGACTTTTGTCACCAAGACTCACAGAAGAATTTGGCTTTAGAGCCAAGCCTCTCCCCACTGCACATCCTTCCTTCTAGGGCTGGCAGAGCACACCACACTCTCACTGAGCACAAGTGAGCACCACACTCTCACTTTGCCATGCAGCTAAGTGTCTCTAGCACAGAGAGGTGGATTTTCTCCCTGGCTTGCACCCTTGAGTGGGTGCCTGCTGTGTTTGTTGGTTCAGACAACTCATGGGGCATGGGGCCTGCTGGGGTGGGCATGGTGCTGCTGAGAGAATAGTGTTCCCTAGTCCAGTGTCTCATTGCACCTTGGAGGAGGACCTTTAGAAAGAAAGGCAGGTTCTAGCCTTTGCATCTGACCTGCCTGCACTTAGATCCAGGAAAGGCTGGGCAGCTGGCTGGCATGCGTACATAGCATACCTAGAATCACCAAGAAAGACCACATGCATCATCAAGTCCCCACAATAGCCCTGTGGCTTTTACAGTTTAGGAATCTTGGTTAGGATTAGAGAATTGGTTAGGACACTTTTCCAAGATCACATGGCAACTAAGGGGCAGGTCCAAAATGTAGAGTTCTGGACCTAATACCCTTCAGAAGCTTCCTGTCATCTGTGGGGTAAAGTCTGAGCTTCTTACCCAACAGAGAAAGCCCTACGAGCTCACACTACCTCCCCAGTGCTCCTCAACTTGGACCTGATGCCCTGATAATGATTAAGTGATTTAGTCCACACCATATTTGTGCCATGGATCCCTCTTCACCTGGATAACTCCGAGTGGAGTGTGATTTCAACTTGCACCCCTCAGACATACAAGGATGCAACTCTCCTTCTTTTTCTACCTTTTTTATGAGCCCATTTCCTTATTTCTGATTTTCTCAGGACCCCCTATTTCCGCTTATGGTGAAAAAGTTTCTCCTATAATTTCATGGCAACTCAGTTACTTCTGGATCTAAACGTGGTCCATTCAGAATGTCAATGTGGTCAACTTAAGACTCTTTCTCTCATCCTGTCCTTCAGGGTGATCAATGTCGCAGGAGATGATGTGTCTCTTTGCTGTTGTAGGAGCCTTGCCTTATTTCTCTCTGGTGGCTGCCTCCTTCTTTGGGAGGCTGCATCTGCTGCTGATATCTGTGACCTTGCTCTAGATTCTGGGTCCAGGGTCTATATGTGACACCTCTTTCTCCTCTCACCAGCTCAATGGACTTCTGTTTTCTGTAGGGCAGGAAAGTGCTTCTGTGGTTATTCGTTCTTTCCTACTCTGGTTTATTGTGTAAAGTCGATGCTCTGCATGACTCAGTTTTTTCTCTAGAGGTAAAAAAGACAAGTTCTTGAAATTCCCTCAAACACAGCCAGCTAACCAAATCCTCAAAGTTTTCTCTCTGGGAGAGTGGCTTTTCAAATCTAAGAATTTTACTCTGTTCACAACTCTATCTCCTCCCCATGAGGCTCATGCATAGGGCCCTATTTTATCATAGTCGTTCATTTACTTGCCATCTAGTAAGGACATATTATTATCTTGAAGACAAAAGATAATAATTTTTTTAAGTTTATTTATTTGTTTTGAAAGAGAGAGTACAATAGGGAGAATCTGAGAGAGAGAGAGAGAGAGAGAGAGAGAGAGAGAGAGAGAGAGAGGGAGAGAGGATCCCAAGCAGGCTCTGCAATGACAGCACGGAGCCCGAGGCGCAGCTTGAACTCATGAACCGTGAAATCATGACCTGAGCTGAAACCAAGATTTGGCCTAACTGACTCAGTCACCCAGGTGCCCCAAAAGGTAATGATTTTTATTTAAAGTTTATTTATTTATTTTGAGAGGGAGAGAGAGAAAGAGAGACAGAGAGAGAGAGAGAGAGAATGAGCAGGGGAGAGGCAGAGAGAGGGAGACACAGAGAATGTCAAGCAGGCTCTGTGCTGTCAGCATGGAGCTTGATGTGAGGCTTGAACTCACAAACCGCAAGATTATAACCTGAGCTGAAATGAAGAGTCAGATGCTTCACCAACTGAGCCGTCCAGGTGCCCCAAAGGTAATGATATTTTAATTAATTATATTTCCAAGGCTTAATTTAGTACCTTGCATACTGTCGCTGCTATAAAAAATTGATTGTTGATGGAATAACCCACACAGCCTCCCCTTCCATTCACTTCAATGACCATCTGTTTAGTTTCTACTACACTGTTAACTTGCTTGCAAGACTGTGCTTTATCCTTTCAACAAATCATATAGTCCTTGTAGGCACTGGCAATGGTATATAACTTTATTTTTCTTTGATTCTTCTATAATACCCTCTACAGAACTAGGTATACATAAATATTTGTTTAAGATGATTAACATGATTTCTCTTCTTTTGCAGAAAATAAATACATGCAATTTTTTAAAGTACATTCAATTTACAGTAGCCTTCTAATTTGGTCCTTCAGGTAGGTCATGTCAACTTTGCTGCATCATATATCATATGTATTTAATGATTAGATATTTGTCATATCTCCTAGACTTATGGCCATGTTTATCTTAAGCCCCTCTGCTCAACGACTCCAGGACTTTTTTGTGCTGGAGAGAAATTCATTAAGCACTGACGATGATAGGATATTGGCTATTTGTTTATTTGTTTGTTTTAAACCAGATAAGCTCCTAACAGTTCTCCAGTCTGTCCCTGTGAATTGCCTAAATTATACAGGACACTATGCATTTCACGACGTGGTCACTGCACCTCATATTTGGTGACAGAAATACAGAGTTAAGGACTGATGCTAAAAGACATTCAGCTAATTACTTCCTATATTTGGAACCAAGTTTGCTCATCTATAAAAACAAGAGGGAAGACAGTGTGATCTCTGAGTTCCCTCCATGTTGCATAAGGCTCTTCCTTCAAATCTAGGCAGTTGGAAGAGGGAATGGGGCATAGGCAAAGAGTAGACAATGAGATGTATTGCCTTATTGAGCCGGTTGCTTCACGCAAACCACCCAGGAGTCCCCTGTTGTTTGAGCAGCAACATAGCGATGGGTGCAGAGAAGCTAAGGGTTCAAGTGCAATAACATCTAGGACTTGCCAGATGCCAACTACCATGCTGGCCATTTTCATGTAAGTTACCCTTACAACAAGTCTAAGAGAGAGCGCCTTTTATTGTTTTTATCTACTTATTTAGAATACAAGCAAAGAGGAAGGTATTGAAGTCAGATAATGTGCACAAAGTCACGTAGCCGGAATAGGACAGATCCAGAACCGGAACTCACATCTGACTTCAGATTCACGCATGCTCCTTCCCCTCGCCTGTGCAGTCACCAGCTCTGTGATTAGCCCTCTATCTTTATTTAAACAACAGTGTGATTTTTACTGCATGTCATTAGAAGCGGCTGGGAGCGTCATTAACACTTTGGGCCACAAGAGTACCGTTTAGTGCAATGAAGCAGACATCTTTTCATACAAATAATTTATTTGCGCCAAAGGTTTCCACTCGAGCACCCAAAGTGAATTGGACTAATGTATTATTTTATACTAATGAGGTAGTTGGAACCCGGTGTGTTTAGGGTTTATGAAATTTCAGACTAGCTTTTAAACCTTTTATTATTTTCTGGTGGATTTCAAGCAAAATGTAACTATATGATTCTTATTCATTTACACGTTTACCTCATGAAAGCTATTTGGATGAATTATTTAATGTCTCCTGTTTATGTTCTTTTCTTAAAGGCCATTTGAAGAGCCTTTTTTAAAGAAACAGAATGTGTTGATTTTGATGCCAAGTGTAAATGAATTTGAACCATCAACAAGTTTGGAATTTAAGGTGACGCATTGAACTCAAGAGGCCCCAGTCTGCTTCCAACCTTGGCAAATGCATTCTTTAACCTCTGAATCAGTTATATTGGAGCAATCCAGAGGGATAACAGGGCTCTAATGGAAATTGTCAACAAAATTGAAAAGAAAAAAAGAAAGCATATTTTAAAATCCCAGAACTCGAGAGGTCCCTAACTCCAAACAACTGAGGCATAAAACTCAAGAAGGCTTCAAACAGCTTTAATCTGCTGGTGAATCTGTCCTTTGATAGCATGTAAAATCCAGGCTGAGGAGAGTGTGCCTAAGGGTTTCAGTACACTAACTCCAAGATTGATTTTGCTCGAGGACCTGACCGGCATTCAAAAAAAGAAGCAGCGAGAAAGGGAGCAGAAAGAAAGAAAGGAGGTTTGGAGAGAGACAGAGACAAACAGAGAGAAAGAGAGAGAATTAGGAGAAGTTGGGAGTGTTGAGAGACCAATGACTTGGTTTGAACTCTGGTTCTGCCGTTAATATCTTACAAGGTTTCAAGTAGATCTCTTGAACCAATCTGAGCCTCAGGTTTTTGTTTTGTTTTTTGTTTTTGCTTTTTAAATATGCATAATGGGAACAAGGGTTCCAGACTTGACAGTTGTAGGACTGACTGGGGGGGGGATAGAAGTGGGGAGACTGTTACTCCCCACTCTTCTGGTGGTCCTCCTCTCCATGTGTCCCTATCTTTTCCCTTAACCGAGCTGTGCTGCTTCTCTCTGGTCACAGACAAGTCTTTCCAATCTGCTCTAGACCTTGTGCCTAAATTTATCTCTTTTTGTTGGTTTTCACCCTACTGTTTGTTTCTGCTCCTCATGATTCCTTCCATTTGTTGTTTGTTTTTGGATCCTTTTAGGGAGGCTTCACATGTCTCTTGACCTTCAAGTTGCCCTTGTGTTACCACTCAACTCTCTTCTCCACTACATATTCAGGATTCTTAAAAGGCATACATACAGAAGCTGCCTTTGCTTCTTCCCCTCTGGAGGGCTTCTCAATCCATTCCCACACAGCTTCTGCCAGCTGCCCTTCTACCACTCCCTGGAAACTGCCTTTTCCAAGTTCACTAAGTGGTCGCCATAGTGCAGAATCCAATAGACAGTTTTGTTGGGGCTTCTGTGACTACAAACCCTCTGGGTGTTCTTGCCAGTACTCTAGAAGCTCCTTCTGATTCCTTTCTGATGAATTATTCTCTTCCTCCCAATCTCTGCATGTTGCAACATCTTTGGTAACATCCCCGGGCCCTTTTTCTTCCCTGTCCACTCTTCCCGCTAGGTGTCAGAAATCTCCTATGTACCCAAGACTCCCCGGTTCACCCCTCTTCCAGCCTCTCTCCAGTCTCACGTTTCAATTCCATCTCAGCCGCTCTATTTGCCTATCTCCCAGGCATCTTAGGCTGAACATGTTCAAGACTGAAGCCATGTTTCTCCCCTGAATATGCCTCTCTCCCAGGCTTCTTCAGCTCAATGAACGACCAGTTGCTCACGTCTGAAACCTAGGAGTTATTCTGGATACCTCCTCTTCCTCACATATCACATTCAATGTAATACCCAGTCCTGTTAATTCATGTCCCCAAATAGTTCAGCGTTAGCTCTCTTTCGTTTAGATCCACTGACGTCACTCACCCAGGCTTCGGGACTGACTTCCAGGCTGCTTTTCCCACGTCTCCTTCTGTGGTCCTCGATCCTGCTCTCCACACAGCAGTGCGTGATCTTCAAGAAACGCCAAGTGGGTATGCTGTTCCCAAGCTTAAAATCCTTCATTTGGGTTTCAGTGGTAGTTACTATAATATCCGACATTTTTATCACAATCTGCAAGATCCTTCATGGTCTCACCTTTGCCTCTTTCTCTACAATATCATCTCACTCATCACTGACCCTCTTACTCACCGCTGATCACTTTTGGCAAGGCAGATTGCAGTTTAACATTTTTTTTGTGTGTGTTATAAAGACCAAGCCATCATAAAAAATTGAGAGTCAAGATGCGACAAAGAAAGAAATCTTTTTGCTTATGCTCACTGTAGAATTTATTGTTTTATATGCATCCCAAGGGTATATTGGGAGAAAGGAGAACATTTAGCAAATATTGGCGAATATGTTTTACAAGGGCTTCCTTTCATTTATGATAGAATAGTAGCATCAGAGGGAGCCTGGAGGTCATCTAATTCTACTCGTCCTTTGAAGAAGAGGAGACAGAGGTTCAGAGAAGTGAAATGACTCTTGAGTTCATAGAGCTTGCTAGTTCTAATGTGATGAAAACCACTCTTGGCCAGGTACAACTGTGAGGAGACTGTGTTCACCTTTTTTAGGCCAAAGCCATCTTTTGGTCTTCAAATACTTCACCACTTTTATCAGGGATAAAAACCCTGTCATCTGTGTGTTCCTATGAATAAGTTTAAGGAAAAGTGTTGCAAAAATGCCACTCAGAGCGTAAATCTCATTCGTTAGTGACAGTAAAGGACTCTTTCTTTCCCTTTAGATACTTCAGGCATAGTGAAGGCAGAACGTTTCAAGTTGAAGGCATCCGGAACCCTTTCACTCTTGTACTTAAAATCCTATCATTCAGAGGGCACTCGAGTGTCAAAGTGTTGTGACTGCAAAGAACCAGGGCAGCTTTTTCGATACCTCAGTTTCTCCATCTGTGGAACAGAAATCATGTCCATCTAAAAGTGTATTTCTGCCACAAAATTGTGGTGATACATAAGAAAATATGCTTTTCTTGTTTTGCTTTCTTACTTCTTTAGTCAAATTATATAATCGATTGTATTTCTTCCCTATAACCAAGGGAGTTAGAGGATATGTACATATATATGCATGTGTACACACACACACACACACACACACACACACACAAACATGTAAACACATATATTATCAGTCCATTTAGCAGCTATAACAAAATGCCAGTGATTGGGTGGCTTATAAACAACAGCCATTTATTGCTCATGGTTCTGGGGGCTAGAAGTCCAAGTTCAAGGGACTGATGGATTTAGTGTCTGATGAGGGCCTGTTTCCTTATAGATGGCTGTCTTTGCACTGTATCTCCAGGTGGTGGAAGGAGCAAGAAAGGTCTTTAGGATCTCTTTTATAAGGGCACTAATCCCATTCATTGGGGATGCACCCTCATGACCTAATCCCCTCCCCCAAATCCCACCTCCTAATGCCAGCACCTTGGTTAGATTTCAACATATGAATTTTGGAGGGAGGTAAACATTCAGTCTATATCATACACATACTTAGATGTTCTCCTTTGCCTACTTGCCACAGTTGTAATTACGTAGTGATTCATTTGAATATATGTCTCATGCCAGGCTCTCGATCTAAATTCTAAGCTTTAGGTAAGCAAGAGTCATTCTTGTTCTATTCTCTGTGGTATGCGAGCACCTACAAATACGTATTTTTTATTTTCTATATATAATTTATTGTCAAGTTAGCTAATATACAGAGTATACAGCGTGATCTTGGCTTTGGGAGTAGATTCCCATGATTCATCACTTACATATAAAACCTAGTGCTCATCCCAACAAGTGCCCTCCTCAATGTCCATCACCCATTTTCCCCTCCTCCCTGCCCCCCATCAGCCCTGAGTTTTTTCTCTATATTTAAGAATCTCCCTCACAGTCTGTAACTATTTTTTTTCCCTCCCTTCCCTCATGGTCTTCTGTTAAGTTTCTCAAATTCCACATATGAGTGAAAGCATATATCTGTCTTTCTCTGACTGACTTATTTCACTTAGCTTAATATCCTTCAGTTCCATCCACGTTGTTCCAAATGGCAAGATATATTTTTTTCATTGCCAAGTAATATTCCATTATATATATATATATATATACCACATATTCTTTATCCATTCATTAGTTGACAGATATTTGGGCTATTTCCATAATTTGGCTACTGTTGATAGTGCTGCTATAAAAATTGGGGTCCATGTGCCCCTATGAATCAGCACTTCTGTGTCCTTTGGATAAATTCTTAATAGTGCTATTGGAGCATTGTAGGGTAATTCTATTTTTAATTTTTTTTAATTAATTGTTTTAAAAACTTACATCCAAGTTAGTTAGCATACAGTGTAACAACGATTTCAAGAGTAGATTCCTTAATGCCCCTTACCCATTTAACTCATCCCCCCCCTCCACCAAGCCCTCCCATAAACCTCTGTTTGTTCTCCATATTTGAGTGTCTTATGTATTTGTCCCTCTCCCTGTTTTTATATTATTTTTGCTTCCTTTTCCTTATGTTCATCTTCTTTGTATTTTAAAGTCCTCATATGAGTGAAGTCATATGATATTTGTCTTTCTCTGACTGACTAATGTCATTTAGCATGATACCCTCTAGTTCCATCCATGTAGTTGCAAATGGCAAGATTTTGTTCTTTTTGATTGCTGAGTAATACTCCATTGTGTATATATGTATACACATATATATGCATCTTCTTTATCCATTCATCCATTGATGGACATTTGGACTCTTTCCATACTTTGGCTATTGTTGATAGTGCTGCTATAAACATTGGGGTGCATGTGTCCCTTCACAACAGCATACCTGTATCCCTTGGATAAATACCTAATAGTGCAATTGCTGGGTCGTAGGGTAGTTCTATTTTTAATTTTTTGAGGAACCTCCATACTGTTTTCCAGAGTGGCTGCACCAGTTTTCATTCCCCCATCAGCAATGTAAAAGAGATCCTCTTTCTCCATATACTCGCCAGCATCTATTGTTGTCTGAGTTATTAATATTAGCCATTCTGACTGGTGTGAGGTGGTATCTCATTGTGGTTTTGATTCGTATTTCCCTGATGATGAGTGATGTTGAGCATCGTTTCATATATCTGTTGGCCATCTGGATGTATTCTTTGGAGAAGTGTCTCTTCATGTCTTTGGCCTATTTCTTCACTGGATTATTTGGTTTGGGGGTGTTGAGTTTGATATGTTCTTCATAGATTTTGGATACTAACCCTTTGTCTGATATGTCATTTGCAAATATCTTCTCCCATTCCATCGGTTGCCTTTTAGTTTTGCTGATTGTTTCCTTCACTTGCAGAAGCTTTTTATTTTGATGAGATCCCAGTAGTTCATTTTTGCTTTTGTATCCCCTGCCTCTGGAGGTGTGTTGAATAAGAAATTGCTGCGTCCGAGGTCAGAGAGGTTCTTGCCTGCTTTTTCCTCAAGGATTTTGATGGTTCCTGTCTAACGTTTAGGTCTTTTCATCCATTTTGAGTTTATTTTTGTGTATGGTATAAGAAAGTGGTCCAGGTTCATTTTTCTGCATGTCACTGTCCAGTTTTCCCAGCGCCACTTGCTGAAGAGACTGTCTTTATTCCATTGGATATTCTTTCCTGCTTTGTCAAAGATGAGTTGTCTGTACATTTGGTGGTCTATTTCTGGGTTCTCTATTCTGTTCTATTGATTTGAGTGTCTGTTTTTGTGCCAGTACCATACTGTCTTGATGATTACAACTTTGTAATACAGCTTGAAGTCTGGAATTGTGATGACACCTGCTTCGGTTTTCTTTTTCAAGATTGCTTTGGCTATTCGGGGTCTTTTCTGATTCCATACAAACTTTAGGACTGTTTATTCTAGCTCTGCGAAGAATGTTGATGTTAGTTTGATAGGTATTGCATTGAATACATAGATTGGTTTGGGTACTATTGACATTTTAACAATATTTGTTCTTCCTATCCAGGAGCATGGAATATTTTTCCATTTTTGTTTCTTCTTCAGTTTCTTTCATAAGCTTTATATAGTTTTCAGTGTATAGATTTTTTACTTCTTTGGTTAGATTTATTCCAAGGTATTTTATGGTTTTGGGTGCAATTGTAAATGGAATCGATTCCTTGATTCTCTTTCTGTTGCTTCATTATTGGTGTATACGAATGCAACCAATTTCTGTGCATTGATTTTATATTCTGCCACTTTGCTGAATTCATGGATCAGTTCTAGAAGTTTTTTGGTGGAATCTTTTGGGTTTTCCATATGGAGTATCATGTCATCTACGAAGAGTGAAAGTTTGACCTCCTCCTGGCCAAATTGGATGTCTTTTATTTCTTGTGTTGTCTGATTGCTGAGGCTAAGACTTCCAATACTATGTTGAATAACAGTGGCAAGAGTGGTCTTGTTCCTGACCTTAGTGGGAAAGATCTCAGTTTTTCCCCATTGAGGACGATATTAGCGTTGGGTCTTTCATATATAGTTTTTATGATCTCGAGGTATGGTCCTTCTATTCCTATTTTCTTAAGGGTTTTGATCAAGAAAGGATGCTGTATTTTGTCAAATGCTTTCTCTGCATCTATTGAGAGGATCATGTGGTTCTCCCCTTAGAAACTCCCCCTTAAAATTTCTTGCAGGACTGGTTCAGTGGTCACGAATTCCTTTAATTTTTGTTTGTCTGGGAAACTTTTTCTCTCTCCTTCTATTTTGAATGACAGCCTTGCTGGATACAGAATTCTTGGCTGCATATTTTTCCAGTTCAGTACATCGAATATGTCCTGCCCCTCCTTTCTGGCCTGCCAAGTGTCTGTGGGTAGGTTTGCTGCAATCCTAATCTGTATTCCTTTGTAGGTTAGGTACTTTTTTTCCCTTGCTGCTTTCATGATTCGTTCTTTGCCTGAGTATTTTGTGAATTTGACTATGATATGCCTTGTTGATGGCCGGTTTTTGTTGATTCTTGTGGGAGTCCACTGTGCTTCTTGTATTTTGATGTCTGTGTCTTTCCCCAGGTTAGGAAAGTTTTCCACTATGATTTGCTCACATAATCCTTGTACCCCCTTTTCTCTCTCTTCATCTTCGACCCCTATGATTCTGATATTTTTCATTTTTAATGAGTCACTGATTTCTCTTATTCTTAAATCGTGCTCTTTTGCTTTACTCTCCCTCATTTTTTCTGCTTCATTATTCTCCATAAGTTTGTCCTCTATGTCACTGATTCTCTGCTCTGCCATGTTCATCCTTGCCACTGTAGCATCCATTTGAGATTGCAACTCAGTTATAGCATTTTTTTTTTCATCCTGACTAGCTTTTACTTCTTTTATCTCTGTAAAGAGGGATTCTAGTCTATTTTCAACCCCAGCTAGTATTCTTATTATTGTGATTCTAAATTCTGGTTCAGGCATCTTGCTTGTATCTGTGTTGGTTAAGTCCCTGGCTGTCGTTTCTTCCTGCATTTCCTTTTGGGGTGAATTCCTTCATTTCGTCATTTTGAAGGAAGAAAAGGAATTAATAAGGTAAAAAAATTAAATGAAAAAGTTGAAAACAACAACGACAACACACACACACACACACACACAAAATCAAATAAATGATGCTAGATCCTAGGTGTGTTTGATCTGGTTATTGAAAGGAGCTTGATTGATTAGAGAGGAAAAGAGGGAAAAAAATTAAAATTAAAAAATTGAAAACAACACACACATACACACACAAAATCAAATAAATGATACTAGATCCTAGGTGTGTTTTGGTCTGGTTATTGAAAGGAGCTTGATTGATTAGAGAAAAAAAATGGAGAAAAAAATTAAAGTTAAAGAATTAAAAACCACACACACACACACACACACACACACACAAAATCAAATCAATGATGTTATATCCTAGGTGTGTTTTAGTCTGGTTGTTGAAAGGAACTTGATTGTTTAGAGGAAAAAAAAGGGTTTGAAAATTTGAGAAAATGAATTTGATGAAATAGAGCTTGATTTAATGGAGAGGAGCTTGACTAATTAGAGAAAAAGGGAAAAAATTACAATTAAAAAATTAAAAACAACACACACACACAAAATCAAATAAATGATGGAAGTATAATAGAATTTGAAAAATGCACAAAAAAGTGAAAAATTTAGTAGAAAAAATATTAAAAGAAATGTTGGAAGTATAATAGAATTTAAAATATTTACCAAAAAAGTGAAAAATTTAGTAGAAAAAATAAAGGAAAATATTTTTAATAAAAATTGAAAATACTTCTGTATTCAAGTAAAAGGAAAGAAACGAAAAAGAAGAAAAAGAAAGAAAAAGAAAATTGAATAACTAGATCAGCAAATAGTCTGAAATAGGATTGATATTACATCTTTTCCCCCTGGAGGTCAACTATGAAGCACTTTATAGTCCATGAACTAAGCAGGAGGGGAGCTTTGTGATGTTCCTGAAGAGCGAGGTTGGCCCAGTTGGGCGGGGGTTAGTGTAACGACCCCGTTCCCCACTAGATGGCGCTGCTTGGCTTACAGCGGTGGATCGTTGTATCGCCTATAGGTGTGTGTGCGTGCGCGCATGCGTGGGCGGGGTGAAAATGGCGCCACCCAGTCACCAGTCCTGTAGTGGAATTCTGTGTCCTTCCCGACCAGGAATCGTGCGTAGTCTTTTGTTTCCGGTTTCTGCCACTCCCTGCTTTTATTCTGTCCGTGACCTCGCCATCAGGTTGCTTGCGGCACCTCCCTCCTGAGTTTTATCCGAGATTCGGCTGTGTTTCCCAACCCCTCACTTCTGAGGACTGTGGCTTTGACCCGCCCAGATTCCCTGAGTGAGGGTCCTACGACAACAGCCGGGTGCCAGCTGCACACAGAAATGCTTGTGGGACCTTGTGGCCAACGTCCAGAGACTTGTGCCCGGATGCAAGCCCATGCCAGAAAAAGCTCACGATATCTTGTAGCACCAGCATTTCTGGGATTATGGAAAATCACGCATGGCCCGAGGACCTCCTGGACCCACTCTTCTTCTGGGAATTCACTCTTCCCGCCAGAGCACCGCCAGGTATTTTGAACTAGAGAGTTTCAGACTCTGTGCTCCCTCCCCCTTTTTATAGAGTCTTAATGGAATTTAAACCCTCTCCTTTCTCCTTTCTCCCTTTTTAAAAGTTCAGTCTCTGTGACTGTTTCCACTTTTCAGCTTTCTCGCCAGCCGATTTTGTGGGGTGTGCTTTTCCCGTGCTCCACTCCCAGTCTCCATCCTCTCTCCACAAGGCAACACCCTCTCTGCCCTCCACAGCTCCTCTCTCCCCCAATTCACCTCTCTGCACTGCGTACCTGCTGAGTTCTGTGGTTCAGGTTGTGCGGATTGTTGTTATTACTCAAATTCGTTTTCTAGGTATGCAGGATGCTTTAGTGTTGATCTGACTGTATTTCATGCACACAAAACAGACACAAAGCTTCCATGCTGTTCCGCCATCTTGCTATTTTTAATTTTTTGAGGAACCTCCACACTGTTTTCCAGAGTGGCTATACCAGTTTGCATTCCCACCAACTATGCAAGAGGGTTCCCCTTTCTCTACCTCCTCAGAAACATCTGTTGTTTCCTGAGTTGTTCATTTTATTTATTTTAATTATTAAAATATTTTTATGTTTACTTTTGAGAGAGAGAGAGACAGAGCATGACCATGCGGGGGGGGGCGCAGAGAGAGGGGGAGACACAGATTCGGAAGGAGGTTCCAGGCTCTGAGCTGTCAGCACAGAGTCCTATGCGAGACTCGAACTCACGAACCACGAGATCATGACCTGAGCTGAAGTCAGACATTTATTGAGTTGTTCATTTTAGCCACTCTGGTACGAGGTGGTATATCAATGTGGTTTTGACTAGTAGTTCCCTGATGATGAGCGATGTTGAGCATCTTTTCATGTGTCTTTTAGCCATGTTGATGTTTTCATTGGAAAAGTGTCTATTCATGTCTTCTGCCCGTTTCTTCACTGGATTATTTGCTTTTTGGGTGTTGAGTTTGTTAAGTTCTTTATAGATTTTGGATACTAAGCCTTTATCTTATATGTCATTTGCAAATATCTTCTCCCATTCTGTTAGTTTCCTTTTAGTTTTGGTGATTGCTTCTTTTACTGCGCGGAAGCTTTTTATCTTGATGAGGTCCCAATAGTTCACATACGAATATTTGTCTATTAATTTTACATTTAATTTTTGGTGTTGAGTTAAGTGCCACATGCTATTCTAGGCTTTGGATGTCTGGCCATTAAAAAAAAAAAAAGTGTTAGGTGCCTGGGTGGCTCAGTCGGTTAAGCATCCCACTTTGGCTCAGGTCATGATCTCACAGTTTGTGAGTTCAGGCCTCACATCTGGTGAGCTTGAGCCCAGCTTTTGGTGAGTTTGAGCCCCACATCCTGTAGGTGTAGAGCCTACATGTGATTCTCTCTCTCTTTGCTCCTCGTGGGATTCTCTCTCCTTCTCTCTGGTCCTCTCTCATTCTAACTCTCTCTCTTCTCAAAAAAAAAAAAAAAAAAAAAGTCTCTAGTTTATGGTGCTTCATTCCAGCGAGAGAAGACAGATGATCACATGTCCCCGCTTCTCCATTTGCTAGCTGTGTGATTTTAGGCAAGTTATTCAACCTATCTGTGCCTTAATTTCCTCATCTGCAAAATGAGAGATAATTCTCCATAGGTCTGTCATGTTTTCTACCTCTTGCTAACAGCTTTTGTTTTAGACCAACTTTTCAAGTATATTTTGTGTTGCAAATAGCCTAGGAAGGTCTCTCTCCAGTGTCAGGGCAGAGCTGCTGCCTGACAGTTTAACAAACATCATGTTTCCTATGAGGCAAACTTTGGGCAGGTTTGATAGTGACTTCATTGTAAGATTGGAAGCTTCATTAGCTCAGGTTCCTCAAAAGTGATACAGGTCCACAGTGTCCCCACCTATGTCATGTGGTGGGCCTTGGGGACAGCAGGGTGACCGATGCCCATACGAAGTTCATGACACCTTCAGTGCTGTGAGTAACAATGTCCTTTGCTTCTGATCCAGGAATTTCAAGGCTTCTGACAGCATCTACGTGTGGTTGACAGCCGGGAAAATCTCAGACTCTATCTAGTTCTTGACAATAATGTTAATCTCTAATTTCTAATGTTGTGATGAGGATTAAAAGGAAGAATGCCCTTATATTTGCTGTTATTTTGTCCCGAATGTTCCCTTCCCCCACCCAGATCTTCGCTCGCTCATTACTCCCCTCCTTTATGTGTTTCCTCAATTAGCACCTTCTCGATGAGGTCTATCTGGACTCCCCTATTTAACACAACAGCTTCCTACTACACCAGTCAGGTTTCAAACAGAGAAAAAGAAGTAGCAAAGTATCTAACGATTTCTTGCAAAGAATCGGCTTCTGGAATTGTGAGAGCTGGCTGGGCAGGTGTGACACGCCAGGCTGTCAGGTAGGGCAGGCTGGAGCTCTCAGGCAGGAGCTGACACCGAAGTCCACAGGCAGAATTTCTTCCTCCTCCAGGAAGCCTCAGCTTTACTCTCAGGACCTTTCAACTGATTAAGTCAGGCCCACCCAGACTATCAAGGATAATCTCCGTTACTTCAAGACAACCGGTTATGGACTCTAATCACATCACAAAAGACCTTCCCAGGAACACCTAGGTGTGTGTTTGCTGGAATCATGGGGACTGTAGCCTACACATGTTCATATGTCAGATTCATACAGTCTCATCTCCAATATTCCCTATTCTCTTGCTCTGTTTTGTTTTTTGCTATGGCACATCCCAGCATCTAATTCACTCTTTTACTTATCTTGTCAATTGTCTGTCTCCCCTACTGAAAAGTAAACCCACGAAGAGAGAAGTTTTTGATTTCGCTGTTGCGTTCTCTGCACCGACAGTGGTGCTTGGCCATTCAATACTTGCTGAACAGTGGAATGAACAAAGATGAAGTGCTTAGAACAGGGCCTGGCACATGAGAAGTGTGCAATCAGTGTGAGCTACTGATATAATAAATGTGTGCACAATACCAGTATAAATACTTTGCATATATGGGCCTCAGCATTTTTTTCATGTTTTCGTCTTTTGATCCTAGACAGCTTTTCAAAGGTGCTGTCTGCCCTCCAGCAGAAATCCAGTGAGTACTCCTTTCTTGGCACACTGGTCCCCTCCTGCCACTGTCTCCAGCCTACCTGAGCATCTCTCAAAAGCATCAGTGCTCTACTCTCTCTGAGATCTCTTTACATCCCTCAGTGCTCTGGGCTGAACCTCCTAACTCTTCTTTGCATGAGATGCTCTCTCCGCTGTGAATACTTCCCCCAACTTTGTCCTCACCCAGCTTATTATCCATCCTGCAGCACTCAGTTCAGGCGGGGACTTCTGTTCAAGATCCTTCCTGGTCCCTCTTTTTGGTTCCTTCCTTTGTGTTCCATGCTCAGTTCTGTTCTAAGGCTCAGCCAACCCCACTGCTCCAGCCCGATGGTCTCCTCACTCACTCCACTGTCAGACCCTTGAGGATGAGACCGTGTCGATCATCTGAGCCCCACTAGACCACAGCACAGCTTCTGGCATAGAGAGATGCCAGATAAATAAATGACAGATGAGTTCTGTTGAACGAAGATTCCCAAATGGTGCACGAGCAGCTGCTTTGCACAACATCACTCAAGAGCACTGCCTCTTAACCTTCATCCTCCATGACAATCATCCCAAGAGAGTTTCAAAAATACCGTGCCTGAGAGCACCTGGGTGGTTCAGTTGGTTAAGTGTCAGACTCTTGATCTTGGCTCAGGTCACGATCTCACAGTTCGTGAGATAGAGCCCCATGTCAGGGTCTTCATTGACAGCACAGAGCCTGCTTGGGATTCTCTCTTTCCCTCTCACTCTCTCTCCACCTGCCTTTGTCTCTCTCTCTCTCTCTTTCAAAATAAATAAATTTAAAAAAACCACAAAAAAATAGACAATCCCTGGGCCTCAACCTAGGCATTCTGATTAAGCTCATCCACTGTGAAACTGGGGTGTTGGTATTTTTCTTAGAAGGTCTTTAGGTGATTTTGCCATACAGTCAGACTGGAGAAACAACTCTACATACAACTCAAAGTTTCTCAAAAGTTTCTCAGAGTTTCTAGTTTATTTGCTCTACATCTGGTGAGAGAAGCAGGGCTACCTTTTTCCTCTAAATCAAGAGCGGCTTGTTCCCTTCGGCAGCTTTGTGCCCAAAATCCTTGCTCCTGTCCCAGGCACTACTTAAAGTTACACTGTGTTTATGGCCTTGGGAAGCCTGGCCAGGGAAGAATTGACATTTTTACTGCATTTTAAACTTTCATTGAAAAGGATGTAGTATGCGATCATGGACAGATGCTTCCAAGCTAATAGAATGATCCAGAATTCATCATTCTAGCTCACATTTGTTTTTTGGGAGTGGGAAGGGGGGTGTAGATGGATGAGGGGTTGTAAAGGGTTTAAGTGAGATGGTACCCTGTCAGGGCACCTGAATTTCTTCCTGTCTAAGCACCTTTATCTCCACATGGCCGTTAAGAGGAAATACTCTGGGGGTGCCTGGGTGGCTTAGCCAGTTAAGTGTCTGACTCTTGGTTTCACCTCAGGTCATGATCTCACAGTTTGTGAGTTCAAGCCCCATGACAGCTCAGAGCTTGGATTCTGCTTTGGATTCTGTGTTACCCTCTCTCTCTCTGACCCTCCCCTGCTCATTCTCTCTCTCTCTCTCTCTCTCTCTTTCAAAATAAATAAATAAATAAACTTAAAAAAGAGAGAGAGAGAGAGAGGACTCTGGAGTCACATTCCTGAATTTAAGCCCCAGCGCAGGCATTCTGTAGTCTGTAGTCCGAAACATTTTGTGCCTCAGATTCCTCAACTGTCAAAAGGGGGAGGAGTTAAGATGGCAGAGAAGTCAGGGGATTGGGATTTCCCTCCTCCCTCAAACACAGCTGTATTGAGGTCAGAGCACTTGGAACACCCAGGAACTCAATCTGGAAGTGATAGAAAAATCTCCATAGGTGGCGGGAGACAGCTTGGTGGGGCAGAGGTGCCTGTATGTGAACTGGGGGAGATAAAACAGTGTAGGTACAGAGGGGAGGGAACCCCTTCTGTGGCGTTTCCTCAACTGCCAAATAGGGCTGTAGCCCTACCACATAGGGTCTTGAGATTAAAGTAGGTGTCTCCAAACACAAAGCTGTTATTACCGTCCTCTCCCCTTGCCTTCCTCATCACCCCCTGACCCCCGGCTCAGGTGAAGTCCCTCATCTGTCCTGTTCCAATGGCCCCTGTCTTGCCCCCACCCACCTCAAATCCATCTGGCACAGGGCCTGCCCTGCCGATTTCTGGAAGCACTGTTTTGATCAGGTCATTCACCTATCCAGTCATCTCCAGTAGCTCTTGTTATCCCTGATTCCTCTGCCCTTCTTTCCAGTCTCCTAAGACTTAGAGCCGCCCAGACCAGAGCTGGCTAAGGACGCGCCATCACTATTCACTAGCACCCCCTCCACCTGCACTATCTCCCCATCTGATTCAGTCATTTCCCCTTTTTCATCCCTGCCATGTGCTTTAGACTTTCCCATCTCACCACCTTTGCAGGAGCAACCCAGTGAGCACAGGCCCCTTGTCTCCCTTGTGGTCACATAAATCTGAACTCCGCATTGATGGCCATGTACCTTTAGTTAACTTCATGCTTTGACTTCAGCCTGCACTGCTGACTCTTCTGTGAACCCCACATTTGCTTAGGATATGCTAATCTATGAATAAAGCAAGTCCCCAACCTCAGTGGTTTAGCCCTTGATGGTTCTTTTCTCATGGCTGCCACAACCCAGTGCGGGTCTCCATCCGTGAGTGTGGGGTCCTTACACCCCAGCATTTGCTGAGGGCTCAGCTTCTTTGTTAGGCTGATCCGCCACTTCCCGGGGTCTGTGTGTCCTCCCCTGGATCCTCCATACTGACCAGAGGGGAAAGGACACACAGAAGATTGCTTAGCAGCTAGGCTTGAATGACACACACACCATGCTCACCCACATTTCTTTGAACTCCATGGGAGGGGCCCTCTAATTGTGACGGAGGCAGGAACGTGTAGTCTGCCTTTGTGTGCAGGTAGCAAAGGAAACCGATATACAAACACGCAGCATTATCTCTGCTGCAGTCACTACAACACGGTTTGACAGTTGACATTTTTGGTTGCTTTGCAAATGGACCTTTGTTCCCCTAGACAGTAGTTATTTGGGATGCTGCTTTGGTCTGAATGTGTTTTCCCGCCACAAACTGTATGTTGAAATCCTAATGCCCAGTACGATGGTATTAAGAAGTGGGATCTTTGGGAGGTCATCAGGTCATGAGGGTGGAGCCTTATGAATGGGATTAGTGCCCTTTTGAAATAGACCCCACAGAGCCTCCTAGTCCTTTCCACCATGTGAGGACAAAAGAAAAAGTCTGCAACCTGTCAGGAGTCTTTCTCTAGACACCAGATCTGCTGGCACCTTGATCCAGAATGGTGAGAAATAAGTGTCTGTTGTTTATAAGTTCCCAGTCCGGTATTCTGCAGTAGGTCAGTCTGCACACACTAAGGCAGATGCTTTCTTGAACAGAATTCACTGGTACTTTCTTTTCAGGGCAGCATGGTTAAGAAACGAGATGTGATCAGTTGTTCCTGCTTTGGTCCATGGTGACCTTGGTTGGCATTCTTAGAGATGCTGCCTAGCCAGGTGGAAAGCATCCTAACATGAAAGAGGGGGTGCTGGGAGGGAAGAAAGAAGATAGATGGAATGAATGAAGAGCTATCAAGCTAAGGGTGCTAGAATCTTTACAAAATGTACCTCCTCTCCCCCAAATATCACAGGCTATTTCTGGATGTGTCTTTCTCTTCTGGCTAGATGGGTTGTGGGTTGAATTGTGTACCCGCTAACCCCTAATACCTGTGCCTATGAACTTACTTGGAAATAGGGTATCTATGGATGTAATTGAGTTACGTGAAGTCATGCTGGAGTAGCATCGGTCCTAGTCCAATGACTGGCATCCTTATGGGAAAAGGGAAATGTGAACACAGACACACAGAGAGGAGAACACCATGTGAAGACATAGACTCAGTCGCAAAGAAGATGGCCGCATGAAGACGGAGGCAGAGACTGAAGTTACACAGCTACAAGTCAAGGAGTATCAACGATCACCAGCAATCCCTGAAGCCACAAGAGGCAGGGAAGACTCTTCTGCAGAGCCTTCAGAGGGAGGACAGCCTTGCTGGTGCCTTGACTTCAGGCTTCTAGCCTCCAGAACTGAGAGAATAAATTTCTCTTATTTTAAGCCTCCCTCTTTGTGGTGTGTGGTTAAGGCAAACCTTGGGAGACTTGCACAATGCTCGGCTCATGGTCCTCTGGAGACATCGACTGAACAGTGAAATTTGGGGACCATTCTTTAGGGGCAAGGATTTCCCTGTCTTGCTTTCAAATCCCACTTGCAGAGCCCAGGGGAGTACTTGCTCAGAGAACTGGTTCCATAGTGTGAAGCTTCTATTGACTGCTGGCTGAGGGGAGCTGGGAACTGAGAGTCAAGAGGTATGAAATGATTAGCCTCCTGTCTTGGGGCACCCACACATCTGAGACCAGTCCCTTTTGGATGTCTGAGGGAATGTGGGGTGTGTTCATCGTGTCTTCTTATTCTGTATTTTTTCCAGCTTTATTGAGGAACAACTGATAAATGTAATTGTATACATTTATTCTGTATTTTTGATGCTTTGACATCTTAGGGGCCCCTCTTCCCCGGGGCCAGCCGATTCCTAGAAGTAGTGTGCTTGTGGGTGCCCCTTTCATGTGCAAACCAATCCACCCCCTCCTCCCCCGCTCAGTCCTCAACCATCTCCCTTCTCAGCTCTACACTCCAGGCTGCACTTCCCTGCCCCAATCATCTCTGGGGCACGTGCCAGACCATGGGGACAGACCCTAGGCCCCAGAGCCCCCTGAAATGATTCACACTAGCCAATCCCACACCTGCTTACTCTGTACCTCCTCCCTAGTCTGTCCTGTGGACCCTAAAGTAGAGAGTAAAGGATCTTGTCCACGGCATCCCCACCTCTGACTTCTGACTGAATGGTGCTTCCCCTGTGGTCCTGTATGGTGTGGTGTGAGAATGAGGAAACATCCTCCTTCATGACAGCCATTTCTGTGTCTGCATGCCTGATGAGAAAACTCCCGGGTACTCATTAAAAAGAGTGGTTTGGGGAATCACTAGGAATCCAGAGAGAGTGGGGTTGGAGGGGGGAGGGCTGTAGTGAGTGAGAAGGGTGTGTGTGGGAATGACAGGCTCCAGAGGATGGGGAAGGGACGACAGAAGACAACCAGAAGGCATCAGGCCACCGGGCACACCTCAGACACAGCCTGGAGTGTGGAACCACAGGATGGTTCGGATGATTGCCGTGAGCCCTTGCCTCTCCATGGGGGCCAGAAAGGGCCCTCATGCCCATCTCTGGTGGCAGGAATAAAGGGAGTGTGGGTTGGGGCTGAGGAGCCAGGGTCTCCCTCTACGAGCAGGCTTCAGGGAGATTACTCAGAGAGGATGTGGAGGCTGACAGGGTGACTTTGGTGAGAAAACAGGCCAGGTCCCTGGAGAAGAACAGGAAGCCAGTTTGAGCCTCAGAAGCAGCTTGGCATACAAAGAAAGCATTGCCAGGGGACCCCGTGCTGCTAGAATGGCAACTGGCCCTTCTGCAGGCTCTGAGCCCTCCCTCCCAAGGCCCCGAAGAAAGGAGGGGCCGGACACCCTCAATCAATTCCCCTTTATCTTGTGTCTTCCTGAGGAAGGATAATCCTCTGTTTTGTAGTCTCTCCCCATCCGGCATGTAGCATCCATTGATTTTTGTAGTTATTTTTGCTAGTTGATACAGGTGCTAAAAGAGAATGACCCGTAAGTCTGAAGTCGACCTTGAGAGAGCCCTGTCGCTCCTGACAGTGACAACTTTTTGTTACTTCTGTTTTTAAAGGGCCAGCTCCCATAGCCTACAGTACACAGGTGCTCTTCGAGGGATACATAGTTATTCTAATTTAATCCTTTTATTCTTTTCTGTCACCCCCCAAAAAGGAACACTTTTCCTGGTTAGTTATTCATCAGACCTCACTGGGGCACAACGTCCCATCAGACACCACAGTTGCTTACAGGGTATTAAGAGAAAAAAAGGCACAGACATAACAGTAACACAAGGTCAAATCATAGCATTATGATTCAAGATAACTCTTATTTAAGCCTTTGTGCCTCACAAAGTCCTTTCTCCTGTTTCTAGTTCAATCTCTATGTGGAATCAGAGTTTTACACAGAAATCTGAGCTTCAGAGGGGATGTCATTGATTCATTGATTCATTCATTGAGCAAAAAGCCACCAAGCATTCCAGTACTAAAATGTAGGTGCTGAAGATCCAGTGTGACCGAAAGAGATGAGCTTCCTGCCTTCTTGGTACTTATTCACACCTGAAAATGGGCTCGAACTCAGGTCTTCTGCTCAGTGCAACAGGTGGCTTTCCAAGGCAGCATGGGGTGGAGCTTTGCACCTCAGTAGCTGTGAGATTCTGGGAAAATTCCTGAACTTACTTGAGTCTCCATGATTGTACCTGCTTCAGAGGTTGCTGGAGAAGTTTGGAGATTATGGAGATTAAATGCCTGGCCCATAGTCTGGGCTGCACACGGGACAGCTGTCAGGACTGTGCATGTCTGGAACTGGGAGGGATCTCTTCACCCTTGAGGAAGAGAGCAGAGGAACTCCTGGAAGTGAGGGTTGCCTTGACCTGGGCAGGGGGACTCATTCCTATTCTTAAGAAACTGTCTTTCTCCTGTGTTAGAAGGTGCTTGGTTGAAGCCTAAGTGCTTTATGTGATGACCTCACTTCCTCACTAGAATTTATCCCCAAGCTTGTGAGTTTAAGTCAACATATATGGAATTCATATATTAGAACATATATGGAACATATATGGAACATATATTAGATTCACGAAGTAGAAAAGAAGCCAAATAATATGGGGCAGAAATGCAAATAAATATGAAGCTGGGTTCAGTTCTTTTATCAGCCTTCCTCTGCAGCAACAAAGAGCAGCTCTGAAGGCATGTGCAGAGCCCAGGTTTGAATCTTGGCCCCATTAAGCGTAGTTATGTGTCTCACATAAGTGCAGGAAACCCTCTGGGTCTCAGTTCCTATCATGAGTTGGGAAGAATAACTCCTCCATAATGGAGTCTGTGGGTCTTAAGAGAGAGAATGCTTGTGAAGCACTTAGCATGGCACCTGGCCAACAAAGGTGAGCTGAAAAAAGTAAAATAAATGTACTAAGACTGGTTGCTTCTTGCCTATTCCTTTTGGATACTGCATGATGGGGAGGGGTGAGCACTTTTCTGGCTTCCAGAGTCCTGTGTTTGGCCGTGGGTCAGCTCCTCAGTCAAGGGTGGGCCATAGGCTAGTCCACTGCCCGTTCAGAGTTTCCATTTCTCCTTTATAAAACCAATGTTGGCACCAAATCTGGGTTTTTGTACCTTTCTTGTAGCTCAGGGGTGATCCCAGAAGCTGCTTCAGGAATTACCAATATTTCCGGAAGCCTGCTGTCTATTTTATAGGTAGGCTAAACAAAAGTACACAAGCTAGGAAATGTGACACATTTCTTATCCTGTCATTTATTGGCTTAAAAAATCCTCCAAGGCTCTGCATTTCCCTCGGAGTAGAGGCAGTGTCTTCTAATGTCCAACACAGCCCTCCACTATCTCTTTCTCAGCGACCTCTCTGGTCATCTACAACACTGTCCTTGGATTCTGTCCAGCTACACTGGTGCTGGCCATCCCCCTGACACTCCACACATACTTTGCTGTTCCCACCTTTGCTTAGAATGCTCACTCCCCTGATACCCATATGGCTGATGCTTAGGTCCTTGACTGGCACTTTCTCCATGAATCCCGTGCTGATGACTTTATTTTAAATTACAGCTTACACTCCTCACATTTGCCACATATCTCCATGGACATGGCTCTTACGTTGCCTTTCTTTTTCTAATAACCTTACCATTTTAAAATACACAATATAATTTGGTAATTGTTTTCTTGTAAATTAGTTTAAAAAATTTTTAATGTTTATTTATATTTGAGAGAGAGAGATTGAAACAGAGCATGAGAAGGAACGGGGCAGAGAGAGGGAGAAACAGAATCCAAAGCAGGCTCCAGGCTCTTAGCTGTCAGCACAGAGCCCGACACTGGGCTTGAACTCATGAAGTACGAAATCATGACCTGAGCTGAAGTCGGCACTTAACCGAGTGAGCCACCCAGGTGCCGCAGTTAGTCTTGATTTCACTTTGCCAGTAGAATTGATGCTGTTTGAGGACTTGGAATTTTTTTCTTAACATTTTGGTCTTTGTCTTATCCACATACCCCAAACTCACTACATACATGATTGTTAAATGAATGTGCAAATTTTGGCTGGGATTCTATTGATTCATGATGACTTTATTTCTTGAAAGAAACTCTTATTGGAAACTTTAAGTAAAATGTGGACATTAATTATTACTTAATAAACAGTTTGCTAGTTTGTTTAATAGACACATCTTTCAAATAGGACATAGGTGAATATTGGTGAAAGCATAGACTCTTTGTGGTGGATATTCTAAACAAAGCTGCCTTTTTTAAAAAACCCACTTGAGATCTAAAGTTTCTTAGAAATATGTGAATGTGTGCTGTGGGGAGTGTGCCAGGGAGGTCAGAGTTAGTGCTTCCCGAGCAGAGCTCATCGTTATGGGCTCTGCAGCCCCAGCATTGACCGTGTTATAGTAGTTGCTCAGTAAATTCTCTGTGGGTTTGTTTAGAACTGAGCATAAGATGAAAATATTATCTCAAGAATTTTTTTTTTTTTACTGGAACTGAGTACTTAAGGGGGAATATTTTTATTATTTCATTAAGTAAGAGAAGACAAGGAGACACGGTATTTATGCCCTGATTATCTCTCCCCACCAACTTGCTATTTATCTCCATGGGGACACTACAGGCAATAATTAGAGAATTAAACCTCCCTTTCTCAGTCATGCAGTGCACACAATCACTTGCCATTTGATATTTATTTTCCAGATGAAGGAGTTTAATTTATTTTCTTTCTTCCCTCGGGACCCCAGCTGGCTGACCTAGAACAGCCTCCAGGTTTCGCTGAAAGGGGCCTCCATTTTCATCGTCCTATGGGCCTCACTCACCTTTGGGCAGGTAAAGAAATATGCAGGAGACTTTGATGAAATCGAATCCTCATCTGTGTCAGATGACAATGGACAGGGGGCTCCCTTCAGTGGGGGAGGGGTCTTTCTCATCCCTGAGACACACGTCCCTGACTCTCGTGACTGCTGCTGCCAACAAGGTTGTCTTCAGAGACTGTCCATCTTACTTCCATATGTGCCCAAGGTGGACCTCAATCCACTCCTTCATCCCCCACGGTACAATCGAGGCAGGCACGAATGGGTAGCAGGGCTCCCAGGTCACAGAAAGGAATTAAGCCTAGACAGTGTACTACTTGGCATTTTGGCTTAGAAGATACCTGCTCCCTGATGCAGCCTTGGGTCCCCCTCAGTCAGTCTACCTGCTTTGCCCTCGTGCACACACTTCTTTGAGGCAAGGGCTAATTTCTACCTTCTTTCAAGTGCATTTAGCTACATCAAAATCTTAGCTAAAAACGGAGCTCAGAAGAAAAGGAGATTTCTTTTTTTCTGTCCATCTAAAGCTTGGCTTTGTATACCAGAACCCACCTCCCCTTTGATACCCAAAATTGGGAAAGATTAAGGCTTTTGGGGGTGATGTTTTTCTTTTCCCAAGGATGTGAACTTGTTACCTAGCCCAGTTTACAAGATCTCCCAAATACAGCATGACAAGTCCAAGCTTCCTACAAAACTTACTACTGTGCCTCAGTATCTCATTTGCAAAGCAGAACCATAACTGGTACTGCCTAGGTTGTTTTGAGGACAAAATGTAAAACACTTAGGAAAATGCCAAGCATATAGTAAATACTATTTAAATTCTAAGTGTCATTGTATCTTTGGGATCAAGTATAAATAACCTGAATGTAAACTGGGGCTTTATATGGTCCAGTCTTTGTGAGGAATTGCATTCAAAATAGCAAAGATTGAAAACCTAAAAATAATTCAAGGTAATTCAAATCTTTAATCCTGATCTTTAGAAGTTTCCAGAGATCGGCGAGAGGTCATCGCCAGAAGGTTGGAGCCTGTGGTTGGCAGACACATTCTGGAATTTAGGTATTCAGACAGCAAATCCCAGAGCCAAGCCAAAGACTGTAGTGCTGACACATGTAATAGAGGCATGTGCAGAGACAGGATAAATTACACATCTTGGACCAGAGTGGAAACAATATAATAGCCAACATTGATTCAATGCTTACTGTGTGTCAGGTTCTGTGCTAAGATCTTTACCTACATTGTCTCATTTAATATTCACATCGTAATGAGGTAGATACTATTAATATTCCTATACCACTAGTCTGCCTGTTTTAGAAATACCGAAGCTAAAGCCCAGAGAGGTAAACTTACTAAACCAAGGTCACACAGCTTCTAAGTGACAGGGCTAGAAATTCGCATTAAAAATATGCCTGTCTGATTTGGGAAATAACCCACACAATGAAGAGTCAGGTCATTACAGCACCAACCAGGTGCCAAACTCTAGGGGCTGCCGCTGAAAGGTGGTCAGAAACGGAAGTGTCGGTTCACCAGAGCAAGGTGCAGAATGGTCCTGGAAGATGCAGAGGAACCTCTGGGAATTATCTGCTTTCACACACATTCTCCCATCCTCTTCTGGTCTAATGCTGATCTTCAAAGCAGCGATGCTCCATGCAATGGCTGGGGAAAAGATTTTGTAAGTCACAGCATTTGTCTTGTTTGTTTCCTTCCTTCATTCTACAAACCTTTACCCTATGCGGCTAGGATCCCGTTGTGCACTCGGATTACAGATTTACACAAAGTCTGTGTCTCCGAGGAGCTCACAGTCCAGCATAGGAGATCAACATTTACAAAATGTAGTTCTTTATGAGAATGGAGACTTAGTCTGCCTGAGGAGAAGATGGCCTCCTGGAGGAGGTGACCATTGAGATGGTCTTGAAAAAGGAGGAGGAATTGCTCCAGTGCCTAAGCGGGTGGAGAGGGGAGAATTCCAGGCGAAGAAACTTGCACTTCGTGTTATTCTCTTCTCAGACTTGCGCGTCACCTCCCATCCATCTCAAAATCCTTGGGTATTTGCTAAATATGCTTCTTGCCAGAGGCAATGCAGATTTGCAAAGGGCGGCATTGATTGATCGGGTCTCAGGTTCTCAGCAATCAGGAAACGTGTGGCATCGGTCATATTCCAAAACACATGCTAACTGTGTACTTTCCTGCCTGGACTCCAGCCCCTGCATGGAGGCAGCCTGACCCTCATATTTCGCTGCCTTGCTTTTGCCTTGGGAATCTAGGATTCAATAGGTGCCTTTGCTTCCCGAACACCCTCTTCCGTCAGCTGCTTTTTCTATCTCTTCCAGCTGATGCCCTTCTCGACTTTGGCAGCTGTCCAAGCCTGGTTGTTCTCCCCGCGCAGGGAGGCTGAGCAGCGCTCTGTAAATTATGCACCAGCCCCGCGATGTCTGGGGAGGCTGTGGACCCATTTTGTCTACACGGAGGTGAATTATTTAGCAATGGTGGTGTAAATGATTCAGAGGTGATGGTGTGAAGCCTGGCTTTGGAGCAGCCTGTCTTGGGAAATGTGATAGACCCTGGCAGGCAGCGGACACAGCTCCCAGGCACAGCTGGGCTTGTTTTATCTGTTCCCTGACCCCTGTGGGTTCCTCACCCTGGCCCGTCTTCAGACGGTGCCCCACATTCATAACCATTACAGTTTAAAATCTATGATCTCATGTGGTGCACGGCTCACCTCTGTAAGTGCAGAGGTTTAAAAGAACGTGGTGGAGTGAAATAAGCTGTGTCTGGACAGACTTGAGTGTGTATCCTGCAGTTTTCCCTCCTGTTAAATGGAGATAATAAGAGCAAGTGTGAACGGACAATCTCTCCCTTCGAATATGTAATGGAAATCACCCAGCCAAGCCAGACTTTGTTACTGTTCTATCCACCACACTCACTGGAGGAGGGCTCCCAAATGGGGACATGAGACCCTCCCTTGTCAGTTACTCAGAACTAAGTCCTCACAGCCATACTTGATTCACCTTTCTCCTACGGCCCCCTTGTTCATTTATTTACTCTTCCCATCTGTGCCGCATCTAGAATGCTTATCATCAGGTCATTGTCACCTGACCACATTACCATCTCCCGTTGAAGCCTCCATCAGTTTGGTAGGGACTGAAAAGCCTCCTCGCTCTTTTCCCTGCAGCTCCGGCCACTCCTCCCGCCCTGTGTCACCTCCACCTACCAGGCGGGAAGGTCTTCCAGAACCGAAAGAAGGAAATCCCGCCGTTTGTGATGACATGCTTGAACCTCAAGGCCGTTAGTGAAGTAAGGCCAGCCAGCCTCAGAAGGACAAATACTCCATGATTCCACTTATCCCAGCTGCTTGCAATAGTCAAACTCATACAAGAGAAGAGGAGAGAGGTGGTTGCCAGGGACTTGAAAGCAGGAAGTAGAGACTGCTACTGAACAGATAGAAAGTTTGACTTGTCAAAAAGGAGTCGGTGCTACAGATTTGCTCTACAACATTGTGTGTGTAGACAGCAATACTGTAGTGTGCACTTAAGAGTCTATTAAGGGTGTAGAACTCATGTTAAGTGTTCTTATGAAAATTAAAAAAAAACTAATTAAAAATAAATAAATTGGATCTTATCACTCCCCTGCTAATAACCCTCTGATGGTGTCCCATTATTCTTTTTTATTTATTTATTTTGAGAGAGAGAGAGAGAAAAAGCAAGGGGCAGAGAGAGAGAAAGAGAGAGAATCCCCAGGCAGGTACTGTGCTGTTAGCACAAAACCTGAGGTCTGTTTGGGATTCTCTCTCTCCTTCTCTCTCTCTGCCCCTCCCACCCCACTCCCTGTGCTGCTCTCTCTTTCTCTCTCTCAAAATAAATAAACTTAAAAAAATAAAACAATGACCATGCGTGACATATTTATACTGAAAAAAAAATATTTGTTGTCTTTGTATTAGTATTTACTGAATATGCTGGCCTCGGTTCCAGGGCCTGTCCCAGGAAGGCACCTTCACTGGTCCTTACTAAGCTTTCGTTGGAAGAAAAAAAGAAGAAAGAGTAAGGAAAATAGTCATAAAACAAATCCTGCAGATTGAATTCCTTGGATCTTTGGCCTTTGTATTCCCAGCACCTTGTCAGCGCTTGACCTGGGACAGGTGTGAAGTAGGAAGGGCTGAGTAGATGGGGGGAGGAGTGGGGTACCCAGTGTCTTCCATCTACCTCCGGTTGGCAGTTTCATCTTGCAGTTGGAGGCAAAATATCTTTTTTTTTTTTTCTTAACTTTTTTTAATGTTTATTTATTTTTGAGACAGAGAGAGACAGAGCATGAGTTGGGGAGGGGCAGAGAGAGAGGGAGACACAGAATCGGAAGCAGGCTCCAGGCTCTGAGCTGTCAGCACAGACCCTGACGCAGGGCTCAAACTCACAGACCGAGAGATCATGACCTGAGCCGAAGTCGAACGCTCAACCGACTGAGCCACCCAGGCGCCCCTGGAGGCACAATGTCAAAGAGCACGAGTCTTTTGCAGAGTCAAAGTGGGAAGCGGCTTCTGGAAGAGGGCTTACTTTAATGAGACCTCCTTGCCTCTCCCATAAAAGAAGCCAGGTTGAGGTGGTCTAGTGGCGGCTTTGAGGCCAGGCGTCAACCTTTCTCCTCCGCAAGACTCCAGAGCCCCTTCTAATGTCAAGTGCACTGCATGGTGGTAATATGGCTGCTGGAAAAGCCCATGAATAGAAGGTGGTCATCACGTCCAGATTCCAGACAGGCAGCAGCAGATGAGGAGAAAAGATCACTCACCCCCTCCCTCCAGGGAACCTTCCCGAAAGCCCGATGTAACATGACCCCTTGAATCTCATTGGTCAGAACTTTGTCTCACGACCACTCCCAGCTGTAAAGGAGGGAGACATACCGTCTCAATTGCACGTGGTCATATGTGCTTTGCTAAAATGGGGACCTGTTCTCAAAAGAAGAGAAGAATGATGTAGGGGAGCAATGAACAACCTCTCTCATAGCTAGAGAGAGACAGACAGATTCCCAGTGTGTCCTCAGTCTTCTGTACCATGTGCTGTTCACAGAGAGTGTTAAGTGTGGAGACCAGGCTGCTGCGCCCCCCCCCCCCAACTCCTGCCCACGTGACACAGAGACTTCCCAGATCCTTTTGCTACTGGGCCTTCTGTAGCCCGGACCAGCGCTTTAGGTCATGGGTCAGGCTGGCATGTGGACCTTTGTGTTAATCTGCAACCATGGGCGTCCATGAGACCACAGTGTATTCACAGTCTAAAGGGTACTGTGGAGATCCAGAAGTGGCTTATACTGCTGGAATTAAAATACAGAGACAGAACTAGGGCTGAGATGGTGCTAGGGAGTCAGATAGAAGTCAAGAGTGTGTCTGATCCGTTGTTCCAGGATTCCAATAGATCTCAACATGCTCAAGCAATAGTTGGTATATAATGAGGCTGAACTGAACAGGAATCAGATGGACTACACTTGAGTCCAAAAGAAAACCAACAAGATAGACTGGTGTGACTGAATACCAGCAGGGCAAAGAATGATTGAGGTACTTTCACTGGTAGCAATATGAGCCAGGCTGGAGTAGGGAGATACTTTGTTCGTAGCCCATGTGACAGAAGCACGGAACTGAAGAGAAGGAAGTGACAGCCATGCTCTGTGGCCACGGATTGGACCACACCTGTAATGTTGCTTTCTGCTCTGGGCTCTACACTTCAAAGGAGAGAGGGAGACCAGAGTTTTAAAAGAAGAGCAACCAGGATGGGATTGAAGATCCCAGCCTGTCTGTTTAACATTTTTATCAATCACTGGGGCCATGCCTGCTTATCAAATTTCTGGATTACTGTAGTCGGACAGAGGCAGCAAATACAGTGACTGATAGAATCAATCAAGAAGAACAATGGGGCAAAGTCAACCTAAGAAACTGAAAATGGATTAAGGTAAAGTCCTGAATTTTGGATAATCAATTGATCAAGAAGAGGACGAGGGAGACAGGGCTCACCAAGGTACCAGTGTGTGTGTGTGTGTGTGTGTGTGTGTGTGTGTGTGTGTCCAGGGGCATCTGGGAGGCAAGCTGCCAAAGGGCCTCTTCCCAGGACTGACCTACATGAATTCTCCCTAACTCCAGGACTTGACCTTGGCTTTGGGGGGAGAGGCTTATGCTCCAAATGTTCCAGAGCCTACCTGACTTGAGGAAAACAACTCATGCTAACAATGCTTCCAGAAGACTGAGGAATAATAATAACTGATGCCAAATGTATTGATTTTCAACATCAAATATCCTTTTCCTTGCAAGAAAACAACATGGGGAACCAAACAATACTCCTAAGGTGTTTTGAGGGAAATGGAATGGGAAGAGGGATGTGAGAGGTATGATCTGAATACTCGGTGGCATTGTGTTGGAAGAGCCTGATGATGCTTCTTTCTCATGTGGACATTCCCACACTGGACACATCTAACCTTTAGATATGTCAGGTTGCAAGCAACTTTTATAGGCCTTGGAAATCATTTTGTCCCTTTGAGATGACTTGGCAGAGTTGTTTTTTGTTCTTTTATTTACTGATATTTTCCACAACTCTTAGGAAACAACCTTATTTCCTTCTTCCTCTAGAGCTGGGGTGCATCAGGTTGCCCTTTTCTTTGCTCTGAGGCTCCGGGGTGGCATGGGAAGAAGGAGTGACCCTGAAGGGTTAAGCTCATTAATGCTTCATTGCTGTCTATTCCCAGAAAAGTCAAAGCTGCTATTCCTCAGGCATTTATCTGGAGGAAAGGAACTTGCTCAGTTCTCCAAATCTGCTATCCTTTAAGGATAGACTGCCAGATACACTTAATCAGTGCCCTGCTCTGTTCCAGCCTCCTGGCCACAAAAGCAAACAGTCGCAAGGCATTGGCTTTGACTTTTCCCCAAGGCCCCCTTCCCCAGTGGGCGGCCATATGTATTCATTCACATGTCCAAAGGGATTCCTCCTCCATCCTCTATTTATTGATGTTCTTGTCACATCTCCCCTAGGAGCTCATTGTATCAGCTGAGATCTCAGTGAGAAACAGATGGCACACTCACATTAGGACAATTTGAGAAGAATTTAATAAAGACTATTTACAAGGCTGGGAACAGGGCTTAGGGAAAGCACAATGAATAGTCCAATACTACAGATCTATGAAATCTAGTTGCCATTATAGGTCTGAAGGCATGGAGAGAAGGAAAAGAGAATCAGGAGCTGGGGATGCTGTGTGGAATGAAGCTCAGAGCAGGACGCCTGACCTTGGGCAAAACTAGACCATGGCAGTCTCACAACAGTGGTAATCAATGCTACACTCCTGGTTGTTCTCTCCTTAACTCCTGTTGGTGCGAAACTTTGGCCAGTTGTAAGTCGTAGGCAAGGGAGCCCAACAGTGTGGTCTAAGGAGCTCAGTCTCCCAGGGTATGGCAGAGTGGGTAAAGGTGGACGGTGGATCCGGGGAGGCAACTAGAAGAATCCAGTAAAACCAGTGAAGGTTGGAATTTGTGGTCAACATCTTTATCTTCTTGGGGTCCCACCAGCATGCAGTAGGTTTGTAGCAGTTTACTTGACTATGAGTTTTTCTCAGTCAGAGCCTCATCTTTGACTTCTGTTTACAGGGCCCAGCCCAGTCCCTAAAAGATGTTTCATACTTGCTTATGGGATGCCTGGTGAGTGAGTGAATGAATGAATAAATGAATGAATGAAGTGGCTCAGTGGGAATTTGTCCTTATGTTTTGCTCACTACTGTGCTATCTGGAAACCACCACTTCCCTGCCTCACTTGTGGGTTCCTTTTTCTGAATTTCTATATCACCCTCCTATACCTAGATGGACCTTCTGATGAAGTCTTGGGGTCTTTGCTTTTATCATGGGAGTGTCATCAGGGAGCTCTTGCATGGGACACAGCCTCTGCTCTTTGGGATGCCTCACTTCCTAGCAGACAGGACTTCTGTGGCAGATGCTTAGTTCTTGTCTTTCGCAGGGTTCCTGGAGGAAACCAACTCTGTTCACTTTAGGCAGATGGGATCAATTTCTTCCTGCTATAGTCCCATTAGATGAACTGTTAAACATCTATTTTTTTTCATTTGTCATGTTCTAGGTACTGTGCTAGGACCTCAGATTTTCAGGTAGATACAACACAGTTGGATACAAGGGACAAAGAGCAGTGGTCCAGAGGGAGAGAAGACAAGTAATAGGTAATCTTTACTAGTGTGATATGTCCCATGTTGCAGGAAAACCAGACAGTGTGGGAGCACAGATGAGGAGCATGTAGCCCAAACCAGAGGTTCAGGGAAGTTCTGGAGGGGTTGGTACCCGATCAAGGTAGGGATGGGAAAGACCTAAGCAATGGAAAGTGAGAAATATGTTCTAAGCCGAATGAAAAGTATGATCAAAATGACAGATGCGTGACATAGCATGGTCAAATCTGTATTCGAACAAATCTACATGAACAAAATTATATTTTACTAGTGAAAGTCAAGGCAGGGTAGGCTGAGATGTAGGTGTTTCAAAGACCAGGTAGGAGAGAACATGGGGAAGGCTTGGTATGGTAAACTTAGGAGTCATCAGGACTGTGACGAGGGTGAGTGAGTGAAGCATTTACTTCAGATGCCAAATTTAAAGCGGCTCCAAAAGCTCATTAATCAAGAAAAATATCAAAATTTTTAAATAATAATGCATGAGTATTACTAATTTTTTTGCTTTAGCCTCAGGCCCCAATATAGCTCATCATGACACCATTACTGATCTTGTCTTCATGGCATTAAATGGTAACTTATCTCTTCAATATACGATGCTGGGACAACTGTATATCCACGTGCAAAAGAATGAAGTTGGACCCCCTCACACCATACACAAACATTAGCTGCAAGTAAATCATAATCCTAAATGTAAGGACTAAAACCAAAATTCCCAGAAGCCCAGAAGGAAACACCAGAAAGAATCTTCATGATTTTGGGCTAAGCAACAATTTCTTAGATGTGACACTAAAACCGCAAGCAATACAAGAAAAGTTTGACACGTGGGACTTCAAACTTCTGTACTTTTAAGGATACCATTGAGAATGTAAAAGGATAACTCAAGATATGGGAGAAAATATGTGCAAATCGTATATCTGACATGGAACTTACATCTAGAGTATATAAGGAACACTTAAAATTTGATGATAAAAAGACAAAGAACCTGATTAGAAACCAGGCAGGGGCACCTGAGGCTCATTGGGTAAGTGTCCAATTCTTGATTTTGGCTCAGGTCATCATCTCACACTTTCAGTTTCATAAGTTTGAGCCCCTCATCAGGCTCTGCACTGACAGCATGGAGCCTGCTTGGGATTCTCTCTGTCTCCCTCTCTCTCTCTGCCCTTCCCCTGATCATGATTTCTCTCTCTCTAGAAATAAGTAAATAAACTGAAAAATAAATTAAAACCAGGCAAATGATTTCTGTAGATATTTCTCCAAAGAGAATACCCGAATGGCTAGTAATTACGTGGAATGATGCTCAGCATCCTTAGTCATTTGGGGAATGGAGGTCATGCTTCACACTCACTAGAATGACTATACAAATATTGGTGGGGATGTGGAAAAATTGCAACCCTTTTGTATTGCTGGTGCTAATGTAAAATGGTATGACTTTGGAAAACATCTTGACATTTCCTCAGAAACTCAGACATAGAGATGTTATATGATCCAGAAATTACACTCCTAGCTATCCTCCTAAGAGAAATGAAAACATATGTCCACACAAAACATGTACATGAATGTTGACAGGAGGATAGAACCCCGACCCCCAACTCCCAGAAGTCCATCAGCTGATGAATAGATCAATAAAATGTGCCACATCCATGCAATGAAATATTTGGCTATGAAAAGAGGAACGAACTACTACTGATCCATGCTGCAATACAGACGACCCTTGAGAACATGCTATGTGAAAGAGGCTACCCACAAATATCACATATGATATGATTCCATTTCTGTGAAATATCTAGAAAATGCAATTATATAGAGATATAATGTAGATTACTGATTATTTAGCCTAGAGCGAGAGGCAAGGGCACTGGAGCATTATTGCTAACAGGTACAAGGCCACTTTTTGAAATGATAAAACTGTTCTAAAATTAGAATATGGTAATGGCTGGACAGTATTATAAATATACCAAACCCTTGAATTATATACTTCAGATAGGTAAACTTTTTTTGGTTTGTAAATGATATTGCAATAAAGTTGTTAATATATTATGCATCTTGATTAATATTTTGGCACCCCTTTAAGTTTTGTTCCTGGGGAAAGTTATTCCCTTGCCTCACCCTAGTGCAGGCCCCTGGAGTTAGACTTCATTGGGTATACTGTAGGAAACCTTTGGAGGCTTTAACGCAAGGGATGGCCAGGTATGCCTTTTGGACACATGGTTTTGCTGCAGTATGGAGGATGGTTAGAGGTGGGCAATGTCACAGGCAGGGCCTCCAGCTGGGGGTTAGTTATGAGATCTTTGTCCCTAAACGTGGATGCGGCAAAGGGAACATGTATGGATGAGTGGTCAGGAGGGGGACTGATGAGCATGGTTGGGAAGGAGAAGTCTGGGATAACTCTCAGCCTCTGGGTAGGTGACTTGATGAATCTTAGTACCACTGACTTGGGATATATGACATGATGACTTTAGTCTTGAACTTGGTTGAGTCTTGGCTCCTTGTGAAGTTCCCAGGAGATTATAAGCCACCAGCTCATTATTATATTATATTCTCCTCGTGCTAAAACATTTATGGCAGTCTACAGCTCCTAGGATAAACCCCAGTCCTTTGCGGTGGCTTCCCAGGCCCTCATGGACCTCTGCCCACATCTCCCTCTAGCTCCATCTCCCTCTCACTCCGTCCCACTCCCTCAGCTCAGCCTCTCAGGCCTCCTTTCTCCTCCAGGAATATACTAGGCTATGTCCTCCCTCTGGGACCCAACACTCAGTTCTTCCACCTGGACTCTTCTTTCGACATTCTTCCTTCCTCTACTTTGAAAGACGCCATGATTACATAGGGCCCAGCCAAACAATCCAGGATACTCTCTCCATCTTAAGGTCAGTGACTAGCAACCTTAATTAAGGCCCTTATTCTTCCTCTACCATGTAGCCCAACACATTCCCAGCTCTGGGGGTTAGGGTGTGGACATCTTTGCTTTCCACTCCCAACTTCCATCCTTCACTAGAGTTTTACAGTGTTCATTACCCTCTGATTTTATCTGCTTTTCTTACCTAGTAGGATGAAAGCCCATGGGAAACTTCATCCTGTTGACATGGGCAAAATCTTGAGGATGTATGGGAATGTGGAAGATAATGGGAATGTGGAAGATAATCCCATTGGAAGCTGTTCACTTGTTCACACACTCAGCGATGTTTATTAAGCATCTCCTTAGTAGCAGACCAGTGAACAAGACAGACTACAGATGCTCCTTCCCCAGACCCAACATCTTTAGTAGGAATTTAAATGAAATGGATGCTGGGGCCCCATCAGATGCCCTGGAGGCCTAGCCATGTTGATGAAGGATGACTAATCATTAAATGGCAAGTTAAAATCATTTGAATCTATTTTTTTTCCTACCAATTGCTCTTCCACAGCAAGAGTTTGTTAGTGTTTTTTTGTTTGTTTGCTTTGTTTTGGAAGAGTGCTTCTGAAGACTTCTGTGGTGAAGGACAAATTGTGATTTAATTTCCAATCCACTGTAGAGTGATACTTCTGTACAATATAAAGGAGTAAAAGAAAATGCTAGAAAATGTGAAATGGGGCTTGGTTGTCATGGCAGTGTTAAATGCTGGTAAAAGTTCCTGGACATAGTGTAGTTTCTGTCCAACCTGTGTTATAAGCAGGTGACAAACATTTCACAGAGAGAATCCAGCCCTGAGTCTCTGAGTTAGTTTTTCATCTGTAAAATGGGGAATCATTTTACATATAGAGAGTTACTATGAGGATATGATTGGATAATGCAAATCACTAAGGTCATCATCTGGCTTAATAAGTGGTAGTTATGAATGTCCATGGCTATCATGCTTTAATGTTTCTTAATAATACCATAATATTCTGTTTTTGGTGTCATAAAAACCAAATTGAAGTTCCTCTGATTCTTCAGCGGAAAGCAGTATCTTGCTAGCTTAACAAAAAAACAAAGCAGATTTTGAATATCTGGGCTTGGGATTTGTTTTTTTTTCCATAAACAACAATGCAGACAAAACATGCCTTTGAATACTGGTGATGAATAATAATCATTGAGAAACCCCATTTGCTTTTTAAACACCGGCCAGATGTTACCCTTCTCCATTGCAAACTGTGCCCACCCTCGGGTCCATTAGACAAAATGCTCGCTGTCACCAACTGACAGGGTCTGGGGATTGGCTCTTTTTAAATAGCCACAAGGTCATGGGGATTAAACGTTCTCCAGGGAGTCACAGGAAAAGTAGAATGTCAGCATCACCTTTTTTTCCTTGAAGATGGCTCAGTGAAATTTTCAGAAAGGAAGGACTTCCTACCTGTCAGCACTGAATGGGGAACACAAGGTTAGATGCAAAGTGAGAACCACCTGGAGGTTGGCGGTGTGGCTGTAGTCTCCTTCTGAGAAGCCGGGCTAACAGAGAAAGCAGGGAAACTCTTTTGAGGGCTGGAAAAACGACGCAACGGCTGATGATCATAAGCCACTTGGCAATGAAAAGAGCTAGCACTTTGGCAATAGATGATCCTGGGTCTGATTCCCAGCCTGGGCGTTTGCTGATCTTGTGACCTCAGGCTCATTGCACAGCCGCTGGGACCATCGGACCTCCCTTACAGGACCATCTTGGGTGTTAGTGATACTGTATGTGAGTGTATGGAGCATAGCAAGTGATCGTAAAGTCTAGCCATTGCTAATCGGGTCTCAGGCACCCGAATGACAAGTTTCACCAAAAATTCCTTTTAAAAAAATTTTTTTTAATGTTTATTTATTTTTGAGAGAGAGATAAAGACAGAGGAGGGGAGGGATAGAGAGAGGGAGACACAGAATCCAAAGCAGGGTAAAGCCTGACGTGGGGTTTGAACCCACGAACCATGACTGGAGCTGAAGTCGGATGCTCAACAGACTGAGCCACCCAGGCGCCCCTCAGCAAAAACTCTTGGAGCCCCCTTTCTCTGTTTGGCACATCTTTTTAAACCTTTGTACATGAATGATTCTAGTTAATGTTAATGCATTACATATGCCAGCAGCTCCCTCAAGCACGCACATCGGGTATTTGGCCTCTATGTCTATTTACATACAAAAATTGTGGTCCTTAACAAGAAATGTGTGTGTGAGCATGTGCATAAGTGAGCATGTGAGTGTGTGTGTGTGTGCTGTGTGTCTGGGGGTTTTTACTAAAGGTCTGTAGCATCACTGAGGAAGGGGCTCGTGCAGTGCTCCCCAGTCTTCTAAAAGACTTTGTGTTGGACGTTTTGTCTCCAGAGTCTCCACAAAGCAAAGATAAAAATCAAAGTTCACGTCTCTTCTTCAAGAAGAAAAACATGAAATAAAAGTCATGTATGTTCCCTGGGCACCTGGGTGGCTCAGTCAGTTGAGAATCAGACTTCAGCTCAGGTCATGATCTCGCAGTTCATGAGTTTGAGCTCTGTGTCAGTCTCTGTGCTGACAACTTAGAGCTCGGAGCCTGCTTTGGATTCTGTGCCTCCATCTCTCTCTGTTCCTCCCCTGCTTGCACTCTGTCTCTCTCTCAAAAATAAATAAATATTACAAAAAATTTTTTTGAAAATCACATATGTTTCCTTGACGGAATGGGAAGAACGGATGGTGAGTTTTGCAGAGAGAGAACATAATAAGTGGATTTAAAAGTACTCGTTTATGGGTGAGCAGTACTCTGAGAGTTGCCTTTCCTTGTGGTGATCCAAAAATGGAAAGATTCAAAATATTTATGACCCAGTGAGTTAATCAAAGCACATTGTCAGCTGGCTAATCAGCTTGTGGCAAAGGTGTCGGGTAAAATTAAATTTGCCTCTGCTCTGTGCTCTGTCACATGTTAGAGATCAGATAAGAGCTCTTTGAACTCCAGGCAGATGTCAGTTTAAATGAAAAATTAACAGAGCTTGTCTTAGCCGGCTAGGATCTAACCTGGTAACCCTGAGGACTGTGACAATGCCAGTATTTGTGAATCGTGGCCTGGAGAGTTGAAGTCTTTGGTACATCTATTTTTTTTTTTTAATTTATTTATTTTGAGAGAGACCAAGACAGCACAAGTGGGGGAGGAGCAGAGAAAGAGAGGGAGACTGAGAATCCCAAGCAGACTCTGCACTGTTAGCACAGAGCCTGATGTGGGGATTGACCCCACAAAGCTGTGAGATCATGACCTGAGTTGAAATCAAGAGTCTGTTGCTTAACTGACTGAGTCACCCAGGTGCCCCTGTACATATTGAAGAAACCACCATATTTCAAAAAATCTGAGATATTATTGATTGTAAGACACACCAATCTTATCCAAAAGAAAGAAAAGCCCCAAGATTGTCCATTACTATTTACACCATCAGTTGTAAGGTAAATCCTTACCTGGAAAGATACTAAAGTGTGCAAAAAAAAAAAAATGTGCATCTTAGAATGGATAAACTGTCATAGCATTAATTTATAAATTATTGTTGATTAGTTAAGCTGCAAAAAGACCTCACTAAATCTATTTTAATTTGGCCCTGCTACATATTTTGTAGATTTCACTTCATTCTGGAAGGGCTTCTTTCTCACCCTGCCTCATGCTGCCAGCAGACAGAAGCCCTGACTCTCCCACCGTCTCTCTCAATTCTGGAGAAAGTATCACTCACTGAATCCCCATCACTTCTGGGACTCTCTCCTCTCCCTTATGCATCCAAAATGAAGTCTCCATCCCATCTAGGGATTTTTCCTTCCTAGGTTTTCTTTGGGGGAACTCCACATTCTCCATCTCTTTATTAAGCAAAGCAAATTCTTCCTCCAGGTTGTGTCCCTGGATTTATAGAGCCAAGACACCTAGGAATTCAACAAAACAAAGTTCCTGCAGCCAGAAAAATCTGTCTTTTTTAGAAGGCAGCAGAGCAAGCATCTATTTTCAGTTGTGCATGCTCCCTGGGGCCTCACCCCCTAGATGAAATACCTTGTCCACTGTTCCTTCTAAAACAAAAACACAACGTCTTTCACAAGGGAGAATCTTATTAAGCTGCTAAGATACCCTTTTTCCAATGTCATGGTCTCTGTATATAATGCTGTGTGTATATGTGTGTGCAGCTGATTAATGAGCGATACTCTACAACATACTCAAGGCTAGTGAGGCAGGGTGCCTTTCCTGTATGGAGTAGAGACGGTTCTATCGAAGGGGTGAAATCTTGCTTGTTTCCATCTTCCCTGCTAAATCAAATAGGTGAAGCTTGCCTGGGAGACAGAAACTGCACTGAGGTGGGAGATTCTTTGGTCAGGTAGAAGGTTTGAGTTTGGGTAATTTTCGGCTTCACACACTACTATCATTGGTACCACCAGCAGCCGATATGAACTGAGCACTTTCTGTGTGTGAGGTCCTGTGTGATGGAGGTACAAGCTATTCCAATTCACATGCCACAGATCAGAAATGGCACCTCAAGTTTATTAGGGACTTTCTCAAGGTCACACAGCATGTTGGAGAAAATTAATGATGACAATGGTGATAATTTTGGTGTTCGAAGACAGCTCTCTCACAGCAGAGTCTGGGTAGTGAAGAAGGCATGGGTCTCCTGGGAGGTGTTTGTGACACAGATTTGGAGCCACGTCTGGAATCACAAACTGCTTTAGGAGACCTGAGCCTCAGGCTGAAGCCTGGTTGCAATGGTTGCAGAGGAAGATGGCTGTCCTGGCCTTCTCCTTTGTGGAGGATTTCTTATCTCGAGATCTGGGGACTGTGGATTGGAGAGAATAACATTGGCCTTCTCGTGGACTCTTTAACTTTCAATTTTACTCTCTCTCACACAGCCTAGCACAGAACACACATAAATTCCTCCTTCTCCTTCACAAGTATAGCATGTCTTATAATTTAGCAACTGTAAAAATGAGTAAGTACAATTAACAATGCAGAGTGAAAGACAGTGTGCCATAACTGGTTATAAGTCAACTGAATTTCATTATTAAGAGATATAATGATCCTAATTAATATCCTGGTCTTCTGGTCTCTCCATAAATCAGTTGGCCATTACCTAGATTTTTGCCTTCATAGTTTTAGTATCAGGTCTGACTCAGGGCTAGTTGGAGCCCACTTAGCTCCTTTTTGACCTTGACATTATCCAAGGGATTCTGTTGTATGGCATAGAGTGAAGGTAGGTACACTGAAGGTAGGTATATAACACTTGTGGTGAGCACAGAATAGTGTATAAACTTGTCAAATCACTATATCATACATTTGAAGCTAATGTAGCAGCGTAGGTAACTATACTCAAATAAAAACATTTTAAAAAGGATCAAACAGGTGTGAGTCAGGACTCTGGTCTTGGCCGAGTCCCTGCTCTGGACATCCGCTTGGGCTTGGGAGTCATCTTGGGGACTCACAGCACATGACAGCCAGGTGGACTTGGGGAGAGTGGGTTTCTACAGGCTTTTTGGAGAGGTGACAAAGGAGAAGCAGGTTTGGGAGTCAAAAATCATGGTATGGAGCATTTGGAACCTGATGTTTCTTCATGATATTTACGAGCAAATGTCTGATCAGGATTGAGCCTTGGAGAAGGCCCTAGAAGGGGTTTGGGGGGAAGATGAGGGAGAAAAAAATGAATGGAGGGCAAGTGGAGAATGCCACAGGAATTCCTGCTTGTCTCCTTATGGTCTCAGGCTGAAGCCAAACATATCACTTAAAAGGCTAAATAGTGTTACCTCTTACTGCCACCTCTCTCTGCAAGAAAATAATGAAATACACATCAGCCTAGTAGCCCTAGTCCTGTCCCCAAGGGTCTACATTTTGTGTTACCTCCTTTCCTCCCGTCAGGTAAAATGGCCCATCCGCTTAATAAGGGAATTCATACCATTCTCTCACTTGCCTACAGACATTAAGCTTCAGGTGAGATGTGGGCTTTTCTGTTACTTTCTAAATATGGCCAGCAGTCAGAACGTGCCTCCTGGGAAGACATGTGGGCTAAGATGTGCCAGTACCACGAAGGGCTAGGTTAGAGTACTGAATAAGCAAGACAAAGCTGGGGTGATTGATTTACAGTTTGTTGGAATTGTGGGTTAGGGGACTTCGTAAGAGCTTCAAGCAGCTTAAGTGGGGAAGAGCTGGAGAAAACGGCAAGGCCTGCCTGTGGTCCTTAGTGCTGCCATCTCATACTTCCCTCTCACTGCTGCTTTTCCGCTGATAGAAACCTTATTATGACCATTAACGTTAACAACTCCTATCCCTGGAATGCACTTAACATGATTTTGGTGATTACACATCCCATAAAAATCCAGGGAAGGAGACCTAGTAGGCAATTATTAATCTCCTTTTACAGAAGGGAAAACTGAGACCCAGAGAGAATAATGCTTTGCCCAAGGACAAGCATTCAGTAAATGATGTTGCTGAGATTAGGGCTGTCATCCCCCCTTTCTCCCCACATGCAGTGCTATTGCCCTGGTTCAAGCGTCACTCTTTCTCATTCAGATCATTACAACCCCACTTCTAGTCCTTTGTCACTTTAATATTTGATGTACACTACAGTAGAGTCATCTTCCTATAACAAGGCTTAAAATCTTGTCTTCTGTCTTCCTTAAAAATCTTCACTGTCTCCCCACAGCCTATTACCAAAGGTGCAACATACTTGAGAGATTCTCAGAGCCTTTGATAATTTGGTCCCAGAAGGTGTACCCTGGATATTGTAGCAATACTGGGCTACTCATCATTAGCCAAACATGCCTTCTGTCTTCTTACCTGTCCAAGCACTTGCTTGTACTATTCCTTCGGCATGGAACACTTCTCCTTCTTTCATCTATAATTTACATTCTGCTCATTTTTTAAGGTTCAGTTCAAATGCCGCCACTTTTATGGGGTCTTCCCTGATTACTCCCAGTCAAAATTAATAACTCCTTTCTTTATGTTGCTGTAATACCTTACATTGCTTATTTTACTCAACTTTGTGTTCTAGTCATAGTACCCAGGCCTGAACTTCTCTACGTTTTGAATTCTTTGAGGGAGGTTAGGAATTGCCTTATATCTATTCATGGCCATAGTAGATATGCAATAAACACTTATTTCATGAAGAAATTTGTTAATATGACATATCAATATCCCAAGAAAGTCAACGAGCAAGCAAACATATTGAGTGTTGCGCTTGTTAGAGAGATGGACTACTTGGGGCTCTCTAAAACAATGTTTCCACTCATTGCTTGTGCCCTACACTAATCTTCCTGTTTGGCTGCAGAAAAAGTGATCTGGACCACTTGTTGAAGATACTGATTCCTGGGCTCTTATTCCAGAGTTTCTTATCTGGGAATGTGTGCTTTGACAGGTTGCCCAGGTGACTATATGCTAAGCCATGCTTGGGAGTCACTGGTATTGAATGTGTGAATCTTTAAGAACACTTTGATCTGTAAAATGAGTCAAGGTGGCTAAAGATATGTTATATTCATTCATGACATGGGGACTACTATTTTTGGATACTTTTCTTAGTCACGAATCCCTGAGGCTTACAAACAGATTCTGGAGCGTTGTGTCCCACCAGGAAGAATCTAATTGGCTTCTGGATGGGGAAAGGAGGATGCTTCAATTTCAATCTCCTCACTATTTTGACTTTTTCTGAGTTCCTGATTCCTCACCTCATCCTTTTGATTTCCTGAGTCTTGTTGATTTTTTACTGCCTGTCATGTTTGCAAATCCCTTTTTTATTCTCCAAATGCCACCAACCCTCTTGTTTGATGAACACATCTCCTTCCTCCTGCCTCTTCTCTTTGATCCATTGTTATCCAGGTCTTGGCATTTTTCCCCCAACATCCAGGTGTCATCTAGTGTAGCCAACTCTGAAACTTCATCTGAGTGTATTCAGAATAAAATTTACCAGAGGTGTTGTTTCATATATTGAATATTCCACCTCAAATGTAGATTAAGCAATACAGGGTAGGTAACTAGAGGTGTTTTACATAGTCATCAAAATATCAGAGTCATAAACTGGGTTTTCTTACTGTTGAAGAAAGAATATATCCTTTGCTTTTATGCACTTAGTATAATTAATCATAGAAAACTATTTGCACTATAAAAAGCCCAATAATAATGTCAAGAACCACAACTTCTGTTATTATTAGCACAGTCATTAGTGTTAGTATTAATATTACTTCTAGTATTTCTATCATCACCAAAATTTATTGAGTCATGGCTATGTTGGGAATATTCAGAAAACATTACAAAACAGGCATTACTGCAGAATATTTATATTTGTGGAAACTGTGGCTCGGAGAATTTGGGCACTGTTGCCTAGGGTCACACAAATGGTAAGCAGTTGAGCTAAGACTCCTCATATCTGGTCTGTCTGACTCTAGAACCTATATATTATGCCCTTTTTTCTGCCCTGTTCTTGATACAAACATAGACTTTTGTTTCCAGAGGATCGTAAACTATAAAGTGAAATCGGTTAAGGACTAGTAAGAAACAGAATTCAATTCAGATGGTTCAGCTGAAGAGACTTTAATGAAGGTGTGGGCAGGATTAGCAAAACAGTATGGGGTATTGGGGTGGCACTTGGGGACCTTATTACTACCTCTGGGACTGCAAGAACCTAAACATATAACAGTAAAATCAGCAGAGTTTTAAATGCCAGTTTTTTGGGTACAGATATGTTCATTCATGACTTTTCTAGCTTCATGACTTATTGTTTCTTTTAGTAGCATGTAGTATTATGCTTTGTCTTCTTCTGATTTCTTTTTGCCTCCTACTTTATTTATTTATCTTTTTGGTATCAAAATCGTCATTCCTCTTCATATTTGGCTGCTACAGCTCATTCACTTATTCATTTTCAACTTTTTGGAATAGTCCTTTAAGTGGGTTTGTTGTACACAACAAATTACTGGATGTTGGTTTTTTTTTTTTTTGTTATTTATTTATTTATTTATTTTGAAAGCGAGAAAGAGAACCTCAAGCAGGCTCCATGCTGTTAGTGCTTGATTCCACATGGAGAATGGATCCTACAAACCATGAGATCATGACCTGAGCTGAAATCAAGAGTCAGAGGCTTAACTGACTGAGCTACCTAGGTACCCTGACTGCATCTTGTTTTTAAATCCAGTCCATGTGTCTCTGCTTTACAAGAAGTGAGTTTAATCTCTTAATGTTTAATGTAGTTATTACATGTTTTCAAACATCTTTCAGCTATATTTCCTGGGTTTTTTTTGGTTTTTTTTTTTTAGCTTATTATACAGCCCATCTCTTGTAAAGTTTTATTTCTTTTCATATAGAAGAACTTCCTCAAGTATGTTTCAAAGAGAGTCTTTGCACTTCTCCAAGGAAAACATCCAGATGGCTAACAGACACGTGAAAAGATGCTCAACATCACTCATCATCAGGGAAATACAAATCAAAAGCACAATGAGATACCACTACACACCTGTCAGAATGGCTAAAATTAACAACTCAGGAAACAACAGATTTTGGCAAGGATGTGGAGAAAGTGGAACCCTTTTGCACTGATGGTGGGAATGCAAACTAGTATAACTGTTGGGCTAGGGCAGAGGGAAGGCTCCACACAATGGAAACCGACCCAAGATGGCCGACATTCCCGCCAAAAACCCTGAAGAAGGAACCCCAAGATGGCCGACATTCCTGCCACAACCACAAAGGAGACAATGGAAACCGACCCAAGATGTCCGACATTCCCGCCAAAACCACAAAGGAGGGACACGTCACTCTCGGAAATCTGATACCTAACAGGGACCTAAACCTCCGCCCCAAACTCCGGCAGACCAATAGGACCTTGGCAAGCAGACAGAATCTCCAATAAAAGAAGAAAGAACTATGTAGCCAACTTCAGCGTCAAACCCCTTAAAAGCCCCTAACCCCAATCTCGGGAACGACTTCCCCGACTCCTCTCTTGCGAGTCGCGGAACCTCGCCTGAGGGTGCTTGCAATAAAGTGTACTCTCAGACCTCACTTTGCCTTGGCAATCTTACTTTTATTCATCAGCGACTCGTAACCTTACAATAACTACTCTGGAAAACAGTGTGGAAGTTCCTCAAAAAGTTAAAAATAGAGCTACCCTATAGCCCAGCAACTGCACTACTAGGTATTTATCCAAAGGATACAAAAATGCTGAATTGAAGGGGCAATCGCACCCCTATGTTTAGAGTAGCCCTATCAACAATTATGGAAAGTGCCTAAATATCCATTGATTGATGAATAGATAGAGAAGATGTGGTGTATATATATACATATATATACATAACAGAATACTACTTGGCAATCAAAAAGAATGAAATCTTGCATTTGCAGCAACGTAGATGGAACTATAGTGTATTATGCTAAGCAAAATAAGTCAGTCAGAGAAAGACAAATATGATTTCACACCTATGTGGAATTTAAGAAACACAACAGATGAACATAGAGGAAGGGAAGGCACAATAAGATAAAAACAGAGAGGGAGGCAAACCATAAGAGACTCTTAAATACACAGAACAAACTGAGGGAAGCTGGAGGGGTGTTGGGTGGAGGGATGTGCCAAGGGGGTGATGGGCATTAAGGAGGACACTTGTTGGGATGAACACTGGGTATTATATGCAAGTGACGAATCACTAAATTCTACTCCTGAAACTATTATTATACTATATGTTAACTAACAGATTTAAGTAAAGTTTAAAAATAAATAAAAAAATAAAGTGAATGCATGAGTAGTAAAAAATAAAACCCCCCAAAACAAAGAGAGTCTTTGTGTGGTAATTCAAGTGAAGTCCTGTGCACCTGAAAATACTTTGGCATTCAAACAAAAGTTCAGATAGATGTAAAATTTTAGCTTCAGAGTTTTTCCATGCATTTGTCTTGCTTCTGAGAAATCAGATGTCAATTGGATCTTTGTTCCAATGCAGGTGACCTTTTCCTTTGGAAGGTTTTAAGTCATTTTTCAAGTGTTTATTGATGTTATTTTTCTGTTCTTTGAGTTAAAGTATGGGTGGTCTGTTGTAAGTTTGGATTCTATAAATGTTTCAATCGCCTATGTTTCTCTAATTTGAACAAGTTATCAGTCATTTATTTGTGTATTTTCTCCCTCATATGTTTTCTCACTTTCTAAGAGTCCTATAGTATGTGTGCTGATAGGATTGACAGTCTTTCTTTCATACTTTTTATCCCTTTATCTCTTCCTGATGCCATCGGTGGCATCTTTGATTTAACTTTTCAATTTATTGATTTATTTTGCAACTATATTCATTCTGTTATTCAATCCGTTTATTGAATTCTTTATTTCAACTACAAGTATCATGTTTTTCATGCATAGTGTCTTTATTGTGTTATTTTTTGAAAATGAATTTTGTGTTCTTGGTTTATGTCTTGGATATCCTCCTTATCTCTTTGGGGACATTTAATAAACTGTTCTTTAATTTTAGTTTTATCTGATATATTAAATTTCTTCCTCTGGCACAGATAATTCAGTTTGTTGTATTTCTGTCTGAAATGCAGTGAAGTGTGGTGGTGGAAAAACCATAGGATTTGGAGCCAGACTGCCTACCTTCAAAGCCCAGTTCTGCCCAAGGCCGGCTGTGTGATCTTGGACAAATCTCTTAACTTCTCTGTACTTTCCTTCTTTCATGTTTAAAATCAGGATAACAAGTAGTTGTGAGGATTGATGAGATTGATATTTGCAGCATGTATAACCATGCCTTACGTATGCTCAGTGATGGGTTAAGTTTTTACTATTATTACCAGGGTCATTTTACTCCTTGGATATTGTGTTATTTTCCCCTCTGAGCTAATATTTTCCTGTTTTTTGGTCAGCATTAAAGGTTAAACTCCAGGTTTTGGCCATTGTTTCTCTTGCCATTTCCTGTGGAAGAGAAAGAGGGTCAGATCTCAATTATAACCCCCTACCTCTGGCCTGGCATTGATTCTCTTTGAGCTTTTCTTTTCTCTCAGTTGCAAATACCTGGCTTCCGGGTTTGGAAGTGTGGGGGGAGGAAGATTTTGGTTAGCCCTGCAGGTGTCCTTCAATGCTCCCACTTCCGGTGGCCCATGTGCTGTTTGGATGCTACCTTATTTACTGTTGCCTTGCAGTGGTTTGTCCTGGACACCTTTTCCTCTGGGATGTCCACCTCCACTCCATCTCCAGGGGGCCCACCCACCTTCTCTGGCTCCTTGGATTCTTCTAGATGTTCCCCTAGTTCCAGAGACCTGTCAACCCTCCATTCCCTATTTTGGGAGTTGCCAGTGTCGCATTATGGGGTGGGGTGGGGGACAGAAGCCCTTGCTGCTTTTTTGTTCTGTCTGGATCTTAAAATCATGATTCACTCTCTGGCTTCACAATGGAAGAAACAGAGGCTCACCTTGGGAGGGGGACTGATGTTTGCTATATTCCTGCTGCTCATGAAGTGTAGGCTCTAACACCACAGTTTTGCATCATCAGTGTACAAACATCTTAGTAAATTACAAGAAAAAGGAAATGTTATCAATAGGCTAACCTCCAAAAACCCATGGACCAAATTTCCTGGAGCCCTAACACTACCCTCTCCTGCATGGTGATGCGGGGAACAAAGGCAAGATGAAAATATAAATAAAATTAAATTTCTTTATAACCTGCAACCTGTTGACCAATATATTAGATAGGTGGAGTAAAACATTCCTCCAATAAACTCCCAACTGTCTTGTCTTAATGGTAATGCCTTACTAGAGGGGAAAAAACCTTAGCTTAGAATGGCCCCCAGGATCTCAGGAGTTCTCTTTAGCATATGAAAGCCCTTCTGGAGGCCTCCCTTTTGCTTCTACCTCCCCCCCTCCAACTCCTTAGTAAGCAATTGGTCACTCATCGCAGTCCCGGTGCAGCTCTTTGGGCCCCTGGGTCCTGTCCCTGTGCTTTAATAAAATCACCCTTTGCACCAAATATGTCCAAGAATTCTTTCTTGGCTGTTAGCTTAGGACCCCCACAGCTCCAAAGCTGCATCAATGACAATGCTCCTGCCCCCCCCCCCCCCCCCCCCCCCCGCCGCTAGCATGAAATGTGCAAATCCTCACAATTCTTGCAAAGAAAGTAACCTTATCCATTTCTTGCCCACGAGGATGCTGAAAGTTCAATAGGTTAGGTACTGGGCTCAAGGACACAGAGCAGATAAATGGCACAGGCTCTATGCTGTAAACACCAAGTCATGCTTCGTTCCTCCTCTCTGCTGGGAGGCCCGTGGCTATGAAACGCCAAGCTCAAGTCACAGAGGGAGCTGGTGACAGCCCAGCACCGGAGCCTGGTCCAGGGACTCTTGATCCTCTCTTCTCCCTGCCACATGCTCGGTCCTAGAGCCCTGTTCTCTTGCTTTTCCATATCCCAGGGTGGGGACCAGTCCTTGGAATACAGTCTACTAGCAGCTGAGTGGAAATATACCACCAGAGAACCAAGAAGGGGAAAAAAAAAGCAAAGAGGAGAGGCAAACACCTTATTTATCACTGTTGACTTCGTTACAAAAGATCTGCAAAGCTCACACACACAAAATCAACCTGCAAATCATGTTATGGTTAATAAAACAGTAATTTAAGCCCCCCTGGCTCTACCTGCAGCGTCCTGAGGCACCCACGGTGCCCTTTCTGTGTTTTATTTTAGGGCCCAGCACAAAAGGTTTTCACCTTAACGTAATTAACTTTTTATCATTAAGATTCTGAAAGATTGAATTGTGTTGGACACAGGTCACCGTAATGAGAATTTAATGGCGACGTATTACAATGCAAGCTAAGCTTTGAATACGTGCTAAAGGCTTCACATTGCTACTGACCTATGCAAATTTCCCTCTCAGTGGCCCTTATTCTTCTCCACTGTGGCATCCGGGCCCCCTCCCCGATTTCCTCTCATCTCCTTAAACAATGATTCCCTCATTTTCATATTAATTGCATCACTTAACTGAGATAATGCTCCCTCTGAAATGAGCAAAGGGATGAATCACTGAAACGGGCCATTATTCTTTTTGCTTAACCAATTTCACAGGCCCCGCACAAAGCACTGCCTTCATTTGGCTTCCTATAATTGCTTATCATTAGGCCCAGCCGCCCCACGAAGTACCTTTTTATTTATTTAAGTCTCATCTGATGGATGGAAAATGAGTCACTCGCATATCTGAGGAGCCCAGACTACTGCAGGCGAGGGGGTGATGGGACACCCTGGAGAACTTTGAAGGCAGGAATGGAGGAGAAGCCATTTGGGTGGAGTGCCCTTCCCCTTCCAGGTTCTCACGGAGACTCCAGGTCGGTGGCAGCCATCAGGTGACTAAGGGGCATCCAGCAGAAGCCCCCCTGGCTCCCCGTAGCAGAATGGAAAGAGGAGAGGGGGCTTGATCCTGGTGATGGTGACAACTGAGCGCCCACAGCGGGGTGTTTGGGACTGCCCAGGTGCCTGCTTCACCAGGGAACTCAGTACCCGCCCGCAGGACTGGGGCAGGTGACAGACAGCCCGTACCCTGGCCCCGACCCGCCTGTGCTGGACACTTCAGCCAGCGCCAGCTGGAGGAACACAGAGAAAGCCTGCTATGCATTCTCTCCCCACCGCCCCTCCCCTGCAGCAGGCACTGAATGGTGAATGAGAGGGACAGAAGGAAATGACATTTTCCGAGGGAAATTATGCTGTTATCTACCACAGACACACTCAGAAAGGCATCAGGAGAGAATGGCTCCCGCGTCAGGAAAAGGGAAAACTCCTATGAGGCTGTCAGGAGATCGGGGCTGAAGCATTCCCAGGAGGTTTGCTGGAGCGCCCAGTGTATCCATGGCCTTGGAATCCGTGCTGTCCTAATATTGTGTCTCAGATATCGCTGCCATGACTCTGTCTCCGCCTGTTTGGTGGCTACTGTAATTTTACCTGTAAGTCTTATGCTAGTCACCACGGATCCTTGACTGGGCACCCCTACCCTCATATGAATCCATCAAGAGCCTGACCTTACAAATAACTTCTCTGAAGAAGTGAGGACAGTTCCTGTGTCATTGCCTTTGTGTCTTTGTTTGTGATGTCCCTAGGATGGTTGATAGGGACTGAAATCCAGCCTGCACTGTCTCCCTTCTTGACACAGAGGGGAGATGACTTTGGTAGGACACTTGGGCCATGTTGTTTAGGGCAGGGGTTAGCACAGGACAGTGGTGCTCAAAATGGGGACCTCAAGCCAGCAGCAGCAGCAGCAGCAGCAGCACCTGGAACCTTGCACTAATTCTCAGGCCCCGCCCCTGACTGCCAAATCCGAAAATCTGCCGCAGGCTCCAGCAATCTGCATTTCACAAGCCCTCTGGGTCGTTCAGATGCTCAACCATATTTTGATTTGGCTGTTTTATTTTTCATAACGCTCTCACATGCGGCATCCACCTCACTGGATTTTCACCACCATTTTGGAAAGCTGGCAGGAAAAGGCGTCTCTTTCACTTCCACTCTGCAGATGGAAAGGTAAAGATTATAGAGGTTACATGACTATGGGAATGAAGGCCTCCCAACCTGTTGGAGTCTGAAATTGTCCTCCCACATCCGGGTCCAGGCCACTCGAATTCAGTGTGCAAAGTCAAAGATGACTCTTCCAGGGAGAGCAAAACTCCAGAATCAATAGCAGAACATGAAAATAATCCATGATCCTCCAGGTCTTGTTAAAACCACATTAGAAAGCCACACCCTTTGGCTGACAGCAACGCTGACCCCTTACCACCTCTTACCAGCTATGGGAGCTTGCTCGAGGTTCCAACGCCTCAGAATCTTGGCTTTCAGGTTATAAAATGGAGCTGATATGGGGCTTATATGGGGCCTGGGTGGCTTGGTCAGTTAAGCGTCTGATTTAATTTCTGCTCAGGTCATGATCTGACAGTTCTGTGAGTTCGAAACCCACACTGGGCTCTGTGCTGACAGTGCAGAGCCTGCTTGGGATTCTGTCTCCCTCTCTCTATGCCTCTCCCCTGCTCTCTCTCTCTCAAAAATAAATAAACTTCTAAACAAATCTTATAAAATGAGGCTGATAATAGATACATATACTGTAGAGTTGGTTTTGAGAATCAAAGGACATAATACATGTGGATTCTTGGCATATGTGTCGATCATAGCCAGCAGTTAATAAGTGATTATATTATTATTACCATTCGGAATTAACATGGGGGTAAAGATGGACACATCGCAAGCCTTAACTGTTTGAAAGGATAAGGTCAGCAGACATGTACCAAGCTCCTCCCATGTGCCCTGGTTTCTGTAGCGGGACTTCTCGCAAGCATAGGACTGGATGCTGGGTGAGATCTGTAAAGGCTGAGAGGGCTGGTGCTGGGAGAGAGCATTTTTCTGGAGTGGCCGGTGGGAGCAGAGCTGGAGGGAGACTGAGCTGTATTCAGGAAGAGGCACATGACCCGGATTTGGGCACATAGAACCCACAGGCCAAGACTGAATGTAGGATGAGTGATGATGACAGATTCTGACCGGTGGGGGTGTAGTGTGCAAGGGGATGTTTCTGTAGGTCATTTGGGGCCGGGTCCGCGAGCCGTGGATGGCAAATGAGGTCTGGTAATTTGTGGGCCTGGCGTGGAGATGGTCTGATGGCTCACGAGGCCTCTCTGCTGTGCTAGATGCTACAACGGACTAAATCTTACTATTGCATGTTTGAAAGGATATTGACAACTGTTGCAGGTGAGCCCTCTTCCTGTGTCCAGCAACCACAGGTGAGGAGGAACCTGAGGAACATTTGCAGTGTCCCTCTTTCCTCAGCGATAAAGTGAGACTCAGTGGCTGAGGTGGACCCCTGGCCTATTCATGCAGCTGCTTAGGAAAGGCTGTCCAGAGGCTGTTCCCAGGCTTACCTCTTACCTGTTCACACTCCACCAACCTCCCTTAAGGTTTGTTTTCTAGGTGGGAGGTGGGTAGCCTGAGGACTAGCCACATTCTAGTATCCCATATTTTACAAGAACTCTGCCAAGGCATATCTGAGGCTTGCATGGCTATTAATTTTTGCATCTGTATTTAATTATTACATATGTAATTAATAAATATATTAATATGAATGTAATGAACTTGTATCAGTTAATACATACTATACACTGAAAGGTTTTGTACCCTGCTCCCCTTAATTCATATGTCGAGGGCCTAACCCTCAATGTGATGGTATTTGGAGGTGGGGTCATTGTGAGGTAATTAGGTTTAGGTGATGTCTGAAGGGAGATGCCCCCATGACGAGAATGGCACCATCATATGAAGAGGTGGAGAAACCAGAGTTTGCTCTCTCTGACATGTAAGGATACAATGAGAAGGCAGCTGTCTGCAGGCCAGGAAGAGGGTCCTTACCAGGAACTGAATCAGCCAGCACCTTAATCTTGGACTTCCAGCCTTCAGAGCTGTGAGAAATGTCATTGTTTAAGCCACTCAATCTGTGATGTTTTGTTATAGCAGTGTGAGCTTGTAACTCAACCAATGTGAGTTCACTCCTTGGTGACTCAGAAAGAAGAGTTGTTGAACAAAGAAAACTTATTGGCAGCAAATAAGGTTATCACAACAAATGACTTCCAAAGCCAGGACTCCCGTAGAAAGGATGAATGGGTTCCTTTTGTTTAGGGTTAGGGTGCATATTTAGATAGGAAAACCTTGTCATGGTATGTAGAGGTGGGTGTAAGGTCCCACATATCCCATAAGGAAATATGCCTATGCATACATTGTATTAACATACATGTAAATGAGGCTGAGGCTCCTCCTTGGGTGAATTTAATATTATAATGAGGCAAAGGTAATGGTAGATCATTCCAGAGGTCACTCCAAGGTCCGTCTGTGCAGGCACAAGTCAGGAGTTTAGATCAAAAGGTCTGGGTGGTCTGGGATGGTAGGAGGTCTTGTCAGGGAAGTCTCCATCACCTGAGGGGTAGTTTCAGGGTTTCATTTGCCTGAATTAACAGGTGCCGGAGTCCTTGTTCCGGCGAATCTAGGGGTCCACGAAGGACGGACGGTCAGGAGAAATGAGGTGAGAGAGCCACGAGTGAGATGGAATCTGATGACCAAGCAGGCAGCCCTGGAAATTCTGGCATCTCTGACCTGCTAGTCTCAGTGTCTTTATTTTTAAAGGTAGCGAGTGACAATACATCTGTCACAAGGCATCATTTACAATTTTTCTTAGGTTGACATATTTGCGAATCCCTCCGACTTAGATTAGGCAGTAACTGTTTTTATGACTTTGTTCCAAAGTTACACATTGTTTTTTAGGCAGAGCAGAGGAAATAACAAGATAAAGTTTTTAGGAAGAGAGCAGGATTGTTGTAGCCCTTGGTAAACAGAGGGCGCATACATTGTTGCCTTAAGACCTATGTTAATCATCTATAGATAGTTTAGGAGACATTCTATCCATAATCTTTAACTATGATGGAGGAGGTATTATTTGCTTGGTAGAGACATGATCTCTAAGTTCTTTTCCTTTATGAGTGAGTGAGCCTGTATCGTAAGGGCTCATGATTATCTGTTCTTTATACAAACAGCAGTTTCTGTAAAAGTATTTTGTTATTGCCTTTTTATTATAAAGGAGCGTGGGGATGGGAATAGCAAAAGGATTCGTGAAACGTTAACCTCAGGAAGGTACTCAATGTTTGTTGTTGATCAGTGAAGATATGTGTAGCTACTTTTATTTGGCTATTGTTTGTACCTATCTGTAAACAGTGCCCCTAACTTCTGGGCTAAGCCAACCTCCGGAGAAGGTCCCAAGTCTCTTTACAATCTCTCCTATCAGTCTGTTAACCAAATACTGAGAGAAGCTTCAGAGATGTGCCTTGAGGTTTTATGGTGGGGCTGAGGGGATGATTAACACAATGCTATACCTGCAGGGAAAATCTAGTTTGGCTCAAGGAGTCTTGGGGCCTAACGTCTGCTAATTTCTAGCCAACTCATAAATGCTATTCTATATGGTCAATTTGTGTAACCTATCCCCAAGAGGCAACTTTGAGGTTACTTCTGACCAGGTTACTCTCATTCAGATTTTATCCATCAAGACATCGCACTCCAGGTCCCCTTTTCCATGTGCCATAAACCCAAAGAGCATTATGTCCTTTAGGCCAATGAAAGCAGTCCAAGAAATCCAGGCCTGAAAGATTATCTAGAAGGAAGTAAGATTAGGCGCCAGTTTGGCTGGCAGGAGCTTTGCTTCAACCTATTCCACACAGAGAGGGGTCTCAACCTGCGAGCCCAAAACGGCTCCCAACAAACAGGCAAGCTGGAAAGAAGACCTTCAGGGAAAATGTAAGACAAAGGTTAGTGAGTACAAGCAGGGGGTCAGTAAATGTCAGGTTTTGGGGTCTAGCTGGTGACGAGTTGACCAAATCAATACATGAATCAATAGTTTGCTTCCTGTTTGACTTTTGCAAATTAACCTTTGAGACCATATCTTACTGGTTGTATTCCAGAGGGCGGGAAGTTGGTGTGGCCCCCAGGCCTCTAACAGGACAGTCTATTGAGGCCTCTTCTGGCTATAGGAGCCCTTGCTAAAACACTTCTAACACTTCCGACGAACACCTCATTAGCTTCTGCTTGCATGCCGTTAATAATAGGGAACTCACTACATTCCAAAGCAAGCTTATTCACCACAACTATGAGATCTTTTTGCGAAGAAGATAAATCATCCCTGAATCTTCAGCTCCTAGATTCATATGTGGCATTTAGCAGAGGCTCAATGAGTCTTTGTTGAATTAGTGATATGGGGATGCAAAGTGCGTTTACTCATTGCTGGAGTTGGATAGTTCATTAAAGTCATTTTTAATGATGTGCAACTGAGGATTTCAAGTAACTTTCCCAAGTTAGTTGAGTAGAATCCCACTCCCTTGATACCTGCACTATGATGTTTCTTACTGTGAACTTTTTCTTCCTTTAGAAATTAAAATCCACCATGGACAATAGGAGGAAAACATATGAAACCATATGTGTGTAACACTGACCTGGAGAGCCATGGATTTCAGAAATCAAGATTGACGCGAGGTGGAGTGTTTGGCATAAACATGTTCATTATGGTGTAGGCAGAATGGACTGAGCCCAAAAGGGTGAGCAAGACTTAGATGGCAGAGGGGCAGAGACAAGTGGCTGTCCATCACTAGAAGAGGTACGAGGACCACAGAAGACTGGTGAGTGCAGAGCATGGGAGGGAATTTATAGGCTGTGGGAACAGAGTCTGGAGGAGTCTTGAAAGAAAGAGTAAATGACAATAGGGAGCCATCACAAGTTCTTAAACAGTGAGATAAAGTGGTGCTTTACAAACAATAATTTGAAAGTGATGTTTGAGCTGGATTCAGGCAGGAGAGACTAAAAACCCTTATTATATCCATTAACAGTCCAAATCATCATGTTTGTTGTTGTTGCTGTTTGTTTTAAATTTTAGTGTAGGGATGCCTGGGTGGCTCAGTAGGTTGAGTGTCCAACTCAATTTTGGCTCAGGTGATGATCCCAGAGTCATGAGAATAAGCCCTACTTCCGGCTCTGCATTGAGCATGGAGCCTGCTTAAGATTCTCTCTCTCTCTCTCTCTCTCTCTCTCTCTCTCTCTCGCCCCTCTTCTTCCCTGCTCCTTCCTCTCCTCCTCTCTCTTTAAAAAAATTAAAAAAAATTCAGGTTAAAGTTTAAATTGCTTTCTCCAGCAATGCTTCGTAAATGGCAGACATGCCAGAAGGGAAGAGCCTCCCTGGTGCTCCCAAATCACACCATATTACACACTTCTCTGGGCTTCAGTGTACTTAGTTGTGAATGGGAATTAACCAATTCCATAAACTACCTCTTTCCACAAGGTGTGACTAGTTTGTTTACTGCAGCAGATCATTCCAAATTTGGAATAATTCTTGTTAGGAACCACTGAATTTCCTTGACTTAGAATTGCCATGATAAAAGCTCCAGTTTGAGAGAGATTGTAGAGTGGTAGCAAAGACATATTTTCATTATTGTGAACAACATATAATTAAAATGAACAGGTTGACTTTAAAGCTGACATATGTCATAAAAATTAAACTGGGGAGAGCCAAGCTTAGAATAATGATACTGAGGAGAAATAATCCTTAACAACTGTGGAGTATATTAACATTTGTATTAGTTTATGTGGACTAAATTGCAACAAGAAAGAAATTAAGAAACGTAGTAGCTCAAACACAGGGAAACTTGTTTTCTTCTTACCTGAGTCTGGCAGGGATGGATGTCCCAGATCAGCAAAGGTGGTTGGTGGTGGGGAGACAGTTTCTGCCCCATGAAGTCTTCCAGGGAGTTAGGTTGACAGTGGCTCTGCTTATCTTTAACACATGGCTTCCAAGGCTATCCCAGTCATCATTATTGGTCTCTAGCCATGGGAAAGAGAACATGGAGGAGCCTGAGGTTTTTATAGCCCAGCCTGACATGGTACACATCACTGCCACTCACATCCCATTGGTTCAGACCCAGTCATGTAACCAAGGCAAATTGCACAGGAGGCTGGGAAATGCAATCTAGTTCTGCACCTAGGCAGAAAGGAAGACTAGATCTTAGCAGACAGCTGGAATTCTTCTCATAGCAGATCTAATGGGTACTCTGATCTCTATTTTACTGATGAAGATAGTGAAATTCTGTCTGAGTGAATTTTTCTGGAAAACATTAGCTACATGGATCGGGAAAAATTCAAGATCATTTTATTATCTTTCTATTTATACTCCTGCCAGAAATGCAATTATTTATAAAACCAAGGATTCAGAGAACATCTACAGTGTGCTACCTCTGCATCTGCGTTATGTGCTGGGAATTCATTGCTAGTCATAGCTCTCTTGGCTCTCCCACTGAAGAGTGATTTCTGTACATGCTGACTGGAGAATGAAGCTTCTCTGCCTTTGATCTTTGAACACTGTGTGAAACCCATAGTCACAGGCCTTACTTACTAGGTGGGTTAAGTTTTTTTTTTTATATAATATACATGACATTTTAAAAGCTCTACATGTTCACAAAGCTGTAAATTTGTCAAGAGGAGAGGGAGTAAAATTGCTGGCTGTTTTATAAAATCTTCATAGCGTTTAGGATGGGGTTTCAGAATCAGACAATAAGGATTTTTTTTATTTTTTATTTTATTTTTTTAATTTTAGAGAGAGGGAGCATATGAGCAGGGGACAGGGACAGAGGTAGAGAGAGAGAGAAAGAATTGGGATCATGACCTGAGCTGAAAACAAGAGTTAGATGTTCAACCTACTGAACCATCCAAACCATCTGGGTGACTCGAGGAGTTCTACTTTCATTCCTCACCTTTGATCATTTCATTTTACCTTTTAAATCATGGTTACATTTCTTTAAAAAAATTATTTTAACGTTTATTCACTTTTGAGAGACAGAGAGACAGAGCATGAGCAGGGAGGGGCAGAGAGAGATGGAGACACAGAATCTGAAGCAGGCTCCAGGTTCTGAGCTGTCAGTACAGAGCCCAATCCAGGGCTTGAACCCACAAACCGTGAGATCATGACCTGATCTGGAGTTGAAGTCTTAACCGCCTGAGCCACTCAGGTGCCCCAGTCTTTGTGTGTTTGTATGTAGGTATGTATGTATGTGTGTGTGTGTGTGTATGTATGTATGTATGTATGTATTGTGTTTCCCCAATGAAATACTATCTCATTGAAAATAAGGCTCCTGTTAGGTTCACTCACTACCATGTCCATAGCACATAGCATGATATTAGAATTGTCCATTGCTGAAGAGACTGTCTTTTTCATTGGATATTCTTTCCTGCTTTGTCAAAGAAGAGTTGACCATATAGTTGTGGGTCCATTTCTGGGTTCTCTATTCTGTTCCATTAATCCATGTTTCTGTTTTTGTGCCAGTACCATACTGTCTTGATGACTACGGCTTAGTAATATAGCTTGAAATCTGGAATGGTGATGCCTTCAGTTTTATTTTCTTTTTCAGGATTGCTTTGGCTATTTGAGGCCTTTTGTGGTTCCATATAAATTTTAGGATTCTTTGTTCTAGCTCTATGATAAATGCTGGTGGTATTTTGATAGCAAATGCATTAAATATGTAGATTGCTTTGGGTAGTATAGATATTTCAACAATGTTTGTTTTTCCAATTCATGAGCATGGAATGCTTTTCCATTTTTTTGCATCCTCTTCAATTTCTTTCATAAGTGTTCTATAGTTTTCACAGTACAGATCTTTTACCTCATTGGTTAGGTTTATTCCTAGGTTTATTGTTTTTGGTGCCACCCTGTTCATCTTGAATGATGGTTGGAGTAAATATGAGACAATGAATGTGTAAGGAATAGGATATTAAAATTGTGATAAAGACATATAGAATCATTTTTATACTACTATTTGGTGCTCTCAATTTTATCAGAGTACCAGCCACACATTTGCTATCATAATGTTCACAATGTTATATGTGAAGTAGGGCTAATTATTATTGCCGTGTTTGCAAAAGAGAAAATTGAGCTTCAGGGAAGTTTGTGGTTTCTTCTTTGTCCACAGGTGGAAAGAATGAGATAGGTATTATGGGAACATGAAGGACAGAACATGGTCTCTGGAGGCCTAGGACTTACATTTGAGGCCAGTCTCTGGTAAATATAGGCTGTGTGAGTTTAGAAAAATCACTTTTCCTCTCTGAGTCTGTTTCCTAATTAGATAGAAAAAAATAGCTTTGTTCTCTTTATAATCTCATAGGGTTATTACGAAGATCATAGAATCAATAAATCAAAATTATCTCAAAGTTTTTTTTTAATGGATTTGTTAAGAATGCATAACTCTAGGCTCTCTCAAGTCAGTCTGTGGTAGCAGGATCTATATAAATTGAGCTTTCTCTTTTTGCAGATTGCTTCTCATTTCCCTGAGGTCTGGGATGAGATTTGGGTGCAGACACTGAAGCTTTCAAAGACTGATCATTATGTTATAGAATATTAACATATGGAATATTAATATTAACATTGGAAGCCTTTAAACTTTAGTAAAATGTCATCAAACATCAGAACTCCATTAGATGGTATCTTTGAAAAGATTGTCTTTCATCTCCAGTTGTAGTAATTCCAGCAATGGGAACTCACTTACTTACAAAAACGCATATTCTCTCTAGGTATTTGGCTTAATCAGTATTTATTGAGCTACATTAATAAATGCCTACCCTAGCTAACATAGAGGATTGGATTCTCAAGTCAGACTTATAAGGATCAAAGATCTTACACAGTACCAAGATTTACTGATAATTTCAGAGATTCAAGCAATCCAGTTGCACAAGCAAAGCAAGGAGAGGTCTGGGACCTTCTATATAACTTCCCAGGTCTTTCTCTCCTGTACCACATATGTAATCTCTGGCCCAGCCTAATAGGTGAAGTTTCTAAGTGAAGTTTGTGGTTTACTACACCCAGAGGAGCAGGTTTGGGTTAGCAAATAGCTCTATTTTGTACTCTCAGATATTTGTACTACTTAGGTGACATTCTCTGGGAAATTATGCCATATAAATCCATAGATTCTAGGTTTGTTTGCCACAATTCATTCTAAACCAGAGATATCTTGCTAAGAACATCCTGTAAATAATGACCCCCTTCTAGGAAATATCAAGTCTTTCTTTTCCAGGAGGTCCAGTTATCAGCATGTTTAAAGAAGATTAGATTGGGTTTTCTTCCTTTTTTTTTTTTTTTTTCTTTCCCTAGAAAGTTCTCTGATAATTGAAAGAGAAATGAATCATAGGCCAGGTACTTTAATTCCTTCCCCTACAGCTAAGTATGGGAAATGTAATGGTGAACAGAACATACAACATCTCTGTCACTGACTTAGGAGAAAAAAGGAAATCATCAGACATGTGAAATAGGACTAGTTAGTCTATGGAGTGCTGACCAAAACCACTTCTCAACTCTGGGTAAAAGTTATACTTGTGAAAAACAGCCCAATTTCAAATCATATTTGCAGCTCAGAATACCTATCTTTTTAAGTTTTGATTTGCGATTCCTATTTCAAGCTATCACTGTTTTTCTCTAGCCATCAGTAGACCTGCCCCCCATATGGTATGCCTGCCTCAGCTGGCAGTCCCATTCTCTTTCCTTGTACCTCAGCTTTAGCTGCTCTGGATGATGACTGTCTCTCTGTTTGGGAGTGACACCAAGGCCCACCTAAGTGAATTTTACATTTGCTGAATAGTCTGTATTTTAATATGGACCGTTCCATTAAATGCCCAAATTATATGAAAATCCATTTAGTTATTTTCAACTGCTATAGAAATATATACACCCACGGAGGTTTATTTTATTCATATCCATGCAGAAGGCCAATAGTGGAGATGTATATAGAATGCTAAGGGAGTAGAGAAGAGTATGCCATAAACAGCATATAGCCAAATCAAGAAGAAGTGACAGCAGAAGACAGGAACTTAGAGAATAAACAACTCTGTGTGTGCCAAAATTATAAGTAGTTTGGTCTTCATCAGACATTAGAGGCAAAGCAGGAGTGGAAGATGCTGGAGCTGGTGTGGCCAGCCAGAGAAAACCCTAGGAGCCATATGAGAACTTGGATTTTATCCTGTCCACATGGTGGAGTAGGGTTATTGTTTGCTCCAGTGCCAGGCAGCTGTGAACTACTAGAAAGTTTTTTCCCTTTTTGAGATGAAATCTGCCACCCTGTGATTTCTGTCCATTGTTTTTACTGCTACCCTTAGAGTTAGTGAGACAATATCTAACTTCTCTTTAAACTGATGGTGCTCAGACATTTGAGGACGGATCTAATGTTCCCCTGAGCTTCTCCAAGAGCGATGCCTTCATGTTACATGGCTTCCAGACTTGTCACCATCTGGTTTCCCTTTAGTTTAGCATTTCCCAAGTGACACTGTTCAGGGATTAGAGAAGGATATTGCTTTCGGAGTTGAGGCAGGGAAAGCAATGCAGTCTTGGATGCCAAGAAATTGGTTGCTTTGCCCCAACTAAACCTCTGTTAAATTAGCATTTTCAATATGAAATTCAGTTCCTTAACTCCTTTCACAACCAGATATACTTTGCTTGGGGTTTCATTGATTCCAAGGAAATGTTCAAAATCTGCCCTAAAATTTGTGTAAAAATGTCTCTGGAATTTACTTTACTATGGACTTCCTCTGTCTCATGTTTCTGTACTTGTGTGTGTTGTCTTTGAATGGTCATGCCAACTGAATGCCAAGAACAGTGCTTAGCACTTGATTTGTGCCCAATAAATATTTGTTGAATGAATGAATAGACCAACCTCCAGGCAAAACTCATTGTCCTCACTGGTTGCTCCTTTGCTTCAAGCACTTCTTAAGTTGAGAGGAATTTACTGAAGATTGATGGTCACAACAAAGTAAGGCTGCAATTTTCTGCTGTTTGTTCCTTTTCTCAATGCATGTTCTGATGTTCTTCTTTCTCTTTCCTAGCTCCTATCCAAAACGTAGTTGTATGCATCAAGAACCAGGTATACTAGTGAATGTTCAAGAACTGACTCTCCCCAAATTCCCACCATGGCTGATTTCAAAGTACTGACATGAGGTCACTCAACATAGGGGAGAGGAGAGATGCAGAGGATCAGGTCTTGAGAGCTGATAGAAGCTGGCCCTTCATGTCACTCTAGGGGCTCACCAAACAAAGGATCCACCCTCCTTAGAGGATGATTGAGATCCCAGTTACTTTTTTTTTTCCCTCTGATGACGTCAACAATTATATCTAGCACAAATTAGACTTTCAAAATGAGACTTCCTAAACTTACAAACTAGTGCTTAACCCTTTAAACCAGTGGTACTGAAAGGGGAGAAGTGCTGCCCCCCAGAGGGCATTTGGAGATTTAAGGGACTATTTTTGGTTGTAGCAATAACTGTGATTCTATAGGTATTTCGTAGGCAAAGGTCAGGAATGCTGACTTTTCTTCCAAGTGAAAGTCAGTGCTACACAACAAAGAATAGTTCTGCCCCAAAAATCTATGGCACGATCCTTGGAAATTTCTGCCCTGCACCGTGCTTCACATGGGTTGGCTTTCTGCCAGACCACAGTCCTTTATATTCTGCTAAACTTTTGTGAGAGAAATAATCACACCCTGATGCTTATAGGAAAAGGAAGTTCCATGCTCAGTGACAGATGCTTGTTTTATTCTTAAAGGATTGAAATCAAATGCATTGGAATGAGACTTTTTTTTCCCTGTTAACCTTTAGCAGCATTTATAATGACCATGTTAAATCAAACCTCATTACAATGTAATGGGGCCTGACTGAAATACTGCAGGTATGATGCTGAGTAATTTCATAAATTATTAAATGGTAATTGAAAGTAATATGGCAGAATACATTCTACTCCTGAGGGGGGAAATATTGAAGACTTTGGGCGGAAATGAAATTGGTTAAAATACAGCATATATGAAAGGCTTGGAAGCAGAGTGGAAGGGTGACAGAAGACCTGAACATCTTTTAATTTTTGGCATTGGGTTAAAATATGTGATTTTGATACAGGGGTTATGACCTGCTTGAAACATTACAGACATGTAGTCTCCTCTCCTGCTTCCTGTGCTGAGGCATTTTTCAGGGCAAAAAAGATCAAATTCAAATTATATTTTATACCAAATGTCTTTCGATGCATGTCTTTATTTCAATTATAATGCACTTCAAGCCTTCATTTTCCCAATTGCTTTTCAGAACTTTATTTAAAAAAAAAATCCCCATCAGTAAGTAATTACGCTTGTTGTAAAAAAAAAATAGTAAAAAATATAAGCTTGGAGGGGAAGTCTCTTACTACCACACTCAGTTCATTCTAGGTATCATACAATTCTGGATCCATACACATTATGCTTGTTAATTTTATTTTTCCAACTGAGGTCTATACTATAGGGATTATTTTACAACCTGCTGTTTTCACTTATCATTATAACTTGGACATCTTTCTATGTCTTTGTATAAAGATCTAAACTTAAATTTTTTTTTGTTTAAAGTATGCCATAAATTGTGCAGAACTTTAGTGTAGATTTTTATGATTTTTCCCAAGTGAATATAGCCATGTAATCACCATTAAAATTAAGATAGAATATAACACTACCTCATTTTACCCATTCTCCCTGAATGTAACCACTATTCTGAATTCTGTCTCCGTAGATAAGTTTTGCCTTTTTATGAGATTAATATAGGTTGAATCATTTAACATTAACTTTTTTTGGTGTCTGGGTTCTTCTGCTTGTTATGGTTGTGAAATTCTTCCACCGTTGTATGGAGTAGTAGTTCATTTTTGTTACCACAGAGTATTCTATTGTATGACTATGCTATAATTTATTTATTCATTCTGCTTTTGATAGACTTTCAGATTGTAGTTTGGGCTACTATGTATAATGCCTTTATACATAGGTGCCTGTGAAAGCAATTGTAAGAATTTGTATTTCCACAGGCAGTGTATGAAGGTTCCAGTTGCTCTATGTCTTTGCCAACACTTGGTAAAAGTTTTTTAAAAATTAAATTTAAGCCAATTTTGTGACTCTCAAATAGTAATTCATTGTGGCTATACTTGCATTTTCCTTATGACCAGGAAGCTGAGCACCATTTCCTATGTTTATTAGCCACTTGGTTGACTTCTTCTGATAAATGCCTGGACAAGTCATTTGCCTTTATTTTATTGGAGTGTTTTTCTGTTTCCTATAGATTTATTGGAGTTCTTTACATATTCTCAATAGAAGTATGTCATTGGATGCATTTATCACGAATATCTTCTCTCACTCTGTGTTTTGCCTTTTCCTTCTGAGTCATCTTTTAATAAGTCCAATTTATCTGTATTTTATTTTATTATTAGTGTTTTCTGCATTCTGTTTGGGAAATTTTTGCCTACCCCAATGAAGCTTTCATCTTATATTATCCCGTTTAAGTATTATTGTTTCACTTATCACAGTGAGATCCATGATGCATCTGAAATCAGTTTTTGTGTATGGTGTGAGGAAAGGGGTAAGGTTCATTGATTTAGCATCACTTACTGAAAAGACCATGCTTTTTCCACTGCATTTATGGGTAAATTTTGTGCTATATCAGAAGTGTGTACATGGATAGCTCAGTTTTTGGAGGCTCTATTCTATTCCTTTATTATCTATTGTTTATCCCATCTCCACCATCACACTTAGAATTATGGCTTTATAAGAGTTCGTATCTGGTGATGTAAGTCATTCAGCTTTGTTATTCTTCAGGATTATATTTATAATTCTGAAACTTTTTAATTTCCATATTCATCTAATTTAGAATCATCTCATCAATTTCCATGAAATTTTTTTGGAGTTTAATCTGTAAATCAACTTGGGGAGAACTGATATCTTTAGGTTGTTGAGTCCTCTAATTCATGAATGTGGTGTAATTCTTCATCTATTTAGTTCTTCAACTTTTTTTTATTAATGTTTGTATTTTTCTGTGCAGAGGTCTGCCTATTTAAAAATTTAGATTTATTCATGAGTATTGATGTATTTGAATGATAGGTATTGTTTCTTATATTTCTGTAAATTTCATTTGTTTTTTTTTAATTTTAATGTTTATTTATCTTAGAGAGAGAGAGAGAGGCAGAGAGAGAGGGAAACACAGAATCTGAAGCAGGCTTTAGGCATTAAGTTGTCAGCACAGAGCCCGATGTGGGGCTTGAACTCAGGAACCACGAGATCATGACCTGAGGTGAAGTTGGACGCTTAACTGACTGAGCCACCCAGGCACCCCTGTAAATTTTATTTCTAATTATTTGTTGCTGGGATATAGAAATACACTTAATTTCTGTATGTTGACTTTGTAACCAGAAATCTTAAAAAAAACTTATTTATTTTCATAATTTATGTGTAGTTTTTTTTAATATTTTCTGTTTATGTTGTACTTTTGTGAACAATAACATTTTTATTTAATTTTTTAAATGTTTACTTATTTATTTTGGAGAATCAGAGAGAGACAGAGAGTGCTTGTGTATGAGTTGGGGAGGGGCAGAGAGCAAAAGAGAGAGAAATCCCAAGCAGGCTCCCTGCTATCAGGGCAGAGCTCATCCTGGGGCTCGATCCTAGGAACTGTGAGATTATGACCTGAGCTGAAACCAAGAGTCGGACGCTTGACCAGCTGAGCCACCCAGACACTATTTAATTTTAATCATAATATTTATTTATTTATTTATAATCAATTAATTGATTATTTATTTTAAAAAATTTATTTTATTTTCCTTATTGCCTGGTTAAAACCTCTAGAGTAATGATGAATACAGGAAGTGATAGCAGTGTTAACGAAAGAGTTATTCATGACTTTTGTGAAAATAGTAAGGCAGACTTTATTCAGGACTATCATGATAGGTGCAGGACCCCTGCAATGGGGTTTTGCATTAAGGAAGAGAGGTAAGGCTCAACTCAAAATATAACAAAGAAGGGGCACCTGGTTGGCTCAGTAGGTTAAAGTCTGACTTCGTCTCAGGTCATGATCTCGTGGTTTGTGGATTCGAGCCCCTTGTAGGACTCTGTGCTGACAGCTCAGAACCTGGTTCAGATTCTGTGTCTCCTTTTCTGTCTCTGCCCCTCCCATACTCACACTCTGTCTCTCTCTGTCTTAAAAATAAATAAACATTAAAAAAATACAACAAAGAAAAGTGTGGCAAACCACAGGGCAAGGCTTGGGGGAGGGGACCAGTGGATGAAAAATTACTAAGAGTGTAGGGAAGTTCTTTGCCAACCTGACCTAATAGAACGCTTGCTATGAAGGCCGGCCAGGGTGATCAGATATTACGTTGGGGGGCGGGGCCGTGGAAGATGAGAAATTTGTTTAGATAATGAGAGTGGGTGAGGAATTCTGGCTAAACTGACTTAGCAGGATTCTTGCTAAAACCGGATTCAGCAGGATGGAAGCAGAAGCCCAAGGTTTAGCCTTCTTGAACAGAAGGTTCATAGAAGCTTGCCTAAAGTTTGGCCAAGGAAAGAATCTTCGTCAGCAGAATAAATTATTTCTTTGTCATTACATTTGGTTTGCTATTACTTTGCTTTGAAGGCTTGCATGTGTGTTCATTACAGAGATTAGTCTGTACTATTTCGTTTTGTAATTTCATTGACAGATATTGGGATTGAGGCTATGCTAATATCCTAACAAGAGAAATCATTCTTTCTATTCCTGGGAAGAGTTAATGTAAGTTTGTCATGAATTCTTGTTGAAATATTTGAAAGAATCCCCTGGTTAAGCTATTATGGACTGAACTTTTCCTTGGGGGAAGACTTTCACTTATGGATTAAATTTCTTTAGTGGATGCAAGAATACTCAGATCTTTTATTTATTCTATGCCAGTTTCGGTAAACTATACTTTTAAGGAATTTGTCTATTTATTCTGAGCTTTCAAGATTATTCATAAAAGTTGTGGATGTTGTCTTCTTATCATCTTTTAATGACTGCAGAAATTGTACAGATGGTCTCTTTTTCTCTTTGATATTAGTAATCTGTGCCCTTTCCTCCTTACTTAAAGTTACAAAAGGTTATAAATTTTTTAATCTTTTAAAATAACTGAATATTTTTAAATGTTTATTTACTTTTGACAGAGAGACAGAGTGAGCAGGGAAGGGGCAGAGAAAGAGGGAGACACAGAATCTGAAGCAGGCTCCAGGCCCCGAGCTGTCAGCACAGAGCCCGACGCAGGGCTCGGACTCACAAACCGTGAGATCATGACCTAAGCCTAAGTCAGTTCTTACCCGACTGAGCCACCTGGGTGGCCCTAAAATAACTGAATTTTTGATCAAAGAGGTTACTGCTTGTCTTCTAGGATTTTTATGGCTTCAGGTCTCACATTTAGGTCTTTAATCCACTTTGAATTTATTTTTGTATATGTTGTAATAAAGTGGTCCAGTTTATTTCTTTAGCATACCGCCATCCAGTTTTCCCAACACCATTTGTTGAAGAGACTGTCCTTTTCCAATTGGAAATTCTTTCCTATTTTGTTGAAGATTAATTGATCATATAGTTGTGGGTTTATTTCTGGATTTTCTATTCTGTTCCATTGATCTGTGTGTCTATTTTTTGTGCCAGTACCATACTGTTTTGATTACCACAGCTTTGTAATATAACTTGAAGTTTGGAATTGTGATGCCTCCAGCTTTGTTTTTCTTTTTCAAGATTGCTTTGGCTATCTTGGTTGGTTATTTTGGGTAGGGTAAACATTTTAACAATATTTGTTGTTCCAATCTATGAGCATGGAAATCTTTCCATTCTTTGTGTCTTCTTCAATTTCTTTCATCAGTGTTTTACAGTTTTCAGAATACAGGTCTTTTACCTCTTTAATTAGGTTTATTCCCAGGTATCTTATTATTTTTGGGGTAATTGCAAATGGGATCGATTCCTTGATTTCTCTTTCTGCTGCTTCATTATTGGTGTATAGAAATGCAACAGATTTCTGTGCATTGATTTTGTATCCTATGACTTTACTGAGCTCGTTTATGAGTTCTAGCAGTTGTTGGTGGAATCTTTCAGGTTTTCTATATATATAGTGTCATGTCATCTGCAAACAGTAAAAGTTTTAATTCTTTCTTACCGATTTGGATATCTTTTATTTCTTTTTGTGGTATAATTGTTGTGAGTAGGACTACTAGTACTATGTTGATCAGCAGTGGTGAAAGTGGACATCCCTGTCTTGTTCCTGACCTTAAGAGGAAAAGCTCTCAGTTATTCACTATTGAAGATGATGTTAGATGTGGGTTGGGATTACCTTCTTTTTGCCTGAAGGATTCCCCTTAGTATTTCCTTTCTCCCAGGTCTACTAAGTACAAATTCTTGCCATTTATATTTTTCTATAAATGTATTTGGCTTTCATTTTATTTTTTTTTTAATTTTACCAAGCAAAGTATTCTAGATTGGTAAATTATCTTTGTTCAGCACTTTATTTTTTTAAATTTTATTGTTATTATTTTTTAAAGGTTAGTTATTTATTTTGAGAGAAAGGGAGAGAGGGAGGGAGAAGGGGTGATGCAGAGAGAGAGGGAGGGAGAGAGAGAATCCCAAGCATGGTCCCTCTGACAGTGCAGAGCTGGACATGGGGCTCAACCCCACAGACTGTGAGATCATGTCCTGAGCTGAAATCAAGTCAGACGCTTAACTGACTGAGCCACCCAGGCATCCCTTGTCCAGCACTTTGAAATTCATTATATTGTCTGGCTTCCATAATTCCTGCTAAGAAGGCAGAAGCGATTTTTTTTTCCTTCTTTCCATTTTTCAAGATTTTCACTTTGTCTATGTTTTTCAACAATTTTTCTATGATGTTCCTTTTGTGATTATTTTTGTTTGTATTCATCTTGTTTGGGTTCTGAGATATTCTTGAATTTGTGACTTGTTTTTCATGTTTTGGAAAGTTCTCAACCATCTTTAAATATTTTCTGATCAATTACCTCTCTTCTCTCTTCTTTCTCCACATTTTATGCATCTTTTTCAATTTTTTCCCTCTAATTCATGTCTCCACTCTATGCATCAATGTGAACATTAAAATTTTTTTTAATGTTTATTTATTTTTGAGAAAGAGAGAGAGAGAGACAGAGTGTGAGCAGGGGGAGGGTGAGAGAGAGAGAGGGAGACACAGAATCTGAAGCAGGCTCCTGGCTCTGAGCTGTCAGCACAGAGCCCGATACGGGGCTTGAACTCACAAACCGGGAGGAGATCATGACGTGAGCCAAAGTCAGAATTAACCGACTAAGCCACCCAGGCACCCCCCAGTGTGAACATTTTTTACTGATTTGTTTCAGTTCATTGATTTTCTCCTTTGTTTTCTTTACTCTGCCTCTGTATTCTAATTTTAGTTATTATATTTTTCAATTTTAGAATTTCCACTGGGGTATTTTTTACAGATATCAGTTTACAGATAGTAAAACTCTCTATCTTATCCTATATTTTATTGAGTTCACTAACTATAATTTCTTTTTTTTAATTTTTTTTAACGTTTATTTATTTTTGAGAGACATAGAGACGGAGTATGAGCAGGGGAAGGGCAGAGGGAGAGTGAGACACAGAATCTGAAGCAGGCTCCAGGCTCTGAGCCATGAGCACAGAGCCCGACGCGGGGCCGAACTCACAGACCTTGAGATCATGACCTGAACCGAAGTCGGCCGCTTAACCCACTGAGCCACCCAGGCGCCCCTATAATTTCTTTAATGTCTGTATGAAAATCCAAGTGTGTGATCACCTTTGGAGAAGTTTCTATCATCGTTTTTTCTTTTGGTTTTTGATCATTTGTTATCTTGTTCTGGTATGAATTGTATTTTTATTTATTTATTAAATGTCCAATATTATGTACGGAAAATTTCAGAGGCTCTGAGTGACACTACTTTCCTGGAGACAGGATTTATTTTTCTTCTTGCAGTTATATAATATATGAGAATTGATGAAAATAAACTAGGTTTCTGGCTTTATTAGTCTTTGCTTAGACTTTAAACTTCTTAGCAGCTGCTTTTTGTTTGATTTTTTCCCCCATTAGCTAGCTCCATGAATCCACAGTTAAGAATCAGGGAGTAATTGGGCAAAATTGCATGAGTAATTTTGGGCTTACTTTTCCCAAGGGCCCTTTTCTCGGGACCCCTCCATTCCTGGCTGCCTTCATCACCTTTAATTCCAATTTTTGTCTTTCTGTTTCAGTGAGACTGCTTCAATTCTATTTGCTTTCTATTTATCCTCGGTGCCCCTTGCTGCAGATTGTCAAAGCCCCAAAGGACAGAAGCGGCCGTGGAGTATGGCTCATCTTAGTACATTTTCTTTCCTTTTAGGATTCTGACCCCTCAATTCTTATCTGCCTTGGTTGCTCTCTGATAATTTCAAAAAGTATCTTTTAAAAATGTATTTTAACCAGTTTTTAGGTTGTTTTCACTAGAAGGGTTAGTATGACATAAAATAGTCATAATGACAGAGACTATTTTATTCATTTTGAAGGCTGCACACAATTTCAAGTTTCAGATATACCAATTTTTTAGTGTCCTTTTGGACTTCTGGTCTCTTTCTGAGTTTTCACTATTAAGAAGAATGCTACATTGATATTCTTGTGACATAATTTCAGGCAACTTTTACAACTATTTCTTTAGAATAAAGTACTTATATGTAATGGCTGGAAATGGCTTTTATCATGTTTGCCCATCTTCTATTGGCCAGAACTCAGTTCTAGTTTCAACCTAATTGCCGGGTGGAGTGGGAAATTTAGACTTTTTGTATGTACAGGAAGAGTAAATGGCATGGCAAATGCAGAATTGTCTTTGCTACTAACCACTTCCTAACTAGTCTCTGTAACTTTAGACTCTTCCTCTATAATCCATACATTGTATTATCACTTGACTTAATATATTTAAATATCACTTTGTGAGAACCGCCAATAGAGCAAATATTTTTGGGTCTTTAAAAATTTTTTTTTAATGTTTATCTATTTTTGAGACAGAAAGAGAGGGACAGAGCATGAGCAGGGAAGGGGCAGAGAGAGAGGGACACAGAATCTGAAGCAGGCTCTAGCCTCTGAGCTGTCAGCATAGAGCCTGACACGGGGCTCAAACTCATGAAGTACCAGATCATGACCTGAGCCGAAGTTGGCTGCTTAGCCAACTGAACCATCCAGGTGCCCCGAGTTTTTTTTTTTTTTAAGCTTAGAGAATGAACTCCTGACTTCTTACAAATGTATTAAGTGACAGAGACTGAAAGAATGACAGTTTGTTTTGTATTTCTGAACCTAGGTCTCTTATCATCTTGCCCTGATACTTACTTTTTTTCATTTTATTGATGGAAGTGAGATGACGTGAAGGGTTCAGAAAGGCTCTGGTGTACAGCTGGGTGGAGATGACCACACTTTCTGAGGCCAGCTCTTCCCAAACCCCAGTGTAGCTGCGAGGGCAAAGGCAGAGGCGAGAAAGGCAGAAAAATATGGGATTAACATTGGTTCTGCTACATCCGGCAATTAGACCTTGGGCCGGCTAGTCAGTCTTTCTGTGCGTCTGTGTTCCCAGCTGTTTTACACAGTTCTGATTATGAGCTGAAATGGAAGCCGTATTTTCATGACTCTTCAATCTTCATTTAAAAAAAAATCACCAGAAAGGACGGGCTTGGCTTTGGGAAAGACAGGAATCTGAGCCATAAGGCAGCTGTAGGGGGTGTGTGTGTATGTGCATGCACATGCGTGCACGTGTGTGCACACATGCACATGTCTGATGCTCACACTAAATGTCTCAGGCCTCAAAGCGGAAGACCCCATCTCCAGCACATTTTTATTTATTTGGAGTCATTCAGATCAATCTTCAAAGAAGTAGTCACACTTCAGGGTCCTTACTTTGTTAAGTGCCTCCTCACCTGTCTGCCAGAAGATCCAGTTTAAGGCCTCCCAAGTGGATCTCTTGAGGGTTATTTGTTTTTAATCTGCTGCGAGAGGAACAGCCTGGTGGGAGTCCTGCAGCCCTAGTGTTTCAGCTGTCCTCTTTCAGAAATGGGAGTCCTCAAGCTTCATTATCTGGTTCTCTTCGAATCACTAGGTTGTCCTTTCACAGATAGGGGTTAAAGAGCCCAGTGACAGAACCCTTGTGTAGGCCTTGTATAGACAATAAAAAAAATCATCGATGGTGTTTGGCAATAGAATATTCTTGAATAGATATCACGAGGTGAATTTCTCAGTTAGGATCCCACTTCTGCTATTATTAGTTCTGTGACCTGAGGAAAGTTGCCTAAATTATTCATGTCTCAGTCTTCTTGAATATAAACTGAGAAAAATAATGGTACTATCCCTATAGGTCCCTGTGAGAATTAAATGAGATAATTTATAAATCAGAGTTTGAATAATGCTTGGCATATAGGTGGCCCTATATAAATGTTAGGTAGCCTCGTTATAAATAATGACTAATTATTCCATCGTTTAATTTACGTAACACTCCTCTAAGAGACATATTTCACTTTTATTCCCCTTTTACATATAAGGAAATTAAGACAGAATGGTCCAGGAACTTATCCTAGCTAACCATGTTTAATGTTACAAAACTGGAATTCAAAACCAAGCAATCTAGATAAAGAGGACCAAATAATGAGGGAACTGTGACACTTCATCCCAAGGGGAGTTATACTACAACATAGAAGCTGGGCACTCTAATGCCACTTGACTGTGGTTTCTGCTGACCTTTCTTGGCTTCATCAAAGTACGGGCCATTGATACAGGCTATATAATTTTGGGTTGAGAACTTAGAGTCTGGAGTCAGACAATGTGGGTTCAAACTCCAATTCTGCCTCTCAGCAGCTGTGTGACCTTCAATTTACTTAAGCTTTATAAGCCCGGAGTTCTTGATCTGCAAAATCCTAATAATGCCACTGTGTATTAATGCATGTAAAATACTTAGTGAAATATCCTAGGATCACATAAAGTTGCAGAAGGTGTTAGCTATTGTGATAGATTCCACCCGGGCTGCAATTCTTTTACCTTTCTATATTGATACCCTTTTCCATGGAACTTTTTAGTGTCTTCCACTAGGTGTTTAGATTCAGCTGTATGGTGCTTTTTGATCAGTAGAATGGAGTGGAAATGATGGGGTACTAGTTCCAAATCTCTTGTGTCCTGATCGTCACAATGAGACCAGGTTGCTGTGCAGATGGATGTGTGGAGCTGGCCTGAGCCATAGAGTGTGATGCAGACCTGGGATTTGAATCCACGTCGATCTGGCTTGATAGCTAAACCTCTTCTCCACTTGACTGGTCTTCATGGTATTAGCGCTGCTACACGGAAAACTTAGGGGCAGATATAAGACAAGTTTTTGTACATTTTTTTTTCATTAGATTGGATTACCAAGAGACATTGCAGAAAAAACTTATGTTTAATAAAGATGTAACTACAAGAAGAGTAATAAAGTGAGAAAGAAGAAGAAAATTTGTATGTATGAGAACAAAATCAGTTTTATAACATGTTCATAAGTAACATGGAGTGGCTTCTCTAGTCACATCTAACATTTATCTTCTTTCATAACCTGTGAGCCCACATTTAATAGGTTATGTCTCCTTGATGCTGTACAGATCCTCCAGTCCGAAATGAGTTGGGTGCAGTTGTGCTTGGCACCAGAAGATGGGTATTGAATAATAAAAAATGTGACTAGGCTTTGTTCTAGTTCTGGAAAGGAGACTCTAAATCCTTAGAATTTCCTCAGTAATAGGAGCGTCTTTGTTATTAATGAGCCCCTCAGACATACCTGAATTTATGCTAATGAGGTGACTCAGGACATAGGCTGGTCCTGTTGGAAAGGCAAACCAGGTAATTAGAGGGTTGCGGCTTTGAGCCAGATCTCTCAGGAACCAGGGAGCGAAGGAAGAGGGGCTGGAGATTGCGTTAAGTCATGTGGCCCATGAGTCCATCAACCATGCCCTCTCGATGAGTCCCCAATAAAACTTTTGAACGTGGAGGCTTAGTGGGTCTTTCTGGTTGGTAAAAATATCAGCGTGCCAGAGGGGTGACATATCCTGATTCCACAGGTTGAGAGCAAGAGGCTTTGCATTCAGGGCCCTCCTAGATTTTGCCCTGTGTTTTTTCATTCACCTGGTCCTGAGTTATATCCTCTCTAATAAAACTGTAGACATAAGGATAGAGTTTGTGAGTTGTTTTAGCAAATTATCAAAACTGATAATGAGAACCTCTGGGTGTATAGTGAGTTGGTCAGAAGTGCAAGTGTTCTGGGGACTCCCAAATTTGTGGCAGGTGTCTAAAGTGAGGGCAGTCAAGTTGGAGACTGTGCCTCTGACCGGTGGAGTCTGACATTTCCTCTGCATGGTTAGCATTAGAACTGTATTACAATATTGCATATGGCCTAGGTGACTTGATGTACTTTCTTTAAAAAATTAGTATTTTTATTATCTACTAATAATGTGTATATATACATATATATTCATCCTTATTAAAATTGGAATTTTATACATGTTGAAATGCCCTTTTTTCTATCTCTTCTCTAGTCTAATTTCCCTTCTTCTCAAAGTAAACAACTTTGTTTACTTTGTTATGCAGTTTTCCAGTTTTTTTGAGGCATTTGCCAACATGTCTTCATAGACAACACAAACTGTTATTTTGTTTGTGGTTTTTATTTATGTATTTACTTATTTATTTTTAAACGTGTATTTACTTGTGAGAGGGAGACACAGAGCATGATTTGTGGAGGAGCAGAGAGAGAGGGAGACACAGAATCCAAAGCAGGCTCCAGGCTCTGAGCTGTCAGCACAGAACCCAAAACGGGGCTCAAACCCACAAACTGGGAGATCATGACCTGAAGTGAAGTCAGACGTTTAACCGACTGAGCCCACCATGTGCCCCATGTTTGTGTTTTATTTGACATGAAAAGTGTCATATTTGTATACTTTCTAAAGTTTTTTTTCAGTCAACAATACTTTTTGGACTCCTAATATTTATAGGGCTGCCACATTAAAAGCAAAACAAGGCAAAACATCTTTGCCCACTCATTCTCCTGTTGATGGATATATAGGTTGTTTCCTAACTTTTAGGTATCATTTCAAATGATGATGTAATGAGCATCTTGTGCATGACTCCTTGGACCCAAGTTGAGTGTTTCTCTAGGAGGTTATCTTTGAACAAATGTGCTGTGTGCCTTTGAAAATTCTGGTGTCCTTTCAATGATCTGATTTGACTCTTTTAGAAACAGCTTATTTCGTGATGATTTGATGATTTAGAATCAATGCCTCAAAGTTATAGCAGTTAAGCACTATGAGGAGCAATTTGGTGATAGATAGGCTGGCTATAAATTGACTGTCAGGGAGAGAAAGTTTTTGGCCAGAGGAAAGCATTATATTTTTGTTTATTGTAAATTGTAAGATAATTGAGAAAGTGTGAATGTGAAGAGGGAAAGAATAAATGGTTAATGTTGTGATTTTGCAACTTACAGTCAAATATGTTTGCATATGTCATGAATGGGTGTGTGTGTGTGTGTGTGTGTGTATGTGTGTGTGCCTGCCTGCATACAGGCACAATTATACACACAAAAGGACTGTAACTTAAAGATAAAGTGTGTTCCTGAATTTCTACCCTAACTCTGGCAAGTGCTATTTACAGAATAACTGTGAGTCTGCCCAGGCTGCTAGATTTGGGTGACTTCGACCACAGGCATTTATTACTTATTCTTGAAGCCTGGGAAGTCCAAGGTCAAAATAAGATTCCCTTATAAGAGCACTTATAACTTCCTTTTCTTTTATGTATGTGTATGTATGTATGTATGTATGTATTTTGAAAGAGAGAGAGACAGAGAGAGTGAGGGGGGAGGGGCAGAGAGAGAGGAAGAGAGAGAATCACAAACAGGCTGTCAGTGCAAAGCTCCAAAGCCTGATTCGAGGCTCAAGCTCATGACCTGACCCAAAGCCAAGAGTCAGAAGCTCACCCGACTGAGCCACCCAGGTGCCTCTGACAACTTCCCCTTCTTATGAGGGCACTGATTTCATCATGAGGGTCCTACCCTTATAACCTCATCTAAACCTAATTATCTCTCAAAGACTCTATCTTCAAAAAACCATTTTGTTGAGGGTTAAGAGTTCAAAATATGAATTTTTGAGGAGACACAAATCCTCAGTTCATAAAAATGTGATTACATCCTCATCCCAAGCCCTTAGGAGAATGGCCTCAGTACGTCCTTCTGTGACATGTGTGCAAAGATTTTCTTGTGGTTCACAAACTTGTGGTTAATGATGCTTTCTTGCCACAGTTTATTTCTTATTTACTCTCCTTTCCCACCTATGATGGTTAGGGAGCAGTGTTCTACACTCATCTTGGGAGTTCCTTCTTAAGGCTCCAAAATGATTCCACCAGCCAGATGGTTCAAAACTTCTGACGGGATCCCAGGGCATTGGTACTATTATTTACAAACAGTTATAGATGAGAATCACAGCTTTGGACACCAGGACAAATTTCAGCTCATCAGACACCTTAATTATTTTTTATGCAGGGCTCATTCCCAGGAGAGGAAGCCCAGAGTGATTCTGACTCCTTTGTCTTGCAAAATATGGCTCAGTTTCTTACCTTTAGGTAATCCTCTCTTCAATCAGTACTCTAACCTTGTACATGTGAAAAGAGTGACAGTCCAGGGCTTGACAGGGGAGATACCGTATGTGGTCAGCAGTGTCTTCCTTGCACAAGGAAAGAGGATTGAGTCTGGATGCTGTACATTTGCCTCCCTGCACAGATACTTGCTTCCTCCTCCTCTTGATTCTCTGGCCACTCATTCTCTCTTCCACTGATGTGTTCATCATAGTTGCTCCTTTCTTCTTAGGTCAGTTTCCCACAATACCACCACCCAGGATTCACAGTAATGTCAATGACAGTCATTTATACTAACAGCTAACTTTCTCCAAGTATCTCCTTAGTTACAGGACCTGCATGTTTACATTTAATTCTCTTACCAATCCTAAGAGATTGGCCCTAATATTATCCCCATTCCACAGTGGAGAAAACAGAGGCTCAGAAAGACTATAGAGTTATCTGAAAGTCTTACAGTCAGCAAATGGCAATGCCAGGATTTGTACCCAAGCAGTCTGACTCCATTTTTTAAATTACTACTCAGTTCTCCATAAACTGGGATTTTTGACTTAGCATCCAGTATTATTTAATTCTTGTAACAGTACTTTATTTTATTTTTATTTTTTTTTTGTTATAATAGTTTATTTTCAAATTGGTTTACATATAACACCCAGTGTTCATCCCAACATGTGCCCTTTTTAATGCCCATCACCCCCTCTCCCCCCTCCCTCATCCCCCTTACCCTCAGTTTTTTCTTAGTCTTTGAGAGTCTCTTATGTTTTATCTCCCTCCCTCTCTGTGTCTTTTTTTTAATTCTTGTAACAGTACTTTAAAGTTGGGATGATGAAGCCCACTTTTCAGATGAAATCGCCAGCCTTGGCAAAGCTAGTTTACCTTAACTCACCAATAAGTGGAGGAACCTCCTGAAATTTTTCTTTTTTATTAGGGTGCCTCGAGTGTACTTTCTCCTTGTTGCATTGAATTGAATCAAAGTCTCAAGGTCTTCTGTCCCAAGCCAGAAAAGAAACTGTGAAATGCAGAATGTGTCTGTTTTATTGACTTTCTCTTGCTCCTTTCTTATTTTTGTGACCTTGTAGATCCCATTATCATTGCCCCTTCGTATGATGTGGTTCAACATTGCCCTCTGGTCTTCTGGCCCCTTGCTTCTGCCCTCAAGCTACAGCCAGACCAATCTACATTTTATAGTTGTCACAAGTTATGTTCAAATTTTCAGAGTCCTTGCTGCCTTAAGGAACATTGGATCTAATTTTAAAATGATTTATCGTTGCAATTTGTGCTAATATCATTATAAATCATCAATTTACATAGACGGGAGATCTGATTAATTCAAATGTATTCATTTATTTTAGATTAATATGCACCCAGTGACTAACCTCTGTATTCATTTACACACAAGATTAAAAACAGATTATTATATCCAAACAGGTATCTGCCCCAAGCAGCTTGAGTAGAGTTGCCCATTTCCAGTGCTGGCAGGGTAGTTTGAGGATTCCTTCTGCAGTCCTGAAGGGGGTCAAAAGAAGAAGCATCCCATCTGGCATGTCATCACAGCAACAGGCCTTGAGTTTCTCACTCTTAAACTGACACTATTGCCTGCACGGCCTCTGAACACAATGACACTTGTCAGCCTTGATTTTCCAATCTATAGAGACATAATGAGTATTGACAAAATGCTTACTGCATGCTCAACCATAACATAGGGCTTTACAGATTCTAACTCATTTAATCTTTGCAACAACACTACGAGGTACTAATATTGCCCCATTTTACAGAAGGGGGAACCGAGGCTTAGAAAGATAGTAACTTGTCTAAGATCAAGCTAGTAAGTGTTATGCCTAGTAAGTATCAGAGATAGGATTTGAACCTCCAAAATCTGGTTCCCCAGTCCATGTTCTTAGCCATTCTTTTATGTGGCTTTAGGATCAATGTAGAATCATGCAAGAATTGAAAGGCCCTTAGAGATTCCTCCAAAATATTTTGAATGCTAATTGTCGATATAGACACTCCGAGTGGATGAAATCGTGTCCAACACTTACTATGAAATCTCAAGATGCTCAGTCTAGTTCTGGATAAAAGGCAGTTGATCAATAGATGTGTTTCAATTAGCTCTTGATTATTTTCCCTCCATAATGGAATTATCTCTTTAGAAAGGATGAAGATATTTGATTAATGCCCTAGAATTTTGGAATTGTAAGATATGAGTTTTGGTCTCCACTTCCGTTAGTCTTTGTTCAGCCACTATGCACACAGTCCCTGGGGGAACTTTAGTTTTCAACTCTGTTAAGTGATCATCTGTTTCCCTGACTGGCTTCTTTGGTCTGAGCTGTGAGCTCCTATGACACATCAGCTGATTCCACAATGCCATTTTATAGGCAGTCCGGGCCTCATTAGCCTGGACCTGAGTTCCTACCCCATGCCGTTTTCCCCAAGTGCTTCCCTACTCAAGGAGAGTCCAGCATGCAGGTCACTTGTTTCCAATCTGTTAAAAGTTTACAGGCAAAGGCATTGGGTTGACTTGAAGCACAAAATATGATTAATGATTTGGAGTACTAATGGAATGTTGGCCCTGCAAAAATGCCTTTCTATATATTTCCAAAAAGGCCTTTCTTACTTAAGACCTTGAATTTTAAATTATATTCCTAGGTCCACTTTTTATAGTCTAAACATATCTGTCGGCTACCTATTGTGTGAAAAACATTTTGCCTTGTGGGAGAGGAATGTTAACAATAATAAATATATCATGAACTCGTAGAGTAGATTTTTTTCAAAGTATTTTCTTGTACTGCATTGTATCATTGAAAGTGCAGTGAAATGAGAGACTGAAGCTTGAATTGGGTTTCATCGTGGCAAAATGACCTAAGATAGGTCACTGTCTTTCCTTGGGTATCCTATCTGATTCAGAACCTGAACTCTGCTTTTCTATGATGCTTTGATACTTTGTCTTATTTAAAGTGGAAGCTATAGTCCATCACACATTGAAAGACACATGGTAGGTGCTCAACAATATTGATGAGCTGAACAAAAATAAACCAAATGCTTTAAATCACAGGCTCTGACATCAGGCTGTTTGGGTTCAAATTCCGGCTTAACAATTTAGTATTTAGCAAGTTACTTCATCTCTGTATCCTCATCTATAAAACTGGGGTGGTTAACAGTACTTATCTCACTGAGTCAAGCAAAGAGTAAAGTAGTTAGTAAATATAAGTGCTAGAGCAGTGCTTGGCTCATAGTAGGTGCTCAGTGAATACCGGTGGCCCTTGGCTGGTTAAGAAATATGGAACACATTTTCACACAAAATGCAGAACCCTGTTGTGTATCCATGGTTTCTATAAATCCACTTCAGGCACTGATGTCTGAAGTGGAAATGAGCAGAGGACAGGACCAGATATGGGAGTCAAAAAGGAGTTCTCTGGACCACTAGAAGAGGTTGCAACTTTGTCTTGGAAATAAGCATTTTAAAAAAGCAGACGGAAGGCTATAAAATGAAAAATGGCTAACTATGTTGAAGCTTGAGAGCCAGGTCTCTGGGACTAATGCTCATTCTGATGATCCAAGCATTAAATTTATTTTTACATGGGTGATTGTTCTTTCTTTGTTTTTGTTTTCTTAATTTTTAGAGACTTAGTTTTTAAGAGCAGTTTTAGGTTTATAACACAGTTGAGAGAAGATTTGCTGTGTATCCCCTGACCCCACACATGCATCTCCTTCACCTTATCAACATCACTCACCAGAAATGTGCTTTTTATTTTTTAAACCAAGTGTGAACCTCCATTGACACATCATAATCACTCAAAATCCAGGGTTTACTCTTGGTGTACATTTTATGAGTTTGGGCACATGTATAATGACATATATTTATCATTGTGATATTATGCACAGCATTTTCCCTTACCTAAAATTCTCTTTGCTCTATTCATCTCTTCCTCCGCCACCAATCCCTTCCCTAAACTCCTACCTCTGATCTTCCTATTGCCTCCATAGTTCTGCCTTTCCTAGAATATCATGTAGTTGGAATGATAAAGTACGTGTCCTTGCAGTAATATGCATTTAAGTTTCCTCTATGTATATTTGTGGCTTGATAGCTCATTTCTTTTTAGTACTGAGTAATAATCCATTGTCTAAATGTTCCACAGTTTATCCATTCACCTACTAGAGGACATCTTGGTTGCTTTAGTTTTGGCAAATAGGCATTAAGTCGTTGTAAACTTCCATGTGCAAGCTTTTGTTTGGATATAAGTTTTCAACTCCTTTGAGTAAATGCTAAGGAGCATGATTGCTGGATAGAATGGTAAGAGCATGTGTAGTTTTGTATCCTTTCTTTTTAAAAGCATTTGAGTTCTTTCATCCAGCGTCTTGATGTTTCAGCATTTTGCAGATTTTCAGGGACCTTATTCCCCATGGTGGACACTGGCCCTGCTGTCCTTCCCCTATCTCTTTCTATCCTTCTTTAACATGCTCCTATTAGTAAAAGATCCTGCCTACTCCCATCTCATCAAGTCCCGAGTCCTGTGAATCCACGCACCTGATCCTCTCTTTTTCCACTCTTGGGCGAAGGTCCCCTGGGCTCTTGCTGGGACTGTTACTATATAATAGTCTCTTGCTAGTGTCTCTGCCTTTGGGATAGAATCCCTTCAGGGCTGGCTTATGCTTTTAATACCTCTATTATGCAGTAAGAAAGAGGTTAATTCCCAACTTCACTTATATATTTTTGGGCCAGTTATGTAACTTGTCTTGCTTCGTTTTCCTATCTGTAGGCAATAATAATACCTACCTCCCAAAGTGGTTTTAGAGATTAAACACAATTATCTATGTTAAGTACTTATCATAGTGCCTGATTCACAGTCGTCTTAAGAACTCAATGTTATCAGTGTTGCTTGTAATGGGACCAACACCACCACCAACCACATAGGGAGGGAAAGACAGATTCTAAATGTCAGCTACATTGCAGTTCCAGGTGTCAACTGGTATCCAGAACAGCAATTCGTGTTTGAGTTTTTAAGACCACAGAGCATTTGAAACTAACACATAAGAGATATCAATGGAGGTAAGGTTGCCAAGCCTGGTAAAGGGAGATGGCACATGTCCATACATTCACAAGTCTGTTGATGAATTATTAGGAGTAAAAATATTAGTAAAAAAAAAAAGTAACAACAATAGTTGTGTGACTACTTCTACTACCACTGCTATTCCACTGTAGAGACAGACACTGTGAGAAATTAGCCATCTTCAGCTTGCTTCCAGAACTGAAGAAGCGGAGCCAGTGGAAGGAATAGAATGGAACACACTCCATTGCATCTCTGTCTAGCTTAGTCTTCCCAAGAACCCCACACTACATTTTTATCATCCCCCTTTTATGTCTGGAGAGTCTGAAGCTCACAGAGTTGAAAATGGCAGAGCTCAAAACTCTTCTAAGACACCATGTTTGTCCTCTGGCTTTTTGCTCACCATGGGAAACTCTTTCTAACAATATCACACGTCCAGTAATGCAACGATTGCTTTAGCACACAGGGAGATCCTCTGTCACAGGAGTTGTTCAAGTGAAACCTAAGTTGTTAGGAGGATTTGAGCATTGGAGGAGGGCTGGGAGGAGACAGTATTCCAGGTCCTTCTGAGGCTGAGAGTCTAAGCTTTTGTGAAATGCTGCCCGTGGCTGACAACCTTAGAGCAACATAGTTCTGTTATTGTTCAGTTCTGTATTAAAAGAGCTCACCTTTGCCCATTGGAAGCTCTCCAGTGCCATAGCTTAAATAGAGAGCCTTCAGTTTGTGAGAACATAACTAAAAATGCACTTGTATAGTTAGTTAGTAACCTTTATCTATAAATCCCCTCAATGAAATTCCAGAGCATTAATTGGCCATGAAATTCCACATAGAGGCATTTTCCTTAGCTAAAGTCAGCATTTTCTAACTTCCTGTAAATATTCACTCACATGAAGCAGTTAATAGATTTCCTCATGCAGAACATTCTTGGCCACCAATGGAAAAGTTCCCTAAAAGATGGATTGCTTTCCCGTGGCCTCAGGACAACCACTGGTTGAAATCTTTATGCTGCCTGACACCCCCAGTTAATATCAAGCCTCAAGGTACTGATTCTAGGGCCAAATAAAGACAGATCCATGAAGGGTCCCATGTTATTGTCTTACCAACTTTGACTCCATGCTGGGCACAAGTCTAGGGACTTTCCACGCATTATAACAAACGATCCTCAAAGCGACCTTGCGCGGGATGTACTTTACAGATAAAGTTGCTGAGGCTCAAACCAGTTGGATCTGAACTGCCCAATGTGATAGCCACTAGCCACGTATGGCTATTTAGATTTACATTTGCACTAGTTAAAATGGAATAAGCTTAAAAATTCAATTCACTAGTCACCCCAGCCACATTTCAAGTGCTCCTTCACTACATGTGGCCCATGGCTATCATATTGGATGGTGCATGTGAGAATATTCCCATCATCTCAGGAAGTTCTTTCAGATAGCACTGGCTGGAAGTTCATTTTAATGGTAGAACAAGGATCTAAAAACCACACCTTTGATATTTTTTTTTGTGTGTGTGCAGTGCTCTGCTCCAGACAGCAGAGTGTCATCTATACCAGACGCTCTCAAACTCCTTAAGTGGGGGATGAATGAAGTTAGCAGGAACATCAGGGTGGATATTTGGGTGCTGTTGGATATTGAGGGGTGAGCAATTGAACTAGGCCTTGTGAGGTCCCCTGATGTCAGCTAAGTTAACAAAATTAACCAGTGTCAGGACTCAGACCTCTGTGTAACTTCATAGCCCTTTCCTTCAGAAGCCTACACTGCTTTCCTATTTGACTAAAAAGACCAATGTATTTCAGAATTATTTAAGCCAAATCACTACAGGTAGCTTGCCCACTGACTGATGGATCTTTAAAAGTGACATCTTGTTGCGAACTGAGATCATGTAATCACCAGCAGACACCTTTACTGAGGTCTCTTCTCAGAGCCCCTTTCTACCCAGTGTCTCCTCCTGAGGCTGCAGCACGTGCTTCTCCTGGAATCTTCCTCGTAACACTTCCGAAGTTCAGAGCCACCTCCAAACTGCATAAGAAAAGCAGACGGAATATTTAGTGCAGTTGCCAGAGCCATAAAAGAAAAAAATTAACCAAGCTTATTAGCCTTCCTGTTTCTTTTCTCCCATAAAGGGAGCATTTGGCAATAAATGCCATTCTGCTTTTTAACAGATGAATGGCCCGGTCGTGATAAATCCACTAGCATTTTCTGGGAGAAATGTATTTTACTCCAGACAGTTTTAGTAGCGGGACCATATTTTTCAAAGGAGTGGTGAGGACACTTCAGTGAGGGTTAAACTTTTCAAACCAGTGTGAAGTCTGGGCCAAGAGAGGTCCAGCACCCCTGGGCTTAGATTCCCATGTCAGGGGAAGGTACATGCATCCACGGTTCTTTCCCTCTCCTGTCAGCTTGCCTACAGACTCTTCACTTTTCATCACCTCTGTGTTTTTATTTGATCTTATGTTTCTTCCTGGGATGAGAGAATATACATGGATTACCTTTGTTTTTTAGGTGGGAGAAGTAAGGCTCAGAGAGAGTCACTGGTTTGCCGAAGTCGTAAACCTAGTGAGTCAGGCATCTAGGATTTGGACCTTAGTCCTTCACTTTCCTGCTTGTTTTATTCAATTTAATTTTTGTCCAGCAGACTGTGAAGAAAGTACCTGGGAGTTAGGAAGTCTGGATTCTAGGCACGGTTTTGCTGCCAACTGGCTAGATGACCTTGGGCAAATCATCTACCTCTTAAATTATTTCCTGCTGCCTACACGGTGGTTTCTGAGTTGCCTGGGACTGAAGAGTTTTCTATGACATGGGACATATAGTTCTAAGACCTGGAAAATGTCATGCCACCCCGGTTCTGGCACTGATCCACTTTTATTCTCCATGAGCGCTCCTTGGGCAGACTCTTGCAATCCACTGATTTTGAACACCAGTGTGTTCTTACTCACCCATCCTGTGTACCATTCCCAGTGTCTTCCCTTAGCTGTAGTCCATCTGTATGATGGATGTGCTCACCGACAGTGCCACAGTTTTCCCTACCTGAGTGTGTCCTAGACTGCCCTCAGCTCCATCCCTCTGCCACCCACCTCTCCAGTTACACTTCCTATTGCTGTCCATGGCCCTGACTTCCATCCCATGACCAGCCAGCAGGTCAGGAGTGGCCCCGCTCACTCACCCCTCGTAGCAGTGTTCAGGTTCTATCCATCCATCGTTCAATGATTTCTTTAATCTGTCTGCTCACTCCATCTCAATAACGCCTGCCTGCATTCAGATCTGCATCATCTCTTGCTTGGACCATCACACCTGGCCCTCAGACTTCTGGTATTCTTCCATACCCTATTAGTTTCACTTTTCACTCTATTTGATCAAGCAACTCAAAATTTCCTTAAGAGTCTACTTTTTGAGGTACAGCTTTTGGCTGTTTTGCTCTAAACCTGGTCCTCTAGGGCCATCCAAAATTGTTAGTTGTTTATATCCCTTTATACTTCCCTTTTCTGTCCAAAGTGGCCAGTGTCTGTTTCTGTTGCTGGCATCTAAAAACTCTGAAGAATACAGCACACAGTTCAAAGAAGATTCAAAGAAGGCTGAAGCTTGGTGTGGGGGACTAAGGTGTCATCTGAGTCATCTGAGTGACCATGTTGAGATCAGGACAAGGTTTACCGAGTACAGCAGTTTCCCCTAAATATGGGGAGCACATGTCCTTCAGGTGCTCATGGGTGGAGTGGTGGTGAGTCATCATACTTGGGTTGTGATCTAGGTGAGCCACTTAACCTTTTGCCATGGTTCTTTGGCAAATCATCCAAACCTCTAGCCTTAGCTGCTCATTCTGTACATGGGAAAGTTATAGGCCATTCTTTGTAGTGTGGAGGAGGAATTCCATCATTTCTGGATTCTGAGGGTAGAGGGGCCAATGACAGAATTTATGCTTTTTTATTGTTCAATGAACTCTTTGACTACAAAATTTAAGGACCCTGAGCATACTTTGTAGTGGGGAGATTGACCAGAGGGACCTAAAATCATTTCATATAACACAGCAATAGGATTTTTCAGGTTCTTAATGGGAATCTTGGAGACTTGGGGGGTGGGAGTCAGCAAGCAGGGTGAGGATGAGAGTTGGCACCTGCTCATTGGGGTGGGTGGGTAGAGGTGATGGGTAAGGCAATCTGTTGGGAGAATCCAGGTCCTGGCAACATGGCAGGAGGTATACACCTGGGAGAGAGAAGGTCTAGGACTACTTGACTGATGAACTTTAGAAGAAGTGATGACTAGAGCGAATTTCTTTTCTACCTCATGCTTCAAGGCCTTTGAATGTTCCTGAAGCTTTCAGGACCACCTGCCTCACAGAGCAGAGTTGTATTTGGAAGCTCTGTCTCCATCTTCCACGGGGTGAAAAGATGCAGAGAGAAAAGAAGCCGGGCAGCAGGAGCATGTGCAAGATGCCCACACAGGCTGGAGGAACCTGGGAGGAGGCATTTGAAACAGGAGAGAGGCCACACATGGGAGGTTGCATGCACCAGAAATTCCTTCTCCCCCAATCCAGTCCACAGACATGTACAGAGGGGCCTGCTTTTCCTGCAGATACGTGTAAGATGGGAACTTGTGTCACTGTATTTAAAAATAAGGAGGCGCCTGGGTGGCTAAGTCAGTTAAGTGTCCAATTTTGGCTCAGGTCATGATTCCACAGCTTTTGAGTTTGAGCCCTGCATCAGGCTTTGTGCTGACAGTTCAGAGCCTGGAACCTGTTTCAGATTCTGTGTCTCCCTCTTTATCTGCCCCTCCCCCACTTGTTCTCTCTCTCTCTCTCTCTCTCTCTTTTGAAAATAAACATTAAAAAGCTTTTTAAAAATTAGGGAAAACTGAGAGTCCAGAAGGAGAAACTTAAATTATATTTGTGCCAGGTAGTTTACTGATCTATTCACAAAAGATTTATTGAGTCTCTATTATGATTCAGATTTTTCCATATATGATTTCACAGGATCCTAGCCCAGCAGGTAAGGATTGGTACTGTAATTAATGCCTGACAGATGAGGAAGCTGAGGCTTTGAGGGTTGGGGCAACAGTCCTGATCCTGCCTTCTCATAGGTTAGTGTGCAGCTAGTGTCTGCAGAGATGTGAGAACGTGCTTGGTCATGCAAGGCCCTGGGAAAATGCAAGGGTTTATTGCCAGGTTTTACTTCCTGGATGAGAAACCAGTGCAGAGAGGAGGTGAGGGAAGTGTGGTATCTACCTGAGCTGGCTAGTTGCAGTGTCAAGATGACAGACATCATAGTGCTGGTGCTGTTCCCCACTGCATCTGGCTCTGATTTTATGAAGTGCTTTATAGCCACTTTTATGAGGTGGGCCTCGGCTGGTATGGTTCTCACTTGCAGCTAAACCACTTCAGGCTTACAAAAGTTAGCATTCCCTCTCTCTTGCCCCTTCTACTTGTTTTGGACTGAATGGTATCCCCACAAAAGATATATTGAAGCCCTAACCCACAATATCTGTGAACGTGACCTTATATGGATATATAGAGTCTTAGCAGATATAATCAGGTTAAAATGGGGTCGTTGGAGAGGGCTCTTTCCAATATGATGGGTGTCCTTATAAGAAGAGACAGAGACATTCAGGGAGAATGCCATGTGACAACACAGACAGAGATGGGAGCGATGCACCTGCAAGCCAGAAACAACAAGGGTCGCCAACCACTGCCAGAAACTAGAAAAGAGGCAAAGAAAATTTCTACCCAGAGTTACAGAGAGAGAGAGCATAGCCTTGCTGACACCTTGATTTTGGAGTTCTGCTCTCTTGAATCATGAAAGAATACATTTCTGTTGTGTAAAGCCACCCAGTTTGTGGTACTTCATTACAACAGCCACAAGAAATGCATACATACTCTACATCACCTTCAGGCCGGCAGAGGTCAGCTCCTGAGTTTCTCATTCATGCTCTACAACGATCACTCATTCATTCATTCATTCATTCATTCATTCATGTGTATGGCCATGGTGGACATTTTATAAGAAAACATAAACAAATTCCCAAATTACCTTCAGTTTAGGGAAACAGGAAATTCACATCAAGAGGCTGATCAAAGGAGATGAGACGGTGAGTAGAATATGTATTTCTGGGCCAGTCCTGACACTTGGCAGGCACTCAGTACCAGCAGGTGTTATTGTAACATCAGAAGAGGCAGTAGATACACCATGGGCTCAAACCAGACTGTTGAGTTGGAATCTCAGCTTCTTCAATCTCCACTCACCCCCTCTCTAGGGCAGCTTTCTCCTCTCTTGTCCCAGTGCTCAATCATATTTTCCTATTTATTTTTTCCTGTGTCTCAGCAGTCTCTTATTGATTGATGTTTAGGATAGGTCTTCTCAACCTCAGCACTGTTGACATTTTGGGCCAGATCACATTCTATTGTGGGGCCATCCTGTGAGTTGTAGAGTGTTTAGAAACATCCCTAGACTCTACTCACTAGAAGCCAGGGGCACCTCTCCCAGGCATGACAATAAAGTATGTCTCCGGACATGCCAAGTGTCCCCCAGAGGAAAATCATTCCCAGGTGAGAAGCACTGATTTCAGGTCTATCTCTCAAAGCAGAAATATTCTGTCTTGTTCTCTGTCATATCTCCAGTGCCTAGAATAAGGTGTTTATGTAGTGTATGCTGGGTAAATGTGGGTTGACAAGCTGGCTGTACAGCTGCCTGAATTAAGTTGGCTGTTTTGTGGGAGTTAATAGAAAAGTACCCTGTTTCTGATTGGAAAACCCCCCAGGGGGATGCAGCTCTGAGGAACTGGCATGTAAGTGGAAATCCGTAGCATGAGGAAGATTTATCCTGGTCAGGGGCAGATGGTGGGAATTCCCAGTAAAGGGAATGGGGTGTGGGTTGGAGTGTGGGATGTTGGTATAAAACTGGTGATGAGGCTGGGGGACAGACTGACCAGCTAAGTGAGGCTTCAGGGGGATAGGGACAAAATCCTAGTATGCCTGAAGGCAGTGACACAGGAATTGAGTTCCACTTTGAGATGTCTGATTAGTAAGAAGTTACTCTGAAGTCATTAATATACCTGATTATCCCCTTGATTCATGCTCCTTGCTGATGGATTGGTGCTTCATGAAATGCCAGTACCCTTGTAACTCATATTTCTCTACTTTTGCTTTTTCTCAGCAACTATCACTTCTGATAATTTTTACATTAATTGTATGTAACACTGCTTTGCTTTAAACATATTATTTTAAAATATTTTGTTTTACAGTTCACTTCACAGCTTGAAATTCTGTAGACAGTGGTCATAAATCTCTCTTGAAAGAAAATGGAAGTTGTCTGTTTTAATTTCCTATCAATTCCCTACTGCTTGGGAAGAGATATGGGAGACACACACACACACACACACACACACACACACTTTGCAAGCACTTGCAAATCTCCATGTTTTACTGGCAAATCGCTGTTTTTAAGCAAAATAGATTACTTTCAAATTGCATGTGTCTGAGGTTGTGTTTGAAGACATATTTTGGGATAAGGTGCAAGACTTGAAATAGAAACAGCAGTTTAATTTGAGGATGTGACCAGAAGTGTGGCAGCAATGAGATTTAAGAATCAGCACAGGTTCTGGGCCAGAGAGATTTGGTTTTAATTCTGGCTGCTGTGCTCACTAGCTCTGTGACCCCAGGCAAGTTACATTAATCTCTGTCAGTCTTCATTTCTCCAACTATATGATGATGGGCAGAGTTGTATAAACCCCGCCAAAACTTAGTGCCATAAACGAGGATCAGTAATAAGTTATTTTGCTCGATTAGCTATTGTTTTCTTTTGGACAGGGCTCCATAGGGATGACTTGTTTCTGCTTCTCATGGCGACAGTGCTGGTGACCAGAGTGGAGCCAAAAGATGCATTTTCAAGATGGCCCCTGCATCTGCCTGGTAAGTTAGCATTGACTGTTGACCAAAAGTTCAATGAAATGTGACAACCAGAGTACCTATATGTGACCTCCCCAGTTTGGTGGGCTCAGAATAGTTGGACCACTTATAAGGTCTGGCTTCCCCTAGAATGAGTATCCCAAGAGCACTAGCAACCACTGTTCTAGTTTCCATCTCGATGCACCTGACTATTCAAGAAACCGTATACATGTGGACTAATACAGTATTTGCCGTTTTGTGATGGACTTATTTCACCCAATATAATGTTATTAATGTTCATCCATCTGTACCAGGTGCCAGGATGTCTTGTCGTTCCTTTGTAAGGTTAAATAATATTCCATGGTATGTATTTACCACATTTTTTTTTTTTTACATTCACCCGTTGATGGACACTTGGGTTGTTTCCACCTCTTTGCCATTGAGAACAATATGGCTATGAACTCAGTTTGCCATTTACACTTACTCATAGGTGTCTTTGGTGATGCTCTGTCTCCTGATGTCTCCCCATGCTTGGAATTCCACCTGGCAAAAGATACACCTTTTGTTTTCCCTCAGCACCATTTCTTAGAACCCAGGACAATGCTCAGTGGAGTGTAGGCAACTTGAATATTTGTCGACTAAGTGAATGGACCAATTTAATTTGGAATATCTTGAAAATGATCTTACTTCTCTGTGGTCACATTTTCTTTTCTTTAAAATCTCATAATTACATGAAAATATATGTGAATGTGTAAACCGGGAGCTTACCTGGAGAGAGAGAAAAAAAGAAGCTTTGCAAAGTCAACATCACCAAGGAGCTATTTACCTATTTTTGATCATTTAGGGAAACTGTACATTTATTTTTTGTGGTAAGGTAGGATCATACAGTTTAGGTATTTATAATTACATCTTAAGAGATTTTTAAAATTCAGGATTTTGTGAAGATGATACACAGAAAAGATATAAGTAGAGTTCTTGCATGGAAATCATAGGTTTTGTTATACTTTTGCTTTCTGCTTAAGGGCTCTCTGGTTCTAATGTTAACAGTAGACTCCTCAGTAGGGCACTGGGGAGAAATCTTCACCAGGTTCTGAGGGAAATGACTGGCTCGAAATGGCTTCTTCACTTTGGGCTAAGTTCAGTTGTGTTTTTTGCCTTATGCTATTCATTTTGAGGTTGGTTAGCATATTTAAAAAAATTTTTTAATGTTTATTTATTTTTGAGAGAGAGAGAGAGACAGAGCATGAGCATGGGAGGAGAAGAGAAAGGGAGACACAGAATCCGAAGCAGGCTGCAGGCTCTGAGCTGTCAGCACGGAGCCTGACGCAGGGGCTCGAACTCATGAACCGTGAGATCATGACCTGAGCCAAAATTAGAGGCTTAACCAAGATACCCAGGCACCCCAACATTTTAAAAATTATTACCAAGAATTTCAGACATATAAAAAGTAGAGATCATAATATCATAAATGACTTCCATGTACCCATGAAGCAAATTCAAGTTACAAACTTATGGCCAATGTTATGTGTGTGCCTCTATCAGCCTCCTCCTCTCCCCTGAATTATTTTGGACAAAATCCCAGACATTATACAATTTAATCCATATAGATTTCCAGTATGTTTCTAAGAGGGAAGTACTCTTTAAGGAAACATAATGACCATATTATTTTTACATCTAAATAATTAAAAATAATTGCTTATAATCATGAAATACTGAGTCAGTGCTCAAATTTCTCTGATTAGTATATATTCTTTTTAAAAAAATGTTTATTCATTTTTGAGAGAGAGAGAGAGAGTGAGAAAGAGTGTAAGTTGGGAGGGGCAAAGAGAGTAGGGGGCAGAAGATCTGAAGTGGGCTCCATGCTGACAGTAGCAAGCCTGATGCAGCGGTTGAACTCACTAAAACCATGAGATAGTGACCTGAGCGGAAGCTGGTCGCTCAACCCACTGAACCACCCAGGAGTCCCAGTTTATGTTCTTTTTATAGTTCTATCAGCAGTCAAATAAATGTCATACATTAAATTATTGAATATGCCTCAATTTTATAAAGAAATCTCTTCCATGTCTTTCTCTAGTCTTTTATTCCCTTTGTTATTTACTTGTGGAAAAACTACCTGTTTGGTCTGACTTTGCTGTTTGAATCCCTGTGACATCATTTAACGTGTTCCTGAGCCTCTCTATTTCTGGTAAATTGGTAGTTAGATCTTGAAGCTTGATAGATTCAGGTTGGAGTTTTTGGCAAGAACATCACAATCTTCAGATGGTGGTTCTTTCCCTCGCGTCTAATGGGTTTTCTGTGACGTTAGTGGTGCTTCATCATCATTGCCTGGATCCATTATTTCTTTTGAATTCACAAAATGTTAGGTCATAATTTTATCACTCTTCACTTACCTTGTAAGTTGGGAGACTGCTGTAGAGAGAATCCCCTCATTATGACTTTGAATACCTTCAGATATGCTTTGTACAGAAAAGGCAGATACAATGCTTGCTTCCTTTTGCTTTTATTTACCAATTTTCAAAACAACACAAGAGATAACAGAGATTTTCTCCTTACCCCTCTCCCTTCATCTCCCTATTCCTTCTTCAACTTCTTTTTTTTTTAATTTTATAATAGTTTATTTTCAAATTGGTTTACATATAACACCCAGTGTTCATCCCAACATGTGCCCTTTTTAATGCCCATCACCCCCTCTCCCCCCTCCCTCATCCCCCTCACCCTCGGTTTGTTCTTAGTCTTTGAGAGTCTCTTATGTTTTATCTCCCTCCCTCTCTGTGACTTTTTTTCCTTTCCCCTCTTCCCCTCCCCCTGGTTTTTGCTTAGTCTCACAAAGTCCACCTATTCGTGGAAACATGGTATCTGTCTTTTTCTGACTGACTTATTTCACTTAACATAATACCCTCCAGTTCCATCCATGTTCCCTTCCTTCATTCTAGCCTTCCTTCCTCCCTCTACTCCCCACTTTATTAATACATTTAAATGTATTATTAACTATATTTATAACTAAAATATCTGAACTAATTTTTAACACATTTTATGAGTTTCATAGGATGCATTAATTTTTAAGTTTAGGTCTTTCTTTCTATTTGAAGAAAATCCTTATGTATGTGTACTTGATTATATGCCTTCAGTAAATGTCAATTATTTGCCAATTGGCTATTATCCCGACTCTCCCTGCAATGTGCCAATACGTATACATAAGCAGAAATCTGCTGAATGAGGCTTCCAGATAAGCTTATGTTTTCCTGATAAAAATAGATTCAGCTGGTGCATACTTTCTGCCCTTTTCCCTTCACTGTTTTCCCTGCCTGGGATGTGGATGCAAAGGCTGGAGAAGTAACAGTGATTATGCCAAAAGGAAGATGAACATTTATATGCATACTCAGATAGAAGCAGAAATTGCATTGGGGCCTAGTTTCTTGATGATGCTTTTATGGAATTGTTCCATTTTGAAATTACTGTAGCTGACTTCCTGTTATTTGAGGAAAAAAAAACAGTTTTTTAAGCCACGATTTATTGGCAATTTTTAAAAATATAATTTATTGTCATATTTACAGTGTGTACAGTGTGCTCTTGGTTTGGGGAGTAGATTCGCCTAATTCATCGCTTACATACAACACCCAGTGCTCATCCCAACAAGTGCTCTCTCCAATGCCCATCACCCATTTTCCCCTCTCCTCCACCTCCCCATCAACCCTGAGTGTGTTCTCTATATCTAAGGGTCCCTTATGGTTTGCGTCCCTCCCTCTCTGTATCTATTTTCTCCCCCTTTCTCTTCCCCCATGGTCTTCTGCTAAGTTTCTCAAGTTCCATTTTTGATATTTGCAGCTGCATGTCTTCCATGCTACATTCGTCCAAAGTCAGGTACACAATGTGTAGAAGACCTGGGTTTCAAATCCAGGTTTGTTACTATCTGAAGCTTGTCTTCTTTTATTAAATGATGTGGAGAATGGTGGGCAAGAGTTACAGCTGAATATTTCTATGAAGAAACATTTCATTAACTCTTTGATTACCTTAAGATATGCTTTGTACAGAAAAGGCAGGGTACATGCTTGATTTGTAAACCAGCCTCTTCCTCTAAGCTGCCCTGTTCTCTGAAGAAAAGGCTGGGATTAACACACATTTTCAGCTCCTCCTCAGGTAGAGAATGAGATGCTCCTGGCCTCATGTAAAAAGATGATGAAATATCTAAGCATTTTGTTGCTTCTTGTCAAATGATTTAAACTTTTCTGCAATAAAAGACCTCTTTTATTAACTCCTGCAAAGTACAACATGTTTTGAAAGATTTTGTCAAGTGAACTGTATTTAATGATAAATATTTGATTCACTTTTCCATTTAAATTTAATCAAATGCTCATATAACCTCTAATCAAAGTTTTTGATCTACATGACTGGTGTTAGCACACTGAGTTGGTTCTAATTTGAGTGAAAAACAAGGACACTTTGGTTAGCCTGTACAGCCTTAAATTCTGTTGAAACTTCAGGACGATAGAAATGCCCCCATGAGTTCCCTGGTCGTGTCTGAAGACTCCTGTGGGAGTCTTGCCCATCCAGCTCCTGATGGGCATCACCTCTCACCTATAGTCACAGTCAGGCTTGGTTCCTGTGGGAACCGAGTGGTAGAGTATTTTAGGAGCACCATGAACAAGGGTAAGTGGGATCTAGAATCGGTCTTGCTTAGGAATCCAGTCTGACTGCTTGCTACCCTGTAGAATGAGTGTTCTGTCTCTTATCCTTCTATCTCTTATCCTGCTTATTATGTTCATCATGGATTAATTCCATGTGAAAAACATTTATCTGGCACCTGCTGTGAGCTAGTATAATATTAGATGCCACGTTACAGAGATGAATAAGATCCTATGCTTAAGACTCGTCTTCTGCCTTGATTCCTGGCTGGTAATCTGTTTTCTTCATTTGAAGACTTAATCTGAACCTTAACAGGGTTTGTGAGACACTATGTAGCTAATGCTAATCTCCTCTAGTCTTCTACTAGAGTTGAATCCCTCTGATGGGCTCCACTGAGGGGGTCCTTCTCTAGCCTGGATGGGTTATCTACCATCTCAACACTGCAGGTCCAGCTTTTCACTGAGAAGGGGCTCGGTTGCCCCACTCTTCACACAAGATTGGGTTTCTCTGTGTTCTTTTTCTGCGTGACTCTCTCTCGCATGAGGTTATAAGCTCCTCAAGGGCAGGGAATTTGTTCCCTTAAGTATCCCCAGCACCATGCCCAGGTCACAGTGAATGGTGGGCTCTGGTAGATGCTGGTTACTATTCGTTGAATGTTGAGTAGAAGTGAGTGCTATATGCAGAAGAGTAGAGAGACTTGGATATGGAGGATCATGGACCTGAGAAGTTTGCAATTGTATAGTCTGGCCATTGTGAATGTTGCAGTCCTGTGGGATGGTATGGGATAAATGGGAGGCTGTGGGCCAGATACAACCATCAATATCAAAGCATCATTTAGGCCATTGACAGAATGAATAAAGGCAGGTTGTGCTTGGAATCCATGATAATGGAGGTGGAGACTGGGTGACGGCTGGAGGAACTGAGGCTCAGGAGGAGAGGGATTTTAACACAAGAGCATAGGCAGCTGGGGTAGCACTGGGCACCAAGATGATGATCACAACTCTGAGCAATGTGGAAGGCTGTGTTGAGAATGGGCATATTCCATCTGAGCTGGCTGTAAAGGAATTGGTATTGCCAGAGGAAAACCAATCCTCAATTAAGGCAGTGAAGCCGTAGGGATATTCAGGGAAGAGGTCATGGATCTGTGGCAGTTGGTTAACCACATTGCAAAGATTGCACAGACCAACACCTTAGCTAGATTAGTCCCCGTGGTGGCTTCCTGCCTCATCTCAGGTGCTCCCATCCCTTCACCACCAATGTCTTAACACGTTGGGGAGTGCCAATGGCTTTGGCTTTGCCCCAGCTTCCTGAATTTCAGATCATCTTCTGGATTTGGCCTGTGAGCTTTGTCCTTGACAGCTGCCTCATTCTTCTTGTCCCAGCCTCCCACCTGCCCTCCCTCCTCTGGAGAAATGAGAACTGGAAAAGTGGCTCCGTCAGTCCTCCACCTCAAGTTATCTCCCCAGCCAGAACTTTTGCTTAATTTGCTTACTGACATTTCACACTGATACGTGGGGAATTGTCAGTTGAGGTCCAAGTGTATGCATGACTCACATGTTTTTGAAGACTATGTGGAGGAGGGAGGAAAAAAAATTAAACTAAGAAAAAAATGAGAGAAAGAGAGAGTTTTAGTCACGTGAACCATGAAAGAGCCTACAAGGCTTGCTTTGGTTTTGTTTGTTTTAGAAAATGACGGGGAGCCCATAATGTTTGAACTTTTCTATTGTCAAGTCTGCTGAGAACTCAAGCAGGGCTGACCTCTGGAGACTTCTCTTTCTTCAGGTCCTGAGATAGAAAGAATGAAAGTCTGAATCTTATTAAGCAGAACCCCAGGACTTAGGTTAAAAGAAATAAGAAAACACAATTTTGCATTCAAGCTCGGGAAGGAAAAATAACTTCAGCCTGAGCCAGATGTACTTTGTGACTCCTTCAACAGCGACACAGCACATGTTGAGTGAATGAGTGTGTGTGTGTGTGTGTGTGTGTGTGTGTGTGTGTGTGGTGTCATCTTCTGGCTGACAAACTGGTTCCAAACTTCGCATGAGGAGTCCATTTCTTTGCTACCCAATTAACCAGAAAAACGTATCCAGTGATGTTTCTGGATGGAACTTACCTTTTATGATGTGGGTCCCTCTGTGACATTTGCTCACATGAGCTCTGCCAGGAAAGCCCTCTCTCCCCCGCTCCTCCCAGTCTCCTGATCTTATACATTTCAGCATGTGACTAGGAGCTCTTCCCCATCTTTCCAGCTCACAGACCATTGTCCCCCTTTTCAGAACTCCCATAGCCCTATCGTCTGTGCCATTTAAATACACAGGATCCTGCCTTTCTGGGGTCTTGAGAATTTTCAGGTTGCCTCTGGCTTCCTCAAGTCTGCCTTTCCTCAGGGCTGTGACTCCTTCCATGCTGCTTTTCCTTAAGCAAAAACTAGGTTTGTTCTTTAATTACCCATAATGCACTTTCTAAAATGTTCCTGAAGGCTTGTGAAATGAGAAAGTATGGCAGGGCAGGTGAATGTTACCAGTTACGGTGGCCCCCAGCTTTCTTGATCCAAACCCCTCCCTGTTGGGGACCTGCAGTGTGGTGTTCTCCTTCACCCTTCTGGTCTCCGCATGCAATACCCAGTTTACCACCCTGAGAGGGAAATTTTTCGTCACCCACATCCAGCCCTCAACCCTCTGGACACACTGAGGGAGAATCACCAAGGCTCCCTGTAAACCCTTGGCCTGAGAATGTGTCTCACAGAGGTGACTGGTTTCTCATTGCTTTGGGTCTACTTCAGAAGAGGTCCTGCTTTACCTTTGTCTAATTAAAATGTCCTGTAAGTGTTTTTTCCTTAACAAAGGCACTGTCTTCCCTTATGGAGAAATTCAAACCTCTACCTCCGGCGAAGCAGAATTGCTGGCAGCTTTCAAATGTCAGGGGCATGCTTCTAGCTGTCAAGATTTCAAAACATGTATGCATGCAGTTTCAGCTAGAACACCCCAGAGCACATTAACTATCTTCTCCCTCTCCTGCCTCTATTTGGTTTCCCTGTAATTAACAACTTGCATTAGTGTGGTGCATTTGTTAAAATTGATGAACCGGCATCAGTACATTATTATTAACTGAAGTCCATCCTTTATGTTAGGATTTACTCTTGGTGTTGTATAGTCTATGGACTTTGACAAATGCATATTATCATGTATCCACCACTACAGTCTCATATAGAATAGATTCACTGCTCTAAAAATTCCCCGTGGTCCACGTATTCATCCCTTTCCTTCTCTCTCTGAACTTCTGGCAATCATAGACCTTTTTACTATCTCTACAGTTTTTCCTTTTCCAGAATACCACAGAGTTGGAATCATACAGTAGGTTGCCTTTCCTTCCTTCCTTCCCTCCTTCCTTCCTTCCTTCCTTCCTTCCTTCCTTCCTTCCTTCCTTCCTTTGAGAGAGAGCAAGCATGTGAGCAGGGGAAGTGGTAGAGGGAGAGAGAGAGAGAGAGAGTCTTTTTAATATCTTAATGTTTATTTATTTTTGAGAGAAAAAGACAGAGCACACGTGGGGGAGGGGCAGAGAGAGAAGAAGACACAGAAGCAGGCTCCAGGCTCTGGGCTGTCAGCCAGAGCCCGATGCAGGGCTCAAACTCACAGGCTGTGAGATCATGACATGAGCCAAAGTTGGACGCTTAACTGACTAAGTTACCAGGCACCCTGAAGTAGAGACTCTTAGGTAGGCTCCATGCCCAGTGCAGAGCCCAACACGGCTCTCTGTCTCACGACCCTGAGATCATAACTTGAGCCAAAATCAAGAATCGGTTACTCAACCAACTGAGCCACCTAGGCATCCCTAGGTTGATTTTCTGATTGACTTCTTACTTAGCAGTATGTCTTTGAGTTTTTTACATATTTTTTCTTGACGTCATAGCTCATTTCTTTTAAATGCTGAATAATATTCCAGGGTCTGGATGGACCACGGTTTATTTATCCATTCATCTATTCAAGACATCTTGGTTGCTTCCAGTTTTTGGTAATTATAAATCAAGTGATATCAACACCCATGTGCAGGTATTTGTGAAGACGTACGTTTTCACTCATCTGGGGAAATACCTAGGAGCATAATTGCTGACTTGTATCATAAGTCTATGACTAAATTTAAAAACGGCCACAACTGTCTTCCAAAGTGACTGTTTTCCTTTGTATTCCCACCAGCAATGAATGAGAGTTCCCATTGCTCTGCATTCTCAGCAACATTTGGCATCGTTAGTATCTTATTCATTTATTTATTTATTTTATAATTTATTATTGAAGAACAGTTGACATATAATGTTATATTAGTTGCAGGTGTACAGCATAATAATTTGACAGTTCCAAACACCACTCAGTGCTCATCATATGCGTAGTCACCATCTGTCATTGTGCAACATTATTACAATATTATTGGCTATTGACTATTGTACTTTTCATCTCCACAATTATTTATTTTATATTTGGACATTTGTACCTCTCAATCCCCTTTATTTATTTTTCTCACCTCCTCTCTGGCAACCACCAGTTTGTTCTCTGTATCTAAGAGTTTGTGTTTCTTTCTTTCTTTCTTTCTTTCTTTCTTTCTTTCTTTCTTTCTTTCTTTCTTTCTTTCTTTCTTTCTTTTGCCTTTTAGATTTGATATATAAAGGAAATCATATGGATTTGTCTTTCTCTATCTGACTTATGTCATTTAGTATAACACCCTCTAGGTCCACCCATGTTGTCACAAATGTCAGTATTTTAGATTGTAGCCATTCTAATTGATATGTAGTGGCTAATTGGTATATATAGTAGCTTCTAGCATTTTAATTTGCAATTCTCTATAATTATTTGCCATCTGTTTATCTTTTTGGTGAGGTATCTTTTGAGATCTTTTCTCTATTTTTATTTTTATTTAATTTTTAAATTTTTTTTATTTTTTTAAAAATGTTTATTTATTTTGGAGAGAGAGAGAGAGAGAGAGAGAGAGAGAGAGAGAGAGATATGTGGAGGGGCAGAGAGAGAGGGAAACACAGAATCCAAAGCAGCCTCCAGGCTCTGAGCTTTCAGTACAGAGCCCGACATGGGGCTTGAACTCGCAAGCAGCGAGATCATGACCTGACCTGAAGTCAGATGCTCAACCAACTGAGCCACCCAGGTGCCCCTCTTTTCTCCATTTTTAAATTGGGTTGTTCGTTTTCTTATTTTTGAGGTTTAAGTATTCTTTGTATATTTTGATTACGAGTCATTTTTCAGATCTGTGTTTTGTAAATATTCTCTCTCTAACTTGTATTTTTATTATATTAACAATGTCTTTCACAGAGCACAAGTTTTTAATTATAATGAAGTCCAACATGTGAATTTGTTTTTTCATTAATTGTTCTGTTAGTGTTGAATCTTAAAAGTCATCACAAAACTGAAGGTCATTGAGATTTTCTCCTATGTTATTTTCTGTAGTCTTATATTTTGCATTTAGATCTATGACACATTTTGAGTTGATTTTTGTAAAAAGTGTAAGATTTCTATCTATCTATCTATCTATCTATCTATCTATCTATCTATCTATCATCTCCCTCCAACACTATTTGTTGTGAAGACTATCTTTTCTTCATTGAATTTCTTTTGCTTCCTTATCAAAGGTCAGTTGACTATATTTGTTTGGGTCATTGTTCTATTCTGGGCTGTGTGTTATGTTCTATTAATCTTTGTATCTATTTTTCCTCAAAAATTGTGATTTTTCAAAGTCACATTGTTTTGATTACTGTAACTTTATCTGAGTCTTGAAATCAGGTCACATCTGTACTCCAACTTTGTTTTTTTTTTTTCTGGGTCTTCTGCCTTTCTCCATAAAATTTAGAATCAGTTTGTTGATCTCATAAAATAACTTGCTGGGGTTTTAACTGGGATTGTGTTGAAAGTATAGATCAAGTTGGGAAAAACTGATATCGTGGCAATATTGAGTTTTCCCACCAATGAGTATGGAATATCTTTCCGTTTGCTTAGATATTCTGTGATTTTGCTCATCAGCATTTTGTACTTTTCTTCACATAGAACTTATTCATACTTTGCTAGATTTGTGCTTAAGAATGTAATGTATTTTTGATGTTGATGTAAACGGTATTATGTTTTTAAATTCAGCTTCCAATTGTTCATTACTGGTATATAGATTTATTTATTTTCTTCAGAGGAAAAAAAAAACCTCCAGACAAGCTCAAAACAAGTCTCCAAACCATCTCAGTACAAATGACATCTTACCGAAAATTGAATGCAATTTCTTATCCAAAGCCTGATTCCTGTAGTCTCACCAGGCATTTATTTGTCCTATACTCAAATATTGTCTATAATGGACAACTCACTGTTTCTCAAAGCAACTCATTGTTTTTCAGACAACTTTTCTCGTAGATAGTTTTTCCTTGTGGATTTCCAGATTGCTTGTAGACAGGATTTCTTGTGGATGAGTTATAGCTTAATTTTAAAATAACAAAGGCATTTGTGATCCAAGTTAATGATTCTGCCCATACTCTCTTATCTCCTTGGGATAAATGTTAAGTTGGGATTCTCCTAGGATTGGTGCAGCAAGTGTGCTGTGAGTCTGTGTGCTGAGAAATCAGACTCTAGGGTACTATTTGGGAACGAGCCACTGACCTCAGGTCAGGATTTGGCATTTGTTAGCTGAGTGACTTTGGTAAACCCTACTTTTCCAATTTTTAAAATTTTTACAAATGAGAAAATTAGTACCCTCACAGGAGCGTCATAAGAAAGAAGATAATGAAAATGAAAGCAATTTTAAACCAAACTGTTTCAGTGGGAAGCATAATTTTGACTTACTCTCCTTCATTATATTATCACCTGCTCCCTAGATCCATAAAATAACAAGTGGGGATAGGAAGAAAGATAGAGAATCAGAGTTGTAACACTCATAGTAAATCTAGAAAGACGTGGTTCCCAAGCCTTCTATATTATGGCTGAAGTGAGCTTAAAAATAATCTAATTAACACATTTATTTGACAAATAAGGAAACTAACCCCTGAAGAGGACTTGCCCAAGTTTGTGAGTTGTGTTACTTAGCTGCTGAATTATGAAAGGATCCAGTATGAGTCTAAGACCAGTGCTCTTCTCCCTAACTTGCTAGACAAAAGAAGCATCTGATTCTTCCTGTTTAGACTCTGTCCTTGTCAGGTTTCCTGTCTCTTCCCTGATCACGGGACTCAGAGCTTTCTAATCAGAGTGCTCATTGTAAGAAATTTGGGGGATGGATTACATCGTGGGCTTTCCTTCCCTAAGGGGAAAAAAAAACTGGGTGCTTATCTGTGAGGCAGGAGACATTTCTTTAGGCTCAATCAAGCCAAGAGGAACAAAATACCTTGCTTTCTATGTTACCTTCCACTGATCAAAATTACCAAGTTTCATTTAGATGTGCAAAGAAGTATTTCTTAGTTATGATTGTGGACATGATAAAAGAGAAATGAATGCTTTGCAGAAAATTAGATTCAAATGCCCTCTTGAAAATTCACAAAAGACTTTCTGGGAGGGAAAGTCTTTCTGGGAGCTAGGATTTCATATTTACCACTTTTTCTTTTCATGGTTTTTTTTTTTTTTTAAAGTTTATCTATTAGAGAGAGAGAGAGAATGCATGCAAGGGGTAGGGGCAGAGAGGAGAGAGAGAGAATCTCAAGCAGGCTCTGCATCATCAGCACAGAGCCCACACTGGGCTTGATCCCATGAACCATGGGATCATGACCTGAGCTGAAATCAAAGGGTGGACGCTTAACCAACTGAGCTACCCTTGTGCTATTACCAAATGATTTTTTCTATACCAGGCATGGTACTGGGTGCCAAGTTCATAAAAATTAGCTTGATAGGGATTTTGGCCTTGAATTCCTCATAGTCTGGGGGTAGACTGTTACATTTCATAAATATCTACCTCTAAGAGCTGTGCAATCTTGTGCTTAATGCCTCAGTTTATCATCTCTAAAATAGCAGTAACTATGGAATATATCTCATTGGATTCTGGTATGAGTTAAAGGGGAAGATATTTACAAATCCCAAAGCACAGAGCCTTGCAGAACATAAGGAATGGTACCATAACAGATGTTCAAATGGAGGTTTGAGAACTCACATAACTCAAGCACTAGAATCAGACACCATGAGGGACCATGGGCAAGTGCAGAAGACACTGTTGGTTGCTTTTCCTAGGGACATTAATTTCATCAATTTTTCTTTCCTTCTTCCTTAATGATGTTTAAGTACCTAGTCTCTTTCAGTCACATACTTCTTTGGGAGAGATTGCGTCCGAGGCTCTAGGGTGGGTTGTGATTGGTCTGTGTTAGTCATGGTTGGCCTTAATTCCCCTAGGCAGTGATAGTCTTAGGCTTGGGCACTTGATGCAATTCTAGGCCATGAAAGATAAGAAGCTGACTAAGGGGCTTTCAGGAAAGATTTTCTAGCTCTTACAATAAGGCATTGCTGTGGGCTGAATTTGTCCCCCCAAAAGATATGTTTAATACTAACCTCCAGTACCTATGAACATGACCTTATTTTGAAAATAGGATCTTTGCAGATATAGTCAAGTTAAGATGAGGTCATGCTGATTAGGATAAGAAGAGGATAAGGGACAGGGAGAATACATAACAAAAATAATCTCTCAGAGGCAGAGACTGGAGTGAAGCATCTACAAGGCAAGGAATGCCAAGGAGGTCTGGAAGTCACCAGAAGCTGGGAAGATGCAAGGAAGTATCCTTTTCTAGAACCTTCAGAGAGAGAACATAGCCCTGCTGATATCTTTATTTCAGACTTTTGGCCTTTAGAACAATGAGGACATTACATTTCTATTGTTTTAAGTCACTCAATTTGTGGTGCTTAGGTACAGCAACCCTAGGAAACTAACGTAGACGCTAAGAAAATATATGCTCTTGCTCTCTTTCTTTGGATTATTGTGTTTGGATGTATCTCTTGCAGCTAGTATAGGCTTGCAGTTCTGAGGAGACGCCACCTGAGGACTAGGGGGCTGGCAGGTATGAAGTCACCAAATTCACCAATCCCGGGTTGCCTCCTCTGTTTTGCTTGTTGTGCTAGATAAAACATTTCTATCATTGTTTAAGCCACACTGAGTTGATTTTCTGTTACTTGTAGATAAAATTATCCTAAACAGATAGGGCACGTCATTTTTGCTCTTGTCGCCCCTCATTTCTTCTTTGTGAATTGGCATTGCTTACAGTACCTACTCCAAGGATCTTTGTGAGGATTAAGTGAGACAGAGAATAATCCAGATTTTGTCTTCTCAGTCTAATTTTTGTTACAGTGCACAATAAAGTCAATACATGTCATCAATTGATGTTGTTATTGTTATTATTAATTATTGTGTATCTTCAGCCCTAATGCATAGTCAATATTCAATAAATATCTACTTTGAATGAATGAGTAGATGTAATGCAAGAGGGAACAAGGAAATGATGATAAGGACACACTAAACAGGTGTAAGAGATGGAGAGATTTCATTCTAGCTGCTGGCTCTGAATCAAGACCTGGGGACCACCTATGGCCTGGGTCGGGTTGGCAAGAACTCATGTTGGGAAGTTTGGTGCTTTTATGCAGGGATCTTTGGATTAAATAATACCTAGAGGGTTTTGCTGAGCAGCTGGTGTGCTGGAGGGACAGGAAGAAGGGAAGCTCAGAGCCTGCCTTGGAAAGTCCTGAAGTACAGCCTTACCCTGTGAGCACAAGGATTAAGGCAGAAGTTGGGAGCTTTGTTAGGCCTCAGAGTTAAGGAAAAGGTTTTCATTTTGCCTGAGGGAGAGCGACTGTTTCTCCCAACCATCTTGTTTGAAATTAAGGTCTTGGAACACTGGATTCAATTAACTACCCAGTTTAGGAACCTTGAGGAATCTAGCTTGCCATGTGTTTCATTTTCTTTTGCCAGTCATCTCCTGTTTTTTTGTTTTTTTTTTTTTTGTTTTTTGTTTTTTTTGTTGTTGTTGTTTTGTTTTTTGCCTTAATATTTCTCCCACCTACAGAGAATTCTGTGCTTGGGACTAGATCAAGACCAGCTTCTTTTTTCCTGGGTTAAAAGCGAGGAGTACTGGCTAGGCTTTTCCTTCAGTTTGCTGTTGACTTGGAATCAAGATCGTGTGTGTGTGTACTCATATATACATGCCTATGTATATGTATTCATTTGTGAAGGTAGGCATGCATGCATCTATGTAAAAGCAGTTAGAAGAAACTTAATTGTTCAATTTAAAACAAAAAACTTTTTGAAAAAGAGGATCTATTGTACCCTCTAATCTGGGACTATGCAGAATCAGAGGTTGATTAAGCAAAGTCTTCATGCTAAGGACAGCACAGTCTAGTGGGGGGAGATGGATAATTGATAAATACTAAATATTGGTAGATCCTGTATAATAACTGGAGTACTGAATTATAAGAAATTTGGAGAACATCGAAAAAAGGCAAGTGGAGTGAGGACAAACTTCACAGAGTGACAGTACTGCCTTCAGCTAAATCTTGCAGTACGAAAAGGAACTCAACAGGCACAGCCCAGGGCAAAGATACAAGGCAGGTGGGCAGCAAACTGGGGCCCTGCTCTATGAGGGACACAAAATTACTTTAGAAAAAATGGAATAAGGCACCCATTGACTTAGATTTCTACATGTGGTTCCTACTGTGTTTAAAAGAATGTAACTTGGTTGCTCTTTCATTTGATGCATATAATAAAACTCTTATTTTGGATTTTAGATCTAATAAAAACGAAAATTCCTCTTTGCCAGTCATATACACACTTTTCATCCTTAATATAGTAGCTTTTGACTCTTGAAAATAGTATTAAGAAATAAGGGGTGAGGGCATTTGGAGGGTAGCAGGTGGACAGTGTTCATTGCTTTGTATTTGTAAGAGAGAGCGAGCCAGGACTGCTGTTGACACAGGAATGGGGGCCAAGGGGAAAAATTGGGATGAGACCCAACATAGCTATGGCTGAGGAAGATGCCTGGAAAGAAAGACTTGTAGGATGGTGCTCTTTCCCATGACATACTAGGTCCTATGTGATATAAATGCTTTTTTCATCTTCTTTATGAAGTGTTGAGTAGATTCTCCTTAGTCACTAATGTGCTTATAGGAGTGGTATCTTATCTTAAAGGAACTTAAGGAAGATGAAGTGGTTAGGTGATACATTGTTTACTGACCCATAGAAGAATGTGCTTGATATTTTAATTGATTGAAAAGCATTTTCTTCCCACTGATGCCAAATAAATATTGAAAAATATTAAGAATATTAACTTGTAGGATGGTCAACTACCTAGTTTCATCCCAGTGGTGGAAATAAGATGTGTGAAGCCCAAGAGGTGTAGTCCTCCATTTGGAGACTAACAGGTGGTTCAGTAGAGATGGAAGAAAGACGTGAGCTTAGGATGAGTGGAAGGTGAGGGAGGAGAGATGGAAAGGGGCTGGGTCAGGAAGCTACCTTAATGCCTTGTTGAGAAGTTTCTCCTGATCCCAATAGAGTCCTATAGATATGAGAACTACCAGGGAGGTAGATATCTGTCTGTCCAATAGCATCTTAGATTATGGACAGCTACCGGAAGAAAAGAATGCATGGGCTCATTTGTACTACTTTATTTTTTAGGTGGGGAATCTGAGGTCTGGACATATTCCTGCCCAAAGTGATTGTGTTCAGTGTGACAGAGGTACTTACAATAAGCTAAACTTTGCCTCCCTATAGTTCCTCCCTGTTTGTCCCCTGTGGTAATTATCAGAAAAGATCCTTAAGGTATATTATAGTGAGGACACAACCTGGTGAGCTAGAAGACAGAATTAGGCTGATATGGGTTTGAGCTCCAACTCTATCACTTGTTATTTGCGGGACCTCAAATGAGTTTCCCAATCTTTCTGAGACTCCTAAATAACGTGAATTTTTACCTGAAAAATGAGAATGTCAATGCCCATAATAGTATAGAAGTTTTGTGAGAGCTAGATAGCATTGTGTATATAATTACTTACTGCAATGCTGGTACCTAATACATATGAATTTCTGCCCACCTATTAGTTTAAGTCTTTATATAAGATCATGTTTTTAAACATGTGAAGATACCTCTTGCCCTTCTTTAGTCTTCTCCCATACAGGCGGAACACCCATTATTGATCATATAACTGGATGTGCATTCCCTCCTCATCTAAAGTCCCCTCCTCCCTTTTAGAGTAGGAGCAGAGATTGGAAAGCATTACACCAGGTGGGGACTGACCCATGCCAAGCAAACTCAAAGGCCAATTCTCTCTTATATGTTGATAAATTAAACCTGGATCCTCTGAGTATGTCGCTTTTGCCACACATAACAGCTCCAGAAGGGACCAGATAGGTCTCGTAGTGTTGCTGAATGAGCACAAAGTAAGAACGAAATGGACTGGGTACCCATTGTGAATAGCACTATTTCCATTCTCTTCTCTGGGAATGGACCCGACAGATACTTCCTCTGGCTCAGACCCTGCAGACAAATATATTAGTGAGAGAGGAGTCTTTCCTCAAATTCCTTGTCCAAACTTGCAAAACTGATATCGTGTCAATGGTTTCCCAAGATGTACAGGATGCCTTAGACACTACGGAATGATTGTCTTATTTGAGTCTGTTAGTCAGTCTTTAAGATGGAGCTCCTCCTCACTTTTTTGAGGCGTGCCTTAATACTCACTCTCATGGAGGAAATACCCTCATCAGGGATTAGTAGCTGCTTGCAGGATACATTTTAGTAGAAGAATGTTATCTGGGAAGGTACCAAGAAAAGGCTAATATGGCACACACACTTGCCTCAATCTCCAGCTGCAGCCTTTTCTCCACTGTGGCTCTTCACACGCACTGGTGCTCTGATCAAACTGAGATACTTGCATTCTCCTACATCTTGTGGTTTCCTTCCTTGTAATTTGCCGATGCTGTTTCATTGGTTTAGAATAGCTTTTCTGCCCAGTGATGTTTGTTCAAATCCTATTTGTCCATCAAGAGTCTCACCGCTTTTAAGGAGACATCTGTCTTTCTCTAGCAAAGAAGACATTTTTTTTTCTCCAAATGTCCCTGACACTTTTTCCTGAACTTCTCTTAAAGCCCTTACTTATCTCAGCTCCCCTAAAATCTAAGCTTCTTGAGGCCAGGATTTGCATCTTAACATATGGATATTTTACAACTTTGAGAGGCCACAGAGCATGAGGTCAAACACATGGCTTCCAGGTCAGCCTCCTAGATACAAAATGGGTCTACTCCTAACCAGCTGCGTGATCTTAGGCAATTGCTAGCATATTGTAATCACTCAACAAATGTCACCACTTACTATTTATATTCTTCATAACCCACAGGACTATACCTGGTATCCATTCTGTGCTCAGTAAATGTTTATGTAATGAATAAATAAAAAAGCAAATGGAAAGTAATCTGTTGTTGAGTGTTTGTTGAATGAATTAATAATTTAATGGATTTGGAAGAAAATTGCTTGAGTGCACTGCTTTTTACTGAACCAAAAGGTGTTTTACAAATGTTCTGCTGGAACCCCCGTGTTCTCAACTCACCAACCCCTTAAGCACCCCTCCCTTAGAGTCTTCTACCAACAAGATGGTGTAGCTTGTACAATTTTTTGTTTCTACTTCTTTTAAGAGTGACTACCTTATGCTAAAGAGCTGCTTCAAGCTTTCACAGATTGAAAAAGATTATTTTGCTTGCCTGTGGATCAGGCGAGCTTGTCTGTAAGGGCTGAGCGGGAGAGCCTCCCCACCATTATAACCGTGGATTTTCTGAGTAGACAAGATCCAGATGAAATTCAGTCCCCAGGCAATGAAGCTCTCCTTTCAAAATGAACTTTGAGGCTACTAACCCTGCATGACGTAGGATACAGACACTCCACTTGTCTTCTGTTCTCATCAAACAGGAGAAGTTACATAAGCCCGAGGGGCGGCGGGATCACAGTTTATGCTGTCCCTAGGATACATCTTTCATCTTAATTGTGCTTATTCAGCTGTGGGGATGCATTGGTATCTAGCTGATTTTTGAAAAAATGCAAAAGCTCATTTAAAAACAGCCAAATCCTCCTTTTGAGATAGGGGTCTGACGCGGGGGTAGAGAGGAAAAGGATGAGGAAGTTTTCCATCTTATTTTCTGATATTCTTTGCTTTGGGAGTGAAAACTTCCAGTGATGCCTGCAGGCGATTTTCCAAAGCCTCTTTCTGATCAAAGTTGATAAAACTCGTCCTCTGTGTAGGAAGAATGTTCTCTTTTTGACTAGCTTTTTAATTTGCGCTTTCTTATGAAGATAGAGCATCCTAAATCATACAGCCACAGATCCTTATCTCCCAGGGCCTGCCTCATCTCCAGTCGTACCTGTCAGTCCAGTAAACATGAATCAAGTGATTTTTCCATGCCCGCTACTGAGCTAGCTGCAGGTTAGGGATAGGATTCAGAGGAAAAGCAAACACAAATAATAGCTACCGTTTAAATATATTTTGTGTGCCTACTATCCGTGAGTCAGGCACTTGACATAGATACTTTTATGTAAGATTAGCAAGACAAATTAAGGTAGAAATTATTTCCATTTTATAGAAATGTGGAAACTGAAACTCTGAGAAGCGAAATAATTTGCCTGAGCCTAAGATCACTCTGGAAATTATGAGGTGTTTAGGTTGAGCTTTCTGATATTGATTGCCATGGAGGGATGCCATGAAGGGGTAAAGGTACATAGGGATGAGGAATCTATGTGACAAAGGCAGGGTGGCAGCCAGACCAGGGTGGGTTCTGCAAAGATTTGTGTATCATTGTCTTTGGGGCCATAACGAGAGAACTTTGGATTGGGAGGTAAGCTTGATAAGAAACAAGGCTTGGAATACCAAGCTGTGCCAAAGGGGTTCATTGTAACATTTGGATTCTTGCTGTCACCAACCATAATATGGATTAATTATAGGTAGAACTGACTTGATAAGGATAATCAATCAAATAATCCATCAGTGATTTGTATTGCTTTTCTCCATTATAAGAGCAATGCATGCTCATTATAAACATTTTGGAAAATGCCAAAAAAAAAAAAAATAGAAAGAAAAAGAATTAACCTCTGAGTCAGTTCCCAAAGGAACCACTGTGCACAGTTGGGCCTGTTTGCTTTCCATCTTTTTTCCTTCCCTTCAAAAAACTGGGTTGTTTGGTTTATATGATTATGATTATGCTGTGTATAAAATGCGTTCCATTTTTCACTTAGTACAAGTTAGAAACCTTTTAAAAACACACACATTTTTCACTTTCTACAAGTTGGAAGGCTTTTAAAAACACACACTTTCATAATCATTAAATCCACTATTTGGATCTAGCACGTTGTTCACAAACAAGGCCGTGGAGCCCAGTATGTAGGTGTTTTGTGCTTTTGCTGTTGGTAAGTTAACATTTTGATGAGTGTCTTTGTGCTTAAAGATTTTCTGACAGTTTAAATGGTTTCTATAGGATGGATTTCCTGGAGCTGTGCTACCAAGTTAAAGGTCACATGTACCTTTCAGCTTTTCCGTCATAAAGCCGACTTCAGTGCTTTTTTGGGTCCCTTTCCCCACTTATGTGCCTGTTCTATTTTCCTCTCCTGCCCCTTTCACACATATAGCATCTCTCATAAATGCCAAGCAAACATAATTGAGATTGAAACTCCGGCGTCCATAGGGAGACATAAAACTGCTTGGAGTATCTTGTCTGGCTGAGAAGGAAATTTGTTGGAAGCAGGAGAGGGACTCCTGTGCATTCTGCTGAACTCACAACACTCTTGACCAAAAGATTTCTGTCTTTTAATAAGAAGATGGCATAGCTTCTGCAGAATGTGTCTGTTACTACCCCCTGCCCCAAGGAGTCTGAGAGGCTGGTGCCTGTTTAAGAATTCTGTAGGTGGCTTGCAGCTCTACCTAGAGGCTTACAGTGCGTGATCTGTAATACTTCTCAAATGACTAAGCCACCAGCATCCCAAGCCTCACAGATGACTAATAATTATTCTCATTCTGCATCATGTGGTTTGTAAAACAAAGTAAGCAAGACCTCTGCCCTTTTGTTCTGTGATTCAATCCTGCAAACTACTCAGCAGGATGGCAGAAGAGCCCCAGGGATACCAGTCAGTGCTCTTTGCTCTTCTCTCCCTGCCTGTTTCATCCACTCACCTCTTCCACAGCTGCCAGCACCCCCTGGGGGCTGCACCTCCATTTTAAAGAGTGGAAGAGAGCTATGCTCTGCACAGGTTGAGAATCAGACTTTAGGTTTTAATATGGCAGCTTCATATCCTGGCTGCATCATTCTGCAGATGTGCAACCCTGGGCAAAGGACTTGGCTTCTCTGAGCTCCAGTGGTTCTCATCTCTCGGGCAGAGAGGATGAAATAAGTTATAGAGTTGTTACGGGCACACGCGGATGTAAAGTGTCTATGCAATGCCTGAATAGAGTGAAAACCTAAGAACTGGTAATTATTACTAATATTATTTTTTTAACATTTATTTTTGAGAGAGGAGAGAGAGAATGAGCAGGGGAGGGTCAGAGAAAGAGGGAGACAAAGGATCTGAAGTGGGCTCTGTACTGAAGTCACGAATTGTGAGATCATGACCTGAACTGAAGTCAGACGCTCAACTGACTGAGTCACCCAGGTGCCCCAGAACTGGTAACTATTATTAACATTTACTACTAGTTTCCACCAGGTCATCTCTGAAGAATAAAATAGCTCTATGATTTGGAGACTTTATAAACTTGAAGGTATAATCTCCAAACTGATTGTTTGCTTATTCATCTTAAAAACCAATTATAATAGTTTCTGCCTTGTAGTTTTGTAGGGGAAATAGAATATTATATGGCAAAGTGCTTGGCACAGCATAGCTGCCCAACACATTTGTTTTTTTTTCTCTATATGTGGTTGACTGAAGATCCCCCTCGTGTGTCCAGCCTCCTGAAATGGCTCTTCGAGATCCTCAGAGTGGAGGGTATTGACCCTGGAAGAATGACTCCCTAACTCTGGCTTATAAGCAGCATTGAATATTTCTATAACTTGGGAAAGAAAAGGAGTTGGGGGCTTCTGGAAATGGCAGAGGTTTCATTACTGTTTGATGTATTATCCTGGATGGAGTGTGGCCAGTTATAAATCAAGGGAGGCTAGACCCTGGGTGGCACAGATTAGGGATCACACAGACAGAGTGAAGATTAGAGGGTCCATCCTCAAATGTTCTAGTCCAGGAAGCAGGATGGAGCACTTGTACAATACTAGAGAAAAGGAGGGTCACCCCATTAATGACTGCTATTGAGCCCTGCCTATCTGTCCACTAGTAGACTGAACTTGATTTAGACAAATAAAACCAGCTGATAGTTTTTTTATGCACTAGTGTGGAATAAATTCACATTGTACACATCTGTCAGCAGCAAGCAAGGTAGGGCATAATCAGTAGAACTTAGCAAAAGGCAGCCAATGCTGTTTTTATTCTTTCTGAGAGTGAGATAGGGTGTGAGACATACAACTTAGTTAAGGGTGTGTGTCCTGGGATCTGGACAAAACCAGGCCCATCCCCAACCATTTGGGAACTCTAGTACAAGTCGCTAAACCCTCTTTATCCTATCTCTTCATCCATAAGGTGCAGATATTAAGAGTATCTCCCACAGAGTGCTTTTAGCCATAAGGGTTAAATGATAGAACCATATCTAACTTGCCTAATTGATCAATCATCGATAGCTGTTACTATTAATATCAATCATAATTGTGTAGTAGTTGTTGGAAGGAAGTTTTGTGCTTCCCCTGCCATCATTCCTAAAACTCAATGTAGGAAGGCAAACATTTAAGGCCAACAATTCTATTTACATGGCAACTCCAGAGCGTTCTGAGATGCTTTCTGACCAGTTAACTATACATATGCTTAGAAAAAAAATCCTTTGAGGTTAGCCATGCATTTTCTTTTTATATTTTTTAATTAGAGTGTAACTAATATATAGTGTTATATTAGTTTTAGTTGTATGATATGATTCAACAATTCTATACATTTCTCAGTGCTCATCAGGATAATTGTACTCGTAATCCCTTTTATCTATTTCACCTATCCCACCACCTACCTCCCCTCTGCAACCACCAGTTTGTTCTTAAGAGTGCTTTTGTTTGATTGTCTCTCTCCCTCTCTCTCTCTCTCTCTCTCTCTCTTTTTTTTTTTCATTGTTCAGGTGTTTTGGTTCTTAAACTCTGCACATGAGTTAATAGCCATGCATTTTCAGAGACACTCCAGAACTTGAAGAACCTTCCAGATTTGGAGAAAACAAAGGATAAAGATGAGGAAATAGGACATTTTGAGAAAATTTTGAGGCAAGTGGTTTCCTTTGGTGATAATGATAGAATGAGAAGAGGAATGAATTTTGGGAACATAGAATTTAGAAATTTTATGTGTAATGTCCTTTAGAGATCAAAATTGATTTTATTGTTTAGTAAAGTAATTCATTTGTCACATTACTTGTTTTGTTCATTCCTTTTCTTTAGAGATCTAAAGGCCTGGCTTGGGAGTAAAAACTCTAAAACCTTTGAAGAGAAACCTCTAAACAGTTGGAGGAATGTTTTTTTGTTTGTTTGTTTGTTTTTGTTTGTTTTTCTTTTGTTGAAAAATTTTAAAATGTCATTTAAAAACATCTCCTGCTACATTTGGTTTTGGGGGAGACTTCCTGCTGGAATCAGTGTGGACTCTTTTTGTTTGTTTGTTTTCTCTGTGGTCCATCGATTCAATTCAATATGTCTTCTTTCAATTTAATATAACTTTTATTTTATTTCTTTTTCATCAAGGACTTACATGCACCCAGACAATCTTAGCCACGATGAAGGATGTGATGCAGTCTCAATGCTTGGTAGACTGAGGGCCTCACTGGGGAGTAGCTAGGCTCCACTGAGCCTTCACAGCAATGGAGCAAACCACATAGATGCAGGTAGAAGAGGCCCCAGCGCATCATCTGCTGGGCCCCCTGCCCCACTGGATGCTCTTCTTCACCCTCTGATGTTGTTTCGAAGTGATTGTACAAACATGGAGGGAAAGTGACGGGCAGGGACAAATGTTAAAATCTATTTTTAAGTGAAAGAAAGCAGATTACAAATCTGGATGTAGAGTCTGATCCAAATTTTGTATATACATGGATAAAGTAGAATAGTAAACATGGCATGTTCTATCAACTCAGACTGGACTCCAATTCCTAGACTAAACAATAAGTGTCCAGATACCCCAGTTTCTTATTTATTTATTTACTTAATTTATTTATTTAAATTCAAGTTTGTTAAAGCACAGTGTAACATTGGTTTCCATCTGTGTTGTTGCAAATGGCAATATTTCATTCTTTTTGATCACTGGGTAATTTTCCACTGTATATGTATATATAGGGGAAATATATATATATATATATACATATACATATACATATGTATATATATGTATATATATATCACATCTTCTTTATCCATTCATCAGCTAATGGACATTTAGGTTCTTTCCATCATTTGGCTATTTTTGATAGCGCTGCTGTAAACATTGGGGTGCATGTACCCCATCAAGTCAGCATTTTTGTATCCTTTAGATAAATATCTAGTAGTGCAGTTGCTGGGTACCCTCAGTATCTAAAATTATATGCTCAGCAATCAATTGAGCATTTGCAAAGGAAACATCTCAAAGCTGGTCTGTCAGCATTAGCCCATCACCCACCTCTATGTAAAGGATGCTAAGAATTATTAGGAGGCTGGTTGCATGGGAAGGTGTTTTGGAGGGAATTACTGAAGGCTAATATTTCCTTTTCACCATAAGCCAAATGTATAAGTCAGTTATTGCCATAATAATACTGCATAACAAATAACTCTCATAATCTTATTAGGTTATAACAATAAATTTTTTTTTCATGGATTTGCAGATTGACTACAATTTGGATGATCTAAGCTGGACTCTTCTGGGAAGTGCTACTTCAGACTGTGGTTTGTGTAGGTTTGTTTTCAGCTGTAGGTGGATTCAGGTTTGTTTCATGTGTCTCATCATTCTTGAACCAGCAGTTACTCAGGACAAGTTTTAATAGTGATGGCAGACGTACACAAATTAGCTGAAAAATGTTAATGTCTTTTAATAACTTGGCTTAGAATTAACACAATGTTACTTTTGCAATTGGCCCAAACCAGTCATATGGCCAAACTCCAAACCAGCAGGAGTGGAGAAATATATTCCACCTGTGGGGAGGATGTATTGACTAAATAAAAGCAGTTTGATGGAGAAAATCAACTGGAGAACTTGATATGTTTCCCTCAGTATTTCAGAAACATAAGGACCAGTACCTGATCCATGCTTGAAACTGTTTATAGAGGGTCTTATTGAAAAGAGACTGTAGTTCTGGAGTTTGGTAGGTCTAAGTTTTATGTGTGTTTCCTGTGGGCCAGAAATGAACTCCATGGAAGTGGGGTAGCTTTGGGCTGCCTTGAAAAAGGTATCAGAGAAGAGGACTATGTGGACAGATGAGGTGACTAAAAAGAGATAACGTGTAAGTAGAGAGGAAGCCATGCACTGAAGGACAGGAATGCATGGCCAGCCAGTGAGGGCATGCATCGAGGCCCTAGGGATTGATTCTTTTTTCCTCTATCAGTCAGGGTTTAATCAGAGAAGCAGAAGCACTCTGGGTGACAGAGAATAAGGGACTAGACCCTACTCCATTGTGGGAGCTGGTTAGAAGTCATAAAAGTCTGGTGCTATGGTCTGGTATGGGGCGTGAAGTCACTACAGGTCAGCTTGGCTAGCAGTTGGGAGGAGAAATGGGCAGGATATGGGGAGAACAGGGTAAACTGGAACAGCAGGCCCTGGATCCTACAAGAAGATACTGGAATCTTTGTGTATCTCTCACCACTTCCCACCTTGGTGACCTGGAGACATGCAGGTTCAGTGAGTACCCTTTGCCAAGGAGTTGGGCATGCTCCTGACTCAGGACTTGGAGAGGCTGAAAGCAGAAGTCCAGCAGGGGCTAGAGGAGCTGAGGGCCTTGGTTCTACTCCACACAACTATGGGAGCTGGAGGATCAGTGATCATGCACACAAGTCATCACAGTCCCTGGTGTCCTGGGCCAAACTTGAAGGTGTAAAAAATGGCCACTGCTTCATTACAACCTTTTATATTTCTGTACACTTCTTATATTCTCCCCACCCTGCAACCTCACAGATATGCAGTTCTCGGAATTAACTTCCCTCATAACAAAGCCACCGTACCCTCTAAACTCTTTATTTTATATATTTCATTTTTTGACTTTTCATGCGTTTTGTTATTTGGGCATCATAAAAGAGTATGCTTACAGCCAGTAGCACTAAGTAGATTATATTGATTTTTTTACAGCTACACAAGTATTGGGTGTTATACTAAATTTTTTATTTTTATTTTTTTTGAGTATGGTTGACACAATGTTACATTAGCTTTAGGAGTACAACGTAGGACTCAACATAGTATTCAACAACATACAGAACCTCTGACCTTGACACCACTATGTCCTTCCTCACCTCGGTTCCTTAGCTTGAAGCAGGTGCAAGCTGCAGGGAGGAAAGAGACTTTAAGTAGGATGCGAGATTGTATGAGGCAGGACCAGACTTTGTTCTGTGTGACAGTAAATAGAGAAATGATGGAAATTGCTTGAGATTTCATGTAGGTGCTAAGAAGGGAAGGTCACAGGATCAGGGAGAAAAGGTAGGATGGAAAAAATAAAGTTGCCTTTGACTGTGTTTTATTCTGTCCAGGTTAAAAAATATATGTGTGTGTGTGCATGTATATATGTGTATGTGTGCGCACACACAAGTGTGTATATGTGTATATGCTCAGACGTGTGCATGCGTATAGATGTGTATATACATGTATGAGTGCATGTGTACTTGCATATATTATGTGTGCACGTGCGTATGTGCGTATTTGTGTATATGGTGTATGTGTATATGTATGTGTATATGCATGTATGAGTGCATGTTTATGTGCATGTATTAGGTGTGTATGTATGTGTGCACATGTGTGTATGTGCGTATATACATGCATGCATTGGAATATACATGTGTGCACACATGTATATGTGCTCCTATATGTACATGTGCCCAGTGTATCTACACGTATGTATGCACATGCATGTGAATACGTGTCATATATGTATGTGCATGTGTATGTATATGTGTGTACAGCATGTATGTGTACACATATATGTATATATGTATATGTATGCATGCATGTGTGTGTTTTACGTTTATGGAGATACATTAATATCAAAGGACTTCCCCTCAGTCACTGTGCACTTGGACATGTCCCCAATGATGTGGTGTTAAATCTCTTAGCTAACAGGTAGCAGATTTCATAATTTCCTATTTCCTTTGGTTGTAACAAGCCTTTCTGGTATAAGACCAACCTCACCTTCTCATCTCCCTCCAGTGCTATCAGGGCTTGAGACTTGGGGCATGTGAGTGGGAGGGACACAACCTGCTCTTTACTCCGCCTCCCCCTTCCCTTCTCTGGGAACAGTCTCTTCACTCTTCTCGGAGGTGAGGCAATGGCCTCTGGTGTGTTTGGGAGTGGGGAGAAAGAGGGCAAGGACAACACCGCTTACTGAGCTGGCTGCTATTGAGGTTCACTTGGTCAGCAGTTATGGTTACTTTGGTTCACACTGGTAGGACCTCAGGGGACTGTCCATGGCAGATTCCCCTCTCTGTGGCTCTTTCCTGGTGGGAACATTGTCCGTTTTCTCAGGATCCTCTTCAGGGGACTCTCAAGTGCAGAGATCTAACACCAGTTGACAATTTGGACTCTCCCCCAGATGCTCCCTTGGGGGTTCACCCACAGCTTCCTGCTCCTCAGCTCCTCTTCTTTGGCAATCCATTCTCTTATGGGAGAATCTTCTACAGTGTCCACTTGACCTCCTGAAAGCTGGTATGTCTTTGCCAGGACAACTGATGGAACAGGCTGATACGTGGATGCACCCCCTGTACTTCTCTCCCCTCTGTCTCAACACTCTAGTTTCCTACTTAAGCAGGAATCATGTACATCAACAAGACTGCTGTCTACTCAGGTGACCAACTAGAGAACAAGGTGTCAGTATTTGTTTCTTGCCAGTGTTCTGTATACTTAGGACTTATTTTCTCGGAAAGCCCCTTCCGTGTATCACAGAATCCCTGTTTAGATCTTGACATGCTATGGCCCAGCATTTCCACTCAGCACTCATAGGATGCCCCTTTCTCTTTTCCTTGGTCTTCTTTCATAGATGGTGAAGTCTTCTTTCATAGATAGGTGCTGATGGCGCTGGGTGATGGTTGAAGGTGTCAGTGCCAGTTTGCCCACTTTTTGGCATGGCTTGAGGGAGGCATTTGGCTTTATTTGAAATGTGCAGCAGTTAATGCCTCTTTCTTCACATCTTTATTTGATAATTCTGGAGTAATAGGAAAAGTCTCACTTACTTTTCATGCATTTACAATACAGACAGATACACACACAGAACACATACAGGCACACACACACATACCTGTAACCTGCAGGTAAAAGATCGAGAGACAGCAATCGGTTCTCCGCTGAAATGTCAACAGTGGCTCTCATTGGGTGGTGGTAAGATTAGAAATTATTTTTGTTTTCTTCTCTGTTTTGCTGCATGCTCCACGTTTTTTCCCAATGAAAGTGTATCACTCTTGAAATAAGATGAAGTACAATAAACATGATTTTAAAAATATTTCTGAGCTGCAGCACCATTGAACAGAGGGACCAGATGTGAGGGGCAGGGGCCTGGGCTTTCTGACCTCCCAGGGCTCTCTGCAGGCTCATGATTTTATGAAACATCAGCTGTTCTGAATTCCTACAGCACCTGCCACAACAAAAGGAGGCCTTTTGCTGAGCATACTAATGCAGTTGTACATGCCTTTATAGAACAAAGAAAGCAACATGAAGACGTCATTCAGCCTCCCTTGGACAGCATGCATCCAACCCTAGCCTGAGCCCTCTGGGGGAGGTAGCTGTCCACCTGCAAGGGAAGACGGCTATGTCCAGAATGGGTTCCTGTCCCCTCCCTTTTGTCCTCTCTGGTGGTCTCCTCCTTCCTTTTTCTGGTTCCCTGCCTCCATTTGGCTTACACCTCAGCTCCTGCCTCATTCTAAGAACCATTTAGCATCTGCTCCTCGGATGATGCCTCTGCATTCTCTCATGGACCCAACTCTGTCCCACACATTACAGCTGTGCCTGAGGGACGGGCCTGCTTCCCAGGAACAAAGGCTGCAATGAACAGTCTGCCTCTCAATCCTTCTAGCTTCTCTCTATCCATGTTCTCACACTCCCTGCTGGTTTTTTGACTAATCTTAAAAATTAGCCACCCTCCACTTGGCTTGGCTGAGAGAAGGCAAGTTGATGTCCATATTTTATATTATGTTTTTTCAAAGATTAAGTGACTTATTTTCATTCTTCCCATGTGGGGAGTGTTAGGGAGGTAGAGTATATCCCTCTACCCAATCTCTCATTTATTCTTTTCCAAGAAGAGAGAAATGGCCTGTGTGATTGATCCCAGCTTAACCCTCACATATATGCTTACTAGTGGATGGGATCAGTGTGCCTTAAAGACAGTGTTCTGATTTCCAATCTTTCTTGTGTTTGGGCAGAGGTGGCCCTTTTCTACCTTTTTTCTCTAATGTGATAAGTCCCCGTATTGAAGATTGTGTCCTTCCTCCCCAATGCAGGTTGGTGCCCACCAAACTCCTGTTGGCAGTGGAGTGAAGCATGCCTGCCATTCTTACCTATGTAGTTGGCTGGTTAAATGCACCAAAAATCTTGTTGAAAGCGCCACACACACACACACACACACCCATATATGTGTATATATATATATATTTTTTTTTTCCTCTCCCCTTCAGCAACCCTGGGCATGTTCCTCTTCCTCTCAGGGCCTTAAACTTAAGCCATGATCTTGAATCCAGCTTTCACCAGCATTCTGCTTTGGAACTTTCATGAGCCTGGAAACCTATGGATCAGGTGGTAGGTTTCCATTTGTTTATTGCTCTTTGGGTGTCAATATTAAATGGAGATTAAAAGAGAAGGTAAATGCAGCCTGCAGAGGTAAGGATTGGTTAGAGTGTCCACTTGTGGGGGACTCAGTTTCCTTTCATAGCTCAACTTTGGAATAAACTGCCACATTTCCCCTGCTCACACTCTCCCACTGTCCACATGAAGGCACTGCTGTAGGGATCCAATGCTTTTGCATACTTTCTCTCTAGTTCAGAACCAGCCTTCTTCAACCAACAATAGGAAATTACACAAAGAATTATTGGTGCTCATGTGGGCAAGCAAATTACATCATGCATTATGTTGACTCCAACTAGCCGAAGGAGAAACTGAATCTATGGCTTCATTTGCAGTCAGTCTGACTAACAAAGGCTGGGATATTCTTGTGGGATCTGGGGGAAATTATACCAGACAGGAAGTTTCACAACCTGCCCCCAACCTTGTCCCCAAAGGAAAATAATCCAAGCTATTGTTGTGTGAACTTGGATTCTTCCTTTGCAGTATCTGATAGAAGATCATGGTATTTCGCTTTAAGAAAGTGGAAATTCTTTGCCAAGGTGGGTGTCATAGTTTAGTGAAGGAAACCCTATGGGTTTAAGGAAGACCGACATGGTATTGTGGTTAGAAACATGGGCTCTGATTGAGACAAACTAGATTTGAAAACTGACTTGATCACTTACTAATTCTAGAATCTTGGACAAGTGACTTAGTCTCTCCTTGTATTTATACCTACCCTCACTACCAGTGGTAAAATGAGAGATAATTTTAACATGCTCATAGAATCAGTATGAGAATTAAATGAGGTAGCAAGTACAAAGTCCTTTAGCGCAGGACTTGGGATGTAGTAAGCCCTCAGTACATTGTAGCTAAAATTCTGTCTCATTATTTTAGTATAAACACATCCTGTCTCCTATGGTGGTGGGTTAAGGAGGGTGCAGGAAGAACTAATAGGAGCAAGGGCAGAGGATCAGAGGCAGGTGACATCCTGTGGGGCCCCGGGGAAGAGACCAGGGAGGGGGATACTCTGGGCACACTGAACTATTTTCAGACACACACATACTTTCTCCCTAAACTCATCACGGAGCCTTGTTCAGCGTCTGGGGGTGGGAAATGTGCCTGGATGTTACTGAGAAGGAAAGTAGATTTCGCTTGCAAGTTGGTTCCAGTCCCAGCTTTTTGCTAATTTGCTGGGTACCTGTGACAGATTCCAATGGTGGCTTTGATTCTTTACCTCTTCAGCCTTGACTTTTGTTCTATGACTTTCCAGATCCTTCCGCTAACAATGGAATCTTTCATGCCTTGAATCTGGGCTGGGCTTGTGACTTGTTTCATCCAATAGAATCCTTCAAAAGTAACGGTTTCCTAGTACGTAATTGAAACCTTAAGAGGCCCGTGTGTTCCTAGCTACTCTCTGTTCTTCTGCCATAGCCACAAGGACATGGTTTGTAGCTTACTGGAGAATGAGAGACACATGGAGCAAAGCTAGGTCACTCCAACTGTCCCAGCAGAGGCCGACCTGGTCACTGGGCAGTCAGCCACATCCGAACTCTGAGAGCAAGCCAAGCAAAGATAACAGAGCCGTCCAGCCTGACATGCTGAGACCTAAAATAAATGCTTTTTGGGTGAGGTTTTGTGTGGTTTTTCTTATGTAACCTTGCTAGGAGGAGAGATAACTGAAATACGATCTTGATAGCGTGACTTCATTTTACTCCTCATCTGGGGTTCACTCATTCATTCCACAGATATGGAATGCCCACTATGTGTCAACCTTGTGCTGAGCATTGCTGGGGAGACAGAGAGGGTGGTGGCATCATTTTCCCCAGGAGAATGTTGGTGGGACAAGGAATGTGTCTTTAGAGTAGGGATTCTCTCTACTTTATTCACCTGTGTATCCAGATCACCTAGAAGAGTCAGCTGGCCCTTAGGGGATGTTTGATTAACATTTTTTTGTCTTATCCAGGTAAGTGAGTGTGGGTGTGTGTACCAGATAACTGATTAAACATTACATAAGAGTACATAGGCCCATTTCTCTTGCCCTTTTAAGACTGGCAGAATGACTATTCCCCATTCTTTCCTCCAGTCATTTTATGTTTCTTTTTTCTCTTCCTACGATGTCAGCAGCAGAAACCGCAGTGTGCTATAAACTTACCTCCGTAATAGAATGTAGATGCATAAATCAAAACAGCTTCTAACGGGTTGTCTGCAGTAATAAATGCTATGGAGGCAGCCCAACTGGCAGTGTAAGAAAGATTATACAAACCGCTGCTCGGAGAAAACACGGCGTCATGAACAAACTCAGCCCTGAATTATTTATATATTTTAGACGTTATTTTCTCTCCTCTATCCCACAAGGCCTGCAAATGATTTTCACTGAGAGCTGAGAGTGCCTGAATTTGGCTATAAAAGAAAAGCAGTTGCAGTTTGTCGTGGGCCAAGTTTCAGGATGAGGATTGTGTTCTGTTCCGTGGGGAGGCAGCGGGGCCAGTGGTGCGGTGTCATGAGAAGACATTGCTCAGCAGTCAGGACAGGATGCTTCGAATCCCAGCAAGTTGTGTCTCCAGGGACTCCTGGACCTTGCCAACTGCCTCGGAGATGGGCGGCTGGAGGGAGAGCCTCAGGGCTGGCTTGGCCTGGCTGATCTTTGAGACCCTGAAGTAGTTCCCAGCTCCTGCTGTCTCCTAGAGTACTCCTAACCCTGGGGAGATTTGACAGACTGTTCATGCCAGAGCCTCAGCTGTGATTGGTTTATTCAGAATTTCTGGAGTTGGGGCTGGACAGCAAGATTTTTAAAGCTATCTTGGTGGGTGACACCGTGGCAGCCAGGGCTGAGAGCCACTGCTTCAAGCCTTTGTTCATACAGCAGGACACATACCAAGCACCGGTCGTCTTTTTTTTTTTTTTTTTTTAACATTTATTCATTAATTTTGAAGGAGAGGAAGAGAGAGAGTGAGCAGGGGAGGGGCAGAGAGACAGGGAGAGAGAATCTCAAGCAGGCTCCATGCTGTCAGTGCAGAGCCAGATGCTGGGCTCAGTTCCATGAACCTTGAGATCATGATCTGATCCAAGATCAAGAGTTGAGTGCTTAACCAACTGAGCCACTCAGGTGTCCCCCAAGCAGCTGTCATAAATCAGGCACTCAGTGGAGGGCTGGCCAGAGAACGATGATGACACAGGTCCAGGTCTGGCCTCTAGGGAACTCTCCATTCAAAGGGAGGGCTCCTGCTGGCAAAAGCATAACTGCGACTTGGCACTGTGTAATGCTATGAGGGTACTAGCAGCAAGGAGCACAGTAATAGTGTATTCTTTATTGCTGGGATAATGTTTTAACCCTTTATAAAATTCAGGCACTACATTAAATGATTTACATGAAGTATATTGAATTCTCTTTTTAACTCCATAGGCAGAGTTAGCATCTCTGTCTCACAAATGAAGAAACTGAGACCCTGAAAGAGTTAGTAACTTGTCCAAGGTTACATGGCCCATACTGGTGGAACATACGGGAGGAAGGGGTATCCTACCAAGCCCCGGAGAATCAGGATGATGCCTCTTTGCTTCTTATCCCTTTGACTATACCTCAGAGCTGCAGAGATTAGGGAGCTGAGTGAGTCTCCAAGTGTATGTTGTGAAAGGAAATCTTTCCAGGGTATTGTTTTGGCACAAGGCAGGACCTTGTAACACACGCATAAACATACAAACATCCCCTTTCTGGTTTATGTTGTCTCCAGCTCCTGGTTTTGCTGTGAAATCTGATTACAAAAATTTTCTGGGTAGAGCAAGAAGCAAAGTTTGAGTCTAAAGGAGGTTTAAGAAGTCCCATCAGATCTACTTGAACCCATTTCCCTCCTAAGCCACTCTGGGCTTCTTCTCAAACATTGAAGACCTTAAATACTCCCTTAATGACTTCTGTGTTTTCATAGCCTTCCCTCCAGCTGGGGGACCCCCACCCTCACCCCAACACATGCCTTTCAGGGAGATAACAGGACTGGCCCTGAGCTCCAGAACTGGTCTCTCATGAGCCAGTTACGGGTCATTGGAAACCAAATGGAGGTTCATGCTTTTCCTCCAGTACAGGACCCTGGGCCTCTAGTGCACACTGTCTCCTGGTTGGTCAGAGAATGTACAGTTGAGATGCCAGTTGGTCGGATAAGGTCATAGGGATAATCAATCAGTCTGAGTTTAATGAACACAGGAGTATGTGAATGAAGGCATTTGTGTAGAGTTGCTCTTCATTTGGCTGGAGCCTGCTCTTGTAAATCCAAATATGCTCTTTTAAACACAATCTAATTGCATAAAATATCTTGTTTTGGGTGGGTGCCTAGGTGGCTCAGTTGGTTGAGCATCTGACTCTTAATTTTGGCTCTGGTCATGATCTCATGATTGTAAGATCAAGCTCCACGATGGGCTTCTCGCTGAATGTGGACTCTGCTTGGAGTTTTCTCTCTCTTTTCCCTGCCCCTCACTCCATCCTCTCAATCAAAAAAAAAAAAATCTTGTTTTTGGGAAAGAGTAGAGCAAAATCCAGGGCTTAGCACTAGTTAGGTTAATGCTTCTTTCATAAACATTAAGACATGTGTATACACACACACACACACACACACACACACACACACACACACAATATTACAATATGGAAAAAAAACTAGGAGATAATGCCTTTATTTTACAAGTGAGCAAAGAGGCACAGTGACATTTGATGACGCTGGCCCTTGCTTAGCTGTACCTAGTTTGAGAATCTGATTTTCCTGGTTTCCCTCTGAGGGCTCTTCACTTGACCCCATTGTGACTCAGATTTCACTGCATGTTCTTTTTGCTTCCAGTACCCAAATTCAAAGGAAATTCTACCCAATATCACCAAATACATTGTCACCTGAAGTTATATAACAAGGTCACCTGAGTGTAAGGTGATTCACTCTGCAGCCACCTTGGTCAACCCACACATCTCAGAGTTTTAACTCCCCAATTTCTCCCATAAGCAAGCTCTGTGCCTTCAGTAGATGAGGAGGAATTTTCATGGACATATTGTAAGGAATTGGTAGTTCTCAAAGGTTCTTCATAATCATTGTCTCATGTAATCCTTCCAAGGCTCCTTGCAGTATATAGAGATGTTGTCATTACTCTCACTTTGTAGGTAAATTGAGTTAGATTCAAGAGTGGCTAACCCAAGATTCTTCTGGGACCTTGATGTTGCCATCATGGTAACAGATGTGTATGCTGTTGGTGAGCTCTAATGGACCTCTCACCCTGAAAAAATGTCCTCATCAGCTCTATCTGCATTTCTCCCAGCAGGGTTCCTGCTGCTAACCTTAGATTCGCCTCTTTTCCAAATCAATGAGTTGACTCCCATCTTCTAGACCCTAGAGATCCAAATACTTGGATGCTCGTGCTAGGAAAATATTTCTCTCTCTCTCTCTCTCTCTCTCTCTCTCTGTGTGTCTCTCTGTGTGTGTGTGTGTGTGTGTGTGTGTGTGTGTAGATCTTTAAGTTTCCATGATAACAACTCAGGACCTTCCACCACCTGCCCCCCTCCCTAGTGGTATCTGAACTTCTTTCTCCCTAGTTGATAGAAATGCAGCTTTTGGATCTTTCCTAAAGCAGATTTGCAAGAGAGCAGCTGTTCCTATATTGCTACCCATTTTTCCTCCTTTTTTTTTCATTCTGTTCCCTCTTCTTCTAACCATCACCAAGTTTAGTCAAGATAATATAAAACATTTATTTAGAGTCTGGCCCAGTCTGTTCTCTTAAAGGCTCATATTGCCTAAAACAACTAAATGATGCAACGAGATGAGACCCTGTTTCTGAACAGTGATCTGAGCTTCACTGCTCGCATGGCTGGTAGACCAGCATATTAAGGGAAGCCTGGAGGAAAACATATAGCTCAGGGAGAGCTGCTCTCTCAGGACTCATTCACGCTGTAGTTGAAGCAGAGACTCCAACTTCCAGAATCAGGATGGGTAGGGGCAGCCATCTCAGTCAAGCAGGATTAGTTCCAAGAGAACTGATCAGAAGGAATTTTGGGGCTTGGGCCAAATGGGGGCTTTCCAGGAGCCCTGTTGGGAAGAAAACATAGCAAGCTGTCTAGAGAGTCAGCAAATACGGAGACCCAAGGTCAATGCTGACAGAAGAGATTGCAAGGAGTCAGGCTGATTAGCAGCAACCATCCTGGAACTCAGTAGGCTTGAACAATGCTCTGTTCACCTTGCCTTGTCCTGTTGAGTGGAAGGGATTTTAAACAAGTCGTCTTGGGCAGTACAGCTGGCTTGATTGAAGTCCAGTCATTGCACGAATGAGTTTTTATGAAGATTTAACCCTGAATTAATGTTAACTGGCAAAGAAAATTCATATGAAAGGTTATCTTCATGTCTTTACAGACTTTTGTAGGAAAAGTATGGAGCAAAAGACCTTTGAGGCTTCAGATTCTTCCAGATGGTAGGAAGAATCTGTAAATCTCCAGCCCTTCCACCCCAGTTGTTTCAGAAAGCCTGCAAGATGCCCAACCTAATGCCAGGTATCATGGATTGGAAGCTAAAATGGGACTGTTCTTCTCCCGGGGAAGCTTCCAATCTAGTGGAAAATGTCCTTGGAAGGGAGGACATCTCTGAGAATGATCCATTTTTTGGAGGAAGGAAGGGTATTGGAATCCTCTGTTACTTCCATGTGATGATTTTCTCTTCTCCTGAGAACCATATGAGATTAACACATCATAATGATTGTTTATTGTCCATAAGCAGAGGATAAGCTATTTCTGCAACTAAGTCAGGGAGTCTATAATGTCTGAAATACCCTGTGTTGTGGGGAAATACATCTTTTTTCCAAAATATATTTTTACAAAGAGATTAGGGGAAAAGCTGCTGCCCAGTGTTCCACATGAAGGAACTGAAGTGTGTCCATAACTTATGCTTTTTCTCCTTACCTATTGCTTAGAACTTCTAGAAGCCCTGTGGGACCTACAGAGCTTTAGCTGATATTAACACCAACCCCTCCATGCTGTGCCATTAAATTCTGGGGTCCAAGTTGTTTTCATGATTGGAAAGCCTCACCTTTAGGCAGAGAACTGGAGGCAGTGAAAATGGTGACTGGGTGTCATCTGGCTTTTTTGGAGAGAATAAGAGATATAACACTTCCTCTGTGGGGGCCCTGAAAATTTCATTTCACTGTGCTGGGAAGAGTAAAGTGCTGTTTGCTAGGGCTGCCATATCTAATTACCATAAACTGGATGACTTAAAACAACAGAAATGTATATTCTCACAGTAATGGAAGCTAGAAGTCTGAAGTCAAGGTGTCAGTAGTACTAGGTTCCCTCAGAAGACTCCAGGGAAGGATCACATGATGTGTTTCTCCTAGCTTCTCGTGGTTGCCAGAAATACATGGTGTCCTTTGGCTTTCAGGGACATGACCCCAATCTTTGCCTCTGTCATCACATGATGTGCCCCCCTCTGTCACTGTGTGTTTGTGTCTAAATATTCCTCTTCTTCTAAGGACACCTGTCACTGGATTAAGGGTAACCTGAATCCAGTATGACTTCCTCTTAACTTTGATTTGATCTACAAAGGCCCTGTTTCCAAATGAGGTCACATTCATAGGCATTGTGAGTTAAAAATGGAATATATTATTTTTTGGGGGGACATGATTCTACCCACAACAAGTGCACTCTACACCAGCTAGGGGAAGCAGCCATAAGACAGCTGTTAGGTGTGTGCTTATTCAACATTATTCCAAAAATGTGTTTACCAAGTACCAGACATTTCCAATGCATGAGCTGGAGACCAGAGTGGGAAATGTAGTCAGTGATTCTCCAGACATAAGCCTGCTTTATGCAGTGGCTGGCTTTTTATTTGTCCGAGGCAGGCAGTCCTTTTGCACCTTCCAGGACTTGGCATTAGGCAGGCCATTATCTTGGGTGCCTCTCACTTGTCAATGTTTGTGTCAGGAGGAAGCATCTTTGTGTCTCTGTTCCTGTCTCTGAAGGGCTGGTAGGGCCTCAGAGCTCATGACCTGGGGGTTAGATGGCTGGCCCCTCTTTTGCTTTCTGCTCAGATTTTTCTGCTGAGACTCGACAGGTTCCTATCTTCATGTTGGAGAGAGCAGTTGTCTCTGTATTGCTCACTTGGAGGGAGTTGTTGAAATTTTCACTTTGGCCCTGGTTCACTTTTCCAGGGGAAAATATGCTGGTTTGAATTCATTCCTGTAAGGCTCTTGGCACACACAGATAAATGTGACACTGCTCCTGGCCACCGCCTGTAGCTATATAAAATCAAACCAAGGGTCCCATGGGTTGGTCAAATTATAGCAACCTCTAGAGGGAGCTCAAGGCGTTAACTACTGTCCAAAGAGGATGCTCTGATAGATTCAGGACTGACTGACAAATACATAAAAGCTACAGTGCTAGGCGGATGGGAATATTTAGAAGGAAGGAAAAAGGAATGGTTAGATATTTGGGGAGGGGAGGGTTCAGGGGAGAGAGAGGGAGGTCCAGTGGTTTATTCTTTATCTATGAGTCAGTGGGGACAAAACAAGGCTGAGGGGTGTTTCTTGCTTGGCGAGTGTTTTTGTCTCTGTGGCAGCACGTTGTCCACAGGAAGAGAAATATGGGGAGGACAGCTGAATCCAGTTTCTTTCTAGGTCCTTGGTGATGGTAGGCAAGGATTTTCTCCTTAGGTGTTTTTTTCCTTCCTTCAAGTGGAAAGATCGAAGGACCCATACTCTTCAACAAAAGTGACAAAAGGGGCCATTGAAGCTCAAATGTGGCTCCAGTGTAGGAGACACATCTGGGTAAATTACTACTAAATTAGTAGTATCATTGAAAATCCATTGGGTCAAACTAACTGTTGTGTCACAAATTCTTTCAGAAGTTGTGGGACTTAGATGTAATTCAGGGGTCTTACTACTGCCCGCCCATTTAAGATAGGAAAGAGAAACATAGGACTGTGGAAAAAGGGACAACTCCTTCTGCAATAAAAGTGACTGTAACAGGTGTGTGATATTGGATAAGTTGTTTATCCTCACAGAAATTTAGTTTCCCCAACCGTAAAATGAAGATAATACCTCATTAAAGACTACTTTGAGATTTATAAGTAAATTAGTCAATATAAAAACAACTAGCATGGTGTCTATAGCACATAGTAAGTCTTCAACACTGGGCAGCTATTATGACACATACGGTTCTGGTGAATAAATGACAATGGCTACCATCGATGAGCACTAAGGAACAGGTAGTGTTAAGTGCTTTGTGTTCTCTCATTCAACAACATCAGCAGCATAGTATTAGATGTGTTATTATCAACCCCATTCTCAAAATGTTGAAATTGAAGCTTAAAGAGGCCAAGTAACTTGACCAGGGTGATACAGATAGTAACTGTCAGAGCTGGGATTTGAATGCATGTTGATTTGACTCTGCCATGCCAATTATTTAACTGACTCTAGAAAGATGATCTTGAGTCAATGAATAGCAAATTCTAAGCCCTTGTGATTCTTCTTTACATGTCATTGCGTTTAAGTTCCTGTGTGAGTGGATCTGGATGGGGGGTGGCCAGTCTCAGCTGCTCCCAGGGATTTGTGCCTCTGAAGTAGGCACTAGCTGTGAAATAACCCTCTCCTCCTTGAATTTGAGGAAGCCGATGTATCTGAGTGCCACTTTTTAATCAAGGAGATCATCCATCTCCCGTTGTCATTTGATCTTTTTTGAAACAACAGCCACAAATCTCCAGGCAACACAGACATGACGCAGACAAAATGAAAACTGAGGAAGTCGTATCTTTCTCTCATTAATGGGAAAGGAGAAAACACACAGCTTTTGCCTTGAGTGTTTTGGGGATGTGTTATTTTTAGAAAAGAACATTTTGTGATTTTGTTGTTTGATTTCTCAGAAAGGTTTTTAAAAATTTTTTTTCAGTAAATTGCTGAATCAAAAAGGAATAGTAGATCGAGCAATAACAATCAATTGGCAAAAGGAGATTGAACTCCTCTATGTGCAAGGCAAGGAAACAAAGAAATCGTAAGGCTTTTCCCCTGTTCTTTAGATGTTTAGAAGCTTCTAAGAAAGATTGTATAGCTATATATGTATAGAGCTCAGAAAATAAGGCAATCTCATCTATCGTAGTTCGCAGGAGGTAGAACAACCAGAGAGGAAAAAATTGTAGATCTCTGTAGAATGGATGAAGTTGTTCATTCAATTCTTTGCTCAATGTATTTGTGTCAAACACCTTCTTTGCATGCAGCAGGCACTTGGAAAAGAAAGCTGAATAAGTCCTTGATACTACCCTTGAAAAGTTTGTAGTCCAGTGGCAGACACAAAATTAGAATTATAAACCAAGAAATGCTGTGAAGTAATAGAAATTTGTACAAATAACATGGAGCCACAGCAGAAGAGGTGGTCAAATCTATCTAGAGGAGAGAGGTATCCAAAGACTTCATGGAAGAGAGGTTATCAAGATGGTTATTGAAGGATGGGGACTAACTTACCAGAATGTAGATGAGGAAAGGTAATTCAGGCAAAAAAAAAAAAAAGCATAACATATGCAAAGATTTGTAAGCTAGTGCTGCGTGGGTGAGGCCTTGTTTATAGCTGGGAATGCAAAGAGCATTGGACGGCTTGGAGAGATGAGGCTAGAGATGTAGGAAGGCACACTCACATCATCTGGAAGCAATGGGGAATCTTTAAAGGATTTGAAAAAAAATGGGGTGCCTTGGTCAGATCTTTGTTTTTAAAACATGAGTCATACAACTTATTTAAAGTACAATGGCTGGAAGATTGGGTGAGATGTGTATACAGTGGGGCAGAAGGCTGGGCAGGATTGAGTGGGTCTGCCCTGAAAGTTTTCTTCAACAGACTTTGAAACTGGAAGGACTGTAAGCAGGGTGTGGGGTGATCAGATATGCTTTTTAAGAAGGACACTTTGCTGCTGAATACGAAATATATAGGAAGGATATAAATGTAGAGGAAGAAGAACCTATGAAGGGGTATTTTGTTTGGTTAAGGAGAGAGATGATGTTGGCCTAGACCCAGGTGCTTGCAGAGAAATTGAGAAAAGTTCATTCAATGAGCAGATACTTAGGAAATGAAAAGTATAGAAGTTGGTGATTGTTTGAGCAGCCTGGAATGCTGGCAGGGAGGGCAGAAGGCCAGAGAAGGAGAAGAATTCACAGAATCTGGGAGAGTGGTGGGAACACTCGCAGAGATGTAGGATACAGAGGGAGGGGCTGCTTGGGGGTAAACTAGATAGCATTACGAAAGACAGTTAGGGATTTAGCATTTGTTGCCTGGGGTATATGAGGTGTACTGGGTAGGCAGAGTGAGCGAGGGAAGGAGGAATTGTTATCTCAACTCAAACACAAATTGAACTGCTCGTGTGCCTCAGGATTTGGCCAACATGCTGGGATGGGCCAAAGCCCATCAATAGAATATTCTTAAGAAATTTTGCAGTCTAGTGAGAGATTAAAGTGGGCACATGGATGATTTCAATATAATGTGTCAATGTGTTGATAGACCTACACATGAAATTAGACAAGTATTGACAAGGACCTAGTGAATGCCAGGACCGTGCCTGTGCTATGGACATGGCAGTAAGTGAACTTAATAGGAGCCTTATCTTTAAGGAGATAGCACTTCATTGAGGAAACTAAATACGTACATGCATACATACATGCATACATAAAAACACACAAGGATTGGGGCGCCTGGGTGGCTCAGTCAGTTAATCGTTTGACTTCAGCTCCGGTCATGATCTCACAGCTCGTGAATTTCAGCCCTGTGTCAGGCTCTGTGCTGACAGCTCAGAGCACGGAACCTGCTTTGGATTCTGTGTTTCCCTCTCTCTCTGCCCCTCCCCTGCTCATACTCTGTCTCTCTCTCTCTCAAAAATTAAAGAAACATTAAAAAAAATAAAAGCCACACAAGTATTTAGTTTCATAATGTTGTGTTAGCTTAGCTTCTAGGAGAAGCAAAAGTAAGACATAGGTCTTTGAAGGAATATGGGGGAAAGGCACTAAGGGGTCTGGGGGAGCCCTTTCTCATGGAATGGAGGGGAGAGGGAAGGTCGGGAGGCAGGCAGGAAAAGTCTCAGACTGCCATGCAGTACAAGAGAATGCGAGTTGATGGTGGGTTCCCAAGTCAAAATTATTGGTCAGAGGATTCCCATGTCCCCAGGATCAAACTGTCCTATATCACTTTCCTGTTCAGCCATTGGCTAGAGCAGCCCATGGGAAGTGTGACCTGGGCTTGAGTGTGACCTGCTGAGCATGCAAATGGGTGGACTTCAGAGAGTAACAACCTAGACCCTTACACAATTGTGCTTTAGCATTAGGTGGCCTGCAAGGTGATTCTTATAGCTACCACAACTATGTAGTAAGTAATCCAGATGCTGAGAGACAATAACCTATGAAAGTGAGCATTCAGATGATTAGAGATGGATGGATGGCCTCTCTGGGGAGATGGCATTTAATCTGAGACTAGAAGGATGGGAAAATCCAGCTTTATGTAAAGCCTGGGAAAAGTATTTTAAGTAGAGAGGGAAGAGCAAGTACAAAGGCCCCGTGGTGGTATCTAAGGGTCTCTCAGAAGGGCAGGGTGATTATAAGGCCAGTGAATGTAACCAGAACAAAGAAAAGAGTGGCAGAACTTGTAGACAGGGTAATAATGCAGGATTTCATAAATCATTTAAAGGAGTTTATACTTTATTCTAGCTGCAGAGGAAAGACAGTGGCAAATTTAAGTTGGGCAGTGACATGATTTTAAGAAGTGACATATTTTAAGAAGACCACTCTAGCTGCTGCATTGGGTATGGCTTATAGGTTTTCAAGAGTGGAAATTAATTAGATGGTGACAGATGATGATGATTTACACAGTCAAGGTGCATTGACCTAATCTGGGGTTACAAGGGGGTGCTGGTATGGTACCAAAAGGCTTCATGGCGGAGAGGTCATCTGAGCTGAGTCTTATAGGGGTGGATTTTTAAAGCAATTGCAGAAAGGAGGTGACATTTAAGGTGAACTTCATTGGCTCTCTGAAGGGAGGAACAACCTTATAGCACTTTTCAAAATCACTTCACTAAAACATAGAGCCAAAGCAGTCTTTAATTTAGTGCCTTTTATAGGACAGAATACAGTTTAGGAGTAACCAAGGACATTCACAGGTGAAAAGTACTTAAATCAGAGAGACAGCGTAGTTAGGGAAAGGAGACCAACCATTTCTTTCTTTATGGCAGAGGACATTAACTGAATATCTCGGAGGCTGAAGCGAAGAAACAAAGAGAACACTAGTCTTCTTTCTCAATGTAGCTCTTAATTCAAACTGGAGCCACCGTGTACCATTTTGAACTTGGAGGATTCAGGGGAAGTTGGTTTGGATGGTATTGGAGGCTTGGTTTTAGAACTCATTCTTTGATACTTCTTTCTATGTTTTGTTTGGTTTGTTTTTGTTCATTTTTGTTTCTGGTTTTTAGTAAAGCCTATACCTACAATCACAACCATCTCGCCAAGGACTAAATCACAGACCGGAGTCCAAATACCCAGTCACATTGCTCCGTCTACAATATGGTGGCCTTCTTCTAGGTTCTATATTCTGATGTCAGCCATCTCCCTCCCTTCTTTTCTTTCCTCAAGGGCTCTGCCTTAGGTTTATACTTTGCAGTAGATCCTTTAATGTTCTTCTTGCCTTCAGATTCTTACATTGCACACAGGTCAAATGACAAAAGAGGGCTTCTCGGGTAAAAGCAGCCCATTGGTGCATTTCCTTTTTCTTTTTTGTCTGAAATACTTTTTAGAATAAGATGTCTGGACAGAAAAATTAGATGGTTTTACATCAAAATACACATTACCAGTTTCTCTTGAAAACCCAATGGGCCTGGATCACACGTTCACCCAGAGCAACAGGTGGGTGAAGCTCAGTCAGGGTCCTCTTTTCTCCCTCAGGCTTCAGATGTCTCTCCAGTTTGTCATCACCTCTCTCTTCCTCACTGTGGTTTTGTACCTTTCCTTTTTCTTCCCTGCCTGAATCTGGGGTGTATTTGAACTCCAAACAGAAATCTGATCATGTTACATTCTTATTTTAAAAACCTGCAGCTGTTTGTCTGGCAGAATGAGTTCAAACTCTTCACCCTAGCATAGAAAGCCCTTCTTCACCTGGTCTCATTCTCTCTGTGGATGTCCTTTCTGACTCCTGCCCTTCTCAGAAGCCATGCTGAATGGCTGTGCCATGTTGTATGCCTGTGTCTTCTTCTGTCTACTGAGATTCCTTCCTTTCAGCTGGGATGCCATTTATTTTCTTCTGCAGCTGGCGAACATTTGTTCTTTAACCTCTGTTCAAATATAAATCCTCCTCTAACTTCTGCTTTCTTGTTACCTGCTTCTTCTCCACTTCCTTAGTATCTCGGGCTCACCTCTGTTAGGACCTTTTGCCAGTAGTGTCTGGTGAATTATCTCTCCTTCTCCAGACTGCACAACCTTCAGGGTTCTGAACCATCTTTGACTTCGGAGGCCTAGTGTGGGTTAGGTGAGTGGTGTTAGTGAATAAAGGTATCGAGTGGAAAAGTTTGATCTTCCATTTCCTTACCTATGAAACGACACCTCCTGTTTCCATATTAGAGGATTATTTTGGGAATACAATGGCATAATGTCCTTTGTAAAAGTACTTGGAAACTGCAAAGTGATGTATATGAATGGATGAAATAGTCAGAAAATAGTATATTCTCAGCTTGCTTAAATGACTTAACTGGTTATACCTGCAGAGAACAGTGACCTAGAAGGCAGGAGGCCTGTGCTACAGTTCCAGGTTTCCTTGCCAATTATTGGCACAACTTAGAGCAAGTCCTTTCGCCACTCCAGACCATGGCTTTCAGAGCTGGACTTTGAAATTTTTAAGGTATTTCTTCTTTTTCCTCCTCCTCCTCCTCTTACTCCTCCTCCTCCTCCTCCAGCTGCTGCTGCTGCTGCTTCTGCTGCTGCTGCTGCTGCTGCTGCTGCTGCTGCTGCTTCTTCTTCTTCTTCTTCTTCTTCTTCTTCTTCTTCTTCTTCTTCTTTTTTGCTTCTGTTTTCCCAGGATAAGACACTCTCTTTGTTCTTAAAGGTTTTCATGCTGACACATTTGATATGGTATATTAATCATAATAAAATAACAAATATGCAGTAATTAGTTTTTTCATTAAATATACAAATCAATGACAATAGCTACCATGTGGAGCTGATTACTAACATTTTCCTAATGTAGAATTGTTTTCGTTATTTAATCAACATGAACAAATGGAAGTTTCAGAGCTCACACCATAAAGGTCTTAGCAGTTGTATTATGGTGTCTCACTTGGCCCCATGGCACTTTTAGCTCTACACTTGCACAGCAATGCTATCCTTCTTCCCATGTTCCTCTAAAGTCAGCAGTGTGATTGATGCATTTGGGGAGAGGAGTCGGGAGCAGAGGGAGTGTGGAGGAAATGAGGAGTATACTTGGAGGGGAAAAAAAAAGCTCATCCTTTCCTTATTTTCTAAATTGCAGCTTATAAAGTTGATTCATTGACTGCTGGTTTAAAATGGTGTCTATGAACAGCCTCTGGTACAGTTTCTCTGTAATGTGCAGTAAAATGCCTAAGCAGGCTTAGAAGAAGATATAAACTCAAAATACAGCCATAAACTTGGACTGACAATCAGCTAAAGGCTGGATCAAGGAGAGGTTTTTTTTTTTTTTTTTTTTTTTTTTTTGCCAATTTTAGGGTCGATGAAACTGCAGGGAAGAGCACAGTCCATTGGCTTGGGTGTGCTCTGTGGGAATTATTCTATAGGAAAGATGTGGGAAGGATCACTGTCATTGTCCTTCTTTCATTGTCTACATTCTGGGATTGTGTGTGTATCCCTGAAAAGATCCCCTGGTGGAAATTCTTGTCTACCCAGAAACTCAGAAAGTGACCTTATTTGGAAATAGGGTCTCTGCAGACATAATTAAAATGAGGATCAAGATGAGATCATACTGGATTCAGGCAGGTTCTAAGTCCAATTAGAATATTCTTATAAGGGACAGAAAACGACACATAGAGAAAATATGGTCACGTGAAGACTGAGGCAGAAAATGGAGTGATGTGGCCACAAGCTCAGAATGCAAGGAGCCCCCAGAAGCTGGAAGAGGCATGGAAGGCTTTGTCTTGATTTTGGACTTCTGATCTCCACAACCGTGAGAGAGTAAATTTCTGTTGTTTTAAGCTGCCACGTTTGTGGTAATTTGTAATGAAAGCCCTAAGAAACAAATACAGTGGGAAACAAGTATACACTAGGGTTGAATTCAAACACAATTTTTTCCCCATCCCTCACCTCCTACCCTTTGCTATCTATATTAATGAATCTGTTTGTTGATTTAAGTGAAATAAATAAGTCATGGGGATGAAAAGTACAACATATAGAATATAGTCAATAATACTTTTATCATGCTGAACATTTTGTATGTATGTAGTTGCTAAATCACTATGTTGTACACAAAACTAACTTAATATTATATGCCAACTTCAATTACAAAAATTCAAACATGTAATTTAACAAAAATGAGTGGGTCGTCCAGGGAGGAGACTAAAGCAAATCAGAGAAGATATGCCTTACATAAAGACAACAAATTGTTGAGGCACCTGGGTGGCTCCGTAAATTAAACATCTGACTCAATTTCAGCTTAGGTCTCATGAGTTTGAGCCTCGCATTGGACTCTGCGCTGACAACGTGGAGCCTGCTTGAGATTCCGTCTCCTTCTCTCTTTGCCCCTCCCACTCTGGCTCTGAATCTTTCTCAAAATAAGTAAAAACAAATTTAAAAAGAAAGAACAAGTTGTCTTACAAGAACGCAGATACAGATTTGCCAAATCTTTCCATAATTCAAGAAGAGCTGGATATCTGGATTTGATTTCTATGCTCTTATTATTTATTTATTTATCTATCTATCTATTTATTTATTTATTTTAATATTGCACCAATTTTATTTTAAAAAATGGTGCTATTTCAAATGCATCTGAGTCAGATTCCTCCTGTGCACAGCCAGTTTGCTACCTCTATCTGTTCTTCATAGCCACCGTTATCCTATGTGGCTCTTTCATTTCATGAGACAAGTTCTGGTCCTTCTTTCCTCCCACTATTCAGTTTACTACTTCAGATATGGTCATTCCCAAAAGTTAACTGGGCAGGGCCTGGAGGGCAGGAGGAGGACTCTAATGGCAGGAATGCAAGGCATCATGAGGTGGAAAAATAGAATTTCTGCACCTTTGGTGGAGGAAAGAAATATAGGATGACTCTGGTAGCAGTACATTTGGCGGGCTGATGACTGTTTTCATATTCAACAACTATTCATGTCAGCAGAAATCCAGAAATAATTTGGGAAAAATTTTCACTTCAGTCTATTAGAGACACAGTTAATAAAGCTTTTTAGAACGTGGAACTTATTTAGGAGCTGTGAACATTCAACTGATGTGTAGTTATATCTTAGAAAAGAGGAATTGGCCAGGAGGAAGTGAGGTCAAGGAACATTCTCAGTGGAAGTCTTCTGTCAAATATGGGGATTTAATACATCTTTTATTTAAAGATAACCCATGAAGGATATACCCCAACAGTGACAACAGTCACAGTGCAGGAACTTGGAACAATGGTTATCAAAGATTATTATGAAAATTCAGAGGAAGAATAAACCCTTGCCAAAAATCTGCTGCAGGAAATCGCTTTTACTTTTTTTAGGAGATTATTTTGCATTCTTAGATGAGATGCAAGGAACAACAGCCTCTTAAAAATAGGACGAGGGCACCTGGGTGGCTCAGTCTGTTGAGCATCCCTCTTTGGCTCAGGTTATGATCTCATGGTTCATGGGTTAGAGCCCTTCATTGGGCTCCGTGCTGATAGTTGGGAGCTTGGAGCCTGCTTCTAATTCTGTGTCTCCTTCTGTCTCTGCTCCTCCCCTCCTTTCTCTCTCTCTCTCTCTCTCAAAAATAAATAAACATTAAAAAAATAGGACAAATGTCATAGAGAAATATAGAGTGATATGTAAAAGGAGCTGGGTGAGATAAGGAAGAGTTTCTATAACACTAACAGTTCAACAGTAGAATTATCATTAACAGTTAGCTTTAAGGAGCAGTTAAGAACATAATTGAAATTACAGAAAATCAGTGTGATATGAGACAAATTTTGGAATTTCTGGAGCATTGAATGTCAAAATATCTTTTACTAGAATTGTGTTTCCATGTTTTTAAGTGGAAGAAATAATATGTACTATATTTGTCAGCGTTCTCCATAGAAACAGAACCAATAGTATATATTTACGTATATATATGAAATTTATTTTAAGAAACTGGCTCACGTGATTATAGAAACTGAGAAGTGGCATCATCTGCCATCCGCAAGCCAGGGACTCAGGAAAATCTTGGTGCGGTTCTGAGAACTGGATGCTCAGTGATGCAACTCTCAGGCAAGGGCAGGAGGAGATCCATATGCCAGCCCAAGGAGTCAGGCAGAGAGCCAGTTCCTGTGTCCTCTGTCTCTTTGTTCTGTTCAGGCCCTCAACAGATTGAATGATGCCTACTCATGCTGGGAAGGGTCATCTGCTTTACTTAGTTTATTCATCCAAATACTAATCTCCTCCAGAGATTAATCTGGGGACTCCATAGTCCTGTCAATTTGCTACATACAATTAACCAGCACAAACCCACTCTTTGTCAACTTGGCATACATGTACATCTCCTTTGACCATACTTAATTGCCAAATAAAGACAATAGTGAGATCATAATTCTGCCTAAAATGAAACATCTACCCCGATGGGGTAGCAACCAAAAATGTACTAACTTCTTCTCCAGAAGAGGAGTAAAGTCCTTGAGTGATATTAACTCTTCTTGATATCCCATAACTTAAACAAATACTGTAATGTAAAATTAACAAAACTTAAGTACTATGACATAAAGTCAATATGTCTTATATTACATAAGGGAGTAAAAATGGAAAGAAAACAAAGCAATTGATATATGTTATATACACACACACACACACATATATATATACACACACACACACACACATATATATACACACACATATATATATACACACACACATATATATAGCGAATGGTTTTGTAAACACACACACACATGCACACACATACACACACATTCATAGCAAAATAAGGAGGAAATACTCATGACGATGCCAGTCCTAGTTTCCGTGACTGACCACATGGTTGTAGCTGGTATTTATAACTACTTTCTTTTATTATCCATTCTGTATTCTCTTTGCTTTCTGCAAGCACCTCAGCTAGTTGTGGTCCTTACCTGGTCGGGTGACCCAGATTTTCATTCCATTAGGGTTTGGACCATGATTAGTCCTGCCTGATTTGGATTGTTGTCATTTTCTTTTGAACTCAATCATAGAGCATGGTAATACTACGAGACACTCTAGGGGATGTTTTATATTCCAGACATATTCTTCCTTCCTCCATTGTGGAGAAATAGTCCAATTTACTGTTGGTAGTGAGGATCAATCACCCAGCCAGCATACGAACTCCCTTTTACTCTTTGTTGATTCATATTCAGAGAGAGACCAAAGTGTCTGGGTGGCCATCTGCACTTCTGTTTCAATGAAATCACTATTGTTTCTTCTGGTGGAAGCACCCTTCCCTCTGCAACTAAGATGCCTAGGCCAGCAGAACATCAGGCTGTGGGAACAGGAAGCAAAACTTTTTCTAGTGGGTCACTAAGGGTAACAGTGAGTGTTACCACTCCTATTTGTACTGTTTAATTCCTGGACCCATGAATCTTGGCTATGGGAGAGACAGCACTCTATATGGAACTGTAATTCAGAGCATAGATGGACTTCTAAAGAATCTTGCTTCAGCCCTGAAAGATATTATCACCTGGCTGGTGATGAGTCTTCAAAGCTATTGCACTGTTCTATCAAGCCAGCTACTTCAGGATGGCGGGGAACATTGTTAGACCAGTGAATTTGATGAGCATGGGCTCATTGCTACATTTCTTTTGCTATGAAGTAAATTTCTTGGTCAGAAACAATGCAGTGTGGAATACCATGACAATGCATAAGGGATTCTGTAAGTTCATGGATGATAGTTTTGGAAGAAGTACTGACTACAGGGAAGGCAAATTCGTGTCCAGAACAAGCATCTATTCCAGTAAGAACAAAATGGTGCCCCTTGCATGATGGAAACAGGCCAAGTAATCAACCTGCCACCAAGTAGCTGGCTGATCGCCCCGGGGGAATGGTGCCGCATCAGTGGAAGATTGGGCTCTCAGTAGTGGTCATATCCAGATTGGCTGTGTGAGTAGAAGACCATGGTGTAAGACCATGGTGTGAGCCCATGCATATTCTTCACACATGAGACCAGGGCCACTTTGTTCATGAACCCATTGTGCAGTGACATAGGTGGCTGAGGAAAGAGGTTGACTGATAGTCACAGAACTAGGTTATCTTATCCACTTGATTATTAAAATTCTTGTCTGCTGAGGTCATCCTTTGGTGAGCAGTCACATGCAACACAAATATTTTCATATTTTTGCCCATTCACAGGGGTCTACCCGCATACTTCTTCCACAAATTTCCTCCCAGACCTGTTTCTTCCAAGTCCCTAACCATGCAGCCACCACTGTTCACAGTCCATGAATTTGCATATAATTGTGTATCTGGCTGTTTCTCCTTCCAAACAAAGTGAGCAGCCAGGTGCATTGCTCAGAGTTCTTCCCACTGGGAAGATTTTCTGTTACCACTGTCCTCAGGGATGTCACAGAAATTGACTGTAGTACTATAGCTGTCCATTTTTGAGTGGTGCCTGCACTTCGTGGAGAACCACCTGTAAACTAGACCTAAGTCTTCTCTTCCTCTGTTTACTGATTGTAGGGAACTCCCTGGAGGCTTTATATGCAGACTAGGAGAAAGAAGGCAGTGTAACCGGAATAGGGACCTTGGGCATTTGGGTCCCATATTCATGTGATTTACTTGTGCCTGTCAGGACCTACTGTGGCCCAGTTATATATAATTCACTCCCTTTCATTGATGGAGTGCTGCTGTGGAATCCCAACATTATGGCATAGTGGGTCAGATGACACCTGATTTGTGATGAGCTTCTCAGGTTGCATAATAACTTGGTGGCCCATAGTTAAGCATTTAGTCTCTGCTAATGGTCCTGTAGCAAGTCAACAGCTGTTTCTCAAAAGAAGTATAGTTATCTGCAGAGGATAGTAGGGCTTTGCTCCAAAATCATAAGAACTGTGCTATGATCCACCTATAGAGACCTATGAAAGGTTCCAGACTGCATCCCTGTCTGCCACTGACACTTCAAGCACCATTGGATTTTGCTGGATCATATGGTCCAAATGGCAAAGTGGCTTGCACAGCAGTCTGGACCTATTACAGAGCCTTTTTCTTGTTCTGAGCCCCATTCAAAACTAGCCTCATTCAGGAAGAATCTGTCCATGATTGATGCCCACTTTGAATAATAATTCCCACTATTCTGTTCAAAGACTAGGTAATTATTGCTAAAATACTAAAATGTTTAAAACACCTCTGAGAAGATTAATAAACAACAACAAAAAATCCATTTTGTCTTTATAAGTGTAGAGCTGCAGAGACTGACATATGACCATTTTCAATACCTCAGAACCTGAGTAGTGATTTTCTGCATCTTTAAATTTATATGAAGAGTCCGAGTTTTTGGAAAGAAATATACCACCCACCGACAGATATTAAAGTCATTAAGCCACTTTTTATTTTGTCACCCATTCAGGAACTATGAACATGTCTGAGTTCTTTATGCCTAAAAGCAGTATATATGCCATTATTTCAAGCACATTAAAATACATGGAAAAAGTGGAAGACATAAACAAAAGGAGCTATTTCTGGTTGTCATTAGTTATATGCTTGATTATCATTATTTCTGAACAGTCACATTGTACATCTTATTCTTCCTTTGTACTTTTTAAATTTTCATATTTTCTGCAGAATGAAATTTGCTCTCTTCAAAGGAAAAGAAAGTAGAAAGTAGTAAAAATAGCTTTGTTTCATTTTAATATGTCATAACATAATAATTAAAAACATGCCTATGTCAAACTAGAAGAAAATACCTCAAAATATTAACACTAGTTATATCTGCACAGGAAAAATAAGAGTGGTTTTGTTGTTTTCTTTATATGTTCTAAAGAGTCTTATGATTTTTAATTATAAAAAGATCAAGATTTTAAATATAGAGTACATTCAACAAAAAATTTTTATAGCCTATTGTGTGATGGGATCACGGTGATGATACACGTTAATGAGGCCTGACACCTTATTCCAGGAGTTTCCATTTTCATGAACTATCGTTTTCTTAATTGTCCAAATAAAACTTAAGGAATGAGAGGCACTGCTTCTCATTGCTAGAGAAATTTTGTGTGATGCCCTCTTTGGTCAGTTGGAATTGACTTGAAATAATATCTGGCTTATTAAACATATTCTATCAAGAAGCCTGGTGAGATTAGGGCGCCTGAGTGGCTCAGTCGATTAAGCATCCAGCTTCGGCGAAGGCCATAATCTCGCAGTTCATGAGTTTGAGCCTTGCATCAGACTCTGTGCTGACAGCTCAGAGCCTGGAGCCTGCTTCAGATTCTATGTCTCCCTCTCTGTCCTTCCCCCACTCGTACTCTGTCTCTCTCCCTCTCAAAAATAAATAATAAAGATGTTAATTTTTTTTAAAGAAGAATGGTGAATTTCAAAAAGCAGGATCTGGAGAGTCAGACCTGTATTTTCACTCCAGGTTTGCCATGTAATCACAGGTATTAAATTATCTGGGCCTCAGTTTCCCTATTTTTAAAACGTGGAGGCTAATGTTGAACTAGGGGTAATTGTGAATGAAATAAAGTTTGGTAAAGAGCACAATAACTATGTAGAGTGCTCTAATACATGGGAATTTCTTCTCTCTTTGCCTTTATCTGTGAGATTAAAAGTGTACATTAAAAATAATCAAATTTCATATTTGGTGCAGTGGTTTCAAGTTTGCAACCCAATCTCTTCATTTCTCACAAAATTCCTCAGATAGCAGAGCCTGCCAGAAGGTTTGATGGGATAACGTGGCAGCTCAGGAAGAAGCAGAGTGGGATCCTAAGAGGGGTGCCAAGCAACCTTAATCTCAGGGTTCTTTGAGGTGTGTTGAACTTTGGACAAAACAAGGTTGAGATTGATGACCAAGGGTGTACCAGGAGGTGGTGGAAGAGGAGGGTCAGGGAAGAGTGACTTGCCTTTCTCAAAAGTAGAGAAGGGACCTCACATCTGCTAGATGCTTTCTCTGTGCTAGTACTGTATTGAGGTATTTACTTGTAGTACCATAGACAATCCTCACAATCACCCTGAGATCTGGGCTGTACTTCCATTAATAACCAAGGAAACAAAAAGCTAGAGAGATGACAAGGTCAGGGTGATCTTCATGGGAAATGAAGAGGCCAACCTTTGCATCGAAGGGCCTCTGCACCATCTCATATTCTACTCCTCCCTATGAGTAGAGAGGCGTCTTGGTGCTTTTGGGATTGAAATTGTCAAGTAACTGGATTCATAGGATCAGCTTTAGTTTTTGGATAGAGAAACTTGACACAGCCTGTTGGGATTTCAGGATTTGAGCCTGATGGGCCTGAGGTCTATTTACTGTGACTGAGGCCAAATTATACAAAGGAGCTGCTGAGAAATTTTTCAGCTTCATGCATCCCAGTAACTAGCCTCAGCCATGTTAGTTACTTTGCTAGTGGCTGCCAGATCACGCGTAGATGCCACCTGCTGGGAAGACCCCACTCCAAGATTCAGACCTGCTTCAGAACCTAGCGCGAGAATTGTCAATACCTACAATGCTTGGAAATGCTGGGACAGGCAGAGCTGTAATTAAAGTAGGTAGAACAGGAAGAGTTCCTACTTTACTCAGGAGGAAACTGAGATTTACAAAGGCCTTGGAAGCCTAACCTGAGAGACAAAGGCACAAAATTCTGATTTTTCTCTGCATTTTGATAACTATCATCTTTTCTTTTCTTCCTTCCTTCCTTCCTTCCTTCCTTCCTTCCTTCCTTCCTTCCTCCCTCCCTCCCTCCCTCCCTCCCTCCCTCCCTCCTTTCTTTCTTTCTTTCTTTCTTTCTTTCTTTCTCTCTCTCTCTCTCTCTCTCTTTCTCTCTCTCTTTCTTTCTTTCTTTCTTTCTTTCTTTCTTTCTTTCTTTCCTTCTTTCTTTCTTTCTTTCTTTCTTTCTTTCTTTCTTTCTTTCTTTCTTTCTTTCTTTCTTTCTTTCTTTCTTTCTTTCACAGGTAATTTAGATGCTGGGGATTCAGCAATAAATAAAACTGACAAAAATCCTAGCCTTGCACGGCTTGCATTCCGAAGGAGGAAGACAAAATAAAATATATTGTAATATGACATAGTATGATAGGAAGCAAAAATGGCTATGCAGAAAAATAAAGAGGGGGAAAAAATGAAAAATAAAGAAGGAAGGGCCTCATCGAGAAGATGACATTTGAGGAAAACCTCACAGAGGTAAGGATGCCAGCCCTTTGGACTTCCTGGGGAGAAGTGTCTCAGGCCCAGAGAGTGACCAGTTTAAGGACCCTGAAATGGGAACATGCTGGAGATGCTGGAGAAATTCAGAAACAGAAGGAGACCACTGTGGTTGGGACAGTGTAAAGACTGGACATAGAGAGGTAGCTGGGTGCCAGATCTTGTATGTCCTCAAGGTTCATTCAACAGACACATGAGAAGATGCTCAATGTCACTCATCAACAGGGAAATACACATCAAAGCCACACTGAGATATCACCAGCAGTCAGAGTGGCTAAAATGAACAAATCAGGAAACTACTGGGGAGGATGTGGAGAATCCTCTTACACTGTTGGTGGGAATGCAAACTAGCGAGGCCACTCTGGAAAACAGTGTGGAGATTCCTCAAAAAATTAAAAATAGAACTACCCTAAGACCCAGCAATATCACTACCAGGAATTACCCAAGGGATACAGGAGTGCTGAAGCATAGGGGCAAGTGTACCCCAATGTTTATAGCAGCGCTTTCAACTATAGCCAAATTATGGAAAGAGCCTAAATGTCCATCAAGTGATGAATGATAAAGAAGATTTGGTTTATATATACAATGGAATACTACTTGGCAATGAGAAAGAATGAAATCATGCCATTTGCAACAACATGGATGGAACTGGAAGGTGTTATGCTGAGTGAAATAAGTCAGTCAGAGAAAGACAGATATCAATGTTTTCACTCATACGTGGATCTTGATAAACTTAACAGAAGACCATGGGGGAAGGGAAGGGGAAGAATAGTTACAAACAGAGTGGGAGGGAGGCAAACCACAGGAGACTCTTAAACACAGAGAACAAACTGAGAAGGGATGAGGGGCTGGGGGAGAAGGAAAATGGGTGATGGCCATTGAGGAGGGCACTTGTTGGGATGAGCACTTGGTGTTGTATGTAAGTCCAATTTGACAAAAAATATATTCATAAAAAAAAGATCTTGGTTTTATTCTGGGTAGGATGGAGATCCATAAGAGGATGTTAAGTAAAGGACTGATAAAGTTGGACTCACTTGTTAACAGAATCTGTCTGGAAGCTGCTCATTTAGGACTATATGGTGCTATCTCTGCTGCACATGTGGATATAGGAAGTACTCCATCCCTCAGCTTCAGGCTGGGTCCGATGACTTGGCTTGGGACTCCAGATGGCCATAAATTATGTGTGAAGAGCTGTTCAGAGGAGAAAAGGCCTCAGGAATTAGGTCACTCACAACACCTCAAGAGGAGCTATTTGTCCATAAAGGAAGTCTCTCATGGGAAACTCTTTGAGATGTGCTTATATTTCCAGATGGCCGCCTCCATTTTAGGCTGGCTGAATTTTGTGAAACACACCTAAATGCTGTTGACATGAGGACATCTGATACAGAGGGCACCTGATGGCCTTAGTTGACACTCTTATGGAGAATCATTCAAAGTAGGGCCAGCCTTGCTGGGCTCTGTGACATGAATTTCCCAAAGTATCCGCTTTCCCATGGTGTAGGACCAGGAAGGCTTTATCAATGCTCCATTTCGACTTTGAAGGCTCTTTGTAGGCAAAGTCTCCAATTGTCCCTGGATTCTTTTCAAAAGTAGCTCAAGATTTTTCTAGACCTATATTATAAAAAATCATAGGCCTTACTATCTTTTAGCTCATTCTTTATTTAACCAGACAACCACACATTTGCTGAATGCCTCCCATGTTCCAGGTACCATGAGGTAAACTGATAAAGAAAGTTTACTCTTTGCTATTGATGAACTCAGGGTTTAGTAGGAAGCTCACATGAGTAAATAATTCAGGATTATAATTCAGGCTTTCACAACTGTGTTTACATGATGCTATAGATGTTTGGAAGAAGAAACTCCATCAGGAGGGGACAGGTAAAGATTTCCAGAAAAATTCAGAAGTAGAAAATTTTTACTTTAGGGAGAATATTAGTCTGTCACATTTAATGTTTGTTTGTTTGTTTATATTCTTGAGAGAGACAGAGCACTAGCGGGGAAGGGGCAGAGATAGAGGAAGACCCAGAATCCGAAGCAGGCTCCAGGCTCTGAGCTGTCACAGAGCCTGATGCGGGGCTCAAACTCACAAACTGTGAGGTCATGACCTGAGCTGAAGTTGGATGCTTAACCAACTGAGCCACCCAGGCGCCCCTAGCCTGTCACATTTAAAGTTACTTTTCTTACTTCCCTTTCTCTGTCTTCTTTCCTTTCTTTCCTTCATTCCTTTTCTTCCTCACTTCAACAAATACTTCTTGAATGTCTATATCAATAACATGCTAAGCATTGAGATTAAATTCAAGGCCCTGATCTCGCAAAGGTTATATCTGAGAAAGATGGAAGAGTACATTCAACAAAGTGCAAGAGTATCTGGTTTGTCTAGATTATGGTATCTTTTTAAGTGACATTGCCAGATAAAATGAATAACATCTAGTTAAACTTGAACTTCAGATAAATGAAGAATATTTTTAGTATAAGTACATTCAAATAATGCACAGGACATATATACACAAAAATTATTACTGAATGTCTTTTTTCTATATTTCCTTCCTTTTTTTCTTTTCTTTTTTCTTTTTTTTTCTATTTTAAGGGATATTAGGAGATGAAGTTAGAAATACAGGCAGGGTTAATAACATTTTATAAATCATCCTAAGAGATATGAATGTCTTGCTGCCTATAATAAGCGACAACTGAGTTATGTTATTCAAAGAAACAACAAGACCAGATTAGACATTTATAAAGATAATTCTGGTCACAGTAGGAAAAATGCATAAGACAAGGGTAGAACCGGAGGCAGCCGGACTAGAGTGGCATCTGACTTAGCAGTAGAAGTAGGTTAGAGAGATGGCATTAACATAGTGTGCCATTGAGTTAATTAACTCCCATTGAGTGTGGGAGGAGAGAGAAAAGAAGGACTTCTGAATGGCCTCCATGTTTCTGCCTTGAAAGACCAGGTCAACGATTCTGCCTGGCTCCAAGCTGATGTTTTCAGGAGGATGAGATGCTTCAAGACTTAAATTTTTGCATCCATTTTATTGCATGTAAGTAATTAAAGATTAGGAATCTTCCCCAGGCTGTCCACCTTGGACCTTGCTCTTAAACAAGAGGTCACTCATTCTAATGTTCCTAATCTCATGGAATTGTGGCTTGGAAAGAAGGAGAAGCTAGACCAAAATTGTTCTTTGCAGAGATAACTATTTTATTGAGGTGTGCTCCTCTCCAGTCTCTTCTAGTCCTGCATGGGGTAATCACCATTTTTAAGCATTCATTGGACTCTTGACACACACTCCAGATATTTCTGAGCACCTGTGTGAGTCCTCGAATATTCAAAATTGAATGTTCAGTCAACTAATCTCATATTTCAGTTGAGATACTCTTTTGACATTTCAGGTCTTCAACCCACTGGGTTCAAATTTATGCTTGTGTAAGATACCAGCCTTGAAAGTGAAATCCTCAGAATTGGAGCTTTTATTGTGGTCTGTGAATGAAGTAGGAAAGTCAAAACTTGCTAAAAACAAGCCTTATTTCATCTGCTTTCGTGAATAGATGAGAAGCAATTGGAATTTAAAACATCAAGGGAATGCGGATGGATGTTGCTAAAAAATGCTTTTCACCATGCCTTAGAGTTTGCAATGTCTTAAATATATTAATGTGTTTCTTTCAGATCTTGTTTTCTAATAATTTAATTGCAAAAACAAAATCTCAGAAAAGTAGAAAAAATATATGAACTGTATATGTGTGTGTGCGTACACATACAGCACTGACGCTTTCAAGTGAGTTACTACAACTATGTAAAGAAAAGGAACAATTGTAAACAGATAGCTAAATGATTTAAAAACAGTACATTATGATGAGGCAAGGGACATTGTGATGTTTTGAGAGCAAGTGCTATTATTAGAACAATAATATTTGAAAATAATTGACTCATGACTTTGCAGTAAGCTAGGAGAGGGGTAGGAGGGGGCAGAACACTGTGTAACAATTCAAGGTAAAATGGTACATTAGCAGAAGGATTAAGATACAGTAGGCATGATACCAGTAGTATAATTCCACATCTGGAAAGGAGCGATAAAGCGCTCATTTATTAGCAGGGGAGATGGATGGTCTGTCTGAGAGCAGTGGAAAGGTCTTATTTTATGTGTTGTTGGGAGAAAGGAGACAGTAAAGCAAAGAAATGGACATTTACAGAGCTCATATTGTGCATTATCAATTATGCTAACAACATATATTATTAACTCATACATGCAACTCATTGAAACCTTTTAATCACTCACATCCATCTAAGACAGGTTTTATCATCTATACAGGTGAAGAAACTGCGGTTTACAGGGATAGGGAATTTTACCCTTCTCTCAAGTTAAGTGGGAAAAAATGGGACTTGAATTTGGATCTTTGTCTCTAAAGTTCATGCTTTTTCTATTCCACCAAACTGCTGACTGATTTCTACTGGGATATTACATCACTATAGGAGAATTAAGATCATTGTTTTTTCTCTTGACAAAGCGTTTTCTACCCTGGCTCTCTGAAGGCCCCAGAAGAACATTTTATATTCTATCATTGCTACTGTCCTTTTTTTGGGATGATGTGTTAGTGACTTAACCAAGATCACCACTGTGCCAAGCCTTTCCCAAGTCTGGATATCTCTCCTTACCATTAGGCAAGAGCTCCACACTCACCTTGGTTTAAGGCTTCGAATCTACAGAAACAGTCTTTAAAACTCACACTAGACATTGGTTTAGTCAATGCAAACTCTTCTGGGTCAAATTTATTTAGAGAGAAGCTGAATACCGTAAATTACAAGTAAAAAATATTGTCGTCAGTATTAGAGATAACCTGCCATGTGTTCTGGATTTTGCTTTATGTTTTACATTTACTTTTTTAACGTAATTGTGTCTGCTATCTTAACTTTAAAAATTAAACACCATTTAGGTCTAATACAATTTCAAGGTCATAACGTTTGCATAGCCTATACAAGGGTCTTATACAGTATATTTGGCCTTGGGACAAATTGAACTCACCACCTATTATTGTAAATATAGTTTTATGAGAAAAAATACCTGCATATATTCATTTAGTATACTCTGTGGCTGTTTTTATGGCATGTGGCAGAGTTGAGTAGTTGGAACAAAGATAATATGGCCCACAAAGCTGAAAATATTTACTCTCTGATCCTTTTCAGTAAATGTTTGCCGACTCCTGCTCTGCAACATCAGAAGATACTTCAATCTTAACGTTTCTAATTAGGGTTCTATACATGGTACTTTATCCTGTGTGCTTCGAGAGAAACTATAAAACTCCTGTTTGTAGCATCTGCATTCACGTGGGCATTTCTCCATCACAAAATATTTATCTACTTCCATAGGGAACTTATTTTTTCTAATGAAGTGGAAATATTTCTTTAAAATTCTCACCAAAATACTTTGATGTACTTGTTCTTTGCGCTTTGGAAAGGAAATGCATTTAAGCATAGAGATAGTATTCATTTGTCCAAAAAAAAAAAAAAAAAAAAAGCAAAAGCCTATTATGATGTCAGGGGCTGATGTCAGGGGCTGAGTTAGATGATAGAAATGAGAAGGGAGCAGGTTAGACAGGATCCCTGAAGTATTCAAAATAGTAAGATGCTGGCAGAAAAATACATACACAGACCAATTTAACAGAATTTAGAACCCAAAGATAAAGCCTAGAGTATATGGTCAACTGGCATTTGACAAGAGAGAAAGCATATTTCCTGGGAAAAGGAGAGTCTCTTCAATAACTGGGACTGGGAAAACTGGACCGTCACATAGACAAGAATGAAATTCAACCCTTATTTTATATAATTTACAAAATTAACTCAAAATGGATTAAAGGATTAAATATAAGACTTGAAATGGTAAAACTCCTAAAAGAAAACAGAAGGGAAATACTCCACGACATCGGTGTTGGCATCTATATTTTGGTCATGACATCAAAAGCACAAGAAACAGAAGAAAAAATAAACCAGTGGGACTACCTCAAACTAAAAGCGTCTGTACAGCATAAGAAACACTCAACAAAATGAAAAGGTAATCTTTGGAATGGGAAAAATATTTGCAAATCACATATCTGATAAAGCGTTAATCCTCAAAAGATATAAAAATATCATGCAACTCATTAGCAAAAAATTGATTTAGTTTTTAAAATGGACATAAGATCTAGATAAACATTTCATTTTTAGAAGTTTATTTATTTATTTTTGAAAGAGTATGAGTGAGCAGGGGAGGGGCAGAAAGAGAGAGTGAGAGGGAGTGAGAGAATCCCAAGCAAGCTCCATGCTCGGCACGGAGCTGGACATGGAGCTTGATCCCACAACTGAGCTCATGATCTGAGTTGATATCAAGAGTTGGATATACATATTCCACATGTAAGTGATATCCTATACATACGGTTGGAAGCTTAACCAACTGAGCCACCTAGGTGCCCATGGATTTTATTTCTTAAAATAAGGTATACAAATGGTCAACAAGTACATGAAAAGATGCTCAACATCACTACTGATGAGAAATGCCAATCGGAACCATAATAAAATATTACTTCATACCTGTTAGAATAACTTTTGTCAGAAAGACAAGAGATAACATTTTTGGCAAAGATGTAGAAAAAAAGGATACCCTTTTGCATTGCTGGTGGGAATGTAAATAGTGTACATAGTGTAGCCACTATGGAAGACAGTATGGAGATTGAAAATAGAACTAGTGTATCATCCAGCAATCCCATTTATGGGTATAGTTAAAGGAAGTAAAATCAGGAATTTGAAGAGATATCTGCACTCCCACGTCCATTGCAGCATTATTCACAATAGCCATGATATGGTAACAACTTAAATATCCATCAACAGGGGCACCTGGGTGGCTCAGTCGGTTGGGCGGCCAACTTCAGCTCAGGTCATGATCTCACGGTCTGTGAGTTCGAGCCCCGCGTCAGGCTTTGTGCTGACAGCTCGGAGCCTGGAGCCTGCTTCGGATTCTGTGTCTCCCTCTCTCTCTGCCCTTCTCCTGCTCACGCTCTATCTCTACGTCTCAAAAATAAAATAAAAAACGATAAAAAAATCCATCAACAGATGAATGAATAAAGAAGATGCGATATATATACACTATATATATGGAATATATGTATATGGAATATTACTCAGGCACAAGAAAGAAAGACACCCTGCCATTTATGACAACATGGATGAAACTTGAAGGCATTATGCTAAGTAAAAGAAGTCAGGCACACAAAAATGAATACTGTATGATGTCACTTACATGTGGATTCTAAATCAAGCAAACTCATAGAAACAGAGAATAGAATGGTGGTTGCCAGGAGCTGGAGGTAGGGGAAATGAGGAGATGTTGGTTATAAGATGAATCTGAGAAATTTAATGTACATCATAGTGATTATAGTTAGCAGTACTGTAGTAAACTCTTGAAGGCTGTTAAGAAGTAGATCTTAAATGATTTTACCACAAAAAATAAATAGTAATTATGGGATGTGTCATAGGTGTTAGCTAATGGCATCGTGTTAATCATTTTGCAATATATAAGTGTGCTTAAATTTATACAGTGTTATCTATCAATTATATCTCAATGAAGCAGAGGAGGGGGATAAAGTGTCCCTAGCTTCAGAGAGCTCAGTCTGAATTACAAAAGTTGCTTCAAGACATACACTTAAATAAATAACAGTGTGAGGTTTTAAACTCAGGTCTGGATGGTTCCAAAGCTGTCTTCACATGACACTTGTGTTTTCCAAACTGAGAGATGTGCAGTAGCATGAGCCAAGAATGTTCAAAAGTGCAGAGTTGCATGGCTTCAATTTTAACAGAGGGTGTATGATTTTAAACAAATTTTTATATTAAAATAAGCCTGGATATTTTAAGAAGGAGAATGCAAAGTTCAAACGAATATCCAAGATAAAACAAAAGACTTCAAATAAATTAAGGCTTGTAGTGCCCCAACCCCTAGGATTGGAATGTTCTCTCTGGAATACTCTTACTTACAGTCAAAAGAAAAGAAAAAAGAATCAAGTCTTTGGGAGAAAATGTACACAGAGAGGAACCTCATAATAGCTAAGATTTAAACGGGAAGAAGAAAAAGAGGAAAAGTTTGGAGAAGAAAGCCCTGAGATGCAAACTTGAAAATGACTTTCGCGGAGTGTCGTCGGTCAACCTGCCACTGAGAAGCCTAATTAAGACATCTGCTAAGAGTTACCAACTGATGGTGGTCCACTGTCACACCATTTTAATTGACATGCTGCGATTTCGTTCCAGATTAACTTCATAAGTGGTCCTCCTAATAGAAAGATCACTTAAATTAAGAGTGGGCTGTAAATGGGGATTTGTGATGTTAATAGGCCAGTATAACTTCTGTGTCATTTACATACATTTCCATTTTTCCCAATGCATATTTGCATATATTGGAGGATGCCACTGAATGCCTTGCCTGGGCAACGTCAGTATGATAATGAGCGTGCAATTGGCACAGTATCCAAAGAGTCATTTCTTTGACCTCTCCCCAACACTAATTTTAGAGCTGCCTTTGAGCCTCCAATACTAGTAACATAAAACCCATATTCCAGAAAAACATGAGTTAGGCCTATTTATCCAATGGCACAAATGTTTGAAAGACTAAATTGAATTGAATTGAATTGAAACACAGAGCTTTTTAACAAGTGAAGAGTTGCTTAGTACTTGAATAATGCAGTACGTCACTGATGCTAAAAAACAAAACAAAACAAAACAAAAAAACAAACTACAAAAATTTTGATTCGGTGTGGTGGCCCATTGATTTTCCTTAATGTGGTAGCCCGATCTAGCATGTCTGCTGATTCAGAAGGTTAGGGCTAAGGCCAACTCCCGTAAGACTCAGAATAGAGGTTTCAAAGAGAGAGCACCAGAATTGGAATCTATCCGACCAGAATCTAGTGTGGCTCTGCCATCATTGTGTCTTCATCACTCTGATTCCCCAGTTCTGCATCTGTACATTCGGGTAAGGACACATCCCTTAGGTCTGTAGAGAAGATTGAGATAATAGATGTAAAAGAACTTGTATGTAAAGTGTAAAGCACTTCAAATAATTGAAGACAAAATTTACCCGCCTGGTAGCCAAAGCAAAGAAGGGAACACGAAGCTATTCAGTTTTCCTTGACTGGTCTGGGACCGTCTTTAGTGCTAGAACCATATGCGGAGGGATGGCACTTTCAGTGGGACTTCCCACATGTATTTTAAAAACCTGAGTTGAACAGATTAAGTGCAACCATGTAACTGAAACTCCACTTGGTGGTATCTTTCCTGTTACTTAGGCATAATATTTTATATTGGCGGATTGTGAGTACCTGAGAAGCTTGAGCTGAAATGCTTGAATGGAACATCTAGTGATGGGATAGATGGGTTCTCTCACACAGTTCCATTAACCATCATTTATTTCTCAGAGCAGTAGGACTGACTTTCCCCTCATTTTCTTAATACTTATTGAATTCTTCTATATCACATCACTCCAGCCCCCATATCCTGCTCACCATGACAAATATTGAACTAACTCTGTCTAGTATATCTCACTCTAAAGGAATGAGCAAGCCTTTATGCAGCAATGCTTCTCCGATTTTCCAGTTATATTATTCAGTGTCAAGTCAACTTGTTTTGGATAAAGAATTTTGGATCTACTTTTTGTTATTATTTTAAACCACAAAATGAAATAAAGACATGAGAAAGAGGTTTTGCTGTGTTGCACTATTCAGAAAGCCTGCTGTAGAAGTTTCATGAGTAAGCGGTAGCATCCCCCAAAATTCATATCTGATAGACTAATATTGCGTCCAGGGTGGGGCAGAGAGAATAGGAGATAATATCTAGCAGTAATTTGCTCATGGATGGTGGGAATAAGGGATGGGAATGTTCCCAGGCTTCCAAATGTTCACAGACAGCAGGGAGGTTGTTAGGGACAGAAAGAACTGCCAGGGGACAGAATATCATGAGAATATCACCAGGACAACTTTGTACTATAGAGAAAACATTTCTGTGTCCCACAAATGCCAACACCTTTGAGAGTTTTAGAGGGCTTAGGAAGAGTGTAAAGATCCTGAAATTGTTCTACCTAATTGTTATAGCAGACTACAGTAGTCACATATTTTATGTGTATCTGGCATGCTTTCCAATCCCCTTTATTCTGATTCTTTGGGGTACCCTCCCTCAGTCTATGTGGGATTGTTAGAGTATGGCAATCATTCTGTTCATACCCCTAGCTAAAGAAAAGGCATGTGACCCTGGCTGGGCAGAACATCTCATCCCTCTGGGTAGAGTTACAGTCTACATGTGTGTATGCATGACCCAAGCAGGACAACCAGTGTCTTTCCTGGAATTAATATGCAAAATTAGGGAGTAGAGTTTTTATTTCCCCCTTCCCAATGTCATTGTCAAACTAGGAAGATGTGAGTTTAGAAATGTGGGTAGGCATTTAAGGACTTTTCTTCAGATAACCCCAAGCAGGGTTGAGACATGGGGAGAAAGACAAAGCCCAGGACCTATCCATGCCTGGGCTTCCTAGTCATGTAAAACAAGAGAATTCCATTTTTACTTCCACTACTCTGATTGGGTATTGGACATTTGCAACTCAAAGCCAATTAAGGCTCTGAAAGAAAGGAGGAAAGAGATGTACAACCAAAGGAATGAAGCAAAAACCTCAAATACTGGCAAAGAATGCAAGGCCAATGGGTTGGGAAGAGATTTGGCTATATTTTGACAAGGAAATAGAACTTACTGGTCTTTTAATTAATTTTTCTAGTTTTTCTTTTATGAACTTTGTTCCCACAATGTTTTTAAAAACCCTAATTATTTTGGGGCAGGTGTCACAATACTTGACATCATATCTCCCATCCACTATGTGACAACCACACCCTCCTCACTGCCCTTTGCACCATACTGGGCTCTCCATTCTTTTTTTTTTTTTTTTTTTTCCCAGAAGGATTTTTTTTTTATTTTAATTTAAATTCTAGTTTGTTAACATATAGTATAATATTGGTTTCAGGAGTAGAATTTAGTTATTCATCACATACATATAACACCCAGTGCTCATCGTAACAAGTGTTCTCCTTAATGCCCATCGCCCATTTAGCCCATCCCTCCTCCAATCAACCCTCGGTTTGTTGTCTATCATTAACGGTCTCTTATGGTTTGTTTCCCTCTCTTTTTCACTTCCCATATGTTCATCTGTTTTGTTTGTTAAATTCCACATATGAGTAAAATCACGTATCTGCCTTCTTCTGACTTATTTCTCTTAGCATAATACACTCTAACTCCATCCACACCATTGTAAATGGCAAGATGTCATTCTTTTTGATCGTTGAGGAATATTCCATTGTATATATATCACATCTTCTTTATCCATTCGTCAGTTGGCAGACATTTGGGCTCTTTCCATATTGATAGTATTCAGAAGTGATAGTGAAACTATCCAACTCCTCCCATCCCAAAGCAGAGGCAGAACCCTTTCCAAGAGTGAATGGGGTTATTTATTTATTTATTTATTTATTTATTTATTTATTTATTTATTTATGTTGAATGTGTGTTTGGACGTGAGAGAGACACATTTTGGAAGGCAGATTCAAGGCCATGTTTTAGCCTTTCACATTAAATTTCTGAGTGCTCTTTGGAGTACTTTCTTCTTGGGAGCTTCCAGGAACCAGATGCTCAAGACTGACTCAAAAGAAGAACTCTGATCTCAAGGAGAGCTAATAAAAGTGTACAGGTTTTTGTTTTTGTTTTTGTTTTTTGTTTTTTGCTTTTTTAAAAAGCCCAACCTAGTTCTTCCCCCAAGTCAGAAAGGATTAAGAAATTTAGGGTGGTTTCTCTGTCTAAGAGGGAAAAGAATTCATGTGCATCATTATTCCCATTGTTATTTTATTACCAACAATATCACCTGTGCTTCCAGTAGCCATCAGTCAGTGAGAACTTTCCAGACACTTTGTGCGTGTTAATCGTTTCAATGATATATAAAAACAAGATTTTTATATTTCCACATGTAGAAGAAAAAAAGCATGTCTTGAGAAGTTAAGAAATTTGCTGAGGACACACAGTAGAAGTGAAACCGAGGTCTGTGCAATTGCAAAATGCATTCTCCCTTTCCACTCTGCACGCCTTGGGAGCTGATGTATAACGAGGGTTAACAAGTGAAGAATGGATGGCCTGCCTTATTAAATCCAGGCCAAGAGTCTTATCAACAGTCACACCTTGAGAAAGCCAAAGGCTGAAGTGTTACTTGTCCTTCCTTATCCTTTAGATGAGGGAATTGGTGCAGAAAGACAGGGGCTGGGCTTAGGGAGTAAGTTGATTGCCAAGGGGGAAAATAGTGGTTCACATCCCTGGAACCCGCGTATTGGGACATTCATTTTCAGGCTCTGTTGGAGCTTGGCTACCAGCTTTGCCAGGCCTGGAAGATGTGTCAATAAGCCATTTACATGACCCTTTAAAAAGTTAAGTCTATTCTTTTGCCCTTGATGCTGACTTTTTAAAAAGTCCTCGACAGACACATAGGAACAAAACGATGAATATCCACATGTCTGATGCATTCTTAAAAATGAATAGTTGAAGTCAGACAAAAAGTAGTGGTTTGGGCATGGGGTTACACTGGGTATTACAGGTTCATGTTCAATCCCATCCTCTGACCTGGGTTTCTCTGAGAATGGGGTAGAGTTCCTACCCACTAGCACTGGATAGGAGGCACCTGTTAAAAACATAAGGCTGGTCTGGGGCAGGGGATGCACTCTTTCCCCAGGAGTGAATTCCTCTTAGCTAAGAATACTCTAGTTTCTTTCTGGAACGTCAAGAGGCTAACCTCCCAAGGAAGATGCCAAGATGAATAGTTAACACATGGGGGTGCGTGCTCAGATGGGGGTGCTGAGTCATCAGCCTGAAGTCAAACCTGTTCTAGACATAGAGGGGAATGCCCAGTCAGGGGAGGCTCTCAAGCTGGGACACTTTTACCTCTCCGAGGGAACTTATGGAAATTGTTGAGATGTTTTTGGTTATTATGACAGGTGGAAGACGTGGACGTGCCACTGAAATCTATCTGGTAGATAGAGGCTGGGAATGCTGCTAACATCCTACCATGCACAGGACAGCTCCTACAATAAAGAATAAACTGGTTCCAAGTGTCAACAGTGCTGAGGTTATGAAACCTTGGTCTAGGGGTGTCTGGGTGGCTCAGTCTGTTAAGCATTTGACTCTTGGTTTCGGCTCGGGTCATGGTCTCATGGTTTGTGGGACCGAGCCCTGCAATGAGCTCTGCCCTGACAGTGTGGAGCCTGCTTGGGATTCTCTCTCTCTCTATCTCTCTCTCTCCCCCTCTCTCTGCCCTTTCCCCCTAAAAACAAATAAATAAACATTAAAAAAAAGAAACCCGGGTCTAGGGAATACCAGGAACTAAGTCGGAAAGTCAAATCAGGTTCAGAACTACCAAGGAGAGGGGCAGGAGGGATTCCCAGTGTCAGAATTCATAGAGGGGGCAGTTCATCCTAAAACAGAGCAAGGTCTTCACAGCTGGAGGATCTGTATAGGACAGTACAGTGTTCACCAGTCCCCATCTCAGTCAAGCCTTGCATTCACTGCATGCTTAAAACAACTCTAAAGTTAATTCAGGGGTGAGAACTGGATCAGGGAAGTAAGAGGCTTACTGAAGGCTGCACACCTGCTTGCCGATCACTTGGCCACTTAGCTCTCCTGTCTCACTCAGCTTCTCCTAGAAGCGGTCATGGGTATGCATGGTAGAGAACACAGGACCAAAATCAGACTTGAGCTTGATCAATAGGCAGGTCAAGATGCCACAACTCTTTTAGAAAAGTCATGTGTTCTCAATGGAGGCAATATGTAAAAGTGAGTCTCTGGGGCAGGGCAGAGGGAGGGATGAAGAAATTGTATTCTCTTTATATACAAAGCACATAAGATACACAGCATATCTGCGATGTTAGAATTTAGTGAGAGGTGAACAGGGAAAAATGTCTAAAATGGCTTCTAGAAAGGGAGCAATAATGAAAAAAAAATGTTTAAAAGAATACAAAGAAAGGAAGAAAAGGAATCTCTAAACTCCATGTTTTTATAAAGGCTTCTGTATTCCAAGGATTGAATTTGTCAAAAGCCTTAGAGAACAGGAGTCTAACAGGAGTCTAGCACTGGTATACAAGGCTTTCTGGCTTTGTTTGATTTTTTTTTTTTTTTTTTTGCTTATGCAACATTAACATGAAACTGAAAAGAAAATCCCAGTTGGGTTACCATTTTAAATTTTGGATATTTTCTGTGAGCGCATATGTACATATGCACACACACCCAATATCCAGTTTCTCTTGAATAATGAAATATGCAGCCCTGGACCTCCAGTCCAGCTCCATCCGGCTCCATCCAGCTCCATATGGAAATGGTGGTCTGGCAGGGTCACCTGATGCTTGGCTTCGTTCATTGCAAACCCTGTCCTAGGATGTTAGAGCTGAAAGAGGAGCCCAGATATTCTCAATCCTGGCTTCACATCAGCAGAGTTAAAATTTAAAAATCCCTCCAGGGATTCTGGTTTAATTTTCTGGACATCAATGTGTGGTCAGAGCTCCCCAGGGAATTCTGCTATGGAGGCCGGATTGAGAACATTGATAGGGTATAGCCCTTCATTGTACAGTTCCAGGAATGGAGACTTAGGGAGATAAAGTGAGTTGCCCAAAGACACATAGCTATTGTTGGAGGAGCTTGAATTAAAATACAGTCTCTAGATGGTGGCCTGTGGTATTTCCCTTACCTTGCACTGCCTTCTTTAAATTTGTATAAGAGAAGGTGAAGTAGCAGGTATCCTGTTGGAAACACTAGATTTAGACTTTGTTTCTGCGTTTGTCCAGTGATAAGCACTTAGGGTCTCTAATTAATCTAGTACCTAATACTGTCTTCTTTTCCTTTGTTTTATATTTGGGATAGCATGAGGTCTTAGAAGTAAATGGTAGAAGGGCAAGAAGACCTAACATGCATCCAGCAACTTCTATAAACCCAAATTGCTTTCTGTGCTTTGCTGTGGTTGTGGAATTTATTTTCACAATAATCCCAGGAGGTGTGTATTATTAGCTCCATTTCAAAATGATTAAAAAGACTCACATGGGTTTGGTCAGGTACCCAGGGTGTCACAGCAGATAAGTGATTTGTGCTCAGTTCATGACTTTTCAAAGTTGACATTCTCTCAGAGTCTGCAAGAATGTAAGTTCCACAGAGATATGAATTTTGAAAACATGTTTGCTCATTCATTTATTTCCTACGTGCCTATAATACTGCTGGCACATGGTAGGTACTTGGTAGAAATTGGTCAGATCAGTGAAGTCATACCACTGAGCTATATAGGCCTTTGGCTTTGAGGACTAGATATTTCTGAGTTCCATGAAATATAAAACATAAAAGAAAATTCTGCTTCTTTTAAATTTTGGAACCCAGCAGTTTTCAAAACATCTGCAAGGGAGTCTGGTGTATTTAAAACACCTCCTCCAAGCTGTTGATGCCATGTGTTGAATATACTGAGTGACAGCAGTATCCTAAGCATATCTAAAAAAGTGTGCGTGCGCGCGCGTGTGTGTGTGTGTGTGCGTGTGAGCTGCTGTTACATTATTTAAGACATTTTTGAAAAAGCTGTAGATCAGCAGAGAAAAAGCAGTATCTTCTAGATTGTTCCAGCACACTGAGCACAACAGCCAGGTATACTGGTGAGAGCTGCTGACTGGGAATTTGGGAACTTTGGGGAGGCATGTTGCTTCTTGTCTCCTTGGACCTGAGCTGGTCTACATGCTAACTAACACCCTTCCATCCATGAATTTTCAAATCATAAGAACTTGCTCAGAAATGTAGAGTTAGGAGAAGATGAGAAACTGACTAAGCTACAGGAAAGACATGTACATTGTAGGTAAATCTAAGGTGCATGTGCTCTGATAGAAGTAGGGCAGGCTCACAGGACTGGAATGCGGCATCCTATCCTCTAGTGGAATCTGGCTCTGCCTGTAACTGAGACACCTGTATTTCCTCTAAGAAATGAATGGCTACTCCTCTGCTCCTCCCAGCACTACGATGGTACACAATCTCACACAGGTGTTTGTTATTGAAAGTCTTCAAGAGCTGAAGACAGAACTGCCTAGGATTCTCATGACCTGGACGGAAGTATAGTTCTTCAGGATCACATTGGAGACCTTCTTGGTCTTGACCAGGGCAGTGGTTGACCCCTTGGTTGCACAATAGCATGTCTTGGGGAGTTTTGACAAAGTCCTGAGGCCCAGATCCTTTCCTGGAATCCTGATTTAATATTCTTGGTGGGTGCTGGCATGGTTCCTATAAGCTTCTCAGGGGTTCTAACCTGCACCAGTATTTGAGAATGACACCTTGCAACCTCATTACCTGCTAGTGCACTGCCCCATATGCTGCGCCTCTTCCTGCCTGCAAAGACTTTGCCTCTGCCTGGCATTCTCTCCCTTCTTTGTCTGCCGGGTAAGCATCGATTCATTCTTTATGACCTGACTCAAGTGTGACCTTTCTAAACATTTCTAGGCAGCTTGATGCCAGATAGAGATGATTGCTGCTTCATTTATGTTCTCATAACACTTTTTCTAGACATTTCCTATTATAGTACTTACAGAGAGAGTTACAGGTTTTTGTTTATCAGTTTGTTCATTTGAGTTGGGACCTTGTCTTCATCACCTTTGTCTCCCCAGTACCTGGTACAATCAGCACCTGGTGCAGGATAAGCACTCAGTGAATATTTAGTTGCATTAAATTGAGGCACTCAAAACAGCTATCATGTCATTGAGACTGAAATATCCATTCCTTATGATATTGGTCTCTTTGTTTTGTTGTTACAGTAACTGCCCAGCATACCAATATACCTAATTTGTGCAAACACTGTATTTCCCACTTCAATGTTGAAATATTTTGCTAATTGCAGGATACCTTGTGTTCACCACGTGTGGTTTCTGGATGTGCCAGTCACAATTTAAAACCAAGAGCTATAGTTAGTGGTCTGTAGCAAGTCTGGATATATGCTAAAATGCATCCGGGACTCCATAGGTATAGGTGAAACCACTGAAGGGATATTCTGGCTTGTCATCCATTTTAAGATCACATACTTTTTGGTTTTTAATTAAGGATGACATCTGTCTTCTAACTGCAATGCCTTTTCTGTGTGTGTTTATAGCAAGTCTCCACTACAGTGTTATGCTGTGGAGAGGGATGGGTGTTGCAGGACTGAGCAGGCCAGGGACAGGAGAGACCATCTGCAGGAATCATTAGGCAGGTGCCAGATGGCTGTGCTGCTGTTTAGGACAGCAGCTCACATGGTCGCTTATGGGTAGTGTTCATTCTGATTGCTCATTGCCTGGAACTTTCCAGTTGTAAGTATTTGCACTCTTATTCCTGTCAACAGGATTTTGGAGGATCCATTAGACACAAGACTGGAAGCAAAGGGTTAATGGACAAAGAAAGTTATTAAACTTCTTCCCTTTGAGGGAATCTGAGAGAGTTTTGCTGGCAAACGTGGATCAAGTAGAGTAGACGGAACTCACTGGATGCAGGAAGCAGACACTGGATGGCCCATGAATTCTTAGAGAATAAGAGATAGTGAAGGAATGGAGGTAGAGCCAGTGCTGGGCATATCTGAGAGATGACTGCAAGCCTAGGTCTGAGAGTCTATTAGTTAACATTCCCTTTTCCTCCTATAATGCAATCAAGCCAGATAAAAGCTCTTTTTTTCCTAAGTAACTGTCTGAGTATAAGCAGTCAACCATATCAAGTCAAGCTGATACGGACTTTCTTATTCCTTTGCCATCCTCAATATGTGGCTTCTACCTGTGGTTTAAAATGGCTGCTGTGGCTCTCACTGTCACATTCACATTCTAAAAACCAGGAGGTAGAGTAGAGAAAGGAAGTATATGCTTACTGTATGTTAAGGGTCTGACCCAGAAGTAACAACTTGGCACGTCCACTCACATACTATTGACCAGAATATAATCACATAGCTACATCTAGCTTCAAAGGAAATTGGGAAGTAAACTCTTTAGTTACATGGCCACATGCCCAGCTAAAATCTTTATTATTCAGGTGAAGGGGAGAATAGATACTGGGGAAATAAGCAACCATCTTTGTCTCATAGGAGACATTTTCCTGGCTAATGCCCAAACTCAGCAAAATACAGCCTTCCAGAAATGCCAGGAGGGTGAATTCAGAAGGAGACATATCTCAGTGTCTTAAACGCCATCTCAGGACAAGTAATCGATGGTTGAGGTTAAACATATTAGCACTTGGAGGTTGCCCAGAAAATCTCAGTGTCTAAAAACAATACTTCTTGTTTGATGCATGTGTCATACAATGTTTAATGTTAATTTAACTACTAAAATAATTTCTTGGTGAGAGTGTTTGTCCCGTATTCCCGAGAGTGTGAAGAGTGTAGTGTGTCTGGGGAGGGATGCTACTAGGAGGACACAGATTGTAAATTTCCATAAAATTAATTACCTGGAAGAGGACATGAAAGTTGCATGAATAGAGTTGTTTTATGTATATTTAACACTCTGTGTTTTGAAAAAGGCATCATTTTTTTTTGTGTGTGTGTGCATGTGTGTGTGTGTGTGTGTGTGTGTATTGTACGTGTGTGTATACACATATACCTAACATGATTCTTCTTGATGTAGTTGGAGAAAGTGTCATTTCTATAGAATTTGGTCCAGGGGGTCTGGAGCTTAAGCCTGATTTAATAACAAATAAAGCTTGGAGGAGGAGATTCTCAGGAGAGGATGAAGGTAATTTTCATGGAGAGGAATACAAACATGTGCCACTAGAGCATGGACTGTGGTGGTTTTAAAAACAGATCTGAAAATTTTTTGCTATTTCTCTCATGGGAATGTGGAGTCTGAGTACTATCTCTTTGAATATGGGCTGGTCTGAGTGATTCCATTCTAACAAATAGAATGTGAAAGCAGTGACACTCCATGCCCTCCAATACTAGGTCACAAAATGTAATGTCATCTCCACCTGGTTGTCTCTTGGTATCCTTGCTCTTGAACCCAGCGGCCATGCGGTGAGGAAGCCCCAGCCACATGGAGACACATATATGTGTTTTGTCCACATTTGTCCTTTGACTTTTCTCTTCTCTCTCTCCAGCTATGAAGAAAGCTTACTCCTGTGTTCTTGGAGAGCAATGGAGATACTAGGCAAGAGTTTTTCTTCTTGCCTTTCCAAAGACAACATGCATTGGGGCTCTTCTCTGAAAGATACAGTATAGTTGATGTTCTAGCTAATGGCAAATCTAGCCATGTCCAAGTCACTGTCCTGCCCTGCTCTCAAAGACCTCTTTTCCAGAAATCACAAGATAGTCACCAGAAACTCTCCTTTGCTGGAGGAGAGCTCTCCCACAACTAGAGTTGTACAATTTGATGTGCATCATGCTAAGAGTTAGGTCAGATGCCTCATCGATTTAAACATTTCACTTATGTCATAGTTATCATCTGTTTATAATTTATTGTTTCTTCTGTAGGATATTGTGTGCTGAGATCTCTCTTAAAATCTATATATCGCTCCAAGGATTTGGAATATAGCATGTGTTTAATTAAATGTTCAACCAAATTGAGGTGAAGTCTGACAAGCACAGGGAAAGTTAGACTAACACTTCCTCATTTTAAATACTTTTATTAATGCTCTACCAAATTTCATAAATTATTAAATCTGATATCTTACTTCCGACACATTGACTGTATGTTTGTATTAAAAACAAACTTGCATAATTACTTCCCATGTTCTGATGTCTAGTCACATAGAAGATGGGTTTTTAAAGTTATCTTTCCTATTGTTATTTATTTACCCAGCATATACTTACTTTTTTTCCAGGGTATGTGCCAATTTCTTCATATTCATGATATCATTCTGTCCTGTGAGGCAGAAGATTAGATAATTTTTCATTTTCCTTCTAAGCATCCCCTTCTTGTGAAAGCACCATTATTTTCTTTTGGGTAAGTTTTTTTTTTTTCATGGTTTGTGGATATGCTCATGGTGGGGCTGTTAATCAAGGCTCTTCAAAAATCCCTCCCCTCCCCCTCCAACACTGACCCAGGAGGTGGGTACCTAGGTTATTTGGGATCTTTCACAGGAATTGAAACTTGAGCAGAGCCTTCCATGGAAGACAGGCACTGGAATTTGAACAGTTACCATCTGTGTCTGGAACATGTGCTCATTAGCTTTTGCAATCACATCTAGATTCCATCACCATAACACTTTTAGCACTGAGAGCAATTCCAGGGAAAGCAGGTGCTCAAGAGTATTTGTGGAATGAACAAATGAAGAATGCTCCGAGATCCCTGGTTCATGTATTGCCTGAAGCTTGAGTAGTCAAATCTTCTTTTGACTCTCTGAGCTCCTAGAAAACTTCCATTAATTTGGGAAAAATGAATTTCATCTGTTTCTAGTCAGGGTACCTGAGTGATGCAAGCAGATGTCAATTGACCCTGCCTTTTGACAGTGCATTAATTTTTAAGAAAAAAGGAGGTATAGATATGCCTGCATTTTCTATTTTTTAGAGTCTTTGTACCGCATCTCCCTATCATGCTTATCCTTGTTTGTCCATTTCATTTGAAATTTCCCAAATTGTATTTTATTATTTTTTATTTTTTAATAGTTTATTTTCAAATTAGTTTACATATAACACCCAGTGTTCATCCCAACACGTGCCCTCTTTAATGCCCGTCACCCCCCCCCTCACCCCCTTCATCCTCAGTTTGTTCTTAGTCTTTGAGAGTCTCTTATGTTTTTTTTCCCTCCCTCTCTGTGTCTTTTTTTCCTTTCCCCTCTTCCCTTCCCCCTGGTTTTTGCTTAGTCTTTCAAAATCCACCTATGCGTGGAAACATATGGTATCTATCTTTTTCTGACTGACTTATTTCACTTAACATAATACCCTCCAGTTCCATCCATGTTGCTACACATGGCCAGATTTCATTTTTTCTCATTGCCATGTAGTAGTCCATTGTATATATGTACCACATCTTCTTTATCCATTCGTCAGTTGATGGGCACTTGGTCTCTTTCCATGATTTGGCTATTGTCGAAAGTGCTGCTATGAACATTGGGGTACACGTGCCCCTATGCATCAGCATTCCTGTGTCTCTTGGGTAGATTCCTAGCAGTGCTATTGCTGGGTCATAGGGTAGCTCTATTTTCATTTTTTTGAGGAACCTCCACACCGTTTTCCAGAGTGGCCGCACCAGTTTGCATTCCCACCAACAGTGTAGGAGGGTGCCTGCTTCTCCACATCCCCGCCAGCATCTATAGTTTCCTGATTTATTCATTTTAGCCACTCGAACCGGTGTAAGGTGGTATCTCAGTGTGATTTTGATTTGTGTTTCCCTGATGATGAGTGACTTTGAGCATCATTTCATGTGTCTGTTGGCCATCTGAATGTCCTCTTTGGAAAAGTATCTATTCATATCTTCTGCCCATTTCTTTACTGGTTTATTTGTATTTCGGGTGTGGAGTTTGGTACGTTCTTTATAGATTTTAGATACTAGTCCTTTATCCGATATGTCATTTGCAATTATCCTTTCCCATTCCGTCGATTGTCTATTAGTTTTGTTGGCTGTTTCCTTTGCCGTGCAGAAGCTTTTTATCTTGATGAGGTCCCAATAGTTCATTTTTGCTTTAAATTTTCTTGCCTTTGGAGATATGTCGCATAGGAAATTGCTGCGGCTCAGGTCAAAGAGGGTTTTTCCTGCTTTCTCCTCTAGGACTTTGATGGTTTCCTGTCTCACATTCATGTCCTTCATCCATTTAGAGTTTATTTTTGTGAGTGGCGTAAGGAAGTGGTCTAGTTTCATTCTTCTGCATGTTGCTGTCCAGTTCTCCCAGCACTGTTTGTTAAAGAGGCTGTCTTTTTCCCATTGGATACTCTTTCCTGCTTTGTCAAAGATTAGATGGCCATATGCTTGTGGGTCCATCTATGGGTTCTCTATTCTATTCCATTGGTCTATGTGTCTGTTCTTGTGCCAATACCATACTATCTTGATGACTACCGCTTTGTAGTAGAGGTTAAAATCTGGGATTGTGATGCCTCCAGCTTTGGTTTTATTCTTCAGAATTACTTTGGCTATTCGGGGTCTCTTGTGGTTCCATACAAATTTTAGGATTGTTTTCTCTAGCTTTGAGAAGAATGCTGGTGCAATTTTGATTGGGATTGCATTGAATGTGTAGATTGCTTTGGGTAGTATTGCCATTTTAACGATATTTATTCTTCCAATCCATGAGCATGGGATGTTTTTCCATTTCCTTGTGTCTTCCTCAATTTCCTTCATAAGTTTTTTATAGTTTTCCACGTAAAGGTCTTTTACATCTTTAGTTAGGTTTATTCCTAGGTATTTGATGGTTTTTGGTGCAATTGTGAATGGGATTCGCTTCTTTATTTCTCTTTCTATTGCTTCATTGTTGGTGTAAAGGAATGCAACCGATTTCTGTACATTGATTTTGTATCCTGCAACTTTGCCAAATTCATGGATCAGTTCTAGTTGGCATTCGGTGGACTCTGTTGGGTTTTCCATGTAAAGTATCATGTCATCTGCAAAAAGTGAAAGTTTGACTTCATCCTTGCCTATCCTGATGCCTTTTATTTTGCTTTCTTGTCTGATTGCTGATGCTAGGACCTCCAACACTATGTTAAATAGCAGTGGTGAGAGTCGACATCCCTGTCATGTTCTTGATCTCAGGGGGAAGGCTCTCAGTTTTTCCCCATTGAGGATATTAGCTGTGGGCTTTTCATATATGGCTTTTATGATGCCTAAGTATGTTCCTTCTATCCCGACTTTCTCGAGAGTTTTTATTAAGAAGGATGCTGTATTTTGTCAAATGCTTTTTTCTGCATCAATCAACAGGATCATATGGTTCTTATCTTTTCTTTTGTTAATGTGATGTATCACATTGATTGATTTACAAATGTTGAACCATCCCTGCAACCCAGGGATGAATCCTACTTGATCGTGGTGGATAATTCTTTTTATATGCTGTTGGATTCTATTTGCTAATATCTTGTTAAGAATTTTTGCATCCATGTTCATCAAGGATATCGGCCTGTAGTTCTCTTTTTTTGCTGGGTCTCTATCTGGTTTGGGAATCAAAGTGATGCTGACTTCACAGAATGAGTCCAGGAGTCTTCCTTCCATCTCAATTTTTTGGAACAGCTTGAGGAGGATAGGCATTAACTCTGTTTTAAATGTCTGGTAAAATTCCGCAGGGAAGCCATCTAGCCCTGGACTTTCATTTGCTGGGAGATTTTTGATAACTGATTCAATTTCTTCACTAGTCATGGGTCTGTTCAAGTTTTCTATTTCTTCCTGTTTGAGTTTTGGTAGCATGTGGGTTTTTAGGAATTTGTCTATTTCTTCCAGATTGTTCAATTTGACAGCATAGTTTTTCATAATATTCTCTGATGATTGTTTGTATTTCTGAGGGATTGGTTGTAATCACTCCATTTTCGTTCGTGATTTTATTGATTTGGTTTCTCTCTCTTTTCTTTTTGAGGAGCCTGGCTAGAGGTTTATCAATTTTGTTTATTTTTTCAAAGAACCAGCTCTTGGTTTCAATGACCTATTCCACTACTTTTTCTGTTTTCATATGATTAATTTGTGCCCTAATCTTTGTTATTTCTCTCTTTCTGCTAGGTTCGGGCTGTCTTAGCTGTTCTGCTTCTAGTTCCTTTAGGCGTGCTGAATTTGTGTTAGGAATTTTTCTTGTTTCTTGAGATGGACCTGGATTGCAATATATTTCCCTCTCAGGACTGCCTTTGCCGCATCCCAAAGTGTTTGGATTGTCGTATTTTCATTTTCATTTGTTTCCATGTATTTTTAAATTTCTTCTCTGATTGCTTGGTTGACCCATTCATCTTTTAGTAGGTTGTTCTTTAGCCTCCATGTTTGTGGGGGCTTCCCAGACTTTTTCCTGTGGTTGATTTCAAGTGTCAAAGCATTGTGGTCTGAAATTGTGCATGGTATGATCTCAATTGTTTTATACTTATTCAGCACTTCCTTGTGCCCTAAAATGTGGTCTATCTTGGAAAATGTACCATGTGCATTTGAAAAGAATGTAAATTCCTTTGCTTCTGGTTGAAGGGCCCTGAAGATATCTGTCAGGCCCATCTGTTCCAACGTGTCGTTCAGGTCCATTGTTTCTATGCTGATTCTCTGTTTAGTGGATCTATCCAGCGCTGCGAGTGGGGTATTAAGGTCTCCTGCAACTAGCACATTTTTATCAATTAGATAGCTTACGTTTGTAATTAGTTGCTTGACAAATTTGGGTGCCCCAGAATTCGGCGCATAGATATTTATAATTATTAGCTCTTCCTGCTGGATAGTCCCTGTGATTATTATATAGTGCCCTTCTTCATCTCTTATTACATCTTTTACTTTAAAGTCCAGTTTGTCCAATATAAGTGTGGCTACTCCAGCTTTCTTCTGAGTTCCTGTAGCATGGTAGATAGTTCTCCATCCCTTCACTTTCAGTCTGAAGGTGTCCTCAGGTTTAAAATGGGTCTCTTGAAGAAAGCAGGTAGATGGGTCTTGTTTTCTAATCCATTCTGTTACCCTGTGTCTTTTAATTGGAGCGTTTAGTCCGTTTGCATTCAGTGTTAATATTGAAAAATGTGGGTTTAGAGTCAAGGTGTTGTCTGTAGGTTTCATGTTTGTAAGGTTGTCTCTGGTCCTCTGTGTTCCTTGCAACTTTTCCTTCATAGAGTTTATTTGTGATGTATTCCTTCAGTTTTTGTTTGTTTGGGAAGACCTTTATCTCTCCATCCATTTTGAATGACAGGCTGGCTGGGTAAAGGATTCTTGGCTGCATGTCCTTCCTGTTCATCACATTGAAGATTTCCTGCCATTCCTTTCTGGCTTGCCAAGTTTCTGTGGATAAGTCTGCTACTACCCTAATGTGTCTGCCTTTGTAAGTCAAGGCCCGTTTATCCCTAGCTGCTTTCAGGATTCTCTCTTTATCTTTGTATTTTCCCAGTTTCACTATGATGTGTCTTGCTGAGGGCCTATTCGGGTTACGTGTGAGGGGAGTTCTCTGTGCCTCTTGGACTTTAGTGCCCATTTCTTTCTTCATGTTGGGGAAGTTCTGATTGATGATTTGTTCAAGTACCCCTTTGATTCCTTTCTCTCTGTCTCCTTCCTCTGGAATTCCTATAATACGGATGTTATTCTGTTTGATTGCATCGCTCAGCTCTCGAATTCTCCTTTCCTGTTTCTGAATCCTGTTTCTGAGACACAGGTTTTGGGTCAAGACACCCATGCTCTGATGCTTTACCAGATTTAGACACATTACTTAACCTTCCTGAGCTATACTTATTCCTTCCCTCAGTTGGGGATGGCCTTGATGATGATGGTAATAATAATACCTTGCTGGGTGATGGTCAGAATTAAGGAGAAGGTATGTCTAGGAGCTGCCACGTTGTAAGACATTGACAATTGATAGCTCCTTTATGTTATTACTGTGGTCCAGTTTAATCTTGTTCCTTAGGAGTCTTTTAATGGCATCATATCAGTTGCGGTCATTGATACCTAGCTTTGTGAGAGTGAACTTTCTTCTCCATTTCTAGTCTTTACCTAAAGCCACAGCTGTAGCTATATCTATGTATATCTTAATTTTCCAAGTTCCTGGAAGGCAACAATTAAGCTTTATAGTTATGGTACAAAGGTACCCAATGAGTGAATGCCAATCAAAAGAAAAAAAATAAAAAGGACCATTTTAAAACTAGGTTAGCTCTACTGTGTTTGTGGTTTTTTTTAAAGCTTTAGAGGTAAATTGTGGCTTATTTTCATAATTTTTAATTTTGCTTCTCTAGAGCATGTCTGATAGGTTATTTTCTGTGATATTTGATTAAAAAATGTATGTACAAACAGCACCTCATTTGATCTCTTTGATTTCCCTGTAAGGCAGACATATTGGCATTTCCTGATTATAGGAAGCGAAACTCGGTTCCGAGAGGTGAAGTGACTAACCAAGGCAACACAGCATGGACAGAGGGAAAAAAGTGCTCCAGCTTATGTTTATACCCCTGCCCCCTCCCAGGCGTGGCTGACTCAACTGAGAATATCCTGTTTGATAATAGAAGTGAAAATCCTTCACAGACTCCAGAGCAGAATATGAATGTAGAGGATTATTGCTATTATTTCTAGGGCAGGTGAGCTATAACCTCTTGTGGAATCATCTATCAACCAGGAAATCCTGTTGCTGTTCACTGAATTGTGCCCTTGTGACCCAAAAGATAATGTATTTCCCAGTGTACTTAACTTAATACTATGGGCTGACCTGTACCTTGAACTGAGCTGGGCGAGTAATATTTAAATGCAGAGTCTGACAGCTTATAACCCAAGGCAGCTCACTTCCCCTGCGGCAAGCTGCCAAGCCAGGGAGGGAAGAACAGTGGACTGTGGGGATGAATAAGATTAGGGTTGGATGGTGTTCCTCCAGAAACAACCCATGGCTTAGATTTATTTTTGATACCTTGATGAAAGGAATAATTTTGTTCATTTCGATTATCTAGAGTGCTCCTTGGGCTACTTCCCATAGCCACCCTTGGATTGTCAATTTAAGCCGACCTTACACTGGGTCAGAACCATTCCATGTTGATTTAAAAACCCAGTGGGGGATTATCTGACCAGAGTTTGATATTGTGGTTCAACATCCTGCTGGATCCTCTTAAATCTGCAAAAAGGAAAATGCTTGCTGGACACTTAGGTAGGCCAGAGTCAGTAGGGAGGGAAGGGTGCAGTGTTTCCACCTTAACCTCTTAATACTGGGCTGAAAATACAATTGAACCATAGAGCTAAGTGTATGTTTGAAGTAGAAGGGAGCTTAAAGATCAGTGCAAAGACCCTAATTTTATAGATAGGATAACAGAAACTCAAAAGGGAAAGCAATTTGCCAGGAAGTCTGGTGCCCAAATTCATCAAATTTAGGTATATATCTCATCTAAATTAGCAAAATGTGATATTCGTTATCCCCCCATCATCCATTATTTTTGCCCTCTTGTGTTACTAACTTCTGAGAGTGACATCTGTCCAAGTCAAGAATGACCCACCTGGACAGCGTTTGAAGAGTCATCTCCCTTTTATGTTGCAATAACAACCAGTCAATCAGCAAACAGGCAGGAGTAGCTCCACTCTGCGCCTGACACAGAGTTTGGAGCTGTGAAAGGGACCCACAATATTCTCAGTGAGGCGACTACTTCTAATGATGCTAACACAGTGAACACTCACCTGCAAAATTGTGGAATAAAGGGCCTTATATATAGTCATATGTGGTGGAGCATATTATTTAATTTGAGGATCAAGTTTGGGTCTTGGCTCTTCATGTCATTCAAGGTTGACATGAAACAAGAGAAAAATGTTCTCTGGACCTTTGTATTGAGTTTGAGGACACTAATTAATCACAGGCCCTCCTCCGTGGTTTCTGACCAACTGAAAAATAACCCAGGAGTCAGATAATGATTACAAAGTCAGCTTTATTGCAGTTAGTACTTGAATTGGACACTGGAACTTGACTCGAGTGTCTGAAATGAACCAGCTATCCTAGAAGACCTGGAAAATGCACATCCATGGGGCAAGATGTAGGAAATAGAGCAAATGTGACCCAGATGAAGATGGAGATAGAGAGTTAAGGATCAGAAAAGAGAGAAGAAGAGGCCCATCGTGTAACCGTTAATGAGAGAAGACTCACCTCTAGATAAGAAGTGGAATGGAGGGGATGAATTTTCTTTTTTTAAAGTTTATTTATTGATTTTGAGAGAGAGGGGAGAGAGAGAGAGAGCGAGAGAGAGAGAGAGAGAGAGAGAGAGAGAGAGAGAGAGGAGAATCCCAAGCAGGCTTCATGCTCTCAGCACAGAGCCTGACTCAAGGGCTTGAACTGATGAACTGTGAGATCATGACCTGAGCAGAAATCAAGAGTCAGATGCTTAACCAACTAAACCACCCAGGCACTCCTGAGCCTTTTTATTTTAAAGGCCAATGCAGGATCATGTAGAGGAATAAAAGATTATCCTATACCTTTCAGACAAGGTGAGACGAGGAAAGTGCAGATGTGTGAAGCCTCTGAGAGGTGGTGGGGATCCACGATGCAGAGATGGGGAGAGGAATAGGTCTTGGAGTTTTTCTTTGTTTTTAGTTTTTTTGTGTGCATGTGTGAGTTTTTAAATTTTATGTTAAATTGTGACAAAATACACATAGCATGCAATATACCTTGTTAACCATGTTTTCTTTTTTTTCTTCTCATAGGTAGACAATCTTTTTTTAAAATAATTTATTGTCAAATTGGTTCCCATACAACACCCGGTGCTCATCCCAACAAGTGCCCTCCTCTGTGCCCATGTTTTCAGTGTACAGTTCACTAATGTAAAGTGTATTCCCTTGTTGTGCAGCCAAAGTCCAGAACTTTTTCATTTTACAAAACTAAAATTCTCAAAACACTAACTCCCCATCGTCCCCTTTCCTCAACTCCTGACAACCACAATTCTATTCTCTGTCTCTATGACTTTGAACCTTCTAGGGACTTCATATAAGTGGAATCATACAAAAAACTTTTTTGTGACTAGCTTATTTAACATCACATAATGTCCTACAAATTTGTCCATGTTGTAGCCTGTATCAGAATTCTTTTTCTTTTGAAGGCTGAATTCTATTTATTTTATGCCATATTTTGCTTATTTGCATATATGCCACATTTTGCTTATTCACTCATCCATAGATGTCCACTTGGGTTACTTTTATCTTTTGGTTATCGTGAATTATGCCACTATGAACATAGGTGTACAAATCGTTCTTTGAGACGTTGCTTCTAGTTCTTTTGGACATATACCCAGAAGTGGAAATGCTGGGTCAGGGTCTCAATTTCAAGAAAGAAAAGCTTGATGCTCTGAAGAAGATTAAATAAATATTGGAGAACAGAAATCTAAAGGTGTGTAGAGGAAAGATGTCTTCTGGGTCTGACAGGATTGAAGGGCCGCCTTCCCATGGGGTGAAAGACAGTGCTAAGGCTTTAAGGCCCCAAGGAAGAGTTATAGGGGAGGCAGTGTGGTTCCTGTTATCCCATAGCCTCTAGAGGCTACAGAAAGAGCCTTGGGCTTTGGGTGGGTGGAGGAGTGAGGATTCCTGTCTGTCCTCAGGTGGAAAGGGACACAAATGTGAGGAGGAATCAATCTGTAGCCGGGAGTGTGTTTTGGTGTTAATTCTTTTTCTAAACAGAATAAACATTGGCTTATTAGTGGGAGGTAGGGATAAAGATTTACAAGAACTTTTGTTTAACATAAGGAAAGGAGGAGCCAAGTGATATATTGTTCACTTTGAAAACCAGAGTCTATCACACATGTATTAAAAGTAAGGAATTCCTGGGGTGCCCTGGTGGCTCAGTTGGTTAAGCTATCTCAGTTGATGACTCTTGATCTCAGCTCAGGTCTTGACCTCAGGGTCCTGAGTTCAAGCCCCACATTAAGCTCCACACTGGGCATGAAGCCTACATTTTTTTGGAATTCCTGTCCTAAACCCCTGCTGTAACAGGGTGAATGTGACCTAAAGAACAGCTGTGGTCCAAGCAAGAATTTCACTTATTTCCACAGGGCTTGTCACACACCCCTATTCTAATTCTATGCTAAAAAAAAAAGGCCAATTACAATACTTCCTACTTATTTAGCTCAGTAGTTCCCAACCGGGGGCAATTTTAGTTGTCACAACTGGAAGGAGAGATGCTACCGGCTTCTAGTGGGTAGAGACTGGGGATGCTGCAAATGCACAGGTCAGCCTCCCAACAAGAAAGTTTCCAGCCCCCCAATGTCAATAGTGTTGAGGTTGAGAAACGGGATTTGTTGTGTTTTCTTCTCAAGGTAGAGTCTAATTTCCTCCTCAAAAAATACATGCTAAGAAACCTGGTCTTGTCTTATGTGACTGATTAGAATGTGAGTTGAGGCAACTCGGAATAGCTTAGCTGACTTCCCGGAGATTTCATCTGAAGATCAGGTGTCCTGACTTCTAGGACCATTTTCCTTTGTTCACACCTTGAAGGGTCAGATAAGAAGCAGTCACTGAGGGTTGAAGTTACCGATACAAATGACAAAGTTGAAAGAAGGAAATAAGCATTTGTCCAGTGCCTGCTATGCTTGGTGAGCACTGGGCTGGAAGGCTTAGGTGCATTTGTAATCAATCATCCGTTACCAGCCTGTACTGCAGCTCGGTATATTGCACTTCAGAAAATTAAATAGCTTGTACAAGGTCGCATTCAAATGTAGGTCTATGCGAAATCTGTCTCTTGCCTCTAAAACTCACTGCTTTCCTATTAGAATATGTGTGATTACAAAATAATTAGTTCAAAAGTTTTAATAATAAGGCAATCATATCTAGACCCTCCAGATTCTATTCATCCACTCAAAAGCATTTTTGGACAGACTTAGTGTATTCCAGTGCACTAGGGCTGGAGAGATTCTGGCTTTCTGACATACTGTCAGATTTCTGAGTGGGGCAGTGTGTGCCTGAGTGCTGAAATGCTGTTTCCTGTGCTCCAAATATCCCATTGATGTGTATGTGTGCATGCATGTGTGCACATGCACGTGTGTGTAGGTGAAGACAGACTCCATCGTGTTTGATGACTCAGGACCATTTATTTCATTTGATTGTGTATCTGCAACCTCTTTATCCCAGGTATTTGGGCCTGAGTCCTTGAGGAGGGAAAAGGGACAGGTCTGAGTCATGTGCCTTATAAGATAGCAGATGCTTGCTAGACAAAGTCTATGAGCTAGCTCTGTTCTCTAAGGCTCAGTGCTTTCCTTTAGGGGGACAGGGGCACATCGTGTGACTCTTGCAATCACATATGCCTGGGTTCAAATTCCCCTTCTACCGTAGACCTTCCTACCCATATGGATTTGAACAAATGGCTTAACCTCTCTGTGTCTTGACTTCCTTACCTCTAGCATAAAGATGCTAGAGTGAGACCCTACCAGAGAGCAGCTGGGGGGCCTACATGAAATGATGTCAGGAGAAGCAGAATTCGCTCCACTCCAGGGTAAGATGTCTTGACACCATTGGATCTGAAGTGGGCATGGAAGGGAAGTTTCAGTGGATAGTACCAGAGCCGATAGCAATGGTAGTGCTTCTGGAAACCACTGCATTCTCCCAGCGGTCAGAGAAAGGGGCTGATGGAGCCAGCTTTCACTCTGGGGGGCAAGAATAAATTGCCCACGGAAGTCTCAAGAACAGCAGACATATTGCTTTGGGAGAGGCTCAGACATCCTCTTGGGACTGCCTGAGAGCAGGGAAAACACTTTTAGTTAAGTCCTGTCTTTCAGCATGTGAGTGAACCAGAAAAGCAGTGATATCTGTCTTTACCCTCGGGGAGACAAAACTACAGGACACAAACATAAGTTATGGCTGAGTGAAAACTAACCATAGCAATTTAGGACAGACCCAATGTCGGAAATTGACCCAAAACTATTTCAGAAGCCCTGCAGTAACAGTGTTAGGAAAGGTGCCCAAAGGCAGATGGGCAACAGCTTCAAACCTCAGCTTCATCCCTCACGAGTGGCATATTCGGAGTCACATGATCTCTCTGAGCCTCAGTTTCTTCATCGGCAAATTAGAGAAAATACTATTTCACATGGTGGCTGTGGATCTCAAATAAATCAAGTCTACAGAAGCACTTTGCAAACTGTCAAGCCCTGCACAGGTCTGAGAGGCTGTTATATTATTTCCTACTAGTTGGTGCTACTGTGGATTTTAGTTGGTGAGAAGAAATTCTTCTAGTTCATGTTCTATGTGGTAGCATCTTTGAACTTCATGTTCTCACTCATCAAACACCTTAAAATATGGAGCACCTAGAGTGGCAGAAACAGAAAAATCTATCATCTAATTCAAAGCGTCCTCGCTTCATTGGAAAAGGGGTGGAGAGCACTTCTTTTGTTGAGCTTGCTTAATTCAAGAGGGAGAAAGAGAGTTGCAAATGAAAAATGCAAATCTAAGAAGATATCCAGCAACGTGCTTGGTTTTAATAATTTCTCTGATAAGAAAATCTCTATTCCTCTCCTCTCCACACATTCACACACACAGTATTATTAGGGTTCAGGTTTCAGTTAAATGTCATTGTGTCAGGGGAGCCTGGATGGCTCAATCAGCTAAGTGTCTGACTTTGGCTCAAGTCATGATCTCATGATCATGGGTTTATGCCCTGCATCAGGCTCCCTGCTGACAGCTCAGAGCCTGCTCAGAATCTTCTCTCCCCCATGTCTCTGCCCCTCCCCTGCTTGTGCTCTCTTTCTCTTTCTCAAAATAAATAAAAACCTTAAAAAATGTCTCTGGGTTAAAAATCCATCTCAAACCTCTCCTATCCTACCTTACCCTACCCTATGCTACCCTCCCTTCCCCTATGCTATTCTGTTCTATCCTATCCTATTTTATCCTACCCTACTTTATCCTACCCTATCTTATCCTGTTCTATCCTACCCTATCTTACCCAACCCTACCCCCCTTTTCTTGAGAGAGAGAGTGTGAGTGAGGGAGAGAGGCAGAGGGAGAAAGAGAATCTTCAGCAGATTCCATGCTCAACATGAGCCAAAATTGAGATTCAGACACTCAACTGACTGAGTCACTCATGTGCCACTACCCACCCTTCCCACCTTACCCTATGCTACCCTACCCTACCCTACCCTACCCTATCTTATTCTTGCCTAGTCTATCCTATATTTTTTTCTCAGGTGATAATCTCCATAAGAGAAAGTTTTACTCTTCTTAGTATCTCCAGTGTCAAGCTCAGTGACTCATAATGGGAACTCAATAAATATTTCTTGAATGAATGAATCCCCAAATTTCAGAAGTGTTGGCCATCAGAGGCAATGGCGACAGGGCTACTGCTTGCAGGAAGTGGCAGCTGGGGCATAGATGGAGCAGCAGCAGCAGGAAGTGGCAGAGTAGCCTGCACAGGAGGGGAGGACGGTCTGGTTTGCTGGGACCAGGCATCTGTGGTGGTGGTGGTGGGAGGGGCTTGGCAGCAGGCCCCTTAGCAAACACTCCTACCTGGGACCCCCAATGGTTCCTCCTTGGGCCTCAGAATCAGTCTACATAGAGGCACAGAGCACTGAGAGTCACAGCAAGTACAAGTATTGAGGCCTGCATTGGGTGGAGGGTTTCAGAGAGAGGGGAAAGGGATGGAGGGAGACCAGGGGCTGTTCAAAGACCAATCTAGGAGAAAATGACAAATGATCCTTTCAGTGTTTTTTTCCTAGACTGGGCCTTGGAAATAACTATCATTCAGAGAGTAGAACCAAGCGTTAAACACAAATGAAACATCCCTTAAAAGATTTTAAATATGTTTGTGTGTTTATGAATTAGGCACAGAGATAAACACCTTACCCACATTATCTTGGTTAATGCTCCCAACAGCTGCCTCCTCTCATGTTCCCATTTTACAAATGCAAAACTGAAGTTCAGAGTGCTGAATAGACTTGCCAAGTCTCATACGTGGTGGAGCTGGGATTGGAGACCAGCGCGCCTGACTCCAGATTTGGTGCTCCTAAACTACCTTTGACAACTGCATATGAATTGTCTACCTTTGATGGATGACAGCTGTTTAGAACCATATAAAAATATTGGATCTCTTTATGGTTCTGTCTTGAGCCCATTTTTATTATTTTCACTCTACACAGCTGCCGGGGGATGACCTCAGTCATTTCCTCAGAATCAATCCCACATGTGTGATTCCGAGCTCCCAACCTCTGTATCCGGCTGCTTGCTGACATCTTCACCTGACTGTCCTGTAGAAGCTGCCACTCAACGTGTCCATAGCTGCATTCCCCGCTGCCTCCCCAAGACTTTTTCCTCCCAAATATTTCCTGTCCTGATTAAATGACATGCTCATCCCACCAGCTTCCCAGTGAGAAATCTGAAAATTAATTTATGACATGTCCCTTTCTCCCCATGTCTTGAAATGTCTTTCTCCTTGGCCTCCTTCAATATACTGAGTCCATTCCAAATGACACTACCTTAGCTTATTATTAACTATTGCAGCTGTATTTAGCTGGTCTTTTTGTCTTTGGCATTGCCCCTCACATACCTTCCTTACATTTATGAGGGTAATTTATATGCTTCTGTCATCAACTCTTACCCAGAATTCCTAGAGCCTATCAGCCAGTGACAGATATTTTTCTATTTCATAGTTTTGTAAAATCTACCTACGTATCTCATCTCCCCATCTTTCCTTATTTCTTCCATGAATTTGCTTTAGCTCTCCTTTATGCCAGGTTCTGAAACTAACACTATGAGAAGGTTTATAATCTAAACAATATTTTCACATATGCTATTTCATTTATTTCTCACAACACTGTTGACAGGCAGGTAGAATTTTACAAATGGAGATATGGGCTGGATAGGTCAAGTGCATTGCCCAAATCAACAGAACCAGAGAGTGCCATGGCTCATACCAGGTCCTTGTTTGTTTGTTTGTTTGTTTGTTTGTTTGTTTGGGGGGAGAGAGAGAGAGAGAGAGAGAGAGAGAGAGAGAGAAAGCGAGCACTTATGCACAAAGTGGGGGAGATGTAGAGAGAAAGGGAGACAGAAGCAGGCTCTGCACTGACAGCAGTAAGCCCGTTATGGGGCTTGAACTCACAAACCAAGAGTTCATGACCTGAGGTGAAGTCTGACACGCAACCGACTGAGCCACCCAGGTGCCCCAGGTCTTTGCTTTCAAGTCCTGTTATTGTTTGCTCTGCAGCACTGATATTTGAAGGCAGGTGCCTTGGCTACTTTGCACTTGTTTGCACCATTCCAAGTCCTCATAATACATGTTAATGCATAGAGATCTTTGCCTCAGTGAGATCAGGACAATGGCATTCAATCAAAAGTTGGTGGGGGCAGAGGCACACAGTATATAGAGAAGAGTCTACTGGTTGCAGACATTCAGCGTGTTCTGGGAACGAGTCAGCCTATGTTTCCTAATGAGAGAAGAGCTTCTTTTGTTCTGGCTACTTGGCTAAGTAGCTAAGTAGGAGACCAGAGCTTCTCCTGTAGCTGTTTGTGACTCTGTCTCACTAGACTGACCACAGAAACACAAACTGCTTCTCATTTTTCTTTGTTCCTCTACTACCCAACGCAGACATGGTCACCCAATAAATAGGTATCTATTAGATGGATCAATGCTTAGGAATTTAGAGGTACAAGGGAACTGAGTGAGCATCTTTCTGGACTAAGTTCACCCAAATGCCAGTCATCTGTGCAAAAGATGCACACGATAGATCTGTGGAACAGGTTGCACATGTTTTGTGACATTTGAATCTTGCCTGCAATCTCATTCATCATTTATTTACTCTTTATTATTCATTGACTATTATTACCATCCCTGATTTTACAGGTAAAGAAATTGAAGTTTAATGTGATCAGCATATGTGACCTGGCTTAGGAATTAGTGCAGAGCTGAATTTGGACATAAACACTCAGATCCTGGTTCTGGGGTGTGTGGTCAGCCCTCCCTGTCTCCATATTTAAGGTTTTTTCTGCTTCTGGAACCATCGAGCCGAGCTGTAAGGAGACTGCGGATGAGGAGGTAACCAGGTGCCTGCAGCCAGCCGTGAGGTGAATGCAAGAAGCCTGGTGGGGGAAACTTCCGCAGAGCTGCAGGGAGAGAAGGAGGGAGAGAAAGAGAGGGGGAATCAGAGAAATCTTCTGAGAGCCGAGCTGGGGGGGGGGATGGTGGTGCCTAGGACAGGAGGAGAAGCCAGGCATATTTCTCTCTGAACCGAGCTGAGAACAGTCACCCTACATTTTAAGTCTACATTTTGGAAGGAAAAGATATAATACCCTCTTAAAACCGTTCTCTCTTCCTTTCCAAAATGAAGGTCAGCGGGGGAGAGAAGTAGCATCTGAGATGCTAATGAAAGAAAACCCAGATGACTGCAGAAGCAATTTAAAGATTTGCCCGGATTTGTTTCGGGCCCCCGTGGCTGTGCCTCCTATTTGCAATTCCTCCTCAGTGGTCTGGATGGGGAGATAAATACAGTTTTCAAAAGTCCAACATGCAGGCACTTTCAAAACTAGGGAAAGCGGAACCTGAGAGGCTTAAAATATTAATCATGTATCCAGGCTTGCCAGAGAAAAGAGGATGGCGTTCTGCAGGTGTAATGCAGAGAGAAAATCCCCTCCAGGAACGAGTGATATGGAGGTGGATTTCACCCATGTGCGCACCAGACATGCACAGAAAGTTGATTTATACTTAATGCAGACCTAGATTCAAAGGACTTTCCTTAAAGGGAAAGCTGCGGGCCAGAATCGTTCCTTTAGGACGCTCTGAGACCTCATTAGACTATCATTAAACAGCCAACGAGGCTCTGCTATGGCAATAGACTGAGTCCAGAAATACAGATGAAAGGCTTTAGGAATGTTGGATTAAAAAACAAAGCAAGAGCATCCAGAAGTAGGAGTTTAATGGCAGAATTCCCGAGTCCCTACACAGAGCCCAGGAGAGAATATTGTCAGCGCTCATGGGTTGTGATTTCACTCTTAGCTCTTCAGAGATTCTATGGTGGCTCTAGGAGTGTGGCTTGGTGGGAGTTCTTTTTATTATGCAGGAGCCTCTGTATGCTGTTTCCTGTTCATCCCCAGGCTCCCTCTGAAGCCAGATCTATTTCTTGTGCTCATCTTGGTTTTCTGATCCCAGACCCCAGAGACTCAGTTTCTTTCGGATGTTCAAAATGGTCACCACCATGCATCAGTTTGTTTTTCAAATTAGCTAACATCTATTCAGATCCCTGGTTGTGTGTGTGTGTGTGTGTGTGTGTCTATGTTTGTGTGTGTGTATGTGTGCTGCTAAGAATGAGTTCACAGAATGTTTTTTGAATTAAAGATTTTAACTTCACTCCCTACAAGGAAAGTTAGGGAAATAATGAGACTCCTAACAGTAGAAAAGTAACTAAGGTTCTAGAATTTTAGACTTAAGAGTTTAGTTTTTGATCCTTAGACCCTGTCTTCAATCTGGTATGTTCTTGGAATTCCCAAGGACTTGGCAGTGTTTTTATTCCCCAAGTTGTACATAATCTTCCCCTGCCTCTTCACGCCTGAAACGTGTCCCTTATTCTTTAAGTAAAATAAACATCTTGCTGTCCTGTTCCAAATCTCTATGCCTGTATTTGCTTTGAATGTCTTTGTTCGAAACCCAGCATTTTTTCTTGAAGAAGATTCCCATTCTTTACTCCCATTTTCCCATGCCCATGGAAGAATCCATAAACACCTGTCCTGAGTAAGCCCAAGGCCTATGCCTACCTCCACTTGAGGACATTTAGATTATGCAGGATGGGGACTCGAATTAAGAGGACCTAAGGTGATGTCTGGTGCATAGTGAGTGCCTACTTTTAAAGAGTAAATGGATTGTTCTTTGTGTAACATTCAAGTTTCCTCATGACTGCAAAATGACTTAGTTTTGTAAGAACAGCACTGGACTTGAGCACTCAGGTCTGTGTCGGATCCGTCCTCTATGAGTTGAGTGCCAGTGATGATTTTCTTTTGCTTTTTAATGTTTACTTGTGTGTGTATGTGTATGTGTGTGTGTGTGTGTGTGTGTGTGTGTGTGACAGAGAAAGAGAGAGAGAGAGAAAGAGAGAGAGGGAGAATAAGTGGGGGAAGGGGAGAGAGAGAGGGACAGAGGATCCGAAGCAGGCTCTGCACTGACAGCAGAGAGATGGATGCAGGGTTTGAACTCGTGAACTGGGAGATCATGACCTGAGCCAATGTTACACTCTCAACCGACTGAGCCACCCAGCTACCCCTTTCTTAAATTTTCGGAGCCTTAGTTTTCTCACTTGTGAAGTAGAGAACATAATATCTCCTTCACAATTTATTGTATTTTTTTGCAGTAGAGATCCTTTTTACCCAATAAAAGTACATCCAGAGCAAAGAGGGAGTGAATTTGAGGGGTAACTCCTATAAACCATATATACTTGTGTAAGTTTTGAGATCAGTCCCAATCTGCAGCTGAAATTTCAAAAAAGAAAATACAGAGTGGGGTGCCTGGGTGTCTCTGTCAGTTGAGCATCTCACTCTTGGTTTTGGCTTAGGTCATGATCCCAAGGTTGTGGGTTGGAACCCCACATCAGGCTCCATGATGAGCATGGAGACTGATTAATATTCTCTCTCTGTCTCTGTTTCTCTTTCTTTCTCTCTCTCTCCTTCTGCCCCTCTCCCCAGCTCATGCTCTCTCTCTCTAAAATAAAAAAAGAAAGAAAGAAACTACAGAGTGCATGTTATTCCCAGAGGCTGGATGGCACTTGTCAAAAATGATCTCCCAGTTTGGTGTTTATCACCATAGTGCTGGTCTTGCACTGAGCAAAATCAGAATCCTGATTTGTCTGCATGCCAGGTAAGGGCAGAGAAGGGGGACATTTGTACCCTTCATTTATAAGAGGAGTAATAGTCTTTAGAATCTCAAGACTCTTGTATCTCCATCCACTTTTGATCTTCAAATTATTAGAACTGACTCAAGCTTTGCCCAATGGAGTGAATGTTGTACTTGCCTCACAACTTGTTCAGACTTTTGGAGTCCTTTAGAAGATGTTGTTCTCCACACAACATGACTACCCATGGGGATCCTGGACTTTGGGTACCAAGACTCTGGTTCTTCAGGCCATTCTCCTCCAATTCCCACTTCCTTCTGGGTACCATGTTGGAACATGGACTACCTTTTTCCTTCTCAAAGTCTAAAGGGAGCCACCAGGTTTCTACCACATTTTCTTCCACCTGTGTCTCCCCTGCAAAAATTCTTAAACTGTTACACACACACACACACACACACACACACACACACATACATTCTCCATGTTCTCCAGATGGTCTATATAGGACCAGATAGTAATTAGGAAGGGCCCAGAATCTGGTACCTAAAACCCCTTCATCGTTTCCTCTCCTTCTTTTCTTCCCCAATGTAAACACCTGCAGACCTGTCTCCCCCAACCTCATCACAGCGCTCAAGTTGGCATCTTGCTACAGTACAAAAGACACACATGGCAAATACAAAGCACAGTTATGTACTCAGTGGGCCATTTGTGCTCTATATTGATTAACAGTGAGAAATACAATTGAAACAGGAAGACAGAAAGCTCGGGTCCTCATTTCTATTTTTTCCCTAGCAGACCCTCATGAAAAGACAAGTCATAATCAGAACCTTGCTTAATGAGAATGCAATCAGAGCAAAGGACATGAATTGGATTTGAGAGTGTAGTGATGTCATAAGATAGTCTGACATCTCTGTCTTCCATTTGGAATGTTTTTGCCAATTTGGAATGACAAAGAGTTATCTTTTTCCCTTTCTTAAAGATGCATAATGTCATAAACTGCAGCTGGTAAGACTAAGGTCTCAGAAAATGAGGGGTTGGGGAAAACAATTTAAAAATTTCACCAAATACATTTAAATGACAGAGTGATAAGTATTCTAGAAGACATTCACTTGCTTTAGCAAGCCAGATTCATGACAATGAAACCTTGCTCCAATAAATAAACTTCTGGAGGGCTTTCCTCCTTGTTCAGAAAATATCGTTGCAGCATTACAATCCACAAGACTGAATATTTCACCAGCTTTATGTTGTGTGGAGTGTATCTCTCTCAGCTTTTAAAATCAGCTTTTCCTGCCATGGTATTTACAGACTTGTCCACTTGAACTGTTTTTTGCATTGCTTTCATAGGTTTTAGGACAATGTCTGGCTAGTTCGCATGTTACTAACATGTTGCGGGGCCCTGGATCTCTGCTGGATGGATTTTAGAGAAAGTAATCCTCTTCCCTGTGGAGTCATGTTGGAGTAATGAAGTGAGGGAGAGTGCCATGTAAAATTTGGGGCAAAGGAATCCCAGGCCAAGAGAACAGACATTGTATAAGCAGCAAGAAGGCCAGGGGAGAGTGCACTGAATGAGGGAGAGAGAGGTTCAAGGACTAAATCATGTAGGGTCCGACCAGCCGTGTGATGGATCTGGGGGTTTGTCTTGTAGTCGATCAGTGTCCATTACAGACTCCATTACACTGGATAAGTGGCATGACCTTGAACAGGGCTTGGTTCTCTTTTTCTATTTTTCCATGCTGGTCAGTTTCCGATTTCCAAAAAAAATTTTTCATTTTCTTTTTTAAGTAGGCTTCAACCCCAGCATGGAGCCCAACATGGGGTCTGAACTCACAAACGACCCTGAGATCAAGACTGAACTGAGATCAAGAGTCTGATGCTTAACTGACTGAGCTATGCAGATGCTGCCCCCTCCCTGCGAAAAAGCTTTTCTATAGATACCTTAATATCTCCATTGAGGCTATCTCCAGACCTGCTGACTTGGGGCTTACCCTTTTTGGGAGGTGACTTTGCATATCTTATTTTAACTGGATTAACTTCCTAGTTTAACTATTAGGAGGACAATTTTCTGCCTCATTTTCTAATTCTTGGAGAGCATATCACTGTTACTTCTCTACCCATGTACTAAGAACATAATCATGCAGATAGGTGTTTTAGGGATCCAGGCCAATGACAACAGCAAGGATAGCAACACAAGATTTAAAAAAAATGCTGTTTGAAGTCCAGGTGTGTTAGGAGTTCTAAAAGCAGAAGTCAGACTGAAAACACTCAGCATTCTCAGAGAGGGAGAGTTAGAAATAAACACTTACGTCATCCCTTTCCTCCCCTGCATTGATGCGGTCCAGACGGATGATGGCCCAGCATTTTGGATTTGTCTGGTTTCCTCATTAATTCTCCTCTCATTTCTGCTTTTATTACCTACAATGACAACTGTGCACTATCCCTAGGCAGCCTCTAAAGTCATCTAACTGTCATTAAAGCAATAAAGACTTGCGTCTTTCTGCACAGTAAACAAATGAAACTGCTCCTTGGTGTCTAAACCTCTTGATTAAAGCATTATTGTCTTATGATTACAACCTGTCTTTTGAAAACCTACTGTGTGCTAAGGAGCTAAGGATAGGTTCGTTGCTTTACATACTTTTTCACTTAATCTTTGCAATGACACTTGCAAGCTAAGAATCATTGGCCCGCTATATAGAATTGAAGACTCAAAGTGGTGATGTACTTGCCCCTAATTGAAGGCAATGAGTACCCAACCCATAGTCCATGGACTTCTATACCAGATATTCAAACCCATACATGGTACATACTTCTCTGCTACTCTAGGCTCTTCTGAACATTTTCCTTCCCAATGGCTTTCCCTCCTCCTCACTGGTATATATACACACTGCTCATCTTTGCTTTCTCTTCTCAGAGCTTGTCTTCAGAATGTTGAGAGGATCCAACCGCTCCCTCCTTTTTGTCACTCTGATCTTTAGAGTCTTAGGCTGTCATTGCTGGAGGGAACCTTGGAGAACATTTTCTCTGCAGGTTTCTAACCTCGAGTTGCCAGGTGGCAGACTTCAAGCTAGTTTCAATATTCAAAAATCTCTGGTTAAGTCACAGTATTGTTCTTTGGTTTGTACTACTGAAGTACTGAAAAATAATGTTGGACAATTATTACTTGATAGATACAATGTGTCTAATAAAAAGATTCACAAGATTTGCTTCATGTTGGGGTAAATGGGGAAAAAGAATTTATAAAAAAAAAGATCAATGGTAAAAAATCTCAGAAATATGACCAATTTGGTGTTGTCTTCTCTTTTATAGTTGACTAAACAGATGCCGATTGGGAGGAAAAGTGAATGCCAATTAAGCTTTACTGGTTTGGAAGATATTTTAAAGCTTATGGTTTCTGACTATGATACGTTTCTAACACGCAGTAGGCTAACAATTGATGGGAAATTTACTGCAACCCCAGACATCTTCTTCCAGTTGAACAGTACTGGCTGCTAAGAGTTTGTGATTTTCCATAGTTCCTGCCCTTCAGTTTAAGTTCTCTGGAGCTCCACACCATGGTTCTCATCTTTCTTCTAAGTGATGTCCTTCATGCATGGAGATAGAACAGTTGTGAACTCCTGCTAGATATGCTAGTACCAGAAAAGTGATTGGTGGCCCTTTCCAGCTCCCCATGCAGACCGTGATCAGTAAGTCAATTGTTTCTCTCAACAAGGCCCGTAAGGCTTTTTATTTTCTGCTTTGGCCACATGCCCTAAAATTGCAGAAATACATAACTGTCTGAACTCGTATTTATGCTAGGTATCCCTTCTTTCTAGAATATTCTCTTTCTTATGTTCCCCCCCCACCACACATTTTTCCCCTCTGGAAATCCTTCCATGTCCTCTCTCCGAGGAAAAGCTTGATGAGGCCTTCTAATATCTCTTGCATTCAATCTTCAGTGTTTCCTCGTCTGTAACATTCATTTGCTAACATTCAAATTAACCATTCATTTTTCCCTCTCCTCACCCAGACTCTGGGATCCAGGCATGATATACCATTCTCTTAGCCTTAACACCTAGCACTTGATTGAGACTTTGAGTAAATGCTCAGTGAAATGAGTGAGTGAATGAATGAACGGATGAACGAATAAATCCATGGTACAGGTCCTTCTTGTGTCTTGTTGAAGTACACTCACCATCCTTCAACTTGCATTCTCTCTTCCTTATGGCAATAGGTAAGTGGGGAGTTGAGAAGGAAGCAGATGGGCTGAGGGAGGAAGTGACAAGGAAGAGTAACCAGGAAAGAAATAAACACATCAGAATCAAAAACTTTTTTACTAGGTGAAGAAATTGAAACTCAGACTATCTAAATCACACAGAAGAGACTGGAATCTTGTTTCATGGCTCCTGGCTCTGTGCCTTTTCTCTATATCATGAATATTGCAGCAAGTACATCTTTAACATGCAGATGAAAACACACTGGCTCATTTCCAAAGACAATAGCCTCATTGTCAGGGTCAAGGGGTCACTGGCTGAAATTTTAAAATTTACTTCTGATTTAAACCCAGCCTCTCACTTGGAGCCATGACGCAGGCTAATTTTGTGGGCGGCATGTTTTCCTTTGAAATTTCTCATCCGATCTGTTCCTTGTTCTCCTAGATTACATAAGGATATAAGATGAATTCCGTGACTGGATCCCAACTCTCTGGGGACCAAAATAAGCACCGTTCTGTTTTCCATGGATGATGAAGATATATATTAGGATTTTAACATTTTTTTGAACATCTACTTTAAAAACAGAAGACATCCGCAGCAGGTGGAGCTTGCAAATGATAATTCTAATCAGATATTCATCCAGAAAGTAATTAACTCTAGGAAAGTGTCTTCCCTTTAAAGCCCCAGAGACTTCTAAAAAGACTTCCTCACTCTCGACTCTCTCTGAACACCCTTTGTTTTTACTTTCTCTTGGGTTCCAGAGCCCAAATGAAGCTGATAATGACGCCATCACATTATGGCATCTCAGGGTTGTGGAACAAGAAGTCTTTTTTCCATTTGTCCCTCCCGCACCCCCCCAGACCCAGTAGCTTCAAGATTGTGCTTTCTCATGTTTTGGAAATTTCAGAGAGTTCTGTCAGGTTCTCCAGTTTCATCTGGCCCACTGCCTTGGCTTCCCTGTCACTCCTTTCAGGAAATCTCAGGGAGGAAAGGCTAAGAATCTGTATTTTGAATTCAGATAGACATGAGTTCAAACCCTGGGTCTACCTCTTCTTAGCTGTGGACTAGTGAGTGAGCTGTGACCTCCTTCTGAATCTCAGTATCTCACCTATGCCCGGATTGGAATAGGACTGTTGACATGATTCACTGAAGAAGTCCAAGAAAAGCACTTAACTTCGTGCCTGCTTACTAGAAATTTCTTAGCAGAGGATTTATATTCTGCCCCATCTACATTCTATTTCTTTTTGGGAAAAGACAGTTTGGATACAGTTTGGCTAGTGTATCAGCTTCTGAGAGCTGCCGTACAAAAGTACCACAAGATGGGTCTTGAAACAACAGAAATTGACTGTCTCAGAGTTCTAGAGACCAGAAGTCCTAAATCAAGGTGTCAGCTCAGCTGTGTCGCTTTGAAACCTGTAAGGAAACCCTTCCTTGCCTCTTCCTAGCTTCTGGTAGTTTGCCAGCAATCATTGGCATTCCTTGGCTGACAGCTGGGTCAACTCCAGTGTCTGCTTTTGTTGTCACAGGACATTCTCCGTGTGTCTCTCTGTCCTCCATGGCAGTCTTCTGACAAGAGCCCTAGTCATATTGGAACAGGGGTTCACCCTAGGCCTCCTATATGACCTCATCTAAACTAATTACATCTGCAACAATCCATTTCCAAGTAAGGTCACATTCCCAAGTACTAAAGGTTTAGGGCTTCAACATATATTTTTGTGGGTTGGGGGAGCTAGGGAACACAATTCAACCCATAATAAGTAAGTACTAAGTTTTATTCTAAAATATTCCAGTCTATTTAGTCAATATATCATAGAGACTTCTGTTTAGATTAGATTAGATTTCGCTGTCTGAGAAGTCCAATCCTGGAAAGGCAGTCTTAGAGCTACAAGGAAATATGATGTTTATTTCACTTCTTCCCTCTTTGTGACCCTTTTCCCCATCTTTCCCTTTATTCTAAGCCTCCACCCACCATTCTTACCGTCTCTAGTTTCTAATCCATTCTTTGCCCAGCATCCAGAGTTCTGTGTCTGTCCCCCTCTTCTTTTTATAACAGACATCTTGTTCTTTATAGGACAAAGGTCAAACTCCTCACTTTGGCATAAATTGTCCTTTGGTGCCTGATCCTTACTTATCTCTGGGGTGGTAAGTTGTCATGGTTTGTCCCAGGCAGCCCCCAGTCTTAGCACTGAAATTACTGTATCTTGAGAAACCCCTCCATCCCGAACAAACCAGGGCAGTTAGTCAGGACCTCCCCATGGCTTTAGATACTCTCTAGCTATTACATATTTAATTTGATCTTTCTAATTGTGTATTGCTGTCATTAGCTGTTTACTTCTAAAGCTCTCCAGCTAAATTGTATGTTTGTTTGTTTGTTTTAAAGGATTTTAGATCCATATAAATCTGGGTTTGAAGTTTAACTCTGTCAACCTTAGTACGCATATTTCATTCAGCATCAATTTTCTCTAAAGCAAAAGGGGCACAAAATGATTTATCCTTTGCTTGTTGTGAGGGTAAATTAGTTATTATGAATAAACCACCTGGCAAAGGGTCTAATATATACTAGAGGTTGCATAAATGGTAGATAGTTTCCACCAGTGGATATGTCTGTATACTCCAGAGTACCTGTGTTCAGTAAATGCTTTTGAAAGAAAGCTCAAGACTACACAGCTCAAATCTCTTGAGCAATGATCTTTCTGTCCTGCCATGTTCTCTCTCTGACTTAAAAATAAATCCATTCTTCCAGAGGTTAGCCTTACTAAGAACTTGGCTCAAAGCCTTGTCAAGTAATGTAGAAAATGACAGATGTGTTTCCTATGGACTTTTTACTACTGGAATTTTCCATGTGTCAATAATTTTCTACCCTCCAGGGTTGTGATCTGGCTGGATTTGGTGACTGATCCTTGAAGGGAAAACAAAAAACTGAAAAGACCTTGAACCCTTTCTAGATGTCCAGTTCTCAAGAACTCAAAACATAAATTCATTTAAAATTGGTGTGACATCATCGACTGAATGAGGCATTATTTAAAGCCTTTTCCTCCATATCAGCCCCCAAAGGACACAGTAGTATTTTATTCAGCCTGATGATGTTCAAGTTATGTGTATGAAAATGAGCGAGGGTATCTCCCACCCAGGAAGGGAACAGGGAACAGCCTGCTGTGGTCCAAAGGATTTCACTGACTCTTGGTTTTCTCTGAGATCCTCACTGTGAAGGCCACTGGGCCTTTTCATCTAGTGGGTATTTTATGTCATGAAGAGATGAATAATTCACAGGATCTGGGCAGTACTTTTCCACTGAGGGTTGTGTTCAGAGGAGAGCAGAAGTGTTGGCAAAATCCCGAGGGCTCCTGACAAGGTCGGATGCCTTATGCTTCAGCAAGTGTTCCAAATCCTCAATAACCTCTTCCTTACTGTGGCTGACACATAGAAAAAGCAGGGATTCTTGAAAGATTTTTAACTTTCTTAGCTGAGGTTAAGGTGAGTTCAATCAAATAGACCTGTAAGAGTTGGCGACAACAGCAGCAATAAAATGTAAATAAAATTTTAATTATCACTTCTAAACAATAGTAATGCCAGAGATGTTATGAAATTATATGAGATGAATTGCTATAAGTGATGAGAGAATTAATGTCTAGGGGAAAATGAGGCATGATCTGTTATTACTGCTAGTACTAGTGCTTATTTTAATTATTCCTATCTACCATTTTAAAAAAATAATTATTTTAATTATTCCTATCTACCATTTTATAAGCACTGTTCATTGCATATGACATCTCTTGATGTTTACACTAATTCTCAGAGATAGACAACTTTATCCCCATCTCATAGGTGAAAAAGCAGACTCGGATAGTCAACTGGGCTTTTCTAAGGCCATAAGGATGGTTAAAGGTGTTTGACTCTGGGGTAATTATCTCCAGGTACTGCTTTTTACATGTGCTACTTCATCTTCGAGGAATAATTGAACATTAATCATGATGAAGAGGATTCTTAACATTTTGCAAGGACTTAAGAGTTTTCAAGACCACACACTTACTTCTCACAGCAGTCCTGTGCATGGTCAGATCGAGGTTTACTATCTCTACCAGGCTAATGCAGAAGCTGAACTGGAGGGAGATTATGTGATTCCCAAGGTCACCAGCCAACTGGCTAGTGACCGATATGCCCCTAGAACTCAGGAGTTTTGATTCCATGACTGCAGCACTGTGACTTGTGCTTTAGAAGATAAAGCATATTACAACAGATGAACATAGGGGAAGGAAATGAAAAATAAGATAAAAACAGAGAGGGAAGCAAACCATAAGAGACTCTTAAATACAGAGAACAAACTGAGGGTTGCTGGAGGTGAGGGGGATGGGCTAAATAGGTTATAGGCATTAAGGAGGGCACTTGTTGGGATGAGCAGTGGGTGTTGTTTGTAAGTGATCAATCACTGGGCTCTACTCCTGAAATCAATATCACACTGTAAGTTAATTAACTTGAATTTAAGTAAATTTTTTTAAAAAATAAAAGAATAAATAGAAAATAAAAAGTATCACACCAAGGGCAGCCACCTTTTTTGGTTCTAACCTGAGTCAAAGGAAATGAAGCTGGAAACTGGTCTGAACTCGATATCGTACTTCCCTATCTTTAAATCTCTCTTGTCATGTCCACATGGCTTCCTGGCAGCCAAGTTCTCACTCACCAGACTTGTAATGGCAGTGATTAGATGGCTGCCATCTTTTGTTCTTATCCAGTTTCAAATTCTGGTTGTAGAACCTCATGGAAATTATAAAATCTTCCTAATAATTTTTTTAAATAAATCCATTTTCCTCTTTAATCAACCAGAGTCAATTCCTGTTACTCTTTAGAGCTGAGAATGCTTACTGATCCAGCATTCCAACAATGCTATGTGCCAACCAGCTTCACAGTGTTGCTACACAGTCTGTCTTCAAGCAACCCTAGTTCTGGCCCACTCCCCGCTTTTAAAACCATATATTGTCAGAGTATAACCCATGGTTTCCATACGTTTGCTAAAACATTATTTCAACAATACTTTAGTTAACTGTTTCGTGCAAGATGGCTGTTGTAACTCCCTTGAGAGCTGGTTTTAGATTTGTCCCACAGAAGGGAGAGGATCATAATTAATATGAATAATGATTAAGGAAGGTGACAGGTCTAGGAGAGCTTTGGCTGATTGGGCGTTCTTTAGTCAATGGACTTAATTTTTCTCTTTGCACTCTTCCTCCACCTTCTATCCTTGTCTTTCTTCTCATCTTTCTATCCCCACTCTTTTGTTCTCTCTCCAAGCAGAGGACAAGGGATATTTGAGGGATATTTGGCTCTACTGAAATCTGAACCTCAGTTTGAACCACTTTTACCCTGAACTTGCTCTGTGATGTTTATCATGCTAACGCATACATCACCCCATTTAATCTCATCAAACATTTTAGAAAGAGAGATTATGATGTCCCTAATATGAGAAGAAAGAGTGGGAGAAAAACTGAAGTTTGGAGCATGTTGGGACTTGCTTAAGACAAGACAGCTCCTAAGTATCCTTCCCACTAGGTTGCAAATAATTGAAAGTCAACAAAACTCGGATAGACAGAACAACAAACTAGAAAACAGAAAGCTTTTTGGAACATTAGCTCTGTTACTTACCAACTGTGTGTATCCCGGGTGAGTTATTCAAACTCTTTCTTAGACAACACCATGGGAGTGTGGGAATGTGAAGGCTGGACACTAATGAAAGGTAAATAAAATGAAGGCACTTCACTTGAAATGTCTCTTTTGCCCCACATCCGGTTTGCACCCCCACAGCACACATTCTATGATATCTTCGGGAGGCATGAGATCTTGCTTTCCTTCCCAGCATGCGAAGATGCCTGGGTCCCAGATGGATTTTTCACCAGCCAGATGACCTTTGCATATGGAAAGATGGGCCACTAGAGCACCTAGTTCTCTTTTTTGAAAGCTCAAATTACCCGTGGCTGTTCCTGACCACAGTTCGTCATGCAGAAAGCTGGAGTACTCATAACAAAATTGGATGGGGCCAGCTAGACTGTGGTATATTTATAATTTCTATAAGCAATGAAGTCTGGGGAGTCAAGGGCCACACCTCTGCCTCAGGAGCATCATTCACTAAATTGTCGGGCTTTTAGCTAGATAAAATGAACCTCTGTGGTGTCAGATACAATTGGGGTAAGTTCTTCGTTCTGCTACTTAATCATTGGTGGGCTTGGCCAGATTTCTTAACCACCCTAAGCCTCAGTTTCTTCTTTCAAACTGAGGACAATATTATTTTTTAAGTTTATTTATTTATTTTGAGAGAGAGAGGGAATGAGCATGAGAGGGGCGGAGAAAGAGGGAGAGACAGAATCCCGAGCAGTCTCTGCACCATCAGCACAGAGTTCAATGCAGGGCTTGAACTCATGAACCATGAAGACCATGACCTGAGCTGAGATCAAGAGTCAGATGCCCAAATAACTGATCCAACCAGGTGCCCCAAACTGAGGAATAGACTATTCTAAGATCTTCCGCAGATGATAGTCAAGATGAAACAAGCAGATTCCTGTAAAGGAATTCTCTCTCTGCCTGACACAGAGTGAACATTGACTAAATGTTCACTGTGAATATGCCCAGTGTGTAAGACACAGCAGTTGATGAAAAATAGAATCTCATTTCCCACTGGTTGGTATTTGTTCTGTCATTGCTTAAGGTGACATTATATATGGGTAAGGTGCCATGGTAGCTTTTATTATAAAGTTGGAAAATTCACTCACCTGAATCAAGCTTCTTTATTAAGGGACTTGACTTGTAGACATAAGAATTTTATATGCTATCTTCCCCCCAAAGTATTAAGTCTACCATTGGGTTTTCCAAGTAATAAATATCAAGAAGTAGATAGCTTCCCCCACCTTACTTTTTAAGTAGAATTTTCATATGTTGTCGAGGTAGCAAGAGAGAGAAGATAAGGTGTTTGAGCAGCATTTTGCAGGGTATCAGGAGATAAATTTTACTACTCATTCTAAAACTCATCTGCTTCTTGTGAAGAATTTGCATCTCCCTGGCTAGACTGCAAGTTCTATTAAGGTACCAGTTGTGGTCAAACTCTATTTGTGCTTCTTACGTGTACATGGGCGCCATGGAAAGTATTCCTTTCCTCCAGCGATGCTTTGCACTTGTTCCAAGTTCATGCTTCTGTACCTTTGTGCATGTTGTTTTCTCCGCAGGGAACCCAGTTCCCACACTTATCTGGCTGTATAACTCATTTCTCAAGACTAAGTTTAAATGTCACCTCCTCTGGCAGGGGGCCTGCTTATATGCACGGAGGGCTGGTTAAGTTTGCCTTCTTGATTCCCTCGGTATTTCTCGGACAGGAAGCAGAACAGCTCACTGCCACCTTAGCCGGAGAACAACAAGAGCTCAGATCATTCTGACACAGCCAGCACAAAAACATCATCCCTACTCTCAGACAAGAAGTTTCTGGATATATTTAAGGTATTTACTTGACCAAATCATCTTGCTCCTCTTTCTGAAGATATTCGACTCTTGGTATCTTGGGCTGCCTGTTACAAGAAAAGAAAACTCGTGTGACTTTTGTGGGAGGGGAACCGGAATTCGGCTCTTGTTTCCCACTACTTATTAGCTGTTTGAAAACTGAATCTCAATTTTATAATTTTTAAAAATGAATATAACGAAAGCTGCCTTGAAGGTCTGATATATGATTAACTAAGATAACACAGGTCGAGTATCAAGCGTGTCCCTGGGATCCAGAAGACATTCAATTAGTATAAGTTATTAAAGGCTGTCTGTCCTCATAGAACATTCTAGGGCTCCATTCTAAGAAACAACAGTTTAATTCCCATCACTCACACATAAACCCTCTTTTTGCAAAATGATCCCAAGTGTAGCGTATCATTGAAATGGTCCATCTTTTGGAAATAATAACTCTTGCCAACCACAAGGATTATGTTTCTGGAAAATGTTACAGTTGGTAAAGATCATTATTAGTGTAATCAAGATATAACAAAAATATGTTTCAGAGATAAACAATAAAAATGGCATCACGTGTATTTAAAAAGCAAATAAATGTTATAGAGGACATCTAACTCCAAAGCAAAATGAACACAATCAGCTTGTCAGGATTAAAATCTCCATGTTCCCTCTACAGACACTGGTTTATTGCAATCATATTGGTGAGGAAAGAGAGGATTAGTGAGGCAGAGTGTAAGGTCCATTATGTGTCTCATTTTCTCCATAGTGTCTATTAAGAGCAGATTGGGTGAACAATCTGAATGAATCCTTCCTGTTGTTTTTGTTGTGAATTCTCCAGGGAATCAAAGTTGGGCTTGATTGTTATTTTGTTAGAATCACGCCAGAGACAGTCATACTTCAGGAAGACGCATGTCAGGTACAAGCAAAATAAAAAATTCAGCATGCTCTTCTTCTTAACATTTTATTTGGACTAATTTTGGGCTTAAATAAAAATTGCAAACATAGTACAAAAGTTCCCTTATATGCCTGACCCCTGTTTTTCCTAATGTTAAGAATATTAACATCTTCTGTAACTGTAGTGCAGTTATCAAAACCAGGGAATTCACATGGTGCAATATTATTAACTGAGGTAATTCACCAAGAAATTCACCAAGTTTTCCAATAACATTGTTTTTCTTCTTTAAGATTTGATTCCAGATCCCATACTGCATTTCTCTCCTATTATGTCCTCAGTTTCCTCCCCTCCGTAACAGTTACTCAGTCTTCTCTGACTAAATTCATGGGCTTGGCCCTTTGAAGAACTCTGATCTGTTATTTTGTAGAATATCCCTCAATTTGGATTTGTGCCAATTTTCCTTATCATTGGTTATGCATTTTTGCCAAAAATGCTTCAAAAATCATGTCGTGTCTTCTGCGTATCTTACAAGGCATTCACAATGTCAGTGTCTTATTACTGGTGATACTTACCTTGATCACTTGGTTAACATCTGCCAAGTTTCTCCATTGTAAGATGACTAACTTTTCCTTTGTTGTTGACAAATATTCGGATGAGATGTTCTGAGAGCTCTCTCTCTCTCTTTTTAAATGTTTATTTATTTATTTTTGAGACAGAGTGTGAGTTAAGGTCAGACAGAGAGAGGGAAGAGAGAGAGAGAGAGAGAGAGAGAGAGAGAGAGAGAGAGAGAGAGAATCCCAAGTAGGCTTTGTGCTGTCAGCGCTGAGCCTGATGTGGGGCTTGAACTCACAAACCATGAGATAAGGACTTGAGTTGAAGTCAAGAGTCTGACACTTAATCGACTGAGCCACCCAGGCTCCCTGGCAGAGCTATCTCTTACTGCTTGCTTGCTTGATTGATTGATTCCATTATATCAATAGAACTCATAGGTATTTATCCACTCATGGGTGGATTAAAACTCAACACTACCATTTTTCTCTTGTAAATAGAAGTACTCTCTTCACAGTTGCCCTGGTTGCATTGGAAAGAGCACAGAAAAAGGTGATTGGAGGTCCGTTTTAAGCTTGTACTTCTCTTCCTATGTGCATTGAAATATTTGTATCAGCATATTCAGGTCTGCTTGTGGATACTGAAATAGAGCACAGAGCATAAGAGTTTGAGAGACAGAGACAGAGAGAGAGGCAGAGAGAGAGAGAAAGAAAGAGAGAGAGAGAGCACCAAAGGGTCACATGGAACTCAGAAGGGCAGAGAACAGGGTCAGCTCTATCCAGAACTTCTTACTGAGTAGAGGCATGCATCAGAGACCCTTTATGCTATCCCAGAGTGAGGAGGACCAGAAATTTCCAGTCTATCCTGAGAAAGAGTGCTTTGACCTTCAGCAAAACTTTGGTAACATACAACAATGACCAATACTCGGGATTACTTTTTTGATGAATTTATCTCTGGCCAAATTGACCTTTTATAAATTTTGTTTTTTCAGAACAGGTGGGACAGAGGGCTTTGCTGCAATGCTGATTCAATCTCTTGTGAGCCTGTAGAGGTGGGAGGGGTTAAAGAAAACAGGAGATGTGCAGTGCTTTGGCAAGACTCATGATGTGGAGCAATGAAAGGGTGGAAATATTCGATGCAAAATACTGGATTAGAGACCAGAAATCCGGGCTCTAGTCCCAACTTTGTATCATGGCACTTGGTTTCCTCATCTGAAGATGATACTATTATAGCTTATGGTCTCTGAAATCTCTTCCTCCATCTCTCACATCATGCTAGTCTCTCTAATGTGTTGGTTTCATATTGGTAAAGTGGGTGGGTTGGATTAATTTATGAGGAATTCCTAGAGAGTTTAAAGCATTTTGGCTCTAGAGTCCATGAAGTAAGATGTGCCCCAGAGAGGACCAAGGCAAGCTGTAGAATTTGCTATGCTTAGAAAGGCTCTGGGAATTCCTGAAGACAAATGCACGAAGCCACTCTGTACTTGACGTTTCTGTGAAATTGTTCGCATTCAGTTGTTGTTTGGGCACATATGCTGCAGAGTTTTGTTTCAAGCCTAGCATATGGCAGCTTTGGAATAAAGTTCAGATCCTTGTTAATATCCTTGGCTCATTTGTCTTCCCAGTTCTAGCAAATGACAGAAGAAAGAGGAGAATACTGGGTCTATTCTAGTTAGGGATGTTACCTAAGTGAAGTTTGTTCTCCCCACCTGCAGAGGGAGGTGATATTTAGCATTCGGAAACTTCATCACGTTGTTTCCTTTGTTTGTATCTATCTGTCTCAGTTTCTTTCTCTGTGCCCTCCTTTCTTTATTTGCATCTTCCTTTCTAGTGTCCTTCCTTCCCGTGTCCCTCTGTTGCTCTCTGCTTCCCTTATTCTCTTCCTCTCTTTTTTGCTAATGAGTTCCTTGTGGGGTGATCTGTGACAGCCAGATAAAGAGAGAGTTTTCTATGAGACACATTTCTGTTTACTAGAAAGTCTTGAAAAGAAGAGAGGCCACAAGTAATGCAGCTCTCTCTGTAGCCAGGCCAGAGCTCCCTCTCTGGTGAGGAATGGCCCCTCCTGGCACATGCCATCCAGGAAAAAAAGAGAACAAATTCATTTCACTCAGCAGGGCCCAAGTCCTCTGAGCTTTCCATTTGTGATTTCCTTTGTATAGAAATTAAAGTCAGAATGGGCCTTACAGTCTCGGGCACCTGGGTGGCTCAGTCAGTTGGGCATCTGACTCTTGATTTCAGCTCAGATTTTGATTTCACAGTTTCTTGAGTTTGAGCCCTACATCAGGCTCTGCTGGATCACTGTGTGGAGGCTGCTTGGGATTCTCTCTCTCCCTCTATCTCTCTGCTCCTCCTGATCACATTCTCTCTCTCTCTCTCTGTCTCTCAAAGTAAGTAAGTAAATAATTTAAAAAAATAATGAAGCTTATGGTCAGTTAGGCCTGATTTTCCAGATTGCTCTTGAAGGTGAACAAGATTACTAGAGGTTTGTCAAGGCTGCTGAAGCTGACAGGTGGGTCCTGGAATCCCGCAGCCCCCCTTTAGCCAACATGGTGGGTCAGTTAAGAGCATGGATGGCAGAGCTGGGTTTGCTGGGTGTGATTCTGGTTATTAGCTGTGAGGCCTAGATGGACTTACCTAACATCTCAGTGCCCCAGTTATTCATCTGTAAAATGGAAATACAATCATCATCATCATCATCAACATCATCATGCTTAGTTCATAAAATTGTGTGAGAACTAAATTAGCTGATATATTTGAAGTGTGTACAATAGTGGAACTCATATGGCAATTGCTATGGAAGTCACTTATTTTATTATTAGTAGTGTCTACATCATCATCGTCACTGAAATTCTACATATCAGCTGATAAGAATGTTTAGTTGTTAAGAAAATACTTTATACACACACTCTGGTATTTTTCTAAGCTTATCCAGTGCTAAGAAACCCTGCAATGTAGTCAGCTACACTCTGCTTGAACATGACTAGTGATAAAGAGCTATTTCATCAACGTGTATGGCTGCCTGCTTTGTTGGTAATAAGCTCTTGCTAATGAGCTAAAATCTATTTCCTCGTAGCTTCAACCAGCTAGCCCTTTTCCTCCTCTCTGGAATCATGCGGAATTAATCTCTTTTACTTCCCTATGACAGCTAGTCTCTCACTTGGCCTAAGAATTAGAGCAACATCCTGGATGGGATCCAGTCTCTATGCTTACATGCTTCCAAGGGGGAATGAGCTCACTACCTCCTGAGGCAGCTGGCCTGGCTGTCAGTGTAGCGGCCCAGGGCAGGCTGCCCAAAATGTGCCACTTTGGTATATTGATTACTTTAAATAAAAGTTACTTAAGAGACAGTTTGTGCAAGAAGGACACTAAGATCCTCCATTCCTTTGAAGGTAGGAAATAAATCCACCCTGTGAAAGGGGCCCTCCATGTACTGGAAGGTGAAGAGAATTCTCATCACCAGAGGTGGGAAATTTCAAGCCTAGAAGGAAGTACAAACAGCTCTTGTTACTTTTTACTAATTTACTACCCATGCCCAAATTCCATTTAGCATTTCTTACTAACTGAAGCTCCCAAAGTTAAGTTTTCTTTGTCCTGTCAATTCTGCACAGATGTATTGTCTCCTTGTCTACAAAGAATAAAAATCACCTGCCTTGATCATTTCTTCAGGTCTCAATTTCATTATTGGGCCTCAGTGCACATGTAATTAAACTTTGTTTTCCTCTCCTGTTAATCTGTCTCATGTCAACTTAATTCTTAGTGCAGTAGAAGAACCTTGGATGGAGGAAAATTTCCTCATCTCCTTCGCTGGTCACCTCTGATAGTTACAAATGCTTCCTGCAGCCAAACTCACTGACCTTTCCTTGAGCTTGCATCGGTTGGCCTCCCCTAGAGTTGCTCACAATACCACCTCCCTTTCTTGAAATGGGCTTTATGATAAAAGAGAGGCATTCCTCCTGTCTTCTCCAGGCCATTCGTTCTTTCAACTGCTTCTTCTGTGAAGAATGTCTCCAGGATCCATCATTCGATCTGTCCAACTAAAGCCGAAGTCGTGTAGTAACGGTTTCTCTAGCTCATTCCCAGGCCCACATTCTTGGAGCCCCAGAGTTTTGTGTCATATGAGTTCATCAGCTTTTCCTTTATCTTTCATCAGCTCTGGCTCTCTCTTGTCGAGTGCCCATTGTGGAAAACCAGCGAGGTTGCACCTTCTTCTGCTAGAGCTGAGTACAGAACACTGATGTCTTGGCAAAGGCTGCTGCTTCTCTAAAAACTGCCAGCACTGTGGGGGGTCTGAGGCATTTGTTCCTGCCTCAGAGCATCAAAGTGCCCGGAACCCATTGTGGAGGCCCTATTCTGCTGTATGTCCTCTCCTAGGCACCAAGGTCGTGAAGCTGCATCTCAAGATTAAATGATGGTGGTTTCCCTCTTTTCATGGCTGACAAGCATCCATGGGCCTGGGGGACCAATAATGGCAAAGGACACTCCTTCTTCCCCCTACTCTTCCCAAATATGTGTGCAAAATCATTTTCCTTGTTTGGCTCATAGGGGTTGTTTCTTTTTGCCACACCCATCTGGTCAGATACACCTGGCCCAGTCTGAACTCCAGCTGGGACCCTTAATATACACAGGGCAGGCTGTCCAGTTCTGTCACGATTACATTTCCTCACCTTTGCTTGAAACAAGAATTAATTCACATTAATCAAATAATTCAAATCTAGATATTGGGTCCATCCTGTGATAGTGACAAGAAATGTCCCAGAAGAGAACTTGAGTGGGGATGGATAGGGGGCTTCCAGGAGGGGGTGAAGTTCAATCTGAGGAGGGTTCATGCCAGCAAGGGAGATAAGCTGCAAACTCTAGTATGCATGCCTATGTACATATGCTTGGTATACTCTCCGGAGATGTATGGGCAAAACATAACGTGATTGCTTTGGGGAATAATTAAAATAATTAAGTTTAAATTAGAACCATTGACTTGGAAGCCTATTTTCTAACAATTAACTCTAATACAAACAAAAAAAAAAATCAATACTATTTACATAGTGCAATCCCATTCAAATTACTACACTCAGTTTGCATTCACCTCTTACCAAGGCTGACAGTAATTGTTTGTTTGTCCATTACAGTCAAGTTGCAACCATGCAATCTAAATACAAAATTAAAGCCCTTGTTTTATCATTTTTTCTGCTGCATTTATTTTTTCTATAATTGGATTAGGAGCAGATTCTAGACCTAAGCCCTTTAATAAAAAAATTAATATTTATTCATTTTTGAGAGACAGACCATGAGCAGGGGAGGGACAGAGAGAGAGGGAGACATAGAATCTGAAGCAGGCTCCAGACTCCAAGCTGTCAGCACAGAACCTGATGCGGGGCTCTATCACATGAGCCGTGAGATCATGACCTGAGCCAAAGACAGATGCTTACGTGACTGAGCCACCCAGGCGCCCCTAGGCCTTAGGCCTTTTAAAACAAGTTCTGAAGTTGTGTCTGATTTAAGTTTTCATTCCTAAACACAACTGTCTTTTATATGTGAGATCTCGCTTCAAACCCACTCATTTGTTCATCTATTCTTAGAGAAAAATATATGAAACCTATCGTATGTGCAAGGCCATGCTGCTAGCTGCAGTGGAGAATGTCAAAAACGAGTAAGTTATCATCCTTGCCCTCTAAGAATAGTTGGACAATTAGGGGAGAAGCTCCCTTGCACTTTCAGCTCAAGTAGAGTATCGTTTGTGTTAAGATGATGGCACAAACCAGGTACAATGGGAGTAAATAGGAGAGTGTCATAATCTTTCAACTGGGATACGGGGAGGACTTCAACAGGAGATTTTATACAGGAGAAAAATCTCAGGGAAAAGTCTTTAAAGAATAAAGACATAGCCTAAGACCTGGAAGACTAGAAATCCAACACATATTGAGAACAGAGCAGATATTTTGGTGCTGACGAAGAATGTAGTACTTGGGAAGAGTCTAGGTTGACCGTGCAGCTCTTCTAGATTGCAAAAGGCATTGAGAGATCAGCTTTCGGAAGTTCATCCCTGCCCGTACCCAAAGAGGGGATTCCGAGGAGTTCAGAGCACAGGGGTGACATGATCAGAGCTCAGCTTCTGCATTCCACTTCACATCTCTGCTTTCGTGATATTCATGCCAATAAAATTCATCCAGAACCACCCAGTGTAATTGGTCTTCTACACTTCTCACTTTGCAATTAGCAAATTAAGACACAGAGAGACCAAGTAGTTAAACTAACTCTTGGTCTTAAAGGTGGATGCTTTAGAGAGAACACTGCCTTCTCTTTCAGGAGCATCTAAGTCTCCGTTTGGTTAAGTTGGGAAGAGTAAGAAGAGATAAAAATACTTGCAGGACCTTTGTCATGTGAAGAACATTCCATGGAGAATGTATATGTATTCTCATTTGAAACTCGCATAACGATGTGAATGGACTTTCCTTGGTTGTGAGGCCAAGGGACCCTTAAGCTTGTGATGGGGGAAGAAAAAGAGAAGTCAGAACAAGAGGGAAGAAAAAAAAATGTTTAAAGTTTCCTGTGAGCTGGACTTTGTGATAAGATCTTAGCACATAATTTCTCAGCCTTAAGAAATTGATGTAATGCTTACCATTTTCACAGATGAGAAAATTGAGGCTGAGGATAGTTACATAAGTTACAATGTGTATAATTATTGAACAATGACTATTGTAAGAACTTTTTGGATCCTTTTTGCAGCCACTCAGTTTTCACAATAGCCTTAGAGATGGGTAAATTACAAAGAAATGGGGCAGAAGAATCCAGGAAACCTGACCAATGTGAAATAACTAGTAAATGGATGCGCTGGGAATTAAACCCAAAACATCTGCCTCTATAGTACACTTGCTTCATCACTGTACTATATTTGGCATCAGTTTACCAGAGGACACAGAATTGTACATTCTGTGTATGAAGGAACATTCCAGTCTAAAGCTTCTATACTTTACATTATTCCATGGGGCTCAAAATATTTACAAGCAATTCAATCTATTCCAATCCGATCCAATCCAATTCAAAACATTTTTTGACTTCCTGGTGTATGCGAAAGTTTGTGATAGGTGTTGGAAATACGCCAGCACACCCCTGCATGTGCACACGCTTGTGTCCACACACACTCTCACATATCCTGCCTAATGTGAGGCCATCAGTAAGTTGGTGGGAAAAAGATCCTTCGGAGTTTATATGGTCATTATAAATCTAGTTACTTCTGTCACTAGCTCAGAAGCACATTTAAAATGTATATAAATATTTACTTCATATATTTAAATATCTAATAACATTTGCAATTATTAATACCAAATGTAGTATTTATCTACTGCTACATAAAAAACCACCCCAAAACTTAGTGGTGTAAACATTAAAACAAAGGCCTATTTTCTACTCACAAATCGGGTGGATCTGCTATTTTGCCTATGTCCATATCAATGGATCTTCTGGTCTGACTTGAGGCCACTCATGAGACAGCCGTCACCTGGATACTTTATTTATGCTGGGTGGTCTAGGCCTCAAATATCTACCCATTGATGTTGACTTTAGTTAGACCAGCAGACAGAAAGAAGAGTGAGATATGGAGAAGAGAGTAAGGACAATATGGAACCCACCAACCATTTCTGCATCTGACCAAAGAGAGTTTCCAAAGTAATAGTCTTTCAAATATTACACAAGCTCCTCCTTTGGCCAATCTAACATAGTGCTTCACAGAGAAGGTTATTTGAACAAATACAGTTCCTGGCTTAATCGATGAAGTAAAATGTGGCACAGCTTATCCCTTGTCAACTTGATTGTAACAACATGGATGGAACTAGAGTGCATCATGCTAAGTGAAATAAGTCAGGCAGAAAAAGACAAATATCATATGATTTCACTCATTTGTGCAATTTAGTAAATACAGCAGATGAACATAGGGGAAAGGAAAGAAAAATAAGATAAAAACAGAGAGGGAGTCAAACCGTAAGAGACTCTTAAACACAGAGAGCAAACAGGTTTGCTGGAGGGGAGGTGGGTGGGGGAATGGGCTAAATGGGCAATGGGCATTAAGGAGGGCACTTGTTGGGATGAGCAGTGGGTGTTACAAGGAAGCGATGAATCAGGGTTCCACTCCTGAACCAACACAACACTGTATGTTACCTAACTTGACTTTAAATAAATACATTTAAAAAATCATATTGAATTTTTAAAATCATATTGAATTTTGAAGTTAAGTAAAAGCAAAATAATATTTCAACTTTGCATAACATAGCTATCTCTTGTACAACTAAAAACAGGTTAAGTTTATCCCATAAATAGGATGCACAAAGTCTCTTATACTATCTTATCTTCCTTTTGTGGTGCTCATTCTTCTCCTAGCTGAATCACACTCTCCCTTTAGTATCTGATAACTTAAATACTGAGATATAAAGTCAACTGCTATTAATATTGTGTGTCAGATAGAAGGATAATAGGGCGGGGAAAATTTTAAGAAGAAAATAATTACTTATGATCAAATAAATGTATTTGAATCAAAACAAAAAAGAAACTAAACATTCCTCAGACCCACAGATGATCACGTGGTTCATAGCTAGTATTTATAACTTCTTCCACTACCACATTTCATATTCCTTTTGCTCTAAGTAAGCACCTCAAGCAATCATGATTCTTTTCCTTCTTTCTTTCTTTATTCCTGAAGGTCTATACTACTTTCTGTTCTGTGTATATTGGGTTGTTGTAGTTTTTTTACTAACTTTTATCAAAACACATAGGAGTATGGAAAGTGCTCCAGAGGGGCTACTGTATTCCAGACATACATCTCCCTGATCTCTGGGTTCCTGTTAGTCAATAGTTCTTTGATAGTTAGGATCAGTCACTGGTATTTCAGTGGTATGAGGAGCCCCAAATGGTCAGGTAGCAGTTTCAGCTTCCGGTTTAATAGTGTCATACTTGTATTGGCTGAGAAAGATATCATCTCTGGGGAACTGACACTTCTGAACCTTTTGTGTTCAAGGTGGTGATAACAGGAAGACACAGTTTTTATTGGCTCATTAGGAATTATAGCGAGAGAAGTCTCTCTCATTCTCACCCATTGAAAGGGGCAGAAACAAGAATTGAAAAGAACGGTAGACTAGGAAATCATTCTCAGGTTGTAAAACTAATTTACTAGTCAAAGAAAATTCCTTGGTCCTAGAACAGAGGAGTTCTCAGTGCCCAAATAGATTTTAGAATTGCTATGGACCAGCGACTACCACACACCTGGTCTCCCTCCCTTTTGAATGTGTTTATGCAATTATTTGTTTCTATCTGCTAGAGACTGAATATGTGTGCCCTCCCCCAAATTCACATGTTTATGAATTTGTAACCTAATGTCCAATGTTAGTGTTATTTGGTGGTGGGGCTATGGGATTAGTGTCCTTATAAAAGAAATCCCAGAGAGATCTCTTGTCCATTCCACCAGATCAGGATACAACAAAAAGACAGGAGTCTAGGAAGCAGGTTCTCACCAAGCACTCAGTTTGCTGGGGCCTTGATCTTGGACTTCCCAGACTCTAGAACTCTGAGAAATAAACTGATATTATTTATAAGCTACCCAATTTATGGTATTTTTTGGTATAGAAGCCTGAATGGGCTAATGCACTGTCTTACCATTATATATTGGGTGATTGGGGAGCAGGTGACTTGCCTGTTTAGTTTATGTATCTCTGAATCAAAAAGACCTTCACATGAAGGTCTACCCCCAGGTAACCTTGTCCACATCTGGACTTAAGACAAAGCATGAGATCATGGATCCCATCAACATAGATGACATGGCAGATGGGATTTAGGGGGCCTTGATGGAGAATAGGTATAGTTTATATGTTAGGGGTTATGAATCACTGCGGCAAACGAGCAATTTCTGCTTTTCTTCGTACTTCTCTGTACATCGGGAGGCTGAACTTTACAGATTGCAACAGCAGGGGTCCCTTGTCTTCTGGCTTCCTTAAATTTGGCCAGTAGGAGGTGCCAGTAGGAGACCAGAAAATAGAAGAGCAAGGCTAAGACTTTCCCCTTTCTGCTCCCTCCCTGCTTCAGGGTGCTTTTGGCAAGGGCTGTGTTCTTTCATAGCTATAGCTCTCTACAGGTAGACTTTCTGTAAACTGCCTTTCTTTTCCCTTTAGGACTAGGGACTGTTAACGACCTCCAGCCAATGTTAGTCTCTGAGTGCCTCAACATTTCTTTGGACTTCCTTAACCAGACCAACACTTCTGTAAATAATTAGATCTCAACAAAAGCTCTTCCAAAATCACAGCTGTGGTTTTGATTTCTTTCCCAGGACCTTGACTGGTATGCCTCGTTTCAAGTGATGCTTTTTGTCACTTGCTAGGTATGTGACTAAGGATGCATCATACAATTTTCTGACCTAAATATCTTCTTCTATTAAATAGAGTTGTAGAAAATCATCACTATCATTGAGCATCAATCATACGCTAGGTACTTCATATAGGTTAGTTTGTTTGTGCTTTATTTAGTTTTTATGAGCTTATTTTTTTTCATCGTGGCACCCCCAAACCTATATAGACACCTGGAATGTGGCAGATGCGCAGTATGTGGTTTTTGAATGAATGATATAGGCACATAATAAGTATCATTATGTGAGCTATAAAAAACTGGTTCTGGGGCACCAGAATGAAGATCATAGAGCTAATGAATGGCACTGTTTGAATTGAAGGTTAGGTTGCCTGCTTTTGCAATTTTTACTCTTTCCAGGACACGATCTTGCTTATCCACTCAGGTAACTCTTTCAGTGCTGTTGTAAGAGTTAAAGGAAATGAAAATATGAAAACATGGTATGAATTCTAAAATATCCTTAAACATTCTGCACGAATGTCATCATCTTTATGAATATGTTTTAGAACCTCTTCCCCACTCTCCTGCTCCTGAATACCATGCAGGCATCAAATACAAACTCATACCGATTTAAGTGTCAGCCAAACGTGAATACGAAGGCTGGGTTCTAGGGAGTTAAGAATAGAGAAAAAAAACTTATTTGTGGGATTTCTGCTCATTTATACTATTTTCTCCATTGTATCCCTTCATAACATGGCTAGTTAGGAGATAATTTTTTTCACATTTCAAAATTTCACATTTCACATTAGAAGGAAACACTTATTTTAAAGAAACAATTTGGGCTTTGGATCTGGATGTGTCAGGAAAATATTCTGAGAGTATGTTTAGAAAGAGCTTGAACTTGCTTCTCTAATTCTCAAGTCACAAGTAAATGGAAGTCATGGGAGTCACAAGAAATTGTGCCTGGGACCTTGGGTAAAAATTGAGGTTCTGAACCTTGGGACACATTATTGACTGTTTCCATGATGAAACTTTGGTCTCCTGGGGAGTCCGCAAGATTGGCTAGACCCAAAAGGCAATGGACTCTTTGATGAGGAAATGGTTGAGAGAGCTTTATAGAAGTTATATACAGCATAGTTTTTGTGCCATTTTCCCTTTCTATGGTGCTTATACATCACTTTTTAAAGTTCAAAGTATGTAATGGCACAAAAATAGTGATGGGATAGATCTATCTCTGAAGACAATGTCCTTGGCTGTGGAAGTCTCTTCCTTTGCTTATTAGAGTATGACACCAGTGGCCAGTGGTCCATAATTTTGGAGATCCCAGATCCTATTTACTACTTATATAGTAGTTGCAACAAAACAAACTCATAGAAAAGAGAATGTCTAAAAAAATGAAACTGGTTTTAAAAAGCACAAACATCCAAATCCATGTAGTTCTTCCAAGTGAGAATCTGAGGGCTTATGTCAGTAATGACAACCCTGATGAGCTATATTGCAAACTCAAATATATGAGGTTATTAAAAAAACCTGAATATTATTAGACTCTTTCTCTACAGCTATAAAATGAAGGATTTTAGAAAATCTTTTCTATATCCAAAATGTTGTGATATTTCAAAGAGCTCAACCTCAATAACTCTTTATTCATTCTTTCATTTACGCCCCCAACAAATATTTATTCAGCATTTACTAAGGTGTCAGACATTACTCCCGACACTGTGGCTTGAAGATAGACACCACAGTCCAGGCTGGAGGAACTGGCAGCTTGGAGGTACAGATAAATAAACATCAATAACAAAGGATAAAAATGTGTACAGAGGAGTAAGTCCAAGGTGTTCCAGAAAACCAAGAAGGAACCCTTAGCATTCTAGACGATCAGGGAAGCGTAACCAGAAGAGAAAACTTTCAGGCAGATTTTGAAAGATACATAGGAGTAACCCAGGTCAAAACTGGAAAATCAAAAACAGTACAAGCAAAGGAACCAGGATGAGAGAAGATGGTTTATTCATCATGAGTAGTTCCTGATAGAGAGATCATAAGTCAGGTACCAGAGTTCCAGGGGAAGAGGCAAGATACATAAGTCAAGGGCATCACCATACAGGGGATATATGCAGGGTACTGTTCCCTAGATTTGGTCTCTTTTGACAAGAATGAGAGTCTACAAATGGATGATGGCCAGAATTGATTTTTCTACTTGCCGGTAGTACCAACATTCAGAAAGTCCCGCTACTGCTCCAGACTTTAATTGTAAACAACTTATGATGGGAATTCAACTCTCATTACTTTCTGTTTTCATTAACTCTCTGAACTTCTTGAAATCTTTTCATGTTTTCCACTTGCCTCTCTCCCAACATTGGAGTAATGAGTTTTGTTGCTTACTGACCATGGCATGGTGTCTGGTCTTCCAACCTCATCTTGATATTGAGAGCCATTACTACTTAAAAGTGATTCTCCAGTCTTACCATGTGATACTTCTCTGAAGGTACTAGTGCTGGTTCTGGTGGAACATCAGGTTGCTTTACCTCTGGGTTTTGATGGTTCAAACTCCTGACTTCCCTATCACCCAGATTCTCTTGTTCTGGATCTCATCTTTTTCCTGTCTTTCCCAGCACTCCTGGTATGCCCCACAGGTTAGGTCATATGGCCCATGGCCCTGAAAATAGCGCCTGGACTTCAGCAGGTCCTTGGGTAATGGTTTGTTTGCATTTCCATATTAGCAACCAGTGGAGAAAAGGTAACCTGAATTTGGGGCCAAGGGACCAGTATTAGATAGGGCTGTGAACACTTATATTAGCTAAGTCCCTACTCAAAGCCTCATGGGCTGTTAGGTACTGAGAACAAAGGAAGCTTTGTATAGCCTGTATTGATTAACAAATGAATTTCTTTTCAAGGGAAGTTGAGTGGAAGGAAGTCCTTTCCTCTCCAATTTCATGGATATCCTTTCCCTAAAGGAACCACGTGCCAAACAGCCCACCATATCTGTACAGTCCATGTCACCGCCTGCTCAAATTTCTGCTAGGTCGTCTACAGTGCCTCCATCATCCTGCTGAAACAAGTGGTAACTCCTGCCCTGGGGGGTCTTCTCCCTTGTGAGATCCAGCAGAGTTGGAGAAGTGGCTACTCTCTTTTGAATGCATGATCTTGGGTGACTCCCTGAAAGCTCCCTCAGTGTCACGTCGAAGAAATACATTAGGAAATGTATTGTAATACATTAGGAAACTTCTATACTCTTGTCAAAAATCTTCCTGTCATTGCAATGGAGTCACCAATCTTGCTGGCAATTGCCAAGCGACTCTTGTTTCACACTAGTGAAGCTGAGAGAACCCCATTGAAGTGGTTTCCATCTTATTTCTGTGTTAGGAACCTGTTCTGTGGAACAGGCAGCTTCACATATTCATGCTGTGTTTTCTGCTCTATTGCCTATAAGCTCCTGGAGGGCAAATACTGGCTTTGTTTTCATTAAAAAAGTATTTATTGAGTACCTACTATCTCCTTTGAGTCTGTTTTTTAGCCCTTCATACGGAGAATGGCTTGTAAGTGATGCCCAGAAACATTGCTAACATCATGCACGGAGGGCTTGCCCTTCTCAGGTGTCTTCCCTCTTCCAACCAGTTATGATGGGGCCATGCTCCCTTGTTCGCCAAGTAGCGATGGTGGTCTAGTCTCAGACTCTATAGTGTTTATACCTCTGTGTTGTTTCTTGCACAAAATTTAGAAATGATCTTGAGCTTTAAGACAAATTAAAAGGGCAAAGAATCCCCAAATTTTCATAATGGGAAGCATAGAGAAATATGCTAGGCAGGAAATGTGCCTGGATTTCCATCGGAATCTTAGGTCCTATGGTATATGTGGCATACCTGTTTATCATTCCTCATAACATTAAATGGTCTTTATACCAATTCTCTTTCTCTTCTTCTTCTTCCTCTTTTCTCTTTCTCCTTAGATGTTTATAAGCTTCTGTGTCCTTGGTCCACTCACTGAGCCCTGACCCTGCATCGGTTTATTCTTTTTCCCATAGTCTGTCTTCCTCTGCCCACAGCTGTCCAGATCTGATGGCCTAGCCTGCCCACACATGGTTTGGTCTTGTTGCATGGAGTGCTAGGTGAGTACCTACTCCATGCCTCCTACGAGCCTGGGTTTGTGTTACTCACCCAGATGCCCTGTGCTGATTGACTTGACTCATCTCTCTCTGCCTGCCCCAGCCTGGAAATGATATCTCCAAGTTTTAGAATCTGAATGCTTGCAGCAACATTCCTCCTGTGTCACTTGGAACTTTGGGTAATGACATTTCTTTCTGTTGCTTCAATGCCAAAGGGTGGGCGCTGGGCAGACAGGTGTTTGTTGTTTTTTTGTTTTGTTTTGTTTGTCAACCCCTTAATTCTGTTCCCATCCCCATGCCTGGAATCCCTTTCACAGGACAGGAATTGGGCTGCCTGATGATAGACTGGACCTTTCTACCAGTACTAGAAGGCGCCACCTTTTCCATGTCTACTTATCTACTGTCCCACTCTGTCCATCTCTGCAGGGCATTAAAACTCATTACTTTGATAATTAGGTCTAAAATCTCTGACTGTACAAGAAGAATCAAAGTGAAGTCCCTGATGATGATTCTTTACGCATACAAAACGTTGGATGAACTACAGTGTTCTATTTTAAACCAGTGGTTTGGGGAAAAGCTGATACAGCTTCAGTCTGCTTATTGTTCCTCCCAAATGCATCATTCCAATGTTCCAGCTGCTTGAATGAAGGTTTGTGCATCGCTGCTCTGGAGTTTATCTGTATCATACCGATAACAAGATTAAAAAATACTACAATGTAGGGAATGTTCTGAATTTGCTTCTTCAAGGGCATTTTCTTACAAGAATAATGAAAATGTTCACTACGAATATTTAATTCACACTACACTTAATTTATAACCCAATTTAACATCTCTTTTTTCAGAATTGTAGAAGGAAGAGCTACCCTCAGCACATGGGCAAGGTGACAGTCCCTTGAAGGCTTCTAAGAACAAAAAAAAAACATTGATAAGAATCATATATATACTAGAGATCCATATTTCCCTTAAATATAATAACACTGAAGTACTTTTATGACTTCTATTTCAAAAATATGGATTTTGTTTTTCTTAATTTCAATAACAATACTTTTGTCAAGCCAATAATAAATACAAAACTGCCTCAAAAACACAGCTGAATGGTCATTCTCCAAGTTTTAAGCTTGGAGAAGAAGAAAAGAAAAGACGGTTTATAAAGATAACCTTGGAAATGTTCTTTCTCGACATCCATGTTTGTTGCCATGTTTCAGTTACTCACTGGGCAAGTGCTAGAGATCAAGAAATAGGAGACAATTACCCTCTGTGATAATCTTCAGTGATGATTGTCAAATAGTTCCAATTGTCCCCCTTCCAGGCACTTCCAGGATGCCACGTGGCTGGGTGAGTCAGGAGGTTAGCCCTGGCCAATGACATGTGAACAAAAGTGCTTATGTCATTCAAGGCTAGAACATCCATTGTTAGTACAAAACTCTTTATTTCCTTTGCCATGGTGGCTGCCTGCACTGGAGATAGAGATAGTTCCTCCTGAGTGTAAATGAAACCTGGGAATATGACAGGACATGCCTCCTGTGATTATATCACTAATCAATCCCCTTCAAGTCAATCAAAAGGGAGGCTACCCTGGGTGAGCCTGGCCTAATCAGCTGATCCCTTTCAAAAAAGATGATGTCCAAAGAGACACCTTCCTGTTGGCCTGAAAGAAAGCACACAAGATAATTGGGGCACCAACCATCCAATGACAAGAAGTTGAATTCTGTCCAAAAAACAAGTGAACCTTGAAGAAGACCCTAAGACTTGGTCTACACCTTGATTTTAGCCCTGTGAAATTTTGAGCAGAGAATCCAGTGAATCCAGGTCCATAAGGAACTCTGAGATAGTCAATTTGTGCTGCTTTCAGTCACTAAGTTGGTGGTAGTTGGTTACATAGCAATAGTACTCTAATATAGTCATGAGAAGCTTTCCAGGATTGATATTTCCTGACCATGGGGATGAGTTCTGAAAGAAAGAGCCAAATAATACAGGTAAAGAATCATGACCTGGGGGCTATACCAACATGAAGGAATAGTAAGCGCTAAGGTCGAGAAGTGTGAGACTCTGAAGTGCCTTGGAAAATAACAACTCAGATTATGTAAACATGGCTGGCAGTAAAAGTATTTAACAATCCTGTGGCAGCCTGGATTCTCTGGAAGCAGACGCTGAGACAGTTAGGTGTGTCAAAGGTTTGTTAGGTGTTGACTTGTAACAGGAAAAGAGAAGAAGCATGGTTGAGCATGGGGAGATGGGCAATCCCACAGGGAGCTCTAGAGAAAATATTGCCTATTGTAAGAATCCCATTGAACTGAAATGGCCAGTGCCTCAGACTACATCTTGCTCATTTATTTGATATGGAAGAGTGTGACTCTCTGCAGTCAAATCAAATCCTGGATAGTATCTGCTTCCAATGGAATGGTAAGTCCTTCACTGAAGACGGATCTGAGCAGTCCGTCTCTGCCATAAAGTCCAGCCAATTGGGACAGAAGGCAGACATAGTATAGGAGCAGGAGAAGTCCCACAGGACAGCCTTTGGGAAATGCTGGGAATTTTAAGGGAGGAGGTGGGGGCACCCTGGGGCTCGGCCATGACATTTTAGCAAATATTAGAGAAGCATTTTAATCTTCTGGCAACTGGTATGGCTGAATCAGTGCATATGTGTTTAATACGTGCAGTTGGGCATAAAGACAGATGAGGTCTGAGAAGAAAGCAAGCACCAGACAGTTCACGTTGTGATCTGAGGCTTCATGTTTCATATTATACCCACGCTGATTCAGAACAGCCACCACCTAATCCTTCCACTACTAATGGGGTTGTTGCACTGCAAAGAACTTACCAAGACTCTAAGAGAACATGGTCACCAAAAATCATTCTGCATACAAGCAGTAAAATAGACATCAGCATGCAACTTCTGTGCTTGTGCCTAATTGTATTGTTTGCACAATTATGTCTTTGCTATATACCTGTGTTCTCCTTCAAGCTGCTGCCTGCCCATCCCCTGATTTTACTGGTCTTGGCCAAAAGTGTCCCTCAGGTTCACAACATTAAAGCCACTCTGTCCGTTTCATGCCCTCATTTATAAAGCTCATCCCAATTCTCATCCATTTTCCACAACATGATTTGTTGTTAATAGATTCATTTTGCTCATCGCTCTTGAGTCTATCATCTGAGAACTATCCAAGTGCCCTTAAGCTCCTTGGGTTGCTGAATCGGAACCTGTTCATCAGTCACTGTTGGCACCATTTAGCTGGTCGCTCACTTGCTAGGAAGTGTGTGAGGACTCTGTCTCCTCTTGTCCCAGGTAGAGTGCGGGCACTCGGCAATCCTGGGAAATGTCACATTTCCTACACAGAGAGATCGGAGACAAAAGAGAAGGTGGATAGGAGCATTGGGGTGACATCAATTGTCTTCTGTCTTCTGGCAGGGGAAAACCAGGCTGATAGTTATACAGAGAAAAGAATCTAAAAGATCATTTGGTCCCAAATTCACAATTAATAGTTGAAGATGAGAGACTCAGAGGGGTGCGTGGTTTGTCCTATCTCACCCAGCAGCCTTGTGACATTTGCCTGAGCAATTCTGTCCACTTAGCCATCTGAGGGGCAGAGAGTGGCAGGAGATGCCATGCACAGAACGCAAAGTGAGAGAAGGGATAGCAGAAGGGGCAAAAGTGGAAGGAAGAAAAATAAGAAAGGGCAGAGAGTGAGAATGAGAGAGAACAACAGAGAGAGAAAAGCAAAACAAAATCAGAGGAATTAATCTGTATTTTAGATCTTTAAGATTTAAAAATATAACTTTTTTTCTATGCCTCCTGACTATAAGGTCTGAAAGGATGAAGAAAGACCAATGGATTTTATTGAATCAGTATTTCCGAGTTAGAGCAAATGAAAGGATAAGGAGTTTGAGGCCCAAACTTGGATAAACATGCTGACCAAGTTAGTACAGTGGGTTCAGGACACTGGGGTCATTGTGGATGGTGGGGGCACTGCCCCTGGTCCTGACATTCTGGAGATATCTTGCCATCACTGGCCCCTTGCCCACCTGTGCTGTGGAATTAGGAGCACAGCTGAAATGAGAGGGATCTGGGGATGGATCCCAGTCCCATATCTTTCCAGTTGTGAGCTTTCTGATAGATGCCTCTGTTCCTCTGTTTTCTACAAGTGCACATCTCTCTCTGGATAAGCATTGTCTCATCTACAGGTGTGCTGGATTTATAAAGATGCAAGTATAAACTCAATGAACAAGTAGGGCGGAGTCCTGGGATTTTGTTTATTTTTATTTTTAAAATTTTTCATGTTTATTTTTGAGAGAGAGAGCACGAGTGGGGGAGGAGCAGAGAGAGACACACACAGAATTGGAAGCAGGCTCCAGGCTCTGAGCTGTCAGCACAGAGCCCAACACAAAGCTTAAACTCACAAACTATAAGATCATGACCTGAGCTGAAGTTGGAGGCCCAACCGACTGAATGGCCCAGGTGACCCCATTTATTTTTTAAAAAGTACTTCTGTTTCTGTAGAGATTTGATTTGAACTTCTCCCTTTTTTAATGCAATCATATCCAAAACAGTGGACGTAAAATTCTAAATGAATGTCTTTTTTTCCTCGATTGTGACTTTACACACAGTTTCTTTTCATAAAAAACTTGCGATGGCTTGCAATCGTAAGTCAATAACAAATAGAAGAGCTACGTGGCCGCAGCCCCCAGCTGTCAGAGCTGTGGGAATTGTCTTATGCCAGAATCCCCATGGAGGGTACTACGGGGAATGGGATGCTCACGTCCAGGTTTTAGCGTGACTACCCTGGTGCACTGTGGCACCCAGGTTTCCAGGGGGCTGGGTTGGGAGGCTGATAAGAGCTCTTCAATAGAGACTTCCTGGTCTCTGAGCCAGACCTTTTGCGGGCCATGTACTCCTCCTACTTCACCAGGGCAGCCAGCTGCCTGGAGAGCGGCGGGCTTGAGCCCTCAGCTAGGATTCTTGGCAGTTGTGCCCTCATTTCGACTTTGCTGAACACTGCTTTGTGAGGCGTGGCTTCTACGTTCCCATAGGCACCCTGGTTAGAGTCTCCCTGAGGTTGAGGGAGACCGACCATTCATTCTTTTCTGCAGTTCTCTTTAAATTGAAAAAAAAAAAAAAAAGAAAAAAAGAGGGGAGTGGAAGGCGCCTGGGTGGCTCAGTCAGTTGAATGTCCGACTCTGGAGTTGGGCTCAGGTCCTGATCACATGGTTCGTGAGATCCAACCCTACGACGGGCTTTGTAAACCCCTCCTCCAGCTCTGTGCTGACGGTGTGGATCCTGCTTGGGTTCTCTCTCACTCCCTCTCTCTGCTTCTCCCCTGCTCATTGAGTTCATTCTCTCTCTCTCAAAATAAATAAACATTAAAAAATATTTTAAAATTGAAAAAATGAAATGTGATAATAGGGTTATAAAAATCATATTTTAAATGTTTATATTGAAATATTTAAACCCTTTTTTTTTCAATTAAGCTTTTTTTCAGGTGTAAAAGTACAAACCAGACAAAAACTGGATTACTAAAAAAGGAGTTCATAGTATATTACAGGTGGAAAATAAACCCTTGACCTTTGATCCGATGGTCTCTTGCTGAAATTATGTGAGTCGCCTGAATAGCTCCTTCTGGAGAAGACAAGAGCCTTGGTGAAGCTGAGGTCCAAGTTGAGGTCTAGACTAAAGGGTCTTTTTTGCCTCCCACACCTGCCTTGCCCACTCTCTACCTCCCCATTATGGGTGATGGGCATTGATCCTGGTATCTGGAAGAAACTACTTAGCTAACTTACTTCTGTTTGAGACTTGACTCACAGAGTGGGGAATTAGCTCATTAGAGAGTCCGCACTTTTATAACTGTCCTATCTGCTAAATGCCAATGTAATGATAAAAATGGTAATAGCCTGGTACTTCCTACCTGGCTAGCTCAGGATAGGGCATTTCTTCTCCTGCCTCCAACAATTCTCTAATGATGCCTCTATAAAACGGGTGTAATTAATATTTTACCTATCTAAAGCAGAGACACACCTTGAATGACCTTCTGGAATTCCTTCTTCCTCTAAGGTTGGCGAGTCAAAAAGGTCACGTGTTATATTTTTCAGAGTGGGGTCCCCCACCAGCAGCAGCCTCAGCACCGCCTGGGAACTTGTTAGAAATGCACATTCTCGGGCCCCACGGCAGAGTTTATAATAAGCCCTCCAGGTGATTCTGATATGTGCCCGAGTTTGAGAAGCTCTAGTATAGAGCAGTGAGCAACACCTCTTCCTTATGAGATGGCTCCATCATTTAAACCCTTGGAGTCTCAGTTTCCTCATCCACAAAAATGAAATAATTCTACATCTTCCGAATCAATGCCACAAGTTTTCAATGACATAAAAGCACCTAAGTCGTATACTAGGTGCTCAATAAATGTTAGTTGAAGTCAAAGGATCTGAAACATTGAGGAGGAAACTGGAAAAAAAAAGAATGAGAACCCAGTCTTCATATTTCCCTTCTATAACATCTTTAGCATTATATAATTTGCAATTTGCATGCAAAACACCCCACCCCGGGGCATCATAGAAGCCTTGAAAAATCCAATATTATGCAGACAAGCCAGAGATTCGGGCTGCTAAACCAGGCTTAAAAACTAATTTTCCCTCTTTAAAGGAAGTGACATTTGCACATTCAACACAGCAGCAATAAATTTCAGCTTTCTTACCACCCCCTGCTGTATATGAGGCTGTTATTTTTACCAATAGCAAAGCTATTTCTTTTTGAGTATTTGGAGCTGTTTTTGTACCCCCCCCCTTCTGTCCACACTGTAGTTAGCAGCAGAATAAACAGCTCATTAGAGAAACAACAAACAAAACAACAACCTGAACCCATTTTTTAATGGTAGGAATGTGATTAGAGCTTTAATTAGACTCCAGAAAGCACACTTTCCATTAATAATTGGGAATACATCCCATGTCAATTAAAAAAGGATTAACAGTGAAGGCTTGAAAATTTGGACTTAGATGTAGCCTGAATTTTGAGGCTGTTTTGATTAGCAGGCTAGGCCAGTGGCACTGCACACAAAACCAATGCTGTTTCTCCATAGAGATCGCCCAGATACTTAGAAGGCCTCTTCATCCTCATGGACGGACGACTGCTGGGTTTACAGAGTGTAAAGGATTGACCTCTGAGCCCCATATGAGAGTTTAAAAAGACTGGAAGGGTGGGGCACCTGGGTCACTCAGTCGGTTAAGAGTCCAACTGCAGCTCAGGTCATGTTCTCACGGTTTATGGGTTCAAGTCTGGAGTCAGGCTCTGTGCTGACGAGTCAGAGCCTGGAAACTGCCTGGAAATCTGTGTCTCCCTCTCTCTCTGCCCCTCCCCCCTTCTCTAAAACAAAAACCAAAAAACTGGAAAGGGCACTATTAGGTGAAATGAGAGATTGGTCCGGTGATCTCAGCTCTTATCCCCTCCTTTGGGGACCAGTCACCTAACTCTTCCTCCCACCCTTCCAAGACCCCAGAGGCAGAGTGTTTCCCTTTAAGTCTCTGATACCAACATAGATTAGAAATCCCTTCCTTTTTTATGGCCTATTGCACAAAGAGAGTTTTTTTCAATTGGCTATTGATTTGATATACATATGAAAGTTTGAAGTGAGAAAGATACTGTGTTCGAAATCCCCAAAACAACTTGGGTTCTAGAGACAGTGATGTTGGTGAGATCAGAGGGTGATTACCACCCACGTCCAATGGAATATGCTGAAGGTCATGAGAAAGGAAGAAACTCTTCTGTCCTCTAGGCCAGGGGCACAGAGTCTGGCTTGAAACAGAAGAAAAATCTATACATCCAGAAGTCAGGTATGTATTAGAAGAAAGAGTAAAATAGAGAGCTGAGAGAGGGATTCGAGAACCTTCCACTCTTCAGTAAATATTAAGTGCCTACTGTGAGGCCATGTACTGTTCCCCATGGAGCTTAAAGTCATTTTCACTGGACTCTGACTTAATGACACTGTAGACAACCTTAAAAAAGTCTAAGGAATAAAGTTCTTGCCATTAACAAAAACATTTCTATGTTGTAGTTCATTTATTTGCCCTTCATGGAAGGTAAGCATGTTAGGTTTTGACGCCCATGTTTTAGAAAAGGCAAAACTGACATCCCTCAAGTAACAAATGTGTAGAACCAGTGAGTGATCCCAGATCTCCAGATTCCAAATCCCATAGTCTTTTCATTTTACTCTAAATGGTCCCAGATTGATTTATCTCCTCCTTGAGTATGCCCAGAGTCAGAATGGGAGTTTATAACTTTCCCACTTCCTATAGGAAGGCCACCGAAATCCATTAGGGACTCTCACTCATTGGCCATATGTTGTAAAGGAGAATGGTCAAGTGGAGGTCAAAGCTTATGACTTTATTCGATGTATTTGTGCACACCTACCAAGTGGCCATAACCACACTGGGGATTTTTACTACAGAGACACAATGAGACACAATGAGTAGAATGTAATGTATAGCCCAATATCACTTAGTTAAAAATGTGACACCTATATAAAGATACTATCCATGTTCATGGATGCACATTGTAAAAAAAATGCATCAAAGGTGGTGCTATTTTAATTTAATTTAATTTTTCCCTGATCTGCACTGAACAGGAGAGTAAGTGCCTGAGATGGGAGGAAAGATTGGGAACTAGGATGGGACTAAACATGTGTGAAAAGTGGGGTCAGTCCTGATGTTGATGCTGAATATAACCTGAGGCAAATGACCAAAGGTCCCTTTCAGATTGTGAGCCCCTGCAGTCCAGAGAGGCGGGGATGAATAAAGACTTCATAGACTCCCAGAAGGATCACACAAATCGACAGATACCCGCAGCACGTGGACTCCTGCAGAGGCTTCAGGCTTCATATTTTGAGCAAGTGTCTTCCTAGGGGCTCCGCCTGGGAGTAGGGTTGCTTCTGGGCCAGGGAGGGATTTGTTTGGTGTCGGCACTGTTGGGCCTAGAAAACCGAAGTTGTCAGCTTATGAAGTTGACGTGTGAACACATCCACTCTTGGCTGAGCCGTGGCTCTGAGAGGATGGCTGGCGGCCCCTGCTATTCTTGGCTGCGGGGACTCTCTCCCACACGAAGTCCCCTGAGGAACATCATGTTCTAGCACATTGTAAATGAAGGCAAGAGAGCATTTAACAGCACCCAGGACTCAAATAACTTTGTCTTTTGTGCACAAGCAGAGAATCAGAGGAGGAGAGGAAGAAAGAGATGGGAGGCTCTGGCCCCCACCCAAGATACCTGAAAGGGGAAAAATTTCCATAATGGTAATAATTTGGGAAGATTATAAAAAGGCCTCTTTTTTTTTTCCCGTCTTTATCCTGACCCAGAGATTTCCCTGGAAGTCTCCCAGTGGCTATGCCTGGTCAGCAACTCCTGAGCTCTTTTCTTCTTTGGTTTGTTTTAATCTCTGTGTCTCTCTGTCTCTGATTCTGTGATTCTCTCTTCACTTCTATCTCTTTCTGAGTCTGTGTTTTGGTCTCTGTATTTTTTTCTTCCCTTCCTGTTTCTGTATGTGTCTCTGTCTCTGTTTATGTCTCTCAGATTCTCTGTTCCTCTCTCTCTTCCTCTATCTTGCTCTGCCACTCTCTCTGACTCAGTTTCCTTCTATGTTTCTCTCTATTTCTTCAACTCTCTGTGGCCCTCTCTCTGCCTCTGTCTCTCTGTCTCCCTGTTCTCCCTGTTCATACTCTATCCTTACTTCCCTCTCTCTTTCATTCCTTCTGTCCCACCTTGTTCTTTCCTAGTTGTTTCAGAATACCTGGAAAAGTTTCAGAGGCTGACACCCAGGTCCAGAGAAGTTGAGAGGCAATATTGCCACACTGAACAATTATGGTTCAGGACCATGGACTTTGCGTGGGATCTCTTTCCCTGCCTGATACCCCATCCCCTCAAACGTTTTGGTCACATCATATCTATGCATCTGTGCGAGCATCCTAGAATAGCAGTGCTGAAAGAATCTTCAGAACTCTCTACCTTTCACTTGGAGAACTGAGAAGCATGGAAGAAGAAGCGACATTCAAAAGTACAGAGCAAATTTATCTCAGATTCAAGATCGAAATAAACATCTTAAAATTACAGTTCAAAGTGCAAAGAAATATTTGACTCATCAAACTATTAATTATCCCAAAATATTTAATGGAACCATCTATAATATATTGTTACTAGATTCCAGGACAGTGGATGAAATATAACTCATAATGTGTTCTCTTGAAAGCCTACAGCCTACATGAGGACTATACATGTTGGAGTGTTAGGGGACATAAAAATAACACCTCCTTTTTCCCTTCCTGAATTTAGAACCAAGTGAGAAATAAAGTATGAAAGAAATGGAGTTAAAATGGTCAGTTTTACTACTTACTAGGGGATGATTGGAAAGTGTGGCTTTAGAACTGTGGCCAGAGGAGCTTGTAATATTTTCTGCCTCAGGTCTGGAAAGAAAGTCTCGGTCTGCCAGGCAGACACAGCCTTGTGGGATCATTACTTCACACCAGATCTGCGTAGACAGGAAATAGAATGAATCTCCATGGCTTGCAGATTCTTAGTAGATTAACTACACCAAGAAATAAATGTGGACCAGTGACTACTAAGCCCTCATGATCTCCTTGACCTGCTGGGAGGATAAACCAGGCAAGCTTCCACAGGACACCAGGAGATGGGGGGAAAGTAAGAAAAAATTCTCTTAACCTATTGAACTCAACCACTAAGCCTGTAATCAATCAAGGCTCACATTGTCTCACTTGTGGGAGATCAGTGGCACAAAAGGGAGTCTGGCTACCATCTTTCTAGGCCAGCTCCCTAATTCCTTAATTTTCAATGGGGTCGATATCACCCCTCTAGGTGATTCTTGAGGTGATGAAGGTGAAAACGTATTAGGTATTATAATAGCTTGTAACTCTCCAAAGGTGAACTCTGTCTGGCAAAGTAAGCAGGTATACAGTATATCTTTGGTGTTAAAATTCCATGGACAAAACAATGTCTCTAAAACTCCTAGGGGAGGCTATATTGCCACCACTGAGAATGTATGTGTTAGGAAGCTGGCCCAGAAGATGATAATAATAATGAAAAATAAGTCAAGAAGCACTGCCCTAATACTAATCTTGACCATGATGTGTATCTTCCTGGGACCAAAATGTGCCATTACTTCTTGCCCCAGAAATCTCTGAAGTCAGCAACACAGAGAAAGGAAGGCACTCATATCCTGCAAACTGTGCCGGCCCTAATGTTTAAGAGAAGAAAGGGGAGATATGCAAGATGTGGGCTGATATGATGGAAACTTGGCCGAATGTTTTGGGAAGGAGGCGGGACCCTATAAAGGGAAGTGATATGCTAGTGTCATGTTCTCCCAGAGCAGAAGGGGGTTGTCGTAGCAGGAAACATGACTCGAGGTCTCAAACTTTCACAACCTGGAGCAAGACTACGGCTGCGACCAGGGCAAGATGAGTGAGGCACCCAGGGTATAAAATATAAGGCCCTCGCAGAGCTCTTGGTCTCAGCCTCTTGGGGCTCAGGATCTGGCAGCTGTGCCAGACACTTTGGTTCATGAGAATGCCGGGGCTGATCGTCCAACTGAACAAGTGTGCAGACAAGAACCAAATATTCTCCAGGGGGGCAAGTGTTTTAGTCTAGGCAATTCCACAGCAAGGAGAGAGGGTGTTTCCATTTACATCAGCTGTTAGTTTCTCCTTTGGGAGAATCAACATCTTTAAAGTAAGGACACTGCCCCTTTTTCCTGTTATCATTGCAGATATATGGTGGAGAAACTGAGGGCCAAGGTAAACTCACACAGTTCCCTTTGAGGTATCTGGGACTGGAATCCACATTTGCTATCTAAATTACCACCATGCCCTTTACAACAAAGGAGTTCCCAATAAAGCAACTGGTTGATGTTACAAAGCAGTGGTGAGTGTGGAATGAAAGATAGTGATTCTGTCCATGCAGAACTGGTTATTTTTGTGTCAGTGCTCTTCCGGTGTGAGTGGTTGTGAACAGAGACCCAGAAGGAGGCTGTGTGTGCGTGCGTGTGTGTGTGCGCCTGTAGGTGCTTGCGCTTGTGCACTTGTGCTCTGCATACGTGTGGGTGGGTGAAGATGATTTGACTTAATTATATGCCTCATTCACTGAGAAAAGGGAAAACAGAAATTAACTTCTATTATTTCACTAATTCTACCCCTTCATCTGAATCTTCACAATGATGTCTTTGAACATAGACCCTTTATCTACAGTGGCCATAATTGCAGGGGCTCCTCCTTTGACAGCCCTGTTTGGATCAGTGTTCACACAACGCTCCTTTGCCAATTAACATGTTTCAGAAAACAGCAACAATTCCCAGTTTGGTGCCACCCAGTTTCCCTCCACAAGTGTGAGTTCTCCCCCTAGAAGTTGAATGGAAAAGCACAGAGTTTTCCTGGAAGTGAGCTTTGAGATGGCCTGGTTTCCTCATTCATTTTTTTTAATGGTTTCTCTTTTCAGATACATTTTAAGTGACATGAGATTATTTTGGGGACACAGAAGCACAGCCCTCCTAAAGGAGCTTTGAAACTGCAGAGTTTGGATCTCATAACTGGTGACCCAATCACTTGCTCACACATGGACTGTGCTGAGTCTGTAAAGGCACTGAGATGAGACACGCCATCACAGGAGGGGAGGGCTGGGCAACTCGGCTCACCCTCACTCTCCTGCAGTGCCTCTCAGTGACCGCACCTCTCGTCACTGCCTTCTCCCTGCCAGCAACACCCTCCTCCTTTCAGTTGGGGTCTCCCAAACCTAGTTGTCCTTTCTTAAATGTCTGTGGTTTAATCCACCCAATCTGTGGTACTTTGTTATAGCAGCTGAACTAAGACAGCAGGATAAGAACCTGGTTGCCTGGCATCTCAGGCTCTTCCTAGGGGCTGCTTTTTTTTTTTTTTTAATTTTTAATGTTTATTTATTTTTGAGAGACAGAGAGACAGAGCACGAGTAGGGAAGGGGCAGAGAAAGAGGGAGACACTGAATTCAAAGCAGGATCCAGGCTCTGAGCTGTCATCACAAAGCCTGATGCAGGGCTAGAACTCATGAACCACGAGATCACGACCTGAGCCGAAGTCGTGAGCTTAACCGACTGAGCCACTCAGGTCCCCCAGGTGCTGCTTCTAATGGAGGATGTGGGTGATTTCTGCCCTCCACTCCATCCCAACCAGCCCCTTATTTTAGTATTAGCCAATAGGAGTGAGAACATGAGAAAACATATTCAGTCCTTCTACACGTAATCTTCCTCCCCACGCAGCTCAGAGGGCGGGGTGGGAGGCAGAGCCTTTCGAAGTTCATGATCATGCCTTTGTTCTCCTGCCCTTTGAGGTCCCGCATGTTAGGGATAGAATCTACTCTCCTTGAGGCTTCTGGGCTTCCTTATTCCAGAGGCAGTTTCAGTGAGTGGATTGACCCAGACACTCTTGAGGAGTCTAGAAGGAGAAGTGGGTCTGTCAGGATTCCATTCAGAGGCTTAAGGATCTACCACCTCTTTCCTGAGGAACCAGGAGGGAGGGAAGTGAGGTCGGCATTGGGTGTTTGTAGAGCTATGAGAAGCAGCAAAACTGTTTTTTGGCAAGTGACCCCTATGTCTATGCAGCACCCTTGGTAAGGTCCCTGGATTCCTACCCTAAATCAGATGACTAATATCTTCACCACCTGTATATGTAGAATTCTGGATGAATCCACTAGGCTGTAGCAACTAGAGCAAACCACTTTCAGTTCCCAGATGAGACACACTCTTTCCTGGTCCCTGTGGTTGGAACGATTTGCCGAGTACTTCTCTAGCTAGCCCTTGCTCATCTTTCAGCTTAGATGCCACTTCCTCTGGAATTCCCTCCCCCTGGTTCCTGCAAGACTTGGTTCTGTAACTCCAGGGCCCCTGATACATCTGTCTCTCCAGCACCCACCACATGTGCCCCAGTGACTTGTGTTTGCCTGTTTTACTTCCTGAGGGCTCCATTAAACAGTCAGCCCTGTGGGTGTGGGGGCTGACCACTAGCCTGGCAGTCAGGGGCCTGGTACATTGCAGGAGTTCAGCAGTTCGTTGATAATCGGTAGGGAGATCCGAGAGATGAGAAGGACCCAGTCTGGAGAAAATCTGAGCAGAAAATGTATTCAAAGCAATGGAAGAGCATGTACAAAGACCCTGCCAGGGATATGTGGGAATGGTAAGGGGTCTGGAGTACAGTAAAACCTTGTTTTGTGAGCATAATTCAATCTGGAAACATACTTGCAATCCAAAACACCCGTATATCAAAGCAAATTTTCCCACAAGAAATAATGGAAACTCAGATGATTCATTCCACAACCCAAAAAATTCATATAAAATGATTATAACACTGTAATATAATACAAAATAACAAAGAAAATACAAAATATGAAGAAAAATAAATTAACCTGCACTTACCTTCGAAAACTTTTCATGACTGGTGTGAAGGAGACAAGAGAGAGGAGGGTTACCGTGTAGAACCACTTTCACTATTGCTAATGGAATCACTGCTATCTATTGGCTCAGTGGATTCTTTTTCTGCATGGGGGCCATTGTATACACTCACGTGGATGCAGTCTACAGTGCAGTATTAATAAACTCCTGTCACATACTGTATTTAATGTAACTGGCAATAAGGCAGCAGAGGAAAGAGTCTATATCTGCAAGCAGCCTTACCTAGAATGAAGCAAAGCATTCTTGAGCTTACTCTTGTATGGAAAATCAAAGGACTTTGAGGTGACAAAAAATACACTAGTGCCAGTTGTGGGCACCTTCCAACATTCTGAAAAATCACTGATTTCTGCCAAACACCATGGCCTGAGACTGAAGAGCCAAGCATGGAAGACGGTCACCCACAATCCCACAGAGAGAGAGAGAAAGAGAGATAGAGAAGAACCATGGCTCACTTGTGATCATGTGACATTTGGCGTCCCGTACTGCTTGTATGGCAAGACGTTGCTTCTTTATCAAATTAAAATGTATTAGAAATGTTTCCTCATCTTGTGAAACACTCCCAGAACAAGTTACTCGTTTTCCAAGTTTTACTGTATTTTGTTAAGTGCAGTGAGAAGCCTTTGGACGTTTTTTTGTTTTGTTTTGTTTCTTTGTTTTTGTTTTTGTTTTTGGTTTTATCAAGGGAGTAACACACCTGATATGTTTTCAGAAGAATTCTCTGGCTGCTAAGTAGGACCAATCAGAGGAGGAGCCAGGTACAGTCATGCCTGGGAGGCTGTTGTAATTCTCAGTTTCTATTTGGAGCCTTGGAATTGGCGTGCTTCTATTAATTTAAAAAATAACAGCAATCAAAAGAATTTTTACTGTAAAATGGTTTATTTTCAGCAATCCGCTTATGAGACTTTTATTTCTTTATTTATTTTTAACTGGAGAGCCCTTTGGTTGTTCTCTTTCAAACTGGAAATGACGACATTTTATTACAAATTTCTTCTCAGAGTAGGGTATAGTTTTCTTTTATTACAAGACATATATTAAAGAAACAAAAAGAAAAAAAAAAGGAAAGAAAGGAAAAAAGAAAAGAAAAAAAAACAGAAGACACAAAGAGAACAATTCACCTGTTCATCTCAGAAAACCAAATTTTTGTTGTGTTGTTGTTCTTTTTAAAGTTCTCTTATCATCTCTGACCATGAGCATGAAGAGTTTGATTAAAGTCGGTCACAATGACAGGTATAGAGTGTATTGAATTCTGTTCCTTTCACACAATGGACGCTGCACTCTTTTCCTACGTTTTCCATGAACGCGCAGTACTGAGTCTGATGAATCATCAGCAAATGCTGAGGCATAGGCTTTCCTTCCACTACTCCTTCTCCATCTATTTCTGTTATTGTGTTAGAATTTAGTCTTTATAGTGACTATGTTTTTAAAAATTGCTAGGCATGCATCAAGTGAACAGTCCATTTAAAAATTTTTTACACCCCGTTGGATATTTGGTCTACTTTTCTTTCAGTCTTATGTATATTATTGCTTAATTAAAATTCATTCTGTTTATAACCTTTTTCTTTTGGATTATTGCCTTCAAACACCGGTTTCCAAATGACAAGCTCTTTCATTTATGTATATATATATTTTTTTTTGGAAGAAAAATCGACCCTCCCTTCTGCCAAATATATCCCATATACTTAATAGATGTAGAATGGTCAAAAATAAAGCTTACTTCTTCCCTACTCCCAAGATGAGACCCGAGACATCCTCGGGTGAGGAAATTCCTTCTTTAAATTTTTTAAAATGTTTTGTTTATTTTTGAGAGGGACACAGAGAGAGTGAGAGTGGGGGAGGAGCAGAGAGAGAGGAAGACACAGAATCCAAAACAGGCTCTAGACTCTGAGCTGTCAACACAGAGCCCAATGTGGGGCTTGAACTCACAAATTGTGAGATCATGACCTAAGCTGAAGTTGGATGCTCAACCAACTGAGCCATGTAGTCACACTGGAAATTCCATCTTTAGGATAAATAGCCAGGCATAAAATTTTGAGTGAAAAGGCTGTTATATTTCTTGAAATCTCTGTGTGACTCTCAACCTGTGTATTTTTTTTTAAAAGTTTTGAAACAATAAACTAGAAGCATACAAATAGATCAGTTTCTTAGCTACGCTGCCTGCAGTGGGTACTGTCACCATAATACATTTTCTGGTATAGAAGGTATAAATGACATCTCATTAATATTGAAAATAGCCTATCTTCGGATCAGAGGAGAATGTATCATTTCTATAAGAAATAAGAAGGCTACAATTTATGGGGCATTTACTATGTTCTAGACAGCTGGTCCTGAATCTAGTGTTAGTATTCATTTAATCCACCCCCTACCTCTCTTACAATGATAACTATTGTTGCATCTATGTTATGGATTGGGAAACTGAGGTATAGAGAAATTGAATAGCTTTCTAAGGATCAGAGAGTAAGTGAAGTCTGCTGTGTTGGACCTCCCTGCCCATTGCCTGTCTTCCAGCAAGAACTGCATTTGCATTGCCTATTTATTTATCGTGAACTTGATGTTTTTCTCACTAATCTGAACTTGCTCCTGTTGTGCTGTAGGTACGTATTTACTTTCTTGGCATATTTAATGCAAATATTTTTTTTCCCAAGGACTTTTAAAAGATCCATTTAGCAAGGAATATTTAAGCTGAGGGAGTCATATGTTGAACCAAGAGGAGGTCTAATTTTATTAGCGCATTAGGTGTGTGATTGCTAGAAGCAGAAGGAGACATTTTTTATGATGTTTACTTATAAAACTTCCTTGGGTTTTCAAAAAGTGAATGAAACTGAGAAAAACCTCATAATAACTCTGAAAGTTGAGAGATCCCCTGTTGACTGCTTTAGGCTCTAATAAAAGTCCCTACAACTCAAACAGTCCTCATGTCCTTTTACTCTTACCTTCAAGGTGAGTATAATAAATACTGTTTTTACAGATGAGCAAAATGAGGCAACGATGTAAAATAACTTTCCTAACATCAGAGGGATTTTTAAGTAACAGAGGGGGAGTAAACAGATGTTGGGACGAGTCCAAAACACATGCTTTTTCTGCAATATCATATCAAAAGGTGTCTAAGAGGTGCTTGTTTAGAGCAAATTGCAGGCTTGAGAAAGATTTCAGCGGAGTGGCACCGAAAACAAGGTGCAGATCACTTCAATACGAAGAAGAAACTGCCTGGGAAACTAGATGTGTCCATTGTGGTGGCAGGCAGTGAGAGCAAGGGAAGATTTGGGAGATTCATCCTTCTCTTCCACTTTCCCTCCCTCCATTCCTTCTTCCCTCCTCTCTCTCTCTCTCCCTCCCTCTCACTGTCTCTCCCTCTCTCTCTTCCTTCTTCCTTCCAGGCTATCCATCTAGCTCCTTCCTCTCATCTCTCCATTCCTTCCTTCTTTCATTAAAAACATATTGAATATATCACACTAGGCACTGAGAAATGGACAAGAATGAAACTCGGTCCCTGCTATTAAAGAACGTTCCTTCAAGTGGGAAAGGCAGAAAAATAAGTGATTGAAAATAGTGTGATACTATCTGGTAGTGAACATGCGCAGAATACCATGACAATGTAGCGATTGTCAGCCCATGGGTGATAGCCAAGTATTTGTTGAGTGAACATGACCCTCAGATGTGGGGTATTGGAACCTGAGTGGGAAGGGAGTGGCCAAGGTAAGTTCTTTGGTGGAGGAGATTAAGTTTGAGCCAAGCCTTTTTTTTTTTTTTTTTTTGGAAGGGTACATAGAAGTTAATCAGCTGAAACGAGTGGAAGGGAGTTCAGCTATGCCAAGGGATTCTCTGGCGCACACATTTGAAGGTGTGAAATAGAGGTAAATACATGAGGAACCAGAATCAGTTTCAAAAGGGTGAGAGGTAGGGGATGGGGTCAAGATGATTTCAGGGTTCACACCAAGACTAGGCTGGGGTGGCTGGTATTGGGAGGGATTTTCATCCCGAAGGAGAAGTTTGAGACTCTGGAAGTCTTGTAATTTTTTTTTTTTTTTTTTTTTAGCTCCCTTCCTGCATCATGACTAAGAATTTCTCCCATGGATGCACATTCCCCTCCAGGCCTGTGCCCCCTGCTGTGTGAAAGGTCATCTGACCTGGCCCTGCACCAATTGGAATAAGTAACTTATTTCCATGTCCATGATGAGGGTGGGGTGCTGGTCTGAAGAAAGTAAAACAGCCTCCAGCTTTCTAAAGTTTCCACGGCTGGAGTGCTGAGAGTTGATTTATGGCTCTGGAGACTGCCTGTTGGGTGAGGGAAAGTCCTCGGGGTCATACCTTGCTGTCGAGCCTTCACCAACTTTTCACTTGAAAGGTCTGGAGAGCAGCTTCTTGGCCAGGCCATTTCAGCGTCGTCTCTGTTAGCGGTGGTCCCCACGCTCAATGGGCGTATCGTGAGGTCCAGCCAGGAGGCTCGTCTGATGTGTATTCTCTGAGGAATAAACAGTCACTATAAGGGGCTGTAAGCCAGTGGATATTTCCCACGGGCCCACATATGTGCCAAACGACAAACCTCCCGAACCACAGCTAATTTTCATAATGCCCCTATAAGGTAGGATTGTTATGTCCATTTTGCTGATGAAGAGGATAAATTTTAGAGAGATTAAGTAGCTCACCCTACAATACACAGTCCACACTCCAGGTGGGATACTTAAGTTCGTGCCACACAGAGGAGGTCTCTCGAACATGGCATGGAGCTAGAACGGACCTTTGATGCTAAAGTCTTTAGCACTGACCTTTCTCTTTGCTTGGAATGCCCCTTCCACTTGGTCTTCTTGGTGAAATCTTAGATGCACTTTAGTCCTGTTCTCACTGTTACACTCTTCCATGAGGACCTTCTTGACCCCTCCCCCGTCCAAATCAGAATTATCTCACTCCTCCTGTTGTACTTCGTACAAACTCCTCTTATTGAACTTGTTCCACCATGATTTCTGGGTTTACCCCCGGGCTGTGAGCCCTTTATAGGCATCTCTGCAACTCCAGTGCTGTTCCGGAGTCTCAATAAGTATTTTATAAATTACTGAGTAAGAGTGATTTCTGATGTTTCCACTGGGAAAGTCAGTTAACCTGTTCATCACCACTCTCGGGTCTGCAAATGTTAGTCTTTTTGTTTTCTTCGGTATTTTAAGTGCATAGCTCAGCAATGTCAAGTACATTCACACTGTTGTGCAACCATCACCATTCCTCTCTAGAACCTTTTCATTTTGCAGTATGGGAACTCTATCCTGGCTAAACAACAACTCTCTGTTCCTCCCCTCCCTGGCCCTTGGTAATGACCCCTCTACATTCTGTGCCTATGATTAAGACTACATTAGGTACCTCGTGAAAGTGGAATCAGGCAGTATTTGTTTTTCTTTGACTGGCTCTCTCACTTAGCAGAATGTCCTCAAGCTTCCCCCATGTAACAGCATGTAGCACGCATAAGAATTTCCTTCCTAAATTTCACTATTCAGTATGATATTTGCTGTGGGTTGTTTTATACATGGATTTTAATACTAGGATTTCTCTTCCTAGTTTGTTGCATGTTTTTAAAATCATTCTTTTTTTTTTTAGAGATATATTATTTATTTATTTACTTTTTTACATAGTTTATTGTCAAATTGGTTTCTATACAACACCCAGTGCTCAATCCAACAAGTGCCCTCCTCTGTGCCCACCACCCACTCTCCCCCCTCCCACACCCATCTCTCCCCTCAGTTCTTTCTTATTCTTTGAGAGTCTCTCATGTCATGTCTTTCTTCTCTCTGTGGCTTTTTGTTGTTTTTTTTTTCCCCCTTCCCTTCTTCCCCTCCCCCCTGGTTCTCTGCTAGGTCTTCTATCAAAATTTGTCAAGTACTCTTACTGCATTTAGATAGTCATGTTCTTTTTTGCTTTCATTCTATTAATCTGGTCTATTATGTTGATTGATTTTCATATGTTGAAACATCTTTACATTCAAGGAAAAAATAATACTCAATATTGATATGTTATGAATCATTTTTATATGCTTCTGAATTCAGTTTGTTAATATTTTGTTAAGGATGCTTTTCATCAATGTTCATAAAGGATATTGGTCTTTGCTTGTACTCTCTTTGTCTGGCTAAAACGGAATTAGGGAGTGTTACCTCCTCTTCAATTTTTGGGAAATTTCGACAAGAATTGATGTTATTATTTTTCTTTAAAGTTTTGGTAAAATTCACCAGCGAAACCATCAGGTGCAGGACTTTTCTTTGTTGGGAGATTTTTGATTACGGATTCAATCTCCTCACTGGTCGTAAGTCAAGTTCGATTTTCTGTTTCTTCATGGTTTGGTCTTTCTAAGTTTTGTGTTCCTAGGGATTTGCCCATTTCTTCTGGGTTATTCAATTTGTTGGCTTACAACTGTCCACAGTGCCTTCTTATAATTCTTTTTATTTCTGTAGAATCAGTAGTTATGTCCCACTTTTGTTTTTGATTTTAGTAATCTGAGTCTCCTCTCTTTTATTAGTCCATCTAGCTATAGGCTTGTCTTTTTTTTTTTTTTTTTTTTGAACTTTCATAGAAACATCTTTTGGCTTTGTTGATTTTCTCTGTGAGTTTTCTATTCTCTGTTGCACTTAACTTCATTCTTTATTAATTTTTTTCATTCTTTTAGGGTTGGGCTTAGTTTATACTTTCTTTTTTCTAATTCTTTAAGTTGTAAAATTAGGTTGTGACTTTGAGATCTTTCTTGTTTTTTTAATGTAAGTGTTTGTAATTAAATTTCTGCCTCAACACTGTGTTCACATATCCCGTAAGTTTTGGCATGTCGTAGTTTTGTTTTCATTCATCCCTAACTATTTTTCTAATTTCCCTTGTTATTTCTTCTTTGATCAATTTTTTGTTTACAAGTGTGTTGTATAATTTTCCCAAATTTATGAATTTTCTGATTACTCATTTCTAACTTTGTCCTATGTGGTAGGAGAAGATTCTTTGGTTGATATCTATTTTTTAAAAATCTATTGAGACTTAATTTGTGAACTAACCTATAGTATACCTTGGAATTTTTTCTACATGCACTTGAGAAGAATGTGCCTTCTGTTGTTGTTGGGAAGAGTGTTCTGTATACGGTGTCTACTTGGTTAATTATGTTGTCTAAGTCCTCTGCTTCCTTACAAATGTTCTGTCTGGTTATTTTATCCATTATTGAGAGTGGGGTATTGAACTCTCAGTGATTATTGGTCTGTGTGTTACTCCCTTCAATGCTGTCAATTTTTGATTTATATATTTCAATGATCTGTTATTATATGTGTAAATGTTTATAGTTGATATATCTGCCTGCTATATTAAATAAACATTTTATTAACATAAAATGCTCTTTTTAAGTGCTCATAATCTTTGAGAACCTAAAACCTCTTTTATCTGACATTATTGTAGCCACCCCTGATAAATCTGGGTTACTATCCTTTCACTTTCAACTTATTTTGTGTCTTTGGGTCTAAAATTAAACTCTTAGAACAGTGCCTAGGTGGCTTAGTCAGTTGAGCTTCAGACTTCAGCTCGGGTCACGACCTCACAGTTCATGAGTTCAAGTCCCACAATGGGCTTGCTGCTATCAGCACAGCCCACGTTGGATCCCTGTCTCCCTCTCTCTCTGCCCCTCCCCTCCTGCACTCTATCTCTCTCAAAAATAAATATACATTTAAAAAAATTAAAAAAATAAAATGAGTCTCTCTTAGATGGTTGTTATAGCTGGATAATGTTTTTATCCATTCTGTAACCCCCTGCCGTTTAATTGAAGAGTTGAATCTATTTAAATTTGAAGTAATTATTGATAAGGAGAGACTTCCTTCTGTCATTTTGGTATTTTTCTTCCATATACTTAATAGTTTTCTCATCTCTAAGTTTCTGCATTAGTGTCTTCTTTTGTGTTTAGTTGATTTTTTGTAGTGAAATGTTTAACATTTGTTTTCAGTTCCTTCCTTGTGTATTTTTAAGCTATTTTCTTTGTGGTTACCATGGAATTTCATTTAACATCTTAAAGTTATACCACTCTAATTTTAATTTGTACCATATTAACTTCAATAACATATAAAATATCCACTCCATTTTAACAACCCCATCCTCACCACTTTCAGTTGTTGATGCCACAAAATTACATCTTTAACATGGCATGTCCAAAGTGATTAATAATTCCTAGTGCATGAGTTTCTTATATGGAAAATAAAATATGGAGTTACAAGTCAAAGTTATTTAAAATATATGTTAGTCTCTTAAATCATGTAGAAAACACAAGTTGGAGTTACCCACCATTGCTATACTAATATTAGCTTTTAAAATTGCCTGTGCATTTGTCTCTACTATAATTTTTATTTTTTCATAGGGCTTTGCGTTACTGTCTAGAGTCTTTTCATTTCAACCTGCAAGCCTCCTTTTAGCATAGTAGTGAGGCAGATCTAGTAGTAATGGACATTCCCAGTTTTTGTTTACCTGGGATTCTCTCAATGTCTCCCTCAATTTGAAGGACGGTTCTGCCAAGGATTCTTGGTTGACAGTTTTTTGTGTTTTGTTTGTTAGTTTGTTTTGTTTTAGACTTTGAATACATCAGTCCACTGCCTTCTGGCCTCCAAAGTTTCTGTTGAGAAATCTAAGAGTCTTATTGAAGCTACTGTGGGTATGATGAATTGCTTCTCTCTTGGCACTTTCAAAATTCTCTTTGTCTTTGGCTTTCAGTTTCTTATAATACATCTTGCTGTGGATCTCTGAATTCATCCTAATTGGAGTTTGTTGAGATTCTTGGATATTTATATTCATGCTTTTCATTAAGTTTGGGAAGTTTACAGTCATTATTTATTCAAATCTTCTCTCTGTTTCTTTTCTTCCTCTCTCTTCTCTTTCTGGCACTCCGAAAATGCCTATGTTTGCCCAGTACCCATGGGTACCTTAGGCTCTATTCACTTTTATTCAATCTCTTTTTCTTTATATTCTTTAGATGATAAATTCCATTGTCCTATTTGAAGTCTATTGATTCTTTATCTTGACTACTCAGATCTTCCTTTGAATCCCTCTAGTGAATATTCATTTCAGTGATTATAGTTTTCATCTCTAGCATTTGTATTTTAGGTTTTCTATTGCTTCATATTTCCATTTTTTTCATACATCATTTTTTGAATATATCCATATATTCCTTTATTTCTTTGAGCATCATTAAGACAATTACTTTATTTTTTTATTTTTAAAGTTTATTTATTTATTTTTGAGAGAAAGGAGCAAGTGAGGAGCAGAAAGAGATGGAGACAGAGACTCCCAAGCAGGCTTTGTGCTGTCAGCACAGAGCTTGATATGGGGCCTGAACTCACGAACTGTGAGATCATGACCTTAGCTGAAATCAAGAGTCACACACGTTACGGACTTAGCCACCCAGGTACCCAAAGACAATTATTTTATTTGGCTTGTTTGTTTTTGTGTCTTGAGTTGTGTAAGTTCTTTGTAGTTTTTATATACTTTTTATCAGCATGTCATTTGCAAATATCTTTTCTCATTCAGTATGTTGCCTTTTAGTTTTGTTGGTTGTTTCCTTCTCTGTGCACAAGATTTTTATTTTTATATAGTTCCAGTTTATTTTTGGTTTTATTTCTCTTGCCTCATAAGACATATCTAGAAAAACATCGACATTACTGCCTGTGTTCTCTTCTAGGATTTTTATGGTTTTAGGTTTCACGTTTAAATATTTAATCCATTTGGGGTTTGTTTTTGTGTGTGGTGTAAGAAAGTGGTTCAGTTTCATTCATTCTTTTGCATGTAGCTGACCAGTTTCCCCACCACCATTTGCTGAAAACATAAGCAGACATTTCTCCAAAGAGGACAGTCAGATGACAAACAGACACATGAAAAGATGTTCAACATTATTCATCATTCAGAGAAATGCAAATCAAAACCACAATGAGATATCATCTCACACCTGTCAGAATGGCTAACATCAAAAACACAAAAAACAAGTGTTGGTGAAGATGTGGATAAAACGGAACATTTATGCACTGTTGGTAGGAATGCAAACTGGTGCAGCCATTGTGGAAAACATGGAGGTGACTCAAAAAGGTAAAAATAGAACTATCCTGTGATCCAGTAATTGTACTATTGGGTATTTAACCCAAAATAGAAAAAAAAAACACATTAATTTGAAGGGATACATAGAACTCTATGTTTATAGTAACATTATTTACAGTAGCCAAGATATGGAGGCAGTTCAAGTGTCCCTGAATTGATGAAAAGATGAAGAAGATATGGAATAAATATACAATGCAATATTATTCAGCCATAAAAATGAATGAAATCTTGCCATTTGCATTAACATGGATGGAGCTAGAGAATATAATGCTAAGTAAAATAAGTCAGCTAGATAAAAATACAATATGATATCACTCATGTGTAAAAAAATAAAACAAATGAACAAAAGAGAAAAAGAGAGAGAGAGAGAGGGAGGCACCAAGAAACAGCCTCTTAACTATAGAGAACAAACTGGAAGTTATCAGAAAAGAGGTGGGTGGGGGAATGGGTGAAATAGGTGATGGGGATTAAGGAGGGCACTTGTGATGAGCACAGGGTGACATATGGAAGTGTTGAATCACTATATTGTACACCTGAAACTAGTATTACACTGTTAACCAACTGGAATTTAAATCAATCGATCAATCAGTTATTTAAAAATGTTGTCTAGTAAAATGTTGTTCCATCACATCTTTTTAAGAGATGGTTTCTGTTGGATTTCCCCCCTGTAAATAGACTATGTTTGTTTGTTTGTATTTACATTTATTTATTTTTGAGAGAGAGAGAGTGCAAATAGGAAAGCCAGAGAGAAAGGGAGACTTAGAATCCAAAGCAGGCTCCAGGTTCTGAAGCTGTCAGCACAGAGCCAGTTGTGGGGCTGGAACGCAAGAACTGTGAGATCATGACCTGAGCCAAAGTCAGACACTTAACCATCTGAGCCACCCAGGCGCCCCTTGTTTGTTTATTTTTTGGCACACTTTGTAATTTTTTTTGAAACCTGGATATTTATATCTAGTGATTAAATTCTGGAAACTGGTTCTCCCCTACCCCCCAAGGATTTGCTATTTAGTTTGTTTGATGGTTGTAGGCTCACTCTGTCCCAAGGATCAGCCTAAGTTGTAAACCTAAGAACTTCTACATCTTCTGGGGTCTTTTCTGAGTTTATGCCTTCTGGGCATGCAGGGGGACTTTCTAATTCCCCCCTTATATGAAATTGCTTTAAATCTCATAGTCCTTCATGTCTGCCTCTCAAAAGGAGACAAAGAAAAGAATAAAGAAGGGGCAAAATAAAAGTTCTGACCATTTCATGCCTTGGCTGTCACTTCAGTCACAGGTGGAGGGACTTAAAACAATGGAAGAGGGGCAATTAAAATGACCATTACCTCTTTAATTGCACTTTTGGGATCAGAACAGGCAATCAGAAATCAAAGAACAGACCACCGATACTTGGAAGACTGAATCCTTATTGTCCACCCGGCTCCTGCAAGTTGTGTATAAGCTGCGCGGGGAATGTATCAGCAGCTGCCTGTGGCAGGGCTGAAGGGTGGGATATGGGTACCTGCTACTGTGCTAGGAGCTGGAATTGACCACATGAACGGCAATTTACCATCAAAGCCTTCTCCTGGAAGTTACCGGCTTTCAGAAGACTCCAGAGTTCCAAAATAGTTACAGCAGACAGATTCTGCTGATACAATTGTAGAGTCGGATTTCTGTTGCTCATTGCTTCTTCATCTTCCGAGAATCCTCTCTCCAGCCCTTTATTTATTTATCTTTGTGAGTCTGTGAAATTTAACAAATGTTTCCAGTTAATATCGGCAGAGTAATTTGGTTGCTAATGAGGAGAGGAGGCTTTTGTTTTCCTCCTCTCCTTCTGGGAAGCCACAGGCAGCTTTGAGAAAGATCCTTGCTCATATTCTCCCTTTTTCTTTTCTGTTTCTTTCTTTTGGCTCTCTCTGCCTTTCTTTTCCGTATTCCAAGCTATGATTGTCATTCCAGGATGGAATCAAGCTTAGGGAGGCTGGAAAAAAGAGGAAGACAGTTTAAACTCATCACATGTGTGTACCAATATTTCACCATTTTGGTTTTACGCATTTATTTTTTTGTTTAAATTTTTTTTCTTACATTTAATTTTGAGAGACAGAGACCAAGCATGAGTGGGTGAGGGGCAGAGAGAGAAGGAGTCATAGAATCCAAAGCAGGCTCCAGGCTCTGAGCTGTCAGCACAGACCCCAATGTGGGGTTTGAACTTACAAACTGCAAGATAATGACCTGAGACGAAGTAGGACACTTAACTGACTGAGCCATACAGGCACCCCTGTTTTATGCATGTTTTATTGAGAAGCCACCTAGCATGAAGCCTGAAGGTGAGTACTGATATTGAAGAGGTTTTGCCAGTGGTCTGTGTATTCATGGGAAAGTTATACTAATTATCCATGCTTAGTTTCATCATTCATAAAATTGAGGCAATAATGGTTTGGAAGTCATGTGATTGTCATAAAGAGAAATCAGGTTGAAGTGTGCAAAATGCACTTGTCACAAATAACCATTCAGTACACTGGAATGTTTCCTCTGGATAGTTTCCAAGTAAAGTGATAGTTCATAATGTTGGCTGGACACTATATTCATGCACAAAACTTTATAGATACTCAAACACTTAGCACTGCCACTGGTATTTTTTTTTCTGAATAATTTATTGTCAGTTTGGTTTCCATACAACACCCCGTGATAATCCCAACAAGTGCCCTCCTCTGTGCCCATCACCCACTCTTCCCCCTCCCACACCCTCCTCTCCCCTCAGTTTGTTTTTAGTCTTTGAGAGTCTCCCGTGTTATGTCTTCTTTCCTCTCTGTGGCTTTTTTTTGGTTTTTTTTTGTTTTTGGTATTTTAATAACTATTGCTTGGAGTTCTATTTTTCCCCCTTAATTTTGAATCATAATTGATATTGGTTAATTTGGAAAAATTAGAGAATACACAATAATATAATTAAGAATGAAAGCTGTTTTTGATTTCTTTTTTTCTTGGAAAAACGTGTTATTTTGTATAAACAATTCTACGCTTGCATCAGTTTTGATGGCTGCAGAGTATTTTATGCCAAGCTCATCTCTTGACCTCAGCTAAAGTTCTCAGCATTTTGAAAGAGAGAGATATCCATTAGAAAGTAGGCGTAGGAATTTGGAGAAGGCATCACATTTGATGAAGGGATACTATGCATTAAATTATGGTATATGTTTGCCAGATCTTCCTGGAATGTGGTCTTGGGGAGAAAAGGATGTGGTCCTTCAATATTGAACATAGAAAGAAATTGGTATAGCTTTTCTACTTTGACACAACTAGTATGTGTCAAAACTGAAATTCAGAATGAGATCTATCAGAATCTAGGGCCTGATAAAATATCTTTACTTGGTACCTTATTAGTTTTGAGTACTTTAACAAATAAATATTTTGTAAATAATTCCTTTTGTTCTAACCCTATGCTTACCAAGCAATCTTTTAAGTATTATTTAGCTTCCCACAGAGCAAGTCTACGGGGAAAGAAAGTGCTGATTGGCATTCATAAGTATGCTCTACTCGATGGTTATACTTCTCCTTATAAGCTAACAAAATGGTCATCAGGTTGAAAGACTGACTAAACAGGCTTGCCAACAGTCAGTTTACACGTGAAGATTATGTTCCTTCCAAGCCCAAGTGTCCCCCTGTTGATGCTTTTCACTAGTTGGAATTGTATACCAATCTGCCTTTGGTACATTGCTACTTTGATATTTTACCCATTACTCAGTTTTCAAAACTGAGCCCATTATTTCCTCTTTCTGCCCCCCAACAGAGTCTTTGCCTCCCACTTAGTGTCTTTAGGGTAATGACACTAATTCTGTAAGACATTTAACCTAGAAACCTGGGGCCTCAACCAAGGTTCTCTGCCCCTCCCTCACTATCTTAATCAGTCTCTATCTCCTTTCCATTGTCATTAGAACTACCAGAATTTAACAGCTTAATGGTTACAGGCATGGTTTCTGAAGTGAAGCTACCAGGGTTGAAATTCTGGATCTACCACATTTTAGCCTTGCTATTTGAACTTTTTGTGCTTTGTTTTCTATGAAATAGGGGAAATTAAAATAATAGGACCTACTTCACAGGGTTATTGCAAGTTAAATGAATCCATGTATGAGAAGGCTTACCATGCCTGGAATGTAGCATGCAGTGTGCTATCTCCTGGTTCCAGTCAAAGTTGAAGCCCCCCTGATTGGTCTCTCTGTCTCCAGCTTTACTCATCTCCCTTCCATACTTACCGGTATCACCAAAGGGCCTATATATATATAAATATATATAAAGGTTTTATAGTCATCCAAACAAATTCAGAATTCCTTTGCATGGCGGTTTACAAGTTCTCAGTTTTTGGATCCATGTTTCCCACTAATCCTTTTGTTTTACGTCCCATGAAATCTGAACAATTAATTAGTTCTTGAATGCTGCTTTATTGAGATTTCTTAAAATGTTAATCTTCTCGAGTTTTAGAAAGTCAAAAAGAAAAAAAATGCCTAGACTACAGGGTACTCAGATAATTGGTGAGACATTATTCTGGGTGTTTCTATGAGAGTATTTTTAGATGAGATGAAAATTTAAATCAGTGGACTTGAGTGAAGCAGACTGCCTTCTATGTGTATAGGCTTCATCCACTTAGTGGAAGGCTTGAATAGAACAAAATGACTGACCTCCTTGAGCAAGAAAGAATTTTCCAACAGATGGTCTTCAGACTTCATCTGTACCATTGGCTTTCCCATTTCCTGGGTCTTCAGCCTGCTGCATATTTTGGATTTGCTAGTCTCCATAATACCATGAACAATTCCTTATCATAAATCACACACACACACACACACACACACACACACACCCTATTGGTTGTCTTTCTTTGGAGAATCCTAATATATTCTCAATAAGTGTTTTTTGTGGGTAAAGGATTAGTTCTCAAATCTGAAATTGCCTTACTTTCTCTTGTGAAACTAGTTGTAGTTCAGTAGTTTAAGATCAGGGTCTGTGGCTCATCCTCTCCTCTTAAGATAGTGATAGCAGAATGAACAGATACTGAGAGCTCTGGGTCTTAATCTCACTTACCCCCCTACTAAGCATGTGACTTTTTCAGCCTTTGTGATCTTTCTCTAATGCCTTCCAAAAACTGTTGTGAAGTTTAAATGAGATAACACATATGAAAGGATTTTTTGAACCATATTAGCCTTCTGTTGCTTTGTTAGGATGTTGTAATATTTGCTTTCTTCTCTTTCTTTCTTATTCTTGAAGTACTGCCAATCCTTAGAAGAATGTGAAGGGGCTGCCAATTCCTGGGAAGAGTGAAATCTTTTAAGACCAATTTCAATAATATCTTCATAGCCAGATCACAGTGCTTGTTTGCTTGATCTTGAGTATTGCCTTCACTCTGTGTAGTCTATTCCCAGCACTGTTTTAGGCAAAAAGACAGAAAGGTTAGATCCCATCTTTTGGCCTAACTTATGCTCCAGGGCAAGTGTGTTCAATTTCCTGGACCATAGGCTTTGAAGAGATTATTGAGAAAGAGAAAAATCCCATTTACCAAAGAGCAACTTTGAAGATCAAAAGGAATAAAACTGAAGTGAATGAAGGGCAAGAAATAGGATTGATATTTGGGAATTAAAAGTCAGATGTTGTAATTATCTACTAATTATATTCTTTTTCCCTGGCCAGTCATAAAGCCACTTTTGGTACTGGATATGTCACCTCTATTTGTATGACTTCTCTTGTACGAAAATAAACCTTCTGTTTTGTCTTCTGTCTTCTATCAGTGAGTCTAGTCTTTTGAAATATCATTTTCCAAATTTATGCACCCACTTCAGCTTGAGGAGTTAGTTCAAATTGATAACAGTATCACAGCAAATTTCTTCAAAGGAAAAACAATTTAAAGCCCCACAAAAATAGTCTGAGAGACACTGGGGAAGGCAGCAGAGAAGGGATAAAACAAGCCTCAGAATCACTGTCTGGAGTGCTTCAGCTGGACAGCCCCATCAAAAGAATTGCAGAACAGGAAGACAAGTCGTTCTTTTTTCCAACAGTCTGTCTTCAAAACCTGACTATAAAGTACAACCTGTAGCTCTCAGTAGAGTGAAAAGTAGGAAGGTTTATCCGTGATGCTTTAAGAAGGCATTTATGATTTCTTTTCTCCCTCAGTCCCTTTTATCTGAGTACATGGCATCATATCTATTCAGTAGCTCAAGTCAAAAGCTTGGGATAAATTCTCAAATCTTCTTTTTCCTTCATGACCACAATCAATCCTCCACACATCCAATAATGGCAGGGCTGAGAGAGTCTGATTTGTCTTAGTGAGAAACATTCAACCATCGTTGGTGGCCCCCAGTCTGTAGAAGGATCCAGGCCCAGAGAGGACTAACCTCACATAACCCGACATGTTCAGCCTCCATAGTGAAAAAAACACTTCCTACTTTTTACGATGTATATCTTCATCAATCTTATTATGTTTTCACAACACACTTTTTGATATTAGTAATAGCCGATATTGTCGAACACATATAGATTCCAGGGTGGAATCATTGCTGGAGACGTCTCAATTCCCTTGACTTCAAGGCAGTCTTGGCATTTGAGTTTGAAAAATAGCCATGATGATGAGAATTGGCCTCTTTATCTCTCTATTGAAACACAGTAATCTTAATTTTGTCACTTGTACTTTGCAATGATGAATCATGTGTTTGGACCTTGACACAAACCTCCTAAAGCTCATTCCAAGATAGCGTTAAACCTCATGTATAAAAATCTGTTTGATTTCTTTCAATTATGTCATTGCCGTGTACTTTGTAATGGGTGACACTCATTTGTCCCCTCTCTGCAAAAACATAAAAATTCATTTCAGGCATTGAAATTCAATTTGTCTTGAAAGTAATTCTGTAAAAAATAATAATCTGTGCAGCATTCTAATCTCCTTCTACAATGTTATGTGAAGCTTGGACAGCATTATCTGGCATTGTCCTAGCATTATAAGAGGATAAATGGGAAATTAATGCTTCTGGTAAGGCGACTATTAATGATAATGGAAAGTAATTAAAAGCCCAAAGTTGAACCTGGAGGAAATCTGCTCCAGTCCAAAGCAAATCAAAGTGATTTTTTGGTTTAACTTGCTATGATAGATGGTATTAATAGTTCACAATTATTCATTCTTTCCCTGTCCTTGCTCTGAGGTTTCAGTCTTGGTTGTTCTATTTGCCCAATTATAATGAAACTGGGCATGGAGGTAGAATGAATCATCTAGTATTTTTGTCTCCTATTTCTCTATGTAGCAGCAATCTTATCTCCTTTGGATGATCAAGATCCTTTACCCCGCCAGTATGGGAATTCCTTTCCTTGCCTGCTATGTACAAGCACGAGGACACCAAGGTGACAAGAGGCTTTTAGCTGGGTGTGATATTTCTGATGTTCCCTGTGAAACTTCCCCTCTCTGGAACAAGAGACTCTACACTCATAGATCCAAGCTCTGTGAGGAGAGGAAGCATGGATTACCAACTGGGCCACTGGGAACACTGACAAGTAAGAGATCTACTTCTGTGCCAGGTTCCTGGACCAGTAGATCTTATTTATTTATTTATTATTATTATTATTATTATTATTTTAATTTTACATCCAAGTTAGTTAGCATACAGTGCAATAATGATTTCAGGAGTAGAAGCCACTGATTCATCTTCTACATATAACACCCAGTGCTCACCCCAACAAGTGTCTCCTTTAATGCCCCTTGGCCATTTAGCCCTTTCCCCACCCACAACTCCTCCAGCAACCCTCCGTTTGTTATCTGTATTTAAGATCTGGACCAGTAGATCCTATCTATTGGAGGGCATGTGCCACATCTTTTCAGAGTATCATCTCTAAGTTGGACCATCAGCTCCATCTTTAAGAAATTGTCCCATCATTCCATTAAGTTACCAGCTTCTGGGAAAGGACCAAAGGATCTAGTGCTTACAGCTGCATTCCATTTAAAGAAGGTTCCTTGGCCCCCAGAAAGGATATATTGTAAGCATATTAGTCACTCTGAGAACCTCCAAATAATCACACTGAGTTGATGTGAACAATTATATGTTCTGCCATGACGTCTAATACTACCTGTGGTAAACAGAGTTCTCTCCTTAACATTTGGTTAAATTCAAGAGACAAGTAGTAATAACCTATCCTTCTTCCCTTGATCCTTTCCAGTCGCAAAAGAACACATCCTTTCCAAAGGCAGCATGCAAGGCCCTTGCTGGTAAAATGGTGTTTGGGTGTGAGTACTGGAAGGAGTAGCTAGTCTGTTCTGCTCTCTGGTAGAGGTGAGAGAAGTATTTGTTGCTGCTTCCCCTGACAGCCACCAGTCAACAGGGGCAGAGGGGAACATGGGAAATTCTAGGTTACATGTTCCTCCAGCATCTTCAAGCTGCAGTGACTGAGCAGCACTGCCAGAGGACATAGAACCTTTAGAGAGTCTTTTGCTACAGTGACTTTGCCATTTATTTCGTGGTGTAAATCCTTAACCTTATTTATTTTATTGTTTGATAATTTCTTTTTTTCTGTTTTTGTTTTGCAATGAACCACTTTTTTTTTTTAATTTTGGCAGCAACGAGCTCAGAGGGCAAAAAATCCATGTTTGATGAGGAATTAAGCACTAGATTTTCATTTCTCTAGGAAGCTGATGATGATGGAGGAACCTGTTCAAAATATTTAACATTTAACCTTTCATCAAGAGGCCACAGGGATACCCCTGACTGCACACTCTGCCCAGACATGACAAATTAACACTTGTAACTACAGACGGTGTGCAGCATGGCTTTTTATTTAGATCAATTGAGTATTGTTCCAGATTTATTTTCCTTGCTTTTGATTTTGTTTTGCTGCATGTGGAACCCCTCTCCCCACCAACCAAATGAAAGTCTAGCTGTTAATATGTTGGTTCAAAGATATTTGCAGACAGTTAAATGATGTCACCTGATCTTTCAGGCAAAACAAAAATCAGTTAAGATCATCCCAATAATTGCTCCATTGTTTATTCAGTAAATCAGGGTAAAGCTTTGGGAATTTCCTACTGCCAAAGATGACACATCTGACTTTATTTTAAGTGTTACTGTAAATACAATGAAAAGAAAAATTGTGATGATAATGTGAATACAAATATTGATGGGACATAGTATCATACATGTGCCATGTTTCTGGTGAATTAAGAAATCTATGGATCAACAATAAATATGGAATCGCCATTGAGTACATAGAATCATAATTGCATCCAAGCAAGCTAATAAGCATATTTTTGGTCCATGAAAGTCACCATGTGAAGGAATAATATTTAATGCAGAGATATATTAAATTTTCTTTGTAACAAGTAGTACTCTAAATTTCTCACTCAAATATTCTAGAATTTCTGAAGGACTGAAATTTCCTGTGTTCTGTGATAGATGATGATAAATGTAATACAATTTTATTTTATTTCCTTCCTCTTATTTCCTTGGATTTGTAAGTCAAAAGACACAATTGGGGCAACTAGGTGGCTCAGTTGGTTAAGCATCTGACTCCTGATTTCAGCTCAGCTCAGGTCACGATCTCATGGTTTGTGGGGTTGAGACCTATGTCAGACTCCCAGCTGACAGCACAGAGCCAGCTTGGAATTCTTTCTCTCCCTCTCTCTCTCTGCCCCTTGCCTGCTCTCTCTCTCTCCCTCAATCTCTCTCTCTCTCAAAATAAACTTTTTTTTAAAGGTACGCAATTAAAATAGGTACTCTTTGGGGGAAGAGTAATTCAATCTTGTCTGGTTCTATTTGGGACAGAATCAATTAACTGGGAAAGAAAATAGCATCATTGTGATGTTCATATTAGACGTGTAAACAAGTATTTCATCTTGATAAGGTACACACTTGATAAGAAATTCTAGACCAGGTTGAAAGCACACCCATAAACATGAAAGTCAATAAGGATTTATTTTTGTTATGATCAGCAAATTGAATTGGCATTGATAAACATGAAACAAAGGTAAAGGAAAGGCTTTGGTCCTACTGCAAGTTCTGAAGTCTTCGTTTATAGGAGCACTACTCAAAGTAGCTTTGCAGACAGACCTGAATGTTGATGACCAATTGTTATTTGCAGTGCCTGAAGGTTTTTGGTGACAGAAAGGCTCTAGCAAGTGAAGAAAGAGACAGATAATTAACACCTGCTGGTCGCATTGATCAAAGATCATCCGAATTTCAGGACGTCCTTTGTAGCATGCCTCACTATAAATTAAAGTAAGCATTCAATAAAATGATCAAGTCTCATGGGGTGCAAACATGGAAAAAATAAAACACAGTGGGACAGAGAGCAAGCCAATACCTCCACTGTAATGAAGTCTTTCTGCAAATATGCAGAACACTGATCACTTCCATGTTTGTCACATGGTATAGTAAACTCATTTCTATTCAGAGTATCTAAAATGTATGATTACACTTCTCTGATTATGTCTGTCTTCCCCACTAGGTTATGAGTTCTAGAGGACCCTGCTATGCCCACATCCACTCAGGTCCTTCTTACACTCTGTTTTTCTCTTTGCCCCAGCTTCTGTGTGCCTTTACTACTAACCATTTACACCTGAGACCCTAGGTTACTGGTGCCGGTTTGCATACAGCACAGAAAGCCGGAAGTCCCTGGGAGTGTACAGATCCCTGGGGAAGGGCTTTGTCAATGACTGACTTGCACAGGAGTGTGAAAGACCAGCTCCCTGGCTCTGAATTGGGAATCAGCTCTGGAAAGTGACACATACTCCAGGCAGGCTGTAGCTGCATCCTGTGGGACTTTATCTGAAGTCACGTACTTGCTTGACTTCATTCCTTTCCCTTCTCTTTCTTTTACTCTCTTACTGGTTTCTCCTGAGAGCGTTTCCTTAAGAATCACAGCACAAGAATCCTGTCTCAGGGTCTGTCCCTGGAGAATTTCACAAAGCTCTGCATTCTTTTATTCATCTTAGTCTTCCAGGGCACAATAGGGGCTTAGCAAATTCTCCAATTCTCCTGGAATAAATGAATGGGAAACTCAGAACATATTCATATGTAGAAACCTGGCAAATACCCAGGTGCTTGCCTTTACTATGGGTAGGTGTGGTATGTGTATACCAGATCCCAAGCTGGATTCACCATGAGCAGTATGACAGAGAGGAGCTTTGCTCTTGTTCTTTCCAGGTGATTTGGCCTGACTGACGTGCTGCAGGTATAAGAAGGATGCTCCAGACAGTCTTTTTATCATCAGGCAGCACTCGTTGCCTGTTCACTTAGAGTGAAACTCCTCTCTGGTTTGCCTGATGAATGTGAGCAGGTAATATTAACAGAGGGGTACTGAGGAAATGATTTCTGAAAAGCACTGTTCCTGAAAATAAATGTTCCACACAAATGTAGTAAGAAGAGTGAAGGGCAAAGGATTTACCTATGTCCCTCCTTGCCTGCATCAGTCTTCCACTTAACTCTTTTTAAGGATCCACAGTCTCTGTCCACTCAAGTCCAAGGACACCATGCTTGATGTGGACCTAACATCTCTAGCATCACTCACCATCAATCCTTCCTTCTTGCTTAATCTTCATTCATACTACCTAATGCTGCATAGTCCCTGCTTATGTCATACTATTTTTCATCCTGATGTCTTTGCTCATGCTCTTTCCTTTTATACAATGGGCTCACCCAACAAGCCAATCTTTAAAATCCCTCTTGGTTACCACTTCCCTTACGAATTAGGTGTTCATGGTTAGGTTCTTATAGCACCGGATGCAAGCATCTATCATTGGACTTACATCAGTGACTGATTTTAGGTCTTTATTTTATAGATTGAGAGTTCTTTCACACTGTATCTTATTCCTCCTTGAATTCTAACTACTAAGGCCAGGAAGAGAGGAGACTCAATAAATGTTGGTTGAGGGAATGATTTAATCACACAGATACTTCTCTCTTTTACCACATAATCTTGCTAAATCCATCATAAATCAAGTTACATAATGTTGCCACTTTCATATTGCATCAGAAGGTGGCTGGGAGACATAGGAGCAAGTGATAAATAAACAGTGTTTATACTCTGCAGTGGTTTGAAAACAAATTGGAGAGCACAAGATGTACTCAGCCTTAGGCAAGATATATGAAGTATATTAACAGACTTTTCTCACAAAATTTCATGTCTTAGAATTATGAGAGGTAAAGGAAGTAGATGGAGGTCAAGATTTAAGTGGGGACAGAGCAGGAGCGAGAGCCAAGATGGCCACCAAAACAGAAGGTTCATGGTGGATCAGAACCTGAGGCTGGTTGAGTCCAACAGAAGATGTCAAATGCAACTTGGGACATTCATGAGGATTAGAGTGTTTGGGAGAGTTAAGAGATTCAGAAGAAAGGACCACAAAGGATAGAGAACATGTTTCATATAACATATAGAATTATCCGAAACAGAGTCTTGTCATGAATGAGCCATCCTAAAGGTCTGATTGGCTTGAATCCTAATTATAGACTCAACCCTATGGAGCTGGTTTTGGTCAGAAGCTCTATCTCAATATTGATGACTTTTTAAAAATGACTCAAGTATATGTAGATTTTAAGGACCAGAGGGAGCACTAAGGTCATTTGTTGATGGAAGAGAGATAAAGGATCTGAGAGTACTCAGATGCAAGAGAGCTTCTGTTGACCTGAACCAGAAAGAGATTTATGGTTTGCTAAATCAACGAGATGTTGGGTCAATTTGTTATCACAGCAATTATGTCCAATCCTAACTAAAATGACCAAGTACTAGACCACTAATTAAATATTGATATTATATAGACCATGTTCCATGGTAACAATGCAATAAAATTAGGAATCAATAGTGTAAATATAGCTTAAAATACCATAAGGGTATAAAATAAGTAGTACACTACTAAATAATTTTGGATTATAAATGAAATTATAAAAAATCACAAAATGCTTGAAAATAACTGGCAATGAAAACAGCACATTTCAAAGTTAGTGGGACACAGCTAAAGCATATATAAACATTTTTATAGTATTAAAACTTTAAACACATTTATACAAAACTGGAAATATTAGCAGTAAACAAGCCAACTTTAAAATTACAGGTTCGAGGGGCACCTGGGTGGTTCAGTCGGTTAAGAATCTGACTTCTGCTCAGGCCATGATCTCATGGTTCGTGGGTTCAAGCCCGACATTGAGGTCTGTGCTGACATCTCAGAGCCATGAGCCTGCTTCAGATTCTGTGTCTCCCTCTATCTCTCTGCTCCTTCCCCACTCTTTCAAAAATAAACATTAAAAAAAATAATTAAAAAAAATAGAGAGGTTTAAAGTTTGATACATTCCTCCTAAATTCAGAACAAGTTATTACAATGATGGTTGGCATAGACCATAGGCCACTTATTGTAAGAAACTAAATTAGAGGAATAGGAATCATAATGAAGGGATAAGAGTGTCTTCCTCTTAGATGATTAAATCACTGGCTTAAAAAAAGCAAGAATACTAACAGATTAAAAAATTAGAACTAAAATATAAAGGTAACATATGCAAAGATATAACAGAATTGTTAAAATTATTTTTAAATAGAAGTTAAAAATTATGGCAGCAAGATGCATTACTTTATAGTTATCAGATTGGCAAGTATTAGAAAAATGGTCATTCCAGGTGTACTAGGAAAGTCAGCATTCAGAAACCCAGTGGTTTCATGTAGAACTTAGTCAAATCAAGCATAAGCCTTATGAACTACAAATTCCACTCCTGGACAAGTGTCCTAGAGAATTCCCCTTTCAGGTCCGAAATAGGACATCTCAGAGGAGATCTGTCACAGTGTTGTCTACGACAAAAGGGACTTAGCCAGCAAAGGGAAGGGAATGTAAGATATTGTGCAAGCATGCTATGAAATACCTCACAGCTGCTAAAAGCAAGGAACTAGATATGCAATTATAAAAAGGAACATATCTTAACAAAATAACCCTAAATGAAAGAAGCAAAAAATAGAATGAGATATATAGCACAATGTCATTCAGAGGCATTTAAATGTATAATAAAGCTACTGTTTGTGGGGCATCTGGGTGGCTCAGTCGGTTAAGCATCAGACCCCTGATATCTGTTCAACTCATGATCTTATGGTTCTTGAGATGGAACCATGCTAGAATCCTCTGGTGGAGAAAGGGCTAGAGTAGTACTGGTAGAGTAGTAATGGGGAAAGGGTGGCCAGTGTGAAGTGCAAGAGGAGGGAGCAAAGTCTTAGGGGTTTTGTAGATCATTAGAAGGCATGAAACTATTCTAGGAATCAAAAAGAGAATGGAATTATTTTTAGATTTATAATTTAGGGGGCCTGCAAATCCCAGAATGAATAGTAACTGATATGCTATTCTGCCAAGACCTAAGTACTAAGTCAATATGACTCAGTCCCTTGGAGAAACAATATGCTATATAATAACTATGACGGTAAGTTGTGTGGGTCAACTCGACTGGGATATGGAGGGCTTGGATACTTACTTAAGCATGATTCTGGTATGCCTGTGAGGGCATTTCTAGATGAAATAAACATTTGAATCAGTAGACTAAGTAAAGCAGATTGCTTTTCCCAGTGTGGATGAGCCTCACCCAATTTCACCAAAGGCCTGAACAGAGCAAAAGGTGAAGTAAGGGAGAATTCACTCTCTCTTGCCTGGCCATTCTTGAGCTCGGACATTGGTCTTCTCCTGTACTTAGCCCGGAACTTAGTATCATTGGTTCTCCTGGTTCTCAGGCCTTCAGACTTGGACTGGAGCTGCACCATTGACTCTCCTGGGTCTCTAGCTTGTAGATGGAAGCTTGTGGAACTTCTTAGCCTCTGTAACTATGTGAACCATATCCCGCAAATAAAGGATATATCCATATCTAGGTATCTATGTCTCTAGAAATATCAGCCTATATAGATCTAAGGATCTATATCCTATCTATCTATCTATCTATCTATCTATCTATCTATCTATCTATCATCTATCTATTATCTATCATCTATCCATCTATTATCTATCTATACATCTACATCTGTCATCTATGCATCTATCCATCCATCCATCTATTGTTTATTATCTATCTATCCATCCATCTACATCTATCATCTATCTATCCATTTATTATCTATCATCTATCTATCCATTTATTATCTATTATCTATCTATCATATATCATCTATCTATCATCTATCTATATGTCTATCTATCAATCATCTATCTCTATATATATCATCTATCTCTATATATATCATCTATCTATCCAATTGGTTCTGTTTCTTCAGAGAACCTTGGCTAATATACTCACTCATTGTCCTAAAACACTGCTTTTCACAGTCCTCATAATGTGCCCTTTAAAAACTTTCAATATGTCGCAAAGTCTACAAGTTATGACCCAACTCCAACAGTCTGATTTTGGGGTTGTGACTGCCAACATTAATCTCTAGCAAATCGCTTAAATCCCCTGTGATTCAGTTTCTCCATCTGGAAGCTGTGTCCCATTCAGCTTCGCTGTTTCTCCTCTCATGTCACTGTTTTTCCTTAATTTTTCAGTCACATCTTGTGATGCTTTTTCCAATTGCCCCTGGTCTTGCTTCTAGCATCTGGAGTCACAATCAGAGCAGGGATGTGGAGGTTTGGGTCTGCTTTGAGCCACCCTCACCTTTCTAGTGTGTAACTTTATAATCCACACATGAGTTTGGGAAGTGATCTGGGTGCACATTTCTTACTTTAAAAGATCTCCTCACCTTTTAAGGACAGCACGGAAGGATTGGAGGACTTTTCCCCTGGCATTTTCCCATTTAATTAGTGTAGAACAAAACTTTCTATGCTTTAAGAATTGTTTTCCAAATTCAATATTCTCTTCTCTATTGCTTTTGACATTTGTTGCTATCAGATCCCCCTTTTTTAAGTATATAAATTGTTTATTTGATCTGACCTGGTTCTGAATCAAGAAATTGATTCCAAAAGGCGTCTGCCTTTGGAAATGGTATCGAATGAAAGCATTACGCTAACATATGCTGAAACTTGAAACTACAAATGCAGGACGAGAAAATGTTCTTGGAGCTACTTCCCTCATTTAGAGGACTGAAGACATGAGACTTTATTCTAATAAAGTGTGGTGTGTTTGCAGCTGAGACTGAGGTGAAATCAAGATACATTAGAAGAAATTGACATTAAAAGTCCAATATAACAGATGGATGAAAAAATGAATTTTTATCAAGATGATGCATTAGTGCTCTGCAGCTAGGCAGAGGAGAAACAATGACCCAGAACAAATCAAGAAGAATGATGCTTGATTTGTGTTTGCTTGTTCTGAAGGGTGACCCACATTTATAATCTTTAATTAGAAATGCATTTGCTTCTGGTTGATTGGATACATTTTTCAACTATTGTTATTTCTCCTTTTCTGTGGGGTTGGGGAGGTGGGTGATAAAGGTGTTTCGGTGCAAAGGATTTGGTTCATCAAATTAGATTAAATGAAAAGAGAGAAAACAAGCCAGTGGAGTGAAGCCCTAACGAAATGACGGCGTTCTTTGCAAAGGAGAGAATTAATCTGCAAGTTGGGAAGAGCTGAGCAGCTCCATCATCAACTTTTAACCTCGTGTAACCTCCGGTGACTTTGGCATTAATATTTAAAAGCGGGTCTAGTGCAGACTTTGTTTTAACCTCAGATTCTCTCTATCTATCTATCTAATTATCAAGCTTCTTGTCTACTCTTTAATTGATCTCTGGAATTAATAAGCCCTTATTTTTCAATGGAAAGAAAGTAGCAAGGAGAAAGAAACTGTGAACAGAATGTCCTTAATTTTTCTTTAGAAACTAGGCTGAAAATACAAGCCAGTGGGGGCACTATGCCAACTCATTCGGGAAAACTGGGAGTTTTACTGATGATGGATTGCTAGGTTGCTTGCCTCACTGCCAAGGAATAAGTAGCTTGAGATAATTCATTTACCCTGTCTGTTGCTTGTACCTATCACTTCCTTGCCTCTGGCTGATGTTAATAATATTAGTCTAGGAGGTGGAAGTGGATGGGGAGAGGGAAGTTCCCTCTGATGTCACTTAGACTCATCTAGAATCAGCACAATTTTAGCCCATGGATGTATGCTTGGATTAAAACCCCAGCCTATAAATCTCAATCAAATTCCCTAAAGAACTCGTCTGTGAATAAAACATTGTCACATAGCTACAAGGAGAAAGGGAAAAAGAAATGGCTAAAGACATTTTAAATAAAAATTTAAACCTGGAAAAAAAAAGCCTTCATCGATGACCTAATTCAACTTAACCCAGTGTGGAATTAAGGCAGGTGAAAAGCAAGTTGAACTCAATGGGGCCACTACCAAGTGCCAGGTAATGTGTTTCCTGTCCATGCTAGCTTACTTGGTAGGTCAACATTTCAGGGGAGGATTATGCTCCACCTCCCTCTCTCTTAGACAAGAAAAGGGGGTCTCAGATACAAAAAGCGATTGTCGAAGTGTTCTCAGCTAGTTAGGGATAGAGTTCAGATCGGATCCTGGAATGCTGGATTCCAGTGCCCATATATAGATATCTCCTGTGTGAGGCCCATACCACCTTTCCCAGACAGTGGTGATGGTGACAGCAAAATGAAACAATTCCTAAAACATATGTTTTTCCCACAAAGCTCGAAATTGTAGAGTATTGCTATTACACCATTAGTTCTTTGTTAGAGGAAAAGCCATGAATTGACTATTGCCAGTACTCACTATGAGTATGTGTACATATAATTCACTTTTATGCTCTGCGCCTGAATGTTCTCATCTCTAAAATGGCAACAACATGCTTACATGCAATATTCTTTCATGCACGGTGATCTGTCTTACGGTGTTAGCAAAGAATGTCTGCTGGCACAGGTTGGTGGGGGTTAGATGGAGGTGTGTGGAGGGGGAGAGAGCAAATGTTGGGATCTGGAAAGGAAGGAACCAAATGTCTCTGTGTGATAGGGTGCACTGTGTGACAGCGCTTCAGGATGCAGTTGAGGGGAGAGAACTTATTTCTACTTGTATTCGGGTGGGATGAGTATAGGCTACATGCACATTTGGTACCAAATCAACATGCCTTGCATGGAAATAAGTGTAGCTCTTACCCATTTGGGATGGTCATGTCATTGCAAAGTCATTGCATGTCATTGCAACCAACTAGGGCTTAGTTGGTCTAGATGTAGGGCAGGACCAGTCTTGCATTGTGGATATATGCTCAGTCTTCTTTGATACAAAGATACCCTAATTTATTCTCTGGTGTCAGGGAGGAGGCATGAAGAAACACAAAACACTAAGGTCTGAAACTTCGTAGGAGAGAGAGGCAGGGGTGAGGGAGTCTCTTGCCTGCATTGGGCTCCTTTTTCAAGCACTGCTCAGAGTCTGTTTAGATGAAGTGGTTGGGACTGGAAATATATAACTTCTGAGCAGCCTCCAACGCAGCTTGCTCATCATAATGAAATATCGCTGGTGAAAGAAAAACACTGCTTATTATGCAGAGATGTTAGTAATTGAACTCTGAGACCTCTAAAGAATGCTTATAATCCTCTTATTTGAGAAAGCAGGATTCTTAATATTTGTAACTAATCTTGATTCACAACACAGAACAGAATATGAGATTCAGATGTGTGAAAAGTTTGCTTGAAAATGTTTTAAGCAAAACCTTCAGGAGAACTTTTGTCCTGAGACCACCTGGTCTCAGAGGAGAAAATGTTTCTCCTTTTGTTTCTCTGGGGCATCTATTGTGCTTGGAGAACCACTTCAGATATACTGGGTTCTGAGCAACTTGAAGCATGGCCATAGTCATTTGTGTTTGCGGGCTCCTTAGAAAATGTATGAGGCATCCAGTACGTGTTTATTACAGAAAGATGCTGTCACAGACTTGACGACATTTACCTTTTAGATGAGAGGAAATGCAACCCGTCTCCCAGTGGGGGCTTAGGGTTGCAGGAAACAATTATAAAAGAATTTCTAGTGGGCCTGTCCTCTAAATGATCTTCCTTTATGAATCAAACTCTCTCCAGATTTATGTTACTGAAGAGTTTTAAAAGAAGATTTCTGATCGCATGGCATTTCAGACTTTTTGTTCTTCTGTGCATTCTCAGCTCTGATTGATACAAACGCTATGCTTCTGAGGAGAGGGAGGACTCCCAGCCTCGGAGCCGATGGAGCACACACTGCAATTAAAAGCAAACACATTTCCGCTTCAGTCACAGCCCGTGGGTGTTTTAAGAAGGGGAGAAAATCTATTAAAAATATAAATGTCAAACTCCTTGGGGTTTTGATCTATACATTTCATGTAGAGCGAGTTCCTGGCAGAGCTTGGATCTTGAGTTGCTGATAAGGATGCTTTGCTCCTACACTGTGAAACAGACAGAGAATATCCTGCTGGGCAGTGAGCAAGAACAGCCAGGCCCTGCTGGCAGGTGCTGGGCTGCGGATCCAAGGTGGGGACAGGAGGAGAGTGCAGATGCTCTCGGGGCATGTGGGTCATGGCCAAGAACCAAAGAACAGACCAAGAAAGGTGATTCCTGTTCTCTTCCCCACATGGATTTAGCCTCTGACTATAGAAGAGAGAGCTTCTAATAAAGTTTGTTTTTGGTTCTGTTTTTGTTTTTCTCAGCCCACCTTTAGCTTCAAGCTCTTCCTCCTGAGAGACAAAGTTGCTCATCAGATGGTTCAGAACTTGGGATTTAATTTCAGCTTCCCTTTTCTAATGTGTCGGATGTTACATTTCAGAAGGCATGTGGCCTTGTTTTACTACCCATTTTGATGTCCTGGGCCTGTTCACATGGGACAAGATCTTAGATTCTAGCCTCTAGGTCAGGCAAGACTTGTCCTTTGGTAGAGGCAAGTTTCTAGCCCTTTCCCTTCAGCTTCTGGTCTCTATGGTGGAGACAGTATACATGGACCCAGAGTTGGCCAAGTAGATCTAACCATTGGGTTGTATGCGTGGAAACTTCTAGGAGTCCCACTTCGACGCTCAAACCTGAGCCTGGACTTACGGACTGAGTTATGTTCCCTCAACATCCATGTGTTGAGATCTTGACCTGCAGAACCTCAGAATGTGACTATAGAGATATAGGGCCATTAAAGAGGTGATTATGGCTAAATGAGGCCACTAGGGTGGGTGGGACCTAATCCAATCTGCCAAGTGTCCTTATAAAGGGAGATAAGACACAGTCATGCAGAGAGGGAGGGCCACGTACAGACTTGGGTAGAAGATGGCCATCCGCAATCCAAGGAGAATGGGCCCTAAGAAGAAACCAGCCTTACTGACACCTTAATCTCAACCTTTTAGCCTCCAGAACAATTAGATTTCTGCTGTTTTTAAGCCACTCAGTCTGTGGTATTTTGTTAATGCGGCCCTAGAAAACCATGGCTTTTGGTTTCCACTGACCCTAGGATCCCTACAGCACTTTGTAATTATTGAATTATTGAATATTATTCAATATTATTGAATAATGAATATTGAAAAATCATACCTTCTTTGCCATTATGAGCCTGAGGGCACCTCCTGTGGCGGGGAGACCTGGAAGCAGAGATAATGATGGAGTGGGGCTCCGAAGTTTGGCTCCAAACCCTGCCTAGCACCAGCTGTTGCAGACGACACAAGATCATGCAGAAACACCAGGTCAGGCCTGCAAACTGAGACTGGAAAGGGAGTTGCCACGGTTTGCAAGAAATAGCTCAGTCATGCGTGAGTTACCCAAGCAACAGGAGCTCTGAGAGAGGATAGCTCAGGACAAGCTTTCCTCTGCCTGGATGCCTGTCCTCTACCTGGATGCCACTGCTGTTGGATCTCAGCTTTCCTGGACCCTCACCACATGATCTCTTTTCCCCCCGAGTCTTCTCCAATCCTATTTCAGCCCAGTCACTGGGAAAGAGAACAGCTATTACATTAAAATTTGGAAGTATACCTTTAAAAAAGACAATGGTGACAAAAGTGACAAAGTGACATTGCTTTTTTAAAAAATATATATTTATTTAAATTCAAGTGAGTTAACATACAGTGTAGTATTGGTTTCAGGAGTAGAACCCAGTGATTATCACTTACATGTAACATCCAGTGCACATCCCAACAAGTGCTCTACTTAATGCCTGCTCCCCACCTTCCTCCCCTATAGCAGCCCTCAGTTTGTTCTCTGTATTTAAGAGTCTCTTATAGTTTGCATCCTTCTCTGTTTTTATCTTATTTTGCCTTCCCTTCTTCTACATTTATCTGTTGTGTTTCTTAAATTACACATGAATGAAATCCTTTCTTTACTTTCTTTTTCATATCTGTTTCTACATGATGTAAAGTTTTCTTGGTGTTTATTTATTTGTAAAACTTTCCTGGAGATTCTACTGGAATGGAAATATAATAGATCGCCTATTTCTTTTTTGAGGGTTGGAAAATGGCAAAATTCCTTATTTCATTATTCTGAATATTGTTTTTCAAAGGCAATCGTTTAAAAATGTAGCAGCGTCCTAACGGTAATAATGAAACTCATATACCTGATGAATGGAAAACCCCCGTTAGGTTTTTGCCTTAGAGCCTCCACCACATGGTGGGTATGTCCTTGGGGCAATAGCTGGGGTAACATCATCATACGCCCTTCTTCTCTCTTCTTTATCTTCCCCCTGCTCCACTCTCCTCCTCATTTCTTCCTTTGAAAAATTGTAGTGAGTGGGGAATGTATGAGTAATGTCATATGCCTCCTCCGGGCATCTCTGCCTCATTTACGAAGTTGAGAGAAGAAAGAAACTAGGAAAATATTTATTTGACTCTATCAAAAAGGATGGCTATTGCTAAAGGGGTTTCGTTTTGCATTTCATTGAACAAGTCTCATAACAAACCCCATCAACCCCATGAGATCACACGAATACAAAAATTGGAAGCAACAGAGCTCCTATAACTCACCACTCAGAGGTGAGTTTCCTGCCTGAGGGGGAAAAAAAACAAAAGGGGCCCAGACTTCAGCAAAACCTATGTGCTCCCTTGGAACCCAGCTAAGAGTTTCCTGGGACCCATTTAGCCCCTGCAGCAGGAGAATGATGTTGGTGGGGGGGGGGTGCTGTTGTTTATGATGCAAACTGATCCATGTGACTCAGGAATGTGCTGTTTAGCCCTTCTGGTCCTAATTCTGTTCTAGGCCAAAATTGAAACAAACAAACAAACAAACAAACAAAAAACCCTAGGTATGTCCATTCCACCTTCAGGGAACTTCAAGTTTCATCATCTCAGATATTAGTAATTTTTACTGCTTAGAAACAAATAATTCTGGGAAGAGGGCTCTGTGTTGAAAGCTGACTGGGCTAAAACAAGTGTAAGTTAGTGACAAGTGAAATATTTGATCAACGAGGGTGACAAAATATGGGTAACTAAATAATGACTGAAAGCAAAGTTTATTTCACATTTCATTCGGATTTTGCTAGCTCTCCCATCTGTGCAGATATGACCGAAGTATGAACCTAGAAAAAGGTGTATGTGAAAATAAAATGGAATCTCCCCCCACCAGATAGTTCCCAAACCCAAAGAAGCTGTTTAGGAAACTGAAATAATCTGTTAGCATGGCTCTCTCTACTGGTTTGTGAGCTATTTAAGGTTATGGACTCTCTCTTATGATCATTGTCCTCCCAATGACGAATGGTATGATATGAAATATATCAAGTTCTCATGAAACAGTTGTCCATTTGTAATGATCCCATAACCCACTGTTTTTGGATCATTTTAGGATGGAAAAGATTGGTAAATAGTTCCATTTGTTTTTTTAATGTTTATTTAGTTATTTTTGAGAGAGAGAGATAAGGAAGGAGCAGGGGAGAGGCAGTATCTCAGAGCAAGTTCATTATTTTTAAAAAAAAAATTTTTTTAACGTTTATTTATTTTTGAGAGACATAGAGACAGAGCGCGAGCAGGGAAAAGGCAGAGAGAGAGGGAGACACAGAAACCAAAGCAGGCTCCAGGCTCTGATGAGCCATCAGTACAGAGCCTGGCATGGGGCTCGAACCCACAGACCGTGAGATCATGACCGGAGCTGAAGTCGGCCACTTAACCAACTGAGCCACCCAGGCACCCAGCAAGTTCATTCTTGAAGGGTCACCTGTCACCTGAGCAGTCCATATGTGAGTCTGTGACAGTCCACCCCTGTACCTTGCAGACCCACTTCTCACTACATATGTGAAGAACAACTTCTTAAGCGTTCTGGTAGCTCTCTTGCTCTCTCTCTCTCTCTCTCTTGTCTTTCTTTTTTTTTTTTTAATTTATTTTGTTTTATTTTGTTAAGAATGCTTAACGTGAGGTTTACCCTCTTAAAGTTTTAAGTGTAGGACACAATATTGTTACCTACGGGTATAATGTTACTCATCTTGCTTAACTGAAACTTTGCACCTGTTGACTAGTAATTCCCCATTTCCCCATCTCCCCAGTCTCTGACAGGCACCATGTTACTCTTTGATTTTATGGGAATGGCCTTGTCAATCCGAGGAAAAACTTATAATAGGGAGTTTAGTGAGATGGATTACAGACCTTTTTGCTGCAAGTCCTTGTAGGACCGGAACTAGTATTTGTTGTCTCCCTCTTCCACTATCCATTCTAAGTCTTTCTTACCCGCAGTAATCTCCTCTGGTAGATTTGGTGGATTACATATTTACAACTCAAACCCTCACTCCTCAGGGAGCCTCAGATTCTGATAACCATTCCCTTCTTTGGGACAGAATGGCTCAACTTGCCCAATGATTGTCACCATTTGGCAAGGGAGTACCAAGAGATGCCCAAGTGGATCACCCAAGATTGACAAATGTTCTCTGCCTCTATCACTTAGCGGCAGTCCTATCTCCTCTTGCTGATCAGTTTCAATTACCTGTGATAATATGGTGACTCCTTTTTTGTCTGATGAGCCCTAGACACAAGGAACCCAAAGTGCACAAGAGGCAGTGGCAGCTCGAAGTTCTTTGTGATTGTCACACCTCTTTGGAGAAGATGGCTTCAAGTGCTTCAGAACCCAGAGCTGTGGATCAAGGAAGTACGATTCCACCAAGAGGTCATTGCGAATGATGATATGGGATGACTCCTGCTTCCCACATTGTTTCCTAGATCTGTGTATTCTTCTTCCTACTGGTGACACAAAGCCATATTAAAGGTCTCTGTTTCAATGAGTGGGCTGAAAACAGGGAGAGCATCCTGTCCTCACAGGGTACCGTCTCCAAGCCGGTGCATCAACAGTGGCTTTACCACTGTATTCCAACACTCTGCTCGATACAACCAGTAGATCCTTCCATCCTAGAGCTACCCCCATATCTCTTTTGCCATATAGAGGTAATGTGAGTTTCCTAATTAGATGCTACATTGTGTGGGGTTCTGTGCCAATGAATCAGGCATTTCAACAGTACTGGAAGTAACAACAGCTCAATCTAATGATCCTACTGTCTCTTATTTATAATTTTAATATTAGATACAATTTGTTGAATACATGCCATTAGCCATGCCCTGGACAGAGGACATCATTTCTCATCCTCACAGAGGACATATTACAATGAAGAGAGCGAGAACAAGTATATTAGGATTAGAAAGACTTAACTTCCTGCCATAAACTTGCCCCTTACTGATGGTTTAATTTTGGGTCAGTTACCTAACCACTCTGAGCCTCATTTTCCTCATTTTTCATGGGGCTTTACCTCCCGTATACCCAGAACTAGGTTCCCATCCTATCCTGGGCTAGGAAGATACAGACTTAAGCCTTATTCCTAGCTTTCACTCTCACTAGCTTTGATCTTGAGAAAAACCACCTTAATCTTACCACACCAATACTGAGCTCATTAATTTCTAGAGTTCCTTTCAACTTCAAGATTTTATGACTTTCTTTGATAGGCAATTTCTTAAATCTTTCCCTTAGAGTGAGAGATTTCATCGTTAAAATTGTGTTTGGTTTGTCAGAATCACTTTCCTGATCTTCAACTTGTATCGAAATGTGTCAGAGGCACATCTCTGGCCCAAATGGATTTTTAAATACCAGTTTCCTAGTTGGCGACCAAGAAGCTTGATTTTTCAGTCGGTTAGAAATTCCATCAACATGCCAGAGAGCAGACTATTTAGGACTCTAATTTCAGTCAGACGAGGTCAAATTATATAGTAACACCTGAGGTTAGAGTCATCAGCCAGGAGATGGACTTTACCCTAAAATCAGTGAGACTCTAATTCAGACTAATGGTGCATCTGAGTTATCCGTCTTGGTAGGTTTGCTCAATTCCCTGCAGATGTTTCTTGTTTCAGTTTCCAGAAATGTTGCTGGTGATTTATTTGCTGAAACGCATGACCACTCACTTCTTTTTCTGCTGATGAATGATTTATTACCATCTATTATGCATGGGAGACAAAGTTGTTTTATTCTTACATTATTTTTGTTTTTATTTGCTGTTTGCTGATACACAGTGGACAAGTTAGGAAACAGACCTCAATGGTGATAAATGTATGGCTGTACATCTAGGTTTGTGCAAAGTGAAAGGACCAACTTCTCCACCCATAATATTGTAGCATGGAGGCCTCTTCCCAGACCTTCTTGCAGGCATTGAGATATAGAGGTTGACTATGGAGAGTACATGTCCTACTTTCCGGGTTCACAACTGACTCCTTACTTTTAGGCTGTGGATTCCCAAGAACAAATGTTTACATAGAGTTCACTTTGTGGCAGGCCTGCTTCTAAGCAGTTAACCTGTATTATCTCATTTAATGTGCTCATCAACTCTGTGAAGTAGGTACTATTATCATTTTCATTTTACGGACTAGAAAAATGAGCCATACAGTTTAAATAATTTTCCTAAAATCACACAGCATAAAAATAATTGATTTTCTGACACGAGGCTCTAAACCATTGCTCTAAGAAGCATACAGTGTCAGGGTGGAAAGCAATAGAGATTCATGAATGCCCAGTGCTCACCTTCATTTACTTTACTTTTCTTTCTTGAACGCATTTCTCTAACCTCTTGACTTCTCTAGGTACTAGGCCTTCATCTAGTCTGTGTGCATAACTCGTCAGTACACACATGCTCATGCGTGCACATATACTTCACTTGCCAGTCACAGTTACAAGGACACAGAGAGTATATACTTTCTGCTCTTTGCTCTAACAAGTAGACCTGAAACTCGGTGTATTTGTTTTGTATTGCTGCCTAACAAATTACCAACATACCATGACACATATTTATTTATTATTTCACAGTGTCTGGGGTCGAGTCTGGAACAGCTAGAGGTCCTCTGACCTAGGGTTTCATCAGCCTACAATCAAGATGTCAGTCCAGTCTCTGTTTTCATCTCTGAGACTGGGGAAGAATCTGTTTCTGGTTGCACTCAAGTTGATGGCAGAATTCATTTCCTTGAGGTTATCTGACTCTTATTAGATTATTAAGACCCTGACTCTTAAGAGCTGTTGGCCAGGGACCATGCTCCACTTCTAGAGGCTGTCCATGGTTCCCTGCCATGCAGCCCCCTCCAGAGGCAGTTCACAACATGACTGTTTGCTTTTCCAAGGACAGCAGGGGAATCTTTATAATTCTAGTCTAGTGTTAAGGCAAAGTGTTAGATACCAAAACTTAATTGTAAGAATGACGTCCATTGATTGTAAGCAAGCTACAAGTCTTGATTATAAGCTTGCACCCAAAGGCAGGCAATGTACAAAGGCATGACTCGTTGGGGGTCATCTTTGATGTGTCTTCTACAGTCACTTTTACTGAGCAGCCAGTTCTTTCCCTCCTGGATAGTCTGTGGATATTCAAATGACACTCAGATTGTTATTTGGTGAGTAATCATGAAATACGAGAAATGGGAGAGAGACAATGATAATGGTCAACGTCTTCAAGCTATGAAGTTTAGAGTATTCTTCTCCATGTGCCTATCCCAGCTACCTTATTTGAATGCCCTCATCCAGATGCCCTTTTCTCTGAGTGAAACCTATCAACTCTTATTTCATGTCGTTTGTGTTAAAAGCCCAATTATGCTAATTACTCATGTGTGATCTTAGGCTGATGTCTTACACTTTCTGAACTTCCACTTCTTAGGAAATGAGAATCCTATCACCCACCTCACTGAATTGTTGGGTGGCTGTGTAAGTGCCCAGCACATAATAAGTGCTTTATCTGTGTGAATTGTCCTTCTCATCTCTTTGTTTCTGTCCTTTGTCCTGAAAACCCTTTCTCTATTGCTTCATTTGTTGGTTCAAAACCAAAATTTTTCACTTGGTGAGCCTCAAGGTCTCTCAGGAATAATCACATTCCAGCCACATTTCTCCAAGTCTCAACCTCTCTGAGACTCCCTCAATCACTTGGGGAACCTGACTGTTAAGCACGAGTTACTTTTAGAGCTGGCCTCATCTATTGCAGTTTTCCAAATTTCATCCTCAAAGAGCAATCCAAGCATTTGTAAGGGTGATATGATTGTTGCTTCTTTGTGCAGGGTAAATGATTTCTAGTTTTTTGTTTATCTGCATAATGCACTTTGCAAAGAATCGCTGCTCTGCTCACTTCTCACACATTCATGAAAATGCACACCTAAAAAAAGGTTCTTGTTCTGTGTTTCTCCTTCCCAAAGAGATTCAATTATTCTATGCATTGGCTCTTTCCAAATTCTGAGAAACTTCCATAATACTTAGGGTCTCAATACCCACCGAAGTTTTCTGGGACCAGTCCATATTTGGAGTATTCAGAGAGTGGAGGACACTTCCTGCATTTTGTTTTTTTGTAGCCAATGGCTTATTTTGGAATAGATGGTATAATTCCAGAGCATCTGAGATTAAAATAGCCTCACGAAGCATTTTTAGTTCATTGCTGAGTATTTTTATCAGGACAGACCAAAGCAAGAGGATTGTGCAGTCCTGGAAGTAGGCTCAGGGCTATTGGGAATGGAATTCTATGAGTCTAAAACTCATAGGGTGGTCTAGAAGAGAGTGTGTAGGCAGGGAACCCGCATGCCTGGGAGAGGAACACTGATTTCCTTAAGATCATTTACTTGCAATGTTTATTTTCCTAATATTTTCTTTTCCTGAGAGGTTTGTAGTTGACCCAAGGCAGGGGCTCGGGCAACTTCCCAGCGTTGCTGTGCTGATGATATGCTAGTAATCTTATCCACCTGCCTGACACAAGGCCTGCAAGTGAAGGGGGAGAGGGTCCCCCTGACCTTACATTCCTGGGGCAGAGGACTCTGCTTTCCTAGAGCTGGAACCCCGGGCACTTAGATGAGACATTCATCTCACATCCTTGGTTTGGACGTCAGACTTCTTGTGCTTGGAACTTTCTATGGGAACCTCCTGACCTCTGGTTCAATTAATGTTCCACTGTTTCATTCTCTGTCCCTGTATTAAATGTGTATAATGCAAAAGCTGATATAATTTGCACAGAGCTCGAAACAACATCAAATAACGTTCATTCTCTTTGATAGCGGTTTCAAGGAGCTACACTTTCCAATTCAAACAGAATTCTTCCTTTGGGGCACTATTTGGTTGTAGTTTTTCTGTTTAAAAAAAAAACAAAATGGAAGTTTGTTAATCGCCTTGTACAGTCTCCCCCAACATTTTTCTGAATTGTTAAACTGCTCTCCTAGAATTGGATTTTTTTTTCTCCCAAGAATGCTTAAAATAACCCTTTTTCATGGCACATTCATCAAGTTGTGTCCTCCCTAAAGGTTAAAATTGACTGCACAATTCATTTCTGAGAAGTTCATTTTAGGTTCTCCTAGACTGGTCCAATCTGCGATAATAGACTTGGAATGGAAATACACACCCCCCACACACTCACTGCTACTCCCAATCCAGCCTCTATTTCTTATGAAGGCCCCATGCCCTGTCTTATTTGTAAACTCCAAACCATGCTGCTCCCTTCTTTTCAACAACCTCATACTGAGCAATCCTGCTTCCTTCACTTGATCAACACCTTGCATCATTAGTTGTAGTTTACATTCTACTTCATCTATCCTTGCCCCTACTGGTCCCAGGAGTGAATCTACTGTTTCCCTCATCCCCCAAGTATTCCAGGGTTCGCTGTATTTAGTGCAGTAGGAGAACTGATAGACCTGCCCTGTGAATTGCTGGCCTCTTGCCTTGTTTCCTCAAACAGACTCTTAATTCCCTCAAGGCAGAGACTGTGGATCATTCACTGTGTTCCCTCCATCCTCTCAATAGAGCTTTATCGAATGAGTGAATGCATCCCTGTCATACATAGGAGGACACTGAGAATGAGAAAATTTAAGTGAGCTTCCCATCATTACACAGTTGTAAGAATTCAGGACAGGATATAAATCTGTATTTAATGGCATGAGAACTAGACTTTTTACTGCAACATGCTACCCATGGTTTATTTATTTACTGTGGATTGAATGTGTCCCCCTCAAAGTCATATGCTAATTCCCAATGTAATTGTTTTAGGAGATGGGATCTTTGAGCGGTATTAGTGCCCTTATAAAAGAAACCCCAGAGAGCTCTCTTGCCCTATGCCTTTGTGAGTAGAGAGCAAATAGATGGCCATATATGAGCTAGGAAGTGGCCATCTGAGAACCAAATATGGTGGCGCCTTGATCTTGGATTTCCAGCTAGAACTGTGGGGAATAAAATTTGTTTGCTTATAAACCACCCCACCCATGGTATTCTATTTATAGCATGCTGAAAGAACTAAGACATTGTTACAAAATAAACAATCAAAATTTGATGGCCTAAAATAACCATTTGTTTTGCTCACAGTTTTGTGGGTCAAATTTTTGGGGGAGGGCAGAGCTAGGCAGCTCATGTCATGGCACCAGCTGGGACAGTTAAGGCTAGAGCATCTAAGTAGAGCATCTACTTCTGAAAGGCTTATCCCTCACATGTCTGGTGACTTTGGGCTCCTTAGTGCCTCTCTCTCTCTCCATGTGTCATGCCATCCTGCAGGGATTGTCCACATGACTTGGGCTTATCAAAGCATGGTTTTATCTCTTCTATTTCCTCTGGATCCCGAGAAGTAGCATCAGGGCAGGTAAAGGCTATGTTCATATCTGCCACAGTGTCCCTTCCGCTATATTCTATTGGCCAAAGCAGTCATAAGGCTCATTCAGATTCAAGGGGTTGAAGAAATAGACTATAATTTTAGATGGGGGTGCAGCAAAATTACCTTGCAAAATGTGTGTGGTATGGGAAATACTGTTGTATCCAATTTGGAAAATATAATCTGCCACAAACCATAAAGCAGAAGCTGAATGTATGAAAACGAAAATTTCTTCTTTCCTCCATTCAATACATTTTCTTCTAACGCCTACTATAATGTACACATTACGCAGGTGACTACAGCATGCTTCCTGCTTCCTGCATTCTGGCAGGAGAGGCGAGAGAAGTGGTTTATTAGTCAGGATGTGCTGTGTAACAAAACACCTCAAAATCTGGTGGCCTACAAAGAACTGTTTCTTTGGCTCATGATTCTGTGAGTTGTTAATTTAGGTTGGGTTCTGCTGGGTCATTCTCCCAGCTTCCATCATGCTCACTCAGATGTCAGTGGTCAGCTTTGGTCAGATAGGTGGCCTTGCTGATCTTAGTTGGACTTCCTTACTTGTTTTGGGGTTGACAAGCTGTAGACCAGTCTAGAATAACTTCTGCTGGGGCATCTGGGCTCTCCATCATGTCATCTCTTGTGGCATAAACTTGAAACTGGCACAAAGTCAATTCTGCTGTTTTCTATTGGACAAAGCAAGTTACAAGGCCAGCAGGATTCAAGAGGTCAGGAAATAAATAGACTCTAAGTTTTTATGGGAGAAGATACAAAGTCACACTGCAAAAGACAGGGATACAGAACGACTGATATTTTTGGCCACTATGCAATACATCCATTAAAGGTGTCAACGAATGTCAATGCAGTGTGGTAATTGTGATGGGCTATGGGGTGCAAAGGAAGGATATTTCATGAACCCTGGGACATCTAAAGGGGACAAGAAGCGGGAAGTAGCATGAAAAGGGATCAGGGAAAGCTTTGCCTAAGTGTGGATCCTAAGGATAGATGAGCTTCTGAGCCTGCGTGGAAAACAGAAAGACATTTGCCACAGTGGTCCTGCCTTGAAGTGTACTAATTATTCAAGGTCTTTCTCTATTATTCCTGGTTAGGTGTGCTACAGAGCCACCCTGATGTCCCAGCTGAAAAAAAAACACAACAAAACAGAACAATCATGGAACTTGAAGATGAGTTCTCACAGTCTTCCTACAGGGCAGATAGGTCTGCCTTTGTACATTAGTCTGGTAGGGCTGTCATACTAAAATACCAGACTGGGAGGCTTAAACAACAGAAACTTATTTTCTCGCAGTTCTGGATGCTAAAAGTCCAAGATCAAAGTGTCAGCAGGTTTTCTTTCTTCCTTGACCTCTCTCTTCAGCTTATAGCTGGCCATCTTCTCCCTGTGTTCTCACGTGGTCATCCCTCTGTGTGTCTGTGTCCTAACGTCAACTTCTTATAAGGATAGAAGCCAGATTGGATTAGGGTCCCGCCCTAAGCACCTCATTTTAAATTAATCACCTTTTAAAAAAAGTTTATTTATTTTGAGAAAGAGACAGAACACGTGAGTAGAGGAGAGTCAGAGAGAAAGAGAGAGAGAGAGAGAGAGAGGGAGAGGGAGAGAGAGAGGGAGAATCCCAAGCAGACTCTGCACTTCCAGCACAGAGCCCAACACGGGGCTTGAACCCGTGAAATGTGAGATCATGACCTTAGCTGAAGTCAAGAGCTGGACCTTTAACAGACTGAGCCTCCCAGGCATCCCTAAATTAACCACGTTTTTAAAAGCTCTATCTCCAAATACACTCACATTTTGAGGTTCTAGGAGTTTGGGTTTCAATACATGAATTTTAGAGGATATAATTCACCATGACACCATGGGTACGTAATACTGGAGTTGAATCTGGAATCTCAGGCTTTTCCCCATGAAACATGTGGCCTCTTGGCTTTTGGCTGAAAACGACATTCCTTCTGCTTCCCAGATGACTGTTGTTCCTAAAAGGGACGCTTGTATCTCATCTCATCCCTCACTATGTGTTCTGCATGTCTCCTTCCTTGGGGATGCCTCCAAAGTCAATAAAAAGGCAGAGGAAACTCAGAGCCCAGAGGTAACAGACGACCTGGTGCACAAACACACTTGTTAGCCGTTGGCACATGTGAGGGATATTATCTTTAAATTAGTTGGAGAAAATTAATATTGCTCACTCACTATGCTCGCCCTTATTGTCTGCTCTGAGAATCAGCAGGGCCAGAGCCACTGTAGATAATATTTTTTAATTAAAAGGAAAATAACTTCTTGTGATTAATCTGCTTCTTTAGGGACTTGATCCAGAATCTCATAAATCTAAAATGGAGGCTTGTGCTTATTCACCAGGCAGACATCCTCCCTCTCAGCCAGCTCGGGAGCTGGGTATGAGGAGAAACTGCTTGAACAAGAAAAAAACCCAGTCAGAGTAGACGTAAGCCAGGAGATGAGAGGCCAGATCCAGGAGACACAGAGATCTCAGTTGGGGCAGAATTCCTGGCGAGGACCTCTTTTCGCACAGTGCCCAAGAGAACAGGTGTTAGTAGCGGGAGGTCTTAGGTGAAGGTTCTGAGACCCTTCTCTGAGACGCTCAGAGAATTTCTGAAACTCAGTTTTGTCATCTGTAAAATGAGGCTAGATGAACATCTATCTCAAAGGGAGCATTTATGCAAAAGGGAGTCTGAGCTCTGGAGCCAGATTGCCTGGTTTTGAATTTGGAAGCCTCCACTTTCTTGTGACTTAAATCTGGTTATTTAACCTCTCTGTTTCTGCTTCCTTCTATGAAATGGACATGATAAGAGGGGCCGTCTCATGGAATTTGTGAGGACTAAGTACATTTAAACACATCAAGTCTTGGAGCATGATATAACGAACACCAAATAAACATTTGCTCTTACAAGGCAATGTTAGCACACACAACATGTTCTGTGTTGTTAAAGTGAATGGGATCTTAGTGGGGGAAATGGTCCAGCCTCCATTTTCGGAGATGGAGAAATGGAGGTTCAGAGAGAGGATTCGACTTGCCCAGAGCATAGAACAAGTTATGAACAAGACTGGGTCCAAGATGCAGGTTTCAAACCCAGGGCTAGAATTACATATAAGAATGTGTGGTGTTAGAATTCCCACCTGGCTTTTAGTCCTCTGAAAATCTAGAAACAAGACGACTTACGGCAGCCCAGGTAGCCCTGGGCAGCACCTCAGACAGGCGAGAGTGGTGCATCCCAGCACTTCTATGCGCTGCCAGCCCCAGGCAGCATGCCACACCCATCAATTCATTCGTTTCCTCTTCCCGTCAGCCTGCTGGACAGCTCTGTGAGACAGGTGGGGACATCGAGGCTCAGGAGAGTTACATAAGTAGACACAATGCACACCCGGTCACAGTGGAACTAGCATCTCAGTCAAGGTCTAGTCCAACTCTGACATGCTATGATCATACAAGGCTGCCTCTCTGAAAAAATGGCTCTGTTCTACATCTTGCCTGCACTTCCCTTTTTTCCCTCCTTCCCTTAGATCTCACCTTTTGCTGCCATGGCCTCATCTTCATGTAAGGAAGGATCAGCAACTTACTCTTACTAAGGTGGCAAAGACTAATGAACACTAAATGTTGATCCTTCTCTTGTCCATCAGCCCTCCAATACATTCATCACATGAAGGTCATATGCCCATGAACACCAGTCGGAAGATGGGCGGTTGTTTCATTTGTACCACGGGCCATAAAACACAGTTGCAAACTTGAGCAATTATTATAACCAACTGATAGCTAGGTGAGACCGGCAGGGCAGGATTATAGTCCCACTTTACAGATGACAAAACTGAAGTCCAGGGAGATGAATCCAGAGTCTAGTATGTGTCAGGAACTATTTAAATGAATTAATGAAATCTTGGGTGTTCCTTCCTTCTATTCCAATGCTCTTTCCATGTATTAGAGCAATCGAGAGCTCCTTGGCCTGGAAATGTTGTGTTAGTGGCAGGAAGGAAGCTAGGTCTGACTAGACCATCTTCAAAATGTTCATAAATTGGTTTGTTTTTGTTTTGTTCTGTTTTATGAAATAGAACTTCTGTCAATATATCAAAACCCCTGAGATATCGTCTGAGAAAGTGCCAGGACCCACTGTCCACTGACAGATAGTGAAACTGCTTTTCAGCCAGGGAAGCCACTTGCACTTCTGATCATCCTGACTGATGTTGGAAATGAGACCGGGACAGCAATGTCATTCAAAGGTAACTTTTTTCCTTTCTTTCACTCTTCGTAGAGCTACAGAATTTCAGAGCTGATGGACTACCTGGAGAATACCTCAGCAAATTCTCCTGTTACACATGAGAAAACTGTAGCACAGAAAGGCTACGGTATCTACCCTGAAGGTGACACAGCTAATTTTGTCCAAACACAAATAAGAAAAATCAAGAGGACAGGTGTATAGATGATAAAGACCAACCAGTTCAGTAGCAGAAGGACCTTTCAAACAGGCTTCTATTTGTTACTCAGTGAAATGAATGATTGCAGGAGAGAGTAGGATCTTTTAAAACAGTGGCCGAGCACTGTGTCAGTATGCAACAAGGGGCTCGCTGTCTAGCCTCATGATAAGCAAACCCATCTCATGTGCAGTCTATTAGTTGGTCGGTACCATTTCACTGTAAGCTTAAAGCAGGTATTACAGTTCCCATTTAGATTTAGATTAGAAAACAAAGGTTCAGGGCACCTGGGTGGCTCCGTCGGTTAAGCATCTGACTTTGACTCACATCACCATCTCAGTTAGTGAATTTGAGCCCAGAGTCGGGCTCTGCTTTGACAGTGTAGAGCCTGCTTGGGATTCTCTCTCTCTGCCTTTCCCCTGACTCATGTGTTCTCTCTCTCTCTCTCTCTCTCTCTCTCAAAATAAATAAAAAATAAACTTAAAAAAAAAACAAAAGAAAACAAAGATACAAAGAACTGAAGTCACTTCTCCATCATCTCATTCTGGTAGCAAGAGGCATTTGGACTGAAGTCTTGGCTGCCTGTTCATTGCCTTGCCCTCTGCCCTCTGTGGACTTGCCCTTCCACCTACCAGCTACCTCATGCCCGAATGCAGGCAGCACAGTCTTCGTGCAGCTGCAACTTTGTTCTCAGTGTGTGGGTGAGGGAGAGCGTGAGTGTGCGTGCTGGTGTGGACCTAATGGACTTTTGGAGGCAGACACACTGCTTCACAATTCTAAGGTCTGCTCTTTGTGTTCTGTGTCCTTGAGCGGGCTCCTTACCATCGTGGTGGTGTGGCTCTTTATCTCTCAGCTGTGGAGGACCGAGGAAGGTCTGTCAAGTAAGTCCTTGGAACAATTCCAGGCCCTGTTGTTTATCTGCACAGTGAGGCTTCATGGACTCCTTCTGGAAGGAGCAATCGACTGCTCCTCTGCAATATTCTCCGTGGATTGTGGGCTCCAAATAAAGCACGAGAGGAGGGGCGGCCAGAGAAGGCAACAAACATTTGGAACTTTGGCAAACGTCAGGGTGGTATGGAGAAGTGGGGAGTGGCCTGGGATCCTTGTGTCTAACTTGGTCATTCCTTCATTCTGTCATTCACTCCTCAGTCAGTGTTTCTGAGCACCCAGTGTGACCTGAACTAGGTGGAAGAGCAGAAAGACAAGGACAAGTCATGGCTTAGACCTTCAAAAACTCCCTGATTTTTGTTCAGACCAACCTCTTCATTAAAAATGCCAAATATGGGATACCTGGGTGGCTCAGTCGGTTAAATATCTGACTCTTGATTTCAGTTCAGGTTATGATCTCCTGGTTCACAAGATTGAGACGCATCAGGCTATGTGCTGAAAATGTGGAGCCTGCTTGGGATTCTTTCTCCCTGTCTCTATGACCATTCCCTGTTCGTTCCCTCTACCTCTCTCTCTCCCTCCCTCTCTCTCTCTCTCTCTCAAAATAAATAAACTTTACAAATGGCAAATAAATCCCCACAGCTGGCCAGTCTTTGCTTGCCAGGGCTGTCAGAACAAAGTGCCACAGACTGGCAGGTGAAAGAACAAACATGCATTCTTCCGTGGTTCTGGAAGCTAGGATTCCAAAATCAAAGTGTCACAGGGCTGGTTTCTTCGGACACCTCTTTCCTTGGCTTACAGATGGCCTCTTCTCCCTGTGTCTTCACCGGGTCTCTTCTCTGTGTTTGTGCCCTAATCTCTTTTATAAGGACATCAGTCATATTGGATTAAGGCCCAACTTAATGATTTCATTTTAACTTCATTACTTCCTTAAAGACCCTGTCTCCAAGCACAGTCACATTCTGACATACTTGGGGCTAGGACTTCAATATATGAAACTTGGGGCGGGGGGACACAACTAAGGCCATCACAGGGCCTGTGATTTCTGATTTTTTACCTAAAACAGTCATGCCTCAGATATTTACATGCCTTGCCCCTCACTTCATTTTAAGCCTCTGCTCAAATATTCGCCTTAGGTGAATTGTCTGATCGTCATTGTCAAAATAGCAGTTCTGGTCTTTTTTTCCTCTCCCTTTCTGTCTCTCTCTCTCTCTCTCTCACTCTTTGCTTTATCTTGATTTTTCATCATCGACCTCATGGATACACACACGTTAATTACTTTACTTCTGTCTCCCTCACTGTAAGGTAAATTCCCAGAGGGCAAGGATTTTGTCCATCTTGTTCACTGATGCATCCTAAGGGCTTTGAGCAATGCTTGTCCTGTACTGGGAGGTCAACATGTATTTTGTGAATGAGTGAATGACTGAATTAATTGTACCATCCTCCGTGGACCCCTCCCCTCTCCCCTCTGCACTTATTGTTCTAGAATTGGTCAGTTTATTATTCTGTTCACTCGTGAGTCTCATGGAAGCCTGGAACCCCTTTTCACTTTGGATCCCCAGAAACCAGCAGCTTGTCAGGCACTTGATACAAGTCCAGGAAATGTGTGTGCATCTAATTGTTAATATTCCAACAGTGATGCCTGTTACGCTATGCATTTTCCAAAGGGCTCACATGAGAAGTCTCTTTTAGAATTTAGTAGCAGGATAAAAAAAATATATAATTTTGTCCCAGGAGGAATTTGCTCATTTCTATTTTTCTTATATAGAGAACTATGTTAGATTTTCTTTTGTGTCCTGACTGCAAGGAATTGCAAAGTCAAGTCTGACACATACTTAAAGCAACATTATTGGCACTTGTGGTTCAAATGTTTCCCTTCTCCATCTTTCCTCATCTTGAGTTTGCTTTTTTACTCTCAGAATATATTTAGACTCTTCTCAAATCTTTAAAGTCACTCCCAGTATGTTTCAGACAGAGGTAAGAAATACGTAAAATGAATAAATTTTAAGAGTGAGACTGTACCTGCTTGGCAGACATTGGATGGCAGTGGAGATGGGGAGACAGGAAGGCGAATAATATTGAGGTCTGGAGAGCTTTAAGGAAGAAATGGGCCAGGTCTGCCTGTCCTGTACCTCCCAGAGCTGCTCCCCCTCCTCTGTACCATAGGAACCGGAGCAGGTAGGGGCTGCTGGAGAACAGGAAGAACATTCCAATGAGCTATGGAGAAGGACGGGCAGACACTGGGAAGATTACTATCCATCAAATCACTCAGAATTTGTACCAGGGAACATATTTGGAAATTGGATGCAAATGAAAGCCAATCACTCTGCTCAGACATCAGAGACTTCTGAAAAATGGGATTGGGTTGCAGTTTCCTAGGGTTTTGTTAATTGTTGTTATCACTTAATTCTTCAGTCCCTCCCTTCTCCTTTACGGCCATAGAATTTTCCTGCCAGATGGGGATGTTGTACCAGGATTCCAGGGGAAGCCAAGGAGTTGATGTCTGGGTTTAGGAAATCTGTTCCCCACTGATAGGGCATGCATAATGGGCATTTCCTGAGTGTACGGTTTTCTCTGATGCTCAGACAAGTCTGTGATTCTGCACTCGCCCTCAACCTCCCTCTGATAAAAGTGTTGGGTAAGACTGAGTATACACCTTGACATTTAGAGGTGAGGAAGATAAAGCCCAGAGGAAGGAAGTGACTTCCCCAAAGCCGAATTGATGTCACAACTTTGCCCTGAAAGCAGACCCATCTCCTGGCTCCAGCGCTATTGGAGCCCAAGGCAGCTTGTAGGTTGGAGAGCTGGTGTCATATGTGATGAGGTGATTTTGCCAATCCACGCATGCCCAGACACATGAGGACCGCTCAAGGCAGTTCCTTGGGTCTCTAGACAGCTCGCAGAACCTCTGGCATCCAGGGCTATCTGAGCCGGCTCAGGCCGCTGTAAGAAAAGTACAGCAGAAATTTATTTCTCCCAGTTCTGGAAGCTGCAAGTCTGAGATCAGGGGGTCCGCCTGTGCAGGTTCTGGTGAGGGCCCTTTTGGTTGCAGACTTTCAGCTTCATGTTGAATCCTCATGTGCGGGAAACTAGACAGAGTACCCTGGGGTCACTTTATAAGGCACTAAGTGTATTCATGAGGGCTCCACCCACATGACCTGATCACCTCTCAAAGGCCCTGACTCCAAATACTGCCACGTTGGGGATTAGGATTTCAACATATGAATTATGAGGGACACGGACATTTAGTCTATAGCAAGAACCTTCTTTGGAAATGCCTTGGCTGCAGGTATTCGGGGACTTTTCTGGCTTCTAAAGAAGCAAATCTCATCTGCACAGGTACTTGAGAAGCAACACGCGTTCTCTCTCTAATTTCAAAGCCCATGTTACCCGTGTAAGAAAATCATCTTCCCAGAGAGGCAAGGGGAAACTGGAATATCAGGCTAACTGGGTTGCACCAGCTTCAAAAAGGAGGCCTCTCTCTTTTATGGTCATAATTTAGATAAGTTCAACAGAGGCGAATTTTAATAGTACATTTCCGTCTAAAAGATAGATTTTCTCTCTTATAGCTCAGAGTTTCACAAAGAGGGAGAGAACAAGGTTTCCATCCAAACTGCATTTGGGCAACAAATTTCCACCTTATTTCTCAGGTGAGTCCAAGCCAAAGCTCAGGAAATAGAGGTGATGTCTGGGTAAAAGGTAGACTGAGGTGTGGGGCTTCTCCAGAATCCACACCAACTGTCAAGGGAGGCCAAATGCAAGCAGAGAGAGTTGTATGTCCTTCTCTGTCTTTTCAACATAATTCCACGGTTGGCAAAATCTAGAGACATTAGTTGAGCTTAATTTACATGCTTACCTTGGGGAATGATGAACTACCTTGAGTTGTTCTTAAGACTTGATTTGCATTTGTGCCCCTGAGCCAAAAGATATGACAAATGAAGAAGGATTTGGGACTATTGCCAGGTTCCTTGCAAATCTTAGTTTGAGGACTGTTGAGGTGTGATGATTTCTAGCCCCGTATCCCCTGCATTTGTGGGCTGGAGACATGGGGTGCGGGCTGCAAAACCAGGAGCTCAGTTCAACATTGGCTACTTTGGTTAAGGGATTCTCCTGAGCACTAGGGATTTAACAGTAACTCCTTCAGCTTCTGTTCTTGAGAAGCTCATGGTCTTGTCAGGAAGGCGGATACGCAGCAGGGATATGTGATCGAATCCAGCGACTGAATGATAGAGATATGAATAGGTGATCATGGTGGCAGATAGGACCTAACCCAGATGGGACCTAACCCATCTCCTTGAGAGATGATGCCAAACTGGATCTAGAGGCTGACAAGGAGGTAAGCAGAAGCATCACAGGCAGGGGAAGCAAAGTAAACAAGACCTTGGAGGTGGAGGTGAGCAAACCTAGTATGGAGCAATGACTGTGAGAAGTTCTCAACAATGGGTGTGTGAGTGAGCTGTGAGAGGAGGGGTTGGGTCCATGTAGGGAGGTAATAACCCTCACCTCCTCAATAACATGGGGAAGTAAGCACTATCAGATGTGGAAATCACATGGAAAGATTTGAGTTGTGAACCAATTATTCTGATGACCTGAGTGGAAGGAGGGTTGAATGGGAGAAGACTGTAGGAGAAGTCAGCTGGAAGTAATCCAGAGAGGAAGGTCTAATGAAATCAGAAGTCACAGGGTTAGAAAAGAAAAGAACATACTGACATTCATTTCTGGAGTAGTATCAGCTCATCTTGAGCTAAGGGATACTTGGAAGAGTTGTTTCCTGCTCTAAGATATGAGAAGAGGGGACTGAGCACAGCAGCAGACACATGACTCAGAAGTGACTGAGGAAAAAAATAAAAACCTGGTTCCGTAATGCAAATATGAGACCTTCTGTGTGAGTTGTTTGAAAGGCTCCAAAGGGTTGTTCTCTAGGCACGATGTTGCTGAGACAATTAGATGAACTAGCTGGTCCTCAGAGGGCCTGATTTTTTCCCCCAGAAGGAGAGCATAAGCACAGAAAAGGCATACCCAAAGACCCTTCTACTGTAGAACGTTCTGGGAGATTAGTCCAGCAGGAGCTTCTGCACCGAGGTGTAGGGAGAGCAGTGGCGGAATAGCAATTGGAGCTTGGGGCAGATTCTCAGGAAAAACTACCTAGAGGGGTGCAGGGTGCCAAGGATGGAGGGGTGGAGTTCTTATTGGGAACACCCATGGATTAGACCAATGGGTTGTCCTGCTGAGGAGCATGGGCTTTCATCAGTCTTGGGCTCAAAGCTAGGCTGTGACACACACTTTGTCTGTAACCCCAGTTGCTTTCCTCACCTGTTATGGGCTGAAATGTGTTCCCATCAAGTTCATATGTTAAAGTCTTTACCTCTAGCACCTGAGAATGTGACAGTATTTGGAGGTAGGACCCTTAAAGAGAAGATTAACTTAAAAGTGAACACTGCAGGGTCAATTTTCCAGTGAAGGATCCTCTAATAGGTGGGATTTGAGTTATATCTTGATCCCTCTAGACACCTAACAGAATCCTAAGGGGAGGGTGTTCTCCTGAGTAGGTACTTACTGCATTACTTGTTTACTTGTATTCCTTCAACAAGCATCTGCTGAGTACCTTGTAATCTTCAGGGACTGCGGCTCCAAAGGTGATTAAGACAGGTCAGTGGCCTGGGAAAACTTACAGTTCGGTGAAGGGGTTGGCAATCCATATTACCTGTCAACAGAGTTGAGTAGTTGCAACAGAGACTTCATGGCCATGTGGTCTGTCCCTTTGCAGAAAAAGGCTGCCAATCATGGATCTAGTGAAAGGTAGATCATTTTGGAAGAGCTTGGAATGCTCTCCCAAATCCTTCCTCTCCTTCAAGTAAAGTCTCGCTCTACTGGATCTCTGCCTTCCAATGTCACCTTTGATTCTCCCTTTCCTGGATTCATCCATATCTCATTTACCCACATACCTTTCTTTCATAACATATCAGTTTCTATAATTATCCATTTTCTTGGTGATTATTTGATTAGTGTCTGTTTTCTCCACCAGTGTAGCCCTGATTATGTGCCTCGCACTCTTCTAAGCACTTTACATATATTACCTCATCTTAATCCTCTCAAAAACCCTATGAGGTGGGTTTTGTTATTACCTCCATTTTACCAACGAGGACCTGAGATAATCTGCCTGGGTCCCCTGGAAGTACCACTCTCCATATGCACTGTTGGTGTTCCAGGTGCTGGCTTTGGAACACGACTGTTTGATTCTGATTCCATCACTTACTTCCCAACAATGCATATGGACCCACCATGGTGGATCTTAAACATACGTTTGTCGAGTGGACGAATGATTCAGCATCATAAGCCAATACTATTCTAGACAGATCCACTCAGTACTGTGCAGGCAGAAATGATGAGTACATTTATAGTGGATGTGGGCAGATCAAAGGAAACTACACACATGACCTTCATCTTTCTAAGCTAACTCAAGACCTCAGAATAAGAAACAAGGGAGCAGACACCTTTTCTTTCCCACTGTCACTTGATGCAGCTGAGGGCTTGTCCTCTTGGTACCCTCCACGTGCCATGTCTGGGCTGAGATCATGCCTCCCCAGCTGTCCTTCCTGTTTTTCTGATCTGCGCATTTGCAATCAGCTGCTCAAAGCAGTTCCCTTTTTCCAACCTCTTCCTTCCTCCCCCAGACTCTATTAAGCTTCTGGAAACATAAAAGCAGCTAAGCTGTTACCCGAACTGAACTTGAACTCTAAACCTCAGGAGATTCACCCATCACTGAGCTGCAAGGCTCCCTGGGCTTCCGGCTGCAGCAATTTTGTGAAGTCAGCACAGTGTGCCCACGGGAGACACCATATTTTATTTTTCAATCAAGCATGGTGCCGTCAAGTATTGCTTAAGTGGCTCGATATCAGCACTTTTTTTTTTTTTTCGAATAATTTGAGCTCGATGTGCATGAAGTTTCCCTGTTTGAAAATGTGTTGGTTATCAAGATTTTCCGAAGTCCTGGTTTTCTCTTTCTGAGCAACTGCAGGCATTCCCTCCAGCTGTGATCCCTTGGGCTCTGCTCTGCTGGTGAATCAGCCTCCATCTTTTAGCAGCAAAGACACTCTTATGACTCAAGATGGAAGCAGTCAGAATCAACCCCAGGGACGCAGGTCGAGGGGGGCCCCAGGCATTTGGTTCCCAGTATTCAGGGCTTCTTCTGTGCAGGTTGATAGTGCAATTCTGTGCTGCTTTCAGACCGAGCAGTCTATGGGGAGCTGGTTCACAGGTGAGATTTCCCTTTAGGTTACCACTCTGGCTGGCTGTTCAAAAGATGCTGCTTCTAGCAGAAATTTCATATTGTCACCATGAATCCTTAATCTATAAAGGAACTTGATTTTGCAAGTGAGAAGTTCTCATCTTCCAGGACCTTGATTTTCATAAGATAGCCACTGCAGCACCCGGATTTTGCTAGTTCCTTTCCCTGGGGCAAAACTGGTTCAGGACTGTGCATCCTGGACATCTGCATAAGCCCCATCCATTCTCCTCCATTATGGCTGGAGAGACCCTGAACTTGAACTTGGTGATGCTCTGCTTCTATCCTGGGGACTCAGTGCATAGTGGGGTGTGATGTGTAACATCCCCAAAGACATAGCATGTGAAGGAGAAAGGGGATGTCACATGGCCATTAGCATCTTCGAACTCATTTTCAGAAGCATCTAAACCAGGATGCCACTCTTTGTCATCTACTAACTCAACAACAGCAACAGTACAATTCCCCCCAAATTCCAGTCATTCCGTATTTGGAGTCAGAGGCACTCAGAGTCTTGGCTCTAACCAGCTCTGAGTTGATTCTCTCTGATCTGAACATGAAGCTCTTAGGGGAGGGTCAGATGAAAGCACCTTGTAGATGGACATTCCAGATGCATGGTTATTAATATATGTGAGTAGGTTATAAACCATAAAGCACTGTACACATATGAGGCATTATCATTAGAAAGTATTATGATCATTGAAATAATAGGAAATATAAGATAAATAGGAAATTGGTCTATATAAAGTAAAAGAATTAATTTTAAGCAATTATTTTCCCTTGCCTCTAAAGGGAGGCTGAAAGGAAGTTTCATCATTATATACAATATTTATTTCATGTCCACAGTGTATATCATGGTTGTAGCTTTATTCCTGTCCAATATCTTTTATCTATAAGATTAAGTTCCATGAGGGCAGAAATGATACCTGATTTGCTCACCACTTTCACAAACAGCAGGCGCTTCATGGATGTCTGCAGAATGAGAGATGAAAAATGATCATGCACATTTGTCCCAAGACATGCTTTTCTGGAGGTTTGCAAGCCAAGACTTTAGATATCAACCATTGGGTCCCAACGTGTGGCAGCTTTAGTCACCCTCAAAATGCCCTCAAATCTTAACGTCAGTAAATGAGACTTTTCTAGCATTGATTGAACCACCAAATAGTGCAGGCTTATCTTGCCTAGTACTACATGAGTGACCTCGTCTCACAAAACTTGGGAGGTAGGGTTTTAAAATACAGGCTTTATTATTATTCAGTTATGATGAGGCTCACAGACCAGGAGACAATTGCCATTGGAAAGGCAGTTTGTTACTCACAGTTCTCAAGAAGAGGGGGACACCATGCCACAGGGACCCATGCAGGGAAGCATCAGGGTTAGCCCGGAAGCAGAGGAACTGAGGGGAAAATGTGTGCAGGAGACTTTACAGTAGTTTCCTTGGGAAGGAACAGGAAAGTCAGGGCAAACTGATTTAGGATTGGTGAGTTGAAGTAATTTTAAGGCATCTCGGACATTAGAGCTATTCCTAGCCATCTGGCACGTGGCCTTGGGGTGAATAGACCAAGATATAGTGGCCTGGAGTGTGAGGTCTTGAGAGCAGAGGAAGTTGGGTGAACACATTCTCGATGGGTTGGCTTGCATATCAAAAGCATGCTCCCAGGAGAGCCCTTACTCTCTCTAGGAACTGGCCGGCCCTGGGAAGTGTGGTCACTGTATGGTCAGCAAGTTCCCAACATGTTAGATCATTGAAAATACTGAAAATAAAAAAGCATGAGCAATAAATACAGGGTGGTGCTCATTCATATTTTTCTGCCCAGAAAGATGTGATTCTGAGACATTAGTGGTTTGACGAGGCTCCAACAACAAGAAGGAGGAAAAGCAGTAGAATTCAGACTTCTGGACTCCTTTCTAACCCACTATGGACAGCCTCTGTCAGCAACAGTTGTATCCTTTGCTTCATATCAAAAACATCTCCTGTCCAAGAACCGTACCATTCAGGACTCTCTTTGGAAGACATAGAGAGAACCCAAACTTAAATTAGTTGAAACGAATAGGGCCATTTATTGACCTCAGTAGAGGGAAGGGCCTGGTTGTGGCTGAAGGCTATGATGGGGAATTGCTCCTCTACACTTTTCTTTGCTTCTCTCTCATCTAGCTTCAATATTTCCTCTTGCAGACTGTCTTTCTCCATAAGGCTGGATCTCCAACTTCCAGAAGTTTCCAAAAATTTCTCCTGCCTTCACCACCTGAGAGGAAAGAACTCCTTTCCTATTGTGGGAGGGTGGTGATCGGCCTGACTTAGGGCTCCACAGACTAATTCGTGTTACCTGAAAAGTGAAGTACTACCTTACCCCATCTTAGACCATGAGTCCATTTGGGGGGAAGAGGGAAAAGCAGAAAGAGATCTACCACCAGAAAAAAGAGAGGTGGTGGTTACCTTAAATTATTGAATGTCCACCGTAGAAAGATTTGGTAAAATTCAAAGTGCGATTCTCAGCTTCTCACTTACCGAATTGGATACTTCATTGATTCATCTGAGGCATACTTACCAGAACAAATCCTAGGGATATCCCAGCAGTCACAAAATGGTTGGGAAGAAAAAAAAATAACCTCTTTCATCACACAAAAGAAGAGTAAATATCAGAAAATCAGCGTAGTCGTGAATGGAGGCTGAATTCTCTTTCAAAAAGACAGGAACAGTAAAGAGAGTATAAGTGGTCAGCAGTTTTAAGGAGCAAGTTTCTCTGGGCAGTGCAGCACCTGAGAGTTTGGCTTTTCAGAAAATCAAGCCGACCCTCAGAGAGTCACATCTCGAATGAGGAGAATGAGGCTTCTGCAACTATCTCCAGAGGTCAGTCAGTACAGGACAAGGAAAAAACAGTTCTCTTTGCACGCTGGAGACTCCTCCTCCTTGGTGTTTCTTGGGAATCAAACCAACTTTCTACTTTTGTGGGCAATCAGGGAAAATGCAGTCTTTGCTTGATTTAGTATCCAAGAGTCCTCCCCTCCATGGGTCAAAAATTCCACTGAGCATTTTGTCTTTCTCAGTCTCTATCAATGATAAGTTATTGCCTGATGTAATAGCCCCTTCCCGCTCTTTCCCAAACCCACCTGTGATTTATTTTAGTGGTCTAAGTCCAAGCCTTCACAAGACAAAGTTAGTGTAAGATTGGAACTCAAAGTGGGGTATGGAGAGCTTTGAATAGAAACTAACCATCTGGGGTCCTCAGCCCCTGGACCATCAGTAAAAAAATATGTGAAGACTTGCTAAGCACTAACTACATCAAAAAGTGCTACAGAAATCAGACATTAGCCAGCTCCAAAGTGAAAAATGGTCAATGCACTAATAGTTGCCTCAGCTTGTGGTTGAAATTGTAACATTTCCAGCTATATACATCCTCTGGCAGATCAGAATTTCCAGAGCAGTGACATGGCCCATTGATTAATACAAATAGTAATCAAGAAATTAGGTATTGTTATCTAAAATGTGTAATTTTGCATTTTGTGTGGTAGGCAAAATATCTTTCAATATAAAGCTCACTGAGGGATTAATCTTTGGAAGAGACTCTGATAGGAAAGTATTTGTAACTATTAGTGAAGGTTGCAGGCCCAGGTGGTTGTAATGGTGATAGTGGTGGTGATGGTGATGTAGGTGGTGACAATGTGTATTTAGGGGTTAGCACATTTCTACATGCTGTATCTTTGTGGGAGGAGAGGGGATTTCATTGCTTCAGATCCTTGAGGTCAGATAGTGAGAACCAAATGGGAAGGCATTTCTAGAAAGATCTTTGGGTTATACGGGAAAAATATACCAGAACCGAACTCCTTCCCTCAGTGAAATTCTGGGAGACCAGCTGGAGAAGGACATAGAGTAACTATCAGTGTTTATTCTGAGTGCTCAGAAAGTCACTTAGAATCCAAGGTGGATGAAGTTTTAGAAACTTGTCTCATACAATTCACTCATTTTTCAGAGGGGAAATGTGGACTTTATGGTGGAGAGCTTGGGAGGTGAAATAACCTACCCTTGATCAAATGCTCAAAGCACAAGAGAGAAGCAGAACTAAGAGGGCACTTGTGAGTTCTGGTGACACTGTCACCATCTTCACCAGTCACACACCAAGGGAATACATTACAGCTTGTGTGCATTTGTTCTGTTCGACTCAAAATGACAAAGAGAACCAAAATGTGGAAAGTATAAAAGAGACAGTTGACCTGAATATATGTAAGCATTTCCTGAGAGTTAAAGCTGTACAACGATGGAATGGGTCACCATCGTTCAAAATTTAGTGAACAGTTGGAGAAATGCTGAGTCCTCTCTCACTGCAAGGATTCTAGAAAAGCATGAGCACTTGAGGGAAAAATCAAAGAAGTTTCCCTGAAATTGGCTATGTAGGTGGCAGGGAGGAGTTTAAGAATCACAGAATCTTACTGAATCTGAGTGGAAGTTTGGAATAGTGGCCAACATATGGTATAAGACTAGGAAGTCAGGCGGTCTTCCATGATAAACTCTCCATCCACAGGATTCATAAAACCCTATGACAATTCTCAATGATCACATCTAGCCCACCGGGTTAGTATCGAATACTGAGGAGGGATGTGTTCCCTAAGACCTTACTTAGTTCAAGTACCACTTCATCCAAGACTATTCTTGACAAAATACGGCAGACATTAAGAACTCAACAAATAATCACTATTCAATATGTTGTTACCAGTTGGCCTTTCTTTGGCCATGAGACAATTTATGAGAACATAACTACTTCATGAAGATGCACTGTGATACAGTGATAAACTGTGATACATATGGGCTTTGGAATTAGTTAAAATGCATTTCAAGTCTTGGTTCAAACATGTAACCACTCAATGGCCCAATGACAATAATTTACCTTTCTTGAACTCCCTTCCTTGTTGTCTGTGTGATGAAGTAATAAGATATGTCTCGAGGGGTACTCTGAGGGTTTAGGAAGGTGGTATGTAATATATTCAGCCTAGAACATGACCTCTGGAGTTAATACCTTTTTGTCAGCTCCCATTGTTGGACAGCTCCAGTTGTTTAAAATATGTTTTTCTTTGTCCTGTTGAATAGTATCTGTTTACTTAACTTCCACTGCTACCAATGGATCCTGGATACAGCACTTGCATTTTTCACACTATGCAATACTTGTGATATTTCTGCCTTAAGCTCCCATATAGATCTTAGACGTCAGTGGGGCATAACAACCAATATTTGACCGTGCCTGAGAATTCTCAGTGAAGCCCTTTTACTTTGTATTTCTAGTGGTGACAGGTCCTTAATAAATACAAAGGGGTGTTGCATTCTATTACAGAAATAAATACCAACCGGTGGTATAAATGAATATCTTCTATATTGCATTTCTCCAATTTGAGGATAGCAGTGCAATGCATTATAAAAAGATCAATCATTTTGTCATTATGGTCTTCTTTGGCTCCAAACCAGTTTATTGGATTCTTTAGTTTCAAGTAACAATAAAATAAATTGCCTCTTATATTGAAAGGGAAAATATCATGTTTGAGACAGGATTGAGATTTTATGGCTGAGATAAAAATGAACCCATTGAAAATACAGGTTCTTATCAACGGGCCAGTGAATTATATGTGGATAAGGTCTATTCTTCCTCTTTCTATTGAGCCCTGATAAAGTGCCTTTTGGGGCTTGATCATTGAAGATGAAGGCTCAGCATTTGGCTCAGACACTTCTTGCATTTTAGTGAGAAACAGAATGAAAACTCTCATCTCTTCTGGTGTCCTTGATTTACATTGAGAGAAACCGAGATCCAAGTCCACCCTTTGAAACAACTTCTGGGTACACATCATCGAGCCCCAGAGTTTCTCCCTTAACTTGATCCAGCCGTCACGATTATGGACTCACAAAGTTTTAAGCCATTCTGCAGCTTGGTGATTATCGGTCATACTTGTTTTACAGCTGAAGACAATGGGAGGTAAATGATTCTTCAAGGTTACATGGAGATTTGCCTGCACATTTGGGGGCAAGAGTCTGCTGGTTTTGGACCTTTCTAGATGATCCCATTTCCTCTCACAGAGTGCTGAGTACCTTGCTATGAAACGTGGGCAAATGCAGCAGAAAAATAAAACATCAGCCTTCCCCCAGAAGAAGTTATGATCTTAGGAGACAAGATGTCTTAGAAGACCAGCACAGGAGAACTGCGTTCTTGGTCTTTCCTGCCTCCATCCCAAGTTCAGCATGACCCTGTACCCTGGGTTCCCAGAGACCCTCCTGCATCTCAGCCTTTATTTCAAAGAATTGCACTTGTTCAGTTAACTTTTCTGTTTATCATTTGTTTTTATATCCTTGCCACTTGGCAAGGCAGTGCCTCACGCTTTTCAACCCATAAACTTCAGGATTGAAAGCTACTAAAAATACAGAAATGTCAGAAATTCTGAACACTCAGAGGATAAGGAAATGGAGAAATGGCTTGCAGAGCTTGATATGTCCTAGCACCCCTCTCTCATCCTGGCCTTTCCCTCGCCCTTTCTTTCTCTCTTAAATTTGTGGTGACATTTTAATTAAAATGTTGACAGAAATCAAACACACACAATAAGTCCAGGAACACTGAACATTTGTGGATGGAAGCTGCATTTTTACTCACATGGAAACTCCCAGCTTGTGTGATTCATTTGTGGGAGTCATATGCGAGAAGGCTGGAGAAGAAACTCTAGAAGAAAATGGTGGGTGAAATCACGCTCTTCAGAGAATAAGAAGAGCAGTAAATGAGGTGGGGGAGAGCCTGCTCTCCTTTCCTTGGCAAGGGCCTCATGAGTGATCACGAAAGAGTGATCACATAGTCAGTGATGTCTGCAGCAATCAACCTTCCCTAGGGGTAATGGGAGCCATTAGGTCACCAGGTTGACCTTGTTGGGATAAACCAGCAGTGTTGGTCCTGAGCACTTGCTAGCAAGACCTGCTTGTGTTAGCATAGCTAGACCCAGACGAGCAGAAATGGTGCGGAAAGGGCTCTGAATTAGGGCAATCAGGAGGGGCTGGACCTGGGCAAACAGGGCCACAGCCAGAAACTGATTAGACCCAGGAAAAAGAACTTTCCTGTAAGCATCCAGGATCTAACAGAAAAAAGAAAATGCATGGAGAGGGGTGGCAACATCAGTCTCTGAGATTTTGCTGCAGGGATTGAGGAGGGACACAGCGGAATATAGGTTCATTACCTTTGATTGTCACCGACTCCCTTAACCATCTCCCTGAGTATATGTGTCTAGAAGAACCTGGAGTTTTGGAAGAGGGGGAGGCAGCAAAGAAAGATGAGAAGAAGAAGAAAGATTAGATCACTATGGTGAACGTGCTATAATCAGAACACTGTCGTTGGTTGAAACAAACCAACAACAACAAGAGGTGTCTCACAGTTCATTGTTCTAGACACCGTGTTGGAAACAGGGACACAGGCACATGGCTTTGTGCATGCCTTTGTCCTAGCTCTTATGGTTTATTTTATTTGTCTATTTGCTTGTCTTTCAGGAGGCTGAGTTCCTCCAAGGCGAAGACCCTATTGTTTGCATTGTTGGGTCAGCCTCGTTCAATCTTGTTACAGTAGAATGACTGGAACATGTACCAGCGAGCAGAGACGATCTTGAGAGTGAAACAGGTATTGTTAACATTTGCCCCCGGACAGTATGCCTAACCTGGGCCTGCAACTCAAGAAAGCCTTGCTTAGTAAATGTATGTTCAAAAGATGCATGGACTTTAGCCCAGTTCTTTGAGCTAGGGCAGACCCTGAGACAGTCACTGAGTCAGCCCACCACTGTTGATGGTTGAGGGTGTTGTGACTCTAATTCTGTGTCAGTTGGAATACCTTATCATTGTGATTTCTGACGTTGTGGCTATGCAGAAACCCAGCAGAAGATAGACGGGTGTGAGACTAGGCGTTCCACAGCCTGCCAGAGAAAAGCAAGCCGCCACCTCAGGAGCATGATAAGAGGGTGAGTTGGTGGGATCTTTCTTGGCATCCCGGGGCCTTTCTGGGGTGGATATATATACTGAACTCACATCAGAATAACTGCAGAGAGATAAAAAAAAAAAAAAAGAAGAAGAAGAAGAAGAAAAACAAGCCAGACAAGAAAAGTGAGAGAGAATGAATATCCCTGCTGGAGACAATGACTAATTTAAGCAGGCTAAGAGATTTTTTTTTTTTTTGTAAGCCTGTTCCTTTTGCAAGACTTCAGAACATTCTATGACAGCTCGGCAGGCAGCTTGGCAATGTCAGAAGAGACCTGGAGAGCAGTGAAGAAGTGGAACCAGAATATTACTACTGAGAGCTTGGTGATACCTTCTGGAATTTTCTACCCTAGAGATAAATAGGGGAGAAGAAAACCTGTCCAGGGAGAGTAACTTTCTTCCCTACTTCCATTCACTTTCACTGGAGGCAGAAAAGAAAGGAGTGGATAGTCCCATTTGGCTGGGATTTTTCCTACATAAAGGAATCAGTTAGAAAAAACAAATACACTTTTTTTCAGTCTGGTCATGACTGGATCATCTTAGTGCAAAATGAAGGTGCCTGTTGAGAGAGAAAACCTCTCTCTTTCTAGCTCAGGTTGGCCTGTTCTCTGAACCTCTCTTTTCTACCAGCTGAACTAAGCTCCTGCAGTCTCCCCTGCCTTTTCTCTGCCATCAGCATTTCAAAGAGCTGCTCTGAGGCCCAACGCATGTGAGTTTCAAAGAAAGAGGCCACTCATTCATTGCCAGGGGGCGGGGGGAAGCGGGTGGTGGTAGAGGTTCTATCCTTCAAAGCCTCACAGGAGGCACCTGCTCAGACCCAGGGGCTGGACATCCGTAGGTGCGGTCAGTGGATCAGTTTTTGCTTGCAAAGGAGTCGTGTGGTTTGCATCCGCGGAGTGGAGGAGGTCACATCTTGCTCTCTTGCCCTTTTCCCTTGGTTTCCTTTTCTTTTCCTCTCTACTTGGTTAAATATTTGATCTTGTAGCCCTTTGAGGATTAGCACACCTGCTTCTCTTCCCCCATCCCATGCGATTCACAGGCCTGTGGTGTATACAGCCTTGGGTTGCTAGGCAACTCGACCAAGGTGTGTGTGTGTGTGTGTGTGTGTGTGTGTGTGCGTATTATAAGAGTGTGCTATACATGTGGTATGTGTGAATACATATCGTGCTGTGTGCCTAATACATGTGCCGTGTACCTGTACATGTGTATCATGTGTTTCTATGTGTGGTGAGCATTTGTGTTGTATTGTGCATGATGTGTGCTCTGTTATTTGTATGGCGTGTGTGATGTACATTTGATGTGTGTTATCTATGTGTTTATTGTGTTCTAAGTGTGATGTGTGCATGCGTGTGGTATGTGTTAGCACATGTGTGTGCCACTCGTGTATTGTCTGCAGTGTATGCCAAGTGTTATGGGCATGAGCCATGTTAGCCATGTCGTGTGTTTTGTATACATGATGTGCAGGTGACGTGTGCTAGTGGGTGTCTCTGTGTGTGGCATGTGCTGTGTATGTGTTTGTTGTACTATGTGTGTGTATCAACAGGTATATGGCATCATTGCTTTTTGCGTTGCTCGCCTGTGTTGGGTGAGCTCTAGCTTATCTGTGTGTCTCTCCAGCTTCAGGAGCCTGATGGGACGACATTCCTGCAGAGATGTCTGAGCAGGGCAGAAGATGGCAGGAGCCCTGACTGAAAGAAGGAATTGCTGATCCTTCTGGTTTCTGCCAGTTTATCGGCCACTTGATGGCCTGAATCCCTCCCTGGAACTGCGGTCCTCCCCCGTCAGCACTCATCTGCCTTTGCTTTCACACGGAGCTGTCAGCGCTCACTCTGTGTGTACCCTACTAGCTTCCCTGTCACCCTGTCACGAGCGAGGCAGGCGTCCCTCCCCTGCCCTCCAGACGCCACTAAAAATGGCCTCCCTGTGGCTTACAAAGAACCGTTGGTCAAATTCGCTGGGCCCTTTACAATCCTTGATACAAAAATTTAACAACTGTAAGCCTTGTTGAGCATTTGCTCCAACTGGCAACCCTCTGCTCTTCTGAACCCTGCAGCAGCGTGTCGTGCCACCTGGCCCCTCCAGGATCACCCCTACCCTGCCTTCTTTTTAAGCCCATGCTTGAGATGTCAGCTCCCAACTTTCCATCACGGTTCCCACATTTCAGCTATTCATTTCCCCTGGCTCATCACAATTCACACGTTCAATCTCCATTTCCTCCTCACAGATGAGACATGAGTCCAGACTCAGCCAAGACCCCTTCTGGGTGCAGACCGGAAGTTCCATGTCTGTCACAGGCATGACTATACATACTGCTACACCAGCCAGAAGACCAGGAGAGCTGCTCACCATCTGTGAAGGGATGGGCGCATTCTCTCCAGAGGGCTGTAGTGGGAATAAAATGGGGTAAGTGTACAGATATACCCAATGCTACACCTGACTTTCACTAGGCACTGAGAAAATGTATCTCTCTTCCATCTGCCTTTAAAAAACAACATGAAAGTTCACTGAGTCAGAGATCATTTTCAGATGGGAATTTTTAGATAGAATTTTAATAGGAAGTGAACTAAAACCGTAATATTGAAACAATGAGAGTAAGGACTATTTCTCCAGCTATACAGTGATAATAAAGCACTTTAGAACCTCTCTTTTCTTTTTGTTTTGTTTTGTTTTAAGTTTTTTTTAATGTTAATTTATTTTTTAAATTAATTTTTTAAGGTTTATTTATTTTAAATAGTTTATTGTCAAATTGGTTTCCATTAATGTTTATTTTTGAGAGAGCGAGAGAGGCAGACAGACAGAGTGTGAGTGGGGGAGAGGCAGAGAGTGAGGGAGAGAGAATCCAAAGCAGGCTCCAGGCTCTGTGCTGACAGCATGAACTTGCGAACTGTGAGATCATGACCTGAGCTAAAGTTGGATGCTTAACCGACTGAGTCACCCAGGTGTCCCACAATCTCTTCTTTCTTGATGTTGGGAAATCTGTGGGGTTAAAGGCCAAGGATTGTTTTCTCAACTTTGCAGATAAGTGAACTATGGATTCTGGGACTTTCTCAGAGTCACCCAGCTGAGATGGGATGTCAAGTTGTCTACACTAATTCTGTTTTCTTTCTGCCACTGTGACCTGCCAAGGACAAGTAGTGGTCAACTGGCCAGACTGAGGGCAGGCAGCCAGTTCTGGCTCAGAAGAGAGGTCAGTAGCTGAATTGGGAGAATATAATCAGTAGAAGGGTCCTTTGTGAGGTTGAAGGTTTTGATAGCTTTAAGAAATGGACATAGATTTGGAAAGAAGAGTGATAGGGGCATGCAAAGCAGATGCTGTGACACCCAGAAAGTCCTAGATGGGGAGACAGTCTCAGGAATGGGCAACTGCCCTACAGGTTATGGAGAATATACTTCCTATCTCTCAGTGGCCATGCATGGATGAGTAAGTAGCATGTCAGCTCAGGCACCAGAATAACTCAACACAACCAGCCAAAAATACATTTTGTAGTTTATTAAGTGAAGTCATATATGTGATCCGATGTGGGCTTTACAAACCATTCTCTGACGTTTGAATCATCATTATTATTGTTATTCCTTTTTTTATGTGTCAGGAGAGTATAAGTTTCAGAGTAGAGAATCTATTAATGACCATGTTCCAAGGTCAGAAGGACAACAGACATAAATCTGTAGACCTGAAATCTTTTTAATTCGTTGACCATGCATATCTGGTTGTAGACCTTGTTTTCTCACTTTGGGCAAAGCCGGAACCTAACAGCCCTTTCACAAATGTAGACAGAAATAACCGCCCTGCCTATCCATGACATTGTTTGTGAAATCCACATTGACAATGAACCTGGAAACACTTTGTAAAATTCAGTGTAATATACAGACCTACAGAGTATTGATAATGAGTTTCCATTTCTGCTGCCTTTCTGCCCCTTGATGTTCAGCCTTATCTCACAGAGGCTCCATGTTCTTCTGCTGGCAGCCCTAGGCCAGTCAAGTGAATGACCCAAGTCTGCTTTAGCTGTCAGCATGGTGTGTCCTTGATTCCTGCACAGGAGGCTCTGGCTGATTGCGGTGCTGTTTTCGCATCAGAAATGTCAGAATGTCAGAGTGGGAAATCAGATCTCCCAGGCCAAGCTACTCTTTTTGCAAGGAGGGCGCACAGGTTTACGGTGGTGAAATGCAACGTGCCCAAGGTCACACAGATGGTTAATGGAAAAGCCATTTCTAATAAGCCATCTGTGTTTTTCTTTTTTAGACCTTTAGCCTCTCTTTAGGACTTTTCCATCCACATCAATGTATTCAAACAGAGAGAAAAAAAAAAGAATACTCATACCCCTTGTTTAAAACTCTCAACTTCCTGCCCTCTAGTCCATGTCCAGGTCCAGGCAGGAGGTGGCAGGGAGAGAACACCAACTAATCATAGCCCCTCTTGGGAGGAGGGTATTAGCTAAGGGTGTTTTCTGTGTTGCTACTGTCAGTACTTTGGCAAATGAAACGCTTCTGGCTGCTTCTCTGAAAGAAGAACACTAGAGAGAGGAAAATGAGAAAGTAGAGAGAGAGATGTCAATGGGATAAAGGATCAGGCGAAGACAATGACAACAATAACCGACAGTTGGTGTGTGCCTAGGTGTGTGCTTTACACATCTTAGTTAATGCTTGTGAGAAGTTCGTGAGGCATTATTATTTTTATCTTTATAGAAGGAAGCTTAGCTCAACTTAGGCATTGGTAGAATGCCAATGCAGTAAAAGGAGAAGGGGAGGCTTGAGCCTGGGCCATCTGGTTTACCTGGGACAGCTTTTGTTGGCCATGCGCGACACCATTCTGAGAACAATGAAGGGAGAAGCATTTCTTTGGGGATGCTTCAGATAATCAAGTCATCCATGATGGTAGTACCAGTTAGGATAGTGATAGGTGTGTAGAAGATGATCCAGGGGCCTCTGTGATTCACTCATTTCTTCATTTGACAGGCACTAGCCTACAGGGTTAAAGATGTTAAGCATGTAACATATGGTTCCCACCTGTAGTTGACCTTTCTTGATCTTTGGCTCTTCGTTAGCAGGGCCAGGCAGAATTGTAAGATAATCCCAGTGAGCCTTGCCCTTGAGAGCCTGCTTCTCTTTCAGTGTGAGCAGAACCTATACATATAATGAATGTGGGGTTAGAGACTGGGGGGAGCAGACACTGGCCACTCTTGAGATTCTTGGTTGTAAAATGATGGAGAGAAGAAGGGTGCCTGGGTGACTCAGTTGGTTAAGTGTCCGACTCTCGATTTCAGCTCAGGTCATGACTTCATAGTTTGTGAGATCAAGCCCCATGTTGAGCTCTGTGCTGATAGCACAGAGCCTACTTGGGATTCTCTCTCTCCATCTTCCTCTGCCCTCTTCTGCTCATGTGCTTGCTCTCTTTCTCTCTCTCGAACAAGTAAAAAAAAATATGGAGAGAAGGGAGCGAATCTAGATATGGGGTGTATCTAGAGACACAGAAGTGAGAGGAAACTCGATGAAACCTAGATCCTGACGGAGTTGGGATAGGAGACTGGGCTGAGAGCAGAAAAGATCGCCCATGAACTGAAACTTTACTGCTTTGCTTGCAGTCTTGCCGCTAAGTGTAGTTGAGACTAGAGAGAATCTCATTTGATCAAAAAGAATGGGAATTTGCAAGCTGCCAAGCCTTGTTATAAAATCTGCAATTTTCATGTTGATGTGTATGTTCATATTCTTCCCACTCATTAGCCTCTAATATGACCTTAACTTGAGAGTATGTGTCTGATGTTTATTCAGACTGCTCTAAGTGCTGTAACTCTCTTCCTCCTGAACCTAAGCTATGATTGCACTTCTCTCTCCCCTGGCAGTCAGGCATGGCTGTGTGACTTGCTTTGGCCAATGAAATGTTAGCGTATCACTTCTGGGAAAATACTTTAGAAACAGCTCACAATTTCTATGTTGCCTTTCCCTCTGCCACCGATAATCCTCAATGGTTTAGAGAAGGCTACTGTGACAGCCTGACTCTGGAGGAAGAACAAGCCAGAGCCATCTCCAGCTGGTGGGAATTTAATGTGAACAATAAGTATATTTTTGATGATTAAACTGTTGGGATTTGGGGACTGTTTGTTACTGCAGCATAGTATAGATCATCCTGATGAATGCAACACACAAGTAGAGAGTGCTGGTTTCCCCATTATTGAGACATGTCCAAACTGGTTGAAGGACACCATACCTCATGCACAGGGACACTAATGGACCAAGAACAAAACAGCAGCACAGCAATAAGCACAGAAGCAACAAAAACGGTGGAAGATCTACCCCCCTGTTCTCTGGGTATCCATGGCAATTATAGTCACGGCAAGGGATGCATGAGCTTTTTCAGCTCACTGTTCTCTAAAAGCAGGACTGTCTGTCCACATTTACTGTATCATTTCTCTGCAGCTTGTCCTTAGGGTTGAAGAACAAGGGTTTTTATTAACACATTCCATTGGCTGGGTTTATGATGCTCTGCCTCACTCCCTCTGCCCTGGAGTGAAGTTGAATTATAAAATAGGGCCAGCCTTATCTTGGGCAGCCATGCAACAATGGTATCTGGAGGTGAGTGTTGAAATATGTCTTGGGGCTTTGGGAAATGTTTTCAATTCAACATTCTGTGATCATTGTCCAAAGATTCTTGATAGTGTCCTTTAGGAGTCACTGAATACAAACAGAAAAAAAAAAATTGAAACAACCTTGCATGCAGATGACTCGAACTAACAAGTAAGCGAGCAAATGTTTAGAAAATATCCCCAGTAAGGATAATGACTATGATTATATGTATATATCATATAAAATATTAATACTTCTGGTAATAATTATATGCAAATATATTTACATATATTGGAGTTCAGAGTCATTTAGTAGAACACTACCTGGGTATTGGAAGACCTAGAGTTCATTCCAGCTCAGCATTAACCAGCCAGAAAAGCTTGGGCAAATACTTTAGCTTCCTTTACATTCCTCTGACCCAGAGAACTTTACATTCTAGAGATCTGAAATCTGAAGGTTTACTCTTACAGGGAAACACCCTTCGTACTGGCTTCCACCTCATTAAAGGTTGTTTTTTTTAAGGGTGTTTCATAGATATTTCCACAAAGCACTGCTAAAGGCAGAGGTAAGAGAGACACTCCTTTAGCAGATATTTCTGGTTACAGCCCAAAGTCATCCTTTGCATATTAGTTACCCATTTCTGCATTACAAATTATGTCAACAACAAACTCTTATTATCTCATAGTTTCTATGGGCCTGAAATCTAGGTTTGTCTTAGCTGGGGTCATCTGGTCTTTCATAATTAATGGGTCAGTTAGGGTTTCAATAATGTCAAGACTCAAATGTGCTTCCAGACTCATTTGCCTTTCCCTCTGCCACTCATTTCTCCATCCCTTGTGGGTGGTATGACTGAGCGCTTCAGCTCCCTGCTGGCTGCCCCTTGCCAAGTGCACATCCCTGGATGGCAGCTGACCATGGCAACAGACTTCATCAGAGTGATTATGTGAGGAGAGAGAGAAGGAAAGTCACAGTGTCTTATCATCTAACCTCACAAAGTTTTTATCCCATTGCTCCTGCTATGTTCTATTCTCTAAAGGAAAGTCACAAGGTCTAGGAAGGGATTACACAAGGACGTAAACACCAGGAGGTGGGGATCATCACGAACCATCTCAGAAGTCTGCCAATCATGCACTGCAAGCCACGTGTGCTTTTGAAGTTTTGTGTTTTATCTTTTTTTTTAATTTTTTAAGGTTTATTTATTTTTGAGAGATATAGAGACAGAGTGTGAGCAGGGGAAGGGCAGAGAGAGAGGGAGATACAGAATCTGAAGCAGGCTCCAGGCTCTGAGCCATCAGCACAGAGCCTGACATGGGGCTCGAACTCATAGACTGTGAGATCATGACCTGAGCCGAAGTCGGCCGCTCAACCGACTGAGCCACCCAGGCACCCGTGTTTTATCTTTAAAATCTATGCCTGTTTGCAGTTTATGGTAAATCATGTATATGCTTATTTTAACAGAAGGGTAAAGTTTTTGAGTTATTTATGATCAGAAAAGAAGGTTTTTCTAGGGAGAGGCAACTTGTTTACCCAACAACTTTCAGTCTGCCAGGTTGCAGGCATAAGCTTCCATTAGAAGATCATGGCCTTGGGTCATTTTCTGATATCTTCAATCCCAATGTCATCATTTATGTAGAGAAGGAAACTAAGGCCAGAAAGAGGCAGTGGTTTTCTCACGATCACCAACCATTAAGGTAATATGTCTCACTGTTCTGAATATTGCTTTCCTCATGGAGTGATTTAGGGGTTCTGGGTTTGGAGTCAGGAGTGGTTTCCTTAAGACCTTGCTTTAGTTGGGTCTCCACCACACCCTCCAGCATTTATACTGCAGGTCCTCAGTGCCCTCCAGCAGAGTCCCACACATGCGACATTCTCTCTGTGTTGCTGTGAGGTCTCAAACTTCTGGCACATCCGTGGTCACATTGAAATGTGCTCAAGGGGTCTACTCCATGTATTCTTTTTTCTTAACACAGAAATTATTGACCACAAGGATTCTGTTATCTACCAGAAACATATTTTTTTTATTGTAATCTCAAAGAGTGATCTCTCTCTCTCCTCGAATGGCCTCATCCAGGCCCTCATCTGTGTTCTTCACAAGCTCCAAACAAATCCCTTGACTCCAAATTCTTTACCAATTCAGTACATCCTCCTCTCTGTAGTCTGGGTAGGTTTATTATTATTATTTTAATTTTAAAGATCTTACCGACTTTGTACAACAATTCTTGCATCAGGCAGTGTCCAATATAGCAGATAGAAAGGAGCTCCAGGGAACTGTATGAAAAGAAAGACTTTTCTGGGCAGAAGGGAGTGGAAACAAGGAAGTTATCCTAGACAAAAGAGTGGATTGGTTATTGCAAGATTACTTTCCTGTGGAGGATGTCAGCACTCTATCAGGCAGTTAGCTAACTCGTGGTAAGCAAGCAATTCCTATTCTTGGGAGAGCTGAAAGTAATTAAGTTTCATGATGTGGGGATTAGCATAAGCCACTCCATTTTGGGCCAGCTGTCTTGTTTTTAACAGCGGATATAAAATAATACTTAATATTTGATTCATTTTCCATTTTTTTATTACCTAGTGAAATTGAGTCTCCTTTGCTCTATTTTTTAAGCTTGTTTTTTGTTTGTTTGTTTGTTTGTTTGTTTTAAGTAATCTGTATACCCAGCATAGGACTCAAACTCATGACCCTGAAATGAAGAGTTGCATGCTCCATCAACTAAGCCAGCCGGGTGCCCCTCTTTGTTCTTCTATTTTTAAAAATTTGACTCAAGTTAGTTAACATATAGTGTAGTACTGGTTTCAGAAGGAGAATTTAGTGATTCATCACTTATATGCTCATTACAACAAGTGCTTTCCTTAATGCCTGTCACTGGGTAGGTTTAATTTTTAATGTCTTGATTTAGTTTGAGAGAGAGAGAGTTGCAAGTAGAGGATGGGGCATAGAGAGAAGTAGAGAGAGACAATCCCAAGCAGGCTCAGTGCTGACAGCATGGAACCCAATGCAGGGCTCAATCCCACGAACTGTGAGATCATGACCTGAGCCGACTGAGCCCCTAGGTGCCCCTGGGCAGGGTTTTGCCCACTTCCCTCTGAAAAACCCATCAACCTCTTCCCAATTTCTTTAAATATCCCCAATTTCTCAGGTAGGCCAGATAGGGTCTTCATGGTAGCATCTCTGTCTTTTTTGCAGTTTCATCTCATCCTTCATTTGGGCATGACTCCTACTCCTCAGCTGAGCTGTAATTCTTGAACATTCCTGAAAATTCGGAGCCATCTTCACCGTTCATCCATATGTGCCCTCAGCTCTGAGTCCCCTTTCCTCATCTTCTCTCTCTCACTCATCTGTCAAGATTGACCTCAAGCATCATGTTCTTGGAAGCCTTTTTGTGGTCCTTCTCTCCCACGCTGCCCCTCTTACCCGTTCTCTGTGCTCCCACTTCACCCATTGCCATCAACACCCAGCGTAGGCACCAACCACCACAAGAGTCTCAACAAAAACCACACGACAATGAGTTAGTGGGGTATCATTAGCTGAATTGTTCAGACTCCTCAAACATGTGCTAAGTGTAGTATATGTTATCCTGTTTTTGTCACAGTAGTTTTAAAAACTTTACGAGAAGAGTGACATTCACAGTGGTTGAGATACACTAAGTCCCACAGCTTGTCAAGGGCAGAGCTGGGATGCCAGCCTCGGTCCATCTCATATTCTTTTACTGTAGTAAATGTCTGAACTTTGAATGTTAGAGCAAATAATCAGGTTAGCCTGAATCAGCATGAACTTTGGAACATTGTCTCTGCAGTACTCTTGTGAATGCCCTTGTGGTTGATCAAATTTGTGCTGCATTTGCTGAAAACTAGAAACTTCCACTTTCCTAATTCAATCTGAGGATTAATTTGACATGGCTCCAGGATAGTGGCTACTAGCAACATGATGTGGGCATCACACAGAGCTATCCTCCTGCTTATCTCTATAAAATCTTTATAATTGCCTTTGAAATGTTCAATGGTCTTGTCTCTTCATCTAGATTTGGGCTATCAGCTGTTTACAACAGTGGTTCTCAGACATTAGCGTGGACCTGTAGTGTTTGTTAGAATACAAATTACCCAACTCTCAGAGTTTCTAATTCAGTAGTCTGAGATGGGGGTATGAGACTTGACTTGTCTAACATGTTCCCAGGTGATGCTGACACTACTGGTCCATGGGTCATGGGTCATCTGTTGAAAACCACTGGTTTACAGAAATTGGCTAGGAAGGCTTGGGGAATGGAACCAATTTCTATAAACCAGTGGTTTTCAATAGATGCTCCATGGTCCATGGACCAATAGCATCAGCATCCCCACGGTTGCTTAGCTTAGATAATGCTTTTCCCACTTGGAGAAGGTAGCAACCACTCTTCATTTCCTCATCCTAGCCAGCTTGTGTACCTAGCAGCTCAGAGCGAGCATTTAGGGTCATCTTCACACAATTCTATTCATTGCTTCACATTATTATCCAAATCTGGATATTTTTTAAGTTTATTTATTTATTTTGAGAGAGAGAGAGAGATAAAGAAAGAGGGGAAGGGGTAGAGAGAAGGAGAGGCAGAATCCCAAGCAGGCTCCACACCATCAGTGCAGAGCCCAGCACAGGCCTTGAACTCACAAACCGTGAGGTCATTACCTGATCTGAGATCAAGAGTCAGATGCTTAATAGACAGAGCCACCTAGGTGCCCCCCCAAATCTGGATATTTTTTTCTTAAATGAGATTATATATATCTTCATTGTTTAACTCAAATTTACCTGAGACATCTGTTAAAAGTATCGTAATACAGGACTGTCTATGAGCTTCTAGAAAGTCTCATTTTACCCTCCATTCCACATTTATCATAGCCACTACTACACTTTTTTTCTGTCCACCTATTAAATGAGAGAGAATCCCTCCATCTAAGATGAATGTTCAGATACCTTCCCTCCAGAACATTGTTAATGCTCTTATTCCATCAATTAACAGTTTCTCTCTCTTTCGATGAACCTCTCCCTCTTTACCTTGCCCTTGTCAGGATGTAAACATGCTCAAAGCTTTCTTACGCTAGAAAGGAAATCCCAAAGATGCTCTTCTTCACCACGTCAGCTGCAAGACTGAAGACGAATTTTGGTAACCGGATAATCCACAGCCCAAAATTTGTTGACAATTTTGAAGGGAGGCATAGTTATTTGCGGGATCTCTACTGGTTTTAAACACAGCAATATTGACCTTTTTTTTTTTTTTCTTCCAGAAAGAAAGAATAAAAGTGCCAGATTGGCAAATGGTAGAAAAATAGAAAGGAACGGGCTATTGTTTGCATGATCTGTGGTTATACACAGAACGTGCTTAAAGGTATCGGTGGGAGTTTCAAGAGGAAAAGGCCGATAGAAGTTTACCTCCCCATTGCAGACGGTGTGCAAGAAAAAGTCTCCGTTGTTTAAATCTGAAATGCTGGGGTGCCTGGGTGGTTCAGTTGGTTAAGAATCTGACTCTTGGTCTTGGCTCAGCTGATGGTCTCACAGTTCATGAGATCTATCCCAGTGTCAGGCTCTGCGTTGGCAGCACGGAGCCTGCTTGGGATCCTCTCTCCCTTTCTCTGCCCCTACCAAGCTCATGCTCTCTTTCTCTCTCTCTCTCTCTCTCTATACAAATAAATAAACTTAAAAAAAATAAATTGACAATATCATTAGCTTTAAAAACAAATAAACCAAAATGGATCTTCAGGGTTTGCTTGAAGCCAGGCATGGCTTGTACATTTTATACAAACATGAAAGGTACAGTACTTCTGGAAGGAAATGTGGAGATGTGTGAGTTAAAACTCAGGTGCTTCTGTTCACAGGCCATGTCGGCGTTATTCCCCATCTTGCTGCCCTCTCATTGAGGCTGTCAGAAAGAGTTGGCAACTTTACAGACTCCAGTTCTCAGGGTCCAGTTTTAAATTGGCTGCAATACATTCTCTACCCAAAAAGGCAACACTGATAGCTTTGGGGGTAGTTCAGAAATGACCTCTTAATTTTCAAATTCAGTTGACTTACATCAGCCCCTTATTTTGCCAAATTCACCTACTCCTTTCAACACTGTTGAGTGTTCTCTTCTTCAGGAAACTGTATTTTCTCTTTTCTTCCCTCTTGTGCCCATGGTCCTGGTCTTCCTTCTGTCTGTTCCTGGTCCTTGTGGCCTGCTTCTCATCTTTTCTTGTCTATTAACTGTATTTCTCTGGATTTTGTCCCTGGTCATTTACTAATTGCTCTGAATTCCCTGGACAAAATGCTTGAGACTTTCACTCCACCAATAAACTTCCTCCCAGTCCTGGTCACTCATCAGGTCAATGGCTTACCCTGTGAGGCATTTTGAAACTGTGTGAGGATATTTTTGAATTTCATGATGAATGAGGGAAGAGAGCTACTGGTATTTAGAAGACTAGACATTGTGCAGCACGCAAGGTGGTTTCCTCACACGTAATAAAGAATTGTTCTAAGTTCTGCGTGATTTGAATGTCCTTTCTGCCGTTCATTTAAGTAAAAAACCTGACTGTCATTGTGTGGACCCAGGACATATGCTTATTTTCCATAAAATCCCAAAGGATTTTGTGTTCATTTTTGGTTTATTTTGGATTCCCGGGACTGCAATGAATGTGTAAATCCATAAGAAACTGCACTTTTCTTTTTTTTCTGGACTTTACTATGAGTAGCTGATCTGATCACACTTTGAAAAATCACATTAATGATGACAATATTTTTCATATGATTTGTCTCTAACATACCTGTATCAGCCTGCATTAAAGAGGATTCTACTTATTTATACCAATGTATCTCATTATCCCTTATTTCAAAATGCCACATATAAAAAAAAAACCAACCGTATTCATCTGGAAATTATATTAACTTAAAAAAAAAAATCTCAGCCTGTTATTCTTGCCTTCCATCACATGGCTAACCCCAGACAACCAGAGGAGGGGAAGGGAAGGGAAGATACATCATGAAGAATGAAAAGGATTAGAGACACCTAAATAGTATTCATTAGTTATCAGGCACTGTTTTAAGGACCTGGAATATTTGTACTCAGTCCTCACACTAGCTCTAAAGATATTTATTATCATTCCCATCTCATAATTGTACACATCAGAATGAATGAGGAAGTCTCCCAAGGAAGATAGCTAGTAAGTATAGATCTATGATTTGAATCAAGAGTCCATGTTCTTAAAGCACCATTGATAGTAATTCTGAGAGAGGGAGCATCCCCAGGAAGGAGCTCAGAGTATGGAAGATTAGTGAAAATCTGGAGGAGGGCAAATATCAGCATTCCAGAAGGTCTAGAGTGATAACACCTCACATCAAAGAAGGGCTTATCAAACCGGCTTACTCCAGTATATTGCGACACCATGGTATTATTAGTAATTATTACATAAAGCTAAAGTCCACATCTGAGGCTTCTTGCTACATATCTAAGGGCTCAATCTAATGTAAATCGTTCCTAGTGCTGTGTTTCACCTGCTCAAGGGGGTGAGCCAGAGTCTTCCAGCCACTCTTCATGTGGAATCCTTTTGTTCTGGTGTGTTATCCTCAATTCCCCCCATGACCTTGCTTCTCCTTCCTAGCTCCAAAGGGTTAATAACGTGGTGACAAATTTATCCAAGTTGGTTTTTCCTTTGGGCTCTGCCCTCCTTCTTATCCCAGACTTCTAGTACCATGGCCAAGGTGCAAACCTCTGGGCTCTTCGTTTAGCTAGGATGAAGCAAAGAATACTGCCGGAATTTCTTCTATAACCAATGGAATGAGAACTGGTCGAGTGGGTGTCTCTTAAGATTTTTTTCTTGCTTTAATGATGAGCAATTTATTTTTTTTTTCAGTTTGCAAATGGTCACATAATTTAATTTAATAGTGTTTATGACAATATGTAATAAATACCATAAAAAAGTAGAAGTCGTTCTGGGTGTGTTAGCTCATTAAAATGAATACTTGCTAGATTCTGTAGCAAGCTTTGAAACATGGTGCTAACTCATGTAAATTGCCATGACAAATGTGCTTTAAGACCAATAAAGTGTGTCCTGATTCATTAATAGTCAGATCCAACATCTCCCTGTTGGTTCCCAAGAAAAGTCGAGTGGAGATGACAGAAGAGGAATTGCTGTCCGCATTCTGCCGCCCTTCAGGCATTCTGATGAGCATGTGTGATTTGGCGGCTGTCTTTCATGACGTAATGCACCTGCAACGCTGTCCTCCTGCGTTTGATCTTGCAAGCTCTGAAAAGACCTCAGAGCGCAGCACGTTCATCCTGCCAATGCCTGATGTGGAGTCTTTGGATTTATGCAGACTCTCCGGTCTCCTTCTGGCTCAGAAAAAAAAAAAAATGCTTTCTGGGCTCAGAAGGGGGCTGCCAGATTAAGCGCAGCACAGGTGAGGGGCAATGGAGCCAGTCCAAACAGCAAACAAGCATGTCTCCTGTCTCAGAAGCACACTGGAGCCACAGGCATAAATATGCAATAAAGCTGCACTGAGGGGAGGCAAGCTCATGTTTTATAATGTATTTATGTCTTACACAGCTTCAGAGATTGCAGGCACAGTCCAGACTGTGGCCGATGTTTTTTGTTGTTGTTGTTGTTGTTTTCCAGGAACAAAGCACCTCCCCCTTTACAGAGTCCAAATGCAATTTTGGATTGTAGGAACTACTTCACAAGATGTTAGATATGTTGAATCATACCTTTGTTCTTGCTTTTGCTCTCAGGCTTTGCTGCTTAATTTTACTTTATACAAACCAACTGCTTCAAGAACAAAAGATTGGAAGATTTGTTCAGTAGAACCATTGTCCTGGAAAATCATGTCTCTAGACCTCAGCCATCTATGGAAGGTCTCACCTCCTATAATTTTACTATTTACAAAGTTGACTTTCCCTATTGCATCTGATATGGATGTTGACTAAATCTGTGGAGGATTTTAAGGTTTAACGCACAAGCATTTTTTTTTTATTAAATCCTGATGAAAAGCCTCTGAGGGGGCATATTTCCTAGTTTACAAGCAAGAAAAATGAGATGCAGGGTAGCTAAGGTAATTACCTAACATCACAGAACACACAGCTGATAGATATGGACACTCAGTTCATGTCTTCTCATTTCAAATCTCATATTTGTTTTACTCCTTTAAAGTGCCTTTGGCATAAAGGGAGAGCTTCGTCTTCCTTTTGTTACTTCCACCTCCTCCTTTTCACTTCTTCTTGTGAGTTGACCGTGATGAGCAGAATCTGTCCATGCTGACACTGGCTCATGTCATTCTGTCTTCACAGAAGACAGTCAGGTATATGCCAGATGCCACTCAACAAGCCACCAATTTTGCCTGTTTGGTGCAGAATTTACTATGCATCTGGAGAGATAAAGGGAGCTCTAAGATTGAATTAATCAAAATATTTTGTTGAATGTCTACTATGTGCCAAGCATCTGGTGATTGCCTTTGAGACTATTTGGAGCAATCAGACGTTTATGAATATGTACGTCCACCACCTATCCAGCCCCATCCGATCATCCATTCATCCAATCATCAATCATGTTAAGTCATTTAAGTCAATTAAGTCATTGACTTTAAGTCAATCACATTTAAGCCCTATTACATATGATTTAATGTATGTAAATCATATGTAATAGGGCCCTCTTCAAAGAAAGACAATGAAGGAGAAAAAAAAGAGACCTCAGTAAACAAAACAAGTAAAAATCCCTTTGGGCTTAATGTATTCAAATTAAGACTAAGAATTATCCTCTTGAAAACATATTCCTTCCATTTATGCTTTCTTCATCTTAGGAGATAACTACTCACTCAACAAATTTGTATTCATAATACATGTTGAGTTTGTATACTGACCACAACTAGAATTATCTTGGCATATTGGACCACCTCTTTTTTTGCATTCTTATATCCTATATTTCATGCCAGTGACTACAGCTGGCCTGTAATATACTCTTCAGACATTTTATTCCCTTTCTTCCTAAGATGCAAAATCCCAGTCAAGAAGGAAATGCTTCAACAGTCACTTTGAAAGCTTTCTTAAATGTAGATTTACTGTGATCTCTAGTTACGACACAGCTATCAGCCTATACTAGTACACCTATTCAGTGTAATTGAATACTTAAAAAATGAAATATGCTTCATAAAATGCAGGTGTAAGATCAAATGCCATAAGCCAAGTTTTTTAAAGAAGCACTCCACCAAGATTTACTGGCATTGATTTTATTTTATTTATTTTATTTTTCATTAGATTTATACTTCAATTTCACCACTTCAATTTCTTATTAAGAGATCGCATAAAAATAAATCTTTATGCAAAGGTCTCAGTTAAACAGCAAATAGACACAAATCTATGAATGCATCATTCTAAAAATGAAATATTTACCCCAAATTGAGGTGACAAATAAGAAGAGCTTATGTTTACTGGGTTCTTATTAAGTATCAGGCATGAGTATATGTGCATTTTTAATTCATTTATCTTCACAACTGTGTTTTTTTGTTTTGTTTTGTTTTGTTTTTTTTCCCGTGCAGAGCAGGGATTCAACGCCAGGCTCTCTGAGTTCTGCTATTGTTCTCATTAGGAGTCTTGGGCTTATGAAAGCTCAGTCCAGACTTCACATGTGAAGAAGCTTCCATTTCCCCTTTCTTTTAGTTTCTTTCCTCAGCAAGGACAGAAATATCCAGGGATTGTTGAAAACACATTAGATATCAAAGAAAGCCACCTGCTTCCCTGTATCTAGAAAGTGTTAAAAGAGGCGTTTCTAGGAGGGAATGGAATACAAGAATTGATGGGACCCTGGACATGACATTTGGAAGAACAAAGAGAGGGACACCTGGGTGTCTCAGTTGATTAAGTGTTCGACTCTTGATTTTGGTTCAGGTCATGATCTCACCTGAGATCATGAGGCTTGTGACAGGCTCCATGCTGACAGCACAGACCCTGCTTGGGATTCTCTCTCTCTCTCTCTCTCTCTCTCTCTCTGCCCCTTGCTCATGATCTTTCTCTCTCTCAAAATAAGTAAATAAACTTTGACAAAGGTAATTTGAAAAAAGGAAGGACAAAGAGAAAAGAATAAAATGAATTGTTGACTACAATAGCAGCTCATTTGTGCTCAAGTGAAAATGATGAGGGATAGTATGATGTAGACAAGGTTTGGTTGAGAGTACAGGTGGACTTAAAGTCATAGTTATAAGGGTAAGAAGACAACTCTGAGAAAAAGTCAGTGAGTAAAAACATCTGTGCATATTGACAAATCTGAGATCACTGGGCTAGTCGGTGTGAGGGCTGCGTTCCTCTGGTAAGCAATGAATTACATGGAAAGATCGTAGTGCTGCATGATCTAATATCCCCACTAGCTCCTGGACTTCAGTGTGCTAGGACTTGGCTTCTATTAATCGATGTGGGTGCTGTCTGCCTGCTCGTGGAACATTAGACTTCTTAGAGACTATTCCCCAACTTTGTCACTTGGCAGATGTCACTTGGCAGATGTCACTAGGCTGCTGTAACAAAACCACAAACCTGATGGTTTCCAAAACAGAAGCACCGTCTCACACTTGTGTCAGCTCTCAGCCTCCAGTCGAGATGTTGGTGAGGTTGGAGCCTTCTGGAGGCTGTGAGGGATAATGTGCTCCATGCTTCTCTCCTTGGCTTCGCATGCTATGCTTCCTAGATGTATCACTCCAATGACTGCCTCCATCTTCTCGTGGCTGGCTTCTGTCCATGTGTCCCGTGTCTTCACATGGTGTTCTCCTTGTATGCTCGTACCTGAATTTCCCTCATCATATAAGGTCACCAGTCATATTTGATTAAGGCTTACACTTAGATCTGAAAGACCTTATTTTCTTTATGTATATAAATAACTTATTGTCAAGTTAGCTAACATACAGTATATATGTTGCACTCTTGTCTTTCAGGAGTAGATTCCCATGATTCATCACTTATATACAACACCCAGTGCATGCCAACAAGTGTCTTCCTCAATGTCCATCACCCATTTTCCCCACCCCCTCACCCCCTCACCCCCACCTCCATCAACCCTCAGTTTGTCCTCTGTGTTTAAGAGTCTCTTATGGTTTTCCTCCCTCTCTATTTTTTTTTCTTTTCCTTTCCCCATGGTCTTCTGTTAAGTTTCTCAAATTTCACATATGAGAGGCACCTGGGTGGCTCAGTTGGTTAAGCTTCCGACTTCAGCTCAGGTCATGATCTCACAGCTTGTGAGTTCAAGCCCCGTGTCAGGCTCTGCGCTGACAGCTCAGACCCTGAAGCCTGCTTCGGATTCTGGTCTCCCTCTCTCTCTGTCTCCCCTGCTTGCACTCTGTCTCTCTCTCTCAAAAATAAACATCAAAAAAATTTTTAAAAAACTTCCACATATGAGTGAAAACATATGATATCTGTGAAAGACCCTATTTTCAAGGTTACCTTACAGGTACTGAGTGTTAAGACTTCAACATATCTTTTATTTGGAGAACACGCTTCAAGTCCTAACAGCACAGTTAATAGACATGATGATCACTGCTTCCCCCTATGACACTTTTCTAGACTTTATAACTAAGAACCCAAGCTTAGGGTTTTCAATATTGGGTTTCACTGGTGTAATCTGCTACCAGGCCCAGATACAAATGAATTTCTTCCCACCCTATCATTCTGGGAAACTGCTTTCTAACTAATACTGATGGGCTTCACTGAAAGGGCATGATAAAGGATGTATTTCAGAGAGGGGGGCCAGTGAAAGTGAGGAGAGGGGCCACAATTATTCCTGTTTGTACCCCTAGCACCTTATACTATCTGGTACCAATTACGCACTCAATAACTGCTCTACAATTGCATGAAATCTCACATAGCCTCAAGGCTACTGAATATCAAAGATTATTTTGAGAAATCAGGGATCTTATCATTAATTTTAAACTCCCTTCTTAGTCAACTCTAAAGCACAATAATCTGAGCATTGGTTTTCAAACACAATTCTTGTCAATGGTCTGCCATTATCAGGTGTCCCACCTAAAATAAAAGTCTGCCATGTGCCTAATCTTTCTGTTCTGAAGAGTCATCTTTAGTGCCTAACAAATGAAACCAAGAGATCTGGTTTCAAAGACCAACCTCCTCTCTTACTGGCTTTGTGGTCTTGGGAAACTTAATCTTCCTGAACATCAGTCTCTTCATCTATTAAATGCAGATAAAAATAGAACCCATGAGGATTAAAAGAGCAAATCTATGTAAACTTTTAGAGAATAGAGTCTGGAAAATGGTAACACAAGGAATCTGGTAGGTTTCTGTAAACAATATTATTTCAGGCTTGAGGTTCTGTATGTTGTTTCACAGTTAATGCTCATAAGTTTGATTTTTTATCCCCATTTTACAGCTGAGAAAACGGACATGGGGGACTTAGAAACTATCTCAAGTGCTCATGGCTTTGGAGGAACAGGGCAAGAGACAAGGGCACATTTGGGCCAAGCCTGTCTCACTCCAAAGCCTTGTTGCCCATCTCCTCATCTTGTTTAATATGTTGTATTCATTTAGATGAAAGAAGACAATATATTTTAGCTTGACATCAGATGGAAAAAGTGAATCTAACTTTAGAGGGTTTATTTCAATGTGACCCTTCAGAGAGTAGTAAAATAGAAGTTAATAAACAAGCAAATAAACAACAAAACTGTCCAACTGCTTCCATAGCAAGTAGTGGACAGAGCCTGGATCTCATGTACATTTGACTTTCTCTCCAGCTCATGCTCTTCTCCATGATGCAACTGTGACTATCATAGCTTCTTGTGGGTGGAAGAACAGGCCACTGGCTAACCATATGCACGTAGGAACAGCAGAGTTCCAAATGGGGTACAGTTCGTTTCAGTCACAAGGGGATTTTAGGCAATTCACCAAGAACAACATGCATCCAGTGACCAAAAACAGGTAGAGAGTGTAGGTTGGAGAATCAGGTGATAAGTGAATTACCTAACATGAACGCAGGTCAGAAATAACAGGTATCTCAACTCACAAACGAAGGTCATAAATCCAGGCTTGCAAGTGTTGATGAAGAGAGGAGGCTACAGAAACAAGGAGGGACCCTTGGAGAGGCCACTTATGAATGACCTCTGGCTTCATTGTATGTCTCCTGAGGGTCCCTCTCATAAAGAAGCAGCTCATAAAGGAGGAGGTCTCAATGTCTTATGTAACGTGTGCCAAAATTATTTCTGGGAATTCCAGTTTCAATAGCTAGCTCTTCCCTATTCAGTTGTCTGATCACCCTGGAGGGATGGTCACTATGAGGCCAAATGCATTCATCTTGAGAATGCTACAAAACATACATCATTAACTACTGATCTAAAGTATGTGACCTTACCTTCCTACAAGTGATCAGAGCTTTTGGGACCGAGCAATAACAAGCTAAACCTAGTTATTACAGGGGAATCCACAGAGAAAGAGAAGATTTTATTAAATGAACGTGGATCCCAGACATACATGGTAGACTTAGTCTCTGTTATACCAAACATACGGACAGTTAGGATGCTAAATATTGTAAGTCTACTCCACTGCAGGTTTTAATGGAGGAAGTGATTAAGACTGGATTTTATGCATGCTTGGGACTATTTATTTGGAAAGAAGTTGAAACAATTTTGTTTGTTTGTTGCAGATGGATAACTAAGTTAGGAGAAAACTTGGAAGAGGTTTAGTGAACTGTTTTTTCAGATTAAAGAGTTTAGGGATTCAGATGACTTTGAACAACCCAAGTCTTCAAACCCTCTATTGCATGTTTATATTGTTATGGTAGAGATGTGGATTCACCAACTTGAGGCTGTAAAAGGAGAATATATTTCAACTCTGATGCTTCTTCTGAGGAAGTACAGGCACTCAGGAGCAAGCTGAACATGTGGATTGAATACAAGGAGACTTAAGGCTGTACCCAATTCCCATTTCTAACTTACCCTCAAGTCACTGGAAACCTGATTTCAGAAACAACTCATAGGCCTGATGGACATGAATTATGCCTTATGTTTAGACTCCAACTCTCAGGATGATTCAGTCATTTAGCATCTGCTTCATCTTTAAGGTTGAGCTTCCAGAAAATCTCATTGGACGAAAACCAAAATATGGTGGCCAAGAAGGTGACATAGCACAAGAATTTGGGAGACGGGTACAGGATATCCAACAATTTGTAGTTATGTAAACAGATTCTGAAATGTTGGGCCTGTTGGGCTTTGTGAGAACATATTCCCTTTCATGGAGGGACTTCAGTGGTGACTTTGAGCCACCTTCAGTGACACAGTCTTGAATTAGCATGGTGATGGTGCCTCACAGAATATGTTATTTTTGGTAACTGTATTCTGATTGACTTGATCAAAATTGATCAAGAACAATCAATAAGTCTACAGAACAAACACATTCTTTTGAGAATAAGATTGTCTAGGGTTATTTAGACTCTTTGTCCTACTCCCACAAAATCTATTTGTTTAAACACCTAATTGCCTCCTACATTCCATTCCAATTGATCAAAATTTCATGAGGGTATTTGATCAAGAGAGCTACCTTTGATAAAAGAATGTACATTTGTAATAAATCCCTATAATTTTATTGACTTTCCAAGACTTCTGACCATGACTCCATGAGGAATTTACAATGCTGACTGTTCTGTATTTGAACGTTCTCATATTGTTACCTATTGAGAGCTTTTGGACATCCTAGATGTTCCATCAGAGCTGTGCCCTAGACCTCACCACTTCCTCTGAGTCCAGGATCTGTTTCTTCCTTTCTATTGTTTGCTTTTAATCTAAGGAAAGTATCTATTCTCTATTTAGCCTAGTTTCAGTTTCCTTAATCATAGACATCACCAAAGTTACTCGGTCTCCTAATAACCCTAGAAGATTTAAAACAAAAAACATTCAGAAGCCACCATCAGCATTTTAGATAGTCATTGTGAGATAGTCACCATGTTTCCATGGAAATGTAGCATTCCAGAGTTGGAGAATAACCTGGATTTCACAGCCTGCTTCATTCTCTTCCCAAGAATGTTGTTTCAGGGTGCCTGGGTGGCTCAGTCAGTTAAGCCTCTGACTCTTGATTTCAGCTCAGATCATGATCTCACAGTTTGTGAGTTCAAGCCCCATGTCAGGCTCCGTGCTGACACTGTGGAACCTGCTTGGGATTCTCTCTCCTTTTCTCTCTGCCCCATTCTCACTCTATAGCTCTCCTTCTCTTTCTCTCAAAAAAAATTTAAAAAACAATGTTGTTTTAACTACAGTGGCACCAATAGGGTGAATGATAAAATCTAATCTGATATAAACATATTTTTCTCCTTCCAAGTTGTGGGAGTCATTGACCCCATTTCATCCCTGGGCTCCAGTGAAGTTTAAATTACACAAGAAAGAAATACTTATTATGCCAAATGCTGAAGATTGTTGGGGGTAAGGGTGACTATTCAAAATCAACATTAACGACAGTCAGAAATGAGACACAGGAAGATGAAATTCTAAGCCCTTGATGTGTTGTGAAGAGTTAAATAACTGCCTTGCATCAGATGGTAACTTTTTGAGAGGGTCCAGGATGGATGACTGAGGAATATGTAAATGGAAATCACTTCTTAAATTAACACAAGACAAGAAAAGAAAAGAAAGAAAGAGAAGCAAGGGATGTATTCTATTGAATATTGAAAATAAGCCAGAAGGTGGATTCAGTATTTACTTTAGGGTTTTGCTGTTCATTGTATCAAAATTGTCACAGATTTACGTATAGACAGAAGATTTTTTAAAAAGTAGAGGGGTTGCACGAGACAGGTAGACATGAAGAAAATGTCATGTGAAACTCAAGAGCATAGAGCTTGGGGATAACTATGTTCTATCTTCCTATGACTGCGGTTTGACTGTTTTAAAACTCAGTGTCTTAGCAGAAGAATGCAGACATACTTGAGAGGTGTTCAGCTGTCAATCTTTGGACCTAGTATTGGGCACAACTGGAACAACGGCAAATTATTTTCTCCCATTTACTTTTCTCTCTTTGCTGCCAATCCAGAATCATGGCTGTTGACAGCCCTTGAGTTTCATTCACTTTCAAGAGATTAACTGGATTCCTTGCATCAAACAGCTAAAAATACTGGGTCAAGGCTCTGAATGATCTGGTCTGGGTTAGATATGTCCTCCTGATTTAATCATTGGAGCTAAAATTTAGGGATCTTGAAGGCCACAGTGTCCATTTCTCTTTGTGGTAACCATGTGTGATGAATTATAACATCTCACAGCAATCTGGGGTGGGAGGCAATCCTTTGGGTAGGCAACTGTTCATCACATAATTGAAGATGAATTTCCCTCTTTCTTTTTTTTCTGTTAATAAGATTTGCGCATACTTTGCCTCCTTCCTCTAGAGGAAAAAATGAACACCACATGGTGTGACATTGGTCTGCTCTGTAAAGTTCATGAAGTAGGAATCCTGCCTTTCTTGTCCATCACTACACATCCCTACCTAGAGCAGAACCTGGCACTGGGGTGCTTGGGTGGCTCAATCGGTTAAGCTCAGGTTGTGATCTCACAGTTTGTGGGTTTGAACCCTGTACTGGGCTCTGTGCTGTCAGTGCAGGGCTTGTTGGGGATTCTCTCTCTCGCTCTCTCTTTGCCTCTCTCTCTCTAAGTAAATAAATAAAATTAAAAGAAAAGAATAGAACTGTTACTGTAGAACCTCAATAAATGTGTGTTGACTGAATTAAATGGGTAAACAGCTGGCTGTATTCTATTTTTTCCTACTATTTTCTTCTTCTCTTTCCTTACTTACTAGTATTTTATCTCGTTTTGTATATAATTTTCAAATCCACCTTAACTCAAAAGGATGAGGAAGGGAATTATTGGGATTTCAGGTGGCCATAAATAAGAATACCTCCCTTTCCATCCTGAATTTAGAGACAGTGAGAGTAAGGTGCAGGAGAAAATCTGGGTTGGAATATGACTTTAGGTTTACAGCCAGATAGACTTGTTTATACTTCACCTGATAGTTTCACACACTTGTCAACTTAGCCATTGCTGCCTTTGACCAACCCCAGGCATCCCCTGGAGGGGGCTGAGCACAGCCTTCTCAATTTCTTCTCACATGTCCTCCATTCAGGTAAATCACTCCTTTTCTCCTGGGAAACAGTGAGAGTCAGAAGGGAGATCAACTCTCTTTGTCTACTATGAGTCTCTCCACTTGGAAACCAAGGCTTACGGGGCGGGGGATGGAAATCCTTTCCTAACAGGTATAAAAAAAGAAATGGAGGAAGGGAGGAAACAAACAAACAAACAAAATCTGCCAGAGAAAAATAATAAGACAAAACCAGCTCTGATTTGGTTACTCCTTGAAACAGCATCAGTGGCAAACCTCATTCTCCCCCAACCCCATCCCACTCAATTTCAGACACTGCTTCCTTTCCTATTTTGCTTAGCTTTGGATTTCTGTCCCAGTGTCCTAATACTGTTGCTCTCTTTCTGGGACAAGTGACATTTAAAAATCAAAGCAGAAACTGGCAAAGATATCAACCCTATCTATCATTGCCAGTTCAAACAGCCTTTATCCCAACATAACTATAATTGCTAAATAGTTTCAAAACCATCGGGATGAGAAGAAATCTATGGTTATTACTGGCAACCCATCCTGTCAATATGGGACTTGCTAAAACCTTTTTATCTTTTCTGTTTGCAACTTGGGAAGAGGTTAAGAAACTAGAATTACGTCAACTCAATCAACAAATATCCGTTGGCTTTTTACCATATATAAAACATGATTTATCTCAAATTCGATTTATACATATATTTTCAAAAAGATATTTAAGAGCACAAAATAAGAACATTGCAAGATGGCCAAGGATCAGCTTCCAGATGAGTTATATGATCAATGTATCAGGGTAGAGGAGAGAACTAAAAAAAAAAAGAAAAAAAAGAAAAAAACAAAAAAAAACAACCAACTTCCTCGTGCAAAATTTTGCCTGTAGCACAATAAACACAAACAGTAGCCCTGGAATTTACAGGGTATTAAAAAAAGATGCACAAAAGAACCTCAGTATTATGCTAACTCTAAAAAAAGTTAAGTAAAGATTATTCCTGAATGGTGAAAGAACATTTATATATTAGTCTATCAAGAACATCCACGAACATACAACTAATAGTGTTCTCTCACAGACTTCAAAGTGCATGAAAAATATATCTTTCCAAAAGTATTAATGGGAGGAATAAAGGTTTAATTAGACAAGGAATGAAAACAGCTGTAAGTTAGGGATGAAAACACCAGAAGAGACAATTTTGTACTTTAAATTTTACTTCACGATTTTTTTCTAAAAATATCAGTGTAAATATCTTAAATTATTTAATATTTTCACAATTCGAAGAAAAATAATGTCTTTCTTTAAAAGCTGACATTTAATCCTGAATTCTCTGGGACTCAGTAACCTACATCTGGAGATTGAATGTTAATGCGGACCTACAGGCTCTTATCAGAAAATGCAAGTGATGCTGTCAAATGACCTCTAGAGGGCTCCCTACAAACCAGATCTTGATGAAGTGATCTCAGACTTCACAGAGAAGAGGGCTTTCTCCTAAAGGTGGTTTACACAGATTAAAAAGTTGTTTTGTTTTGTTTTAATTTGGGATACTCATGCCTGGTTTGCTTTTCCAAATGACCAATGATTCTTCACTGATCTTCAGACATAGTTTGGTATGTTCCAAATCTTAATGCAGGTCATTTGCAATCTTTGTGGTGCTGGACAAAGTGGGAGTTCCCAGTGCTGATTCATGTTAGTACCCAGCACCAAATACAGTGCCTGCTTAGAAGCAGGCGACCGAGAAATGTGTGTTCATTTGAAATTATCCTCTTTTTTAGTTCAAATGGTTTTTGGAAAATGTTTATCAGCACAGGATGAATCTGAGAATAAGGAAAACATATTTGACATTTTTGTAGCGTATAATAACACTTACCTCCATGCACATTATCTTACTGAAGACTTAAAATATTAGCAAATTAGTTTTTATTATCATTTACATAGATTAGATGAGGGAATCTAAGGTGCTTGATGTAATAAAGTGGAAATTCAAATTTAGCTCTTTTGATTTTGATCTCAGTGACCTTTTCATTGACTCATTGCTGCCTCCGATTATTCAGATAATGAAGTGACAAATCGGTAACCTTTCAATAGGTGTCCCTTGGTGGGTAGAATGAGACATCCTAAAAAAAAAGGGGGATACGGCACCAGATGTGATCTCAGCTAATTAGTCATAACCTTGGAAAGCTGGTTGACTCAGTAAGGGAACCAGGTAGTGAGGCCTCAATGCATTAGCTCCTGGGGAGACCGAGGGCCTCAAGCCAAATTGTTCAACTAAACAGGTGCTGGGACCAGAGACGTGAGCCACAAAGGAGAGCCATTTTCTTGGTTGGCAAACTGAGAGAAACTAGGATGCTAGGATATGACCCAAGCCATAACATGGACCAGGTGAGAGCTTGGTTTGAAGTGGGAGACCATTGTGACAGAGTACAAAAGGAAGTGGTCAAGACAGGATCTAGTGGACATGACTTTGATCCTATGTGACCAGTGTAACTGAAAAGTCCTAGTTTATTCCATATGGGTGTTTCTGTATTCCTGGTGCAGTGCTTAGGACAGGAGGAATAAGGGGATAGAAATTGTTAATACAAAAAAAAATGATCCATTTTATTACTACTCATTATTACTACTCATCAGCTGATACCTGGCAGGAAATCTGGGAAATTATGACCCAGAAAAATGTATGCTTTGATAAGCGACGTATCTCTCTGTTTGGAAATAAGCATAGGACTTACAAGTAAGACTGTTTCTAGACAATGCCCTGACAGTGATAAAAGATATTAAGGACCGAAAGGGACAAAAGGTAACAGGCAAAAGAGAATGAGTTCCTGAAGGAAAATGATGCTAAACTTGTAATTTTGCTTTGGACTCATCTTCCTCAGTATTGAAAGGGAAATAAAATACAGTGGTTTAAGAGCACAGACTGCCTGGGTTTGAATCTGTCTCTATCACTCACTAGCCGCTTGATTTGAAAAAAAAAATTGTGAAATTATCTTTATTTCTCTTATGTAAATTGAGATAATATAGTACCTAATTCATGGGTTTTTGTAAAAAAAAAAAAGTTCAAGTTTAAACTAGAACTTCTTAAACTTTAAAAAAGTCCTAGTTTTTATTTATAATAATTATGCACTATATGTGATTCATTCAGCAAAATCCCAATAATTTTTTGTAATTTATATCGGAGAGTCACTTTAGTAGATGAGACATTTTGGGAAAATATAGTAACTTGGCCTGGCATAAAATTAGATTGGATGTAACACTCTAAAGATACATATATCTCTGTCTTCAGGGTCTACAGGAAATGTCTGGACTTTTCCACATGACATTAAAACCTTACAATAGAGCCTTGGTAGCTCAGTCAGTTAAATGTCTGACGTTGGCTCAGGTCGTGATCTCAAAGTTTGTGGGTTCGAGCCCCACATCAGGCTCTGTGCTGACAGCTCAGAGCCTGGAGGCAGCTTCAGATTCTGTTTCTCCCTCTCTCTCTGACCCTCCTCTGCTCATACTCTCTCTCTCTATCGCTCACAAAAATAAATAAACATTAAAAAAAAAGACCTTATAATAAATTAGTGACACTGGTACCCAGATTCCTTATTCACTCTCCAACTTACTGTCTCAGAGGAAGGCAAGACAGCTGTTTTATTTATCTATTGATTGAACAAATAGTTACTGGTTATCACTGCTATGCCATGGACTATTCCAAGCATTGAGATACACTAGACAGAATTCTCTGCCCTCAAGAAGCTTCCAGTTTAGAATCCCATTCTAGTGGGAGTCCCTCGAATACTCGCTAATGTTCACCTCTGTGCTTCCCGTCTGTCGTGGAATTGCGGGAGAATGGAAATTCATTTTCTCTCACAGTGGTGAGGACTTTAAGCCTCTGCATACATTTGTTGCCTTTGGATATTTTCCGATATCAAAATAGGTGAATCTCAGCATAACCCTGGGACCTGCTATCCATCCAGCTACTAGAGAGAGAGACTTGAAGGGGAGTCCAGATCCCCATGTCTACCAGTGAGCTGAGCACATGACCCTCCCTTGTCCCAGCTGGCCACTGCTTACACTGGTGCTGAGCGAGTCTTTCTCTGGGTTCTGGTGCCCTGTCCTCAAAGGCCCTACCAGTCATAACACAACTGTGATGGCACTTTCTCAGTCCCCATAAAGCCTGTATGTACCCCAACACGGCCGTGCTCTCCTAGAGCGACTTTCTCCTTGGGCCCCTCATGGGATGTCAGGAGAATCTTCTGTTCTTTGATAGTCACATCTTTCTTGAGAGGTTGTTGCTTTCTCTGGCCTGGCACGTTAGCATAGACCCAATAAATGGCCTATGGGCCATTGGGGTCAATAAATATTTGTCAAATGAATCCACGTGTGGGTAAGATGACCATAGGGGGTATATGGATGCGCAATTGATATTTTAATATATTAATGTTTAATAATTTAGGAAAGATGTCACTTAAATGGATCAATGAATAACTTTTTTACATTTATAGACCTCCGCCTTTAACAGTGGTACAAAACCGATCAAAGTTGGGGAAGTCCTGACCCAGCAGCTGGTAATACAAACCGAATAGCTTAATTGGCTGGGTTTTCATTTTGGTTCAGATGCAAACCAGTTGAGTGAGCTTGGGCAACGGCTGTCTGGACTTCAATTTCCTTAACTAAAAATGGGGCTAATAACAGGACCTACATCATGGGGTTGCTCTATGAGTAAATGAAATATGGAACGTGATCTGTGTGGGGTGGGGGGTAGGGCACTGCACAGAATCAAAGAGAAGCTGAGCCTTGGTCAGATAGATATTCTGTGGCTTAGCTAATGAGCACGTCACCCCTGGCCGTGGAATGAGAAGACTGGACTGTCTTCTGACACCCTTAAGACTACTCTGTCGTGCCAATTTATTTTAACTGATATGCTGCATCCCTTACAAAACTGACCCGGCTTTCCTGAATCTTCTGTAGACAAGTCCTCAGTCCATATTCAATGCTAAGAAGCAGAAATTCTGCAGAGCAATAACGAGAACACACACATAAATAAGATGAAGTTTTGTTTAACCATAAAATCTGAAGTTGGTTAGTCATTACATTGTAATCTAACCTGATCTAAACAAGGCAGTGCCCATATGCCGCATAAGCTTTTCCTCTTCTAAAAATATCTCATTACCATCCACAGGAATAGTTAAATATAGATACTTTGTTTTTATGGCCTTTATTTCTGAAACATAAAAGGTTTTGTGTTTCTAATCCCTAGACAATTTTTCATGGTATTTCTGTTTATCCTGCAATCTACTTTCAAGCCATGTTTGGGGGGGAAATGCAATGATTTCAGGGAAATCTAAAGTGCTTTTCAATTATCCTGAGTGAATTCTGGGACTCAAGGAGGCATTTAGCTCCTCTGATCTTAGACAATCGCTCTGCATGACAGGAGTTCCTCTGGTGGGGTTTTCACCCTCCTGGTTTCTTTTGAATTCTCTGCGGTGGTTTTCATTTCCTTTGTGTTTCTCCATTGTTTATTGCAGTCAGTTTCGATGGCGTTTACCTAGACTGGTTTTGTAGCAATAAAGAGTGGTCTGAGTGGCGGTTTTCCAACATCAGAGTTTCATTATCAGGAAAAGTAACAACCTTGTAGTCACTCCCAATGACCTCGGGGTGGATTGGTGCATAGGGCTCTGAGATGAAACAGCCGGGTAAATTTCATGCACATTCGTCCATAGGCAGGGTGGCTTCGTGGGTGTGCAGCCTGTGGGGTCACAAAGGTCATACTTAGAAGATCCCTGTCCTTGATTGAATGTTCTTTGTCAACGTGTTGTAATTCTTATTTTTTTTTAAACAATCCTTTATGGTTTATGAAGCCACGGACTCCCCCCACCTCCAGGGTTAGATGCCACATGATGTCCCGTCTGCTTGGGAGGTCACTGCCTACCTCTTCCCTTGTCGGTGAACTCGCCACAGCTCAAGGGGTCATTCTCTGCACAACTCTTCTCTCCCTTCTTCAGGCAGAGTCAGTCACTCAGTGTCTCTGTGTTCCCATGGCAACTCATGCCCACCGCTGGGATTGCACTTTTTATTCCACACTCTATGTGCATGTGTGACTTTCTATCTGTCTCAACCGTGAACTCCAGGGCACAGATCAAAACTGACTTTACCCCCTTTGTTTCTCGGGAATAGTTCCTGATACGTGGTAGTGCTCCTTCAATGCATGATAATGAGAAAAATTTCAGCAAGCGTTCACACTGTGCTGGGGCAACGTGAAGATTTTCCTTGCCACTGTGCGTTGCTCTCGGCACAAGATACATCCACCCTCCCTCCTTTGTACGTGCAGAACCCTCACGCACCTCGTAATGCCCAACAAAAGATCCCTTCCTCTGGGAAGCCTTCCTTGAGTGAAGGAAAGATGAAATCTTTCTCTTCTGTGGTTTTTCTGCACATGGTAGATGAAAATTCCAATTGAATAAGGTCGTTTTATTTATTTATTTTTAAGTGGTGTTTTTTTTGTTGTTGTTATTTTTTTAATTTTTGAGAGAGACAGAGGCAGAGAGAGAGGAGGACAGAGGCTGTGAAGTCGGCTCCACGCTGAGAGCAGAGAGCCCAATGTGGGGCTTAAACTCAGAAACCGTGAGGTCATGACCTGAGTCGAAGTCGGCTGAGTGAGCCACTTAGGCGCCCGGAGCAAATTAGTTTTATTATCTGACATGCCATCAGTTGCTTAAGTGTCTTTTCCTTTATATCTCAGGGAATGGAAGAGAAATAAAGGGCCTCAAAGCTAACTGATTTTTCAGCACAAGCTTGAGTTGTCTGGTCATACCAGCTTTATGGGTCTAGCTAAACTAGGAACCGTGTTTTTTTTTCCAGATAAGAAAGAGAAATCTTTAAACTTTACAATCAAGGAGTAGCTCCCTTAAAGTCTCCAGGGGTCCTAGTTAATATATTTAACAAAGTAAATTGTGTATTATGTATTGTACATTGTGTATTCTTGACTCTCTTGTGGAATATCAGTTAACTGTGGATGTAAGGATTTATTTCTGGGCTCTATTCTGTTCCATGCTGTTTATATAACTGTAGCTTTTTAATACCTTTTGGAATCAGACATTGTGAGGCCTCCCACTTTGTTCTTTTTTGCTCAATATTCCTTTGGCTATTCGGGGTCTTTTGTGGTGCCATAAGAATTTTAGAGTTGATTTTCTATTTCTGTAAAAAATGCCATTAAGTGGCTTTAAAAAGAAAAGCATCGCTTTGCTTACTTCCCCTATTAACACTGTCTCATAGGCACCATTATCACCATTTTCTGGGTAAGGAAATTGAGCTTGGAAAGCCGAAGATCTTGTTCAAGGTGATCTGGCTGGAAGCAGAGTCAGAGCTTAACAGATCCCACGCTTTCCCCAATACATACCTATGGATTATTTTTTTTTTCAGGGGGTGGGGTGGGGTGTTACTGGCACTAATAGGTTGAACCTATTTCATTTTAAAGATTCAGAAGGCAAAACCCCCTTCTCAGTGAAAGGGTGCCAACTAATTCCAATAATAATCCTTTACAAGTCTCTGCTTGCTAGAGAGTGTTAACTGTTTAGTAGCAGTGATTTTTAACAAGCCCATAACATTGCCATTACATGAATTATACATGGCTTATAAAATGATTATTTAGTCAGTGGAAAATTAAATCCGTCAGTGTTTTCCAAATCTGAGCTAGGACATTCATCAGAAAAAAACTGTTAAATTTTTAATCAACTGTACTGCGGTTGATGTAGCTATCAGCCTAAATTGCTCTTTCTCTGTCATTCTGCTTGTTGCGGAATATAGTGTAGAATTACCAGCTCTAAGATGCTAATTGATTTTTTTCTTGCAGAGATTTAAGGCAGAGTGACATGCCATCCAGCATTAAACTAAAAAAAGTTGCACGAGCTTCAAAGACACATTTCACATATACTGAGTGGTAATTTAATATTTTAGGGTTTTTTGATCTTCCTCCGTCTGACCCAACACCTCAAACCAGAGTGCACCTCACACTGAGATCACACTGCAGATTCAGACCCAAACGTTAAAACTAAGAGATCATATACTGTTAAAAGGTGGTAAGTTTATAAAAACTAATGCAAGGAAAGAGGATGACTACTTGTGTATCAATAAAATAGCAGAGTAAAAGAATAGATTCCCCAAATGTATGCAAGTGCCTAATGCTGCATACAAACAGATAACTCACTGGACAGTTCTTGCAGTCATAAAGTTATTTAGACAGGTTTTTGCTTTCTTTAAAGATTTCTCCTTCTCCTTCTTCTTCTTCTTTTTTTTTTTTTCCGAGCACTTTAAGTTCTTCTGATGACAAGGGGAAATCCTATGTTTTACTTCGGGGAAATTTATTTATTAAGAGGACCTTCCAAACTTGTCTTTGCATCCATTAAAAGAAGTATCTTCACAGGTAGACACAGGCAAGGAAGGGAAGGCATGACCCAAAGAACACGTCTCTGCCTAGAACTCTGTAGCAGAAACATAGCTGGAAGTGGGAGTCAAAACCCTCAGTGCCCACCCATGCCCTTGACACAGGATTTGCCGATCCCAGGCCCCAGCTGGCATCACGCTGTGGGTTTCTGCACAGTTCTGGACCCTTTCTGGCTTTCTCAGCCATGACTTATCTTTGGCAGAACACGTTTATCTGGACTAGTGTTTCTCAGATTCAAATGTGCTTGCAACTTACCTGGGAATCTTGCTAAAATGCAGAGCCTGATTCAGTTACTCTAGGGTAAGCTGGAGATTCTGCTTTTCTTTTTTTCTAATACTGATTTTTGGGGCGAGCACCAGTGGGGGAGGGGCAGAGAGTGGGAGACAGAGGATTCAAAGCTGGATCCACACTGACAGACTGACAGCAGTGAGCCCTAGGTGGGGCTCCAACTCACAGACCGTGAGATCATGACCTGAGCCAAAGTCGGATGCTCAACCAATTGAGTCGCCCAGGTGCCCCTGGATTCTGCATTTGTAACTTACTCCAGGAAATGCTGATACTGCTGTTCCACTTTGAGGAGCAAGGATCTATGACAAACATCTAGCAATGGAACCTTCCAGGATGAGAGGCCTGGCACCAGTCCCTGGTGTGGACCACCATTTCCTATGTGGGGCACATACTGTTCCCACCAGGCAGGCCTATGCATCAGCACCAGCGACTGAGCAAGAACCCAGAATAGACCCTGTCAGAGGGTGGCAGGAGCGGGGTAAGGGAGGAGAGAGGGACATCAGACATTTCCACACACTGCTCTAGTTGTAGCTCAGGGTAGCATCAGGAAGGAGGAGCTGAAGTGATTGTTTTCCTTCCCATAAGCTCTGATGTGGGCTCTGTCCACCTGGACAAGGGACACTCATTCACATTGTGGAGAAGCCCCTCTTATATGCTCAAGGCCCTTCACGGCCTGTTCCTAACATTTTTGGTCCCACCATAGTCTGAAGACAAGTATTTACTGCTTCCCTAACTTACCCTGTACTCAGAAACCTCCATATATTTGCAATCACTGTTCCCCCTAACTGGAATATTCTTCTTCGTTCCCCTGCCTGATAAGATCTTGTTTATCCTTCTAGATAGAGCTTTCTGGAAGGATGTTCTGTACCCCTGCCTGGCCACCTCTCACACAGGGAGAAGTAGCACTCCGTCCACCTGCTGGGCTGGGTGTTGCTGCGGTAGCGACCTAATGGTTCCTCTTGCTTCTGTTCTCACCAACCCTACCCCACTGCACTACAATTCTAAGTTCTGAAAAGTGTGAATCGGATGATGAAAATCTCCCCTTAAAACACCTCCTGCTCCACAAGTAGCCACTCAAACACCTCAAGAAAAGGCAATCTCCTTGCCCTAGTCTGGAAGCTCCTATAAAACACATCTCTGTCTGCCTCTGGGACTCCTCTGTATACTTGGATGCCTGCCTGCAGAGAGGTTTTGGTTCCACTAATCTTCCATCCGAACTTGTAAAGGGAACGAGCTTACAGATGTTTCTTCTGACAGAATGTTCTGCCCCAGGAGCTTCCCTTGCCCAGCCTCATTCCTTTCTGGTCTCAGCTCATTCCACAAACTTAAAGTCACAGTGACCTCAGGGCTCTCCCTGTGTATTATCCTGCATTGTTTCCATCACAGCCTTCATGAGTACCTGCACTTTCTTGTCTGCTTATTGCCCGTCCTCTGCTGTCAGAATTCCTAGTCCCATGAGAGAGAAGTCTCTGCCTTCTTTGTGGAACACTATATTCCCAGAGTCAAAGCAGGTGCCGGGAGGGCTTTCAGTAATATTGGTTGAATCAGTGAATGCTGAAGCAAGTGGCATCCCCTCAGAGAGAAAGATCTGTGCTTGAGAGCCCGTTCTGTCCTTTACTAGATACTTAACTTCTCTAAGCCTCAGTTTGCCCACTTGTAAGGTGGGAATAATAAGAGCCCCACCCTTCAGAGCTGCTGTGAGAAGCAAAATCAGATACTGCACACACAATGTGTAGCACAGCATGGCGTGAGGCACAAGCTTACTAAATGAAGCTACAATTCTCATCTTTACCAACAAGCCCTTTATGTACACAAAAGGGGCCGTGGGGTTTGGGGGAGGCCAGAGGGCGTGAAGGCGCATGCCTCGGACCCACATGGGAACTGTGGCCTTCTCTCTGAGCTCCTGAAGATATCGCAAAATGGGAATGTTTATTTAGATAATCAGCTTGAAAGTTAGTAATTATCTGATTAATGACCCTCCCACGAAGGGCTTCTGTTCCAAGATGATGGGTTTAAGTGTATCTGGACTCAAGGGGAAGATTCTAACCTGCTGCTCTGCGAATGGTAAAATATTTAAAATTAGATGTATGGAGTGCTGAGGTAATTATGTGTGCGGCAAACATATGGCAGAAGCTATATTTCTCCCGCTGAAAGAAACAAGTCCAAATATGTAACGTACACACATTCTCCTTCCTATAAATACACAGATTGGATGATGCCGTGGCAACATTTTGTTAAGTACCAGCATCCCGGAGAAATCACTGGAAGCGCATTATCAGAGGAACAGATGGCCGGTGTCCCTCCTGGTCTGAAGGTATTTCTGGCTGTCATGTGATTATTCTATAAATAAACCCCACGGAAAGGCAATGGAAGGTACGCAATCGGTTGCACTCTCTGACTTTACAAAAGAAGGTACTGGAAAAAAAAATAAAGGCTGGCTATTTTAAAGATGATTCTATCACAGAACCTGAGGGCTAGAAGGGGCCTCGAAAAACCATCAAGACCGTCTGCTCTTTTTAGGTGGAGCCTCATTGGATTCCATTCAGCTTGACTTTTGAAGACCTTCAGAGGACGACTCCAGAGTTCCATGATGACGTCTGTGGCACCGTTCAAAACCCTGACTATGTGGACTCTGCCCACCCAGATCCTTTTCCCTCATCTTCTTCCTTGCACAGTCCACTCAGCCCACGATGTGTTTCATGCCGGGTAGCCCATAGCCGAGTCTGTTTGTGCTGGTCCCATCCTGGTCTCCGGTGGGCACTTGTGAAAGAAGGTGCTGTTAGCCAAGAACAAAGTACCCGCCAGGCAATTGCATCCAATGTGCTTTTTAAATTTTTTTCCTTCTCACAACTGTACAGTGAGACGCATTTCATTGTTTTTATTTTATGGGATGAGGTTTTGAAGTCCTGGATGTTAACTGTTATTCAACCAAGGTGACAAAGGTAGTAATTGGAAACAAGAAGGGGGCAGTGACCCAAGTTCTCTGCCTTCTTGCCACCTCCTCAGAGCTGTACCACAATCCTGTCCCTTCTAATTCCTTATATGCTCAGTGCCTCCATTGAATGCCCTTCCCAGAAATTAAGGGGCCACCACTTACTCTCTAAATTAGAACATGGGGGCACCCGGGTGGCTCATTCAGTTAAGCAACCAACTCTTGATTTCACCTCAGGTCATGATCTCACAGTTTGTGACATCAAGTCCCATGTCAGGCTCTGCGCTGAAAGAGCAGAGCCTGCTTGCGATTCTCTTTCTCCCTCTCTCTCTGCCCCTCCCCCCCCATAAATCAATAAACTTGAAAAAATAAAGTAGAACATGAAACTTACCCATGCGTAGGTAAGGGATAGTTGTAGAATGAGAATCCCTATGTCCTTCTATTCATTCATTCTTTTATTCATTCACTACTTTTAAAAATATTCTTCAATATGATAATGGGAGTGAAGGACCTCTTCCATACCTGCTCAAGCTTGTCATTCTTTTAATGTCTTTGTCCCTACCTCTGTCTTCCCCCCATTTAGTTACTTAAACTTCTGAATCATAGTTCCCAGGGCTGTAGAATAGAGAAATTACTTACCATCGTGGGTGGTCTTGATTATGACAAAGCGGCGTCTGTGTCGTGCTTGAATCTTTAGCCAGTGCTAGTACCCCTTCCTCTGTGTGCAGAATAAAGTATGGTGGCGGCTCTTGTCACGTCCATCACAATCCCTTTTTCCCTATGGGAGAAACATTTGACAATTTTCCAAATTCCTAGGGCTGAACCTGTAAGAATTTCTTACAGTTTAAGCTCTACTGGTCTCATTCACAGACGTATGTTCAGAACCCAAATGGGAGTGGGGCCAGTCTAAAGCAGGTGCTTAATGGATTTTTGTTGAAAACACATATTGATAAATGGAATCTGAAGGCAAAATAACTTTTTCAGAAAATTCTCTACCCACTAGTTTTTATAAAAGAGACTTTTTCTTCACACGTCAAAAATAAGCTATTTTCCTATCACACTTTTATGTGTTTTTTATCCTAAAATGGTAATAGTCTCAGCCATTTCTAAAGAAAACTGGGGTTTTCAAGCTGCCTAAAATTTTTTTCTTTACTTCTAAAATTCTTTGTTCCTGCATTCCAGGAATAACATAGATCTCTTACCTAAAGAATTTCAATGAAAGCGTGGCCTTTTTTTAAAATTTAATTTTAAGAATTGATATTTAAGATAATTTTAGTTTTAAGGAAAAAAAAGTCTTACATAAATGAAAGTATGCCAGAGACTTTTAAAAGACTTTTATGGTTCTGTGTTTTTACAATTACTATTTGCCTTATGTGAAAAGGATGTTGATCAGTAGAGAATTTTAAACAAGTCTGCTGGAATTTTATTGGCACAGATAGCTGTTTGGATACCTCTGGTTGCCAACTTCGCTTTTAAATCAACAATCAAATTTCTTTCTGTAGTATTAACTATATATCTATTATTCGCTTTGTGACATTTCTTTGGCCCCGCCCTTGACATTTTCTATAGAAACTTAGACCCTGGGAGAAGAAAAGGGTCAATTCCACCCAAGGGAAGGATATCACAGGCTCTGGGGATGAAACCGTGAACAGATGGCAGTGGCTTTCACCCTGCCATGGGGTTACTGGGGAGCTTGGCCCTGACATTTGATCCCTCTTGCCTCAGTTTCCCCATAGGTAAATTGTTTAAGTTGGACATGTAATTCCTCATTATATATGTTCATGGTAGATAAATAAGAAACATCAGGGGTAAAAACTCTTCTAAAATCATCACCTTTTTATTTATATATATTTATGCTTATGTAAATGTATGTATGCACATGCACACACATGCATATACTCACACACATTCCCTTATGAGAGCAAATGCGATTGGTTTACAAATGCCTTGGAGCCCCTTGGACTCACCAGACTAAACATCTCAACCTGGTCCTTACAGCTGCCTGCTGCCTTTGTCATTCATTTTTTTTTAATTTTTATTTTTTGGAAATGCTTATAGATTCATAGGAAATTGCAAAGATAACTGAGAGAGATGCCACGTACCCACCCCCAACCCCATTCTACGGCTGCAAGAAATCCAGTTCTCATCATGCACAGTCTATAATCCTCACATAATCCTATTACACACGTAAAACAGTTTTGGGACCGCTAACCCATATCTCCACGAGAAACAATTTAACTGAATTACAGCATTTGCGTGCAGTTCTTATTGTCTTGTGCTTTACCAAATATTTTGTCCAACTGCCAGTTTTTCAAGGTTATTTAGGTCAGTTCTTTGCTTCCCGAACCCCTTCCGTACAGTTTCGACATTCGTGGTTTTGATGTGATGAAGTTCATTTTGTGTTGTTTCTACTCCACTTTGGATTCCCCTGGATTATGGTTGATTTTAATAATTTATTTGGGAGTTTGTGAAATATTCCTGTGATCTTAAGAGTAAGAGTATACAAAGAGAGCTCCACCTGGAGAAGTGACCTTCTCTCCTTGTAAAAGAGCCCTACTCTCTGCTCCTGTCCAGACTTTTCTTAGCTATTCTTTGCATATAACCAATCTCCAGTTTTCAGTTTATCCTCTCTTTTCGACTTCTGCAAAAATTATGTGTGGTGTGTTTTCTTATATCCTTTTCTTTCTTACATGAAGGGTAGTTTACCATAGACATGACTTTGCACTTTGCTTTTTTCATGTAATAGTATATTCTGAAAATCACATCATATTAATCAAAGGAGATCTTCCTTTATTTTTTGTTATAGGCACACACTATTACCTTGTGCGGATGAACCACATTTTTTTTTCAATAATTCTTCTTTGAGTATTTAAGTCACTTCTAATATTTTATAACAACAAGCAATGCTGCAATGAATAACTTTGCGAATATCTGTATGTCATGCAGTAGATTCCTAGGAATGAAATTATGGGGTCAAAAGATAAGCGCGTAGGTAGTTTCGGTGGGTCTTGCCAAATTCCCCTCCAGAAGGGTTGTATTGGTTCACATGTCTGCCAGTAATGTTTGAAGAGAACACATTGTCTCACAGTTTTACCAACAGGATGTATTGTTCTATTTTTGTAAGAGATTTTACTTGAGTAGTTTTAGGTTCAAGGAAAAATTGAGTGGAGAGTAGAGAGTTCCGGTATATTCCCTGCCCTGCACATGGGTGCCCCTCACCACTATGAGTGTTTCTGGTCAGAGTGGTACTATTGCTACAATTGATGAACCCATTCTGACACATTATAACCAAAGTTCATAGTTTCCATTAGGGCTCACCCTTGGTGTTATACAGTGTATGGGTTTTGACAAATATATAATGACATGTATCTGCCATTATCATACTCTATAGAATAGTTTCGCTGCCCTATAAATTCTCCATGCTCTGCCTGTTCATCCCTGCCTCTTCTCTAGGCCCTGCTGACCGCTGATCTTTTTGCTGTCTCCATAGTTTTGTGTTTTCCTGGATGTCATATAGTTGGAATCATACAGTATGTAGCCTTTCAGATTAGCTTCTTTCATTTAATAATATGCATTCAGTGTTCCTCCATGTCTTTTCATAGCTTGGTGGCTTACTGTTTTTGACCATTGGATAACATTCTATTGTCTGGATATAGTTTTTTGTTTTTTGCTTTTTTTTTTTAATCCATTCACCTACCAAATGATATCTTGGCTGCTTCTGAGTTTTGGCAAATAAGAACAAAGCTGCTATAAACATCTGTGCTTAGGTTGTTGTATGGGTGCAAGTTTTCAGTTCCTTTGGGTAAATACTGAGGAACATGACTACTGCATCATATGGTAAGAGTATATTTATTTTTGTAAAAAAAAAAAACAATACCCAACTGTCTTCCAAGTGGTGGTACCATTTTGTATTCCACCAGCAATGAATGGGAGTTCCTATTGCTCCACATTCTCCTTTGCCAGCATTTGGTGTTGTTAGTGTTTTGGATTTTGGCCATTTTGATGGGTGAGTAGTGGCATTTTGTTGTTTTAATTTGCAATTCCCTAATAGCATATGATGTTGAGCATCTATTCATATGCTATGTGCCATCCGTATATTTTCTGTCTTCTTTGGTGGGGTGCGTGTTCAGGTCTTGCGCCCAGTTTTAAAAATCGTCTATTCATTTTCTCACTTAAGAGTATATTTTGAATAACGGTCCCTTTTGCAAATATTTCCTCCCAGTCTGTGGCTTGTCTTTTCATTCTCTCTCTGTCTGTCTTCCCCAGAGCAGAACTTTTTAATTTTCATGAGGTCTAGCTCATCAATGATTTCTTCCATGGGTCACGCCTTTGTGTTGTATCTACAAAGTCATCACCATGTCCAAGGTTAGGTGGGTTTTCTCCTATGCTATCGTCTAGGAGCTTTACAGTTTTGTATTTTAAATTTATGTGTAAGATCCCCTTCCAGTTCATTTTTGTGAAGGGTGTGAGGCCTGTGTCTAGATTCAGTCTCTGCATGTGGATATGCTGTCATTCCAGTACCATTTGTTTTCTTATGTTTAAGTCTTTTGTCAAACTTAGAGGTGAAAAATGGTAACGCAGCATTATTATAACTTGCATTCTTCAACTATTAGTTAATTTGAACTTTTTAATACGTTTAGAGTGATGCATATGTGCTCTTGTGAATTGTATGTCCATATATATTTTTTTCTATTTTTCTATTATTTTTGCCCTTTGTCCTTAAAGTTTTAAGAATTCCTTGTTTATTAGGCATCTTAAACCTTTGGATATGGTACATGTTGCAAATATTTGCTTTTTTTACAGCTACCTCTTTACAGCTGACTATGATGTTTTGTGCTATGCATTTTCACAGATTTTTCTGTATTCGATTTTATCAACTTTTCTTTATTGCCTGTGGATTTTGAATCATATTTAGAAAGCTTTTCTCTACTCTGAATTTAAGAGGATTTCAGCCGTATAGTATACATATGATCCCACTTTTTATTTTTAGGTTTCTAATCCATTCAGAATTTATTCTTGTATATGGTGTTATATGAGTCTAATTTTTATCTTTTTTTTCCAAAATGATTGCCCAATTCTCCCAACACCATGTATTTAAAACTCCATCTTTGTCTGGAGTTTGTCTTGATCACTGTGTTCTCAGATCTGCTTTCTGCTGTAGAGTCTTTATTATTAATAGAAGTGAGATCTTATACTTTCCTTTTATTTTTGTTTGAGGAACACTGCTTAAGTATGGAACTCTAATAATTTGGTTGCCAATGAACTCTTGCTTCTCCTCAACATAAGAACTTGCCATTGTACTCATCAGAAGGGAAGGCTGTTTCTGTCTCTCGGTCTGACTCTGTGACTGCATGCTGGAATAATGAGATGGGTGTCTTAAACACCCTTCTAAGAACATGCTTTGCTGTGCACAGTTGACATTGAAACCATCACTCTCACATTAGGGAGCCAAGGCCCTTCCTATATAACATTTACCGCTTGCCACCCCGCCCCCATCAATAGCAGTCTATAGGTTGTAGTCTATGGGGGATAGATCTCTTGTCTGCCTTGGGTCTGGTATGGTACCACACACACAGTAGGCAATAAGTTAACTTTTTTTTTTAATGATGATGGAGTGAAAGAATAAATGAATTAGTGATGTATTACTTTTACATAATTTCAAGTTCACTGTAGAAGCAGGTATGATATCAGCTTAGTAGATTTTGAAACACCAATTTCGGAGTCATATTTAAATCAGAAAAATTATATTTCTGAATGTATATTCCCCTTAGGGATCTCTGATCCGTGGGTGTTAATAGTATGGATCAGGTATTGCATGAGGACATTTCACTTCTATTAGCTCGCTTAATTCACACAACCCTACAGAGTAGATATTTTTAGCCTGCTTAACAATGGGAGAGGGGAAGCTCAGAAATTTTCGGTGATTTGAAGAAGACAATGCAGCTGCAGAATGAAGCCAGGTCTCTGGGCTTCGAGTCCACTCATTTCTCGACAGCATGTTGAGAAGTGTTAAGATTTTTTTCCGCCAAAATGCAGTACCTAGGAGAGTGTAATGATGGTCACAACTGCCCATGACCCACCCCGTACAATGGCTGATGTGTGTGGTAATTTATTGACAATTGACAAACTATTCACAAAATATTTACGAACTCTTTCTTGAGAAGATGTCAGAACTTTGTTGCTTCTTACAATATTATTCACATACCCTGTTCTGTAGCAGGTAATAAATAATTCAGACTGAATTTGGCAAGAGCAAATGTTTGTCCTTTCCCACTTTCTGTTGGCTTGGGAGGAAATTATTTTCCCTCCTCAATTGTTTACTGAACAAAAATGCATTTACATTGTTTTCTAAGCCAGCTGTGTGGTCTGGCCTGTTTTCCCCCATTGCTTCAATGAATAAATTGTGCAAAATCTCCTTGTTCCAGTAACAGGAGATCCTGCTAAGAAAACATTCAGTTAGACTCCTACAATAAAGCACACCAATCTGACGTCTGGGTCAGATTTAAGAAATCAATTCTCCCCTGCTTCGAAAGAAGTCGTTTTACTCTGGAAGACAAACTATCATGGTATAACCTGAAAAATGAAAATCTTTATTTAAAGCCACTCTGGGTTTTCTGATGGGTCAATAGTTGTATTTAATATATGTAAAGATAGGTCAAAGGCAGTTTCAAATAATAGTATTTTTTTAGGGCTAATTGAGCACTTCTGATAACAACATGGTAAAAATACTATGCATTTGTCCAAAGCATTTATTGTCAGTACAAGGTGGTCCTGCATTTGAAGGCAGCCGTGATGCAGGGAAAGGAAGACTAAAACTTACTTGGATTTGGAGTCAGACATCTTAGGATCAGTTTCCAGCTGAATGATTTGTTAGTCACTTGAGTGAACCAAGTGTCTTACCTTCTCTGAAAGTGTAAGTATCAAGGTTTAAATGAGATTTGCATATGAAAGCCTTCTATATGATCTAAAACATCATGCAAATGTATCTTTTATTCCTATAATTTTTCTTGTATTTTTTTTGTTCCCATTGACTTATGTATGTAGGTAAAGATAGTAATGCCTACAGCAATTTACTTAAGGGGCCCCTGGGTGGCTCAGTCAGTTAAGCATGCAACTCTTGGTTTCGTTTCAGGTCATGCACAATTTGGTGAGTTTGAGCCCCACATCAGGTTCTGTACTGACAGCATGGACTCTGCTTGGGATTCTCTCTCTCTCCCCTTTGCTCTCTGCCCCTCCCCCACTTGTGCTGTCTCTGTGTCTCTCAAAATAAACAAATAAACTTCAATAAAATTTATTTGAGACATGGGCAGTGTGAACCTTCTGGTTATGTCCATTTTGGAAGGAGGAAACTGCAGTAGAAAGGGAAGGAGCTCAGGTTTCTCTGGTCAGTCTTTCAATGATTTTTTTAATGCATATGACTCCATGGCCAGTCCTATTCTAGGTGCTAGGAAAAGGTTGAAGAAGACCATGCTTACCCAGTTTACCACAATTATGGTGCCACAGAAGGTTCAGGAACTATTATAAAGGAGTATATCCTAATTCTTCCCTCAAGGCCCTTGCGCCATGTTGGGGTGGGGTGAGAAGTCTGATGCACAACTAAATAATTGTTACTGGTCTGACCCATTTCACAGGCTTTCAAAACAAAGGACATTATATTTCTCTTATTTTTCAGATTCTTGGCTGAAGTCTGCTTTGCTTCAACTTGACATAAGACCAAATTCTCTCTTGGGTTCTTCTTACACCAACTGGCCAAGAATTTTGGAATCAACTCTTTTTCTAAACAATAGGGAGTGGATGAAGCAAAATGCTCAGTCCACTCTGGCCCACAGTGTGGGGCTGTAGTTGTATTGCTGCTCCCTGGTGTCATCCTCACTACCCTCTGTGTCCAAACATATAGCTCATCAAACCTCATCATTATAGCTCTGGCTTACATGCCTACTGTGGCTTAAAGCACAGCATTCTTGTGAGAGGGACTGCTAAGAGGGCATTTTTGTCTTTCTTCCACGGACATCAAGCCCGGCACCATCCAACATGGAAACTGCTTAAAAGCAAGAGTACTTGAAATGTGGCTTGTCCAAATTGAGGTGCACCTTAAACAGAAAATACAGCCTTGGTTTCCAGATTTAATACATAAAAGAAGAATATAAAGTATCTCGTTATTTTTGTATTAATTGTTTCTTAAGATGATAATATTTTCGATATGTTAGGTTAAATAAAGTGTATTAAAATTATGCAGGTTTCCTTTTATTTTTTTAATGTTTATTTATTTTTGAGAGAGAGAGAGAGAGATAGCAAGAGAAGGAGGGGCAGAGAGAGAGAGGGAGACACAGAATCTGAAGCAGCTCCAGGCTCTCAGCTATCAATACAGAGCCCGACGCGGGGCTGGAACTCACCAGCCGCATATCACGAACCAGGAGCCAAAGTCGGATGCTATCATGACCTGAGCTGAAGTCTTTTGCTTAACCGACTGAGACACGCAGGTGTCTGTCCTTTTATTATTTTTTTAAAGGTAGTAACTGGAAAATTAAAACTGTGTACATGATTTTCATTTTATTTTTAGTGGATTTTGTGATTTCAGTTTTTGGGTGTTTTCAGATTACTTGGCGAACTCCTTCTTCCCCTGTAAAATTTTTCCCTTTGGTGGCCTTTTGTGTTCTTCATGCCTCACACCCTTCAGTTCTCACCATCCTGATTCATCAGGCAAAGTCTCAAATATTGGCTCCTGAAAGAGAAAGCATTCAGAATCTAGATCCTTTTCCTTTCAGGAAGTTTCTTCATTCATGTGCAGATTTACTGACTCTCTCCCCCTCCTCAGTGCTAGCTGGGCACATCTAGGGGGATTTGGAGGGGCTGCCTTGTCAAGCCCCTCCCTACAGTAAATATCCACTTGTCTTTCATTAAAAAAAAAAAAATAGAATTACTCCAGGGATTTCTCTCGGAACAGAGATGAGTTTTTGCTTCCCTCCAGACTGGGGTGGGCAGATAGGTTTATTGGGGCCAAAGCCGGGTGATCAGTGGTTAGACTTGAGTGCACTTTCCAGCTTGTGCTTCTTGATAGCAGAGGAGTTGGAAGAGCCCTGGGCTTGACTGATGAGCGCATCTGCTAGATGCTCATCAATGGTCTTGATGTTCCAGAGGGCGGCCACGAAGGCACCTGTGCACAGCAGCCAGATGGCCTGATTCACACGGCATAGTGGGGGCACATCCATGGCCTGACGCTTCACTGATCTGGTTCGCCCAGTGCGGGTTGAGTCCTCCTAGAACCACTGTGAATAATGACATGCACCAGGACCTATGGGATCTGGGGGTGGTGTGTGTTATCTCACCAGTGAGCAGATAGATGGGCTCGAAGGTATACTTGGCAACGGGCATGGTCATGAGCTGCTTGGCATTAATATGGCCGTGCATCATCATTGAGTTGGTGGGGCTCTCCACAGCAGGGCACTGTGCCTTTCAGAAGCACTTGGCCACATAGTGTCCTGTGCTACGGGATAGGTACTTGGCACACTTCTCCTCGACCGCAATGAAATCCTTCAAGGAAATGCCGTTGATCTGCACGTCATTGGTGCTCAACTTCCCAAAGAGTTTGATGTCAGGGGTCTCTGTGATGCAGGCTAGGGCGTCTCCTACTCAGTCATCTTGAAGGCACAGCCGGGGATCACATTCGCTCAGTGGGCACCATACACACACCCTTAGGGCAAGTCACTTAATCTGCGTCATTCTTACTATCTGTAAAACGGGCATGATACTTAGTGCCTATTGGCTAACAAAGTCCAGAAAGTGGTTGGGAAATCATATAACCATGAGACCACGCCCCACCCCAGAAAAAAAAATCAGGAGATGGAAACACTCATGTTTAAATGGTGTCCCCTGCACATCGGCTCATTTTCAAAAGATAAAACAAAGAATCAGTTGGTGGAATTAAATCAGCTAGAGATGTGGTACCCCTTAGAAGCATTGGAATTGTTGTGAGAGCTTCAGGCATAACCTGTGTGTGCCAGCATCAAAGCACAGATTCCAGGTTCACTACCCCATGGGCTAAAGCAAATGCTCCAGTGACCCCACAGCCAGACCACCGGCTTCCAATAAAGCATTCTCCACTGTTACAAAGGCCTTAAATCTTTAGAAAGGTCTTGGTGTGGATTATAGCAAATATCTCAGTACATCTTTCTCAGCAAGGATGTTGAAGCATCACTAGAGTGAATTTTAAATATGGTCTTATTAACATATCCCTTCCTATAGCTCAGAAAACATAGGAGGCACTAAAACTCCTCCTAGAAAGTGCATTGTTGAAACATTACTTTTTTTTTTCATTATGAGTGCAAAATTCATGCAAAGTGGTAACCCATGCATTCAAAGTCACTACCCAAGGGAGCTTGTGGATTGGTCAGGAGAGTTTCTGAAGCAATGACTCTGAAAATGTTAGACTGCTGAGTTTTTTAATGTTTATTTATTTATTTTGAGAGTGAGAGGAACAGAGAGAGAATCCCAAGTGAGCCAGATGGGGGCTCGATCTCACAAACAGTGAGATCATGACCTGAGCTGAAACCAAGAATCAGACACATAACCAACTGAGTCACCTAAGCGCCCCAGGCTGCTTTTCAATCTAAAAAGGGATATGGCTACTGTGTGCCTCGTCACTAGCTACAAAGTGTTGAGATGTTAAAAGGAGGTCCCAGTTATTTACATGAGAATGGGAATGTGGAAGGGTCCTTGAGTTTATTACACTGTTTGGCTATGATATCCCAAGAAATAATGGAATTTGAGAATATCTTCAAAGGGTATTGAAGGTTTGGGATGGGTGATGGTGGCAGAGGTTGGGTCCAGAACCCTGGACTGAGATAACCAAGGAGCTAAAGGTGCATAGAAGGCCCTTCTGTTCAGAACAATCCGTTCCCACTGTGACTTCTTCTAAAGGGAGTTATTAAGTCAAATCTGTGACTAGCAATACTAAAATTGAAAGGAAAATACCTGCCCACATACAGATATTTAAAAAAGCACTCATAATGGCTTCATTCATAGTAGCAAAACACAAACTAAATGTTCACCAACAAGTTAATGGACACAAAAATATGGCATATTAGTTCAGTGGAATACTACTCAGCCATGAAAAGGAAAGGACTATCGGTAAATATAATACCATGGATTAATCTCATAAGTCCTACATTTGGGCAACAGAAGTCATAAAATAAGATTAAGTATTATGTTATTCCATTTATATGAAGGTCCAGAATAGGAGAACCTAAATGGTGACTGACATGAGCTATAGTTGTGTCCAGGGAGAAGAAATGCCTGGAATATGGTATAAGGCGGCAACTTTGTGGAATGATGAAAATTCTCTATATCATTTTTGGGTGTGGCATTTAAACAAATGTATATGTTGGTCAAAACTCACCAAAATGTACACAAAATCTGCATTTTATTGTATGCAATTTATGTCCTATTTATAAAAAATGGTAGAAGAAAAAAGCCATTTTCCAAGTTTAAATACAATTTCCTTATGTCACAGTTATCATGAGTCTGTGGGTTCAATCTGATTTCAAAGTTCATCCATATATGAGTCTTCTCTTCTCCAATTTTAATGCAATTTCTGTCTTTCACTATTTTCCCAGTAAAGTGGGGTGAAAAGGAAAAGTAGCCTGAATGTGAATGGCCTTTACTAATGGGAAAAAGGGTTTTCCCAACCAATGCACTTACAAGACCAGAGAACAATTCCCCCTCCATCAGGTATCTAGTTTCAGACTGTTAAATGATAATTGCCTGGTAATGGTTCCCTTAGCAACTAGCATCTAACATCTGAAATAGAATTTGGAGTTTGAGGAAAAAACATCTTGGATTATTCAGGCCACTTTTCCAAACAGGCTAGCATCTAGAAGAAGCATCTTTAATTTCTAACAGAATGAAAGTAAAGATGACATAATTACAAGAGAGATATAAGCTGGTTTCACCACATACTTCTCTATTGCCTTGATAGTCAATCAGCAAATTTAATCTAGTCTCTGGCCTCTGTCTGTCAATTCATTATATTCAAGCAAGGTAGAGCATGAGTGCATAAATCTGGATGTGAACCAACAAAAGTGAATTCTCTGCCATATGCTTTATAATTCTTCCAATCCTGAGAAAATAAACAATCTTGTCTCAGTTGATCTAAAAATGTAAAGTGGTTTCAGATAAACACTGAAAGAACATGAATATTCTAATAGTAATCATAATATTTATGTTCTCATTTCCAGACTTTGATGAATTTATTTCTTTGACTTGTAGTCATAAGAGATGATCATGATGATGGTGATTATGGTCATGATGATGATGGTGATGGTGATTATGGTCATGATGATGATGGTGATGATGATAATGATGATGATGATGATGATGGTGATGCTGGTGGTAGCAGTGATGGTGATGCATCTTCTTATGAACATGTTGGCTACCAAGTAGAATGCAGGTAGCAAATTTATTTCTACTAGAACTTATTCATACTAGAGCTTTCATCTTATGGTTGGAATCTCTCCACTCTTTGGCTCATACCGTCCACACTATTATGCCCAACACGAAGACTATGTTCTCTGCCTAATTGACACACTTATTCAATATTATCTTCTACAGCTCCTGGACATGCACCTTTCCCACCAGTAAGCCTTTTATCTGCATCATCACATGATCAATATATGCTGATTCTTCTAATAGGAGGGCTTGATCTCACATGAAAAATAAGCCCTAATTACAAGGGAACCATTTATTATCTTTGCGTATTTTTCTTTTTTTGTTTCCAGTGTTAGCTGAGAACAGAGGAAGCACAAGGCACCATCCTTGATAAATGTAAAAGGACACACCCATTAATAATGCCAGTGCATTAGTATATATGCTGTAGATTGAGATAATAAAGTTACGGAAAAACTGTGATCATTAACAACTGAATTTGCTAAAATGGCTGTATTATTGGACACTTGTTTTCGAAAGTTCAAAAGATGGCAGGGAGAGTTTTTATTTTAAGAGCAATCATTGAAAGAATCAACTGACCTTGCTCTTCTCCATCTCGAGTTGGAAAATAAACAGCGAAAGTATATCTTAGTGGTTTGCAAGTGATTCAGGGCGGGATGCTCAGCTATTAGAAAGCCATCGATTTGGCTGGAGGAAATGAGTTGCCTGCAGGATTGTGAGGTCAGGGAAGGGTGCCAAGGTGCACCACATTCTTTGGCAAGAACTCAAACTCATTGCTAAACGCCTGCTACTATTCTGAATCCACATTTTTGAGCCTTTGCAAAACTCTTCCTTTGATAGTCAATATTTTTCATTCAACTTCTCCATCTTTCCAGATTCTTGATACTGATATACAATCTTCCTCTTTGATTACAGTCCCCAAACCCACATTTTTAGGTTAAAATTAATTTGCTGCTTTGAGGCCGACTATTCTTTTAGAATGACAATCAACTTTGTTCAGAGGCTCTGTTTTCAGAAACACCTCTCACTCTGGAAAATAAACAAATTTGCCAAGAGTATTACTCAGGAAAAAAAAAAGCACTGTGGTTTAAGAATATCAAAGCCATTAGCCACTCTCACCAGACTGCTTCAAATAAGGTGTATTGGGAAGGGTCCTGGCTGAACGGGAAACCAGCAGATGCAGTTCTATTCTGGGCTTCTATTCTGTATGACCTTGAACAAATCACTCAATTTTTCTGTGGTTCAGTTTACTTAGGTTTAAAAAAAAATTGGAATGATAATACCAGGATGTTGTGGAGAGTCATCAGATTGGTGAGATGCTTTGGACCCTTGAGGTACAAACTAATGTAGAAATAGAGGATATTCAAGACTTGGCTCACAGCAATGCATCTTGTATTCTGTGTACTATATTCTCTTCCCACTCCCCACCCCCCATTTCCTCACTGTTTTCAAGCTCCATGAATTATCCCTTTCACTCTATTCTATTTGAATTGTTGCTCGGTTACAAATAATGGGATACGTGTACATCTTAGTGAAATCAGTTCATTTCAATTCAACACAATAAAGATTGAAGGAGTTACATATAGAAAGTAGGTTATTAGTTTGATGATAATTCGTAATCCCCCTAATATTCAGAGTCTCCTGGCTTTTCTTTTTTTCCTAACCATAAAGAATCTAACATTGTTTTACTAACACCACCTATTTGTTAAGTGGTTACTAGCTGCTGGACATTTTTCTAAATGCTGTGGTTGCATTATCATGTAGTTGTCACAACTCCAAGAGGGATGTCTCACTGATGTCCTCATTTTCTAGACCAGAAAACGGAGTGAAGATTAGCAAAGACTCAACACGCAAGTTATCCTGAGCATAACTGTCCTTTGACCTTGGGTCTCTGAGCTTCTAGCCACTAATGTAACACTTTCCCTGAACTCATGATTGTCATGTATAAGTTTTTGAATACGTGACATGCTTGTTACAGATGCAGGTTTCTGAGACTCATGCACAGATGATCCTGATGCTATGGCTTGTTTATTGCATGTTAGAGACACATCCAAGGATTGAAAGTGAGGGGCTCTACCATGCATTTGGTGAGGATTGAGGGTCAGAACAAAGACCTTATGGGAAGCCAGGAGGGGGACATCCTATTTCCAGGTTCAGATAACCAGATGGGTGCAGCAAACCTTATGACCCACAACTCAACTCTTACTTCCATTAGCTGGTGAACAGCAATAGTAGAAGGCAGTAGGATGGTCCCACTCTAAGTCAGGGGTTGACAACCTAAGCACTACTGAAACTTTGGGTCTGATCATTCCTTTTTGTGGGACTCGTCCTGTGCACTGTAGAACATTTAGCCGTATCCATGGCCTCTAACCACTAGTAGCCAGTAGCATGCCCTTACTGGTATGAAAATGAAAAAAAAAAAAAAATCTCTAGACTTTGTCAAATGTCGAAGGGACCAATCTCCCTTGCTTGGGAAACACTGTCTTTCCTGTGTTATATCAGATACAGGTAACTTAGGACTTTGGGGAGGTGCAGCTATGGAAGTCCATTTTCTCCATAACATTCCCCCACCCCCTCGAGAAGGATTTGTAAAGAATCCAGAGTTCAGTAAGGCCCGCTCTTTGTTCTGAAAGCCTCTATATTCTACTAGAGGAAATACCATATTTACATATATAACAACAAAATAAAATAGTGATTGCTGCAAAAAAAAGGTTCCAAGACCTGTGTGAACCCAATGGCTGGCACCCACCTCAGATTCCTCGAAAGCCCTGCCTGTAGCAGGAGACCGAAGACTAGTCAGAGATGACACCTGATTCCCACGATCTGGAATAGCTGTGAGAGCCAAGGGAGGCGTTTTAGGGATGTGGCTCGGCTGACAGGGGCACATGCTCAGAGGGAGAGAGGAGGGATGTGCAGCGGCCAGGAGCCTGGCCTGCGGGAGAACCGCCATTGCTGCCCGGCTCTGTGAGCTGAAGGCACGGCAGGCGGCTGGCAGGCAGTAAAAAGTGATGGAGCATGAGAAAGTGGAGGCAGGAAAGAAAACCACTGTGGGAAGGATTTGTTTGGAAGGGAATGAAAGTTACCGCCTGAGGGCGAAGCAGAAGAAAAGGAAAATTTAAGCTATTTACAGGATGGTTCCAGAACTAGACAGACTGGCTTATATAACACAATACAGGTGTAAAAAGCCGCGTGGCCTGAGTAATGGAAGGACTTTCAAATTACACACAACACAGAGGGAGGGCAGGAGGCCACTGGCCGGAGCTCGGGTGGAGGTTATTTTAAAGTACAGAAAGAAAAAGTCCCAGAGACAGGCCTTCCCTTCTTGATGGCACTTCTTTGAGAAATCACAGAAATCAGAGGCCTTCCTCTTAAGGCATTTCAGAGTCAGGCAGCTCTTTGAAACATTGACCTTTCACAAGCCTGTAGTTAGTGCTGTGCTACAAAAAAGTTTATTAACTGCCTTTCTGGGGGAAAAAAAAACACCAAAGAAAAACAGGATGCTCAAATTGGTAGCATTTGCTGATTTCGGTGGTGTAAAATTACCCACTCCTACGTGGCTATTTTAAGCTATGATCCAGGATCCATTGAAGAGGTGATTGGTAAGAGGTGTGTTCAGTGGGCTCTTGCTAGTAAGTATGACAGGTCTCAAGCCTGGGTTAGCTGGCTTCAGCACACCAGGTCAGCCTGTCTCCTCCAAGTCATGCTTTCTGGAAGGCCATCTTCCCCGCACAGGGCCCTTGACTGAAGGTTAGGGCAGAATGAAAACTTTCAAGTGAAGGGCTTCTCAAGTGCTAGCTTGTCTCAAGGTAATAGTTTCCATTTTTTGTGACTTTGTATCCATAGTCTCACTTAGAATGAACAGGAATGCTACATTCAGGCAGCAGAAAGCCAACTTGAAGTTCCGAAGACAAATGGGATCCCCCAAAGATTTTTAGAAGAACAAAAATATAAACAAATACGGAAAAAGAGGACGAAATAAATAGCTCCTGCCGGTAGAATTTAAATTAGTAGCTTTCGCCGTTTGCTTATTCGGTGGAGTTTGATTTCATGCATTTGGACTGACAGAGTAGCAGCTGTGGTATCTGTGTTGTGCTGAAAGAGTAGCAGGGTGATAGAGATACTTTCAACCCTCAGCAAGCTACAGCCGTGTCAAGGGCTTGAGAGAAAAAAAAAGTTTCTATCTCTAGAGAAAGGAGAAGGGGAAGGAGGGAGGACAGGGCACGTGGCTGAATTCCTTGTGTCTTCTGGCTCTCATGTTTAGTTCTGTTGAAGTTATAACATGAGACTGAGACCCTATGAAAACTTCCAACTTAGGAAAAATGAACCTGGATAAAACCTTCCTACGTCCTTGTCTTTTTCTTGTTCATTACAGGATGCCAGGAATAAACCTTCACGCATCAGTGTCCTCGGTTTAGAATCCAAGTGGCCACACATGTATGGTCTAGTTCCCCACTGAAAACTCGTTTGGAGAGTATTTTTTATGGTAACACATTTTCATGTAGCAAGCAATGTAAAAAAAATTAATAGTAAATGCTGGAGGGGAAAAAATTTGTGACCGAAGAGATACATAGGATGAAGTTTTGTTTTTCTTTCCACCCTTTTACCCCATACTATCTTTCTATTAAATTATCTTACTCTCAAAGTGTTCAGAACAATGAGCTGTGTTTCTAATTTACATCCTGCTTTTGAAAAGAAATATTGTTAGGTAAATGCCAACAAGAAATAAACTCATTAGCATGCCCCTCTTTCTTTCTTTTCTGTCCCTGGCTCTGTACATTAAAGATAGGAACATAGGCTGGTGGTGCAAAGATATAGAATATTTAATTCCTTAATTTGAACTCAAAAGAAGGTGTGTGGGTTGGAGAACTCTCTGAGAAAAAAGAGCAGAGATTTTTGTTTGTTTTATAACTGGATGATGTTGAGTTACCTCATTAGGCCCATGTGGGTTTAAGGATGTTTTCTTGTGGGTGCCCTGGAGGGTCCTCACAGAGGACAAGGGATTATTTTCCTTGAAGATTTCTTGGGCAATTGTAACCTTTTCTCTGTAATTGTTTGGCTTTGACGTCTTTTAGCAGCAAAGGGCGTCGCTAAGCGTGTGCGTGTTTGGCTCACCGCATTTCCTCTTGCCCAGCCCTCAGTGAACTTTCTTACTGGGGAGGCTACTAGTAGCTCTCCCTGGGCTCTGCACTCAAGAGTGTTGGGGATCATGATATTTTCATCTGCTTGCCCCTCGTAGCACTGATCCCAGTGGCTAAGAATGGTGACGACCTCTGGCATGTTCAGGATTTGACAGTCTACCTGGTGCTTTCAAAACTATTGCTCGGTCCACCATCGTACGCCTGGGGAAGAAGCAGGAGGGGGTTATATGGAAAGGGGGAAAGAGTGGGAACCCAAGATTTTGGAGCAATATTATGAAGCCAGTTTGGAAGTAAAAGTCAGTCAGCATTTGTCTTAAATCTTTGCTTTCCTCTCCTCTTTTGTTTATCAGAAAGAATCCATTATCTATTGAGACAATACCCTTTCTGATAGAAGATTTTAGATTGCCTTTTGTAGCTATGGTTTAGTAGCACAAATCTGGAATCATTTGGTAAGTATCATCTAAGTAATCTTGGTGGTCTCCTTACCTATCGATGCTAGATGATGGGTCTGATTTGTGACCCAACATAGCATCCCTGGTGCTATGGGGACCAGGTGGCCTAAAACAGAAGGAGGGAGGCTTCCAAGGATGGTCCTGTCCAAGAGCTCAAACAGAAAAGTGAGCTCATCAGATAAGTTCTTTGGGAACAACAGCCTCTGAATTTAAGGTACAAGTCACATTTCTAGATTATTCCTCAATCTCCCATGCCAGCAGTAAGCAAAGGTGCTGTTAGAATAGGATAATAGGACTGCACTGGGCTTAAATAAAATTGGTTTGGGAAAGATATTTTCATGGGCAAAGGGATTTATAAATTTTCATGAAATAAATAACTTTCTCCTTTGAATTAAACTAGAGATATTGCAACTTCTACTCCCATGATCCATCCGTGCATCAGGAAGTCAATATTTTTTTTCTAATATTTGACAAGACACTCACTGCCTTATCTCTGACAAATCCAGGGAGACTTTGCTGAAAGTTGTGTGTGTTAGGCGGCAGGGAGAGGTGTTGAGGGATTCCGGTAATAGGAATCGTGTTACTATTCTACCACAAATGAGCCTCAGAGCGATTTTCATGATGTTCACAATTGGTCAAGAGTAAAGATGGAATTCGGATCCAATTCCTCTGATATCAGGCCTTCTAACTCTGAATCCAATTTTCTGTGCTCTCCAGCCCTGTTGCTGCCTGCATAGAGAGTGTTCAATAAAGGTTTGCTGAACGGGATTGAATGGAACGGCAGGCCAGAGGGAGTTTTAGATTTGCCTTCCCAATAAAGACAATTACCTCTCCACCAGATTCTCAGCTTTTTGTTCTGCCTCTGAGTTCATTTGATAAGAGACTTGATTTGGGCTTGTTTTAGCAGATAAGTTCAGTTAATATTTATTTTAGGAAAGTGGGATTAGTGAAGATAGGTGGGGAATGAATTATACATTCTCTGAGCAACTGAAGGTCGTTGGGAAAACATGCAGCTGCCGGAGATTTCCAAGTGAGACTAGCATCAAGAGGGCTGGAGGCAATTTCCAAATGTTCTGGTTTCTATTTATTGGAATCACTTTGGAAGCTGCAAACTGGACGATTGGGCTGTTAATCCAAATAAAAGGGAACTTTTTAAAAGAGAAAGTGACACATCTTTAAATATCTAGAAGGCGGCTTCTAAGGCTGGCAGACAGTGTGGGCAGTGGGGTGGGGGAGCCACATGAGTTGAGTACTTCCTTGTGTCACTGAGTGGAAGAAGCCAAGAAGAGGGGGATGAAGTAGGGAGAACCAACTCAACTAGGCATATGGGCCCTGCAAGGGCCGCTGTTCTAATGCAGAGTGCTTATGCGGCTCAGGTAACATTTTGCATAGTATTAGCACTGGGGATTTCTCTCCAGAGGGACACACAATCTGCTGTAGAATAAAACTGGAGGTTGAGGTTGGGTAATAATAATACCTAATAGGTCATCCTTCATCCTCCTTACCCATAAGCTAGGTACTATGCTAAATACTTTGCCTGAATTAGCACATTAAATGCCCATAGCAGCCCTACGTGCCAGGGAAAATCATACAAAATTTACACCAGGGGAAATGCTAAAAATTTGTGGGTTTTTGCCTCAATTCATAAGCCCGAAGTGGCCAAATCAGATCAGTCTGCAAAATCAGACCCACCTGATGTCACGTTGTTACTGTATATCGTGGATCGGAGTACCTAATAGAGTGTGGTATGCTTCTTTGGAAATGAACAGCAGAGAACACGTGTGGATGATTTTGTAGTGCCCTACAGGGAGACGGATTTGAAGCACTAAAATTTCCAGGGTTCTTTTATATCATAGAGAAAATATAAACATTTGGAAAGGAAATATTCAGTCCTCATCATCTGAAGCAGTTGAGGTTAAGAATTGTCTTCTTTCTCTATTTGGGACTGATTGACTCAAGAACAGGGCAATGGCAGGAGGGTGTAGGTTGTCTGGGTGTCTCTCATTATTCTTTCAACAAATATTTGTTGAGCCCCTGCCACATGCCAGGCAATGTCCTAGGCACCAGGACATAGTGTGTATGGCAGAGAACAAAACTATAATTGAGAAGGAGCAGAAGCTTTGGGGATAAGCAAATCCCAGCATTATCACTGACTAGCTACGTGACCTTGGACATGTTACTTAACCCCTTCTCAGCCTCTGCCCCTTATCTAATATGGTCTTAATGAAGCCCATTTCTGAGGGTTAATGTGAAGAGTAATAAGATAATGCATGTAAGATGTCTGGCTCATGGTAGATGCACATTTAAATAGTAAAGCTATTTCTATGCATTATTAAGGATTTCATTCTCCTTAGAAATCATGTGTTTTCCTCACGATATGATACGGCATCATCTTTCTCCATGTCTCCTAGTATTCCATAGAATCTAGCTGTTTCATCTTATTTCCTGGAGGATGCTAAATATCGATGGATTTCTCAAGTTTTCAATTCTGTATTTCTGGGCTTTACTTACCCTTCTCCTCTTCTTCCTCCTTTCTTTTCAAGATAGGTATGGTTGATGTGATGGTTAATTCTGAGTGTCAACTTGAGTGGGCAACATGGTGCCCAGATACATAATCAAATGTTATTCTGGGCGTGTCTGTGAGAATGTTTTTGGATGAGATTAACATTTGAATTAGTAACTGAAGGAAGCAATTGCTCTCCTCATTGTGGGTGGGCAGCTAATCAGCTGAAGGTCTAAATAAAAGGAAAAGATTGAGCCTCCTGAAATTTGAAGGTAACTCCACTTGACTCTCTTTGGAGATGGGACATAAGTTTTTTCCTGCTTTTGGACTTGAACTAAAACATCCACTTTTGTGTCTCAAGCCTGTTGGCCTTTGAACTAGAACTTAGACCATTGGCTCTCCTGTTTCTCAGGTCTCCAGACCTGAACTAGAATTCAGTCTCATGAATTGTCAGTCTCCAGCTTGCTGACTGCAGATCTGGGGACTTCTCAGCCACCACCCTACATGAGCCAATTCCTTATAATATGTATTTATATATGACACACACACACACACACACAATATATATATATATATTTATATCATTAATAATACATATATAATATATATATCATTATATTATAGTATACAATTATATAATATATATAATTATATATAATTATAGTTACAAATATAATGATATCATGTATTCTGCTATATATAATATATACTATAATCATGGAGTTCTGTTGACCAGAAGCCATACTGATAACAGAAACAGTTAACACATATTTTGCGTGTTATATGTTTTATATACAGTATCCTTATAATAAAGTAAACTAGAGAAAAGAAAATTTATCATGAAAATCATAGGAAAGAGAAAATACATGAATAGTATTGTACAGTATTTATCAAAACAACAACAACAAAAAAAAACCCATGCGGTTCGAAAGTGAACTGTAGTTCTAGAACATATAACATAGTTATATATTATAGTTAAACATCATATAGTAACACCGGTTCTGTTTCTCTGGAGAATCCCCACAACAGAGCTGAGGATGCTCAAGTATAGAAATGGCATCTCTCCAAGGTTATGTTAGTACCCAAGGGAATAGACAAATAATTTCCTGCTCTCTCGGCTCCTGGTTCCAAGCCCCTCCTGTATAATTCTTCACTCCATGTTGCCTCCCGGTAATAAACCACTACTTCATAGGTAAGAAAAAAGAAATGCAGATCCGGGTTTTTTTTTTTTTAAGACGGGGTGGGATCTAACTTTGGAAGCCATGACTCTACCTAGACAGAGGGGAGAAGGTGTCCCCACAATAACAGAGGAAAGGGGCGTGGCCTGCCGTTTACTCAGCAATATGGTATACTGCGTATGCTCGCACATCTGATTTCTTTTAATTCTCTCAGAAATCTACCCTGGGCTTCATTTTTAGATGAGAACACCGAGACTCAATATGACCAATGCCGTAGAGCTGGTAAATAACGGGGTCACTTCTGCCTGAATCTAGAGTTCAAATTCTCGCCGGTACAATAAACACACTCCCTAAAATTGAGCCAAGGTGTGGATGAAATGCACTCAGAGGAGAGGGTCTGAGAGAGCCTGAGGGTGTGCGAGAAGGCTGGGTTCTGCTTCCCGCCCTGATTCTAGCCTTGCATTTCCTGTCCTGTCGCTGTTTATCACCAGCCCCATATGCCTGTGTGGTACACATGAGTCTGGGAAGATGCCAGGGCCTGGCAGGCAATGCTTGTTTTACAGCCAAGCACACCTGCTCTTGCAGCCTGCCAAACCCTTTAGCTGCTGGCTGCTGGGCTGCGTGATTATCTCCCTTCAGACCCCATGCCTGCATGCGCCATTCTCTTTCCATCCAAAGAACATCTCTCTCTCTCTCTCTCTCACTCTCTCTCTCTCTCTCTCTCTGCCCGCTTCCACCTTTCATCTATCGCTTTCTTTCTCCCTCCCCTTTCTTTCCCTCTTTCTTTTTGGTTGGACTTTGTCCTCGTTTTATAAAAGTAATAATAAAAATCAAAGAAACAAAACCTCTTTTGAATGCTTTTTGCTGAAACTTGTAGACAGGGCTCATTCTATGCAAAAGTTCTATGCCTCTGGCTTCCATTTTTCATCCCTAATTTGGTACTCATTGCCCTTTGCTGCTTTTTCTTCCTGTGGAATTTTTACCAAGTCCTAAGCACTGATGTTTGTTCTGACTGATGCTCTGCTGTTTGTCATGCAAATAGAATTTCGCTTCAAACACGATTTTAATTTGATGGATGTTCTGGTTGTTTGTCATGCAAGCAAGATCTTGCTGGCAGAATATTTTTTAGCCAACTCTGGTAACTCCCACGTTCCCACAGTTACTATAGTCATTTAGTCTTGTTATATAAAGCCCAGGTTTGGGGGGAAGTAAAACCACTTTGATTATATTCATTAAAATTGTAATCTGTAACATTTTCACATACCCATATGAATGCATCTCTATAACAAATTCTTAAATGCTAAAAGTAGCAATAATTCTTGTTTTTTTTATGTATATACATACTTGTGTACACATATGTAGGCAGGTATATGTATATACATGGGGTTACCTATATATGTATGTATATTTCAATGATCTACTTCTGCACTTTATTCATATTTATGAAAATAATGATGTCCTTTGCTTATTTTAAAAAGGGGAGATCTGGATCCTGGAGACCAGTTTCAATTGCTGAGAGGAGCTTTGATAGTCAGGGTCTGGGGTTATTAGGATACTGTGTGCCCAGGTGGAAAGATGCATGGAGCCCATAAGTAGGCGTAGTGTAGGGGCCACAGGTGCAGTAGGAATAGGGACATTCCAGGGAGGTCAGAGGTCAGCCCCAGGGCAGCAGGAGAGGAAGGCCTCATTATCTCAAAACACTTTTACAGAGATAAGACCACTTAAAGTGAATCCACAAAAATGGGACACATATTTTGGAGAAAATAATAAAAGCCAGTTTGACGGGGATAATGTATGACAAATGAGACTAACAATTATAAAAAATAAGTTCATTTTATCTTCTATTTAAAAATATTAGCTACAAATGTAATTGTGATCTAATTATTAGAATGAACAAAAATCGGATCAAGTGGATTTCATTGTTTTGGAGGTGGGTGCATGATTTTTATTGTAAATGTATGACACCAGGGCAATTCATCTTGCTTTCCAACAGTCCTTCATATCCTGACCTTCAAGAAAGTACTGTTTTACAAAATATATATATTTTGTTCATTGTCCAGGTGTCCTTCTGGCCTTTTTGATAATCAAATTATTCTCTTTTGAAATGCTATAGGGTATTTTGAGTTTGTCTTTTCTTTAATTTTTAACTGATTTAACTGCCACCTTCTTGACCGTCAGTGACTTTACACGAGAATTTGGACCTTCTCCAAGATTGGTCTTATAACTTCCATCAACTTAATGAAATTGTTTGCAAATCTTGCAGTTCCTGTGCAATTCGTTTGCATTGTATTCTTCAAGCTGGGAATGCAATATCAAAGCAGTGGATGCCTTTATACCAGTCCAGCAATCCCTGAAAGTCTAACCAACGAGCCACTAATACAACAGATCCAAATGGATGCTAGTGTTAGAGCGGTGACATGTGTGAGTAGTGACTCACTGTATACATGACGATTCCATTAATGAACATTTTTTTCTATTATTTTCATAAAAACTGTATAACCATGGGGACAGGAACAGAAAGAATTGAATAAACTTCAACATCATTCGTCCAGAATCATGTCTAAGTGCTGTGCTGTGGATTGGAAGCAGGAGGGAAGGGAGTTCCCAAGGTACAAAGATGTAGGAAATAGGTCAAGAAGCAGAGTGTGAGGGTAAATGGCTTATTCCGTAGGCCCCTGGTGAGGTTTATATTTTCTAGGTTTACATTTCTGCTGGCAACTGATGTAAAAGTGATGGACATGTTGGCAGTATAATGATGCCCTGGATTGGATCCCCCAAGATGCTGACTGAGGTAGAGATTAGTTGCAGGAGATTACATCAGGTGTGCTCTTAGGGTCCACATCTGTGGCAAGTAGGGAAGGAAGCAGAATTTGGTAGAGAGAGCAGATGGTTAGTGACACAGTCTCATCAGAAGCCTTAGCCAAACTTCTGAGGCTGGGATGACCCTTCATACTTGTTGAGAGTGAAATGTCCAAGTCCAGTTCATACCCTCATATTGAGTGGTCATGGATTCAGACAGTCCCAGGAAGGTGATGTGAGTTTGGGCAGGTGCCCTGTATAGTGGAGGCAATTCCTTTAGGGAGCCAGTGGGTGAGACTGCCTGATGCTGGGACATTCTTGAAGCATGGCGTGATAATAATATTTATTGCAAGCTCACTCTGTGTTTGTATAATCATGAATTCAAGTAACTTTGCCAGAATTCTTTTTTTTTCTTTTTACCGTAATAAACTTGTAAGAAAGCTGCTATTATTAGCCTCACTTTAAAGACGATAAAATTGAAGTTTCATTGGTATGTGGAAGAACACTAAGCCTACAGTTTATAATCCACCACTCTGCCAGAAGAATCACCATTTATCAAACAGCTGTCACATGGAGTCTGTCTCATCACCGAGGCAAACTGCATGAGCTGCCCTGCTTCAACTTGCATGTTTCTCATCTATCACAGAGCCATGTTCTTCTTTCCTCTCCATCATTTGGTGTGCCTTACACCTCTCTCGTCCCTATACAGAAGGGGTACATATTGCTCCATATCAAAGAGAGAATTAAATGAGGTTCAATTACTCACTTACTGTGTCAAAAAGTAGCTAACTGGCACTGTTAAATTTCAGGAGAAGTGCAAAATTTAGGGCGAGTTGGTAATAAACAAGTCAGACAAAGACACTTCCCTTAACAAGGTTATGGCCTGATCATTTATGGAAGTTAGGTGGCTTTCCCAAAGTCATTAACATAGTGATGGGCAAAACTGGGATTGAATCTGGGGCCCATTGACCCCGGAATCTGTGTGCTTGCCCCTAGGCCACCTGCATCTTAGATCTTTATTAAAACCTCCTCTCATCTGGACACAAATGGAGGAGTTGCTCCAGGGAAATTCATGTTGGGTGATCCAGTCCCCACACTGAAAGCATGATGAAGTAATCTACTCTTCAGTTCTGACCTAATGCTTGTGTCCTCACACCTCAATGCTCAGTGCTCTCCATTGTCAGCCGACAAAATCAACAAACAAGGAAATAAAGCTAACTGGAAGGAAATTGTTTTGTTTAGAAAAGTCTGATTTTGGTTTTGGATAGAGGATTTCCGTGCAATGCCTGCCTCCATGCAGAGGCATGACCTGAAATATCTTTAGCACTTCTGTCTCACCCTTTGTAGGTACTTTCTCTCTTTGAGAAGGGAGAAGACTCATGAAAATGGGTAAAATCAAGGGAGAATGTAGGGGATACAGATTTATAGACAGACTTGAAACAAGTTAATACAGAACTGTTCCCTCTACAATGAATTTCCACAGGTCACTACTCTACCAAGTGGACACCCCAAAAGTGAGGCTTTGTCTCTTTCCTGACTGAGGTTTTCTTGGTTAATGGAAGTCATGTGGTTCTATAGTCTCCTTAATCTCTATGAATACATGTTGGTTATAACAATTATATAAATCTTTCTCCTCAACTGCCTGAGCTAAATATTTAAAAGCTATCAATAATTACATGGCAAATGCAAGAATATAGATATTCTGGGTCAGAAAGATAGGAAATAATCACTAATTTCAATACATTGTATACTTGTGGCTGTGTCATCATTTATGAATACCCTATTTTAATGCCTTATATTAATACTTTTCTCATATATTAAGCAATTTTGAAATAACCATGTAAAGGATGAATTCTACCATTACTGATGTTATGCAAGGGGCTATGCAAAGAATTTTATACATGTGCTTTCATTTGCTTTTCTAAACCTGAAATCAGATCAAGTTACTCAAGGACACTTGGATTTTATGGGCAGAGCTAAAATCTGACCACACGTGTGTATGTGACTAAAGATTTCTATTTCTTCCAGTCACATAGCTCACTGTAATTCTTATCAGTGTGGAGACAGTGAAAACATGGTCATATGTGTCTTTATTTCATAGGTCTTCTTGAGCATGGGAAAGGGCTCCTAGAGTTTTGGAGGTAACAACCATTCCTCCAACTCCTACCATTGTCAGACATTGGATTTGCCATTGTGAAGGAAAAAAATAAAACAGACACAGATCCTGCCTGCAAGGGTTGTATAATGTGTAAGGAGACAGCACTTCACCATGTACAAGTGCTATGCCAAAAAATATATAGAAATTATGGCCAAAAAATGTGGCTTATATTATCAAATGTCATCATCTCAACTACCTTGGGAGGTAGACTAGAACAGGTGTTATCTGCCTACTTTGGAGTTTCTCAGTTTCCTCATTTGTGAAGTGGATACCCATTTGGTACAGTATCTGATACAGGATTGCCATATGCTATCATAAGTAGCAGAATTTACTTCTGGTCTAATGTAATCTCATCTGTACATACGCCTAAATTACTATAATAGAGTTAAAAATACAATGAAAAAGTGTAGCTAAAGTGCAATGGTACTTGGAGGCAAGTTAAGGAAGAAAGGAAGGAAGGAAGGGATGAATTGCAAGTCATATAACCATGAAACATTTTGTTTGTTATAATTTTGCAGAAAGAGAAGGCACAGAGAAGTAAACCATTTTGCTCAAGATTTCATAGCTAGGAAGTGATATGGTCAGGAATGAAATTTAGGCCCTCTTATTTTTCCTAATGTTTATTTATGTGTTTATTTTGAGAGAGAGAGAGATGGGGAGAGAGATCATAGAGAGGGAGAGAGAAAATCCCAAGCAGGCTACACACCGTCAACATGAGCCTAACATGGGGCTGCATTTCATGACTGTGAGATCATGACCTGAGCTGAAATCAAGAGTCAGATACTTAACTGACTGAGCCACCCGGTCACCCCCAGATTCAGGGTCTCTTAACCTTCATCCCACCACCCAACACAGCCAGTCCTGGAGAAGGTCATGCAGTACAAGAGGAAGTTATTCCTAGGACTCAGGCAATACTGCAATGTCAGGTCTTAGGACAAAAACTAAATTCCTCTTTTCTCCCTAAATGTATGTCATTGTGCAGATTGATGGCAGGCAGCAGTGAAAACCAAGGGATAAGCTTTATATAATTACAAAAGCTTTGGTCTTTTTCTTTTTGGTTCTGCTAATATCATTGATAATTGGATCAGACTCTGGGTAGAATAGAAAATAAAGACAAGCGTGTAGCAAAGATGTCTTATATTCCGTTGCTAAATATAAATGTGAAAAGAAAAACCACTTCCTTTCATTTGGGGAATGAGCACTGCCACACAAAAGCTTTAATACAAATCAAAGGAGCGGTTTATTTATAGGTAAAAATGGAGTGTTCACAAAAGCAAAGCATGGAAGCTGTGGTAGGGTCTAGTTCTATTTTCTGGGTATTTTTGGCTTTCTTCTTTTTGGGTACATGAAAGAATACAAGTTCTGTTGCCTTTGACTTTGGGTGGGAATAAATAAATATATTGGCCAATGGAGGGACAATTATTCAATTATTAGTGCAAGAGCCCCCAGTTCTTTCTTTCTATCCAGTTTGTTTACCAGTAATGTTTGAGATGGTGGCTGCTTATTGGCTCAGGATTTTGAGTGATTCCAAGGAGGATTTTGAGTGATTCCATATCCCTACCCTTGTAGCTTTGCAGTGTACGTAGTGTGAGTAAGAAACCCATGTTTGTTATTTTAAATATTTAGATTTGGGAGTCATTTGTTCTTGCAACATATTCTAGTCTAGCTTAGCTGGTATAGGTGAAGTCATGGGACATCCTTTACTACAGATGTTGATATTTTTTTCTAAAATCCTCTTTAATATCAGCCTTTCTGTGCATTGTTTTGAGTGTTTCTTGAACTCAAATGTATAAATCTTTGTAGCTAAAGAGTATGCCTCTTTCCTTTTCCTTAAAACATCTCTGTATCTATTTCTGACATAATTGATTCAGAAATGGAGTGATAAATCTGAAGGTATTATTTGTGAATATTTGATTTTGGTTTCTGGGTGGGAACAAACTGGGGATAAAGTCCATATTCCTACTATAAATGGAAAGCATGCTAGTCAAAGGTACCACTTAACACATGATCAATTTAAGATTTTCAACCCTGTTGGAATCACATGGACCCATGACCACATCAGTCAGTGGAATTACTATATAATTCTGACTTTGAAATATCAAGTAATTTTGTTTATTCTGGATTTTTCCATCCTTGGGAGCATAATAAAGAACAAGGCACTGAACTTATATTTACATTTTGATATGAAAATAAACTGCAAGATCATGATGGTTTTACATGATTTTAAACCAATTGTTCAAAATTGAGAAGAAAAGTTACACAAAACAACTCAAAGCAGTTCAATTTTAACAAAATTAGCATGGATCACCTGGTGCCTCAGTTGGTGAGGCATCCAACTCTTGATCTGGGCTTAGGTCATGATCTCATGGTTTATAAGATCGAGTCCCATATCGGACTCTGTGCTGACTGTGGGGAGCCTGCTTGGGATTCTCTCTCTCCTCTCCTTCTTGTTTTCTCTCTCAAAATAAAAAAAAATCAACAGACACAAAAGATAACACTGCACTCTTACCATACGCCACTCAGAGACAGTGGGAAAAGAACTTTGTCTTCAATAACTTCTAAGACTATGCAAGAAAATCTCAGAAATATATCTGTTCATCAATCACTTAACTGTTAACAAACATAAGTAATAGCCACCAGAGATTGAGAAACGGGGCTTAGGGCCCTTCTGAGAAATGGAATCCTTGGATAATGATTCACAAGAGAAGCAATTATTTAAAAAGAAACCTGGGGACACTTTAGGATTTGAAAATAACTTTCCTTTGGTTTAGGATAGTAATATTCAAGATTGAAAGAAAATTAAAAAAAAATCTCTGCTAAGATTATCTTTGTGTAGCACCAAGTTCAGACAGATAATTCTTTAAAATGCACAAATGTAAAAGAGCTGTTCAGACACACACACACACACACACACACTCTCTCTACTCCTTCCTGACTGAGCCTTTTATTTTACTATGCATTAACCCTTCTTTTAAATTTCTGTTTATTATTAAAATGTCTTGCTTTATTGGATCAATTATTATGGATCCAATTATAACTTCTTCAGTCTAACCTTTTATTTAATTATTTTTGTTTTCCTATTTAATTCTGTTTTTCTGTACGTGCACTTAAGTCCTTTTTTCATATGAAAGGATATGTGCTTTTAAAAGAATATGTACATCCAACCTTAAATAATTTGTAATAATTTTTATACCTTGAGTGCTTATTGATATCTTTGCATTTACTTCCTATTTTTATCCTTTCTGCTAAGATCACCTGTCAATGACTGTTTATAAAGATCTTGGTTACAAATGAGAAACATAAGAGGACTAGGACATTAACTCCTTTGTCTGGGCCTATGGGCATCCTGAGACCAAATAGCTTTTTAAACAGCCCTATTGCACTTTTTAACTGATGTTGGATTTTCAGTCTTTGTAAACCTATTTTCTCTCTCATTTGGAAAATGGAGATAGTATTAGTACCCAGTTCATGAAAGTATGTTATTTTAAATAAGTGGCAAGAAGATATAAGGGTTCAATCAATGTTGGTTATCATAATTGCTATTCTCCTTCTCTTCCTTGTCTTTCTCATCATCATCTATAATCTTTGCATCATTGGCTCCTTCATAATATTCAGGTTCCCGAAGAGATGGAGGGAGGGAGGGAGGGACATGGAGAGAGAGAGATTTTTCTCAAGGAAGCCCTCTCTAATTACCTTTCTCTAAGCTATAATTCAAGCTTATTATATTCATAATCTTTTCACTATCTGAAAATATTAAATGCATTTTTTCATTTACATGATTATTGTCTACCACCTCTGACTAGGGATTTGATTCTATGTAAGCATACACTTTCTATTCTTTCAATTGTTCCAATGTTTAGGAATATGCCTAGACCTGATAGGACTTCAGTAAGTATTTGCTGAAAAAATACATATTGGTTTTAAAGTCAAACCTTTTTAACTCCGTGGTTCATTCTTTCTACTAGTGTATAATAGTCCATCTTACATGCTATAATTCACCAGGCTATCCAAAAACTTTCACAATGTAGTGGACTTATAAAAGAAGGAGTGTTTCTTTCTGATTGGTACATTTTGAGATATTTTGACTCGGTCTTGGAGAATGAACAGACTTTTTTAAGTGTTTATTTATTAGAAAGCCTGGTGTGGCACTCTAGCTCACGATGCTTGAGATCATGAACTGAGCCAGGATCAAGAGTCGGACACTCAACAGACTGAGCCACCCATTTGCCCCAAGAATAGACTTTTGATTGGAGGAAACCAGACAGGAAATCATAAATGTAAGAATCATCATCAGCAAAGAAAGAGCTGGAGATATAAAAGGTATGGATGTTTTTGGAAAAATAAGTAGACTAGAGTTGTTTGATTAGAGTAGTGACTGATAAGAATGAAATATAGATCTAGGCCAAATTAAGTTGGAGACTCTTTTCATTACAAAGAGTGTAGCCTATATACAATAGAAGAGGAGATAGTTATATGTAGTTGAAATGATTGTAAGAAACAAATTCAATGGAAGAAGTTGAGGATGACCTTTAGCTTTCTTGCCTATGGTTGATAATAATAGATGCTGAAGGCAGAACAATTTATTGATAACAATGCTCACGAAGCATCAGGCAGGAGATGGGAGAAGAAAAACCAGGATTCCTGATATACTCCATGCAAACATAAACAAGTTATAGATTTATAAGGAAGTATAGAAATTAAGAATATGACAAAACTATCAAACTAAAGCAAAATCAGTGACAAATATTATAAAACGTAAGTCATGATTTAATTTATTCTGCAATAAGGTAGAAAAATGTAACTTAAAAATCAATATGGAAAATAAAAACAAAGAAAAACTATTATTGATGTAGTAACTTCAGTCTTGGTATCCAGGCAGGAGGTTGGTTTTAGTTAACACAAACACAGATTTTATTTTCTTGGTTCACATATTTCTTATTCTATAGTTGTTTCATATTCCAATAATACTATTTTGTGGTTTCTTACTCAGTAACTTTGGAATTCTTAATACGATGATTAAAAAAAAATCTTTTTTTTTTTTTTTTACTTAGCTCTCCCTCATTTATAAACAGAGAAGTCAATACCTTGCATCACTGACAGTCTCTACCCATTTTCTCTCTGGTTAATAACTCTTGTCTCCCATTTATGATTTCATCTCTGGCTGACTAAGAAATTTTGGGAGAAACTGATAGGAATTGTTTGTTTCCCAAGTTTAATACATGGACAGCACCATGGACAGCGCCACATCCACATTCCTGCCTTCATGTTTAGTTGTGTTGGACCAGTTTACCTCGCTCATCTCATTCTTCTTTTCTTTGCTCAATCTTAGTCCTCTTCTCACACAAATTTTTAGTGTGTATGCCCTCAAGGCCACAAAAAATATAGTTTAATGCCATGTTTTATCAACTTCATTGCACATGTTTGGTTTGGTTTTATTGTTTATGTTGTATAATTTTTAAAAAGTTTGCTGGATCATAACTTGTTAGGTAAAAAAAATATACAAATCTTGGCAGGAAAACACTAAATGCGTCGGCAATGAGCAATATTAATTAATTCAATAGACATTACTGAGCCCTTTACTTGTGGTAAGTTCTAAGGGAAGATGATAAGGGAAGGGTTCTGAGGAGGAGAGGTGGAGAAGGAGACAGAGAAGGGAAGAAGAAGGAGGAGGAGAAGAAAAGAAGAAAGAGAAAGAGAAGGAGATGGAGAAGGAGAAAAAGGAGGAGGAGAAGGAGGAAGATGAGAATGAGGAGGAGGGGAAAGAGGAAAAGAAGAGGGAGGAAGAGGAGAAGAAGAAGGGGGAGGAGGAGGAGAAGAAGAAGGAAGAGGGGAGAGAGAAAGAAGGAAAGAAGAAAGAAAGAAAGAGAAGAAGGAAGGAAGAAAAGAAGGAAGGAAGGAAAGAAAATCATGGAAGAGGAGGGGAGCTAATGAGGGTGGAGGAAGAGAGAGAGAGAAGAGAAATAATATTCAATCTCCACTGACAGCAGGAGCCTTATTATAAAGATAAGATTGATATATGTAGAATTATCTATTATACTGCATAATCTGTGATTAGTGGTAGAAAAGCATTCATGTAGGGGCACCAGGGTGGCTCAGTCAGTTAAGCGTCCAAATTCAGGTTATGTCATGATCTCATGTTTGGTGGGTTCAAGCCCCATGTCTGGCTCTGTTGACAGCTTGGAGCCTGGAGCCTGGTTCGGATTTTGTTTCCCTCTCTCTCTGCCCTTCCCCCACTCACACTTTGTCTCTCATTCTCAAAAATAAAATACACACACAGAGAGAGAGAGAGAGAGAGAGAGAGAGAGAGAGAGAAAAGCACTCATTTAGATTAGTTAGAAAATCAGTGAAATTGCTAAGTAGGAGAATTTTACAATTGTATATCATGTTAAAACTTAATAGGTTATTTTCACCTATACTTATAACTTGATTTCAAATCTTTGTAATGGCTCTTTAAGATCTATATTCTAGATATCATATCCTATTTTACAGATAGGAGCCACTGACACTCAATGAGATCAAATGACTTATCTCAGTTCTCAAAGCTAGTAAATAAGAGATCTGATTCTGAAAACTAAGTCTTACTATCAGCATTTACCACTCTATACCTTCCTTTTTTTATATGGCCCTTCTGTAATATTTTGTCTACATTTTAGCTTAAAATGTTTTGCTTATTAGTTTACCACCAGAAATGTCTCCCATCTTCTGCTAAGAATGAAAGAATACTACTGCCCTTGGTTTATGAACATTTGTGTAATAAAACCTGTGTAAAAATACAAAAATCAAAACAAAACAAAAATTTACCTTGAGAGACCACATGCTTCTATTAAAGAAACTTTTAATTAGCATCTACAATGTGTCAGACACCTTGATAAGCTCTCAGAATAGTGTTAAACAAGACAGAGTTCCTTATCTTTAAGAGCTCAAATACATGTGAGGAGACAAAGAATATTATCCATCTATTATAGAAGTTAAGCACTGGGCATGTATCAGAAAAGACACAGCAGATCTATAATTTAATACAGATTGCACCCTTACGTGTACACCCTTGAGAGTGAGTAACTTCTTGATTTTGTAACTTAGGAACGCCCCTTGTCTCCACCTTGTCCTAATTCTGGTGGCAGGGATGCCCATCTTGTCATACTGAATCCTTATGAATGCATATATAAGTTATAAGCAGTAGTTTTCAAAAGAAAAGATATCGTAAGGTGTAAGGTAGAAGAAATAACATAATCAGTTAATCATAAACATATATAATCACAACTTCCTTTTCAGATCACAGTCCATGTTAACCCTGTTCTCTATGAACCCCTTGGATAAATCTCTTGTATGGCGACCTAAATGCTTATTCCCAGATAGTCTATCTTCATTGAGATGTCTTTTCCACTGATCAAGACTATTGTCAAGAGAGCGAAAAACTTACCCTAATGACTTCATTGATTACCAATAGATTCCTCCTTTTCTCCATTGTGTAGAAGCAACCTAATTTTTTCTTAGTAAATGAAATCAGGCCCCTTGTAGTAATCACCTTCTCTGTCTGTCAGTGCAGTGTCAGAGGAACCCAAATGACCAGGGTTTTTTCTTGTCTTGTAAGTTAAGAGAAGTGTTGCTATTCTCCCTATGGGAAATATTATTTTCTGAAGAAATATAATCACTGGGATTTAGAAATTATCTAAATGAGTTATGGGATATAGTAGTGAGATTTGTCCCTTCTACTTCTGCTTCTTTGTTTCCAGACCCATGTATTCTGGGTTTTGGGGAAATGATACCATGGGATGGTTGTTGGTTTAAATTACATATTAGTTCACGTAAGACAACATTAACACTTGAGGGTGTTTTCTTCTAGCTAATGCTGTAAGTAAGCTTTAAATAGTAGCCTTGGCAACAAGGAAGGAAGCTGTGTATGAGTTCTATAGTTCTTTTGAATTACATGTTTATGGATAAAGAATTACTAATAGGAAAAATACATTGCATATACAAAAACTTTGTGTTATTTAATTTTCCATATAGTTTCTTAGTTGGAAGGGATGCTATATAGGACACTGAGGTGATGACAGTGGTATTATGTAAGTCAACAAATGGTTGTTCTGACAGAATATGGTAGGCAGTCATCCTTATCCAACATAGGATTCCCAAATATCTATTCCCAAGAATGCAAATTACTACCATCTCATGATGGAAGGGATCCAATGTAATTAACTAGCCAGTGGCCACTTGTTACCTCAGGAAATGGTGTTATATTTGGTCTTAAAATTAGCATCCACTGTTGTCGAGATAGGCATTCAGTTGTTTCAGTACCTGGATCGCCCTTGGTGGGGCTTAATTCATGTATTTGTGCTCATGCATGGGCTTCTTCTTGCCAAGACTGAATAATGAGCCACTGAAAAAGCGTCAGTATATCTTGGGAAAGGGGCTGACCTCCACTGTATGGATAATCTCATCTTGCTAAAAACCCCTCCACAGTGGATGACTTCCTGTGGACATTTATGTAGTCCAAAATATGCAGTCTCTCTCTGTCTCTCTCTGTCTCTCTCTCTCTCTCTCTCTCTCTCTCTATATATATATATATATATATATACACACACACACATATATATATATATATATATATATATATATACTCTATATAGTATACAATGCATAGTATAATATACTGCATGTATACTATATGTATATATAGATAGATAGTATACAATATACAGTATAATATACTGTGTGTATATATATATACTGTATATATGCAAACACCTTTTCCCCAGACCTTCTTGTCACTGATCCTGCCATTTTGGTCTTTTACATTACCTGAAAGTAGCAAGTCAACCAACTGGCCACTACCCATATGGTGGTGTAGATCATCACATCATCTCTCTTAATGGAAAAAGTGGGGAGAAAAACAAATGTGTTGCTCATAATTTTGCATACAAAGAGGATTTCCATTCATCATTGACTTAATAGCCACTTGTGTTATTTGCTTCTTATGACTATTTTCATAGTCTCTTGGTCACACCTATTTCTAGGACCCTGCTTTACTCCAGACCCTATGGGAAGTGATTTATATAGGCACCGCCTACAAGCGTCCCACCTCATGATGGCACTGTACACTTTTCACCTTCTGACCTGAGGTTTCTCTGTTCCTGCTGAGATGTCAGAGATGACTCACTGTCCTCCCAAACTGGAAGTTCAGAGCAATTAAAATCTATGAGTATAATTTTGACCAATGAAAGTTAATGGAGAGTGACAAAGGCTAACATTAACTAAGGCAATGAACAATTATTGTTTCTCATCCAGTTTCCGTATGGAAGTTGGTTCATAGACCCAAAACTAACTGATTGAAAGCAGAACCAGAGATCTTTAAGACAAGACCCTATAATGCTGTCACAAATATATAATAAATATTTATCTCATAATTTCAGAAAAGTCCAAGGAAACTGCTCTCTGACAATATTCAGATAACTTCCAAGGAAACTGCTCTCTGACGATATTCAGATTTTTAAGATTACTGGATATAGAGTTTGCATGATATTGGTGCTTACCCAAACTGGAAGTGTCCTCGTGGTCCTCTGGTTGGATTGGGAGCTTATAGAAGCCAAGAAAAAATGGAGTTTGCTCCATAAATCCATGTCCTATTGTGTCTAATGAATCTGCAGACGTAGCTGCAGTTATATCCCTGGTTTCTGAGTGCATAAGAAGGAGTATTAAATTTAGTAGCCAATGGTCTTCATATTAGTTCTCTGTCCTATAGAGTGAGAGTCATTATTACTATGGTATATATCTACGTTGATTTCTAATATTCAACATATGACTTAGGTAGGGATATAGGAGACTGGATGGGGGAAGAATGGGAGATTATAAGTAAAGAATTTTAGGCAAGTGGTATGTAGGTGAATAAATGAGATTTTAGCATTTGGTGTTAAGTCCGGGATTTTTTTTAAATGGATGTTCTTTTTTCCAACTCCAACTATTGAACAGTTCTATTATTCATTACTAATGTGGTATATTACATCCGTCATGTATTAAGTTTCCATATATAAATAAAGGTCTGTTTATGAACCCCCAGTCTATTTCATTGGTCAAATTTCTTCTAAAAAATAATTTTTTAAAGTTTATTTATCCTGAGAGATAGATGGAGAGAGAGAGAGAGAAAGAGAAAGAGAGAGAGAGCATCCCAAGCAGGCTCTGCACTGTCAACACAGAGCCTGATGTGGGGCTCAACCTCATGAATTGCAGAATCACTTCAGATGTTTAACTAACTGAGCAACCCAGGTAGCCCTCCTTGATCAAGTTTCTATCCTCCACCTGCACCAGTTGCACATGCCATCTTAATCGGAGGTTTACGGTACTGATATTATGTCTCCTCTTCCAGTCCTCTCTTCTTGTTATAATTTTTTTTTGTTTGAATGATTTGTATGTGTCAATCAACTTGGATTTTATTTAATTATTTATGGTATTAAGTCTTCCCTCTCATCGAAATGCATATGTATCCATTTGGGTCCAATCAGGAGTGGGCAGACCACACAGTGAGTTGAACATTTTAAGAGTAAGAAAATTAAGGTTTTCATCATAAGATTCCTAGAAGAATGTGGAAATCCAAGTTACACACTGAGAGAAGATAGAAATATTTTTAACCATAGTGAGTAATTTATATTATGATTATACAATAAGAATGCTGATTACTCCCCTAAATATGCAAGAGACATGAAGATGTATTTCATAGATAAGGAAACACATATCTAGTAAATATATGAAAAATGAAAGGGAGATAGATGCCTTTGTTAACAAATCAATGTTACAATAGCACATCATTTTGCACTTACTAGATTAGCAAAATTAAAATGAAATCGCATACAAAGTTGGAAGTAACCCCTTATATATTTTTGGTGGGTATGTAAGATGGTAAAATCATTTTGGAAAATGGCTTGATATTATTTTCTAAAATTGTTAAACGTTTTGACCCAGAAAACCCATTCCTGGGATAGTACTGAAAACAAAAGTCTTTCTCGTGCATAGAAGAAGACGTCTATGAAAATGTTTATAACAGGGTTATAAAGAATACTATGATAAATACTATAATGAAAGTCTGGAGCTAGACTTCTTTCATCAAGGAAGTAGATGAATAATCTGTGGAATAGTCACACAGTAATATTATGCAGGGTCAATGCTACAGCAACAATATAGATGGATCTTTAGTGCCATAATAGTAAAGGATAAAAGTAACTTTCAAAAATTGCTTACTACTTACTACATGTACTACTGGACATGTGTACGTTTTGCATATAAAAGGTTGGAATCCAAGTAGATGGAGCTATATAAAAAGGAGAGCAAGGGAGTTACTAATACAGGATTCTTATTGATATTTATATCTTGTAAGTAGAAGCAGAGATCTGGGCTATGAGAGAACCTTGCACTGAGTTGTAAGTTACTGTTAAGGTTCAGTTTGTTTTTCCATTTTGGGTTGTCATAGGTAGTTAGATTATTAAAAATAACTAAGTAAATATCCAAATATAATTGGAGTAGATAGAAAGGATACTGACCCAGTCTAGCATAGGAACCAGGCAAAGTTTTATGTATTTATATACATTTAAACATAAGTGCATCAAGTTCACAGGATTATAATAAAATGTCAGTATATGACATGATATTTAGAGACATAGGATTTGGCATATTCAAAGCTTGAAATTATCACTTATTTTGGTAAATTTCCTAACCTCCCTTGGATTCAGTTAGTTTATAGATAGTACTTGTCTCTTACCAATGGGAATGATAATAGTATCAAACTCATAGTACTATAGTAAGGATTACATAAGTGAAAACTCATAGAGTACTTGAATGCTCACAGTCAGAACATTGTGAGCTAATGGGTGCCAGGGTGTCTCAGGTGATAAAGCTACCGACTCTCGATTTTGGCTCAGGTCATGATCTCACCGTTCATGAAACAGAGCCCCACGTTGGGCTCTGTACTGACAGCAAAGAGCCTGCTTGGGATTTTCTCTCTCCCTCTCTGCCCCTCCCCAACTCATTTGCACATGCATGCTCTGTCTCTCTTTCTGACTCAAAATAAATAAAAATTAAAAAAAATATAAGATGAATATATATTAGATACATATGTATTTTTTTTTCAGCTTGGACTTTATTATCGAAGATGCCAGAGTTACACTGAACATAGTTTATATGATTGTGTCATTTAATGTAGGAGGAGTGAGTTTTACTTGACCCAGGGAAGCTCAACCTGGAGAAGTGAAATGTTTCATCAATAGGAGGTAGGGGAGAAATTTTAAGATTTTGCTTAAATTCCCACTACTTTGATTACAAGCCATGTTGTCTGAGAACACTTTCCAAGTATTTGCAATTGGCTGAGACTTCTCCCCATGCCCTGCTGAGTGCTGAGAAACATGAATCAATAGTCAATTGTTCAGAGTAATCAAATTCTACCTGAAAATGTTGTAAAATACAGCTCGATGTGAAATGCTGTATCTTGTAGAGTGGAACCATTTTCAGATTTAATCTTTTCATTACCTGCCGAACTGGGAGTGCACACACACATACACACACCTTTACTCAGAGGAACAGAAGTCAACATTTTCCCAGTCAACAGACTTCACTTCCAACAACCAGCAGAACAAAATGCCAGTTTCACTCGGTCCCTTGAGTGCCAAGATGAGCGTTTATAGAACTCTGTGACGGAATTTTTAAAAAATAGGATGAAAATGATCACTATAATAGAATAAACAAAAAGCCATTTGTTCCTTCAATAGACCGGGGAATTTTGGAATCTAGAATTTCATTGATCCAACCTAAGTGGATGCATGGAATGCCTGATGGGATACTCTGGATTAGGCATGCCACTTGGCTTAAAATGCACGTTTTATTTGGGGTCGCATAGATGATCTAAAATCAACTGTTCTTGGATGTGAGCTTGCATGGAAGAACTGCTTCCTTTAGGAACATACAAAGTGGGGAAAGGGCTATCCATTTTGGCTCCTAAAGATGAACCATAGTGTTCTTCCTTCCAATACTCTTATTTTGCAAAAGAAGATAGAGAAACTCAGAAAATTCTGAAAATTCCCTGACTCCGCCTATGGCAGAATCAGATCTGCTGACTCTGAATATAATGCCTCTTCCATTTCACCAGAGTGGTAGCAAAGATTATGTACATTCATGGTCTTCAGGGCTCTGGAAGTACTGTCTATGCTTCCACTTCGCCTCTCACTTCCTGACGATTGCTCCACATAGAAGAAATTATCTGGTGGTCCAGTCAGCAGATTTGTGGCCTTTGTTCCTGACCCCTCACAACTCTGTGGCATTGTTAGCATTTCTCTCTTCACTGAATTCTTGCCTTTACCTCACATATACGTTTAGTTTTCTTTTTTCCTTCAATAAGAACTTCCACAGGCTCTATTTCCTGCATGAAGTCAGCACGCCTTCCCTTTCTTATGCTTTCAAGCTGTTAGAATTTCCTCTTCGTGGGTTGCTTCATAGATATTTGCCACTATTTTTTTTTTCTTTTTGGTTTCACTTTTGTTTGCTTGTCTATTTCAGAGTTATTTCAGAGGTGATTCTTTTTTTTTTTTTCTGGTGGTGCTTTTGTATTAAGACTTGTTACCTCCTCTCCTTGGACATTTCCTGGGCTTTTCACCCTTGGCTGGAGCAGGAGTCTGAGCTACCCCCTCACCCACTGTGGTTTTCAGCATTGCAAATGTGCTGTGATTGCCTGCATGGACACCCATCTCCCTCTTATATCCTTAGCTTCTTGTAGGCAGGATCTTCATTGTCTGCAAAATTTCTGGTACATACATGTGTTCTTTGAGAAAACCAGTTAATTTGCTTTCTTTTAAGAGAGCTGGGCTAGATGACTTAGAAGCTACAAGGCCTTCATTTCTTCTCTGAACCCCAGAGCAGAGGCAGTCACGTTCATCTAGAACATTCTCTTGCCATCTCTCTTGTGCCACATCTGCCTGTGGTTCCCTCATGATACAAGATGGCTTAAGGGAAGGGTACTGGGATACAGTATGGAGTGAAGTATCTTGTACCCTGGGTGTGGTGCGGGTATAGCACATCAGTGTTTAGTAGGCTGTGGAGAGGTTTGGAGGGGTAGTAACCTAAAGACATTCCGAGTCTGAAGTCAGGTAAACAATCTAAAGGAATCATTAACTCACATGAATTTAAAAGGGAGGGTGAGGTTAAAAGGCAATGAGGTAGGTAGAAACTGGGAGTGCTATCAGAGTCTGAGAGTTTGAAACTGACCAATGGGAAGAACTCCTGAGAAATCCCAGAGACTGAGGGATGTCCTGCTTTTGCTAACTTTAGAGATCCTGAAGTCCTAAGGATAGCAGATGAGAGTCTTTAAGGCTCTGGCCAGCTCTGCTGGCCACCTTGCTTCTCTCAATTCTTCTCTATCAAAGCACTTCCAATCAAAGATTCCACCAGCCCTAGCTTCCAGGCTTATATTTTTGTTTCTTGATTTGTTTTCATTTCATTTTCCTTTCTTTGTTGTTTGTTGTTTTCCTCCAAGGGCCACTCACCAAATGGGAGAAGAAACATAAATGTATAAAGAGATGAAGTACAGATTTTGTACTTTCTTTGTTCCTCTCACCCCACATCCTACTTTTAGTTAGTTCTGTCATATCTCCTTACCCAGGGGGTAAATCATTGCTGTTTTCTGAGAAGTCTTCAGTGTCTCACAGAGTTCTTCCTCAAACACAGAGAAAATCAAATTTCCAACAATAATCTCAAGAGGACTATGTGACACTCCCCTGGCAATGACAAAATTTGACAACAACACCAAAAATCTGTCTCCTTCTTCCCTGGTCCTTACCCATCTCTCCTGAAATATATGTCCTATTGCTAAACCCAGTGGACTCTTCCAAATCCTTATCCTGATACCGTGTCTTTATAAGTCAACACTGAAGCAGCACAGTGCCTGGTACATAGTAGGGATTTAATAAGTAGACTCTTCTCTTGGCTTTCAGAACATGAAGATGATATTAGGTCTTTTTTCACTTGTCAAATTTCCTCTTTACTTTCTTTCTTTTTCCTCCAACCTCCAAATTTAGGACGTCTTTCACATCCCACCTTCACCAGTTATGAGACAGGGCACAGTCTTGCTTACCAATTCCATTTCTTTTCCTGGGCAAGAACACTAGGTTTCCAAGCTTTCATTGGAACTGATTTGGGGATGGACACATGCCTAGGTCTGGCCTCTCGAACTGTGCCTGAGAGTTACGTGGGCTCCTTTCAGACCTAGCTATTAATTCATGGCTTGATTATCCTCCTTGTTCTCTTCCTCCAACATGGGTGACCATATAGGACAAGTAAGTATTAAAGATGGGGATGGGGCACCTGGGTGGGCTCAATTAATTGTGTTTGATTTCAACTCAGGTCATGACCTCACAGTTCATGAGTTCGAGCCCCGTAGGACTCTGCACTGACAGTGTGGAGCTTGCTGAGGATTCTCTCTCTCTCTCTCTCTCTCTCTCCTCTCTCTCTGCCCCTACCCCACTTGAGGACTCTCTCTCTCTCTCTCTCTCTCTCTCAAAATAAATAAATAAACTTAAAAAAAATAAAGTCAAGGCTATCACATGCTAGAAGGAGCATGGATCTCCAAGTCTCTCCCTGGAAAATAGTTACCCAGAAGTGCTGCTCAACCAATGTTGGCTCTCAGTTGTTAAAGAAATAAAATTTTGTGGTGCTATGTGGTTGAGATTTTGGGGTTGCTCATTATACCTATTAGTTACATTGAGTATAGACAAGTTACTTAACTCTGAGCCTAAATTTCTTCAAACAAATAATGGAAGCAATCACATGAATCCTATATTTACTGTTGTAGTAAGGATTACAAGAGGAAATATATATGGCAGGCAAGTACAGTGGTTTTCATGCACCAGTCATAGTGTCATATCAACATTGTATTAACTGATGCTTTCTGGGATCCACAATGGGCTAGCCTCTGTGTTGGGTCCTTCCCACACTGTTCAATAACTTCTCACAATGACCCCAGGATATGGAGCTTACTGCCCTGACTTTACTAAATAGAAAACTGAGCTGTGAAAAGTAAAGAAACTTCCCAAGTCACATAGCCAAAAAGTGCTTAAGCCAAGATCCAAACCCAGCCATGGTTTTATCTCTGCAGTTCCGTGTTGTTCTTTGCTCTTATTATGAGATTAAGTACTCCTTTAGTAGTGGCCATTTTGTGGCACTTGTCCTTGGGTTTCTCCTGTTTCTACATGCACTACCTTGGCGACTTCACTCTCAAGCTGCATTTTCAATGACCACATCAACAAGAATGGTTCTCACAGCCGTGTCTTCCTTTCCATGGTCTTTCCCAGTCCATAGGCCTCATTGCCTATGCCTGCTTCAGGCTGGACACATACACATGGGTGTTCAGTCAGTCCCTCAAACTGAACATTGGCATTTCTATTCCTTTTCCTTTTCTATTTCTTGAAATGATATTTTTTTTCAGACTCTCAGACACAAAACTTCAGAGGACTCTGATTTTTTGCACTGTCTTGTCTTTTTCTTGTGTTTCCTAAATCCTGTTGCATCTGACCTTGCACTCTCTCCCCCTCCCTTTTCTTTTGGTCCCATAAGCACCAATAGAATACAGACCTCTTTAAACTGAATTTGGACTATTACAGTAGCCTCACAGCTAGTACTAGTCTCTTCATTCCTGATACTTCTCCCTCTTTAACACCATGTGTACTGTTGTCTATGGATCAACTTGCCTCCCTGCCTTCACAGTCTAACTAACATGAAAATAACATGGCACAGAATACCAAGAACTTAGGATATTTAAGGAGGATGTGGGTCTATGAGCTATTGAGGAAGCTTAGTTGCAGTGCTACTCAATTGGTTGTAAAAGAAAAACCAAAGAAGAATGGAGAATATTACAAGGCGGGAAAGTTTTTCTCAAAACAGGCAGGCAGCCTCCCAACAGGGCTAATCTGAGAGGCTCAGCTTGGAAAAGGCAGCTGGTCTGAGGGAGTGGGATGAAGGTAAGGTGTAGGGGTTGAAGTTAGCAGTCTTGGATTAGATCTGATGTTGAATTATCATTTTGAAAGGAAAAAAACAGTGATCTCTCTTAAATATGAACCCTTCAGTGTATCTGCCAACAAAGGGAGGATCCCTTACCTTGGTACACAAGGCCCTCCATTCATGCGATGAGGCTCATTGCCTCCAGTCCCCTGCCTCACTACATACATCTTGCCCTGGCCCTTATTCTATACTTCCCTCATACTAAACTTCTGCAGCTTCCTGAACATGGTTTGCTATTCATGCTTCATTTATTCACTGATTCACCCACTTAAGTCATGAGAAGTAGCTTGGCATCTATACCAGTTAGACCACCTGATTTAATTCCAGCTTTGCTGCTTACCACTATGGAGACTTGATCAAGTTACTTACTGCTTCTGTGCTTTAATTTCTTTATCTATAAAACAGGAGTTACCTTAGTATCTCTCTCCTCCTAAAGCTAAGAGAAATAATGGAGGTAACAACTTATAAAATCTTTAGAACATTGTCTAGCACATAGCAGGCATTCAGTAAATGTCAACTGACAATGAATTCATCCACTCACAGTACATGTTCAGAAGGGCATTGATAAAAATAGTTAATCTCATAATGTATTCATTCAAATATTTTAGTGAGGATTGATTATGTGCCAAATACTGTGTGTAGCACAGCATGTGCAGTCATGAATAGGACAGACAGGACTTATGCTCTCAAGAGTTTCTTACAGTCCAATGACGGAGATGGGCATTGAAAATAACCCATTTTGAAACTAACATTAAAAATTGTGTTTAGAACACAAATAAAAATGTATTGTCATATGAGAGAAATAAAGTGGGGATGTTATTTAGGACTGGGAGTAGGTGGAGCAGGCTTCCTCGTGGACATTGCATTAAGGTCAAAGACAAACAATGAGGAAATGGTCATGCGAGAGGAAGTAGGAACGTTTTTAGCAGAGAGACCAGCATGAGTGCAGGTGAGGGCTACAGGAAAGTGTACATGCTAAGGAACTAGAAGAAGCAGAGAGTAGAAAGTGAGGTGGGAAATGGGGTGAAAGGTTTCTTCTACGTGATCACCCTTTTCTCTGTAATACCCCTCCAAAATGCTCTTCCATGCCTCCATATTATACACCATCTTAACTCAAACATAGAAACACAGATAATGAATAATCCTAGAATGAATAGCCTGACATCCTTCCTCCTTAGATGAATTAAGAAGATTCTTTCTTAAAAAAAAAAAAAAACTTTTTATTTTTTGGAGAGCATAGCAGGGGGAGGGTCAGAGAGAAGGGAACAGAGGATCTGAAGCAGGTTCTTCCAGAACAGGCTGACAGCAGTGAGCCTGATGTGGGGCTCGAACTCATGAACCGTGAGATCATGACCTGCACATCTTCTCATCTCCCTTTGTTTGATTAATCTCCCTTCTCCACTAGAGAGTGGACTCCCACAGTTCCATTCAGTCCTCAGAGTCTACTGAATCCTGGCATATGAGTGTTTAAAGAGAAACAGGATTGCTTCTCAGATAAAAATACACACACACAAGAGATACACAGGCCTGGTGGGCAAGGACTGCATTTTCTGGACTTGGTTCTGTTGTATGATTGAAAAGCCCAGCTCATCTCATCTGATTTCAGATTTTTCATCCAATATAATGAATGGCAAACTATGTTCTCTGTGCTTTCTCTCCCTAATCAAGCATCATATAATTTTATGAAAATCCAAGAATGCCATTAAAATGCAAAATGCCACTTAGAGAGCTCACGTTTTTGAGTTCACACTGCAAGCTGGAGACAGAGCTGGCACCAGCTTCTGAGCCCGTCACACTCCCAGACTGAGCCACTTCCCTGTCTGGCCCCTAGCCTCTCACAGGCTTGTATGATTCAACGACATTTTAAAATGTCAGATGAAATTCTTGAAGTGTTTTGAAATAGTTTTTTGAAACATTAACAAGATAGTTCAAGTTCCAGAGCGCCAGAGTTACATATCAAATTAACTTATAGTGTCCTCACTTATTAATATTTATTTATATTTGTTTTTTAAGTGCTCTCTAAATGCTGGGCATTGAGCTAGCTACAGGGAACACGGTAAAGAGGAAGATCATCAGGCTCTTCATTTCTCCACTTCTGAGGAGTTTTGAGTGTGAGGTTTATGAAGTCCACAAAAAACAAGTTACATTCACAGCATGACAGTTATCGTGGTGAGTATTCTCTAAAGTATTGAGGGCAAAGATCATGGAGATTAAGAGAAAGGCCACCTTATTATGAGAATAAAGAGGTGCCTTTCTGAAAAATGGGCTGGATAGGTAAGAGTGGCAATCTATTGCAATCTGTTTTTATAGCTAAAACTGTAAGACTTAATCGTCCCTGCTTAAAACAGAGTTCTAAAGACAGGGGTTTTGCTCAATACCTTTCCCCTTGGAAATTCAGAATCAATTCGGACAAATATGTAGGAGTAAATAGGGATGAGAATATCAGATTTACTGTTGGTTAAGATGTGGAGAATTTGGCTTGTCCAAATCTGCCTTTAGGCTTCTTACTCCTAAGTCTCAGTGGTGGATCCCATGTTTGAGAAGACCAGGGTTTGCCAATCCGATGTCTGCCCAATCTGCCACACAGATTGTCATGATCTATTTACCTCCATGCCTCAAAGAAGCCAAATATGTCTTTGAAGTTGTCCCTGATCTCTTAACCAGGTGTGCCTCCCTAGTGGATGAAGGGATGGAAAAGAAGACCTCTAGTCTGTGGATATAGTAAGCAAAAAGAAAGCCCATAAGGGGTATACCAAGTATTCTTGGTCCTCCATCCAGTCTGGACAGTAAGACAAATCACTCCTTATCCTATAGGAAGGATGGAGTGAAAGACAGAAAGCAGGAAGGATGCTTCTATTTGATACTTGCAAGGAAGCTCATGCCTCTACTTGTGGCATGGCAAGAAACAGTAAGAGGGAGATCATGAGTCTCCCATGTAGACATCATATGCTCCAGAGATATTTTAATGCATTTCGTTTGAGATAAGGGTCTCTCCCTGCACTGTCTTCATTCATTCGCTAGAAGCTTACTCAACTCTTAAAATATATAAGCCTTGTGGTAGGCACAGGCGATACAAAGATGAATAAGCTGTAGTCCATGCTTCAAGTTGCTCACACATACTATGAGGAGAGAATAGACACTGATGTTGTTTTTTACAATTGAAGAAGATCTGTGGGGAGGCGTCAACATGGCTTTTTGCTGAAGAATAATCCAGAAGGGATTGAGGATGCACATATTCCTATACCCTCATCCAAAGGTAGTTTATTTTTTTATAATTTTTTTAAGTTTATTTGTTTTGAGAGAGAGAGAGAGAGAGAGAGAGAAGATGAGTAGGGGAGAGCAGAGAGAGGGGGGGGAGAGAGAGAGAGAGAGAGAGAGAGAGAGAGAGAGAGAATCCCCAACAGGCTCCATGCTGTGAGCACAGAGCCCAATGTAGAGGGCAAACTCACGAGTTCATGACCTGAGCTGAAACCAAGAATCAGATGCTTACCCAACTGAGGCACCAAGGCACCCCCCAAAGGTAATTTAATTTAAGGGGAGATGGCATCGATTATTCGTGGGGTCTTGAACCAGACTACCTGGGTTCCTATTCCAGAGCCACTCTAGCTTTATGGATCACCTTGAGTATGGTGCAGACTTCCCTGCTTCATGAAGAAAGTAACATGAACTCTTCCATAATGTTGTTTGAACATCAAACAAAATAGAGCATAAAAGGCACTTGGCCAAAGCCTTGTATATAATGTGTAGTCAACACATGTGACTTAAAAATAAATGAGTAAAATAGAAGGGAAGAAGCTCAAAGTAAGTTCTGTTTTCTCTTTTAAAATGAGAATTAACCTTTGCAATCCAGCACTTGGTCTAAACATTTGTGGCTTCGCATATTTGTCATTCTTACTGTGTGCTACCCTTTCCCTATAATGGTAAAAAAGGTTTTGACGGACTTGCATTTAGGGACTTTAGTAGGGCAGGTAAGCTGAGGCTGCATCATTCTATTTTGCAGTGAGTTTGGAGAAGGTGAACTCCCAGGATCTGGAGCAAAGGTGAAATGGAGGCCCATGCTTTCTCTTTTTGTTCAGTAATTATGTCTTAATTTAGTAAAGATCACAACATTGCATTGATTTCTCTGACTTGTTCAGGTTGTAGATCTGATGACAGTAATTTCCTTACTCATTTCTCATTGTTTTGATTAATAATTAAAACTTTACATCAAGAATTTGTAATGCAATAGTTACTAATCCTATGTGATTCCTATCAAATGAAATGTATTCACTTTTATTATTTCTAGTTCTAGGCAGACTTCCTTTTTGAAAATTTTCTTTTCTTTTAGCTTTTTTTCTTCTCTCAGCTAAATTTTCAAGCTTTAGGATTATATTGCCATATCAATTTGTACTTATTCTAAATGATTTAAAGGGTTGGAAGGTAAAATATAATTGGATTCAAAGTCTCCAAAATTTTAACGTGTTCATCAGAAATGTAGATTAAATGTAAATAAGCAAAAGGTGGAAATTATTTTTGTTTATTTTTCAGTGTTCTTCTAAAATGTGCAAAAATTACTTAAATTTTGAAAAATTCAAATCATAATTATGTCAAAATATAAAACATTTCATTTAAATAATTTAAATAAAGCTGAAACCTTTTATTTTGTTGTTTGCAAATTTAATTCAACCTTACTCATTTTGTTAGCAATAACACTGATTATGGTTCTAGTGTGTAATGTCCACCTAGTCACCAAATGTAAAGAATCAGCATCATGCTTTATGCCCATGATGCCCACGATACAGAAATATGAAACTCCCAGAGCAAGATGAATTATTTAATATAGGAACATCTTCTTAGCTGTCCCGGAAAAGTGATGTGAATACCTTGCCTGCTCATGTCTACCTCTGGAGCCGTGAGATGGAATATCGAAGCAAGAAAATGGATGCTTTGCATTACTGTGACACGTATGAGCCTTTTGCATCTGCACTATTTGCAAGGAAAGATTTTATAAGTTAATCAATTTATCCGCTCTGTCGTCTAACTTGCTCCTGCTGCTCAAATCCCACAGCATCTATCTCTGACATTGGCAACAGCCCACCTGCAGAAGTCCAAAGTATTTGAATGCAATTCACCTTTCATTTGGAGCACCTGGGGCAGGGGATGTAGAGACACATTTTCTGGGGGCTCAAACACTCACAAGAGTGGAGGTTTACGGTTAGGGGGTTAGGGATCAGGCTGTGTCAGAGCTGAGAGCTGGATGCGAATAAGCAGAGATGATGGCATATGTTTTTTTCTGTTTTTAATGTTTATTAATTTATTTTGAGAGACAGAGCTTGAGTGGGGGAGAGGAAAGAGAGAGGGAGAGGGAGAGAGAGAGAGAAAGAGAAGAGTGAGGGAAAGAGAAAGAATCCAAACAGGCTCAAAGCTGTCAGCAAAGACCCCAATGCGGGGCTCAATGCCACAATCCTGAGATCATGACCTGAGCCAAAATCAAGAGTCAGGTGCTTAACCAACTGAGCCACCTGGGCGCCCCAGTAAATGCATATTATAATGTATTTGTAATATAAGGCCCCTTTAAAACATGAGGCCCAAGATAGAGGCTTTGTTGCCTAGATCTAAGTGTGGTGCCTCACAGGGGTCAGGTTGGCTGGTGGCCACACTTAGCATGAAAGGCTACGTCCTCATCTTCAGTTTCATCTTGAGTGGAGCCAGGAAGGAAAGAAGGAAAAAGAAAAATGGTGGGAAGCCATCTTGCCTTGAGTGGCCTAGTGATATTTGATGTGAATATCAAAATAGTTTTATGACCCCACTTAACTGAGGTTTCTGGTTAAAATAATGCCACAGAAGCCACACACACACACACACACACACACACACACACACATGCACATACAATGCAGGATTTACAGCACTGCCTTGCCTGTGAACAGATTGTACTCTGCTGCATAAAAGGCAGGAGAACTAGACCTCATTCCCTTGCACCCTCACCTAAGTGGAACATAAAAGTACCTGCCAAAAGCCCATGCAAACTGATCACTAACAACCTCCCTTGGAGACAGCTGGAGTCAGCAGCTTCCCAGAATCACCATGTTTTAGAGACCTTAAGATTTTCAGGATGATTTACCAGGTCATTAAGGTAATGCTTAGAATTGCTAAATAATGAAGATTACTTGCCTTCTACCACTGAGAACTCTCCAGTTAGATTTTCCAGGCTTCTCCCAGGAGAGACACTGGACTGGCAATCAGGGACCCTAGGCCCCTGCATCTTTCATTCAGGAGCTCAGTGCCAGTGCCTTGCAACCAGGGGAGTCACCTCTGCTCCATTCGGTCAGTGGTCAATCAGAGAAGACATCTGCCCATAACTCTTTACTCGTTTGTCATTGGACAATATTCATTAACCTCCTTCCATGTGTCAAGCACATTTTTTACTGCCAGTGAATAAGCCAAATTCCTGCTCTCATGGAGAGTACATTCTGTTGGGACAGTTGACAATACACAATTATCAGTATAAATCCATAACATCTCAGATCATAAGGAAAATAAAGAAGGGTCAGGGCGATGGGATGTCCTGGGTGGTATTTGCTGATTAGGTCAATTGTGTAGGTAAGGTCTTCCTGCTAATGAGATATTTGAACAGAAACTTGCATGGAGTTGAATGGACAGGTAGAGAATATATCTGGACAAGAACATTTGGGCAGAGAGAACTTCAATGAAAAACACACTGGGGTTTGCGCTGTTTCAGAGGAACAGCACGTCAGGCTGGGGAGGCAGAGGCAGTGTGAGCGAGCAGGGCAGTGGGAAATACTCTCTGAGAGATAAGGGGGTCCAGGCCAACATGAAGCTGTTGCTTTTGCCCTGAGTGAGATGGGAATCCATTGGATGGTGACATGATTTATTTATTGATTGCCTTACTCTGTCTGCTGTGTGAAGAGATCCAAGGAGAAGGAATAGAAGCAGAGAGAGCAAGTAGGAGTCTGCTACCCCAGCAATCCAGATGCAAGATGGTAATAATAAGGACCACTTAGTTAGCACTCACCATGAGCTACAGTCTGGGCATCTTTTAAAATACTTTACATGTGCATTAATTCATAAGTACTCCCAACAGCACTGTGAAGTAGACACTAATAATATATCCATTTCACAGATGAGAAAACTGCAGTGTAGAGAATTCAAACAGTTAGACAAGGCCACATAGGTTGTTGGAGATTGCTAGATGTTTGGATGCATGATATATCCTGAAGGTAGAGCCAACAGAATGTGCTGGTGGAATATTTTCAATATTTCAAAAATCATAATTCTCATTTATTAAGCACAATATGCCAGCTTCAAGGCTAAGCTCTTTAAGAAGATTACCTCTTGCCAACTTTCGCAACTACTTGATAAGTTAGCTGCTTTTGTTCTCCACAATTGTAATTATGGAAATCAAGACTTGGAAGATTTGAATGATTTGTTCATGGTAGTAGCTGCAGGTTCTTGAAGTCTATCTGCCTCCATTACCTGAGCTCAGCAGCTGGAATTTCCTGCCTTTCTTCTCGCCTGCTGAACGATTCATTTATTGACTCAGGGCCTTTTTCATCAGTCTGTGGTCTCTGGCTCTGTTTTAACTTTGAAATTGATGACACATTTGGCTTAGGTGTTACTGCCTTCAAGAACTTTTCTGCAGCCTTTTCCTTCCTCTTTCTGTTCTTAGTCTGTATTTTTTTTTATCATATCATACAATATCATGTATCATATCATATTTAGTAATATGTAGGGACTTAATTGTGGCCCCTTTCATATTTTGAAGCCCTTCCCTCTAGTGTGATAGCATTTGGAGATGGGCCTTTGGGAGACAATTAGATTTAGATAAGATCATGAAGTGGTTCCTCATGATAGGATCGGTGGCCTTATAGAAGGAAATGACAGAGCTCTCTCTCTCACTGTGAGGATACAGTGGAAGGTGGCTGTCTACAAACCAGAAAGAGGGCTTTCACCAGAACCTGACCATTCTAGTACCCTCAGCTCATACACTTAGCCTCCAGAACAGTGACAACATAAATTTCTGCTGCTTAAGCCAGCTAGTCTACGGTATTTTGTTGTGAAAAGCCAAGCAGACTAAGATAATATATATCATATAATATCACATCTAACATAATTATATATTATCTACTGTATAATATTATATTACAATATCTCCATTTTCTGCTAGCCTATTTGCTCTGTTCTTGTTTGCCGGCTCTATCATTTATCACCCAAAACTTGTGCAATTCCTAGGACACCGTAGGCATATAGTAGTATTTTCTGGATGTGTAAATAAATGAATGAACGTAATTTTAACCACCCTGAATAACTACCACTGTCAATGAAAATATTCCCCTACATGGCTCCAGCCTACTTGATCAGTATCTCTAGGGAGCTCCTTTGGGTCTATGGGAGATCCATTGCATTATTTCCTCAGTCCAACCAATGCCTTCAGTCCGTCGACACTTCCCCACTGAATCCTAGCTCTGTAGCCACCTCTCCCAGGGATCTGGGCAAGTCATTTCCCCTCCTTGAGCTCTAGCTGCCTCATCAAGTATGAGTGTCACTCTAGGCCCCAGAATTTCTGACAAAAGAGGATTGTAAAGATCATCTTCTGAGACAAAATGAAAGCTGCAGAATCAAGGTTGCACTGGGAAATCTTCTATGTCATCAATTCATCCTGGGACTAGAGAAGCAATTCTCCATGTCCAGAGCTGTGGGTGGTGGGGACGGAGAAGCCAGCCTGATTGTCTCCAGTTGCCAAACAGCAAGTCTGGAAAACTTGTCAAACCTGGAGCCGTGTTTCGTAATCTCTTTTAACAGGCTGCTCACACAGAGGCGCTGTGGATCGATTTACTATGCTGAAGAGCTTGTGGCCTTTCCGAAGGGGCAGTGCCCCTGAATATTTAACAAGGCAGGTAATAGTCTTAAATGGGAGTGGAATGGAGTTGGGTGGTTTGGGTCAGCCACGGCCTGGATTATAAAACTGAAAAGAGAGGACGGACATTTTTTATTGATTCAGGGCCAATTTTTTCTTACTTTATTTGCTGCATTAAATCTATGTACTTTGCTCCCAGTGGCTTCCTGTCTGGATAATAGAAAACACTTTCTGTAAGTGGTTAAGTTGACAGGCTTTTATTTGTACGTGGGCTGCCAGGAGTCACTTGTAACTCCCACCCTGCATGTTTACAGTTCTTTCTGTATCTAGGATTTATTAGTCCATTCATCCATCCATCCATCCATTCGTCCATCCGTCCGTCCACCCATCCATCCAATCATTCAGCTTCAACTGAGTTCTTACTATGTGAATGGAAAAATGCTCTTTGAAAAAAAAAATAAAGTGAATGGAAATGTTTTTGCTCTGAAGCAGCTCCCAGTCTAATAGAATGGGCATTTGAGGCAGGACATATTGGCAATACGATGTGTGATGTGTTATGATGAGGGACATGTGGAGCCTTCTAGAAAGAACGGAAGCAGCATGGCCTGGCTTGGATAAGCTGTCAAAGAAGCCATTTCATCATTTGAGTCTCTGGGTTGATCTCCATTCCTTTCATCTCAAGGAGGCAAAGCAAGGAGGCAAATCACTGAATATCTTGGGGATTCTGTTTCCAAAAGTAGGTTGGCAAGACTAGATTTTAACAGGTTTAATGTTCTACCTGACCTGCCTGCTATTCCCTGGCATCCTTACATAGCTATCTTCTAGGAATCTGGGTTTTTCTTTGCAGGGGAGATAACATTTCAGAGTGTCTGAGAGATTGACTTTGAGTCAGATGGCTTGGATTCAAATTCTGCATCCACTCAGCAGGGAAAGTGTCTAATTTTCCATGAGCCTAATTTTCTTCTCTATAAAATGATATTCATAGCAGAAATACCTTCATAGGAAAAATATTAGAGGCCCCATGAAAACCTGTCACATTTGTAAGAAGAAACCATTGATATATAAAATGCACTAACCCAAATGTGGAATCAGGTCAACGGTTCTCAAACGAGGGTGATTCTGCACCAGAGGGAATATTTAGTAACATCAGGAGACATTTTTGTTTTCACAATTCAGGGAGTGGAGTGAGGTGCTCATGACCTAGTGAGAAGGAGCCAGAAATGCTGATAAACAACCTGCAATGTGCAGCACAGCCTCCACAACAAAGAATCATTTGATTCATATTGTTAAAGTTGAAAGCCCTTGGATGAGTTCAGGTGTCTGTTTAGGATGACAGGAGACATTTTAAGAATGAGCTACTTGATCACCTCAAAGCATAGTTTATAATATTTATTCATTGATTCAAAACTTAATTATTTAATAAAAATTGAGCACATCCTCTTGACGCTGCCCTGTGTGCTCAAGGTACTGATCCTGCCGCATGTGAAGAGTGACTTGTGGGTCCCTGGGATTAGGAGGAGATTGAGCATGACATCTTTGGGTGAGGTGAAGGGAAAAAAGGAGTCAAGGGATATCCTATGAAAGATTGGGGATTCTGTATGTAGGCATGATAAAAGGACAGGTAGGATCAAAGATTCTTCTGGTCACAGTGATATGGGAGGGCTCATGAGAAGCTTCTGTGATTTGACAACACCTCTACTGTAACCAGTCCTGACCCAACTGCTCGTATATACTCCATATCCAGACCCAGTGAAACCTCCCGCAGTCTCTTAATGTGCTGCTCTCTCTACCTGCAATATCTCCAACACCCTCGCCCATCAAAACAGAGTGAAGCGGTTTTTAAGATGTCATTTCTGTACCATGTTCTTTGACTCCTCCGCAGAAAAAAGAAATTCCTAACTTTATCTCCCCTCCACTATGCCCTGAATAGACCTCCAAATGTTCCTGTAGCCCTGTGATCTATATTCTGACCTGCCTGCTGTTCCTCACTGTGCTATGAACCGCCTAAGGGCAGGGTCACCATCCTATGTCATCATTGTTTTTCAAGCGCCTCACACACTTCTGGTATGAACTGGATGCTCTGTAAATATTGGTTGAATGAATTAAAGCTGTTGAAGCCATTTCTGCTTCTAAAACCTTGTGGCTGGTAAGTTGGAAAGAACCTTGCTGGCATGGAAGTCCAGTTGAGAATGAAATGAACTAAAATGGTGGTATCTTTATATATATGTATCCACCTCACCACATTGGACATTATTTTCCTCATGGCGTGGATGACATCCAAGGCCCTGGTGGTTGTTGTTAGGTTCATGTTGGCTTGACAAAATAGTAGCTCTCACGTAATGACATATATTAATTCATTCAATTGCTCATTCATTCATTCCTCAGATGTTTGCTGACTGCTGTCCTGTGCAGGCACTGTGCCAGTGATGGGGATATCATGATAGACATGAAACAGATATGGTACCTGCCATCAGAGAACACATAGTTTCCTGGGGAAGACTGGTGCAAATGCATGAGGAATTTGATTCTGTGATACATGCAGTGAAAGCCAAGTACTGAGAGATGTGATATGGCTTTATGATGCATCCACTTGGCTGGGCTGTACGACTTTCCCCAGAATTCCTCTTCTACTGTGTGTTTCGAAGTAGGTTGGGCTCCAATGAATATTTCTTCAGGAGAATTAGGAAGTGGGAAGCAAGCATGCATATTTTTTCTGAATTAGTCTATCGAACACTCATCTTTGTGCTTCTGTGAAGGGGTTTTATCAATGAGATATAAAGTTTCAAATAAGTTGAATTTTTTTTAAATAAAAGTGAGAGTGCCTGGGGGGTTCAGTTAAGTATTTAAAAGTATTTAAATCTTTTTTTTTTTTTTTTTTTTTTTTTTTTTTTTTTTTAGTATTTAACTCTTGATTTTGGTTCAGGTCATGATCTCACAATTGTGAGATTGAACCCTGAATCAGGTTCAGTGCTGAGAGTGGAGTCTGCTTAAGATTCTCTCTCCCTTTCCTACTGCCCCTCCCCCTTTTGCTCACGGGCACTCTGTCTCTCTTTATCTGTCTCTTGGTCTCTTTCTCTCCCCCCACCCTCAAAAAGAAAGAAAGAGATTATGCTGGATGAAGGTGACTTAGTCAGGTAGAAGACCTTGAAACAGACACTGGGTGTTCTTTTTTTTTTAAGTTTCTATTTAAATTCCAGTTAACATGCAGTGAAATATTAATTTCAGGTGTACAATTTAGTGATTCAACACTTCCATACATCACCCTGTGCTCATCACAACAAGTGCCCTCCTTAATCTCCTTCATCGATTCAACCCATCCCCTCATCCACCTCCTCTCTGGTAACCATCAGTTTGTTCTCTATAGTTAAGAGTTTATTTCTTGGTCTGCCTCTCTTTCCCCCCCCCAATAATCATGTTTTTTCATAAATTCCACATATGAGTGAAATCATATGGTATTTGTCTTTCTCTGACTGACTTATTTTGCTTAGCATGATACTCTAGTTCCATCTATGTTTTAGCCAATGCTAAGATTTCATTCTTTTTTGTAGATAACTAATACTCCATTTTATATATACATACCATATCTTCTTTATCCATTCACAGGGACTGGGAGTTCTTAATAACCAAGTACTCCAAGCATTCCGTGGGCCTGTAATTGCCTTCCTTTCTGCCTGAATCTTTCCTTCTCGACCACCTGCCAAGGCTTTGTTAGTTGGCTCTATAATCATGTAAACCACTTCCCTGTGTATGTATATGTATATTAATATGTACGTATTTATGACATGTAAAACACATACATACATGTCATAAATGCACATGTGTGTATATATACATACTGCATGTATCTGGTTAAAGCCTGCCTAATGCCTATGTACATTCATTGTAGTCCAGTGATTCAGAGGAGGATTAGTGGGGAAATAAACTGAAATATGAAGGATGAATAGGAAAAAGAATGAGCTAGAAAAACACTGTGTATGTTCTGCAACAAGAATGGGTGTGTCTGGGTAGTAGGGGTAGAAGGTAAGGTTGGGGATTTTGGCAGGGACAAATGATGCAAGTCCACATAGACAGGACCAGAAATTATGGTGTTTCTTATTTTGTTTGTTTGTTTGTTTTTGATAAGGCTGACCAAGCAATTAATAAAGATTGGAAATAATTTCAGCAGCCATACAACAGGTGCCACAGAGAACTGGGTATCACCATGCAGAGTACAAGTGAAATCCTAATAGTCTAATATTCATATAACTTAGTTCCTCCATTTCTGCTACTTGCTACCTGCTATTTCTTCCCAATAAGTTATCCATTAGCCTATCTACCACTCAATAATTCTGTTTACCTTAGGTATTTCTCTATAACTTATGGTTTGCACCATAGAGATTATCATGTGATATAATTTCTGGTCACAGGTTTGTCCGTCTCTGTTGGATTTAAGACTATTTTGGATAAGAGCCTTATTTCAGATATTTTCCTTGAAACTTACCACATTTCTGCAAATGGTCTTGCTGAAAGTATTAGGGACAAAGTTAACTGAAGACCACTGTTGAAACAGCTTGGCCAATGTCATGACAGGGTTGTCCTTGCTCAGTGTGAGTTCATTGCCATCATCTGGTCTCAGCCCTACTTAATCATAAATGCTTGATCAAGGCTTGCCTCCATCGAGACTTAGACTAGAGTTCATGTATAAACAAAAACATATTATTGGTGCTGCTTATGTCAACAACTATTCCTGGGTTCATTTTTGTTGGAATAGTATTTAGCAGAAGTAAAATCTTTGAAAATAAACTGTGACTGAATGGGCTATTTATATGCCTCTATTCATTTGAGATTGAATATTAAAGATTTACTCAGAGAGTTACTCACTTTAGGTAATTACTGATGATGAAATCCTTAGCTCTTTACCTTGGGGCTTATGAAGACCCAATATTAAGACTTTTGTTGAAAATGTATGTATTTTGGAATGAAAATGTTATAACTTTTTTATGTGATTAGTAATCAATATTAATCAATATATAATTATAAATATTAACCAACAGAAACACCAGCTTTTCATTAGAAACTGTTTAAAACCCTTTATAAAGATTTTTCCTTTGGGTTAAACTGAATGTCTTGTGGCTCTGTAGCACCTGCACAAAGTTGAGACATGATGGTCTTCCCTTAAACAAATTAAAATTTCATAACAGTGTGAAATGTGTATCTGGAGGCACCTGAAAGTCCTTCCATTTGTCATCCCACCTTGCCTCTTTTCTGTGTCTGTGACAACTTTTAGATATTATAAATAATGAAGCTGAGCAATTTTAGAAAAGCAGTGGCTTAGGTTGTTAAGCACAGAGATTCATCCTAAATTTTTTTACAGTTTGTTTGAAAGTCTCTGTGTCTCCTCTGGAAATAGTAGATAAAGAGAAAATGTATACACTCAGATCTGTGTAACTCTATTATGAATTATCCAGGGCCATTCAGAGAACTTCAAATGTTTCCTTTGCCTCACCTTGTCAATATTTGATACTTGCAAGAGGTGAGGGTGGGGAGAAAGCCAACCTCATTTGCAAGATTGCTGGAACCCACCTTGGTAATTACTAATGATGGAAATAAAACCATAGGCTAGTGAAATAGGAAAACTGCTGGGTGGCTGAATGTAATGGCTGATTCAGTGGCCAAAGGTGGTAGGGAAGAAAGAAGTACCAATTATGTTCAAGTTCATTAAAAGGTACCTATTGAAAATGTTTGAGGCTGGAATTAAAAACAAACAAGCAAACAAACAAACAAAACAGATGTAGAACTGCTGACCCAGGCTCCAGAAGCTTTGGTCCTAATGGCATAGAAATATTAAGGTAGCCATTAGTCATTGGTAAAGTCATGGTTACCATGACTTTATTACACATGTTTTCACACAAGTTTGATTTGAAAAGCTCATCAGAATTATAAGCAAGCAGAGTGACCATAATAATGAAAGGTGGAAAACAAAATTACCCTTAGACCCGAAGTAGAGGAACTTGTCTACCATTTTGACTGCACAAACTTGGAAAAAGTCCTATAAGTCATGCATTACTCACTTGTCAATAGGAAAATTAAAACCTGTGCAGAAAGGTCATTAAGAGAATTAAGGGAAACAATGCTGGTTACTGAAATTCATATTTTAGATGCTGTATTTGAAAGAGTGGAGATGGTTCAGTGCCTGACTGCTTGTATGAACCATTTCTTTTACCTTCTGTATTCTGAGGCTTTGACATCTGGAGTCTTCCTGACCCCAGAAAGACTGCCCTCCCTGGGGTAGCCAATTCCTATGGAGAGTAAATGCTGGAGCACTAAGCGTACTCCACAAATCGCAAACCAAAAAATCTAGTATCTACCTCCCAGCCACATCATTTATGGGGGTCTCTCTGTTTGGCCAGTATTGCCTGTCTAATCTCTCCAGGGGCAGATATCAGACAACCAGGGACAACTCTTATGCCCCAGAGCTCACTGAAAGTATTCAAATTGGCCAATTCTAAATCCATTGAGCCTGCTTTGCCTGTTCCTTTCCATAGAAACCACAGTATAAAGGCTCTTGTATGCTTTTTCCCCTCTCGGCTGCCTCCTGATAGAATTTGTTGTTTCCCCATGTGCTCCCGGCCCATGGCATGTCATACCCTCTCCTCTTGGGATCTGTTGGTATAGAAGCTTTTTTCAATGGCCACTGTCTCCCAGTCTGCTGGTCTACCACACCTAAGCAATAATAATAAAGCCTATATTACAACACTGCTCAGCCCTTCTGCATCTTAAGCTCCCATCACCTAACCCCTACAGCCCCATATGAAACCACAAAGGGAGTGCAAAGTGATGTGCATATGCAAGGACCCACACCAGGCCCAGCAATCAGGAGTTTTGTCTTCCTTACTTTATCCCCCGTGACTTGCCAGAACAACTATGGTTAGTGGAATCTATTTCTCTACACCTTTGTCTGTATTCATGCCATTATCCCCAATGGGCTTCCTATAGACAGGTCAAGATATCCTGCTATGAAATCGTTTTTCTGGGTCATTTTATTCTTTCACTCTATATGGGCCAATGTGAAACGTGAAAGAACCCATTATAGAGTCACGTTCCTCTCTTCCTGTGACGTTCTGTCAGTCAAAGTGATCCCTGTGGATGCCTCTTCTGAAAGGAGCTCATTTAATCCGAGACTGACAGTCCACATCTATAATCCAGAGGGACATGGCAGTGAGATGCTGGCAGGTTTCATGGAGCAGGCAGTTAGCTTTGTTGACCTTTTCTATTAGTTGTTTCCCTCCTATCTCCTTAGCATGTACTATTTTAGAAAAATCACTCACTCACTTTAATAAGCCATACTTCTGTGCCAGGCATTGTGCCCAGTACTAAAGACGCATATACAAATGAGTTACAACTATCGCAGTCCAGACTGGTTGCTCCAGCTGTTTGCTCAAATGAATAGCCGTGTACACAAATATTCCCCTATCAATTCCCAAATATTAAGACCTGCATTTGGCACTATATGGGGTCGGAGTCAGACCATCCATTAAACTCTCCACTGTCTATTAAGGGAGGGAAAAAATACACATGGTATATGATATGAAATGGGAGATAAGTGCCATGAGAAAAATAAAAGCTAAGTATAATGGATGTTTGAAGGAATAGAGTACATTTAGTTGGGAGGCAGGGGATATCAAGAGAAAACAATTTCTAACGAAGTTCGCATTGAATGACTGGTATGATTTCAAAGTCATCAAAGAAAAAACAGAGAAAGGAAGTTTGAGGAATAGGGAAGAGTAAACAAGTAAAATAAAATGTGTTGGGGCACCTGAGTGGCTCAGTCAGTTAAGTGTCGGACTTGGGCTCAGGTCATGATCTTACGGTTCGTGGGTTCAAGTCCCGTGTCGGGCTCTGTACTGGCAGCTCAGAGCCTGGAGTCTGCTTTGGGTTCTGCGTCTCCCTCTCTCTCTGCCCCTCTCCTACTTGTTCTCTGTCTCTCTTTTCTCTCTCAAAAATTAACATTAATTTTTTTAAATTATAATGTTTTGGCTTAAACTGTGTCCCTTTCCACCTCCCCAAATACATATCTTGAAGTCCTAACCTCAGTACTTTGGAATGTGGCCTTATGTGGAGATGTATCTTTTCAGAGCTAACTGAGTTAAAATGTAGTCCCTGGTATGGACCCTAATCCAACATGACTGCTAATCTTTTCAAACAAGCGGAAATTTGCACACAGAGGCATAGAGGAAAGACGATGTGAGGAGATCCAGGAAGAAGGTGGCCATCTTCAGGTTGTTTAGAGAGGCCTGTGACAGATGGCTCTGTCACAGCCATTAGAAGGAACCAATCCTGCTGATATCTTGACTATGGACTTCAACCTTCTAGAACTGAGACAATGCATTTCTGTGGTTTTGGCAATCCAGTTTGTGTTAGTTTTTAATGTCAGCCTTAGCAAAGAGATTGGGAAGCACAGATTGGAAGGAGGGAAGTGGAGCTTAGAGCATGTACAGAGGAGAATATGACTAAAGCTGAAGAGCTGGGTTGGCGCCATACTGGGAATGCCAGAAAGGAAGAGTTAGGATTAATTCAGTGGGAAGATGGTATTTGAAGACCACTTTTGAGCAGGAAAGAGGTTAGAAGAAGTTTCTAGTGTTAGAGCCACTACTAGAGGTTGAAATTACTACTCAGGATTTTTTAGGCAAGTGTAAAAGGTCTATTGAAGTTTATACTTAGATACTGTCCTAGCTTTGGCTGCTACTACATAATACTGTAGGATGTGTGGCTTAAACAACAGATACTTGTTTTCTCTCAGTTCTGGAGGCTATAAGTTGGAGATCAAGGTGCCAGCATGGCTGATTTCTGTGAGAGCTCTCTTCCTTGTCTGGAGACAGCCACCTTCTATTTGGGTCCTCACATAGCTAGGAAAGAGAGACAGAGAGAGAGAGAGAGAGAGGGAGAGAGAGAGAGAACACAGATCTCTCTCTCGTATCTCTTCTTATTAGAGCACTGATACCTTCACAAAAGCTCCACCCTCATGATCTCATCTAAATCTGATTATCTCCCAAAAGCCCCATCTCCAAATCTACACTGTAAGTTAGGCTTGAACCTACTAATTTTGGAGGGACACAAGTGAGCCCACAGCAGTTACATGTAAACATGAAATGGCATTATATATTTCCGGCCACTGATTTCACTGTGCCATGTTAAATTTTTATTTATTTATTTATTTATTTATTTATTTATTTATTTATTTATTTTTGATGCAAGAACAAAGAGCCTTTATTGGAGCTAGCTGGAGCTCAATCTCCTACCGCACCGACACAGCAGTGGGTCGAGAGAGAGGGCGTGGTCCAAAAACACAAGTTTTAACAGGGTCTAGGGGCAGTGGGAAGGGTGATGGTCATGATCCTAGCCAATTGGCTGAGGAAGGGTCAAGGGTCCTGTTCCATAGGTCCTAAATTTTTATTTATATATATTGAGGTCAATTTGGTATTTCATATAATTTTATAGCCATTTTTCAGTAATGTAATTAAAACTCAGCCCAGTCTAGCAAAATGCTTATTGTCATGTCTAATTTCAAGCTTTCTTCTCCATTTCATCATGGCCTGGTAGATTATGGATTAAAGGCCTATACAAAGGTTGAGACAATGGTCTTGTTATTATAGTTCTATCCTCATATATGAAGCAAATAGAATGTAAAGGGAGAACTTGGGGTTTTTCAAGTAACTGGCTCTATGTCAGTGGTAGGGAGGCCTCTCGTGTTTGGCTTGGTCTATCCTTAGTTTACTGAGTTCCATCAGAAGCTGGTGGACTTTGCCGATGTTCTGGCCAAAATATAGATGTTGGATATATTTAGAAGCAGTCTTTATTCTCAGCCCAGGATCTTCCTCGCTGTTGAACCTGAACCCTAACCCTAACCCTAACTCTAACCTTCTGGCACTGAGGACTTTATCATCTTTTATGTATCAACTGTTTTGATGTGTAAACTCAGGTGAGCTAAGGATATAATGGAGCAGACTAGCAATAGCATTTAGTGTATTGGCAAGGTGGAATTTTTGCTAGGTTGGAAATTAGAAAACCTGGAGACAAATCCCAATTCTATACTTAATTAAATATGACCCATTTGTTCATTTACTCAACAGATATTAATTAAGCATCTTCTAAATTCCAGATAATGTTCTAGGCAGTAGGTAGTAAGGACAGAACAATAAACACAACAGTGCAGCATAGGAAATATAAATATGGTCAATGATATTGTAATACTGTTGCCTGGTGACACATGGGGACTATACTTGTTGTGGTGATCAGTGAACAATGCATAGAATTGTTGAGTTAATATGTTGTACACCTGAAATTAACATAACATTGTACTTAATTATATTTCAATGCAAAAAAAGAGAGACAGTTTCCAACATACTCTTAGCAACCATCTCACCTGCCCATTTTTTGTCTTTCCCCTGATGATGGTTTTCTTCTGTGAACAAGAAGGCACAACCCAGAAGTGAATACCTCACGAATGTTCCAGAAGGAACTGTCGACTCTTGGAGGGAAGGGAGCCAATGGATAAATGTTCTAGCTTTTGTACCCTGAGGTGTGCAATACTGAGGTGTGCTTCATGTTGTATCTCAGAGGATTTGGGAGCAGTTTTCCACATCAGTTCCATGTTTAGGGGAGTTTGAGGGAAACTTTAAACTAACATACCTGTACGCTATCCCTAAAGCTTATGCGATCCCAACTTTCTAGAGTGGAAAGATGCAGCAATTCCAAAATCTTTATATATATTTAAGTCTCACAAGTCCTCATTAAATAAGTGCTATTATTCTTAATTTAGAGGTGAGGAAACTGAAAGTCAGAGAGGTTAACCAATTTATCCAGTTAAATACCCACAGGTAGTGCTGCAGCCAGAATTTCCATCCGGCTCCTTCAAAGCACACAGTACCATGTGCTTTAGGCTATAACATGGTGTACATTCCTGCATTTCTGGGTTAGGGTGGTCAAAAGATGTAAATTACATTCTTGGTTCAATGGTTGATTTAAGAATCTCGCTTTCAAGCAGTTCATTAGCAGGCATCTGATTTGTTTAGCATTCTGGTTCTTGCACTGAAGAGAAGATTTATATCCTATAAATCACAGCTTCTTGTCTCTTCACCATTCCTCTTAAGTTCTTAAGGAGCAAGATGATGGAAAATGAAAAAAAGAAAAAAAAGTAGGAAAAAGAAATAGAGAAAGATAAGATCAAATCTTTTAACAGTTTCAGACCTCAAAGCTATTTTGAAGATAAATGGCATACCAAAGGGACAGAGTTAATCTTGGACTTAAGACAAGCCCCTGGTGGGATTTTCTGCTTATTTGTTTTACTTATTTGATTTTTGCCTGACAGTGTTTTGCACCATCAGACACATTTTCAAATCTATGATCATATACTGGCATTAACCATATGTGCCTTTTTGTTGTCGTTGTTCTAGAGTAATATTAAACAATTGAAGGAAATGTTATCGCAGTGATTAGGGACCCCTCTGTAGAGGAGCATCAGAAGTTATGGGGAGAGTGGGGGCAAGGGAAGGGGAGCTAGAAGGGGCTTCCTCCAGGGGAACATGTGAGACTCCTGGATCTGTGTAAATGGCACAGAAGGTCAGGAAGTCTGGGCTCCAGTCATATTAATGCTTGTATACATTCTGTTTGTCATTTCAACACCGTTTTGGGCCAGTAAGCAGGTGATACTTGAGGAAAAGTAGGTTCTTTTAATAACTTCCGTTGTAAACCGGAAGCATGTTTCTCCTACCCACTCCTTTTAATTGGAGCCCCTTGTCTTTATTCACAGTAGCTGTTCTAAAACTTACCCACCCTCTCCAAGCTTCCTCTCCTCTCTTTCATGCATGCTTGGCAAGTTAGGGGTGGTTGCTTCTTGTCCACAACTAAACAATGTTTACTTTCAAAATAAGTAAAGAGGTCGAACAATGGGATAGAAGGTTCCCATTACTAAGTTACCAGGAGGATAATCAGAAGTCTTCCATGTTTCCTTTATTTCTACTAAATTTACACTGGTTTCAAGTTCCCTTCATGAGACTGGTCTTCTTTTATAAATGTCTGAGAAGAACCCCTCCCACTCGATCAGGGGGCACAGAGTCTTTACTTCCTTGAGAAATTTATTATTTTGATCTATCTTGAAATCTGTCCTGGGGGAAAAATGATCACATGGGTGCTAACCACTCATCAGGAGCACATTTCCACATCTGAGGTATGCCCATGGGCAGGACAATTTCAGTAGCAATATTCAATAACGGTATAGAAGTATAATTTTGTCAGAGTAATTTCTTACTGGAATGTTGCTGGTTTCTGTTAACACCCTTGTCATAGTAGCTTTAGTGCTCTCATTAGGTTATTTAGTGTATGGAATAATGACAAAGGCAACTGAGGATCTCTCTCATCTCCTCTGTGCAACTCCAGAACTCTCCTAACTGAAATATACAATATATGAAAAGTGGGAGGCACTTCAATATAAGAGTTATCTTAAGAGATATTGAATAAGTCATTTGAAACAACATATAAAATACACATGGTTGGGGCACCCAGGTGGCATCCAGCTTCAGCTCAGGTCATGATCTCGCAGTTCACGAGTTCGGGCCCCATGCTGAGCTCTGTGCTGACAGCTCAGAGCCTGCTTCGGATTTTGTGTCTCCCTCTCTGTCTGCCCCTCCCATGCTCACACTCTGTCTTTCTCTCTCTCAAAAGTAAAATAAACATTATTTTTTTAAATACACATGATCTGTATTTAATTGGAAGTCAAACTTGTAGATTCCTCAATGTGAATATTCAAAGTGTGTACACTTCAAGTGACTAAAGGAACAGAGCATCTTCTTTGGTTATTTCCTCTGGTTTCCAGTTTTGGGTCCCTTCCTCCATCTTCTATAACTTAGAGCTACTCTGTCACTTACTACCCATATTCCAATGTGCACTTCCAATGTGAGCTTCCTATAGGTGTCTTCCTCTTATTGAATTATGATTTTCACATGGTAAAGTACATAGATATTAAGCATATGATTCCATGCATTTTGACAAATACATAGATGCAATCAGGTATTTCCAGGTCAAAATCTAAAATATTGCCAGCACTCCAGAAAGTTTTTTTTTGGCCATTTTCACTAAATTCTTAGAAATCCTTAGGCTTCTAGAAAAAGGAAAAAGGAGTAAATTTGCCTTGGGATGCCTGTTAATGTCATGTATTGTTAAAAGTAATTTTAAGCTTTCTTTGCATTTCCTTTTCCTTCATTTTGTTTCTCTGAAGACCTTTCTGTAAAATCAATCTTATGGCCTCCACTAGGCACTTCCTGGAGGTAGGATTCTGACATATCCCTTAAGGTTTCCTGATCCTGGTGTTAATATGCCCTGCATAATCCCCAGGACTGTGATTATGATAGATTTTACTCTTGGTGTTAAGTTGTATTTTATGGCATAGTTGACCTCAATATGTGGAGATGACCTGTGTGGGTCTGCCCTAATCACATGAGCCCTTTAAAAGCAGGGCTGCTTATACAAGATGAAGTCTGAGAGATTCAAGGCTTGAGGGGTTTTTAATCAGAATGACATTCTCCATTGCTGAGATAGAAAGGGCCCCATGGTGAAGACCTGAGAGCAGTCTGAAAGCTGAGGGTGGCTCCTTGGTGACAGCTAGGCAGGATATGGGGATCTTAGTCCAATTGGAAAGAACCGAATTCGGCCAATAACAAGAATGAGCTTGGAAGTGGATTTTTCTCAAGAGTCTCAGATGAGAGCTCAGCATGGCACACACTGATTTCATCCTTGTAATACCTTGAGCAGAGAGCCCAGATATACCACAGGGAGCTTCTCACCTACAGAAGTATGTGCTAATATATAGGTATTGTCTCAAGTCATTGAATCTGTAGTAACTTGTTATGCAGTTCTAGAAAATAAATACCACACTATGGGAACAGTATATAAGTGTGTTACAGATGTATTATCTGCAAGAAACCAGATACTCACATATGTTTATTATCTCTTATTTCTGGACTTAGTTGAGTCAGATTTAGAGGCCACTCCAGAAACACATGGCAAAGAGAATGAGCAAAGCAATGATGAAGAATTAGGGAAAATTTTGCAATCCACCAAAATATAGAAGGCATGGTTCTAAGAACTTTGTATATATTTGCCTTAACTTAGAACCTAGATACTGTTTGGCTCAAAATAGAAAATTTTTATGGAATCATTTTGACTCCCTTGATATAAATACATATGCATTTGGGGTCTCCACCACTTTTATTTCGCATAAAATGGTTAAAGTCTCAAATAATCAAGAGTTGTTTGTCCTTCAGTTTCTGAGAACATACATCGTATTTTTCTATGTTTGCTTCCTTGATTGCTGGAACAACAGCTATTTCTGCTCAAAGAACTCCACTCCTTATATGCAAATAAAAAGTAATCTCGAAGATACCAGAAGAAAGACAAAAAAGTATGTATGCCACTAACTAATCTAGAAACCTACAACTTCCTTCATTTAAAAGGTGCATTTCAAAATGAGACATTTTCTAGGACTAAAATTTTCTCAAGAACCTCTCATGTAATATTTCATTTAGATGTAAATGGTCTCATTTGATGAACATCAAGAGTTCAGATTATGACTTACATTTTAAAGATGAAGATACCAATGCACCAAGAATTAGAACTGTTTTTCCATGTGAGATACCAGGGGAGAACTCAAATAGGGCCCTGGACTTTTTCTAGGGCACAGAGTTGCCGTAGCTTTTTCTCCCTCCCCAATAAGGTTGGATGATTTCTCTATTAAAGCAAGGGCACAATATTTTAAAAATTCAAACGGAACTCCAGTAAAGTGTTGTTGCCTCTACGAGGCAGAGGTACCCATCTGTGAAGAATAAAATGTAGGATGGAGGTCTAATTTTGAGTTTAATTTTTTTTTGAAAAGAGAGCATGAACAGAGGGGAGGGACAGAGGGAGCGAGAGAGAGAATCTGAGAGAGAATCTTAAGCGGGCTCCAAGCTGAGTGTGGACTCAATTTGGGACTCGATCCAATGACCCTGGGATCATGACCTGAGCTGAAATCAAGAGTCGGTTCAACCAACTGAGCCACACAGGTGTCCGTTGAGTTTAACATCCTAAAAATATACTTGGTGAGATTAGTCAAGGAAAAAGGCATGTGACTTTATTCTGTAAACTCCTGATGTTATTCCTATTCTAACTTGGAATTATATGTTCGTTAGTAAGATTTACAAATGTATTGAACTAAAGCGAGGTACTTTAATTTTTAGGATTCCCTCTCATTTGCTTATCGAACAAAAATTTATTATGTACCAACTAAAGACTGGATATAGTTTTTTGATGATAATAATAAAAAGAGGAATACGATGAGTTCCCTTTCTTGATAAAAATGTGTGAAACTGCTATTAATAAGAGCTAGCACTTACTCAATACTCTATTATCACTTCAGTTTTAATTAAAACTTATATGTATTAACTCATTTAATCTTTAACAATAGTCTTAGGAAATAGGTACTATAATGAATCACATTTTATATATGTATATAAAAATGGGACACAGAGAGGTCAAGTGACCTCTTCCAGAATTCACTCAGTGAGTAAGTGGGAGAGCTGGGATCCAAACAAAGGCAGCCTGGTTCCTGAGCCTGTACCTCACAATTTTACAATACTGCTTAGCACACTGTTTCAGCTTGAATACAATTATCCCATATTAGGGATATTTGACTACAATTAATTAGGGAGGCGTCAGCTACTAATGTAACAGAGACATTCTCAACCTTCTTTTTCCCCCTTCTTTAATGACATAAAACAGATGGTTGCCGGTTACCAAATTGTGTGTTCTTTCTCACTCTCGCTTTTACTCCCCATTCTCCTTTTCAAGATCTTTTCTTTCTATCACTTCAGTGAAAGAGCCCTTTTCTTATTATTTCCATAGAATAGGTGCATGTTTGGGATTGAGATTTCCAATCCCTCTTTCAGAGTCTAGTTTGAGTCCTGATTATTCACGAAGAAAGATTGCTGTATTTATGCGGTGTGTTTGGCCAAGAAACTCGGATGGCAAATGGTGACTCTCAAGAGTGACTATGCCTCATGGTTCTTAGGATTTTCCACACTTCACAGAAAGCTGGTGATGGGATTGCTCAGTGGAAGCAGCTTTTTTAATTATTGGAGGATTTGCATTAATGACATGACTGTCCAGCTGTCGAGAAAAAGTACACTCTACAGCGTTCCTTTTCAGTGCCCTTGGACAAGCTCTAGAACTAAGCCTCTCACTCCCAGAGTGCCACATTACACATGCACCATCTCTCCCACCACTGCACTGTTGCTTGGCAACAGCAGTACTCGTTTCACTTGCAGGATGGGAAAGAGACAAACGGATAACCAGGAAAACCCCAGCCTTGCAATTTCTCATACCATTGTGGATATGTACAAAGTGAGTGCTGGGCCTTAATGCTATCTCAAAATTGCAGCCTGAAGATATTTTTGTTACAAAAAAGGAATTATTAGTATCCACCACACTTAAAATCAGGGCCCTCTGGAACTCTTAAAGCTGCAGTGGTTGAGGTAATGATCTGTATTTATAAACCTGATTATGTTGCTAACTACTAGGGCAATACTAGTAGTAAATGATCTGATAGTTAAGGAGCAGGTAATTCGATGTAGAGAAATCAATCGATCACTCATGCAAACTTTATTGAGGACTTATTAGTAACACTAAGAGCTATCATTTGATGAGTACGTTCTTTGTGTGCAGTTTCATGTTAAATGCTCTATACATCATTTTGTTTAATGCTATGACACTCTCGTGAGATAGAATCTATTATTCTTGCCTTAAAGAAATTACTGCTCCAACAGGTTAAATAAATTGTTCTGTATCATGTAGAGTGGCAGATTTGAACCTAAGGCAGTTTGATTCCAAAATCTCTTAACTTCTAAGATCATTTGTCTTCTCTACTTGCTACTCACCAACCCCTGTGCCAGTCTCAGATACACTTGACAATGATAACCATTCTAAAGGTTCTTATCACACACCTATTTTATGGCAGCATATGGCTGACCAATTGAGACTGTCTTTCTGTTTTATTAATTCTGTTTAACACCTTTATTCCTTCTCTGATGGTTTGGAAGTCAGTTAGACCTTGGCTCAAATATTGACCATACAACTTATAAGTCTGCATGAACACTGATAAATAAAGTAGTATTGTCTATATCTATCATTCCATAACTATTTTATCAGTCGTATTTGTCAAGACCTGTGAAGGATCTAAGCTTTAACTTTTGGCAGACTAGCAAGTACGTTTGTCACACGTAGATGCTGGTGGGAGATATAAGACTTCTTGGTCAGAGATAATGGACTTTATTGCTCATGGAATAGCAGGTAGCATGAGCTTCATGTTCACATTGGTTTTGTTTGTTTGTCCCCAAGTCCCACGGGGTGATGTGGAGTGGCCCAGATAGATGTTACAAATTCAATGAGCCTGCATCACAGCTAAGGAACTCAAATGCAGAAAACTCCAATCTTTCAAAAGGGACTGCTAGCAAGTGTACTCAACATTCATCCCAGAGGGAGAAATGGTCTTTATCGCCCTGGCCAGAAAAGAAATACTCTCTCTGCTCTGGAAGAAAACACTATCACTAGCTTCCAAGGATTGTCTGTCATACAGACACCCAGAATAATGGCTGACACAAGACATGCAGAATGTGAGATGTCATGGAGAACAGGATCATCAAGTCATCACAAAAATTATGAGAAAATTGCCTGTATAGCATCTGCCATGGAGACAAAACTAATATGTGTTTCTTGAATGAATGAATGAGTGAATGAATGAATGAACAATTAGCTGATATTGGGATCCAAATGAATGAGGGTGGGAAATTTAGTAAAATAGATAAAAAACCTACTCTTAAGAATAGAAAAATATTTCAATTTCGTAATTAGCTCCCTAGTTTTTAGCTGTGAGATTTTGGATGTGTTTTATCACTTCTATGAGTCTCATGTTTCTCATCTGTAAAATGGAAATCATAGCACAAAAACTTCAGAGTTATGAGGATACTGACATGAGATTGCATGTGTGTGTGTCCACACACACACACACACACACACACTCCTATGTGGATATATACACACACACATATATATTCATGAATATGTTATATATGTGAACATGTAATATATATCCATATTATGTGTTGCATAGAAAGCAAACAATATATTATAATGGACTCTTACTGTAATGTAATGAAAATAAAATGGAGTAAACTTAAGCAGACAAAAATGAGGGAGGCATACAGATGTTTAACGGAACACAAATACGAACATGCTTCCAGCTATCAGGAAAGACGAGAAAGGACCAGAGGGATATGAGAATCCCTTCTGTTTCTTATTACTGTTGTTATTATTTATTTGTTTGTTTTTCCGTGTGTCTAATCCTTATTTTTTCTCTCTCTCTAGATTGTCTTTCTTTGTTCCTGGTATACATGGAAGAAGATATAGTCATCCCACCACACTGGAGATTTTGTTTGGGTCCAGCCAAACATAAAGGCAGATTGGTTCTAATTCAAATTTCTTGGGAAACAGGAATTTCTTGGTTCACTGGATTATTTGTTCACCTGGGATCAAACTACTGTGGCCCAGGGTAGGTGGGGGGCATCATACATAGAAAACCCAGCTCCACGCATCCACCACTGTTGTAGAAGGATGGGTAGTAGGCAACTCCTTGAGAAAGGGGTATGCAGTAACTTTAATATGATGCTTTATTTTTATTATGCTTTGAGATGGATTTCTATGGCTTAACCAATATACAGAATTGACAAGGAAAGAAGGATTTATGTGTGTGGTGGCTGAGGAGTCATGTTTACAAATAGAAATTGACCTGTGTGATGGTATATCCAGAAAGGAGCAGGAATGAGGACATTCTTCAAGAGTAGTTACTTTTTAGATATTGAAACAAGTAATCAAAACTTGTACATTTTTATAGGTTCTCTCACACTGATGGTAGAATCCTGTTATGTTTCTAAGTCTGTGTGAAGGGCAGGCAGTAAGCAAGGGAGGGAAAAGCTCAGGTTGGAGAAATAAGCAGTAACCAGATTACACACACAGTTAAGAACTTGATATAGGTTGTTTTGACTTGATCTAAGAGCACTTAGAAACCACTGGATGGCCTTACTCAGGAGCACGCATGATCACATGCAAACTTCGGAAATAACATCTTTGGCTACAGTGCAGAAAAGTATTGAAAGGGAGAAAGAAGACGTGTCAAGTAAGAAATTGGTGCGTCTTAGGTCAAAGAGGCTTTTCCCTGCTTTTTCCTCTAGGATTTTGACGGTTTCCTGTCTCACATTCAGATCTTTTATCCATTTAGAATTTATTTTTGTGAGTGGTGTAAGAAAGTGGTCTAGTTTCATTCTTTTGCAAGTTGCTGTCCAATTCTCCCAGCACCATTTATTAAAGAGGCTGTCTTTTTTCCATTGAATACACTTTCGACAATAGCCAAAACATGGAAAGAAACTAAGTGCCCATCAACTGACGAGTGGATAAAGAAGATGTGGTATATATATACAATGGACTACTATGTGGCAATGAGAAAAAATGAAATCGGGCCATGCGTAGCAACATGGATGGAACTGGAGGGTATTATGTTAAGTGAAATAAGTCAGTCAGAAAAAGACAGATACCATATGTTTCCACGAATAGGTGGACTTGGTGAGACTAAGCAAAAACCAGGGGGAGGGGAAGAGGGGAAAGAAAAAAAAGACACAGAGAGGGAGGGAGATAAAACATAAGAGACTCTCAAAGACTAAGAACAAACTGAGGGTGAGGCGGGGGGGGGGAGAGGGGGTGACGGGCATTACAAAGGGCACATGTTGGGATGAACACTGGGTGTTTTATGTAAACCAATTTAAAAATAAACTATTTTAAATTAAAAAAAAAAAAAAAGAAAGGGAGAAAGAAGACATGAATGCCAGTTAAGGGTTGTTGTGGGTGAGAAGTAATACAACATGGGCCAAAATGGTGGCAGCATGTTTGCAACAATGCTAGAGTGGATGGAAGCTAGAGTGTATCATGCTAAGTAAAATAAGTCCGTCAGAGAAAGACAAATACCAAATAATTTCACACATGTATGGAATGTAAGAAACAAAACAAATGATCAAAGGGGAAAAAGAAAGAGACAAATCAAGGAACAGACTCTTACTTACAGAGAACAAGCTGATGCTTACCGGAGGGGAGGGGCAGGGGGGGATGGGTTAAATAGGTGAATGGGAAAAAAATGGCAACAGTAACAAGGAGAGAATGAGTGGACTTCATGGTTGGTTGAAAGGTAGTTTTGACACAGCTTGGTAATTGGGCCTGAGGGGAATGGGGCAAAGGAGGTAAGGACAATGCCTAGTTTTAGTCTTTAGTAACTAAAAAATGCAAAAAACACATTAGCTCTGGTGAGAAACCCAGAAGGAGGAGATTTGGTGTGAGAACTGATGGATTTAGTTATGGGTGAGCAGATAGCAAGTTTGAAGCAGAGGTACTCAGCTGGCAAGTTTAAATCTCAAAGATGCTTATTCACACCGGAAAGCGAAGATCAAGACAAAGAAATTATATAAAGTGTAAGAAAGACAAAAAGCCAAAACTGTAAAATGGGGATTGGGACTTAATATGGAACTGTTAACATAGGACCAAACTTTAAGGGACTGGTTTGAATCTTATTTATGTTTCCTTTTAACTGTAAGAACACCTCTGAAGTTTCAAACTCAGGGATAAATTTAGAAAGCATAAGTAAACAAATGATAAGCACTGACTCCAGGGAGTCTGGTTGGCAAGCCCTGGTTTTGCCTATGGAAGCCATAGATATCTGAGAGCTGGATGAAAGACATTAGGCCTTCATTCTGGTCACTTAATATTCCAAGCATGACAATCGGCTATTTTATGCTGTTTTATAGCATCCCTTATCTTTTATAGGATTCCTTATCTTCCTTATTCCTATCCTTCATTGGAAAGTATGAAACGTTCTGAGCCTTCCCTGTCCTTCCGTGCTTGTTTGGAGGATGCTTCTATCTTTCTTGTGCTGATAAAGCCTTGCTCACAGATCACATGGTCTTTATTTTCTAGAATGCATACTCACAATAGACAGCATTGAACACAATGCTGCAAGATCATTCCTCATAAAAGCACAATAGGAGGTCAGGGGGAGGGCAAGACTAGCACAGTGGAGACAGCTACATTATGGGTATTGAAAGATGCAGAGGCTGCTGTCCCATAACCCCAAGGAGTGCTATAGAATTCCGGGCCTCCACAAGACTTTCTGGAATATACTATCTCTAGGAAAATTCATATGAAGCTCAGTTAATCTCCAACAGTTTAAGAAACAAGTAAAATAAAATAACAGAAAGGTTTCCTCTTGAGGCAGCATGACTCTCATGAAAATACATTGGGGTGAAAAATGAAACAGAGGCTGTATGGCTAGCGAGGTCATGGAACAGCCTTGCCATTTTTATCTCTCTAGAATTCAACATTTACTCATTTATCAGAAAAAAAAGAAAAAGAAAGAACACAAAAGCTGGATGAAAACTTCGTAGGATTTAGGCAGGTTAGAGTACAAAGTGTTGGAATATGATCGTTCTGTTGTTTTCTAGTTGTTTGATCCTCGGCAGGTTATTCAAGGATTTTATTTTTCTTTACCTTTATAATCAAGATATTATTACATACCTTTTATTGAATCCTATTAACTACAGAGAGAAGTATCAAGGATATAATAGTAAAGGCTTGATAAATGTTAGTTATGAGTATTATTATGTTTCCATTATGAATGAGGAAATGAAAATTTAGTACACTTAAGAAATGTTTTAAAGTCTCCTCAGTAGGAACCAGAAATGTTAGGATTTAATATCAGATCAATCAGAAGGCTTTCTCTCCAACACCAGGCAGACAGTCTTTTTCCAGAATTCAACCATAGCAGCAGAGGTGATGGCCGTGCAACAGTCTGCTTGTCACCAGTAGATGACCGTATTTAGATGTCTCCCACCGATACTCTCTGCCCATACTGGTCTCCTTGGGACTTTTATTTATCTTGTGCTCATCAAGTATACAAAAATACATGATATTAATTAAAGCCATTATAAATGCAGTTCAGAGGCACCAAGATGGGAACAATTTATTTGTCAGCTAGAGAAAAAGCAGTTTGAACACTGGCACAGGCTTCCATGCATGAGTGATAGAATGGAAATTAATGATTGCCTACTGCACAGTTCATTTACCCAAAAACCTCCAGGCAGTCATTTGGATCAAGTATATAGAAAATGTTAATCTGGTCTCTAATCTGATGGCAATGATTATTCATGAGGCACAAGAAAAGGGTAATTTTTGAAGTAAATTTCTATCTATCTGGACAATGGCCGAAATGTCATACATGCAAGTGAGTTTAGGATTCAAGGAAGATTTTTCATCAAAAGAAGAAAATAAGAATACCTCCTTTAGTTAGCTTAACCTCTACGTGGACTCCAATCGTATCATGTCTGAGCGGGGTGGTTTGGTAGAAGGTGTGTCGGGGTAGGTGTACAGATATCTAGATCTTCACCTCGGTTCTCTAAATTGTATGACCTTGGACAAGTCATATTTAATCTGTGCATCTCAGTTTCATCTTACATAATATGAAGCGGTTGGACTTGATTGGAGGATTTTGAACTTTTCACTCACAGATCATGTGCTTTACGAGATTTTTGTTTATTAAGTAAATGACAGTGACTAGCACAATTAATTAATATATTTTTAATAATCAGATGTAAGTAAAACTGCCAATTTGGACTTCTGTCATAGCAAGATAACCCACGATATTACACTGAGATTTTTATGCTTCTTCTTTTAATCATTCTGGGCCAGTGCAAGACACCTCTGTGTTTCGATTGTCCAAGAATCCTTAGGGTGTGTGAACAGAAGACCCTTTTGCAGATGTATTACCTCTTCCTCACAACCTAAAGTGCTCTACAGGTTATGACCTTGTGGTCTAAGTTCCTGACATTAGCTCTTTGCCTGTAGTGGCAGTTCCTGACGCTAAGCTTTTGATTGCCGAGGCATCTATTTCAAAAGACATCATCCTGAATAAACATATTGCCAGAAATATGACACAGCCACTCACCAAACAACCAGATGAGAACCAGGCAGCCTTTAAGGTCCCCTTCCAGGAGGCCCTGTGTGGCCTAGGTTACTGACCACTTGGGTGACCCCTTTTCTCCCTTCCCACACCCTAATTCCTGCTCTATGCTTTAAATTTGCCAATAAAATGTGAACTCACAAAACCCTAGACACCCCACCCTCAGATATCAATAAAGGCAAAGCCCTAGGTACAAGTTATTTTTTCCCCCTGTGACCTCGCTATGTGCCCTTTATGAACTACAAATAAATCGCATGCCTCAGCATTCCCTGGGGGTCTTGGCTGAAGCATGTCCTGGAGTCATAATAAGAAACCAAAAAGGACCCATCCTGCCACAGTATTGGCCCTGGTGGGGAAAGGAATGTGGGGCCTGCTACGAGGGATATGGGCCCAGGTGAGTGGCTGAGGCATTCCCAGCTGGAGCAAGACCACCAATAGACCAAGACAGACCCAAGAGGTCTCTTTCTGTACCTCCCATCTTGCACGCTGTTACTCCCCTCTCATCCATCGCCCCCTAATCACACTGGCTTCCTTTCAACTCCTTAGTTATCAAATCCTTTCCTGTCCTAAGACTATTCACACTCTTTTCTCTGTTTACTATGCTCTTCCTCCAGCTTTGATTTAAATGCTACCTTCTCAATGTGGAAAAAAAAGAACCATTGTGTACTGTTGGTGGGGATGCAAACTGGTGCAGCCACTGTGGAAAACAGTATGGAGGTTCCTCAAGATGTTAAAAATAGAACTACCATATGGTCCAGCAATTCTACTGCTGGGTATTTATGCAAATAGTGTAAAAACACTAATTTGAAAAAAATATATGTGTATCCTCATGTGTATTGCACCATTATTTACAAGTTCTGGAAGCAGCCCAAGTGTCTATCAATAGATGAGTGGATAATGAAGATGTGGTATATGTATATACAATGAAATATTACTCATCCACTAAAAGAATGAAATCGTATCACTTGTGACAACATGGATGGATCTAGAGAGTGTAATGCTAAGTGAAATAAATCAGAGAAAGGCAAATACCATACGATTTTACTCATATGTGAAATTTAAGAAACAAAACAAAAGAACAATGACAAAAAGAGACAAATAAACTCTTAAATGCAGAGAGAAGACTGGTGGTAGCCAGAGGGGAAGTGGGTGGGAGATGGGTTAAATAGGTAATGGAGATTAAGGGATACACTTGTGATGAGCACTGAGAAATGTGTAAAATTGTTGAATCATCATATTTTATACCTGAAGCAATAGTAACACTGAATGTTAATTACACTCGAAATAAAAATAAAGGAAAATTTAAAAAAATGCTACCTCCTCAGACAAGCCTCAATGATCTTGTTCTCCAAGTTGAATTTTCCCTTGATAACTTCTAATGCTTAACTCTGCTTTTTCTCCTTTATTATCTTTCTAACAGTTTATAGCTATAGATTTATCTATTAATTAATTTATTTGTTGTCCATCTTCCCCATTTCTATGAAAAATCCTGTTTTGTTTTGTACATTTGTTTTTGAACCTGTTTACCTAGTATGGTACCTGGTATAGAACTGGCAGTAATTATTTGTTGAATGGAGAAAGATTTAAAGGTGAAGTCTTTATAAATTGTGAAAAGGAGCTGGGGGATCTCCTCTACAAACTTTAAAAATCTCTAAGAGGTTTTATTTTTATTTTGAAGATCAAACTTTAATATTTCAAGGACATCCCAAATGAGTTACTGGTGAGGTTACAGAAGCTTCCCTTTATACCACCACAGTAAGAATAAAATATTCTGAAAGAGCAATTACCTCCTCGGATACATAAAAAACAATATAATAAAGTGTATCACAAAGTGCAAAGAAAAGAGGCATTCAGCAGAGCCAACACAAGCAACAGGCTGATTGTCCTAACAGGAGGAAAGAGAAGCTGCTTCTGGAGTTCACAGTCCCAGAAAATAGAGCTGCCCCAGCCTGCAGAATTAGTTGGCCGTAAGGTCCATTGAAACTCAAATGATCTAAGACAGGGTTCTTGAACCTTCACATTATTGACCTCCTGGGCCAGATAATTAATTGCCCTTGAGTCTGTCCTATGTATTGTAGGATGTTTACCAGCATCTCTGACTTCTACTTACTAGGTGACAACAGCAAACTTGCTCAGATGTCCCCTGGGAGACTCAGTGGCCCCTGGCTGAGAATCGCTGATCTAAGATGACAAGTTGAACAAAGCACATTATAACTTACACTGATGCTGAGGCCATTTCTGTTTGCCTATTTTATGAATAGATTTCACTAGCAACAATATCTATATAATGATTTTACATGTCCCTTATCTTGCTATGCAGGTGAGGGAGTTTATCATCAAAGAATTGTAATAACAGAGACTTTTGACAGATGTAAGAAGAAGACTTTATTAAGAGGCTGTTAGGCTATTACAAAATTTTCAAGTTTGCCTGGAGAACCAGAGGTGGAAGGTGGCTGAGAAGAAGGAAGAGGTGGGGTTATAGGCCACCAGAACCCCAGCCAAATGCAAGCTCACTATGAGTTTGACTGGGCACTGCTGCTATTGTCCATAAATGCTCAATGTCCCTGTTTAGTCCCTCCTGTGGTCATCCTGGGTACTGCTGTCCTTGCATATAGAAATTTCTACCACCATTGTCCCCTGAATGCATTCTCTGAGGCTCCTGCTTCTTAGTATTCCTTTCTACCAATTCAGTATTAGTGTTGGATGCATGTGATTAGTTGAGACATGAATCAAGTCCTAAGATGCAAAAGAGCTAGAAAAGTGTGAGCTGACCTTTTGGCTTCAAAGGTGGGAGGCAGGTTCTGGTTTTCACCAAGACCATATAGTGGGGAACTCACTAAGCATACACAAAAGGGGTTTAGAGTCCGGAAAGCCCAAAGCAACTCATATGCACTAATCAGGAGATAAAATATAGCAATAATAAAAAATGTTCACAGTGGAATGGAACCAGTATTAGATTCCTCTCATGTGTTGAAGGACTAAACATTTGATGTGATGTGGTGTATTTATCCCTTTCCTATAGACACTTGGTAGTCTTTTTGTCTGAAAGTAGCATTCCACAAACTGAGCTTCACTCTCTCTCTGTCTTTCCTTCCCATGACTGTGTCTGGGCAGACATGGTGAGAGATAGGGTACAGGAACTCTGTGAATACCCAGTAAGCCCTGGGTGTGCACAGAAAGCCCCGTTTCCTTTACACTATCCCCCAAGGGGCATTAAGATGGCTCCTGAACTTGGATAGGCACCTGATGTTCTGGCTGCCAAAGTGCAGCAATGTTTGCTGGGTCTCCAATTTGACCTCACTGCATTTCGGTGTGTAAACTCACCCTCGGTAGGCCAGCCGCATGACAAATAGGCAGTGCCTTCATGGATAATTCAAGCTCCAGTAGCTTCTCAGCTCAGATGGAACAGCACCGGTTTCGCTAGAGTGGAAAATAGATTATAAACTGCAAACTCATTTATTCTACAAATGTTTGCTGTACTTAGAGAAAGCAGTTTTCCACAATTTTCTTCATTTCCTTCTAGAGTCAAATTGGCTTTCTTTGAACATTTCCTGGTAAAATAGCTCCAGTGAATGTTAGGGCTGGAGACGATAGCAGATCTGTGCTTTGTCTGTATGAGCTGAGTGGGGATCTAACTTTTCCATTCTTCATTTGGAATATGCTAATCATAGTTCACTCAGAATGAGGTGGGTTACGCTGGGGTGACAATTAACACCCCCCCCCCCACCGAATCTCATTCACTTAACATCACAAAAGGTTACCTCTCACTCACATGACATGTCCAACATGTTTTGCCAAGAGATTTTGCTTTATACCATTCAAACTCACAAATATCTGTAGAGCACTATATGAGCCCAAAAGAATGGTGGCTACCCCAGATTGAACAAAGATGTAGGGAATTGCAGGAGGAGGTGAGGCCTGACATAAGAGTGCAAAGATGAGGAGGGATTAGCTAGGGTTTGCTTAACTTTCCTTCAGCAAAGTGCCAAAGCAAGAAAGAACAGAAGATGTGTAGAGCAGCAATACTTCTAATCATGAAGTTAGAGACACAGAGAGGAAGGGGTCAAATTTTGGAAAATCCAAGACATCCGAAAGTGTTTTCATCTTACCTGGTACACAATGGAGTTTCTTTGAAGGACTTTAAATGGACGTATGAAATGGTCAGATGGTTGCTTCTGAAAAATTCAATTTGGCAGTAGTGTGGTGAATGGATTTAGCTTAAAGGAATCTGGTGGCAAGGAGATTGTTAGATTTTCATAATCCAGGGTGGAGAAATGAGTAAGAAAATTAGTAAAGATGGAAAGGAGAGGGAGGATACAAGAAATATTTGAAAGTATAAGGATAGGACCTGTTTAGTGGTTGATGGAATAGAGAATGATTGAATAAAGAAGGAGAATGGGTAGGGTTCCTTGGTTTTTAGTGGCCTTGGCCCTGACATAACAGAGTATCTTGGGGAGTAATGAAGTAGTTTAAGATCAGTTGAGTTTGAGATATCAGTAAGACATTTTGATGGTGGTATTTATCAGGCTGTTTGGACCCAAATTGTATAACTCAAGGAAGAAGTCTAGGATTACTGTATACTTTGGAAGGTGCCAGTAGATGGGTGGCAGCAGAAATCTCCAAAGTGGACGTCACCCTTTTAGCAATATGAATACTGAGGGGATCAGCACCCCAAGGATAAAACTCCAAAAAGAACCTCCACTTGAGGAGTGCAAAGTAGAATATGAATTAGATTGAAAAGGACTCATCACAGAGGTAGCGAAAACACTAAGAGTTGGATGGGTCAAGGACATCAAAAGATTAGATTATTTAAAGAATGTAGATCACCCATTGGTACGAAATCCAACTGAATAATCCACAAAAGTAAGGTAAGATATGTATCCATTATATTTAATAATGATAATGTAATTGATCCTTTTAATTTGCATCAATTATAGTAGATTGAATCACTAAATATTTATTTATTTATTTATTTATTTCGAATCTCCAAATATTTATTTATTTATTTATTTATTTATTTATTTATTTATTTTTTTATTTTTATTTTATTTTTATTTTTTTTTAATTTAAAATAGTTTATTTTCAAATTGGTTTACATAAAACACCCAGTGTTCATCCCAACATGTGCCCTTTTTTAATGCCCATCACCCCCTCTCCCCCCCCCCCATCTCCCTCACCCTCAGTTTGTTCTTAGTCTTTGAGAGTCTCTTATGTTTTATCTCCCTCCCTCTCTGTGTCTTTTTTTTTCTTTCCCCTCTTCCCCTCCCCCTGGTTTTTGCTTAGTCTCACCAAGTCCACCTATTCGTGGAAACATATGGTATCTGTCTTTTTCTGACTGACTTATTTCACTTAACATAATACCCTCCAGTTCCATCCATGTTGCTACACATGGCCAGATTTCATTTTTTCTCATTGCCACATAGTAGTCCATTGTATATATGTACCACATCTTCTTTATCCACTCGTCAGTTGATGGGCACTTAGTTTCTTTCCATGTTTTGGCTATTGTCGAAAGTGCTGCTATGAACATTGGGGTACACGTGCTCCTATGCATCAGCAATCCTGTGTCTCTTGGGTAGATTCCTAGCAAGGCTATTGCTGGATCATAGGGTAGCTCTATTTTCATTTTTTTGAGGAACCTCCACACCGTTTTCCAGAGTGGCTGCACCAGTTTGCATTCCCACCAACAATGTAGGAGAGTGCCTACTTCTCCACATCCTCGCCAGCATCTATAGTTTCCTGATTTGTTTATTTAGCCACTCTGACTGGTGTGAGGTGGTATCGCAGTGTGGTTTTGATTTGTATTTCCCTGATGATGAGTGACATTGAACATCGTTTCAAGTGTCTATTTGCCATCTGAATGTCCTCTTTGGAGAAGTGTCTATTCATATCTTCCACCCATTTCTTCACTGGGTTGTTTGTTTTTCGGGTGTGGAGTTTGGTAAGTTCTTTATAGATTTTAGATATTAGTCCTTTATCCGATATGTCATTTGCGATGATCTTTTCCCGTTCCGTTGGTTGCCTATTCGTTTTGTTGGTTGTTTCTTTTGCTGTGCAGAAGCTTTTTATCTTGATGAGGTCCCAATAGTTCATCTTTGCTTTTAATTCCCTTGCCTTTGGAGACGTGTCAAGTAAGAAATTGGTGTGTCTTAGGTCAAAGAGGCTTTTTCCTGCTTTCTCCTCTAGGATTTTGACGGTTTCCTGTCTCACATTCAGATCTTTTATCCATTTAGAATTTATTTTTGTGAGTGGTGTAAGAAAGTGGTCTAGTTTCATTCTTTTGCAAGTTGCTGTCCAATTCTCCCAGCACCATTTATTAAAGAGGCTGTCTTTTTTCCATTGGATACATTTTCCCGCTTTATCAAAGATTAGTTGGCCATATACTTGCGGGTCCATTTCTGAGCTTTCTATTCTATTCCATTGGTCTATGTGTCTGTTTTTGTGCCAATACCATATGGCACATCATAGTGAAGCTGGCAAAATACAAAGATAGGGAGAGAATCCTGAAAGCAGCTAGGGACAAAAGAACCCTAACATACAAAGGGAGACCTATAAGGGTAGTAGCAGACTTATCTACAGAAACTTGGCAAGCCAGAAAGGAATGGCAGGATATCTTCAATGTGATGAGCAAGAAGGACCTGCAACCAAGAATTCTGTATCTGGCTAGCCTGTCGTTCAGAATAGAAGGAGAGATCAAGGTTTTTCCCAACAAACAAAAACTGAAAGAATTTATCACAAATAAGCCAGCACTACAAGAGATCCTGAGGGGCATTCTATGAAGGCAAACCTGCAAAGAACACAAACTGCCAGGGACAGCCTTACAAACATGAAACTTACAGATAATACAGTGACTGTAAGTCCATATTTTTCAATATTAACACTGAATGTAAATGGACTAAATGCGCCAATCAAAAGACACAGGATAACAGAATGGATTAAAAAACAAGACCCATCTATTTGCTGTCTTCAAGAAACTCATCTTAAACCTGAAGACACCTTCAGATTGAAAGTGAGGGGATGGAAAACTATCTACCATGCTACTGGAAGACAGAAGAAAGCCGGAGTAGCCACACTTATATCAGACAAATTAGACTTTAAAATGAACGATGTAATAAGAGATGAAGAAGGACATTATATAATAGTCTCAGGGACCATCCAAATATTTATGAGGCAAGTATATGTATTGGGCCCTGGGTTTAGTGCTGAGAGTCAGGGTAAATAAAAAATAATTAGTCATGTCTTTGTAGAGTTTCTAGTTGAGTACAAGATACAGGTAATAAACGGTCACACATAGTAATGTATTAAATTTTGTTATGCATTATGATGACAAATATTTAGAAATAAATTGAAAGGTAGTGTGTGTTATTCCTCTAAGATTATAATGAAGGGTGAATATAGAGACTGAACTATAGCTGTAGATGAGGTACAATCTGACTGTCAAGGAAGGGTTTAGGATGAAAGATTTCAACCCATTTATAGATCAAAGAAACAAAAATACATGGTAGTAAAGACATAGGAAAGAGAGGCAATAATTAATAGATCAAAATCTAGAAGAAGCAAAGGAGTTCAATGCTTTATAGAGAGGAGTTGACTTTATACAAGAGTACCCCTGCCCCTCTGAAAGGAGAAACAAGCTAACAAAGAGAGTGAAAAATTTGCCTGGTGGTGTTTATATTCTCAATAAAGTAAGAAACAAGTCTATTTTATGAGGGTGGGGCAGGTGGCATATAAGTAGAAACAGAGTTTGGGAAAACATAAAAATGAATAAAATGAATAAATATTTAAAAGCAAAGTTTTGTTTTGTTTTGTTTTAAATAAGCAGATAGTGGGGCACCCATATGGCTCAGCTAGTTGTGCATCTGACTCTTGATTTCAGCTCAGGTCCTGATCTCAGAGTCAGTCATGAGATTGAGCCCTGTGTAGGGCTCCACACAGGGTATGGAACCTGCTTGGGATTGTCTCTCTCTCTTCCTCTGCCCCTCTCCCATGTTTGCACTCCCTCTCTCTCTGGGTCTTGAAATAAATAAATAAATAAAAACTTGAAAAAAATAAAACAAGTAGATAGCTTGCAGATGCATACAGGTTATACTTATTTAATGACCTCTGATTCAGAAACAGGGTCATGTGTTCCTCACACTTGGGTTCATAACAAGGCAGGCATATGCCAGTATCTCTTATAGTTGAGTTTTGGACCATGTGATTGAGTTCTTGGAAATGGAAGGTGGACAGAAGTAGTGTAGATTACTTCTAGGCTTGGGAAGTATGCTACATGACTCTCTAGCACTTGAAGAATGCAAGTTTCAGATATTGGGTCCCTGAGTTACCATCAGGAAGGCAACCTCCAAGAAGACCTACAGTTACTCAGTTGATTTATGACATGAGTGAGAAAACTTTTTTGGCTTACATCATTGAGAGGTATTGGTGTATTTGTTATTGTCACATAATCTAGCTGTCCTAATATAATCACTGTTAAGATGTATTAATTTATTGATAATATATTCATCCAGCAGTTATTATTATTTTTGTATGATTATTATTATTTGCCTTATAGTCATCTCTTCTATTTTTTTTTAAATCAGGAAAGTATTTAACAAGACTCTATTGTGCTTATTACTTGCATGTCTTGGTATGTCTTTTAGAAAACAGTGGGAAGGGGTGCCTGGGTGGGTCAGTTGGTTAAGCATCTGAATCTTGGTTTCTGCTTAGGTCATGATCTCACAAGTTTGTGAGTTCGAACCCCGCCTTGGGCTCTGCATTGACAGTGCTGATCCTGCTTGGGATTCTCTCTCTCTTTTTCTCTCTGCCCCTCCTCCCACTCTCTCAAAATAAATTTTAAAAAAATAAAACAATGGACAAAGGTCTCATGCATAGGATTTGGTCAGACAATGACAACACTTCCTAAAAGCACAATTTGTCCTATAAATAATCCTACACTCCACCTCTTGGACTGATTTCCCAATCTATTTCTTATTTTCAAGAGTTAATTGCTTTTCTCTACATGTTCATTAGAATATAGGTCTCTTGGGGTACCTGGGTGGCTCAGTCAGTTAAGCATCCAACTTCGGCTCAGGTCATGATCTTGCAGTTCATGAGTGTGAGCCCTGCATTGGGTTCTTGCTCTCTCTCTGCCTCTCCCCCACTCACACTATCTCTATCTTCCTCTCAAAAATAAATAAACATTAAAAAGAAATAAGAACATAGGTCTCCTCAAAGAGGCAGGTATTGATTAGCAAAGACAAAAAAAATAAAATAATTCTATTTCTTGCAATAAATAACTTTATTTCCCAATTTCCTCTGACAGAGTAGAACAGAACCCAAGAGTCCAAAATCATAGAATTTAGAGGTTATCTACTTTAGCCCTTGTTTTCTTTACATGCAAGGGCTTTTCCTAGCCTGTTCTTCTCTTTCCTGCATTAAACCCTGGAGATTGTCTATCTCCCTTTGACCACAGTTGGGGCTTTCCACAGCTACAAATGGTTAGTGGCAACTATATTGGCCAATATAGCCTCACAGTGACAATCAAAACAGACATAATCTTCCTTTTGCAAAATAGAAAATGGTGTCAGAAATGTTAGGTAAGTTGCTTAGGGTTATTGAACGGGCAAATAAATGAGCTAGGTGAGGAGACCACCCATTCCTTGTCTATGGTGTGGTCTATTCTCCTTATTGCTTCTGAGAACCTTAACCTTACCTCCTGTGCAACCCTTCTGCATTCATTTTCAGTAGCCTCCCTTCCCTGAGACCATAATCATTGAATCTAGAAAAGACTTGAGAAGTAGCTGAGGCTTGATGTCCTTCTGTCCAACTCAGGGATGTTCTCTTAATTTCCGTATAGGTGATCTTCCAACCTCTTCCCAAATACTACCAGTCTCAGGGAACTTGTGACCTCATTGTGTCACCTATACTGTTATTGAAGTGTTCCTCATCGATATTAAAGTGCAGCTGCTCCCATGTGTCACAAGATAAAAAGCCAAGATCAGATGAAGCTACTAAGATTATACCTCCTCAGCTCATTAAAACCACTGTCTAGCAGTCAAAAGCATGTACAAGTCTGTTTTATGTTGTAGTTGCTGAGAAGGATACAATGCAGAAGAAGTGATGAATGTGGAGAGGGTCAGTTCCACTGGCAGCCAACCCAGGAAATTCATGTTGATGGTGTGTGCTGATCCTATGACATTTTGTCAGAGCAGAATTCACTCACTCATACAAATGTGTTCCTGTTGTGACTAACACCCTTGGCCAAAAATAGAGTCACAGGCTTTTTCAAATAATGGGCAAGGGAGTGAGCAGAGAAAGAGATTAAGGCTGGAAAAATAGTTATGCAGTTGTTCAGTAAAAGAACCAGAACATTCTGCTTTACAAGCAAAAGTACTATTCTGTCTTCATTTCGAGGGTGCAGCTTTCACCGTGGTTCTGCAAGAGGTCACCTGGGAGACGCAACGGTTCAGTAAAAAGAGTTCAACACTGGAGTCAGAAAATGCAGCTCTGCCCAGTACTTCTAGATTCCCATGTTCAGTCCTCTCTCCATAACAGCTGTTTCAAACCTTGCCGATTCTTCCCAAGTGTTGGAATTTTGTCATCTTGCTCCATCACACTTAACAGATGTTATTTTCTCTACATCAAAGAGAGATTAGAAACTCTTGAAGCTACTAGAAGTTTTCCTAGTATTTGTCACTTAATATACAAACCCACTCTCTTAGACTTCCTTTTGCTTCCTGTTAAAATGATGATGCTTACCTCTTTCTTTGTAGAGGTAATCCCCCCTGCCTTATCAGCATCCTCACTGTGCTGATTTGACCTTCTCTTCTTTATATGTTCAATATTTCCTCATTTGTAGGCACATTCCACCAGACTTTGAATCTGCTCAAGTCTGTCATTTGAAACACACACACGCACACGCGCGCGCGCGCACACACACACACACACACACACACAACTCAAAACTTTTTCTCAACTGCGCATCTCCCAACAGCTTTTACTCTTTTCCTCCTAACCTTCACATCAATCTTCTCAAAAGCGTTGCCCAAACGGGCTGCCTCTAGTCTGCATTTCACACTCATTTTCCAACCCAATGCAAATAAGGTTTAGAATTACTCTCACTAACGTCACAAAACACCGTGCACTTTTGGTCCCTTTTCTGAATGAATACTTAGAGGAGTATACCCTGTTTATATTCCCTGTTTACTACCTTTTCCTCTAGGAAATGCTCCCCTTTGTGAACTCACACACTCATCCATGTTTTGCCTTCCTAGCTGTCCCTCTGTGGTCTCCTCTGTGAGGCCCTTCTTATCTAACTAGACCTACTGTGAGAGATCTTGGTTCAATTTGCCATGTAAGTGCAGTTGTTATTTGGGACTTTGTGGGGTTTTTTGTTTTGTTTTGTTTTTCTTTTTTTCCCAATATATTCTATTTTTGAGGCTTTAATTTACTATTCCAAGCTTTCTATGTCCACATCTTTTCCATGTCTAGATCCAATCCAATCTCTCCTGAGTTCTATATCCATAAATGACATTATTAGTAGACATCTTTGACTTCAAATGTTCGAGTGTCTAAAACAAAACTTATCATCTTTTGAGCCATCACAAAACAGTATTTCTATCCAGTTGCTCAAGCCTGAAATTTGGGGAAGATTTTTGTCTTTCTTATATCTACGTTCAGTTGGCTACCAAATTTTATTGATTCTGCCTCTTAAATATTTCATAAATCTCCATTCCACTCCCCATTTCCATCTTTGTCTAGACTAGTGTCATCATTCTTCGTCTGGTCTATTGCAACCATCTATCAACTTTTCTTTATTCTCTTTCTTCCAATCTGTTCTCAACATTGTTTTTTTTTTTTTTTTGAGTGATTTTTTAAAGCAGAATTGAGCATGTCATTCTTTCTGTAAAATGCTTCAATAGCTTTCCATTGCCCTATTGTACAATTTAAATTTGTTGACCAGTCTTAAATGGCACCCTGAAATCTATCCATGGTCCTTCATGATAGCTTTATCTCCTTTCTCCTACTTGTACTTTAAATTCCAAACAGCCAAATAGCTTTAATTTCCTCTAGCACAGGTTGACTCTAATTTCTTAAGCTCCAGTCACTTCTAAGAGAAGACCACTCTTAACAGGAATTCAGCAGGAATATCATAAGATTTAATAATGCTAGGTTCCTACTTGCGGAGGAAGCCTACCAATTTGTACCACCCTCCTTTATTCTACTGATGCACAGTTGGTGAGATCAGGTACTCCTTTTCTGCAATCAAACACAAAAAGAGCTCAGTCTGGTACTCTGGTAGTAAGGTGACATAGAGATATCCTTGACCCTGATAGCCCTTCATTTCTCAGAGCAATTTTATAGCATTGATGGAATAGGAAGTAATGGCTCAAAATGGCATCTGGTCACTTACTCACTGGACAAACTAAACTAAACACGGAGGCTTCACATGCTAGCTAGAAAAGAGAAAATAATGTTGCTAGTTGCTGGCTGGATTTCAGACAGAGGTTAAAAATCTGGTTTTGGTTACCAATATTACCACTGGTAATATCAGTTGGCACAGAAAAGAGGAACTTTGGATACCTAAAGGAGAGAAGGGACTAGGAGACACGTGCGTCCTTGATTCTTAATCTTCAGCTGAGCTATTCCCTCATCTCTTGACTCATTTCCACGATAATCAAGGCAGTGTGAATGCACAGCAGAATTTGAGCTTTTCACTACACCATATTGTTCCCCATCAGGTAAGGGTCTTAATGAGTTGTTTTTTTCCTTTGTATCTCCTATAATTGCTCTTGGCAGAGCAATGCCGCCAAAAGAGCTCAAAAAACAGAGTAGGTCCAACAAATTTAAAGCCAGTTTAAATGGACTAGTGATGTAAAAAGAAAGGTTCATTTATTCTGTAATTTGCACCTTCTGGAAGTCTGCAACCACTTTAAACATATATAACCAATAAGCAGGATGCAGCTAAAGAGTGACATGTAAGAACATTTTCTCTTGAGCCTAGATAAACTATGATTTAACCATGGCTGGGTATGTTATAGTAACTGGGGGATGGACTTGCAGGAGGTTTCTGTATTTGGAAGAAGGGACTTGAGCAAGCATCTGAAGATAGAGAAAGAAAGACAAGACCATTGCCTTATGCCAGTGCCACAAACTCCTCCCTGAGATCTTGGGGAAAGCAGTATAGTATGGTGGTTATAAATGGGTTACAAATTAGGTATCTAGTCATTTGCAGGTTCTGAGTTCTAGGGCAAGTAGTGTACACCTTCTGAGTTTTGTTCCTTGTCTACTAAATAGAGATACTATATCATAGAAGCATTGTGAGCCTGAAGGAAAATCTTCCATGTGTAGAATGTAGCACAGAGCTTACAACAAGGTATGCACATAATACGTATTAGCAATTAGTATTAGGGACTATGGAGAGAGGCTTTAAGCACAGTGGTTCCTAAGGGAATCTCCAAGAGGCAGAGAGATGATGGCGACTGCCTTAGTGCTAAAGTGAGATATTGTGTGGGATGAGAATTTTCAACTCCTACTCCTGGAAACCTAGCTCAATTCTTCTATCACAGAGGGAGACGTCATTAGAAATACCAGGAGAAGCCTCTCCCCAGGGGATAGACCTTGATGTTCTCTCAGAGACCCCTATAAATTATCGGCAAGAATGAGCACTCTGAACTATTTGTGGGAAAATAACACTAATAAGAGGAAGGAAAGAAGTATGCAGATTCATGTGGGCATTCTCTTTTGATTTCCTGGTGGATTTGGGTGTCATTAACAATCCTGGGTAAACCACTGTGGTGGGAATCGAAGGAATTTCAGTTATTATTGAGGTTACTCTGTTTATCCCCATAGGTGAGAGGTTTCAAAAACAAAACCTAGAAAAGGAGTGGAACACGATTTAGCATGTTGCAATGTCCTCTCTACCAGATGATCCAGTATCTCCAGATGAGATTTCTGAATCAATGTCTGCCTATTCTCTTGCAACAAAACTTCTATAATTTAACACACAAATTCTTCTCAGTTTAGCCCCAACCCTGCCTTCACAGCTTTATATAGTACACTCTAGTACACTCCTCCCAAACAATTTGTAGAGTAGCCACATGTATCCACAGTGCAATTCTGGGGAACTGTCTTGCTTTTGTATCTCTCCCTCTAAGATCTCTGCACATGCTATGTTCTCTGTTTGGAATACTTAATCTCTCCCTGCACTTCAGGCTTCAACACAGGAGGGACTCAACACAGAAATGCATTCTTTCTGCCCACTCCCTTGACCTTCACTCCAGTGCAGCTGGATCAGGATCTATGTCCTTTGTCCCCATCCATTACATATACAAACTACGTAATACTTAAAAGTTATTTCCTTGTGAACAAGTTATTTGCATGTTCATGAGCTCTGTCTTGGGAACTTTGCATTTGCTATTTCTTCTACTAAAATGGCATTACTCCAAATGCTACATATGGTTGACTCCTTCTCGCTGTGCAGGTATCAGGTCAATTGTTACTTTTATATAAATGTCTTTTACATAATAAATAAAGCAAACCTTTTAAAATACAGCAGACCTGCCCCACACCCAGTCACTCCCAGACACTACCATTCTCTCTCACACTACCTTATTTTGCTTGTGCTTGATATCATTTTATCTATTTGGTTACCAATCTATTGTCTTTCTGCCACCAGAATGCCTGGAGGGTAGTGATCATGAGTTTTATTTATCATTGCACCTCTAACATGTAGACCATGCCTAATGCATAGTAACTGCTCAATAAACATTTGTTGACTGTCATCCCCACTAGACAATGGATCTTTAGGACAGAGCTGTACTTTTATAGGCTGAGCTTCTAATACAAGGTTTGGCACATGTTATGTGCTAAAATATGTATCCATCAGATGCATGACATCTTTAATTAGCCAATACAGAACTGGTTGCACATTGGGGGGTCAACAAGGCCAGCAAGTCTGTGGAGTATAATTACTGGGCAGGGTGTCCAGTAGAGACTGGCCAGAAGAAAGCAAAGAATTGATTAAGATACCAAAGAAAAGAAACCTGGTGCTTTGCACATAGTTCAAGCTCAACATATGTTCATAACATTGACTTAACAAAATGGGTTTTATACTTTAACACTAATTCACTTTTTAAAAAATACCATTTGAAACCTGTCATAGAATCACCTGCTGCTTCATTCAAGTGGGGGATGAGTTGCTCTGTGACAGGTGTCCGACAACATGCTAATAGCCAAATCTATTCAATGCACAATGTTGACTTTCAGGAATGCTTTCTTTTTCTTCCTCACCCCACCCCCACTTCATAAAAAGAATGCCACTCTCCTGAGAGCATCACAATGGCAGTCGACAAATGAACGCTCTTCCTTTGAGGGAGACTAACTGTAGGGGAAAAGATAATTACTTAGTTCCTTTATCTCCAAATTATTTGTAATAAAATCTGAAATCACACCACAAGGTCTTTCATGAGGATGTCATAAATTAAGATGCATCGGCGTATCTGCTGCATCTGTTCCAATCTCTGGTCCTTTGTCTTCTGCAAAGAGCACACCAACCTCAATACCCAGCAGACAGCATTTACGCAAATGATGTCGTGGTCTATAGCATTAATATTCAGTGATTGTCTGTCATAGACACCTTACTGTACATCTGTTATGCAAATGTATGTTAATTCCGACTCCCTGACAGCTGCCTAGCTTCCCTCCCTAAAATGATCTTTTCCATTTTGAAGTTTGCAATCTGTTCCCAAAAATGTTAATCCAACAATTAGCTGAAATTGCTAAACAGAAATTGTACATGTTCAGTCGAAAATAGAAGGTAGCATTTTAAAATAGATGGTGAACCTTCTTCCCACGTCGTTTATTTTAAATGTGCTTCCACACAGTGTAAACATTGCTCTCTACAGGGCTTGGGTTGGGGCAAGTGGTGGGTTTACCTACCCCAACCCTAGGAGTTTGACAAAAAGGAATGGCATCATCATTCCTGTCATTCAAAGCACTTTGTCCTCAGAGATGCTTTTAGCGAAGTACAGTATTTCTGTCTGAAACATCTCTGTTTTCCTCACAAAAATAATTCATATCAAGCACTTGGATATTAATAAATGACAACACAAACACATAAAGTGATGAATAATTGAGGAAAGAGATCTAAGAGAACATCCCGTGAGACACAGAACACAGTAGACTGTCTCTCTGTACATGTTTGATGGATGTTAAGTAGAAGATGCTCCCGTATTTACCAACTCTTTGTTTCGAGAAACAGGTGAAGGGCTTTGAAACAATAATAGAAATATCCATTAAGACCTTTAAAGGGATTAGGGTACTTAAGAGGATGAAACAAGGAAGTTACATTAAACATTAAGTGAAAGTCAAGACCAAATAAAAACCAATGTTGGACCTGTTGTGTGTTAGCCACCATGTTGCCATTGTGAATTGCTTCTTAACAACATTCTTGGAAGGTGAGTATCATTATACAGTATACATTATACAGTATATAGTATACCTTCTATATTGTTTTCTTTTTCAAATTTACTTACTTACTTATTTATTTATTTATTTATTTATTTATTTATAGAACATGAGTAGGGGAGGGGCAGAGATAGAGGGGAGAGACAATCCCAACCAGGCTCTGAGGATCAGAATGTGGGGCTTGAACTCAAGAAGAACCATGGGATCATGACCTAAGCCAAAATAAAGAGTCAGATGCCTAATCGACTGAGCCACCCAGAGCCCCTGCATAGCCCATTTTAATAATAAGGATCAGAATGAGGAGTGACTTCCACAAGCCCGTGAAGCCGCCATGACCCTCATCCAGTATTCTTTCCCAGGTCTGTATAATGAGGAAGAACATGAGCAAATGAGAACCACGGAATGTGAGCAGTGAAGGAAGTCCCAGGCTTCTGCTTTAATGGAGCTATTTTATGACTCTGTTCTGAATGGATATCTGATGCTTGGCCTTCTGGAAAATCTAAACCCCAACCAACGAACATGAATTTGAGTCTTCTCTGCTCCAGAGATCTTGAAGATACGTTTCCTCAAGGATATTTATAGATGGGGTTCCTCTCTCACCATAAGAGTCCATTTCTAAAATGATGATGTTAAACCAGGTGGTTTTCCAGGTTATATTCTAGTCTGACACTCTCGTTTGCATTTATTTCTGCATTACTATTGAGGCAATAGGTAAAAAAAAATACATTAAAGATATCTTGGCTGTATGATACACCTTCACTGATTTTTAGTGACACTATCATTAAGATGGATATGGTAAGACATTCATTAGTTCCAACAGAGATCTTCTACTGTTACTATTATTTTAAGAAATCCCAAGATTTTTAAATGTTATAACTCCATTTTATTTCCACTTCATCCAAATAAACTTGACCTTAGATTTCATAATTAGTAGTTATAATTTTTCATTTAATGCTATCATTTGAGTGGAATAGGGTAGAAAATCTCATAAATTATTCTGAAGGACCAAAAGCTTCTTTAAGTAACTGTATTTAGATGCGGAAGTTTTTAAAGCTAACATATACACAGAACTCACTATAAGGCACGTCCCCTTAAGTTCTAGTATTACATATATGGAAAACAGGGACATTAAGAAGTTAAATATTTTTTCCAAGTTTATTTGGCTCGTCAGCAGGACAGCTGAGATTAGGGCCAAATCGCTTACTTCCTTTTTATGTTGCCACGCCATTTGCTATTTATCAATTTTCTTCCAAAGAGGAAAAAGTTTATAATAAATTGTCAAATGTGTCCTCTAAATATTAGGTGGTATGATAAAGTTAGTGTGCATGTGTATTATCTTGACCCAGTCTGGAGGTCCTGGCTGGAGGCTGGTCAGTTGTTCTTACTGAGCTGAGACCCCAACCCTCTTCCTTTATCAGGATCTCATACTTCAGGTCATGGTATGCCTGCCTTAATTGCCCCGAAGCCAAGTACCAGAAAACCAAGGGAAGCCCCTCAGCCCAGAGCCTGCTGAAATTATTTATGTTATTCACATTATCCAATCTTAAGGCTGTTAACCTTGCCCATTCCTTCCTGCAGGAGCCACAACGCAAGTGTGTGCTCACAGCTCCGATCTCTCTGCCTTGTGACTGAGGTCGGTGCTTCTCCATGAGGTCCCTCATGGTGCACTCTGTTCTCTCCAGGGCACAATGAATATAAGAAAACTGCAGACTCCTCCTTTGGTCTACATCTAGCTCCACCATATGCCACTCAAGGTGATGTGGTTAAAACAGGTGGTAGGAGGTTTAGGGATAACAACCCACACAACTTTACTCACTGCAACTCAGTCAGCAGCTCTGAAAATCTGGCCCCATGCCCAGTAAAGAGCATCCCCCCAAGCCTTATGTTTCTTATCTGTAAAGAGATGGTGATAATTTCTATCTCAAAAGAGTTAGTGTGAGGTTTCAATGAAAGAACACATGCTACAAAAATGTCACAGTGTGCTTGGCTCCTATTAGGTGCTCCAAAAGCGTGTTTAAAGAAAGGAATAGGGGTACATTTCCTGTCTCTAAAATTACAATTAAAATTTTTTTTATAAAGGGGGCGCTTGGGTGGCTCAGTTGGTTAAGTGTCCAACTTCGGCTCGGGTCATTATCTCCCAGTTTATATGTTCGAGCCCAAATTCGAGCCATGTGTCGGGCTCTGTGCTGACATTCAGAGCTTGAAGTCTGCTTCAGATTTTGTGTGTGTGTCTCTCTCTCTGCCCTCCTCTGTTTCTCTCTCAAAAAATAAATAAATGTTAAAAAATTTTTAATTTCAATGTATATACATATATATGCATTTTGTGTGTGTGTGTGTGTGTGTGTGTAGATTTCTGCTTTGTACTTTAAAGAGAACTTTCCTAGTTATTATCTCATTTGTTCCACCAAACTCCTTGCTGAAGAAAGAGCTTCTCCAACAAAATCCACTTTTACTGATGAGGAAATGGAGGCATGAATTCTTGGTGAAAGTGAGACACAACTCCTCAGGAGTCAAACAAGGTCAATGTCACAGTTATGCATTTCTGTAAGAAACTTTTGTCTCCTCCTTTACCTTTGAAACAGTTGATTACTCTGAAATAATTATATCTATCATGTGTATCTTGTTATTCTGTTTTGTATTTATTTAATCAATTATTTCATAAGGTGTATATTCTCTGATCTTCCCTGTTAGGGGTTTGGATTGTTCTTTTGTTGTTGTTGTCTGGCAATTTTTTTTAGGTTTATTTATTTTGAGAGAGAGAGAGAGAGAGAGAGAGAGAGAGAGAGAGAGAGAGCAGGGGAGGGACAGAGAGAGGGAGAGAGAGAATTCTCAGCAGGCTCTACACTGTTAGCACAGAGCCTGATATGGGGCTATACTCCATGAATTGTGAGATCATGACCTGAGCTGAAACCAAGAGTAGGTTGCTTAATGGACTGAGCCACCCAGCCACTCCTGATTATCCTATTATGCCTTTGTTTCTGACCAAAGCAGTTATACAAACCATGAATAATCGGATGGTATAAAAAGTGCATAGTATTGATACCTGGTCTTTTATTTCATGATTCAAGGATCCATATATAACGGAATGTAGAATGTGGTTTGGAGCTGGAATCTATTCCTTTATACCTTCTCCTCAGTAGATAGAAGTGTCAGGGCCCCGAATGAGGCCACAGAAATCTGCCTTACAAAGAGGAAAAGTCTAACTAAGTCAGTTTACTCTCAGCCAGGATGAAGACCACATGTAGATATTGATATTTAAGTCCCCCTAGTAAAATATGATTCAGTAAATGTCCCACGTTGACAAATTAGCACCTTCACATCATTTTGAAGAAGCTTTTAAGGGAAGAGGGTAGAGAGATAAAAGTGTGGGGAGAAGGGCAGAAGCTTCACTCTAGAAGAGATGCAGGGAAGCTCTCCGTTTCCTGTATTCACAAAAACTTGTGAGGCACACAGAGTGGAATTGTTATCCCCCTTTTAATTTATAGGTGAAGGAAATTCAGATCCAGAGCAATTTTGTGACTCGCCTAGAAAATTCCTGTTGGAAAGCGTCACAGCCAAGCTTCAAAGCCAATTTTTCTGACTCCGGCTTCACAGGCTCTTTCCACTTCCCCAGATGGTGTCTGTGGGTTGGGCTCTCACTTTCAGGCTTCACTGACCCTGGATGATGGACGAGGATTTGCTCTGGGCATCTGGGCCCAGGCTGAGGTGCAGGTGCCAGACTCACTGTGGGCCTTCCAGCCACTCTTGCTGTTGCTCAGTGGACCCTCCAATGCACCGCCTATAGTGGAATTATGATTTTTCCCAGAAACGAAGAGCACAGTACATGTTCTCTGTGAAGAATCTCTCACAGGGAAGATCCCTCTGCAGCCAGCTGGCGTGGGTAGTATTCTGGAGTCCGTGGCATGAGAAAGCACCTGGAAAAGGGAACACCTAATGGAAGTGTCCAGTCACATCCCGGACTTCATGGTGTATCTGTCCTCATTGTAGACTTGACTGCACCTCACTTTCCTTTAGCATCAATTTTGGAAACATTATCATTATTATTATTTTACATTGTGGTAGAAATCTTTTTATTTGAGACCAGTCCATTGATTGACTAATCAGAAGGGTTATTAAATGTAAGAATCCTAATAAATTATATATACCCACCCTTAAATATTTCATTTAAACATAGAATAGTGTGCAACCATTCAGGAGTGTTTTGATGTAAACACAAGATCTTTTACTTAGATACAAGTCTTTTGATTGGATTTCCACATTGTATTTCCTGTGTAAACCTCATTCCTGATAAATTCTTTACGGCTTCCCATTTCATTTCCTTAAAGTGGACTAAGATTTTAAGACATTTTGAGGTAATCTGAGTTCAGACTCTTTCTAGATTAATGCTATTTATTTACACTTTTTAAGCATTTATTTATGTACTTATTTTCAGAGAGAGAGAGAGAGAGAGAAAGATAGAGAAGGAGAGAGAGAGGGAATCCCAAGCAGGCTCTGCACTGTTAGTGGGGAGCCAAATGTGGGACTCACACTCATGTACCATGAGATCATGACCTGACCCCAATTCAAGAGTTGGATGCTTAACCAACTGAGGCACCCAGGTGTCCCTATTTTAAACTTTTTTATTGTAGTCTTTCCACAATTTAACATGATATGTTTTTAGTGACTTTCCATTATCCATTCTATGCAAAGCCTTATCTTAACTTGATTTTAATAGAAACAATAGAATTAGAACAAACTTCTCCTGAGAAGAATGTGCGGTGGGATTTATAAGTCTTTGAAAGAGTCGGCTTTACTATTTCCCAGCCAAACAGGCTTCAGCAAGGTGCTTTATGTAATGGGACCTTAGTTTCTGGGTGATAATGACAATGAAGAGGAACTGCCTTGCAAAACCAGTACATAGCCTCATCAGTGAGTTGGTGACTGTGAAATAATTTGGGGGGTTGAAAGGCAAACAATTGTATAAACGTGAGAGACAAGAAGGACAATGCAGGAAGTATATTTCTCTCTTGCAGATATCTGCAGATTTCTGTCTTGCACTAGCGAGGAGGCCAGAGGTACAGACATACAGATCTCTAGCTAGCCATGTAAGTTAGTGTGTACCGAATACCAGTAAGTGCTGCTGAGGTTCAATGCCAGAGACTTTAATAAAATCAAATCTTGGGCCACTGGACAGAGTGAGGCCAGTGTGCTCTGTCAGGAGCTCATTTCTTAATTTAGGTTATACCAAGAAGGGGAATCAGTATCATAGACTGAAGGAAATCTGTGGAGACTTCCTGGAAGAGAGGACTCATGACTATGGCCTTGAAGCATGGGTAGACAGGACTGAGATGAGAGAACTGGTGGATGTACTTCAGGCAATTGTGAGGAAGCCAAACAAGGACACTGTACCACACATACGATGGAGAACCGCTGAACACAACTGTGACAATACTCCAGAAAAGCTTTTCCTTTCTGTGCAAACTCAGCCTCTGATTGAATCTATTTATCTTGCAGCTCTCCATGGGGTATAGAGAAACATGAGTCTGACTCACAGGAGGGGTTGTTTATCTAACACGAGCAATTGCTGTGGAGAATAAAATGTGTAGAATAAAACTTACAGAACTGGGACGTGTCATTAGCATTTTAGAGTTTTCATGTGTATTGACAAGGGCGTAATTCGTCTCATGTTCCTATTCTCCAAAGTATACCTTGGTGTCAAAAAGGCAAATAAATGTTCCCAAAGAAAGTCACATCCTTACTTGTTGTCTAGCAGAAGGATCTGGAAAGAAAAGAAGGAGATATCGCTAGATTTCCTGCTAATCCTGAGTTCAGACTTGTGTCTTGCTCTTTTGACTCAGAGAGTGTAGATTCTTAATAAATAAGCTCGCTATTCAAAGAAGCAGAAAAGTTTCTTCAGAGATTGTTCCTGGAGGTCCCAGTTCTGAGGAGCCGAGTCACTTTTCTGTCCCTTAATGATCGATAGTTTTAAATAAGCCGCAGCAGAAACACTTAAGCCTACAGAAAATTGTGAAATTGAAGGAACGCATTTTTGGAAACTTCAGCCTCCATGTCTCATGCTTCCTACCATTTTCATCCCCCTTCTGTGCACCTGGAAGCCATTGTCAGTCCCTTGCCTTCCACAAAACTGGGTTCTTAGGAAGTCTATCAGTAAGCTTGCTGATTTTTTAATTCTCATAGAGATGTTTTCATTTGACTTTGACACCTACAAACAAGTGGGAAAGGTACTTTGTCAGGGAATGCAAGTGATCCCAGATTTCCAGATATCATAGTGTTTACCCCACTAGCTCTTCTTGGAAGAATGTTTGAGGTGTGCTTTGATCCAAAGTGCACACATTTTAAATTACACAATTAGGGGCACAGTTTGATATATATATCAAAGGTTATATGTATATATATATTAATATATATATCAAAGTTTATTAACCAGGGAGTTGAGAAGAAGGGATACTATGCCAGTAATCCCAAGAATAGCTGTAAGGACAGAATACTTTCTCTTTGCGAGATGAAATGTATACCTTATTTCTACAAAGGCTTTCCCAAAATGTGCTCTGAGGAGCATAATTAGATGTTTAGTAAATATTACAAAATAATATTTATCATTGGAGAATGGGTCTTTTATTATGGACAATACATGCATATTTCATAGAGATTTTTCTTCCCATTCTTCTTGCAAAGCTACATGGGAGTCTTTTTCAGATCTTCACTGTTAGAACTTGTTGGGATTCCTGGAGAGTAAACTCATGAAATTATGGGCTTATCTCTAACTCTGAGGTCCTCGAGAGTTTCTCTCATATTAATCCACACTTATCTCTAGCAGTTAGTCAAAATAATTAAGTTTCTTTTCCAGTTTTTAGCTCTGGTTTATAGTGGCTTCTGCTCCAGACAAGGAGTTCTCAGCTGTGAACCTCTAAATTTGTCTGTTTCTCCAAATTTTGGGGTAGTAGTGTGATCTCCGTTCAGTTATAGATTAAAACAAAAGTCATTGATACACAATTTGTTCAGGTTTTTCTTGATGGAGATGACAGTTTCCAAAGTTCTTTACATGTTGAGTTGAACACAAAAGTTAATTTTTTCAAAAACATTTGAATTTTCTTTTTATTCTTTCAAAAATATTCCAAAGGTATTACCATTGAAAATAGAATTCAGGGATGGATTTTTTTTCTTCCATTTTTTAAAATGTGTTACTCCACTGTCTTACATTGATTTTTTAATGAGAAGTCTGCTGTAAGTCTTACAATTTTTTTCAGTAATAAGTCTTTTTTTCCCAATTGCCATCAGGATTGTCTTCGAATTTCAGCAAAAACAATAGAACCAGATATAGTTTTATTACTACTGATTCTGCTTTATGTTCTCTGACCTTGGATTTGTGTTTTGGTGTCTGATACTAATTTTGGAAAATTCTAAGTTATTATTTCATCAAATATTTATTATTTATCTTATCCATCTCTTACTCTAATTGTGTAGACCATTTTATATTCTCCCGCATCTCTCCAATGCTTCGATCTGTTTTGTTTATTTTTCACTCTATTTTTCTCCTTATATTTCAATTTTAGTAATTTCTATTAATTTATTTTAAGCCGACTGATTCTTTCCTGTCTGTGTTGAGTTTACCTGTAAACCCGTTGGAGTCATTTTCCATATCTGTTACTGTGACTTTCGTTTAGTATCACCATTTATTTTTTTTTTATGGCCTCTATCTCTGAGGATGATTTATCTGATCTAGTATTCTACCTTCCGTGTTTGTTTGTTTTTTTCTAATAGAGGCTTCAACACACTATTAATAGTTATTTTAAATTTCTTATTTGATAATTTCATCATCTGTGAATATGTGAGTCTGGTTCTGATGCTTGCTTTGTCTTTTCAGACTAGACTCAATCTCTGTGTATGCCTTATAAGTTTTGCTGTTGTTGTTTAGGTTTTTGTTTGTTTGCTTTATTTTGTTTCTTTTTTTTGGGGGGGGGTTTAAAAACCTGGCATATTGTGTAGGACAGTGAGTAATGACATAAATAACTTTTATGCTTGGAGATGATTATGACTTTTCTTCTCCTAGCCTTTTAATGTGGTGATTTTTTTGCTAATCTACTTAGGAGTTAGACTGGGTTTGAAGTTTTCTCCCACCTTGGTTTTGGATCCTTCCATGCCACTGAATTTTCCATTTACTCTACTCTCCAGAGAAAATCTGGCTCTTGCACTCTCTCTGCTGCATTCCAATGTTCTTTTCACTCAACGCTTTTAAGTGTGTGGGAGGGAGTCCTAGGGAACTCTCTGGTGTTTTAATTAAAACTTAGTCAGGCACTATGAACCCGAGAGTATGGGCTTTTCAGGTGGCTCTGCCCTCCTCCAGATGCCATACTGGATCTTGCATTTATTCTTCCTCATTTCTCAGGCATGGGCTTTGGTTTTCTATTCCTAACTCCTAGTTGTGGTTAAAGTTTGGTTACTTTTCCTTACATAAGTGTTTTGTTTCCTAAGGGAGATATGGGTTTAGAACCTGGCGGATTATCAGCAGTAACTCTTATTTCTCTCTCCTAGCCATTATCATGGTGAAAGTTTTCTTGGAATTTTCCCACATCTTCTTTATAAGCACCTAGAGGAAAATCATGGAAGAGTGTATGGATATCCCTATGTCTATGGCCCAAAGCAATTTTGTGGTAGGATCCCCTCCCTAAGGAGAGAAAAAGAAAAAGAGAGGGAAAAAAAATCTTCAAGGTAACCTGGCTATCCCCCCTATGTGACAACATCCCTCATGACCTTGTAAACTAAGACTACTTAATCAGACTATATATATGTTTGTGTGTATATATGGGAGACAAAGAAATAGAAAATGTCTTTAAAAACTATGTCATTGGTTATTCAGGAGCTCAGTTCTTCAGGTATGAACCCAACTGAGCAGTGCCGGCACAAATAAAGTTGATTCCTGGAAAGAAAAGCCTTGATGTCACGACTGTCTGCATGAGAATCCTGCTACAATTTCATACTCTTTCACTAATCTATACTTAGCTGTTAGCAACTCATTACAATTTTCTGGTTGATTCTTCTTACCAGCTTATGTGGCATTCATTGGCAACATCCTAGGTAAGCAAAAGCTTAAGTTTTACTTTAAATTACTTATGTCTGTCTCTCTCCATTATTTTAGGTTAATTATTTGTCCTTGTGACCTCAGTTCTCTCATAAAATTTTAAAATCCTATTTGCCCAGAATTTTTTTGTTGTAAGAGTGGGAAAGATGTTCATTTTAGCTATTTCTATCTATGAACTGAATTGCTATGAACTGAAATGAATTGAAACTGAATTCACATTTGACTTGACTTTCACCCTAAGATTTAACTTTTCTGTTCTCTATTCAAACTACCTAGTCTAATCCCTTGCCCATATGATGTCTAGTGGTCCTTTAATCTAGACCTTTGGTTGCCTACATGCTTCAACTCACTCCCAAGGCAAAGTAAAAACATTTGGTCTGTTTTCTTTTTGGCATCTATTATTCCTTTATTTCCATTGCTCACCTTGATATCTAGGTTAAAAATTCATAATTCCATAAATTTTGTATACTTACTATATTCCAGGAATTAAGGCAAAGCAAAGGGCAGAAATCATAAATTAGGTTGATACCGTTCTTATTTCTAAGGAGGCCACATTCTAATCAATAATATAATGTATACATCACCTGAAGCAGATAACTTACTATGCAGACTTCAAATGAGAGAAAAAAAGATGTTATAGGGATCCAGTTTATAAGTATATAACAAAATATGTGCATTTAGATATATATATATATGCATTTAAAATAAAATTACATAATATGCTGTGAATATAAGCTATACTAGCATAGTATGTTATATATTTATTTTAAATTATATATATGTTTTTTGGCATATCTGATCATGTACTATGATTTTTTCCCCTATTTGTTCCATGTAAGTGTACTAGTGAAGATATCCACTACTCCCTCAGAGGGCAAATCTGAACTGGAAACAAACTGGACACTCCATACCAAGAACAAAATTATTTTGAAATATAGCTGTGAGGGGACTTTGGGGCAGAAAGGAAATTCAAAGAACAGTGGACTTCGAAAAACTAAAACTAGTTTGAAACTGTTGTCTAAAATTATTTTCATTTCTTTGAAGAGGCAAGCAAGATGAGGGAAAGGAGAACAGGTGTTTGATTTCCTAAGGAGCTCCTCCGAAGAAATCTGGCAGTCCCGCTAATATTGGAAAGACTATTTTTAAGAATTCTTTCTAAAACCATCCTGGAGATGTTTTTGCCAGGAAGAATGATACAACAATAACTGCTACAGGATCAGAGTTGCACAAAGACATATATTTTCATCAGGATTTAGTAGCACCAAGACCTGCGTATGTTGTGTGTGACTACCCATGCATTCACAGAATAACTCTTCTTCCTGGGAATACATATTATATTCACATATATATAATACATATATAATAGTTAAATCTGAAAAAGAAGGAAAAGAATGGGCTAAAGTAGGGGCAGGAAAATAGCTGTAACGATGCAAATCTTGTGAAGAAAAGGATCCAAAATAAACATCTCGAAATTGTTATCACATATTAAATCTCCATGTTAGGTACATTAATTGTACTATTACCCTGTATAATTCTCTATGTGTCTGAAAATTTTTGTAGTAAACATGGAGAGTCTGGAACTATTTCTGGTTTCTGATCCTGCTCATATGTGGAAGACAGATTTTCTGGTGAGCTATGAATTGTCATGAAGAAAACACAGGTTCACACAAACACATGTGAAAATACACAGAAGCATGATTAGATTAAATATCCATTCTAGTTACTCCAAAATACAAAATCCTATCAGCAACGATGTGGCCACACAGGGCAGGAGCAGATGCAGCACTAATTCAGCATGACTTTTCTTGGTTCCCATAGTCCCTAGTGGGCACCAAAGCTGTCTGTGTCACTCTCTTGCAATGGTGGGTATTACAGTATGTGTAAAGTTCAATTCTTACCACACCATTGCCCTTTTTGTACATGACCTCATATCCAGGTAATACTTCAGGTAACATGGCATGCGCTTCTTTTTAAGAGATTTTTTCCAATATTGAGATTTCTTCATTGAAAACCAAGCTGTCAGTCTACAAATTCTTCAAGAGATAAAACTGAGTCAGTGCCCAATGTTCCAGAATAATTTTACCTCCAGGTTTATAGTAATTTGGAAAACTCCTTTTAGAATCTTTCAAGCTAAGAGTTAACAGGAAAAGTCATAGACTTTTTCCCAATAAATTTTGTCTGATAAATTGAGGAAATGATGGTATCATTTGAGACTTGTGGTAGATTAGGTTTGGAAGGAGAGTACCTAAAAATTGTGTTTTGGTCCTAAGTTTGAGAGGTCCACTTAACATCCAAGGATCAGAGTTGCAGATTTCAAGTACAGTTAGAGATATCTAGTGATATGTGGAAATAAATAATACTGGCTCAAAAGAGCAAATATCACAATGTATCTTGAAAATTGCCATGCCTTGGTTTCCTTTGTGCCAAAAGTTCACCAAATACTATGAATCAGTTTTATTTTTTATCTAGACAGAAATTAGGAGTATAAGGTACAGAGAACTGCAATGACATACAACAAAGACGTCAGACTGAAGATTAAGACGTAATAGCTGTTTACATGCAGTATTTAAATTGGATGAGGTTACCTTGGGCACAAATGTAGACAGAGAGAAGATTAAGTTTCAGAAACTAACGCCTGGGTCCCTCCAGCATCCAGACGTTGGAAAGTTGAGAATCAGCAGTCATTTAAGTAAGAAGAGTACCAGGAGAACTATCTTGAAAGTTCAGTGGAGAGTGTGTATGTGGATCAGCAATTGTGTCTAGTCCTGATAAGAAGCTGAGTAAAATAGTGGTTGAACATCGACTGTTGTTTTTTTTTTTTTTTTTTTTTTTGGCAATGTGGAGTCATTGGTGACATTGATTACAGTTGTCACATTAGTGGGATAGAGTGGAGGCTTAATCGGAATACGTTCAGGAGAGAATGACAGCTTTCTCCTCCCTCAATTCACTTTACTACTTCCAATTTTTCTAATGTGTAGGCTTTGCTAGGCTCTCTAATTGATTAATTAGTTAATAATATATTTACTTTTCTTATTTTATTCATTAACTTTTGCACTTTCTTTAAAACATTTCACTTCACATTGTGAGGAAGATATTAGTAAAGCATGACACATTTAAGTAATATGAGCCCTTGATGTAGTCCCGTGGGAAGAATAGCTGAGATAACGCGTTAGCATATTCTACTTCCTCCTGCACTGACTCACAAACAAATAAATGAGTGCATGCATGACAAATGTGTTAGAGTAGGTTTTCAATTTGGATGGTGAGTTTTTTGTTAAAAGATTTTTGCAAATTGTTAAAGCATATATTTGGATAGTGAAAGCTCAGATAGTGAGGGAGACATGTAAAACAAATGAAGATAATAATAATGTTTCATGTTTGAAAATATCTTAAATGGAGACAAGGCAAGGTGATGTCGTCTTTGGAGTTTAAAAATCTGACTGAAGCTTGTTCTGTTACTAGATGTTTGAGACTACCTGTGTGATCTCAGCTAGAAGCTTAGGCTCTCTAAGCCTTAATTTTCTCTAATGTAAACTGGAGTTATAATACTAATATTTCAGGACTGTCATATGGATTAAATGGGATAATATACAGATGAGGGTTATGTAGGCAGGTTATAAGTGTCCCATGAATGGTAACTGAAAGAAAAAGGAAAAGAGCAGAGTTTTTTCACAAACTAGTGATTTCATCAGAAGACATGTTTGTTAACTCTGAGAAATTGTTGGTTGATGAAAGGAGATCACATTGAGGCTGCTATAGTCCTTGCACTGCTCATGCTTAGATGCATCCTGAGAAGTGCTGGAGTCCTCAGATCTCTTTCTCTAATTTTCTGTTCTCCTACTTTATAGGCATTGCAATGGTGAAGACTGGCTGACTTAGAAAGGAGAAAGAGCAGAGAAAAAGTGCCCTAAATATTTAGGCCAAGCACTTTTGGTCAGGACAGTGTTTACTTAATATATGAATAAAATCATTAACTAACCAAGACCAAAATGCTTTCAAACATCGAGGTATTCAACCTCATTTATCTTGAGCTCATCAATCATGTGTCTTATTTAAAATGTACTAAGGTTATCTAGTTCATTTCCCTTATTCTACAATTAAGACCTCTTGAGACCCAAAGGGAAAAGGACTTAGCTAGACTACTAAGCCACCTTGCTTGTGAGAGTGTAAACCAGATAATCTATGTGACCTGCTTTGTGCAGTTCAATATAAAGAATGGAGTCGCTTGAATCTTTCACTCTTAAGGATCTTTATATCTTTCAATATATAGAATCATAGTATGTGAAGCCCAAAGGCATTATAGAGATTATCTAGATCCAAGACCTTATTTTTCAGAAGAAGAAATGAATGCATGCAGTGAAGAAACGGATTGCCCCAAGGTCAGGTAACGGTATTGCTGAGATTGGAATCTATGCCTCCTTAACTTTCAGATCAGTTCTCTGTCGACTGAAATAGAATACTTAGAGGCTGCTAAGATTCCAAAGGACATATAATTGGATTCTGAGATGCTGTCAAATATTGAGAATGAATAGTTGCCAAGTTCTTCATTGAACAATGGCAAAGACACTCATCTTGCTTTTCTTCTGAGAAATATCAGTCTAGAGACTGGTTTTGCAAGTTTTGCTTCTAAGATACGAACTCCCTGGATGTGTAATATTTCCTTTTTCCTCTGTAAATTGGTCTAATGCCCAGAGCTTCCATTAAGTTTCTAGCCACACTTCTCTGTTAATTTGATAAAGAGTAGTATCTATTTTATCCTGAAATGCGTTGTCTTCTAGGAGATTTTGCTCATACTTACCACTGGTGAAAAATGTAATTTGGTTGTGTGGGTGGGATTCACTGAGACTTAGGTTATTAAATGTTTTCTGGGGTAAGAAAAGATTTTCCCTTCCCTTCAGTGAATGTGGTTGCTATTATCTGAGTAGTTTTGGAAGTTAATATTGCTGTTGTTTCTGAGAGAAACGAAAAATCATCTGTGTGTTTTCAGTCTTCAGTTCTTTGACTCATAGACCATTCTGTGTGTTTTCTCTAGATTTTGGTCAGGCTTGGGTAAAAAATACCATATGATTTTGGAATCATGATAACTTTGTCTTGTTTTAAACATGATTTGTGACATTATTGATCCTTTCTCTTAAAAACGTTATGAACTTTACCATTTCATTACTTTTGAGATATATATATATATATTGTTTCGTGAATGGGTTACACAGTCACATAGTGTAACTATATCTATTTATAAAAGCATATAGTGAAAAGTTTTCTTTCTACCTTCCACCTTCCATCCACTCAGTTTATTTTCTCTCATACCTCAATATGTGTTCAATATTACTAGTCTCTTATATATCTCCAGTTATTTTTTTTTAAGATTAGGTACAAATATGTATTTCCCAGAATTCCCATTTTTTACTAACATTAACATCTTTAAACTTTTATCTGCAGATTTATTTTTTCACTTAGCAATACATTTTGACTATCTTTCCATTCCATTTGACAAAAAACTCCATAATTATTTACATTAGCTTAATATTTTATTTTAGACTATGATCCTATTGATGGATATTTGGATTCATTATAATCTTTTGCTATTACATATGATGTTGTGACTAATACTACTGTAATATGTCCTTTGCTGGTATAAGTTCTTAGAAATATAATTTGTGAATCAAAGAAACAACATTTGTAATATTAAATTAAAAAAAAATGCTTCTTCATTTTTGAGAGACAGAGAGAAACAGAGTGTGAGCAGAGGAGGAGCAGAGACAGAGGGAAACACAGAATCTGAAGCAGGCTCCAGGCTCTGAGCTGTCAGCATAGAGCCCAATGCAGGGCTTGAACCCATGAACTGTGAGATCATAACCTGAGCTGAAGTCAGACACTGAACCAACTAAACCACCAACTTACCCCGAAAACATTTGTAATAGTGATAGCTACAGAAAAATTATCCTTCATGCCTCTTGTACCAGCAATATATAAACATATCTATTTCTTCACAGCTTTGCCAATGTAACAAATTATGAAATTTTTGAATTTTCTTAACAATTTGATGAATCAAAATAATGTCTCAGGCTTGTGCTCCAAGAAAAGATAAAACTATTCACAGTAGATCAATACTTTCATTGCAAAAATTAGAGAAAAGAATAAATTTCAAAATTCACATTTGAAGACAGTGGAGATCTGTAGAGGCAATAAAGTCAAGATAAAACAAAATTTCATATAACAAAGATGACTTTATAAGTAAACTGGTGATTTATGGCTATTGTCTTCCCTCGGTCATGTACTAATTCTGAGTGTAGGCTGAGAATCATGTTTATAAAGGTAAAAAAGCCTCTACCAAATAAAAGAAAATTCAAGAGGTGACTCTACTGAAGCGAAGAGGAGCCCATGGAATGTTTCACAATTGTACAGTACTTGTGTAACAAATTGGAAACTAGATGTCCAAACCGATAGCAATGATTCCCCTGGAACATTTGTTCCATTCTTGGGAATCATGGGAAGCTGAATCCAGTGCTTCTAAAAGACAGAATCAAATCCCTTGAAGTTTCATGGAACAAGGGACAAAAGTCTTGAAAGAGGGTGTATACCTGCCACAGTACACAGCTATTTTTCTCCTTACACTTCTCCACTTATGAAACTGTGTGAGTCAGGAAGCTAAAATCCTCTGAAGAACAGAACTGCGTCTCCCAGTTTCTTTTAGAGATGAAGAGAGAGATGCCTGCTGGACTCTACCAATATTCCATAAATGCCAAACCTGTGGTACAAAGATGAACTTGAGGTAGGCTGTATCTTACTTAGAAGGTACCTGGCCATAATTAAGATCAACTGCTCTTTAGATTGAGGCCATAAGCTTCCACTCCATCTGCCTAATATAAGGCAAGGAGAATCCTTTAGTAATGGAAGATATCATCAGGAGCATTTACAGTACCTGATATCTTAAGTTTAGCAGATAGTAAAATTTAAAAAAATGACTATATACAAAAATATGTAAGAAGATGTGAATGATAATGAAGACATAAATACATGAATTAAAAACAGATCTCTATATAAATGCAAATAGTGGAATTAATAGAGAAATATTTTAAAAAGCCTAGGCTTTTCCACTAAGATCAGGATAACGTCTCTCACCACTCCTTTACAATCTAGTACTGGAAATACTAGTTAATGCAATAAGACAAGAATGAGGAATAAAAGGTATACAGATTGAAAAGGGAGAAATAAAACTGTCTTTGTACACAGATAACATTATTGTAGGTTTAGAAAATCCAAAAGAATCAACAACAACAACAACAACAACACACACACACACACACACAAACACACACACGGAATTAATAAACAGTTATAGTAAAGTTGCAGGATATAAAATTGATTTATAAAAAGTCTATTGCTTTCCTATACACTAATAACAAACAAATGGAATATGAAATTAAAAACATAATGCCATTTATGCAAGTCCATCCCAGAACTGAAACCTTTAGATATGAATCTATCAAACTATGTACAGGATTTATGTGAAGAAAACTACAAAACTGATGAACAAAATCAAGAAAGAACTAAATAAATGAAGAGACTGTCTATGTTCTTGGATAAGAAGACTCAATATTGTCAAGTATTGTGTTTTTCCCAACTTGATATATAAATTCAATATAATTCCAATCAAAATGCCAACAAGTTATTTTATGGATATTTACAAATTGATTCTAAGTTTATAGAGAGAGGCAAAAGACCCAGAATAGTCATCAAAATATTGAAGGAAAAGAACAAGGAGGATTGACCTTTTGACTTAAAATAAAGTTTCGGTAATCAAGACAGCTTAGCATTGCCGAAATAGAAAAAAATAAATCCATAGAACAGAATAGAGAACCCAGAAATAGATTAACATAAATATAGGCAGCTCATCTTTGACAAAAGAGCAAAGATAATACATTGTAGGAAAGATAATCCTTTCAACAAATGGTACTGGAACAACTTGATATCTCCATGAAAAACAAAATCTAGACACAGACCATGGACATTTCACAAAAATTAACTAAAAATGGATCATTGATGTAAATGTAAAATTCAAAACGCTAAAACCCCTAGAAGACAAAATAGGAAAAAACTTACATACCTTAGGTGTGACAATAACATTTTAGATACAACCCCAAAAATATGATCCCTGAAAGAAATTATTGATAAGTTGGATTTCATTAAAATTTAAAACCTCTGTTTTGTGGAAGGCAAGTCAATAGAATGAAAAGACAGGTCACAGACAGGGAAACATATATGCAAAAGATAAATCTGATAAAGAACTATTATCCAAAATATATAAAGAACTCTTAAAACTCAACAATAAGAGAGAAACCTCGGTAGCTCAGTTGATTAAGTGCCAGCTTCTGCTCAGGTCATAATCTCACAGTACATGAGTTTGAACCTCATGTTGGGCTCTGTGCTGACAGCTCAGAGACTGAAGTCTATTTTAGATTCCGTTTCTGTCTCTCTCTGTATTTTTCTCAAAAGTAAAATCAGAAGCTTTTTATCTTGATGAGGTCCCAATAGTTCATCTTTGCTTTTAATTCTCTTGCCTTTGGAGACGTGTCGAGTAAGAAATTTGTGCATCTTAGGTCAAAGAGGCTTTTTCCTGTTTTCTCCTCTAGGATTTTGGCTAAAATGAACAAATCAGGAAACTATAGATGCTGGCGAGGATGTGGAGAAGTAGGCACCCTCCTACACTGTTGGTGGGAATGCAAACTGGTGCAGCCACTCTGGAAAACGGTGTGGAGGTTCCTCAAAAAAATGAAAATAGAGCTACCCTATGACCCAGCAATAGCCCTGCTAGGAATCTACCCAAGAGACACAGGAATGCTGATGCATAGGAGCACGTGTACCCCAATGTTCATAGCAGCACTTTCGACAATAGCCAAATCATGGAAAGAGACCAAGTGCCCATCAACTGACGAATGGATGAAGAAGTTATGGTACTTATATACAATGGACTACAACGTGGCAATGAGAAAAAATGAAATCTGGCCATGTGTAGCAACATGGATGGAACTGGAGGGTATTATGTTAAGTGAAATAAGTCAGTCAGAAAAAGACAGATACCATATGTTTCCACGAATAGGTGGACTTTGTGAAACTAAGCAAAAACCAGGGGGAGGGGAAGAGGGGAAAGAAAAAAAAGACACAGAGAGGGAGGGAGATAAAACATAAGAGACTCTCAAAGACTAAGAAAAAACTGAGGGTAAGGGGGATGAGGGAGGGGGGAGAGGGGGTGATGGGCATTAAAAAGGGCACATGTTGGGATGAACACTGGGTGTTATATGTAAACCAATTTGAAAATAAACTATTATAACAAAAAAAAAAGTAAAATCAACATAAAAATTTTTTTTAAACCTCAGCAATAAGAAAACAAACAACTTGATTTAAAAAACGGGCCAAAGGCCTTAACAAACATTTCACTAAGTAAAATATACAGAAGACAAATAAGATGCTGAAAAGATGCTCTATATCATAAGTCAAAAGGGAAAAGCAAATTTAAACAACAACGAGGTAATATTACACACCTATTAGAATGGCTAAAATGCAGAACACAGACAACACCAAATGCTGGTGAGGATGTGGAGCAACAGGAACTGCTACGTGCTGCTCATGTGAAAGCAAAATTGTGTTTCCCCTTTGGAAGATAGTTTGGTACTTTCTTACAAAACTAAACATACTCTTACTATAATATCCAGCAATCACACTCTTTGGTATTTACTCAAAGGAGATAAAAAACTTGTGTCCTCACAAAAATCTGCACAAACATGTTTATAGCAGCTTTACTCATCATTTCCAAAGTTGGAAGAAAACAAGATGTTCTTCATTGGATGAATGAATCAAAAACTGTGGGACATCCAAACAATGGGATGTTATTCAGCGTTAAAAAGAAATGACCTATTAGGTCATGAAAAGACATGGAGCAATCTTAAACGTACGTTGGTAAACAAAATAAAGTCAATCTGAGAAGGGCACATACCGTATGATTCTAACTATACGACATCTGGAAAGACAAAACTATAGAGATAGTAATACGATCAGTGGTTGCCAGATTTTGAGGATAGAAGAGAGGGATGAATAATCAAGGCACAGTGGACTTTTAGATATTTAAGAGAGTGAAAGTATTCTGTATTTTCATACATATTGAAATGTATGGTAGACACATGTTATTATCTATGATAATGTATGATAGATACATATGTGTATGGATAATGATGGATATATGTCAATATACATTTCTCCGAACCCATAGAATGTACAACACTAAGAGTAAACTGTAACTATGGACTAGGGGTGATTATGATGTATCAGTGTAGGTTCATCAGTTATAACATATACACCATTCTGCTGGGGGACTATATGTGTGTGGGGGAAGGGCATGTGTGAGGGGGAAATCTGTCTACTTTCCACTCCATTTTGCTGTGAATCTAAAACTGCTTTTAAAAATAAACTCTTGTGGTACCTGGGTGGCTCATTCTGTTAAATGTCCGACTTTTGGTTTTAGCTCAGGTTATGATCTCACAGTTTGTGGGAGCAAGCCCCACATTGGACTCTGTGCTGTCATTGTGGACCCTGCTTGGGATTCTCTCTCTCCCTCTCTCTCTTTGCCTCCTCTTTTTGTCCCCTCTCTCAAAAATAAATAAACATTAAAAAATAAACTCTTAGTTTAAAAAATCCTAATAGAAATCAAGTAAGAAAAAAACATTTTTAAAACTAGAATTATTATGTTAAGGAAAATAAAGGTGAAAGTAGATAAATTAGATAAAAAGACAAAGAATTTCAATAGATGAATAAATCTGTATAAAACTCAAATGGGTACACTAGAACTGAGAAAATGCTAGCATTAAGAACTCATTGTATGATTTAGCAGCAGGCAGAACACTGAAAAACTCAGGATTGTTAACCTCAACAATAAATTAATAGAGAATATACCAAAACTAAAACACAACATAAAAAAAAAAAGGGAAAACAAAACAAAGTGTAGGAGACACTTGGGACACAACCAAAATATTTTACATGTGTGAGAAGGGAGACATAGATGGAGAGGAGAGAATGGGTCAAAACAAGTACTTAAAAAAGTAATAGCTAGAGTTTATAAAAACATATTAATACATTATCCCATAGATTCCAGTACTTCAGTAAACCCCAAATAGGATATAGAAAATGAGTCTTGGCTACATTATGGCCAAATTTTTGAACACCAAAGATGAAGAGTAAAATTTTAAGTAAACAGAAGGGACAAAAATCCACATTTTTGTCATCAAAAGAGGAAATAACATGACACTGAAGAGCAAAACTGCTGAGTCAAGAAGCTAATGTGAGAACTCTCCTACAAATTTCCAATTTTTTTTAACAAAGTGGTTGTACCCTTTTATGTCTCTACCAGCGATATATATAAATTAGCTCCACATTGAGGATGATATATGAGCTGAAACTTAAATGAACATAGTCAGCTGCTTAAAGATCCGAGGGTAAGAGAATTCCAGGTAGAGCAACTCCAAGTTCAAAGACCTGAGGCATTTCTACTTGGATATTTCCTCGAACTATCAAATTCAATATATTCTATATTTTTACACCATATGCCTCATTGGTACACCTTAAATTTGAGTCAAGTTTTATCAAGATATATTTTTGATGGAGCACCAGAAGCTAGCCTTTCCAATATTTTAAGAAGCGATAGAGCAGGATTTACCAATTATTATCCAGCACACTATTAAATAAAATTTTCTTGCTTTTCTATTGTATAGTTAGAGCACAGCCACTATCATATTGATAATTAAATTACTTCTACTATTTTGCTTTAAACCATAATACACAAATTACCTTGTAATATCATCTTGAAAGTGCGTTAGTACAGAAATTGCATAAACTCTAGAAATGTAATCACTGAATAAAAAAAGAAAACACTTGTAATTTGATTGACATTTTAAAAATGAGCTTACCAACGTGTTCTCCAAATTATATTATCAAGATCAATTGAACAAACTCAAATATGGTGAAACTCAATATGTTGTTTTTAGAATGGAGCATTCATTTTTTGAAACTTTTACCCAACATTATTTTTTAGACTTTTCTAGTATTTCAAAATATATTTGAAAATGTCATAGCAGTCTCTACCTACATCATCAGAAACTCTTCATACTGCAGATTTACAATTTTTAAACACAAAGATAATTTGATAAAATCAATGCAAAAATACTAAAATTTTTGGTCCTTTTCCAAAAAAAAAAATAGGAATCTAAAGACAGAAACCAAAGAGTATATTAGCACCAATGCATCTTGAACACTTGAACACACAGTTTTCTCCTTGGTTTATGAGTCCTTAAAAAGGGATCATTTTCTTTGAAAATCCATCATGTAGTTCATCTATATTTTATTAATATAATCCTCAAACACTCTTAAATCCGTGAATATTTGGCTCTATCTTAAAAGGTAACATCATTAAAAATAAATTATATGTCAGTTGTATGTTAGACATTACAGTTTTCATATACAATTCTATGTACATACTATGCATACATTTGTAAAGATATAATTCTAACCACAGTCCTATGGTGTAGTTACTCTTTTCATATATTGCATATGGGGAAAAAAGAGAAGTTCATTCAGAAAAACGTATATGTAAATGTTATACAATTTTTGAGTAGTTAAAATAGGACTCAAGCTCACATATTGCTGAAAGAGATGATAGGCAGAATATATCATTGCTGATTCAAAAGCCAAAGTTACATGATTTGGGGAAGTGTAGCAATTTCCAAAGTGTTATATAAACAATTCACTATAAAAATTTTGGAAGGCATATAACCATCAAAAGATCTACTAATTAATTCTCTGCATGTTATATTAAAGGAAGATGGCCAATATTGGTGCAAATAAACAGCAGACAGACTTTAAAATGACCCTGTAGGTGAATCTGTATCTGCTTATTTCTAAAGCAAAGATGGAATTAACTCAAATTCTAAAGAGGTGTGTAGTTCTGAGAAAAAAAGTGCACATTCTCTCTTTTCTTGCTTAGTGACTTTGGAAGCACATTTTCCAGGTGGAGATGATATCAACGGCAGAACTTGTATAAACTTGGGTCCCTGAGTGACTATGTGGCTCAGAGTCCTTTGCCTATCCTCATTAAATATGCAATATGAATGAGAAATAAAGCTTTGTTATGTTAATCCCTTGAGATATACTGAATTAGCTAACATAGTTTAATCTAGCTTCTTCTGACCAATGTTGTATTAGATAAAACTTCTGTGATAAGCAAATAAGTTTTCACAATGCCTATTAAGTAGTCTATGTTCAATACATGTCAGATATTAATATCAAAAAGTCACACTTCTTTAAGTTACTCTGTATGCTTTACAAAGACCTTTAAAAAAAGTTTTGAAAATTTTATCTAGGATTAGAAAGATATTTATAAAATGTACAAAGTCTTCTTTTAGCACGACAATGCAGATAAAATGATAAATGATAATTTTATCTTATTGACACTCATCCCCCCCAAATCCTCAGTTCTTCAAATTCAATCAAAATTGATAACAGTGATGAAGAATTCCTTTAGCCAAAGGATTTATCTTATGTGAAAATGCATTTATTTGTTTATTCATTCATTCATCTATTTATTGTATATGATTCCATAATTTAAAAATATATGTTGACCTATGACTGGCTACTCCAACTTTGACTTTAAGAGGGACTTCTGATGATGTTGGACACCTGAAGTTGATGGAAGGTATAATGAGACATGTAAGCAAACTGATATGGGTGAAATGGTTGGAAGGTAGGGCTGAGTGTCCTGAATACTGCATCTGAGAAGGCAAGAAATGTATAGCAGAAAATATGGGAAATGCATAGCAGAAACCACAGTTGTGGTCTATAAAGGCCAACATTAAAACATAAATCAAGAGATTCCAAGGAAGAGCGTATGGTAAGGAAATATCTGTGGGTACGGAAAACTGTGATGATCATAATTAAAGGGTAGGGGAAGCTGAGAAGTCAAAGGACCTGGAGTTGAGAGTCCAAAATAGTAAGGAGGAGAGGAATTTGTGAAAATAAAGGAGACCAACACTGCTGGTATCCATGGAGTCTCAGTACCTTTCATGGTGCTGGCACATTGAAGAGTATGCCAGACCCATCACAGGTGCTCCTACTAGGGGCGCCTGGGTGGCTCAGTCAGTTGAGCGTCTGATTCTTGACTTTGGCTCAGGTCGTGATACCAGGGTTGTGGGATCAAGCCCCGCATCAGGCTCTGCATTTGATGTGGAGCCTGCTTGAGATTCTCTCTCTTTCTCCTTCTGCCCCTCCCCTACACATTCTTTCACTCTCTCTCTCAAATAAAAATAAAAAAAAATAAAAAGTAAAAAAGTAAAATAAAAAAGCTGAATGTGTAGCAGACAGTGCATGAATTGGTAGTCAGCTACTCATACCACAAGGATACCGGAGAGATAAAATGAAATTTTTACTTATACAAGAAAGTATTTTATTACATACACAAGGTATTTTACATTTATTTATTCATTTACATATTTAAAAATATTTTTGATTACCTTTTGTATGTTAGAGCCAGTTCTAGGTTTGGGAGATTCAATGATGAATAAAATAGCTCTGCCCTCTGGGAGCTGGTATTCTAGTAGGAATTACACATAGCCCATAGTTGTAAAAAAATAAATACACGATGTAATGTCAGGTGGTGATAAATTCTGTGAAAAAGAAAATACCATGACCAAGGAATGAGGGATGATGAGATGTAGGGAGTATTTTATAAATGGAGATTGTCTAAGGTTGAATGAGTATTATATAAATGTATTTGATAAAGTAGAATGTTTTCAAGGTCATCTCTCTCATGATGAAGAGGACATTTTGTAGTGGAGAGAATCCTGAGGCAGGGAGAACAGTGAGTATGAAGTGGAGGAAATATTCTCAAGTGGAATGTCTCTAGTACAGTCCCATAGAGGCCACGCACAGAATCAGCAAAGCTTCTTCTGTCTTTCAACCTCTACGAACAGTTTTCTGGAAACACTGCTTTGTAACACTTCTTCCATTATTGTCTCTAAAGGTTATTTAAATCTTTGAATGCTATTAAACCTGCTTGTTGACTTTTGGAGAGGAGGAAGAATGTTTTATACTCGTTTACAGTTAAGTATCTATGTGCGAGGATTTTCAGCACAAAGAAAGGGCAGAAAATACAAACATACAAGATAATGTGATTAAATAGGTAATGACACTCCCGTAGAGGTAACAGTATCCAAAATTTGATATTGTGCTTTAATGAGGTATTTAGTCATAGAATAAATGCTTGAAAATTAATGTCAAGTGAAAAAATTAGATACATTTTTGTGAACTTTTGATTTCTGGTTTTACATACAAGGAACTTGCAATTTGCCACTGCATCTTAACAAGTATGCAGTAGCCCATCCAGGTTCTCATAGTAAATTTGGAAGAAAAAATACCCTCATGCTCTGGCAGTTGGAACGGAAGAGTAACCATTTTGAAATATACCAGAGTAATCTTTTTTTTTTTTTTCCTGAAGAAGGGCTGCCCTCAGGAGAAATTAGTTAACAAAAGTCAAACCAACTGGGCTATTATCAGAATTTAACTGACCCAAGGGGAAGGGAAAACCCCAATTCCAGTCAGGTTTAGCCTTCCACGTGGGAGAAGGGAAGCACCTATGCCACCTAAGTGGAGAGAAAAAAACCCTCAGAAATAGTTATGGGGTTCATAGACTAAAGGCATGGGCTCACTAAAAGGCTGAAATTTAATCACTACCCCACACTTTATTACCACATTAATAAAGCCCTATTTATAGTAGTTCCCTTTACCTTTATATCCAGCTATCAAGAAAAAAAAATTACAAGTCATGCCAAAAGGCAAAAACTGCAATTTGAAAAGACAGAACAAGCATCAGAATCAGACATGGCAAGGACATTGGAGTTATCAGACCAGGAATTAAAAACAGTTATGATAATATGCTAAGGGTTCTAATGGGTAAAGTAGACAACATGGGCAATATAAGTAGATATGGAAATTGTAAGAAAGGACCAAATAGAAATGCTAGAGATACCATCTTCAAACTATGGAAAATCAATGATTAAAAAAAAAAAAAATCCTGAAAAAAGCTAGAGGAACGAACAGACAAATTACCTCTGACTTCTCAGAAACCACACAAGTAAGAAGGGAGTGGATGAAGGATGCCTTGGTGGCTCAGTCAGTTGAGCGTTGGCTCAGGTCATGATCTCACGGTTTGTGAGTTCAAGCCCCACATTGGGCACACTGCTATCAGCATGAAGCCCGCTTCAGATCTTCTGTCCCTCTCTCTCTGCTCCTCTTCCACTTGTGCTTTCTCAAAAATAAATAAAAAAGCATTTAAAAAAATAAAAGAGTGGATGAAATATTTAAATTATTGAGAGAAAATGAAACCTAAAAAGTTACCTATCTATAATTCTGTACTCTGTGATATTATCCTCAAAAATGAAAGAGAAATAATAAAGACTTTCTCAGGCGTAAAAAATTGGAGAAATTTGTTGCCAGTTGACCTGCCTTGCAAGAAATGTTAAAAGGAGCTCCTTAGAGAGGTGCCTGGGCAGCTCAGTTGTTTAAGCAACAGACTGTTGATTTTGGCTCAGGTCATGATCTCATAGTCATGGGACTGAGCCCCAAATCGGGCTCCATGCTAGGTGTGGAACCTGCTTAAGATTCTCTCTCTCCCCGTTTTTTTCCCCCTCTCCACTCGCACTATCTCCCTCTCAAAAAATATATAAATTTTAAAAAAGGAGTTCTTCAGAGATAAGGAAGATGATAAGTCGGAAATATGGATCTATATAAAGAAATAAAGAACATTAAATATGGAATAGGTGAGGGTAAAATAAAAACTTTTACTTTTCTTATCCTTAATTGGTTGAAGAGATAACAATTTGTTCCATATAATAATAGCAAAATGTATTTGATTATGTATGTTTGTGTACCTATCATATATATGTGAACACATATATGTTTATGTATACATACATATATATGCATATATATATACACACATAGGTGAAATGAATGACAGCTATGATACTAGCAAATGTGTTTGATTATGTGTGTTTGTGTACACATATATGTTTATGTATACCTCTCTCTCTCTCTCTCTCTCTCTCTATATATATATATATATATAGGTGAAATGAATGATGGCGATGATACAAGCAGGTAGGAAGGAAGAAAGGTTAGGGTTATTTTGTTATTATAATGTACTCACACTACCCATACAGTAGCACAGTGTTATTGGAAAGTAGACTTGGATTAGTTGTAAACATATATTGCGAACTCGAGGTCAACAACTTAAAAAAACATAAAAAGAAATTTAACTGATAGGCTATGAAAGGAGAGAAAATGGATTCTTATAAAATGCTGAATTAAACCCACAAAGGTAGAAAAAGGGTGAGTAATGAAAAGAACAAAGGACGAGGGCAGTAAATAGAAAACAGTAACGTGTGATCTATATTAATCCAACTCAATAATTATTTTGGACATCAATGGTTTAAGTAATTATTTTAAACACCAATGGTTTAAATGCATCATTGAAAACACAGAGATTGTCAGAGTGGATCAAATAAGACCCAAAAACATACAGACACATATGGATTACAAGCAGGTAAATGGAGGGCCACCCGGTGGCTCAGTCAGTTGAGCACTGGCTCTTGATTTCAGCTCAGGTTATGATCTCATAGTTTGTGCATTCGATCCCCACACTGGTCTGCACTGAAAGTGTGGAGCCTGCTTGGGATTCTCTCCCTCTCTCTCTGCCCCTCCCCTGCCCACATAGTCTCTCTGTCTCAAAATAAACAAAAAGCTTTTTTTCTTTTTAAAGTAAGTGGATGGAGATAAAGTTTTGCATATGGTATGATTACAGCTTTGTCAACAATTGCGTGTGTAAGTGAATGTATGTGTATGAGTGGGTGTTGATGGCTTAAGCCTGGAAAAATGTGAACTGAATATTAACAGCTGTCATTTTCATGTGGTAAGTCTATAGATAAGATTATATTGCTGATTTATTTTTATATTTTCTGAAATTATTCGATTAATGTTTAACTTATTATTGAATAAATAATTCACGGTAGCCTAAATCATACACTATAAAATGTTATTTAAAATTCTTGCACCCAGGTTGATAAATGAACAAAAAGCTTTACAGCAGAAGAAACACAATTTGTCCATAGACATATGAAAAAATGCTCTAATATCACGAGCAGCCAAATAAATATGAATGAATAATCATAAAATGTCAAGTTTTCTGTCAAAGTGGCAGTTTGAAGAAAGTTAATAGTCACACTGAAGATGTATATTGACACAGGCCTCATTCATGACTGGTAAGAATGTAAAATTACCGTTTTAAAACACAATTTGGCGATATATGTCAATATTTGACTTAGGATTCTTCTTTAAGCCCTTAAATCTCCTTCTTAAATTCCATCCTGAGGATTCATTTGGAATTCAGAGAAGTATGTTATGTTTACCAGGATATTTTTTTTATAATAATGAAGAGTGGTAAACAACCCACACATCCCACAGTAGAGGAAAAACTCAAGAAATTATATTGTAGAGATATGACAAATGGCAGGTATTTTTTTAAACAATACAGAATAAAGACTGCATGACTTTTGAAAAAATAAGACAGTGTTCATGTTATTCCAATTTTGTATATTTAGTTGGACAGAAATACATCAACACCCTAAAAGTGGTTATCTTTGCATCATAGAATTATTGGAAACATTACTACTCTTTTAGAAGGGTTTTTTGGTTTGTTTTTGGATTTTCAAAATGCATAAAACAGGATTGTGGAACCGAGGTCAAGGATATGTGGCTTGCACGGAAAGCCTGTGGCTCTTTCCTCAAAAACTTGGGCTTTCTCCTACATCACACTGCACACACCCTCTGATGCTATGTCCCGAGGCTGTATATGTTGTCTACACAAAGCCATGCGATTTGCAGGGACATCTGGAGTCAACACAAAACGCCTAGGAATCAAACACGGAGTTTTTATAAAGATGGCAAATTTCTTCATCCTCTCCCTAGCCTTATTGAATTCCTGAGTGTCGCTTGTTTCTAGCTCCCAACACTGAGAATGCTTGGGGCTAAGGGGTATTCTGTGAACGTTAGGGATAATTAAAGGGTTGAGGGAAATAACATGGCTGGGTTTAGGTTAAGTATCATCTGAGAAACAAATCCCTGACCACCAGGGTTCATGCCCATTAGGTCAGGGTTATGAGTATCTCAAGTGAAGGTGTGTCATTCTCCACGAATGTGCTTTAACTCCTAAGGACTATATCACGTTGACAGGAGATTATAATTTAAAGTCACAGTGTGATACTTATTTATATTTAATTTTTAATTTATTTTTTAAATAATTTATTGTCAAATTGGTTTCCATACAACACCCAGTGCTCATCCCAACAAGTGCCCTCCTCAATGCCTGTCACCCACTCTCCCCTCTCCCATATCCCCATCAACCCTCAGTCTGTTCTTAGTATTCAAGAGTCTCTTATGTTTTGTCTCCTTCCCTCTCTGTGGCTTTTTTTTCTTCTTTCCCCTCTTCCCCTCCCCCATGGTTTTCTGCTAAGTCTCTCAAAATCCACCTATGCGTGAAAACATATGGTATCTGTGTTTCTCTGACTGACATATTTCACTTAGCATAATACCCTCCAGTTCCTTCCACGTTACTACAAAGGACCAGATTTCATTCTTTCTTATTGCCACATAGTATTCCATTGTATGTATAAACCACATCTTTATCCATTCATCAGTTGATGGACACTTAGTCTCTTTTCATGATTTGTCTATTGTCAAAAGTGCTGCTATAACCATTGGGGTACACATGCCCCTATGCATCAGCACTCCTGTATCTCTTGGGTATATTTAATTAATACCTAGATTTGACTGTTAGGTAAAGAAAAATTCTGTTTTATATTTGAAAGTCCCCAAAATGGCACCTTTACTTTTCATAAACTGTCTTACTAGTTCAGCTGAACTCAAATGGGCATACGATGTTAAAAAGAAAATAATGACCCTTTAATTTAGTTCCAAACTATACAGGTACTTCTCAAGAATTTTCAGGATAATTTCAGGACAGTCAGAAAGATGTAAACATCATATTTAATATTCTAAAAGCACTTGTGACAACAATTTTGAAGAATAAGGTGAATAACATATATACTAAGCCAGCTGTAACAGAATTTATTTTTTCTATGTTTTAAAATATAATATATATAATGTTAAAAATCTTAAAAGAATATTTATTTATCTATTTTGAGAAAGGGAGAGGGGCAGAGAGAGAAGGAGAGAGAATTTGAAGCAGGCTCCTCGCCGTCAGTGCAGAGCCCAACAGTGGGGCTAGAATTCACGAACTATGAGATCATGACCTGAGCCAAAATCAAGAGTTGGAAGCTTACCTGACTGAGTCAACCAGACGCCCCTAAAAAGTTAAAAAAACTTTTTTGGTTTTATGGAAGCATTTACACAATATAGGTCTTTAAATGTAATTTATATGTGACATGATTCCGGTTTTGTCAAGAATTTTGTGCCTATGAATTTTGTGTATGTTGATGGTATAAGACTGAAAAAATCTGAACCAATGTATTAACAGCTATCATCTCTTTGTGGTGAGTTTATAGATACATTTTTATTGCTCATTTTGTATTTTCTAAAATTAGTAAATATTTTTACGTTTTATTATAAAAATGATTTTTATGGAAACATACAAACAATATAGGTGTTTAAAATCATATGATATTTATAAAAACAAAAACATCTGTATATATTTTTAAATATCGTATAAGCAAAGTAAAATTTAGTAAAATAAAACATAAATGGCTCATAAACTGATTTGGATATTGAGGAAGGGTAACATTTAGAAATAATCTGCTATGTATATTTCTTCATTACAAGCACTGGAAAGTTTACATTTTAACCTTGCTTTCATCGACATTATTCTTTTTAATTTTATTTTTTCAAAATGGCAATATTAAGAGCTCTGCATCCGTGTCCTCCTTTGTCTTCAAAACGACAGTCTACAACACTGGTTCCCTGCTGAAGTCCTAGAAGGGTGCACTGACCTGGAAGGTCCTGAGAAGCGGAAGAGAGTGTGAGCATTACCTCGTGAGCATGCGCACCATCTGGATGGGACCGGGCTTCTACGCAGACCAGTCCGCTCAGTCACCCGTTGGTCATGGATCCAGACCTGACAGATTTCTAATACAAACAGCCACCTGGAAGCAAAACTCTGCCCAAACCCAGCTGAGCTTTCATTCCGTGGTTTTATTCTCTTCTATTTCAATATCCATCGGCTCTTTTCTCTGATGTGAGCTTCTGAGTTCCCTGACTTACGAACCGCATCAGAGAACTGCAGCGGTGGCTCAGATGATTTCCAAAAACCAGCACGGTGCCGTAGGATGCTTTCTCATCTTTCCTGGGTCTCTCGCTGTTTATCACGTTTCTCTTTCCTTTTCCGGACAAAACAAAACAAATTTATTTCCAGTCATTTTCTCCCATTCATTCTCAAGTCTTAGAATTTAAACTCAAGTATATTGACACTTAAGTGAAGTGCTGGGGCCTTTTTGGTATTTGAAAAAGCTTTCGAGACTTTTAAATGAACTTCTAAAAGTTTCTCAGACTGAAGCTTTGACAAGAGTGGGTCTCTTCTGAACAATGGGAAGCCTAGATTCAATTTAGAACTACCTGGTTGTCAATCCAGAACAAACTGGAGCCTTTGAAAATCTGCAGTTGTTCCCCTGGCTCCTCAGCTTCACGTTCAAGGACTTTGCTGATGAGTTCCTGCCTACTTTGTTAAGCTCATCTTTCATATGACAGGATCCACAGTAGCCTGCCCACACCTTGCTCAGAGCTCCCTGCATTCCCATTATCTTAGTCTTGTCTCTTACTTTCTCCCTCCACTCTTTATTATCACCTACGTTTTCGAAAATTCAAGGGCTACTTTCAGTATAACTCCATCACAAAAATTCTCTTTTTTACCTGTGGATGATTTAGGGAAAGTGCGAACATTAACTCGGGAAATACCTGGTTTGATGTTTGATATCAGCCTTCAGAAAGCCAAGTAACCGGGAAACATGTATTGTAGCTCTACGTTCAGAAAGATAAAGCTTATGATTTATTTGCATGACTTTTGTGTAAACAAAGTCATGTTGATGAAGCTCTTGGGATGCAATCAATGTCTCTATAGCTCTAGAAATTAGGGAAGTTACTTACCCTCTCTCTGCTCCAGAATTCTCACGTGGGCCACACATTTAGTAAGAAAGCATTCCTTTAAAGATGTTGATAAACATTAAGTGAGGAAATCCATGTAAAAAGCTTACAATATCTGGCAAGTAACAGCTTAGGAAAAAGTTAATTATTCTTATTAACAAATGCTCTCTCCCTTGCTCTATGCTTGTTCAAATAAGCTCTGTATGCAACGGAGTCACATGCCCCTGGGCAGGCTCTTTACCGTTCCTAAACATTATATGCAACATGACAGAAAGGGGCAGGTGCCCAGCAGACCAAAGACCATGCATGTACATTGTAAGTTTTTAATACACTATATGTACAATGCATTCAGATTCAACCTGGAAAAATGTATATAAGATCTGCTTTATTTTTAATGGCTCCTTGCTGTTATCTCCAAGCTTCAACAAATAAAACCACTAAAGAATGTGAATGCCAAATAAGATGACTTTCCAAAGAAAATTGCTCTCACTTCCCACTCCTTTGGAAAATGGGAAGAGAACAAGAGTTCTCCCTCAAAATAACATGCTGGTCCCTTTAAGTTTGGGCTGCTTTGTTTTTCTTTGGCAAGCAGGCCACGATAGGGTGTATGTTATAGACAGATGACATTTCTTTTTCTAATTTAGATGAAAGGACTATGAAATATTGGTATTTGGTTGGGTATACTGGGCTGTTCCAAACAAAGACTTTTGATCCTGAATGTAGACCTGCCAAGGACTCTGTACTTCAGATTGATGGATGATATTGCCAGCATCATATTTTCATTATTTTTTGCTCTCCTGTTCTATGTGCCAAACCACCACTAAATCACAGATACTAAATGTTGAACAAAGTAAAACATGTATGAATTAGAAATGAGTCCTTTCATTTTTTTTATTCACTTTTCTCATCCCATGCTACATTTTTCATCTTTCATCTGGTTTTCCTAATCTCCCAGCACATCCTTCTTTTTGACCTTTCTTTAGATTCCTTACATTTTAAAGGAGCCAGCATGAGGAACACAAATGGCTTTGAGCTGAGAGCCACAAAACCTGGCCTTGGTCTCAAATGTTCTTTCAACTTGCTTTGTGACTTTCAAAACCCATTTTCTCCTCTTTCAATAAGCAAAATGTCCAGAGGGTCTAAATTTCTTGCAGTCCTAGCCCTCTATGTTCCTGATGTTTATCTAGAGCTTTGCCCCCTTGATATTTAATTCTGAAAAATGAAGCTTTTCCCCACTTATTTTTCTTTCATTTTGACCAGTATTTGAATTGTGTCCCCTTCTCCTCTATGCTTTCTTTACCTTGGATTGTTTTGAAGATTAATGAAATCATCTGTGTTAAATATCTAGAGAAATCTTCCTTCTTTTTTTAATCCTCTCTTTATTTTGCCTTCTCCGCTTCCTCTAACTCATCCTTGTTTCTATTCTTCTTTCTATTCCAAAGCCTCCTATGATGTTCCATTATTTTAAAACCTCAAGATTAATTACCTAGTAAATTCTTTCATAAATTAATGTAATAAATATATAGCTACAAAGAGCCAGTCATCAGGTTATTGCATGGTTTAGAGGAATCCATAAATAAAGTTCCCATTTTCTGCCTACAGTCAAAACCAGTTGAAACACAGATGAAAGAAACTGAGAGGTAAAGATTAAAATATCTTGATAAAGCTGTTGGAAGATGCTGCTTTTAGTCTGTTAGCCAAGTGCCCAAAAGGGAGAGTGACATTTCCCCAAATCCTTCTTCCAAATTCTTTAATCAGCTGAGTTTCTTTTCTGCTCCTGGGAAAGAAGGACTGTGGAAGCTTCTTCCCAGGAGGATGACGTAACAGAGAGGTCAGGTGTTACTGATGCAAGTCCTGCTCCGGAGCAACATAAGGAACGTGGGTGGAGAGAGTTCTACTGTCCACCACCACAAGGCACTGGACACATGGCAGTGAATTAGACAGCTGTGCATCACTCTTTTGGAATTACAGTTGGGTGAAGAAGATAGATCTTGAAATGGGGTAAGTGTGTAATGAAGAAATAGGGAATGCTATAAGAATATAAGGCAGGGAAGCTTACTTCCTCTGGGAAGTCAGATAAAGCATGACTTTGAAGAAGGGATACATGACCAGAGGCCTAAATATGAAAAAGAACAAGACAAAGAATGAGTTGGTATTGGCAAGTTAGAGGAAACTGGAAAGGCTTGTAGCTCAATGGGAGAGCTGAAGTAAGGCATGCATGATGAGGATTTGTGGCACAAGGTGAGGAGGAAGGGTAGGGCAGAGACCAGGTGATGCAAGTTAGAAGACTATATCCCGGCCACAAGGGCAAGGCTCTGAGCACTTTTTTTTTCCACTATTTTATTGACATTGAAGAAACCTCCTCTTTAGTTTCACACTAGGAGATGTGTTAAATACTTTATAGTATAGCAACATAGCTGAATGTCACAGAGACTTTCATGACAAGGCAGGGAAAGTACCTTTAGGCTCTGAGCAATTTTAAACATCTGTAAGACATCCCAGGTGAAGATGATCAGTTGACATCTGGGTCTGGACATGTATAGGATACATGAACTCATGAACTTGAAAATCATTGGAAAATAGATTATTACTGAATCTCAAAAAATAAATATAATTGTCTGCAAGGAAGCTTTGTGAGAACAGAGGCGAGTCTGTGAGTGATCCCTGAGAATCTCCAACATTTAATGGCTGGGCATTGGAAACTGGTCATCTAGGACCAAATCAAGAACCAGGCAACACAGGGTTTGGAAATGGGAAAGACCACCATGTCTAATGCTTCCAAGAAGTCAGAGAAGATGAGGACTGAAAAATTTACACACACACACACCTTAATCTGCACCCATTTTTCTTTTTGCTCATAACAAAAAAGAGAAACAGTTTTCCTTATTTTTTACATTCCGTTTCTTTATTATTCATTTATTCATTCATCCTAAAATATGTGGGGTGAAAATTTTGTCCCATAAACATTGGTAAACCTGATCAAACTTTGGTTCCCTCACATACATTGCTCTATTAAAATTTCATCAGCAATTCTGATTAAGTTAGGATTGTGAATTAATGATGGAAATTTCAAATATTTTAAACTTGGTAATTTCTAATTTTTCGTAAAGTGGAAAAAAGTTATTATCTACAAAGAGTGAGGTAAAAAGAAGGGACAGTCTACAAAGATTCAAAGAACAACTAGAAATCCATGTTAAGGTATTTTGGGGCAGGGTTTAAAATCTAACTGAGATTAAGCTCATTGAATTTACTGTGGTGAAACTCATATGATTGGAGGCTCCATAGATTAGAAGAAGTTGCAGTATTAGAATTTACCCATCTTTAGAATTTTTCAAAAAGATGTATATAATGAATGGATGAAGTGGCAAAAAATGTACCTGTAAAGTCTGGTGTGATCCCAGGTATAAAAAGAGAACTTTAAAATATAATCTGGAAGGAAAGCATAGCTGTAGTAGTTTCCTGTGGATTTTAAGGTATTAGATATTCTGACAAGATAAAAAAGTAAATGTAGATTAGCAGGTACACTGTAAAGTTAGTATATTATAAATAGAAAATGTGGGGTCTACATTAGCAAGTTCAGAGGCAGAGCAGTTTCCAAGTATAACATGCTGCCAGATGGTCCTGGGGAATGATGTCTGAGACAGAACAGAAAGGAGAGTGAGACATAAATGTATGAAGGGATGTTCATGTAGATATTCTTCTTAGTACTTAGCTTATGGAAGAGTATGAGTTGAGGTAAAATATGGCAGACCATTTGCCAAAGTCTTCAATGAATAAGGAGTTATAAAACTTTTTCTTGATTCTCTCTCTCCATCATGTGTTAGCAAATCCTGTCTATCTCCAAAGAAGATAGATATGAGTGCAAAGGAGCTCCTATCTTACCAGACATATGTCGGGAAGGGGGAAATAGCCTTGGACACTGTCCTTAGGATGGTGGCAACTTTCTCCTCATCATGGCGGCAGACAAATACAATATACTCTATCCTTAAAATTCAGTGTTTTTCTCTTACCTTAGCTGTGGAAACTTCTAGGGAAGATTATCGAAAAGGTGAATTAGAGTGAATGCAACTAATGACAACATGTATGAGGGTTGGTGGGTGGACATCAGGGGCAAAGCAGAGGTACTATGAATTGTACCAGGTAGTTCTGCAGAGCACAAATGTGATGCAGGTATTAAGATTTACCTTGTATTTTTCTTTAGGACAGACAGAGCTTGCTAGTTCCTGATATGTTACTTATATGTATATAAAGCTAATATTGTAGTTTTGGGATTGTGTGGTGAGGATCATGGGTGTCATTATGGTAATTAATTAATTAATTAATTGGTCAACCAAATAAAATATAATCAAAGCGAACTATATAAGTTCTTATGGTAATGCGTTATGGACCAAGAGTTATGATAACTCAGTTATGTGAACCTGATGTCTAAAATAAAACAACTGAACAAAGATGGTGTTCATCACCTAAAGACTGGCAAAGGGCCAAGAGTTTGGTAGCATACTATTTTGATATGACTATAGGGAAAGGGGCACATGTATCATAGCAATCATGGAAATGCAAAATGATACCTCATGTTTGGCTATAGTTTTACATAGTCACCACAATCAAAAAACCCATGTATTTTAATGCAGAAATTCCCTTATCCAGAAAATATTCCACCAGATGTTTGAAATTTTGTGTTTGTATGTGTGAGTATCTATATGCACAAATTCACTGTTAGATTTCAACAAATTGAAACAACCCAAGTGTCCATCCGTGACATACTAGTTAAATAAATTAACATAAAAGCATTCAATGGAATTCAAGGTAGTCATTAAGATTAAGGAGGCTGTTTGTTCAGTTTTCAAGAATTAGAAGATGAATTTTAAGTGTAAAGAAGGCAATGCAGAGGAATATGCATAAGGATGTGTGTATAATATACTACCATTTATATAAAAATGGGAGAGAAAGGAAATATGGATGTGTTTGTTTATTTATAAAAGATCTCAGACACAATAAAACTACATAAGAAATATGGTCTCATTGATTGCCTCCACATGGCCATCTCTTTTGAATATTCAAATATGTGGAGATTATCAATTAAACAAGAAATAGAACCTGTTCAGACAAGAAAAATCTTCACCGAAGTCAGCTTTGTGTGCTGATGAATGTTTTTTCTCTTCATCTTTTATTTTTCCGCTTCCTTTATCTCTCCTTCCTTGTTTTTTTTTTTTTCCTTCTTTCTTCTGCTTTCTTTTGTCCTGCCTTCCTTCTTCCATGGTCGTTCTTCCTCCATCTCTCTGTGTTTCTGTTCACCTTCACAGCTGGAGGCTTATGAGACATTATTGGGGATTTGGGCAGCAGCTCAACTGACCTGATTTTAAGGAGTCGTTTTTTAGAAGCTCAGCTCGTTCTTAGAATACTTGTGCTTTAAGAGCTCACCCTACTGAAAACTTGGCAGCTGCCATTTTCTCCACGTCATCGTCATCTCCCTGGCACCACCACTGTTTATTATCTCATGTTACACAGGTCATTGAGGAGCTGGGGTTAAGCCCATCATTGCATCATTTATCTTTTGATCCTCTTTCCTCTTTTCTATTTTTCCCTCTAAATACCTCATTTAGTCCTCTACAATGCTACATACCTCCCCCCTACAATCTCCTCCATCCTAAGACACAGAATCATTTTTTTTAGCACTGTTCAGTCCTTATTTTCTATAAATATCTAATCTGCAACTAAACTGTTAAAATATATTGTATGTTTCATCCTCAAGTAACCAGGGGAGCCATTAGAAACCCAGTTATTTATTGGAAGCTACTCTGCTCCAGACAATGTATTATGTGATGGAGTGACATAGGCCAATAGGACACAACTCTGACCTCAGTGATGGCACTGAATGAAAGTGTGTGCAGAGGCAGGAGGGTAAAGTCGGTGTGAGTATCCAGAATCCTATAAGCACAAGAATGGGTAAATCCACTGAATACGGAAGAGTACAAAGGAAACAACTATTAGTACTACTTGTAAGCAGATAAAGAGGTTCCATAGAAAGATGACAGAAACAAGTAGAAAGATGTTCTATGCTCATGGATTGGAGGAAAAAAATATTGTTAAAATGTCCCTAACAACCAAAACAATCTACAGTTTTAATGCAATCTCTATCAAAACATCAATAGCATTTTTCACAGAACTAGAACAAAGAATCCTAAAATTTTATGGAACCACAAAAGACCTCAAATAGCCAAGGCAATCTTGAAAATCAAAATCAAAACCAGAGGGAACACAATCCCGGATTTCAAGATGTACTACAAAGTTGTAGTAATCAAAACAGTACTGCCACAAAAATAGACACACAGATCAATGGAACAGAATAGGGAGCCCAGAAAGAAACCCATGATTATGTGGTCAATTAATCTGAGACAAAGTAGGCAAGAATATACAAGAGGAAAAAAGACAGTCACTTCAACAAATAGTGTTGGGAAAACTGAATAGTTAATACAAAAGAATGAAACTTCTCTTATACCATACACAAAAATAAACTCAAAATGGATTAAGGACTTAAATGTGAGACCTGAAACCATAAAAATCCTAGAAGAGAGCACTGACAGTAATTTCTTTGATATTGACCTTTGCAACATTTTTTTCTAGATGGATTTCCTCAGGCAAGAAAAACAAAAGCAAAAGTAAACTACTGGGACTACATCAAAATAAAAACCTTCTGCATAGCAAAAGAAACGATCGACAAACCTAAAAGACATCTTACTGTATAGGAGAAGATAAATGCAAATAACATGTCTGAAAAACGGTTAGTATCCAAAATATATAAAGAACTTATACAATCTGACACCCCCAAAATAATCCAATTAAAAGTGGTCAGAAAACATGAATGAACATTTCTCAAAAACGATATACAGATGGCCAACAGACATATGAAAAGATGTTCAACATCACTCATTATCAGGGAAATTCAGATCAAAATCACAATGAGATATCACTTCACACCTGTTAGAATGGATTTAACACACACACACACACACACACACACACACATACACACAAGGTACAACATGTGTTGGCAAGCATGTGGATAAAAGGAACCCTCATGCACTGGTTAATGAGAATGCAAACTGGTTCAGCTATTGTGGAAAACAGTATGGAGGTCTTCAAAAACCTTAAAAGTAGAGCTGCCCTACAATCCAGTAATTGCACTACTGAGTACTTATCCAAAGAATATGAAAACACTAATTCAAAGGGATATATGCATCCCTATGTTTATTTCAGCATTATTTACAATAGCCAAACTGCGGAAGCAGACCAAATGTCCGTCGATAGATGAATGGATACAGAACATGTGCTATATACATACAATGGAGTATCATTCAACCACCAGAAAGAATGAAATCTTGCCGTTTGCAAAAACATTGATCTGAAAAGTACAATATTAAGTGAAATAAGTCAGAGAAAGACAAATACCATAACATTTCACTCATATGTGGAGTTTAAGAAACAAAACAAACAAAGAAAAAAATTAGACAAGCCAAGAAACAGACATTTGACAGAGAACAAACGGATGGTTATCAGGAGAAAGGTGGGCGGGGAATGGATGCAATAGGTGAAGTGGGTTGAGAGTACTTTTATGACGACGCGCAATGAGTATAAATTTGTTGTATTACTGCATTGTACACCTGAAGCTTATATAACACTGTATGTTAACTATGCTGGAATCAAAATTTTAAAAATTTTAAGAAGCATTCATGGAAGAGGAAAACCTTTATTTGGGTATATAAAAACGAACGCATGTAGTGAATGCATGTTGTGGAGATGAAGGGAAGGAATCTGAGGTGGAGGGTATAGCATGTGCAAAGCATAGAGATACATAATATAAAGACCTGCTTGAGGGGAAATTTTAGTTTTTAAGTATGGATGAAACAAGGTTGGTACTGGGGAAATAGGGTGGTGGTAGTGGATACGGTAATATGAACTCAGTAAGTCGGAATGTAAAGGCCATTATATGTGATGTTAACAGATTTGGATTTCATCCTGTAGGGATAATGAATAGGGAATCACTGATGTCTCCACCATTGTCCCTTAATCATTCAAGACACTTAAGATCACATATTACAGGCCAATATACTAACATTCCCCACCCTTCATTGGAGGAAACTTCTCAATTTTACAAATTTAAGGTAGGATGTACTTGGAACAAAGTCTTTTTGATACATGGGCAGAAAAGCTAGTCATTTGCAGTCTTACAACCTCACAGATGAGTGGATAATTGTGATACAGAAAATGGATAGGAAACTTGTTTAACAAAATAAAACGTGCGCCATTAAAATGATCTACATTTCTTTCTAAAAGACACATCATATAAATTTCTGCTCACACAATGTGTGATGACGTGCAGGAATTACATGTTCAAAATTACATGTTCCAAATGGGAAAGAAAAAAAGGAGAGAGGGAACCAGTTTTAAATTGCAAGTCTTAGTTGCAGGAAAATGTTTACAGTCACACAAATAACTAAGAGACTAGAATGCTGCCTTGCTCTTGGGCACTTCCCAGGAGTTCAGTTAACTTCTGGAATTTAATGGATCATTCACAGAGAGAATGGGTTGTTTGCATGTCTTTTTTTCTCTCCCTCAACAATTGAAGATACCAGCTTTGGAGTAGTGTAAGGAGTTTAGATGAGAATATTCTCAAGTCTGTCACTCTCCAGATTTTGTGTGTCATATTAAGAAATCCTGTATCTTCATTTTAGCTTGCCTCAGGAGAAATAATAAGCCTTCCAAACAGATACAAATTCTATTTCTCTGAACATATTTGATAAAAGAAAGTTGGAAATTTCCTCAGCCTTGAACTTCTTTCAATCTCAAATGGAGTCACACACCTAGAACTAATGCCTCACCTCCCCTGACCATTCTATTCTTATTGGTCTGATTTAATTTTAGATCTTAGATTTGAGAAACAAAGGTGATTTCAAGTTTATAAAAGATCACATATTTTTAAGAAGTACAAATTTTATAGCCTTTGATTCATTTAGAAAAACAGCTTTTGTTTTGCAATGCTAAGGGATATTAGAGGTTTTAGTTGAACTCATGCGGTACAGAAAAGGAAACAGAAAATACCGTAAGTTCTGAGATGAGTTACAGGGTCATGAGTCAGGAGAAGTGGCTTCTGATACTAGCCTTGCAGGTTATTATCTGTGTGACATTTGATAACCTGCTTTCCTTTCTGGATCTCAGTTGTCTTACAATGTAAAATCATGTGTTGGTTTATATGTTCTGTATGGTTCTTTTGTACGCTGCTGCTCTGTGAGTCTAAGTATTTATTTGTTTGTTTATTGTCAGTTTCCAGGTTCTGCCTGGGTAAGCATGTTTATTTAGTGCTTCTGTGTGTCAAAACTTGAGTTAGGCCCTATAAAACTCTCTAATTCCTGCCTTCAAGAAAGTCACCATCCAAAAAACTTCTTTTTTTTTAATGTGTATTTTATTTAGAGAGAGAGAGAGAGACAGAGGGAGAGATGAGAGGAAGAGAGAGGGGGAAAGAGAGAATTCTAAGCAGGCTCCCCACTATCAGCTAAGAGCCCAATGTGGGGCTTGATCTTGTGAACCTTAAGATCATGACCCAAACCTAAATCAAGAGTTGGAGGCTTAACCAACTGAGCCACCCAGGTGCCCTGGATTCAATAATCTTCTTAAATTTTGTGCAGAAGTACATGAGTATATGCAATTATCTGTAGCAAGAATGTATTGCTTACAGAAAATTCTTAAAAAAACAGACATCTCTTTTGGAATAATTATTATTACAGATTATTATGTCTATTTTTTACAAATTCGGAAAGAAAGAGCCTTAACAATGTTAACTTGTTTATCCAAGGTCATGGGGTTCATAAATTGCAATATTTAGTGTACTTACAGGAGGTTTTCATAAAATGAGTGGCTGTTTTTACCATAATAACCACCAATGACTTAACCACAAAGTCAGTAGGGAAGATACCATAGAGACAGGGGATAATATTCAAACCTCATGTCAACCAGACATCCGCTTGCTCTCCTGCTGTTTAAGAAAAAACAGGATTGGCTCAAATGCCACTCTATATTCTCTAGGAATTTTATGCCATCCCCAAGATTTTGGCAAGTCCCAGGGCCATGTTTGGTCACTACTCATTATCCTCTCTCCAACTAATTTGCCATTGATGTATATGTATGTCTGTGTGTATCGTGTGTGTGTGTGTGTGTGTGTGTGTGTGTGTGTGTGAATTATATATATATAATTTTTGACATACAAAAAGCTGTACATATTAAATGTATCAATTTGATGAGTTTGGAGATAAGTATACACCCATGAAATCATCATCACAATCTATGCCATAAACATCTCCCAGTTTTTTTCCAATATCTTTATTTCATTTTTTTTGTGATAAAAACACAACACAAGATCTACACTCTCAGCACATTTGTAAGTATACAATACTGTGTTGTTAACTGTAGGCACTGTGCTGTACAGTAGATCTCTAGGGTTTAATCAGGTTGCATGACTGAAACATTGTACTCTTTACCAACACCTCCCCTTTCCCCCTGTCCTAGTTTCTGGGACATCACAATTGTGCTCTCTGTTTCTAAGATTCTGATTCCCTATTTTTAAGTGTATATGTTTTCCTTTGGCTATTTTCTTTGCCCCAGTTGGCCTCCATCTTGGGACACTGCTTCTTTCCTTAGATTTCCCAAAACACCATTCACAGAAGGCATTCACATGGATGAGAATTTTAAAGGAGATTTGGGGGCAACGGCAGAAAAGACTATAAATCAGGAGGAGAGCCAATCATAATTAAATATTAAATATTAAATAGTACTGCTATTTAAAAACTCTCATTCACATTTGCCACAGGTTGTTCTCAATGCCCACTTTTCTTTTTTCTTTTTTTCTTTTTAAATTTTCTAACTTTAAACTTTCATCTTCATTTTCTTCACTACCCCTGCACCTTCCTTCTCTTCTGGCACCTCTTAAAGTATGAAAGTTCTCTATAGCTCTGATGCAGGGTGACTGTGGCATATTTTGACTATACGTCTCCAAACATGCTTAATTAAGTGAGCTCTTATATAAGAGAGCTGTTTTGCCTCCAGCAGGAATCCTGCCATCAACCTTGAATGTTGTGAGTTTGCTCCCTCCTAAATCTCTTCTAACTGGCTTTATTTTCTTCCTTCCTCATTTATCACATCTTTTTATATATAATGTACAAATAAATGTATTTTTTGGGGGATATTAAATATTGTCCTTTGATAAAGACTTAAGACAGTGATCCTTTTGCTCTTATTGTCCTACCCACAAATTTGAGCTTCGATGCCTTTGGCTGAAACTAAGACCTCACTGTTCATCAAGTTGGCATAAAAATAAGCTTATAAAAGTTCTACAACTGCCTTGTGAACTACAAGACTCTCAAACCAATGTGACTCAGCTGTCACGTTTAATGTACCAGATGGGGACAAGTCTGTCCTTTGGTTTCATGCTATCCCAAGTAAGGGTAGCAGTAGCATTGTATTTGTAAAGTGGTATGTATATCATAAGGAAATGTCAGCGCTCACCCTATTGGCTTGTGTCTTTGGCTTCTCCACCTTCCAACCTTTTCTGTTTTCTGATACCAGATAAATCCTCCTTGGGCACAGCTATGATTTTCCCATTTCTCAATTCAAGAGCTTTTCATAACCCACCCACTGAATATGGAGCCCTAAGATTTGGCATCATAACTTGGGGCCTTCATCTAAGATCCATGTGACCTTGGGCAAGTCACTTATATCACCAAGTTTAGTGTTCTTCGCTGTAAAATGGGCACATGCCATGAATATCGTATATAGGCTATCATGAAGATCTACTTTGGAAGTATGTGAAAGCTTATAAACTCTAACATGCAACCGAAGAAGTAAGACATAATTCTTCTCATAAAATGAAATTCAAACTTCTAGTCTGTTGTTTAAGGCTGCACTTAGGTTCCTACTTGTATCTTCTAATTTTCATCGTTTTACATTCATCGGAAAAAGCTTTGTGTGGAGGGCAGAATACTGGCAACTGTCATTTCAATGACATTTACAATGATCCATTTCAATGATAATGTGATTGTATATGTAGTGTTATTTACAATGATCCATTACCATGGATTCTATTGTTCATAAGCTATGTGACCTTGGAAGAGTTGACCAAAACCAGTAAGCAAGAGTGCTTACTCTTATAAACTTATCTACCTTCCAGTGTTATTTCTTAAGTTACACAAAAATAGTGGTAAATTATAAAAATCTGTCAAAATGCAAAAATAAGCTTTATATTTCCTTAGAGGGTTCCACTGTGCCTAGTGAAGTCTGGTATACATAATAACCCCCCAGGTTCAATACATCCAAAGCAAGAATTCGTTCTTTTCTTGCCAAGCCACTATTTTATTCTCAATTTCAGCAAATAAATTCAATCTCCTAACACTAGAAACATTTATGATGTTTTTCACTCTTTTCTCTCTCTTTCCCCACATTTTGTCAGTCACCAAATTCCATTGATTCTACTGACTAAATATCTTTGAAATGTTCCCACTCTCTGCTGCTACTTTTTAAGTTTAAATCTTCAAAATTTATTTTCTGGATGATTGCATCAGCCCTCCTTTCTGGACTTTTCCCATTTCAATTTCTTTTCATTGTATTATTCCATCCATCACCTAGTTACTAGAATGAGTATTCTCAAATAGAAATCTAACAGGACTTTTTCCTACTTGAAGGTGTACTGTATTTAAGATGAGTCTGGAACCAAATTCCTTTGAGGCATACTGCCAATTTTTATCTCCATGACCTCAGTGGAATTATCTCTGAGTTTCTCAGTTTCTGCATGTGGTGGCCATGAGTATGTTCCTCTTAGATCTCTGGCTGCAGAAAGCATCACATGGACCAATGGCCCCAAATGTGCTCTGAAATATACAGCCATGTTCATGCTGTGGCCATACTTCCCACAGGCTCTGCAGGAAATGACTGAAGACAGCAGGGATGCTAACACAGACGCCTTTCTGAGACACACAGGAGTTCTCTGATAGCTGCTTCCTCTGTCTCTGGCCTGAGGATTCTCCATTGACCTTATGGAACTTCCCCAGACTCACTGTGGTTTTAAACTCCTTCACTCAACACTTCTTCCTTCTTCTCTCCTTACAAAAGGTTAGACATGCACTGTGGTCTGACAGCTTTCCTCACTTCCCCTGTTCTGTTTTCATTTTCCTTCATGGGTATTTCCCCTAATAAATCTCCTCCATCTTTAACTTTGTATTGGCATTTGCTTCTCAAAACATCTAGACTCATCTACCTCATCTGTAAAATAGATGTAATAAGAGTGCCTACTTTATAGGATTACTATGAGGATCAAACATAATATAGATATAAAGCACTTATAATAGTTTGTAGTATCTATTTGGTGCTATAAAACCATTTGCTATTATTGTCATCATTATTAATTTGCTACTCATTCGACACAGCAAATTCTTTCATGAATCAATTCATTTATATATCCTCCTCATAAAAGAAAAAAGAAGGAAAGAAAGAAAGGAAAAATAAAATCTCTTTTCATTCTAATCGAGCAAAGTAATACTTATCTATCAGGGGCCAGCTCCTGGCTCTGGAGTCATGAGGTCTGCAATGCCTTGCCTTCTTTAACTCATCTCTGATCTCCTCCTACAGTCCTAAGTATACTATCCACCCACCCCCTTTAATAAGTACTAATCCCATTTTGGGGCCACTGATTATTTATCTGGTCCTACCTCTAGAGCCTGAGGTCTTTAATTAATTGCATCTTGTCATGCCTATTTCTGGTGCCTTAGTGCTTTGTACAAAATCTGGCCCAATTCAGAGGTTGACATGGTAGGTTTTAAAAAAATGTACTGAGTAAATGGATGCTGTACATATGCATTATGTCGATTTGGTAGAAATACAGGAATAAAAGAAGCCACAGTATTACTCATGCTGGGACATCTGAACTTCCTTTGCTTGACTGGAATTTGTAACACCTGGAACTTCTTAAATTTTTTCATTATCAACCAAGTTGAATAGCTGTCCTTGGTTTTAGCGGGAAGGCACCCCTAATGAAAAATAGATGTCATTCCTCCATAAATCACTTGGTCCTTCTACAAGTTCCTTCAGGCTGTAACAGGCTGTAATTCTAAGCTAACGTTGGGCAGAAGCTATGGAAAACTCAACATTACCCTTAGTGTTACATTCAGTTTTATTTTATTATTATTTTTTTGGTCTTGTTCCCTCAGCAAGGAATTTAATGAAGAAAGTCTTGAGAAGATAAGGCCAAAACAGTGCAGTTCATTTATATCTATTCAAATCTTGTGCCCCATATCCATATCCAATGGATCCCTTTTCTATCTCTGTATTTACAGACCTGATTATTACCTTCTTATATCAGCACTAGCGAGGAATGATGATAATGAAGATTTCCATATTTGTTTATTGAATAAATAAATGTTTATTGAACATTACTACATATCAGGCACTGTTCTAAAGACTGAGGAAATAGTAATAACCAAGTGAACCAAAAGAAAACAAAATGAATATCCAAACAAAAGCCCACCTGAATTTATAGAGTGCATACAATGGTAGGGGGAGTTTATACACTGTATAAATAAATGCATAGGGTGCCAGATGGTGATTAGTACTACAGAAAAGAGTATAAAAGTAAAGAAATAAGGGAACATGAAGCACTGAGGGTCTGTGGAATGTACTAATTTTAAGATAAGATGACCAAGAAAAGCTTCATTGGGAAGAGGGCATATGAAAAAATTACCTGAAATAGTTGGAGAGGTGAACCAGAAAACATGGGAAGAACATATCAAGTAGAACAAAGAGTAAGTGCTAAGTCTGAAATAGAAACATGTCTGGAACATTCCAATGACATCACAAAGCCAGGGTAGTTGGAACAGAAATACGTAAAAGGAGAAAGTGGTCAGAGATGAGGCCAAAGAAATATCAAGAAGCCAAATCGAGGACATGGTAAGGATTCTGGATTGTACCCTGCATGAGATGAGAGGACACTGGAGCTTTAGAAACATATTCTCAAAGGTTTCCCTGTATGTACCTAGAATCAAATATCTTATTATGGTACTGTGTCCCCAGTAGGAATAACACAAGGGTCCAAGAACCAAGGGGTGGGAACAAGTATGGCACTCTGGCTATTACACCCAATGATCCACTTAGAGAATTTGACCTACCTGTCCCTGCAGCTCTAGGCTCTGCAATGTTACATGTCCTAATCCCCAAAGGGAGAACATTTCCACATGAGACAAAATAAGAATTCTGTATTGAAATATGGCTCTGCCTGGGCACTTAAGGTGCCCAGGGACCAGTGGACAAAGAGAGTCACTGTCTTCATAGAGATAATTGACCCTAGTCATGAGGAGAAATAGTGTTCTTTTACACAATGGAGGTAAGTAGGAATATGTTTGGTGTCCAAGTGATCCATCACCCAGTGTGGCTGGTAATTGGACAAGAACAGAAGTCACTCTTTTTGAAAAGCTTATATTTAATTGGTCACTGAGGTGAGAGTACAAAGGTTCAGCTATTTCAGTCCAGTTCAAGACAGCTTTAATTGATAGTTCTATCCCCAGAGCTCCCAGGGCATTGGGCTGAGTTGGGGTTATGGAGCCATATCTCAGCTTTACTTGTCTCTTTGCCTGTGCCTGCTTCTTTCCCCTCCTTTCTATGGATGTTGATCCCAAGGACACTCTGTAATAAAAGTTCTGCTTGATGAACATTGTCTGAGTATGTTTCCCAAGGAACCCAATCTTTTACAGGTAGGTATGAGTGAATGGACATTTTATTTTGTGGACCAACCAAGCTACTTTAAATATTCAAATCTAGATGTAAATGGGTCTGGAGATAGCTAAGTTAGCCCAACCTAAAATAGCTAGAAAAGGCGAGACTTCTTGGAGCTAATTTTAGAAGGAAAAGGTGGTGAGGGAAAAAGCAGAACACCCAAGAAGCAGAAAGCAATCAGAAAATGGTAGAGGGGAACATGGGTGGCTCAGTCAGTTAAGCATATGACTCTTGATTTCAGCTCAGGTCATTATCTCATGATTCATGGGTTTGAGCCTTGCACTGAGCTCTGCATTGACAGCATGGAGCCTACTTGTGATTCTCTCTCTCCCTTTCTCTCTGCCCCTCCTCCATTTGTACATGTGCTCTCTCTCTTTCTCTCTCTCTCTCTGTCTCTCAAAATAAATAACTAAACTTAAGAAAAGAAGAGAAAAGAAAAGAAAAGGAAAGAAAAGAAAAGAAAAAAAATGGTAGAGGCTGAATTTACATGGTGTGGACCAAGCCACTGAAAAAATTCTGGCTGAAGAAATCATTTTTTTAGTAACAAGGATATTTGACGTGAAATTTTACATTGTTTGTTTTATCTTATGTAAATTTTTTTCATCTTTAATATCCATTAAAGTCTGCCATATACAGAATCTTTACATGGTAATTTTTTTCAGAAAAGGTCATATCTGGATTAATAAAGTGTAGAACAGGTAGCAAGCTGATCCATTAATGTATCAAATTCATTGGAATCAGGAGCTCAGATTCATAGGTGACCATGGTAACAAAAGCTTTGGTGCTGGTTTTAACCTTATCTAAATTTCAAGCAGTTTTTGAGTTATATCTGTTTACTTGTTTGCTTTATCCTCCAGATTGCACTTCTTTACAGAAAGGGACAGTGACCATCACATAACACAGTGTAATGTTCATAATTAATTCTCCCTAGATATTTACATAATAAATATATATGAGCATAAATGAATATATTTAGTCATACATTTAAAATATATTTTGTATCTACCAAAGTTCTTAGAACAATGCTTGACTCGTGGTAAATCAATTTTTTGTTGAATAGAATTTCTGAAAGCTAAATATCATGTCATGTCATAGCAAGACACAAATACCAGCTTCCAATTTACTGCTTCTCAGCTCTTAATCTATCCTTCATTGCCTGCTCTATGACAATAGAAATAGATTCTATAAATGTTCTTCTTTGCTACCTGGCACAATGCTAAATGGTTTTTAGTAGAGGACACTGGAAAGGCAATGTGAAAGGAAGATAATTTCCTTCCTGGTTATGGTGTGCTCGCTTGGAAAACTCCCACGGTGCACTTGACTTATTCAGCACCTGACTCTCGCAGCACATGGTGTTCAACAATACCCTATAGCCAGTTCTTCTCTTGGGCAGGTTTATAGTAGATTTCCTTTGGCGAGGCACCTACACATAAATTGTTTTTTCTGGGACCTTAGAGGTCCAATTTCTAAGAAGTTTTGAAGGGGGATTTCCAAAAAGTTCCTCTGGAATGGCAGTACAGAGACTTCTCTGGCATCGATGAGCCATTTGGCATGCCCTTTCTAAAAAGCTCTAGACATCATCCCTGGAGGCTAAGATCCTGTTCTTTTGTCCTCTATCTCAGGCCTAGAGGAGGTAACCATGTTATATCTGCAATTTCTGTATCCATCAGTGTTCCCTTTACTTCTTACCAATCCTTCATTGTTCCAATCCCCTTTTAGAGTGAATGATTCCTTATATGAAATTTATCCTGTTCAAGTTACTATGACATTGGACATTGGACACTGGACATTGATTATATATTAGCAATCTAAGGACTAGGGGTTCAAAAACAACTCTGAATTGAGAGTTCATCTTTCTGCAGATTTACTTTTTTTTTTCTTTAGGCGAGCAATCAAAATACAACTTTTATTACTGATAAAACCTGATGTTGAAGAATGTGGCTTATATTTATAGATAAGGGGGCTTCCTAATTCTCAATCTCTTCTCATTTAATTAAGGCAATGTTGATCAACTGTAGGCTTCCCTGTACTGGTTTTAGGAAGAAGAGAGGTTAAGTGGAGCCTTCTCAGTTTCTTCTTCTTTTTTTTTAAAGTTTATGTATTTATTTATTTTTTTAAATATAATTTATTGTCATATTGGCTAACATACAGTGTGTAAGGTGTATTCTTAGTTTTTGGGATAGATTCCTGTGGTTCCTTGCTTACATACAATACCCAGTGCTCATCCCAACAAGTGCCCTCCAAAGCCCAGGCCTTTTCCATGGGTGCACAGGGGTAAACAAGCTTAACACCTAGAGGAAGCTTAGATTTACTCACTGTTCTTCATAATCTATGGTAATCATAGATCGATTACTAGCAAATATGTCAAAAAGGTTAAAAAATGTAAAACAAGGTTAAACAATTTTTGCTTTTGCTTTTAACTATCAATGTTCCTGGAACACGTACCAAGCCAGTGTAAAATATGCACTTCCAAGAGGTGAATGGAATATCCAGTTTCCCAAGTCTATTTAACCATGTTTTCTTTATGTGTAGAGCATCTCACCAAACATGTGGTTCTCAGATTCGTGTTAAAGAACTGCCTTTAGGATCATCTGGCTTCATGGTCTCAATGTGTGGTTCATGGACCAGCATCATCGTTGCTTAGGAACTAGTTAGAAACGAAATTCTAGGTCCAGCCTTACCTTCAAAATCAGAAACTCTGAGCTGAGTGTGGGGCCTAACAATCTGTATTTTAACAATCCCTCTAGGGGTTTAGATACACACCAGAGTCTGACAAGCATTAATTTTTCTTGATACTACTCTTTTATAGATCAAGAAACAAAGTCTCAAAAACATTCAGAGACTGTCAATTTCAAACAGGTCGCAAATAACAAAACAAATGTCCAGTGTTAAGATAAGCTCACATTCCTGATTCTTTCTTCTGTGCCCATCTTTAGCAGAGACTGCCTCTGAAACCTGTCCTTAACAATACCCTCCATTTCTTGGCTATGTGACAGGAAAACAGAAAATGAATTTAAATAAATAAAAGAGAGTCTCTTCATGTATATTAAAAAGAACAAGCAAGCTATATAAGTATAGAATACTATCTCAGATCTGTGCTCAAACCCAAGAGAAATACTCACCACTTAGTGGAATATGGCATAGAGAATTCAAACACTGAATGGATTTTGGACCAGAATAGATAGTCTTTAAGGGCCATTCATTCATGAAAGTTTGCGATTTTATGATTCCATAATATGATATTTGCTATCTTATCAAATAACCCAAAATTTTTCCTGTGGGAAGAGAAATATTTTGAATTGAGATTAAATCCTAGTGGGCTCTGCCTCCTCCGTCTTTATTGCTCCACAAAAACTTGTATTTGGCCAGATGCTTCTCCTTTTCATTTTCCATTTAGGTGGCATTTTCAAATATAGAAAACAATTTTGTAAACTCCCCGCCGTTTCTGTTTTGCTTGGGCTCCAAGAGGCCCAAATAATTTATGGAAAAACAGCACCTGTGTTTTCACCACGAATGGCTTTTGCAACATTGATGAATTTCAGATAAAGGGCATCTACCTCATCCAAGTTAAATGGAAGAAAGTTCTCTATCCATTTCCAGAAATTCATTGCAGAATGTACTCCAAAACTATTTTCTTGTCCCATAAAAACATTAAACCGGATGTAAGCATTTCATAACAGTCCCTATCCTTTGTGGGAAAGAAAGATGTACGTTTAAATAACTTTATTGAAGGAAGAAATTCTAGGGTTGATGTTTTCTGGGAATTTATACAACTAGATTGATTCATTATTTTATTCATGCAACAAAACTTTGTGATATATTCATTCATTAAACAAATATTAATTCATTCAGCACCTGGTATACCAGGAAAAATCATAATAAATAGATAGATTTCATTGGGAGCATCATGGTGGACTTTTAGTTCAATGTGGAAGACGGAACGCATCAGTTTTTTTTCTACTTTCATCTAAAATGAGGGTCAGCAAACTATGGTCTGCGGGCTGACCACTTACTTTTGTAAATAAAGTTTTACTGAGACACAGCCACAACCATTCATTTATATATCATTTTATTTTTATATTTGATCCTCTTTTTCCCTCTGTGTTTCATTCTGAGGAGTTTCTAGAGCTATGCCTTTGTGTTCACTAGTCTCTTCTAAAATGTTTAATCTTTCAATGTTCTCATTCATTTGTTGTTTTCATTTCACACAGTATTTTTCATCTCCAGAAGTTAGATTGGATTTTTTTCTAAATATATTCCATGTCTGTACTTAACTGATTTAGTGTTCTTTTCTTTTGTGTTTTTCTGCTACTTTTAACATTTATATCATTTATGGGTCAATTTAGATTGGTCTTTTTTCTTCATTATAGATCATGTTTTCTTGTTTCTTTGCATTCCTGGTAATTTTCTTAAAATTTTTTTAATGTTTATTTGTTTTTGAGAGAGAGAGAGACAGAGTATGAGTGAGGGAGGGGCAGAGAGAGAGAGGGAGACACAGAATCTGAAGCAGGCTCCAGGCTCTGAGCTATCAGCACAGAGCCTGAGGTGGGGCTCGAACTCATGGACTGTGAGATAATGATCTGAGCTGCATTTGGACACTCAACTCACTGTGCCACCGAGACACCCCACATTCCTGGTAATTTTCAACTGGGTACCAGATATTGTGAATTTTATCTTATTGGGTAATGGATTCTTTTTGTATTCCTTTAAATAATCTTTTTAAAAAACATTTTTGTTTTGTTTTGTTTTGTTTTGTTTGAGTGAGAGCTCATATGTGTGCAATTGTGCACATGAGCAGGGAAGAGGCAGAGAGAGAGAGAAACAGAGGATCCGAAGCAGGTTGCATGCTGTCAGCACAGAGCTCCATGAGGGGCTTGAACTCACGAACTGCAAGATCATGACCTGAACCAAAGTTAGATGCTTAACTGACTGAGCTACCCTGGTGGCCCCATATTCCTTTAAATATTCTTGAGATTTGTTCTGGGATGTAATTAAACTGTATAAGGCCAGGGAAAGAAGATTACAGGGAAGAAGATTAGAGAATAGTACCTGACACCCACTACACAGGGCTCGGATTTACCTTCCTACCTGACATGAACAAAACAACCACATAAAGCAGAAAATATACAAGCCAATGGTTTAAAAGACACTGGACATGAGGCAATAAAGGACAATAATCTCTGAAAGCTGCATTATAAACAAGGTAAAACAGGTATAGAAGCAGAAGCAGAAGTGGAATCTTGGAATAATGATTTGGTGACAGGAAAAGAGCTTGGTGACAGGAAAAGATGCCATGCATAGGAATTAGAACTTTCTCTAGGTCAAGGTTTCCCACCTCATGCACCAAAATGTTGCCAGTCACCTTTGGTCACAAGAAGATTTAAATGTTTGTCCTTGAGTGTCTTACTGATATTGTCATTTTCTATGCATCGGGGAATGAAAAAGGCACAGAACTTTCTTAGACTTCCAGGTTCCAGAGATGGTTTTGAAGACAAGGGGCAAAAACACATCTGATTGTGTAAAGACCATACGTTCTACATAACTTTGAAAGTTGCTTAGAGAGTAGATCACATCACAAGAAGAAAAATATATAATTACGTGAGGTGACAGATGTGAGCTAGAGTTAATGTGGGGTCATTTCACCATATATACAAATATGAAATCATTGTGTTATATGCCTGAAATTAATATAATGTTATGTGTCAGTTACACATAAATAAGTAAGTAAGTAAGCAAATAAGTAAGTAACTAAATAAATAAATGACATGTAATGGGGTGGAAAAGGGTTTTGAGGGGTAAAGAGAGATGGAATTAGGGGGAAAAAAGGTTAAAAGGATTACATAATGCCTAAGAGGTCATTTTCAGACTCCTGGGTATATGATCAGAAAAGCAAAACGCTTAGAAACTTTCATTATTTTTATCTTTTTAAAGAAGAGTTAAGTTGCATAATGTTTTAATTTTTGAGGTGCGTAGACAACGTATCCAAAGGAGTAGCTGATCTTATTTTGCACATGAAGGTACACCGGTAAGAAGTGTTCATCAGTCTAGGTAAGACCCTCAGAATGATTACACCTAAGGAATAACCTGCGAGCCCGTAGAGAACTAAATTCCTTCTTTTTAAAATTCTCAGTAGTTCTGCAGAAATATGGTAAATTCATTATCACCTCTAATGGCTTCTAATTAAACTGTTTTAGCAAAGCTGTGGAATTAAAAAAAAATCAATGCATAATAACACCTGTTAAGTATTTTCATATTTTGTGTATCAATGTTTTTAAGTAGGCTCCACACCCAACACCCAATATAAAGTTACATGTCAATTATACATAAATAAGTAAGTAAGTAAGTGAATTCAGGGTTTGAACTCACAACCTTGAGGCCAAGAGTTGGATATTCCACTGACTGAGCCACCCAGATGCCCCTGTTGTGCACTAATTCTTAAAGAAGCTATACACACAGGCTTTATGGCATATTGTCCCACCTCAAGTACAGGCACCAGATAATTCCTCTGGAAGGAATCTCTGAGACACAAGATTGCTTGGGGCATAGTGAGTATCTTGTCTCTGGCAATATGCCAACAGGATGTACAGAGGTCCTGGATGACTCTACCAAAGTGTCTACAAAAAAAGAAAACCTCAGAGGTGCCTGGGTTGCTAAATCAGTTGAGTGTTAAGTCTCTTGATCTCGGCTCAGGTCATGATCTCACAGTTTCTAGGATCAGGCCCTGTGTGGAATCAGGCTCCCCACTGTCAGCACGGAGCCTGCTCAGGATTCTCTCTTGCTCTAACCCTCCTCAGCTCATGCTCTCTCAAAATAAATAACCTTAAAAAAAAAAAAAAAGAAAAGTAAACCTCTAATACTCCTCATTGGTAAGTTTCCTTGTTTCTGATAATCTGGGTAGATCTACAGAGACATCATAAAAAAAAAATAATGCCATGTTATGTGTGGCCAGCGCCCTATAACTTAAAACAGAAGTCTGTGTAATTCATTTAATCAATCATCAATAAATTATTGAGGTCCTATTCTGCATCTGACATTGTGTTCTACTCTGGGAATGAAAGGCAAGGTCACTAACCTCACAAAGCTCAGACTCCAGTGGAGAAGAAAGACCTGCCTGAAATACAATGAGCTAAACATGGTCATTGCATTTGGTCTTCCAGTAGCCTTGTCAGAAAGGCATGGAGAATATTCCTCACAGTTTTTACTGCAGAGCCACCTACAGTGTTAGCGCTTAGCCAATGTCAGAAAACCTATAAGTAGCCAAATTTGGACTAGAATACAGTTATTTGGGAATCTCCCCTTTCTCTTTCCTCTACAGATGTCTGCTTTCATCAGCCCGGTGTTAATCAAGATGTGTCCTGCACTACCAGCAGAGGGTCAAGAACATACTCCTCAGACAGAGATTCATGAAGAAGATAGCAGCTGGCATTTCTCATCAAGGGAACTTGAAAGAATGGCTAATAATCCCCGTATCTTATGTACCTGCTTTAAATCTACTGCACACCAGACGAAGCGCAGCCACAGTTCTCTGTCCTTAATGAAACCCGTGATTCATTATGACTAAGCAATAAGATGGCACCTTAATTCCTGGCACTATGCAAGAGACAAAGGAAATGAAAACAGGCTTGCGGGAGGGATGGGGAGGGTCTTTCGAAAGCCTCTCAAGACACAAGTGAAGAGGACCATTCCAATGTCTTTAGGGAAATTCCCTGCTTCTGAAGAAAGGGAAGAAAAACAAGCCTTACTAAATGTTAATTTTTTGAGAAATGGATTAGCCCTTGGGCTTGGCTAAGGTGTATTGCTTTACCTGTCTGTGCTTTCTTCATTTTTTGTTTTTCTAGATAAAATTCAGAGAGAAAAGAAGCAGATATTCTTGGGCCTTGGTGGACTGGACTCAGCACTAATCCCATCTCAACACTAAGCCGACTCAAAATCACTTTTACTGAGCACTCTCATTGCCCCATACTTATTGCCCAGTGCTTGCATGTGTGAATATCTGTACCTATATCTCTATGTGTGCATGTCATGTGTGTGTTTGTACACACCTATATGCACACATGCATGGAGAGAAGGAGCAGAAGAGATATAGTTACTATATATATACACACACGCACCTATATATTTACATTTACCATGCAAATTAGTAAGAAAGGAATCACTCACGTGGGGTACCCCGGTGGTTCAGTAGTTAAATATCTGACTCTTGATTTCAGTTCAAGTTCTGATTCCAAGATTGTGGGATCAAGCCTGGAATTGAGCCTGCTTAGGATATTCTGGATCCTTCTCTCTCTGCCACTCCCTGACTTGCTCTCTCTCTCTCTCTCTCTCTCTGAAAAAAGAAAAGAAAAAAAGAAAAGAAAAGAAAAGAAATCATTCACAATATATCCAGACGTTTGGCATTTGTTCTGCTGTGCAGTATGGGAAGATGGAATAGCTATATAAGTGTAATAAAAGTAGCTAACTATTACATAGGGGGCTCTGTAGATCAGACTTTGTTCTAAGTATTTTTTCACGCACTAACTCATTTTATTCTGAAAAAGAACAATCATGGAAACACAAATGAAACTCTGAGATAGATACTACTAAAATCATGCCCAATTTAAAAATGAGGAAACACAGGCATGGAGATACTAATCTGATCATGCTCCCACAATTAGCAAGTGTCAGGGCATGGGCTCCAGCTCAGGAGGCCCAGCTCCAGAAGGCATACACCTCATTCTGCTTTGGGAGCAAAAGCTTGTGCACAGTGTTTGAGTTTCCCATTGCCAGCCATAACAAATTTTCATAAACTTAGCAGCTTAAAACAACACAAATTATTATCTTAGAGTTCTGGAGGTCAGAGGTCCTTTCTGGAGGCTCAAGGGGAGGATCCATTTTCTTGGCTTTTCCAGCCCCAGTGAATCTGCCTTTACACCTCGGTGGTGGCTTCTTTCCGTTTTCAAAGCCAGCAATGTCCAGGGAGTACATTGCATCACTCCGATAGTGACTCTTCTGCCAGTAGTGACATAATTTAGAATAACCTTTCCATCTCCAGATCTTTAACATAATCACATCTGAAATGTCCAATTGCTCTGTAATGTAGCATATTGACAGATTCTGGGGCTTACAATATGGATATCTTTGTGGCACCATGTTTTTGCCTATTATACCAAGTATCTGATTTCAGCAGTTTTGGAAGAATGACAATTTGTCAACATTTTTCAAAATTTCAAATGTGTGTATTTTAATCCAATAATTCCATTTTAGGAGATTTAGCTTATAGAAATATTTAACACCTGCCCATAAATATATTATCAAGAAGTTAGTTGCAGAATTTACTACCACATGTTTATTATTTATCTACCTCCATGAAAGTGTAAATTCCTTGAAGGAAGGAATTTTGCTACATTGATCTTTGTTTTATCAGAAGCTCCTGGGTTACTGTCTGTATTTCTAGGAACACAACAAATAAATATTTGCAGAATAAGTAAATGAATGAACAAATATAACTTTTAAAAAGAATGAAGTATATTCAAATACACTGAGTTGGAAAGATGTTCAAGATGGATTGTTAAATAAACAAAAGGGCAAGATGAATGTGTAATTGTATCATTTCTTGAAAACAATTCATTATGCAGTATGTTCTCTCTGTCTCTGTCTCTGTCTATATCTCTGTCTCTTTCCCTATGCCTATGAATACCATTGCAACTACATAGAAAAACATCTAGAAGGACAAATACAATAATGTTAGCTGTAATTTATTTGAAACTTTTGCTATCTACTTTATTATTTCAGAAATTTTAAAAAGATGTATGAAAATATCTTAATCCAGATTTCTAAACCAAGTCAAATGCCTTTCCATTCTGATTAATTGCCTAGGATAGAACATATCATTTCAACCTATTCTACCTCTCAGATGACTGAGCAAGAGAGAAATTTTAAAGAAGACATTTTATCTGTCAGAATCTGATGAAAAAACAGAAACCACTCTCAGTATTTCATAGTGAAAGAACTTAATGCAAGGAATTGATTATATGGGTAACAGAAGAACAGAAAATTCCAACTGAGATCTGTGAGGCAGCTCAATGAAAAAGCCGCTCAGCCTGGGGGGGACTAAGGAATGACCTATTCTTATCAGAGCCTGGACTTTGGGACCACTTAGCAGAAATTGGAATTATCATGGTTATATAGAGGGAAGGCTTGGCCTAAGGGATGTGGACCCACAAAAGAGAGAGAGCTGCTGCCAGCAATACTACCCAAAGTGATGAAAAATGGGCAAGACACACCTTCCTCCCACCCTCCAGTCTCTGACCAGTTGGTGATATTGTTACCCATTGGCCAGATTTACCTGGAAGCTAGAGGGCAAGGGATCCTGGGAAATGGAGTTCTCTGCACTACAGAACAGGGTGAAGTGAGAAAATGAGTCTGAAAATCACCAGCCAATTGACCAATGTGACATTTGGAAGGAACCGTTGCTGGTCATCAGAAGCCATGAAAAGGGTTTAAGACACTGTGCCATTTTCAGGATGCTGCTAAAGAAAACATGTTAATGCATTAGCTATGTTTGTCAGGGTCCATTTCTATGTGCGTTTTGCTTTAGTAATAGACATTCATTTAATTTGGCTACCAAAGAATCTCCTGGGACATCTATTATACCTTTAATTACAGAACTATTAGGGTAAGTTCTTGTATCCTACTTAAACTTAACTTAAAACATCTGTGAGAGAAGGCAGTTTTTAGTTTTCATTTGATCACCACTTCCTTCAACAGAAAAGTTTCCTAGATTGTTGGGATTTTAGAGCTTCTCTGGGTTCTCCCTCTGGGAATCTCATCCACACTATGACTCTCATTCTGTAGGGGGAAGGCAATGTCAATATATGCATCCCTGACTTTGACCTTTCATTTCCAACTTCTTGCTGGGCAAGTCCATCTGGAAATCTCCAACTTGGTCTATTTAAAACAGCTCTAACGGCAAAAGAATAAGAAAGAACTGAGGGGAGAGATGGGTGTGTGGGGGGGGAGAGTGGGTGATGGGCACGGAAGAGGGCACTCGTTGGATTGAGCACTGGGTGTTGTATAGAAACCAAATTGACAACAAATTATTAAAAAAATAATAATAAAAATAAAAATAAATAAAAATAAATAAAAAAAATAAAACAGCTCTAGAAGCCATTCTTCCTCTTCTGACCAGCATTTTTACTCTGGGTATTATGGTTAAGAATTTCAACATCTTCCCATGACTCAGGCTGCAGTATTTGGAGGCCTAGACTTTTCCTTAGTTGTGTTACCCTCATTATCTCACCATGATTGCAAACTCTACTTCTGATCTCCATTTCCACCTCCTCTCCCCATTACCACCATCCAATTTCTCTTCTGCACCATTTCAATAACCTCTCAAATGTTCAGAAAACTTCCAACGTATTCTAAAGTCCATTCCTCATGCTCCTCTCTGCTTAATCTCCCTACAGTATAATTAGGCTGTACTTTTCCTTAAAAACATTCAATACTACATCTTTGTATATAGTTGTAGATTTAGAATTGAAGTTGCAAAAAAGTAAATAAAAGAAAATATCCTTTAATCCTTTCCTTTTAGAACAACAGCCATATTTATTATCACTTATGATTCTTCATTCTCTTCACATGTTTCCATGTAGAAGGACTCATAGCTGACAAAGAACTGTTCGTCCCACTTGACCATGACTTTTCTATATCCAAACATCTATTGGATGTGCCCATTCTGCCAGAAATTCTTCTATTTGCTTCCAAATTTCATGCCCTGATTCATTTCTATATATATCTTAAAACTCATTTAAAATATCATCTCTTCAAAAAGATTTGCCTTATTCTACTGTCTCTTCATTCTGGCTGGTTTAATTCCTCCTCTTGCTGATCTTCCAGATCACTGTACTTCTCACTCTTTTCTACATTCACCCCTAACCAAATTCTGTCTTGTAATACTGTAAGGGCAAATCGGGACTGATTCCATTTTGCTTAAGGGCAAACTGGGACTGACTCCATTGTGTTCCGTGTCCTTCACCATGAGTCCCCAGTGCCTGCACAGAAGCTTGACCTATGGAACAGGACCCTGACCCTTCCTCAGCCAATCGGCTAGGGCCACAACCATCACCCCTCCCACTGCCCCTAGGCCCCTTTAAAACTATTGTGTTTTTTGAACTCTCTCTCTCTCTCTCTCTCTCTCTCTCTCTCTCGACCCACCGCTGCGTTGGTGCAGGTATGAGATTGAGCTCAACTAGGTCGAATAAAGGCTCTTTGTTCTTGCATCGGACTTGGCTCCCTGGTGGTTTTTGGGGTTCCTGAATTCTGGGCATAATAATACCATCCATCTGAGATGGGACACACTGGCATTGTTGACCATATCTTAAGTGCCTGGGGCACTAGGGAGCACCGTCTACGTGCTCTGTATCCCTTAATGGGTCTAGAACAGTTTGGGTTATAGCAGTTGAGACTCTTCCACATTTTTGCTGTAGTCATAAGGAGCCATTTTATACTACAATATTGCTTTTGCCATCTTGTCGAAGGAGGAGAGAAACCCTATGTCCTTGGGGCTAACAGAATTCAACCCTTACTGTTTACCTCTTGCTCAGGACTGACTCAACCCACAAAGGCATCAACTTGCATTAAAAACACCAACACCAGGGCGCCTGGGTGGCTCAGTTGGTTAAGCATCCAACTATGACTCAGGTCATGACCTCACAGTTTGTGGGTTTGAGCTCTGCCTCAGGCTCTGTGCTGACAGCTCAGAGCCTGGAGCCTGCTTCAGATTCTGTGTCTCCCTCTCTCTCTGCTCCTCACCTGTTCTCTCTCTCTCTCTCTCAAAAATAAATACACATTAAAAAAATTAAAAAAAAAAACAACACCACCATGACCACCATGCCTATATACTTGTTTAAAGGCTTTGAAATGAAATTAAGATTTTGTTACTATAGAATGGAGAACTAAAAAGTAAGAAACAAATTTGAAGATGTTCTATCTTATAGTGTGGGCATCAAAAAGGTGAAGGCCAGGATTGTGGCTTTATGGGTATTGATTAAAAGAGCACTAATGATTTACCTGGAAGTGCTAAATACTCAGAGCCGTCTGGAAATGTAAGAGAATCAGACCAATTTGGCAATACCTCCAGCATAGAAAGCACCAGCAAAGAACTGTGTTTTTAGTATGTTCTTTGTCTTATTGGTCTGCTTGCTTCCCTGTTCCTGCGCATCACCCTTATCAAGTTCAATTGTATTATAGGTATCACTTTATATTATAGTCTTTTCTGAGCCAAATGTATTTATTGCATTAGATGTGAATATGATCTATGGGATATTCTCTACAAACTCAGATCTTAGCCAAGCCTCAGGCATGTAATAGTCATTCAATGATTTTCCATAAAACAAGAAAGAAGTTGTACCCATTTATGAATACAGTCTAGATTTAAACTTGTTTATAGAAAATGTTGAGGTATAGTCCAAGCTCCTCAGGTTACATATAAAAAATTTAGGATCAGAGCACTCAAGTGATTTATCTGAGATCAACATTGAGGTAAGTGTGAGGGTTTGTGTGATTCTTAATTTTGTTTCCCAAAAGATCCCTGCTTTTATTTCAGATGTGAAATATGATTATAAATTTTCATAATTTTTCAAAGTATATCTTTAGGCATATCAATTAAGACTATATTAAGACAAGTGTTCTAGAATTAAATAATTTGAAAAGCACTCAGTGATATGTTGGAGCTGGCCTAGATTGGTTTGCAAGAACCAGTGGTTAAATTTTCAGATATTTTTTCAAATCAGTGGTTAAATAGCCATTAATTAAAAAACTGAATCATGTAAACTTACAATTAAACAAATTATATAAAAATTAATACAATAAATAATCAAAACTCATTATTTTCTAATTATCACATAGTGTTACTATTATGTATGCTCTTGAGGTTAGGCATTTCTATTGTACCTTTATGATAGAAATATTACTGCTTATGTCTTACCAACTCCATGATCACTGACATCATGTCAGGAACTTGACTGTGGGCTTGGTGAAAATTTTTATGCCACAATAATCAGTAAATAGTGTAAGTTAGGGCTTGACTTAATACTGAGGTCAAAAGAGTTTTCTTATTGAATATAATTTGTACAAGAGTGAGAAATTATTTAATAGGAGATTACATATTAGACAACAATGGATGTATCTGCAACTACAATTGTCAAATCATACTGAATTGTAACCATAAACTATCTATGGATACAAAAGCTTGGCAATGTCAACAAATTAATTTTGTGAGAATAAACTGGCTAAAATGGTTAATGTGTATTACTACTAAAAGTCTTGCTTCTTCTCTTTCCTACTTCTTTTGAAGAATTCAGTTCTGAAGTATCGGGTGGTATTAGGTAAGGTTGGGGGCCATGGCAGGTGGCTGTGTGTCATCATGGTAGTCTGGAGTAGGCTGGTGGAGCCTAAGCTAGGTAAAGGGGGCATCCTCCTGGAGGGGATGGCTCAGACACCTCTGAGCCCAAGTAGGATATGGAGGTTGCCCATCCCAAGAGGTGTCAAAGCATAGGATATGAGATCCTGAGTTTATTAAGGAGGGTAGTCCATTTTGGGGGGTCAGAAGCCAGTCAGGGTAAGGAAGCTCCCATACAAACGCAGCCAATATAAGTAATTAAAGTATAAATGTGGTAAAGAGAATATCCAAGAATAGTAACAACAGTGTCAGCCCAGTGTGGGTTGTTGAAACCTAACTGGTCAAGAGAATATCTATACAGGGGAGGTAGTGGTAACCATGAGATATTAATCGCATATGGAAGATTTGCTCAAATAAGTAAATATTCAGAGCAGTGGGAGCCAGATTTATCATTGTCAGAGAAAGGGCTTACAAATATTAATATAAAGAAAACCATAATTGAAACTGTAGTGTTAGATTAGCATCAGACTTATGGAAAACACATGACAATGTATCTATTGAGAGCAAAATATAGATGTGAATGTGTGCACAGATGTGTGTGTGTGAACATATGTATGAACTCATCCATCCCACTGAGAGGGTCTGGGAGGAGAACGAGCACACCCAGGAACTGGATCTTGGTTTCTAAATATCATTCTCCACTAAAAGGAACCAGGGACTTTGGCACAGCTTTGGCAAATTGGCTGATTCCAGTGCCATGACAGAGAAAGTATAAGATGAGAGTGGACTATCTTGCTGTAACAGAAAATAAAAAAAGGCTCAAAGAATGAGGGGCTTATCAAAAGGATACATAAGCTCATATGTTTTCACTCATATGTGGATCTTTAGAAACTTAACAGAAGTTCACAGGGGAAGAAAGGGGAAAATATAGATACAAACAGAGAGGGAGGGAGGCAAACCACAAGAGACTCTTAAATACAGAGAACAAACTGAAGGTGGATTGGGGAGTGAAGGAGAGGGAAAATGGGTGATGGGCACTGGGAAGGGCACTTGTTGGGATGAACACTGGGTGTTGTATATAAGCCAATTTGACAATAAATTATATTAAAAAAATACACAAGCTAGTTGGAAGCACTTCCATGGTCCAAATTTGGATAATTTCAGTATTGAAATAATGAGTGAATTGGGTTATAACCCATTAAATAAAATAGGAATCCATGACTCCATATTTTTACATACATATAAATGGATAAATTAAAAGTTTAATGAAACCATATTTGTGTAGATTTAAGACACTGTTCTAAAGGGAATAGAGTAATGCTCCAGTGGAGAAGCTTGGCAGACACCACCTTCATCAAGTGATCAAAAGTGAACACTCACTAATGAGATAAGTCAAAATCATGTGGACCCAATAGGAAGCCTCGCTTCAGTGATACTCCTGCCAAACCTAAATTGAGAAGCTCTCCAAATTACCTAGTTTATAATGTAAGTGTCAAGATTATGAAAGTAAAACAAAACAAAACAAAACAAAAAAACAAACAAAAAAACTAATGAAAGTTCCCAGATAAAAGTTGGCAGTAAAGATCTATCAACACTGAATACTATTCTTGATTCTGGACTTTACTGTTTTCCTATAAAGTATACTATTGGGATAATTGAAAATCTTGAATAGGGTTTGAACTTTGGATGGTGGTAAAATATCAATATTATTTTTATTATTGCAATTATTATGTAGAAGAATATTCTTACATATGGAAACATACACCAAATAATTTGAGGATGGTGTACATCATGGAAACACTAGACAAGGGAAAATTTTATTTGTACTGTCATTGAAACTGTTCCTTAATTTGAAGATTAAAAACAAAACAAAACACCATGTCATACGACCCAGCAGTCTCATTCCTAACTATATAGTCAAGAGAAATAAATAAACATATCCACACAAAGGATCGTACAATATTATCCAAGTCATGGTAGCCATAGTAGCGAAAACTGGAAACAACCCAAATACTCATCATTAGGGAAACAAACAGTATAAACTGTTCATACAATGAAATACTAATAAAAAAGAAAAAAACCCTAATATGTGCAGCAATATGAATGATTCTCAAAACATGTTGAGTGGAAGAAGACACACACAAACTAATACCTGTTGCATAGTGCCATTTGTATAAAATTCAAGCAAAGCCAATCCCTGAGGATGGAAATCAGATTGATTGCTTTTTAGGGGAATTAAGTGAAATGGGCGGAAAGGAACTTCCTAGAGTACAATGTTCTGTATCTTTACCAGGTGGTGGTTACACTGTTATATGCATTTGGCAAAATGCATTAAGATGCACAATTATGATTATGTGTTTTATTGCAAGCAAATTATGCCTCAATAAATTACTTGAGCTTTAAAAAAATTGCTGGTGGAAAAAAACAGCCTTCTAGATTTTCTCATTTCACTATCCTATGAATAAAAGTCAACAATTTCAGCTGCTCTTTTTGCTTTGCATTTCTCCTGCTGCATTCCAAAAGTAGTCCCTCCACACTCCTCCTCACAAAGAAAAAGAACAACTTGTTTGTAATGACCTCTAAGCAAATTCCTCCACATACATAAAACTTGCAGGAAGTCTCTGGAATTATAAAAGTTTGAACAAGAGAGCATTTTGGTCTAATGTATGCAATCCAATATAACACAATACCTTATGTCTAGGGAATATATTAGCAAAAATTACTTTTTATTACAAAGCACTAGGCCTTCAAGAAATTCTTTATGATTCACTAAAATGGTAGCAAAGTATGGAATATTTTGTTGTTGCTGCGTTTTCCAGAAACCACACACCTTATATTGAATGAATCTATAATTGTTGGGCAATTTCTTTTTCCAGTTGAACAGCACTTTTGAGACTATGTTTTTTTGAGAGGTCGTGAAAAGAAAATTGGAAATATTACATATCTGCTGACATGACATAGAAGGGTCCTTTCATTTTGCATTTTCTTTTTACCTCTGAATGAAGGCAAAATTCTCTTTAAAGACAAAAATGCTTCCTTTGGGTTCTCTCCTCTGAATAAATATCATTTACCCCATACTTTGAGGTAACGTGTCTTACAAATGAAGGTTGAGGTCAAAAGTAGTTGTTCTTTTATGAACATGTGAAGTCCATTCACTCCTTATGTAAATCAAATACATATCTTTAAAACACTAAATATTCTTATTTTTACATGCTTTTTGTATATTATCAGTTTTCAAAAGAAATTTCTGAAGGAAATAATCCTTCCCCTTTTGCTTCTTTCATTTCAAATTGGGATATTTACATTGAGAACTTTCATTGAATTGAGAGTTTTGCCTAGAGGCCATTGACATGTGTAACTCTCAAGCCCATATGAAACTTCTCTTAACCTCAAACAGACTGCATCGTGTTGCCATCATCCATGTGGTTTTAGTGCCCAAGTTATGTCAAAATGGTGAGCTACATTTATGACCTTGCTTTTAATAGGAATTTCTTCTTATTTCCATTGTTTGGAAGCCTGGATTTTATTAGATCCAGTGAACTAAGTGAAAGTTTAATGAAAGTCAGTGTCTGACATAGAAACAATCCTTCAATTTTAATTAGTTGCCAGGATGTCTTTCTTTCTTTCAGGAAGAACTCTTGTATTTGTAACCCAAATGGTGATCCCACAATGAACTAGCTAGAATTTTTTTTTTTTTTTTTGTGGAAATACCTGCTAGCTCGTATAGTTTTGGGAATGTTGTTTCTTCCTTTTCCCCTTTCAACTATTAGGCCATATCACTCATGACCAACTTCTTTCTATATTTCTGCTCTAAACAATATTTTTCCTTTCAAAATAGCTGTATGTAAAATTCATTGTGATGTTTATTTGTTTTAGTTTCTTACAATTCTATAGTTATTTTATGAATAGATGACTTAATCTATATAATACATTGTCATAAAATCTTAAGAGAGAGGTAAACATTCTTTTTAAGGAATTAGAGGAGGGGAACCTGGGTGGTTCAGTCGGTTTAGCATCTGATTCTTGGCTTCAACTCAGGTGATGATCTCATGGTTTATGGGTTCCAGTCCCACAACAGGCTCAGTGCTGCTGATGCAGAACCTGCTTAGGATTCTCTCTCTGTCTCCCTCTCTCTCTACCTCTCCTCTACTCTCTTGCTCTCTCTCTGCCAAAAATAAATAAATAAACTTGAAAAAAAATAGGAGAAAATTACAAAATACCCTAGGAGGTAAGAGAGAAAAGAAACCTGATAAATGATATAGATATCTGACAAGACAGGATAAGTAAAATTGAGAAAACCCCTTAAAAATTGACTACAAGAAACGAGATAGCATACGGTGCAACTGGGATTTCTCAGTAAGTTAAATGCCTGACTCTTAATATTGTCTCAGGTTGTGATCTGCAGTTCTGGGATGGAGCCCTGCATAGGCTCTGCTCTGAGCCTCTCTCTATCTCTCTCTGCCCCTACGCCACTCACACATTCATGTATGCACACACACTTTCTGTCTCTGTCTCTGCCTCTCTCTCAAAATAAATACATAAACTTCAAAAGAGAAAAATATTTTTAAAAAGCAATGAGATAGTATGTATAAACACAGATATGCAGTTGCATTGGAATGGAGTTGAATTTGTAGACTAAATTGATGTTTTTTAGTAAAATATAAACTACTAATATTAATTCAAAAAGAGGTAGTAACTATGGGCAGTCAGAAAGGTAGAAAAAAGTATCCCAATTAAGAGAGAAACATGCTCTAATCCCTTGATAAATTTCTACCTAACTTTTAAATAGAAGACACTTCCAAGATTTATTCCAGGTTCTAAATGGTATAAGATAGTTTCTCAATTAGCTGTAGGGTTAAGGCATAAAGTGATGTCAAACTTTATAACTGTCATGCAAAGAAATTGAAACACATTTATTTTACATTAGTGAAGAAGGAAATATCTTTTCCCAGACATTAGAAATTTATATAAAGCCATATAATTAAAACCATATAGATATATTCACCCAAGAATAACCAAATCAATCACAGGAAAATAATATATAAAGTCAAGAAATCAATGACACTCTATATTAAATATATGGCAAAATAGCATTTTAATTCCATAAAATATAATATTTTGTTAATAAATACTGCAAACATAATGATTATTCATCTGGGAGGAAACACAGTAAGAGTGCATAAAATATTTAAAGATTAAAAAAATCTAAAATATTAGAAGATAAGTTAGAGTATATTTTTTTAAGTGTTTTAAAAATTTTTTAATGTTTATATTTGAGAGAGAGAGAGAGAGAGAGAGAGAGAGAGAGAGAGACAGAGCATGATGAGGGAATGTCAGAGAGAGAGGGAGACAGAATCTGAAGCAGGCTTCAGACTCTGAGCTGTCAGCAAAGAGCCAGACGTGGGACTCAAACTCACTGACTGTGAGATCGTGACCTGAGCTGAAGTCGGACGCTTAACAGATTGAGCCACCCAGGTGCCCCAGAGTATATTTATAAGTCTTTCAGTGACAAAAATGTCCTAAGAAATTAAAGAAACTCAGAACACATCAAAAAGAAATTTGACTATAATGTATTTGTGTTTATTTAAAGGTTACAGCTTTCACAAGATGTAAAGAATATTTGAAATATACATGACAGACAAAGATTTGTTATTCTTAATCTGTAAAAGTACCTTTAGACCAATAGAAAGTATACAAGTCATCTAATTGAAACATGTGTAAGATATTTTAAAAGGTGATTCTCAAAAGATAAAAAGCAAATAACTAATAAACATAAAAGGCTAGTCAACCTCTTCTACAAGTCACAATAAGAAACTACTTAGCCTATGGGCTTTGCAATTTTTAAAGGATATAATTCAGAATTGGTGACAATGTGAAGAAACAGGCCTTTCTAAACATGGCTAGACTGCGAGTTGATTATGTCAGAATGGAAGTTTCCCATAAACCTGAAAAAAAGCTCCTTTTAGAATTAATCCTTTCATACCAGATAAGTTTCTTATTCTACTGAATCGTATAAAAGCCCTAATCAGTAGTACAAATATTTGTTTCTTATTTTTTTTAAAAAGCAACCAAAGAAATAAAGGTTTCAAATAAGCCTTAGGGACTGGCTTCCAATGCCTTGCAAGAATCACGTCAACACTTACTGTCAGTGGTTGCCATGATTAATACAAAAACTAACCTAAGACTCATCCTCAGAGGGCTGGGGGGGCAGGGGGGATGTCAGACATGTCACGTGACATTCAGCTTTGAACTTGTAGATGTATTCAAGATGAGCACATTATTGCAGTGAGAAAAACCTAAATTTTAAACCCACTTTGGTCTTCTCTATGGAAAATAGAAGTTTCTATTTCACAGCAATGTTTGAAGTTTGAGACAACAATGTCCAAAAATAAGATATGTACATGTTATATACAGTTAGATATAAATAATATTTTGAATAATAAATATTTAATGCATTACCTGAACACACATTTCTGAGGGGTTCATGTATATTAACTTGTTTAATTCCTTACAATTGCCCTGTGTAGTAGTTACTTTTATTATCTTTACTCTACAGGAAACTGAGGTAAAGAGAAACAAAGTAACTTTCCCAAGGCCACAGAGGTGTCAAGGTCCAAAGCTGGGATTTGGTGCCAGACTTAGTGTCCTTCAACTCTATGTTACATTGCTTCACCACAGCTTCTGGACATGAATCTATATTTGTTGTATTTGCAGAAACTATAACCTAAAAATTTTTTGTGATTATACTTTATCATCTCCTCCCTGTCTACTAATCGAAATTTTATTTTTTCTATAATCTATCCCAACTTTCATATTGAGAGGGGATTTTCCCTCTTTATCGAGATTCCATATACTGTATATATATTTTTAATTTATTTTTTTTAATTCAAGTTAGTTAACATACAATGTAGTATTGGTTTCAGGAGTAGAACCCAGAGATTTATCACTTATATATAACACCCAGTCCTATTCCAACAAGTGCTGTCCTTAATGCCCATCACCCATTTAGTCCATCCCCCACCCATCTTTCCTCCAGTAATCTCCAGTTTCTTCTCTGTATTTAAGAGTTTCTTATGGTTTGCCTCCATCTGTTTTTATCTTATTTGTCCTTCACTTCCTCTATGTTCACCTGTTTTGTTTCTTAAATTCCACGTATGAGTGAAATCATATATTTGTTTTTCTCTGCCTGACTTATTTTGCTTAGCATAATACACTCTAGTTCCATCCATGTTGTTGCAAATGGCAAGATTTCATTCTTTTTGATCACTGAGTAGTATTCCATTGTGTGTGTGTATGTGTGTGTGTATGTACATGTATATGTATGTATGCATATAATGTATTTGTACATATACACACATATGTGTATGTATATGTATATGGGACATCTTCTTTATCCTTTCATTAGTCAATGGACATTTGGGCTCTTTCAATAATTTGGCTATTGTTGATAGTGCTCTTATAAGCATTGGAGTACATGTGCCTCTCAAATCAGCAATTTTATATCCTTTGGATAAATACCTTAGGGTGCAATTGTGCAATTGCTGGCCATAGGGTAGTTCTATTTTTAATTTTTTGAGAAACTTCCATACTATTTTAAAAGGGGCTATACCAGTTTGAATGCCCCTTTTTCCACATGGAAATTCCATACCATTTAAAATCTATCTTTCCCCAAACTATCTAGGCACACCTTGTTTTATTGAGTTTTGCTTTATTGTGCTTCACAGACACTGGAGATTTTATTTTTAACAAATTGAAGATTTGTTGCCACCTGGCATCAAACAAGTCTATTGGTGCCCTATTCCCAACAGCATTTTGTCAGTTTGAGTCTCTGTCACATTTAGGTAATGCTTATAATACTTAAAACTTTTTCATTATCGTAATACTTGTCAGGGTGATCCGTGATCAGTAGTTGTGACTCGCCAAAAGCTCAGACTATGCTTAGCATTTTTTGGCAGTAAAGTGTTTTTTAATTAAGGTATGTACTTTTTATTTTTTAAGTGCAATGCTATCATGCTTAATAGAGTACAATGTAGTGTTAACACAACTTTTATATATGCTGGGAAACCAGAAAGTTCATTTCACTTGCTTTGTTGTGATATTCACTTTCTTGTGGCGGTCTGGAACTGAACCCAAAATATCTCTGAGGTGTGCCTATATAAATTGCAAACTCTACCATCAAAGTCAAAAACACCAAACTTTGAGCCATTCTAAAGCACTTTAAGTTGTCTATGCTTATTCTTTCTCTGTTCTTTTCTCCAAGAGAAGGACATCCAATGGATTCCATCTAATGGAAAAGGAAAGTGATGCTAATGTGACTTCATAAAACAAGGGAAAGAGAGGAGCGGGGCTGGCAAACATTCAGCACAAGATTATTTTGTCGTTTGTGGTCTGCTTTTTCTTTTGTTTTGCTTTGCTTTAATTTACCTCATCAATTCACCATTGCATAGCACATATGATTTAGTTTACAGAAATTTGGTTTGCAGAATCCTTCAGGAAAATACCTTTGATAGCATGAGGTAAAGCTGTGGAGACACTTTCAGTAACTGAAGAAGCAAATAACCAACTTACGGATAATGGAGTCTTTGCTTTTGTGTCTTCCTCCCCCATTTGGCAAGTTTTCTGCTCATTAGTTCTTTCCTCCTGAGGATGAATAAGATCAGAAGGAAGATCAAGCCCAAATCAGTCAATTACACCTACTTTACAGCAACTGAAAGAAAGGATGAAGGCCTGGTGTGCAAGGATTCAGAGACAATTTGAGGGATTATCTATGGATTTCAATTACCCATCACTTCCTCCCTCTATGAGCAGGAATAACTGAGAATCTAGTTTTCCTGGATTCTGGAGCTGGATTCTACCTTAAGGAAAATATTGCCCAATCTTCACATTATATATGTGGAAACTCAGGACCAGAGAGGATCAATGGTAGATATGGTGAACCCCTCAGATATTCAGTTTCTTCTACCTTGTAGTTTCGTGAAAAAAATTCTAATCCCATGTTAGTCACAAGGCAATTTCACTTAAGATAACCCATGGGTTACTTTATTGTAATATTTCCAAAATAGGTAAAGTCTCAAAAGAAGCAGGGTATGATGGGAAAAACCATCATAGGGCTTAGGAATCACAGGGCTTAGGTCTAATTATGGTTTAATGCTGTGTATAGTTGTTCTGTTATATTGGGCGGATGCTCTAGCTTCTCTGGGCTTTCGTTCTCTCATCTACCAAAAAGGGATAATTATCTCTGCCTTTCCTATCCTCACAGAGTTTTGGAGAGGGTCAAAGGATATAAAAATAATAATAAATTAATGGGACTAGCTGGGGAGTTGTCTATGTGCTGGATAGAGTGCTAAATGCTCAGCATGCATCATCTCCTAATCCTCATGACAGCTTTATGACTCAGGCAATGTTGAGGAATGGGAAACTAAAGTTCAGTGAGGTTAAATAATATGTTCAAGGTTGCATGGATAATCACATGGGAAGTATTTTGTTAATTCCAAAGTAGATTACAATGTGTGTGTGTGTGTGTGTGTGTGTGTGTGTGCGCGCGCATGCGCGTGTGTGTGTGTGTGTGGGGGGTGGAGGGGTTCCCTCCATTGGTGCTGAGACAGATTACATTCACTCTTGTGATTCTGACACCTGCCCTGGACTCTAAATTCTGGTTCAACCTGAAGTGGAGGCAGCACTTTGAGAAGCGGTTGAGGATATGACTTCTCAAAATAAATGAATCAGAGAGGAGTGTGGACGATCTGTGCGGCTAGGTGACCCTTTTAGACTTTAGCCTGAGGAAATAGCTAACTGTGGACAAATTTTGGGAAGAGAGATGATATCCAAGGTACCAATTATGAAATATCAATCAGATATATGAACCTAAGACCGATGGGCAGGTACGTGTGTTGGAGGGGAAGAGGTATTTAAATAAGATAATGTGTTTGAAAGCTTTGAACATCGTGAGGACCCTTTGCATGAGTCTTTGGATGCCTTGAGCACATTTCAGGGTGAGTCGCTAGAGAATAAAAGAATGGAAACTGGGATGGGATTCTTCTCTGTGTTCAAATGAATATTTGTCAACAGCATTTTTCTAGATGATTTACCTGTTATAGGTTGTCAGATTGGAAAAGACTTCAGAAAATAAAGCTCCATCATCCATCTTCATTGTGAGATGGGGTTTTACAATGGCCCCTCCCTCCTTTGCCCAGCCTTCTTCTTAAACCCAGAGCCATGAAGCATTTTCTGATAAGAACCCAGGCTTCTGTGAGGAGTTAGACATCGCTCAGTTTGCGATCCTTGTGTTCATTCACTGGCATGTTCTCCCAACAAATATTCATTGAGTACCAGTGGTGTGAGCCACTGTGCTGGGCATGCCGTTACTAAGCTGGGTAACACAGATTCTCTGCCTTCAGGGAAGTTATCACTAGCATGGAGCTGGACATGTATATAGAGACTATCTAGTGTTGAAAATGTCTACCTGAAAGCTAAATCTGAAATACTGCCTGTTTTCCAAATAAATTTTCACCGAACACAATATGGTTATTTGTTTACATATTATCTATAGCTGCTTTCAAGCTACGATGTCAAAGTTGAGTAGCTGTGACTGGGAATGAGCTGCAGAGCCCCCTACAGAAACTGTTTCCAGACCCCTGCTCTAGAGGATTCGGGAAGAGGGGCAGTGGGTCTATACGTACTGGTAGCTCTTAAGCCCAGCTACACAGTAGAATCATCTAAAGAGCTTTTCAAGCATTGATTCCTGTCTCTTCAAACAGATGTGAATCCAATGGTATGGCAAGGAATGGTATTTTTTTAAACATTCCTAAGGTGATACGATCTTAGGATGTCAGTATGCAATCAGGGTAGAGAAAGACTCTTCTAGAGAAAATTACTTTTTGACCAACAGAAACCTGAAATACGAATAGTATGTACCAGGCCAGAGAAAGGGTTGAATGTTTTCTGGAGAGACAGAGGAGCATGTGCAGAGTCCTGGGGCAGAAGGTTCCATCTGAAGAACTTCAATCAGACCTATAGAGGAGGAGCTGGCAGGGATAGGGGAGCTGGAAGAGACAGCAGGGAACTAATCATGAATGTTTTATATATCCTGTTAAAAATGTTCAGAGTTCTTCTTAAAGCAAAAAGCATGGAAAGTATGTAACTAAAAAATCAGTGAGGGGAAGGTGGTTCAATTTGCATTAGAGTAGTGTTAGCAGCTGTATGGGGTTGAGATGGCCTGTGTCAGGGACGGCCACAGGTGTAGTGATGTTGTAAGGAATTGGAGGTGAGGAGAAAGTGGGAGACCCATCTCAGATCCCACTGAGACCCTCTGCCACTTGCCTGAGTCAGGATTGAGACACAGTGCCCTGCCTGCAGTTGTGTGGTGTGCAGCAGTGATGGGAACCTGACGTCACTCAGAAACTTCTGGTCTAGGCTCTCCTTTGCCCCTAATAGCAAATAGGTCAGCAAATACCTGACCAAGTATTATTCCCATGTTCCACACTATGCCGCTCAAGGAGGGGACCATGTTCTGGCCACCTTGTAACTTCCTTTCTCTCTTTGTGTGCCAAGAAGAACACTTTTACATGTAGGAAGTGCTGAAGAATAATGTATCTCACAGCAAATCTCTCTTTTTTGAGTAAGGAAGGTGATAGAACAAGACCACAAGGCCACCAGCCACAGAGCCAGGAGTAGCAGTGGTGTGACCTGATATTTCCCAGAAAATGGTATCCTGCGAAGCTGTCTACCTTAGTTAACACGCAGGTCAGGGTGCCTGGCTTCTGCTGCCTAAACACTTACAACCACCAGCACTTACCTTGCCAGAGGTACTATGATAAAGGGCAATCAAACTGGACAGGGCTGGGGCACCTGGGTGGCTCAGTCGGTTGAGGGGCCGACTTTGGGTCAGGTCATGATCTCGGGTCTGTGAGTTCCAGCCCCGTGTCAGGCTCTGTGCTGACAGCTCAGAGCCTGGAGCCTGCTTTGGATTCCATGTCTCCCTCTCTCTCTGTCCTCCTCCTGCTCACGCTCTGTCTCTATGTCTCAAAAATAAATAAAGGTTAAAAATAATTTAGAACCCCTCCCCAAAAGTACTGGACAGTGCTAATGTCTGTGCATTTTCAAGCAAACTGGTGCTCTATGATGCTCGGCTTGCACTGGGAACAATTTAGCGATAAGTCCCAGCAAATGCCATCCATTTCTTCATTTTTCTTCTTTCTTTGCTAGTTCTTATTTTCCAATATCATCGTTTACTTTTGTGTCTCAACCTAAGATCCAAGGTGAACTCCTCGTCCTACTGAGAATTTCACATCCCTCCTTCTATTGGTGATGGATCTCACAAGGTAGTGTTTGAAGAAATAATTTTACTTACATCTTATGAGCTCTGCTCTCCTGGTACTGAAGCCCGGATGAGGGAAACAGAATAGTTTAAATAATTTAAGCTATTTTTAAAGAAGAGAGCTAGATTTTCTCTTTTCTTTTCTTTCTTTTTTTTGCGGGGGAGATCTTAAAACACTGTAAACTTTTGCTAGCTGGGCTGGGCCAAGGCATTCTCTCCTCCTGCTGGTGCATACAGCCACTGCTTAATTTAGAGTGATTCCTAAAGCAGCGGGGATCATAATGCAGAGTTCATGCTGTTAGGAACCATCACTCTGCTTGGAGACATATGTAGCCATGGAAGGCTGAAGAAATCACAGTAGCTTAAGGCGCTGGAAGATAAAAGGGTGGGTATCGCTGATAGGGACCCTAGAGAAGTCTTACCACCTCCACACACACATACACACACACCCTGAAACTTTCAGTGATGCCTCTTTCCTTCCTTCCTTCCTTCCTTCCTTCCTTCCTTCCTTCCTTCCTTCCTTCCTTCCTTCCTAACTCCCTCACTCCCTTTCACTCTTTCTTTCCCCCTTTCATTTCCTCAGTAAAACTCATGTGAATCCGGTGCAGGAGAAGGAGATGGGAGATGGGAGAATATATCAATCAGACCTCACAGATGTAGTTATCATTTCATATACCCATACATCAGGAATGAAGCAAACACATCCTATTCTTCTACTTTCTTTTAGCATGGAAAATCCTAAAAACGAAATGCCTATATCAAAGCAAGATGCTGTGTGATTTAGGGTAAAGAACCAACACTCTGAATCTACAGACAGACTGCAGTATAAAGACGGACTCTGATCTCTCTGTAGATGTGGATGTTGGATTATACTTTCTGCAGCCCATAAGTAATAATCTCTAACATTGGGGATCCTTGAAAGATTAAATAGCATCATAAAGATTAAATGCCAATGCAGTTATTGGTACAAATGGGGGGTCAAAAGCCTACCTGGCTTCTAGTTTTCACTTATAGTTGTGTAGCCTCAGGAAAGTCACTTGAGCATGTTGAGCCTCACCTTTAAAGAGAGGCTATTGATGTGCACCCGAAAAGACTTTAAAAGGGTTAAATAAGGTATCACGTTAACTTCTCCGTAATTTGTAACATGCTGTATAAATGTGAGGCATATAATTATTATGCACTTTGCTAGTATATATATAATTTATGTCAGCAGGTGGCAAACAAACACCCTGTGGGCAGAGAAGAATATGGCGGTCACTGTACTAGGAACTTTTAAAATACATGCTCTCTAATTATTACAACCACCCTCTGCAGAATATAAGATCATTTTTATTGGATGGATAGTGAAACTGGGTCATCTGCAAATGACTGCTAGCGTTTATTCCACACTTGCTCTGTAGGCTTCAGGTACAGTGCTTCATTAACAGTAAGGGTCTCATCAACTGCATAGTGTAAGAACAGTCATCCTCATTTTACAGATGAGAAAACTGGGGTACAGAGAAACAGAGTCACTTGTTCAATGTAACTGGTATATGATAAAAAAAGATTTGAAGGCAAACAGTCTGGCTCCACAGCCTGAAGTCTTACCTATAATACTGTATGGCAAAGTAATGACTTGGTTACAGGAGTTTATTTCTCTAGCTTATAGTTGCTGTACTCACTTGAAATTAACTCATGAGACTATTTCAGAGATATAATGGCATTTATATTTCTTGCATTGTTTCCAGACACAAGGAATATATTATTTACTTGAATAAATTCTTTTGAAATAAATAGTACCATTAGCACAGAGATCACTTACTTAACCACCTTTAGTAAATATCACTCTTAAATTGGGTCTGTAACCTGGGTTTGTATACTCGTGCATCTATTTATTAATATACGTGTACTCCCATAAAGTCGAGCTGCTGCTTAATGATTCCTCTGTGCAGGAGGCAATGATCAGAAGACATACCTGTCTGCTATCTAGAAATAATTAAAAAGGGATGTGAAATCATTATTGCCATAGGCTTGCATTCACAATCTCCAAAAGTCTCTAAAACTCTGAGAACCCAGGTGGCTAGAGCTTTCCTCTCCTGTCTTTATATTTTCTAAGATATATTCTGGCCTCTTCAGTGAGTATCCCCTAGATCTTAATAGAACAAATTACTCTTAAATCCTTGTTTCTCTAGCCAGCATCCGGATTGACAGGACAACTGTTAAAGAATCAGCATGGTAGAAATAAAGCTTGAGCAAGAGATGGTAAAAAGTTGTGAACAAATAAGGAAATACCTAGCCCTGTGGTATGTGTTTGTGTGGATGTGTGTATACATAGGCTTTATATATGTGTGCAACTTATATGCATATACATGAACACTAATATACATATATGACTTAGAGTTACTGTCACTTGTAAGAGAGTAAAAGGATATACTTCTTTGCTGAGATAAATCTAGGATATGGGACTTGTCAAAATATTAATTTTTTAATAAGTTTTTATGTGATATTTTGTATTATAGAACCACAGTGACCTGCCAATTTGTTGAAATAACATTCAGTTTTACCAATTTTCTCCATTAAATATGAGTTGAAAGGCTCGAGGATGGTTTCTGCGTGTTTGCTGACAGGCAGAGCCAACAGAAGGAAACAAACCTTTCCCCCGGTTTGACAGGAGCCTTCGTCCTTCACCAGCAGTAAACTGGGAAGCCAGGGATGTCTAATTGAGAAATCGTGTGTCAGCAAAGGATTATATAAAGTCAGGGAGACATATTTCATTCCGCTTTTCACTTTTAGCTACCTCTCCTTTTTCCTATAGCAGATTTTCTTCTGGCTTTGAAAGATGCTAATGGAGCATTATTAGTCCAGGAAGAAAATTGCCCTGGAGAATTGTAATGACTTTCACTGCTGTGGAGACCACAAACCAGACCATTTAAGAATAATGGGGTTTTAGTTCCTGTAGAGGGAGTTGGGTAGGGGAGATAAATAGCAAATGAAAGTCCCATGACATATGAGACAGAAAAGGAGGACAGCTCTGGAACTTCTTTGGTTGCCGAACTTAGGTGTGCAGTTTCCCCAAAGCTCTCCTGACATCTGAGTTTTGAAGAAGGAAATTTAATATTTAAGGCTGACTTCAGCTCTTTCCTACCCTTTCCCTGGCTTTAGGAGGTAAAAGACTCCACAGAGAAAACACGACACAACAAAACAAAAAGTCTCCACAATCTTTTGTAAGTTTAAAGACTTTAACCTTGTATTTATAACCAGTTTTTCTAGAAATTTTTAAGAACCAATACCTACATAGCTGGTTGGGCTTTATAATTTGATAAAACACTAACAAAAATAGGAAGGTTAGAGATGGGTTGTTTGGTGTCCAAAACGTGATTATTTTTATACCATTAGGAGTCCCATACTTGGAATTCTTAGTACTTTCTTTTTTTATATTTATTTTTAATTTTTAGTTTTGGAATTCTTAGTACTTTCTTAATCTGACCTGCCAAACCACTAGAGAGCTGGTGTGTGCAGCTTTTAGGGCATAATAATGAAATAGGCACTGACACACATTTAAGGGTGTTTTACTCACATGAATTCTAAGATGAAATTGATGCTGGGCCAATGTTTTAGCTCAGGGTGAGAGCAAGATAAAGATCTTCAGATCAACCGTCCAGGTCCTAGAGAAAAAGAGAAAGCCATAGTGAGGGAGTCAAAGAGAGAGAGAGAGAGAGAGACAGAGACAGAGAGAAGAGAAATAAATGACTTTGGCATGGCATAGACCTGGCTTTCTAAGACCCTATCTCTTCTCCACATTTGACTGTGGGTAAATGACTAGCTATCAACATCGTGAGGTTTGGAGTTCACAGACCATCATACTTGGAGTCTTTGGCTGGTGATGTATTAGCTGTATTATTTTGGTCAAGATACAGGACATTTCTGTGGTACCATTTTTTATCTGTCAGTCTCAGAGAATTCATGACAGAATTAAAAAGGATAATGTTTAATGTAGCATTTGGCACATAGTCACAACTAGCGATGTCTGACATAGGCATTCATTTTTTTATTGAAAAAATATTATTAAACCTTTTGGTCTTCTTCCATACCTCCTATCCCCCAACACATGAAAGTGTATGAGTTAAAAATTAAATCTTAAGTCTGTCTGAATCCAAAGTTCAAGTTCTTACCACCTGTAGATGCTCAGTTTGGGTCCAGACCCACAATTTTCACTGTCTGACCTTTCCAAGTATCTCAATTTTGTTGAATCAATTTATCTATAACCAGAAATAGTAAGAGGAAAAGGTCTATCTTCATTGGGGAGTGCTTAATAAATCTTTCAGATTTTATCTTCTAACATTCCTCCATTTTGGAGATGTTGACTACTCCCTTTGGTAACAGAGTTCACCTTAACGACAACAACAACAAATATATATAAAAGAAAAAGAAAATACAACAGCTCCCTACATTTTCAACATCATATTTCACATATTAATTGACTCAACAAATGTCGATATGAATGACCCAGGGTCCTGAGATATGGCTGGCAACCAAACTGACAAATACCTCTGCTCTTGTGGAGTTCATATTTGACTGACAAATAATGTGGCTGTATCTGTGTCAGGGATTTTTAAAGAACTGATCAGTTACAGATATGGCTGGAGTCACCTGCCTATCCCACATTCTGCCCCGAGCCTCCTGAGGCTCAGGTGTAGAGATGGTGTAGGGAAGTCATCCCCAACCAGCTGATTTTGAGTGATAGTGTGGGTCAAGTCTGATCCTCTTTCATTAGACTTGGTAGACATTCTTCCATTTATGATGATTTTCAGAGACATGTCATAATCAGAGGCATTTCAAATGAAGCTCTAGGAGTTCAGGAAGTGCCTAGTGGTTGTCCTGAGTGGCCCTTTGGATTAGTCCACTGGAAGTTGTAAAGATCAAAAAAAGATGTGTATAAGAGATTAATCTGCTGTAAAATATCCCACAGATACTTTATATCTTTCTTGCATTGCTCATCTGGTAGGTACTCCACGTTATCTGCACTGTATCTGTCTCCAGAATCTCACTACTTTCTCTACCACAGGGGTCTTCTTGACCAACCCTGAAAAGGCTCAGAGAGAGCTGCCTAACAGGAGGCCATGGCCAGGAGTCTTTGGCTCCTCATACTGTATCTGGCCTCAAGTGGAGTATTTCTCTCAGGGCAGGGTACAGAATCTGACTTCCCAGAAGGTGCACAAAGGTGTCAGATGATGCAAGTCAGAAGTGCTAATGTGAGTCAGGGCTGAATTCTCTGAGAGGCAGACTTTACCACATGCGGCAGGAAACAGAAGGGAATCGGCAGGTCAATTCCTGTTTCATCTCTGCAGCTGCATGTCAGTGCAGGGGCTCCTGCATGCCTGCGTGAAAGTGACCCTTCTTGCTGAGCACTGGCTGTGTGTCCTGGAGGGGGGCCAGTTGGCGCTTGCTTCCCCTTTCACCCTGCCCCCCTTTCCTTTTCTTCTCATTCTGGGCACCCTGCCCTTACAGCTCCTAGTGAAATGTCAACGAGCTAGGCTTGCCTCGGGCTGCACCTAGGAAATATGGGCTAATGTGCTTCCTCCTCTACCTCCTCTTTTTCATCTCCTTGATCCCAAATGCCTACAGAGTGGAAAAGAGTCAAGAAAGGTCACAAAGCTGCCATAATAAGAGCATCAAATGTTCCAAAATGCCCTCACATGCTTGGTGGTCTCAGCATGCCTGGTGGTCTCAATGGGCTGGTGTGTTCGAAAGCACAGTAAGTGCATCCTCATCTGAAATATGAGCAAACTGAAGCAGATAAATGGAGTGAGAAAGAAGGGATGACAGAGAGGAACTAAAACAGCTTCACCCTTTTTTTGCTCCGATTTTATTCAGAGGAAAGACAGTGTGACACCGGTTTAATAGAGTGAAGGGCTGAAAGCCTTTGGGTTTGGGTCTGTAATAACATTTATCTTCCTCATTACTGGTTCATGTTTATAATTGTCCTTAGTGAACATCACTAGTGATTATCTCTTTCACATTATCCCTGGTCTCCAACTGCGATTGTCCTCATTCTGTCCATCAACATTTTTCTCCTACAGCGATGTCCATGTTGGTTTCCTCACTTCTCATCCCCATCCCTCAGTCCCCCTCCAGAGTGTGCGGCCAGAGTGTGTCAGTCAGATCAGGCAGCTATATCAAAACAAGATAGACTGAGGACTTGGACAACAGATACTCATTTCTCACAGCTCTGGAGGTTGGAAGTCCAACATCAATGCAAGGACTGATTAGATTTCTGGTGACAGCTCTCTCCCCAGCTTGTAGATGGCTGCCTTCTTGCTGTGTGCTGACATGGCCTTTCTTTGTGCACATTCAGAGCGAGAGGGAGTTTGCTAGTTTCTCTTGTTATAAGGACACAAATCCTATTGATTCATGCCCCACTGTTATGACCTAATTTAATTTTTTTTAAATGTTTATTTATTTTTGAGGGAGAGAGAAAGAGTACAAGAAGGGGAGAGGCAGAGAGAGAGGGAGACACAGAATCTGAAACAGGCTCCAGGCTCTGAGCTGTCAGCACAGAGCCCCATGTGGGGCTCGAACTCACAAACTGTGAGATCATGACCTGAGATGAAGTCAGACGCTTAACCAATTGAACCACCCAGGTGCCTAATTTAATCTTAGTGAGTATTTTAGTTGCTTATCCCCAAATACAGTCACATTGGGAGTTAAGGCTTCAACACATGAATTTTGGGGGGACACAGACACTCAGTCCATAACTAACCTTTGCTCCTCAAAATTTATGTCCTTCTTATGTGCAAAGTGCACTTATTCCAACCTAGCAGCCCTCAAAGTTTTAACTCATTTCCTTACCAGCTCTAAAGTCTGAAGGCCAAAGTTACATCTAACTATCATTTAAATCAGATATGGGTGAAATGCGGATATAATTCATCCTGAGGCAAAATTCCCCACCAGCTGTGAAATCAGACAAGTTGTATGCTTCCAAAATACAATGGTGAGCTGCATTGGTGGTTCAGTGGTAGAATTCTCGCCTGCCAAAATACAGTGGTGACACAGGCATAGCATAAACATGATTTTTCCAAAATGGAAAAATCAGAAGGAAAAAGGAGGTCCCAAGCAAGCAAACATCTAGCTAGGCAAAGTCCATTAGATCTTAAGGCAGGAGAATAATCCTCTTTGTTTCAATGCTCTGCCCTCCGGGCACACTGGGGTGGCAGTGTCACCTCTCCTCCATAGCTCAGTGGGGAGGCTTCTACCACTATTGGCTTGGCAAGACAGTCTAGCCCATGTGGCACTGGGCCTTGGCCTTGCCCATTAGGCACTGGGTAGTGGCGTTCTAGCCCCTGAAACTGAAGAGGGCCTACACTTGTAAACCAAGGAAAAACCAGCTCTACCCAATAGGCCTTTGGTGGAGTGGTAGCTCTGCAGGTCTTTGGATCACCCCCAGGGTTCCCCTTTCTTTTCCTGTAAGGAGTTTTCCTATTCCCAGCTGAATAACTATGTCGTCTGGTCCTACAGAATCCCTGAAGTCAGACAGCTTTCTTTCATTCCATCCCCATATGTTCTGTTCCCTTTAGTTCCTGCTGGTGGTGTGTCTGCTGCTATAATCCTGTGTATCCTGTCTATTCCTGACTCATGCTGAGATGGTTGATTAGTTGAATAAATGATGTGTGTTCCGTATCTACATTAATCTCCTTATCAAAAGGTTTTTCATCCACACCTTTAATGTTCTCTTCAGAATAAGCTTTCTCTCTCTCTCTCTCTCTCTCTCTCTCTCTCTTTCTTTTTCTTTTCCTTTCTTTCTTTCTTTCTTTTTTTTTTGCAGTAAGATAGGCTGAGAGTTTCCTAAATCTTCAAGTTCTAGGTAATTTTGCTTACCTATTTTTCCAATTTATTTCTCTCATCTCGCATTATGATAGGAAAAGATAGGATTCAGTAGAGAGAGAGGGAAAGATAGGACCTGAGGTCTCTGGGTGGGGAAAACACATTTTGGAACAATGCTAACGTTTGAGTGTCTGACCACAGAAAATCCCCTCAAGTGTAAGTTTCCTCTTAAGACTGTAACAGACACCACCTACTCCCCTTCAGGTTTCCCTCAGGAATTTGATTAAAGACCTAACTAAAAATAAGTAGTAGATCATAAAACATATGACCCAAATGAAATGATATGGTTGTAGACCACCCCTCATACGATGGAAACAAGTCAATTAGGAAAGGACAACCTAGCACCAAGAGCTACGAAGCCGATCAGGGTAGGACCTGAGAAGGAACAAGGGGGAAGGGAAGGGAGGACTGAACAGAACCTTATACAACAAGGACCCTTGCTCACTGTCAGCATTCACTTTCAAATGCCTCCCTTCTGTAAAGAAAGCTTTCATACTATCCTTCTTTCTAATCTTATACTTTAATGAACTTTTGCCTGTTGCTCATTTTGCGCCCACATTTTCATTCTTCTAAATGGCGAGATAATGAATCCTAGTTATGGAGGTAAAAAATCCTGCAACTACGTTTTACTATAATAATCAAAAGGAACCACATGGATCCTTCAACACTTTGGTTAGAAATGTCCTTAGCTAAATAGATAATTGCATTGCCGGCAGGTTCTACCTTCCACAAAATGCTAGAGCACAATTCAGCCAAATTTTTGCCACTTCGTGATAGGGATTGCCTTTTTTTTTTTTTTTTTACATTTTTCAATAAGATGTTCCATCTGAGACCTAACTAGAAGGGCTTTTAACATTCATATTTCTACCAACAGTGTCGTAACAGAAATCTAGGCTCTTTCTAGCATGCACTTCAAAACTCCTTCAGCTTCCGTTCATCACCCAGATCCAAAGCCACTTCCACATTTGTTACAGCAACACCCCACTTCACTGTACCAAAATCTGTGTTAACTGGGGTTCTCTGGAGAAGAAAAACAACCAATAGGAGATAGACATATATACATACACACACATACACACACATACACACACATACACACACAATTTGTATAGTCGATCCTTGAAAAATGATGGGGTCAGAGGTATAAACCCTACACGTAGTCAAAACTTCATGCATAACTTTTGACTCTCCAAAAACTTAGCTATTGATAGCCTACTGTTGACCAGAACACTAACTGACAACATAGTCTATTAATACATATTTTGTAGGCTATATGTATTATATAAAATATTTTTACAATAAAGTAAGCTAGAGAAAAAATGGTTTTAAAAATCATCAGAAAAAATACATTTACAGTACTGTAATGTCCTTATTTTAAAAATCTGTTTGTAAGTGGACCCATGCAGCTCAAAACTGTGTTAAGTGTCAGCTGACAAGGGTCATTTTTCTTTCTTTTTTTTTTTTTTTAAACATTTATTTATTTTTGAGAGATATAGAGACAGAGCATGAGCAGGGGAGGGGCAGAGAGAGAGGGAGACACAGAATCCGAAGCAGGCTCCAGGCTCTGAGACATCAGCACAGAGCCCCGATGCGGGGCTCGAACTCACAGACCGTGAGATCATGACCTAAGCTGAAGTCGGACACCCAACCGACTGAGACACCCAGGCGCCCCAAGGGTCATTTTTCTATAAATAAAGAACTGGATAATTGACTCATACAATATTATACATTATATTATGTTATTATAATATATGTATCATTATAGTATATTAATATTATAAATATATATTATGTATAAATATGAATTATATGAGTATAAATTTAAAATATGCATTATAATAATATATCATATACTTTATACTAAAGAATTAGAGAATTGACGCATGTCATTATGGAGACTAACAAGTGGCAATCCGATGTTGCTGGAGAAATGATAGTGTGGTTCCAGTCTGGGGCTGACAATTTTGAGACAGAGGAAGGGCCAGTCTTTCAGTTCAAGGAAAAAGGCAATAGAAGACAAAAACAAAAACAAAGACAAAACTATGTCCCAGCTGAAAGGCCTTAATTAACCATTGACCGAGTGACTTCTCAAACACAAGTCCATGGTGTTATGGGTTAAATTGTACCCCTCACAAAAGACATGTTGTGGGTGCTTGGGTGGCTCAGTCAGTTAAGCATCCAACTTTTGGTTTCGGCTCAGGTCATGATCTCACAGTTTCATGAGTTCAAGCCCCACATCAGGCTTTGTGCTGGCAGTGAGGAGCCTGCTTCAGATTCTCTCTCTCCCTCTCTCTCTGCCTCTCCCTCACTCATACTATCTCCATCTCTCTCAAAATAAATAAATAGACTTAAAAAAAAAAAAAAAGACATGCTGAAGTATAGTCCCCAGTACCGCAGAATGTGACTTTTTTTTGGACTAGAGTAACTATAGGTGAAAATAGCTAACATGAGGTTATACTGGAGAGGGTGGGCTCCCAATATGACTTATTTCCTTGTAAAAACGTAATAATACAATGCCATGCAAAGAGACGAAGGTACTGGGAAAGGTTATGTGAAGATAGAAGACTGGAAGGATGCATCTAGAAGCCAAAGAACACCAATGATTGCCAGCATACCGCCAGGAGCTAGGAAAGGATTCCTCTCCACTTTCAGAGGGACTAGAGCCCTGCTGACACCTTCATGTCAGACTTCCAGCCTCTGAAACTGCAACAATGTATTTCTATTATTTCAAGACACCCACCCGGTTTGTGGCACTTTGGTACAGTAGCTCTAGGAAACTGTTATACTTGCACATAAACATTGACTGACCTTCCATGTTGAACAGAATCAGGTGCACCCAGTAGTGGAGCTTTCAAGGTCTCCTCACCATTGGGCACTGTTTTCCATGGGCAGTCTTCTCTCCTTGCAACCAGTCAAGGCCACAGAGGCTACTTCATTGTTGTTGAAATCGGCCCTGAATTGTTCTTGTTTCAGTCTTGATCCCACCCTTCATCTGGCAAGCAGTCTATTTTATCTTCTCCCCCTCACTGTCTTGACAGTTTACCATTTGGAATCTTATTCATTCTCCACAGCTGAGATTAAGTAATCTCACATCTAGGAAAAGTTTCCTGCTGCCTCTAATTTAGTAAGAATTAACTGCTCCATCCATTGGTAGTTCTACAGAAAATTGCCATTGCCTTTAATTAGTACTAATCTCTTCCTACTTTATTTTATTCTAATATGTAGTTAATAGGGCGTCTAGCACGGAATCTAGTGCATAGTAAGTGCCCATGCATTTATTCAACAGATATTACCGAACACAATGTTCCAGGCATTGTTCCAAGACAGCAAAGTCTATGTTCTCATGGAACTTACTAGTGGAGGGTGGGGTACAGGCAGTAAATAAGTGGATACATGAATACATTAAGTTTTGGCATTGACAAGAATTATAAAAATATGAAAGAGGGATTTGTGACAGAAAGTGGATGATGTGAGGCTTGGGGGAAGCACTAGATCAGAAGTTCAAGGACTTCCACACTCAGGAGGTGTTTCCAAGTGGAGACCCATGACAAGGAGAACCAGCATTTGCAACCAGCTGGAAGTGCATGGAAGAGGAGCTTCATGAGGAGACTGCTTGAGGTTCACTGTCTTCCTCTCTCTCTGCCTCTCTCCCAAGGGAAAAATAAAGTCACTGCAATGTGTTTGCAGTGTGACTAATTTCCTTTCCATTAGCCCCTGTCATTCAGATTCAACCAGTATAGACTGAGCTTCTATTATAGGCCTCACGTGGTCCTGTTTAGCTCTCAGACTGGCTGCCATGTGTTTCCTCCTGCTATTTTGTTCTTAGTAGGTTGGTTACCCTGTAGCAAATGAAACACCTTGTGCCCTCATATAACAAAGTTTTTTTGTTTGTTTGTTTAATTTTTGTTTTCTTTTTAATTTCGTTTTGTTCTGTTCTGTTTTTCCCTGCTCATGCTTTTTGCCTATCGGAGAGTGGGAAGGGCTCTGTTCTACTCATGCACTAGGCGGGTGAGGTTCCTGTCTCAGCATAGGCCTGTCTGCCACCTTGGTCCCCGCAGTAGGAAAGGAGAAGCACTGGGGAATTGACTGTGATTGTCACAGTGTCACTGTGGACACAGTCACATAGGTGAGGCCTTCCCTAAAGGCAAGGGAGCCAGGAAATGTCAGAGAGCAAATAAATTGTGGGTGAGCATTGCCGTTTCTGCCCCCACACACTCGCTTTCCAAACAAGTAGATGAGACTCCATGGAGGTTAAATGCCTTGTTCAAAGGCACAAACCACAAACTTATCCCACCCTCTCCTGTCTCTCTCTCTCTCTCTCTCTTTCTCTCTCTTTCTATGTATGCACACATACATATGTATCTCTCTGGGGTGCTGTACATATACATTTACATGCACATACACACATTTGTATGTGTATTTGTAGATACGTTTGTGATGTATGTATTATGTGTATGTATTTATGTATTGCATATATTTACATGCATTTAAGAGTTCTGGTTGAGTGCCAATATTTGTCCTCTTAACAAGGGAATTGGTACGCATTAAGGCTTTTCTTTAAGAAAGTTCACTAAAACAAACAAATAGAAACACAGACTAAAAAATGTTAGCAATTACTATATTTGAATGTTGATATTTATGGTGGTTTTTAGTTTTTCTTTATTATTTTTTTTTACTTTTTCATAATTTGCTGCATTGTCTTGAGTTTTCTTCATATATAATATTAGAGCAAAAACAGTAAAGCTATTTTCATTAAAAATTAAAAATTAAGGGCTCTCCGAAGTTTACTGGCCATGACTCATTCCTGTTTTGTTCTGCAGGCAACTAAGAATCATCAATAATTACACAATAGCTGCATGGTCACATTGCCATTTTTCCTCCCAGTTAGAATAAAAATAGAGAGTATGTAGATGGATTCCACCCTCCACTCCCACCTTCCTTTACACAATCATGAAAGTCTTTCACTTCCTTCCTCTACTTCATTTCATAGCACAGCATTGTTATTACATCAAATTCCTATTTTAGTGTCTGTTCTTTCAATGAAAAGTAAGTTTCATGTGAGTAGGATTCCACCTCTTTTTCTGACTGTGGTCTCCTCTACAGCTAGAAGAGCTCGTGGCACAGAGGAGATATTCGGTAAATATTTTGGAATGAATAGATGGGAGAAAGGAAATAAGAAACTTATTGTCCAGCTAATGATAATTCATGTGTTAGGTGGTCCGAATATGTCATACATTTAATCATTCCAATTAACCTATGACAGAGTTATGACCGTCCACAGTTTACAGATGAGGGAACTGAGGATTAGAGAAAATAGTTGTCACAGCAGGGGCACAGTGTGGCAGCTCTACGGAACTATGAGGTCTAGACTATTTCTGTATTTGTACAGCTACCTAGTTTGTTCTGTCCTCGAGCCTCGCTGCCATTATCCAGCCCATCTCCCAAATTTTTAGGGCTAAGCCATGGCTGTCTGTAACCAGTCTTCCAACCCACATGGACTAAAGTCCTAGCTCCAGACCTACCTGAGAGACTTTGATCCTGCTTCCTGATGACAGCCTTCCCTTCTACAGACTATCCACATGTCTCTCACCTCCATCCACCCTCCCGTGCCTTGCGACCCCTGTTTGGTCCCTCTGACATCCGCTCATCCATCCAGAATGACTTCATACACACTCCCGGCAAAGCTAAAGATATCTGATCCCTTCCAGTCCAGACCTGAGACTGACAAACTAATAAAAAATATGGCTAAGGAGGGAATTCATAAAAGTGACACACACATGCATACACGCATGCTATAATCACTTTAATTATACATGTGTTTGCCAATTTTTTCATTTAATAACATGGCCTTTCTTTGAACATGAGCACTGTGATTGGCATTTCATTTATTTTATCTTGAAAAAAGCACACTCATAATGAGTCCTTTCCAACTTCTAATTCACATTTCTTTCACATGAAGTGATATCTTGCGCGTACTTGCAAATCGATCTGAGCTTAGAGCTTGGTGTTTGTGATTTCCCTGCCGCCTTCGGGTTAGCTTCTTCACACCACATTCAATATGAATGTTTTTAGTGAGTCATCTTTAATAAGTATTTCAACTGAATTTTCAAAGAAAAAAACAGCTTCCTTTTTACATTTATTTATACTAGTTTAGATAACATTTGATTAAATTATGTAACTAACATAGTAGTACAATCGTCATAAATAGTTTAGGGAGGCACTTATAACCCTTAAGAAGCACATGACCCAAGGGACCAAAGCAAAATAATATGATTTGCTAGACAGTTGTCTAATTGCTCCAAGAAATTAGTGTGCCATGGCTGTTAGATATTATGTTTTACAAAAAGATTCAGGACCTGGGTTTAAAAGTGTCTACTGGGGCGCCTGGGTGGCTCAGTCGGTTGGGCGGCTGACTTCAGCTCAGGTCATGATCTCGCGGTCTGTGAGTTCGAGCCCCGCGTCGGGCTCTGTGCTGATGGCTCAGAGCCTGGAGCCTGCTTCCGATTCTTTGTCTCCCTCTCTCTCTGCCCTTCCCCTGTTCATGCTGTGCCTCTATGTCTCTCAAAAATAAATAAACAAACAAAAAATAAGTGTCTACTGTACTGGATTTTGCCTAACTGTATTCCCCCCCCCAAGTCTCGTTGCTGGGTATTCTCCCTGGTCTTCCATGTGCCTGTCCCTCTACTAACATGCTAACTGTCTTGAGCCATTTCTCTGAGGACCCCTAAATCCTTGATGGTAAACCAAGATACCATAGCATCCTAGTGTTGTTAGATTCCCAGCTGACTCTGACTTTCCAGAAATTTCTGAGCCATATTTTTTTTTTACAGAATCCTATCTGAAATGCGCAAAGAGTATCGCACAATAATTCCCATCCTAGTTGAGCATGCTGAACCTTGAAGAGGGAAAGCACATTTAATTCAGATAAATACATAGCTCATTCTCCCGCCCCCATCCAATCAGGCAATTACAGCACTGGGCCAGAATTTTCTTCCACATTTTGTACATAAAACATAATTCTGCCACCAGCTGCTCACCAACATTTTGTTGTCTCCTCAACAGACAACAAAATGACAAAACAGATCAGCAGAGGGTGATCCGCCAGCATAACCAATGAGACGCAACCCCCCTTCAGCCGGAGTGTCATTAGGAAGCTGTTTTCTGTTTCTAAAATAAACCCTCTGAAATCATCGCCTTCCTGCATCTGTGCTCCCACCTAGGAAGGAGAGATGTTCTCCCAACTCACAGGTGCTGGGGTGTGTGGAGGGAGGCCAAGGGAGAGTTCTGTACCAGTAGGAAGAGCATGGGGCCATTATCCAGGCTTAGAGAGCTGAGAGCTTATGCTTTCATACACAGAATTAAGAACATTTTGGTATTAGGTATCAAGAGTGTTTAGTAATAGGATCCCTGGCCTAGGAACCTATCTTCTGTCATATCAGCTCTATGCTTTTTTTCCCCATGTTATTGATTTTCCTTCTGCCCTGACCACACCCTCCATCCACATTGTCTCATCTTCCCCCTTTCCCCTCTCTTCCAATACTCATTTAGGATCTAACTCAGTGTAAGATGCTTTACATGTGAAAAAGGAAGGACTAGGAACAACACGATATTTCAAACCCAAAGTGTTGGTGGTTGCTTCTGCCCTGCAGATGCCATAATAATGGGAACACAGACATCACTATCCCCTTCCTTGGAAGAGACAAGGGGACAGAGAAAAAGGAAGGAAATATGGAATGTTCACCACATCTCTGAGGGACAAGCCTAAGGCAAGGTGGCCTACCATATCCTGGAGCATATTAAAGAAAGGAAAAAAAATAAGCCTTTCAGAGACCACAGGCAGTGGTGGGGGAAGTACTGAAAATAGAATGTTAAGTGCCTTTAACAGACAGTAGACAGTTCTGGGCAATCCTTCCGGTCTGCTCCAAAACTCAATAAAGTCAGCAAGCATCCACTCACCTTGCTGAGTTAGAATTTGTTGGGGGCTCAAAAGAACAGGATTGGGTTTTACGGGGTGGAATGTGTCAATATGTCAACATAAGATCATGGGTTGGCAGAACTTATTAAATTTAATAGTGTTTTAGGAACAAAGGAAAGTATTTGTCTGCCTGCCCTCGCTGCATCCTATGGAAATCACAGAAAGCCTGAATCATATGTGCATGGATGTATCGTAGCGCCTGACATAGGGTTCAAGCAACTTTCACCTGAATATTTAAGATTGGACACTTAACCTGACAACTATGAATATCCATGAATGTCTGCAGTGATTTCGTTATCCCTGTTTGACAGGGAAGGAGGCAGAGACTTAAGGAACCTTATGTGATTTGTTTAAAGTCACAGAACTAAAAGCAAAGCTGTAGGGAAGCCAAGCATTCCTTTTTCCGTAATGCCAAGATTCTTAAGAATATATAAATGTCGGGTCCCTGGGTGGTTCAGTCAGTTAAGTGTCTGACTTTTGGTTTCAGTTCAGATCATGATCTCATGGTTTGTGAGTTTGAGCCCCACATCAGGCTCTGTGCTGACAGCATGGAGCCTGCTTGGGATTCTCTCTCTGCCTCTCTCTCTCTCTTCCCCTCCCTGCTTATTAACTCTCTCTCTCTCTCTCTCTCTCTCTCTCTCTCTCTCTCTCTCTAAGTAAATAAACTTTAAAAAATGGAATTTTCAAAAAATAGAATATCTAAGTGTCAAAATATCACAGGATCTTTAATTTATATATTATTATACCATATGACTAGATTCATTTTACAGATTAAAACAAGATAATTAAGTGTGGTTAAACACTTTGCTAAATGCCATATTTTTTTCCATGATTTTAATACATTCCCTTCTCATCTCCAAACCCTACTTTCTTCAAGATGAGGAATAAATATTGCTCTGGTCTGGTTGTCTGGGATCCATGTTCTAGAAAGAGGGCCTTTTTAAAGGAGGTTCTGAGGTTTAGAAATGAAGGAGTTGAGTGAAATGAACTCTACTCTGAGAGACAGAACAGGAAAATAGGAATCCAAACAGGTGTCACTGCCCATCTCAGAAGGAAGTCAGGGACATCAGAGAGAAAAACATGAAAGAGAGGACTTGGTGATTTTTTTTGAACCGTTTTTCTCTCTCTCCTATGAGTACAAAGTCTACATGCCTACTCACATGATTAGAAATATTTATAAGAAAGTGAAAATCGGTCCATGTTGTATTACAGAGCAGTGAGGTATGTTAAAGTCTTTATGACCTTATTCCATTATATAGCAAGACCCAGACAGAAAAAGAATTCACACAGATAACACAGGGGGCGGCAGCTTCAAAGAACAGAGAAAAACAAGGTGAGCATTGGCAATTACATGGCAGAAAAATGATGGTAAGACCTAAAGGGTGGTCCTGGGGATTACGAAAGCAATGTATATGGTTTCCAGGTATGAATATCTATTCCTATTCCACAGTTTTCCACTAAGACAATACATGTAAGCAAATATTTACAATGATAAGTCATCTTAATAAATGGAATTGGAGTTTTTCTTGAAAGGACATTTGTTTAAAAAATGAGTAGATGGTTGACTATCTAGATGTGAATGCTTAGTTTCAGAGCAGAATCTAACAAGCCTTCAGGATAAGGAGGACCAAACTGTTATGCATAAGAAAACAGGCAGGATTTGAAATATTGTTTGATTCCCATAGGACAGATGGTGAGAGGAACCAGGAAGACCATAGGGGAATGGGGCACAGCACCGGATGGCACAGCTCAGCTATGGCAGTTCCTTGGTTGTGGACACCCAGATGTCTCCACTGGGCTGTCTAGGAAGAGGCAGCCCTAACACTCAGTGCCCACTGTGACACTGGTTTTTGAATCCCTCTCTCACCAAATTCTCAGTAGAGCTGGCTCTATATGCACAGGTCTTCTGAAAGTCATTTGAGCGGCTTTGTAGTTACTAAAATGCAGAATCAGATTTGCAGTCTCTACCTAGAATCTTTAAATATAGAACATGAAAAGCACATTCACCATGGCGAGAAGGCACACATGAAATCATTCGGGAAGAGTGTAAACACAGAGGTGCATTTGAACTTGAGAAGTTCAGCACCCTAAGAATTTGCAGATATCCATTTGGGAGGAGGGCACTGGACTATCCACATGTCATGAAATAAAGAGTTAGAGGCCAATCATTTTTTATTTTTATTTTTGTTTATTTACTTATTTTAAACTATTTTTAATGTTTATTTATTTATTTTGAGAAAGAGAGAGAGAGAGAGAGAGAGAGAGATAATCCCAAGCAAGTTCTGCACTGCCAGCATGGACCCCAATGCAGAGCTCAAACTCACGAGCTTTGAGATCATGACCTGAGGAGAAACCAAGAATTTTGGATGCTTAACAAACTGAGCCACCTGTGCACCCCTAGGACAATCATTTTGTAGATTCTAAGAGGCTGGTCATTTTAGCTGACACTAGGATTAATATATATTGGAAACACCCCAATTCAATTCACAGATGATTTCAAATGTAAATTCATGTGGCATTAAACAAAAAAGTAGGTGAAATGAATAAAAGTGTATAATTAAAATAAATTATGACATATTTATAGGATGGAGTGCCATTAAAAAATGGGAAGGACATTATCAAGACCTTCCCCCAAGTTGCCTTAGATCATGGCCAAGCAGAAGCAGCACCCGGTAGCACCCAGCAGCACCCCAGCAGGGTCAAGTAACATCCTCAGTCCTAGTTTGACTGTCCCACGTGGACTCCCTGCCTCACTCCATCAGAATCTCTGTGCATTTACCAGAGCCCTGTTCCTAGTGGTGGTGAGCTAGCTCCATGGACTTCCTTGAGCATTCCAGCCAGGAGGAGAAGGCCTTGAACTGAGCTAACTCATGGATAATGTGCTAGAACAGGGTTTATGCAGCTCCTTCCATATAGATACAATATATATATATATGTCATTTTATTGAAAACAATTCATTTCAGTAGTGAACTTTGACAGGATTTTTATTTTATCTTTTGGCTACCCTATATCCTGTAGTCATTTTCTTTAAGTATTTACTTTTGCATTTTAAGATGCATTAACATATGTTATTTTTAGTGCGGTTTTGGACTCCGATGTGTACCTAGGGGTTGCTGGACTCTAGGGGGAAAAGAAGGACGTGGTGGGTGTGGTAGAGCAACATCAATGCCTGCCTGTCACTACTATCATTTGTCAGAGTCATGTATCCACACATTTCTTAAAACAGTTATTCCAAGACATAAATCTGCTTCCAGAAAATCACAGTTGCATTTTCATTTCTGAAAGAGAAAAGGAATTTTATGCCTAAATGTTCAGGCTGGGCATACCGAAGGAAGCCCAGCACATGAATTATGAGCCATTCCCCATGATACAATACAGCATGAATCTCCTAGAATATACAGACTTCAGAATTACGTGTGAGTTATATGTTCACTTGCAACTCACGGAAATAAATAGTTTCATTCTAATATCTATAGTGTCACCCTCTCTCCTTCATAAAGTTGGTCAGTCTAGCTATAAATTTGACAGTCAATACATTTCTAAAGATTCTATGGACTTCCAAGATTTGTTTTGAATGCACTTTTAACGTTTTTTTCCCCTCTTCAGGTAGAGTCAAAAAAAATGCCACCCTGCAGGAAATTGGGGACCCAAATTAAAGAACATAACTTAATTTGAGAACCCATCAACCCAACTAACCATCGATCCATCCATTCATCCATCCATCTATTGAAGAATACTTCTGAATATGAATACCACCTCTTCAATTTGCTTGTGATATGACCTAAGACACTTTAGGTAGACCATCTAGAAAAGTGACTTATGTATCCATATGATAAGGAAGTGGTAACTCCTATGTCACGTAATGCTGGAAAGATTAAATAAAATCAAATATGCCAAGTGCTTCTGCTCATTCCCTTTTTTGTATTTCACTTGCGGAAAAGAATATAGAAGCTATGGTTTGGATGTCAAAATATTGAAACGTTTAGAGTATTTCAATCTCGTGTAGGACATTTGACAGGAATTGTGATTTTTCAGGCAAGTCCAGGGTGGAATATTCCTGAAGCTTCAGGAATATTCAGGTAAGTTCAGTGCCATGTTCCCATAGATTGCTCAGTTGTATTGAAGTTGAGCTAATGTTTTCAACTCTCTGTAGCCTTTCTTATCCTACAGAAAGGTGAGTAAGGTTTTTTACTGTCTTTTTTTTATATCCAATAGTTCACTCTCCTCCTGAGTATGTGTTTGCAAATAGTGACCCTCACAAGGATTCCTTCTTACTACACACATCCTAACATGTATCTTGATTATAGGAGATTTATCAAAATGGGCTTCTATCTTTTACTCGCTCTCAGAAAAAAAAAATGTCTTGTCCAAATTACTCAAAGGAATTTGAACCCTTACAGTTTTTTTAAGCATTTAAGCACTTCGTGTACCCCTCTCCCCAGTACCCAGGTTTTGCTGTTCATGCTGTTGATTGAACAACCCCTAACCAATCTGACTAAAGTAAATGATTGTCAAGTCCATGTGTTAACATTCGAGCCTAAGAGTGTCTCTTGAAGTGCTTGGTGACTGATAATAAATTTCCATGGAGACCATCAGAGAATTTGTGCTATGGCTATACTGGACCTTGAACTTTCCAGTGGTGCAGTGATTCCTAGCTCTGGCTGCAATCCCTAGAGGCTGCATTCTGCATGCCTGGACCACCTGTGGTGCCAACTGCAGGGAGACCTTGCTTCCCTCCTATTCTGAGCTGGGCCCAGATACTGCCCTGATCTTGGCAGTCCCTCTGATTCCATAACACCAGAGAGATGAGACCCGCTGCTACCTCTCATCCACACCTGCCACCAATTTTATTTTTTTTAACAAAAAAAGACCATATCTGTTAAGGTTACAAACGGTTTTATGTGTGCACTGAAGTAAGATTTTCTATGCTGTTATTTTTTTCTGTTGAATATTTTCTTTTTTTCCTTTTTCTTCAGTGTTCAATGCAGTGACATAAGAAAGCAATTAGGACACATATTCACCATCCATTTCATTCTTTCTATTTTTTTTTCTCTAAAATATCTTACTTTTCCTATTTACAATCTGCGATTAGTATTCGTTATTCACTTCTATTCTGATAGTGAGTGGGATAGATAATTTTATTTGTCAACTTGGCTGGGTCATGGTGCCCAGATATATGGTCAAACATTATTTTAATGTTTCGAAGAGGTTTTTTTTTCTTTATTTCTTTAGGATGTGATTAGCATTCAAACTAGTAGACTTTGAGAAGACAAGATTGCCCTCCTTAACGTAGGTGGGCCTCATCCCCAGTCAGTTGAAAGTCTGATTGAACAAAAAGACTGACTTCCCATGAGCAAGAGAGAATTCAGTCAGCAGATGGCCTTTGGACTTAAACTGTAAAGCTGGCTCTTCCTGGGTTTCTACTCTTCTGGTTCACCTTGCAGATTTTGTACTTTTTAACCTCCATAACTGCATAAGCCAATTCTAAAGAAGTATCTTGTTCTCAGTATATATACATTCTACATTTCACTGCAGAGCCCTGACTAATACAGCGGGTTGGTCCAATCACAAGAACCCTAAATAAATTTATGGAGTCATCATGCTGACATGATAGTGCATCTGGACTATTCTATGGTTTTCAAAGAATCCTGAACATAAGTAAATGAATTTTGGAAACAGAGGCAAGGTTTGAATTTTGAACCTGTGACTTAGCCGCATAGTCCCACCACAAATTGTGCCCCTGAGCAGGCTAGTCTCTCTGAGTCTCGGTCTTAACATCTATTAAATGGGGATGACAATGGTGCTCACCACATAGGTTTTGATGAAGGTTAATGATTTAGTAAATTTAACACCCTGTGACAAAGCCTAGTATTTAATAAGCACTCAGTAAATGTGAGCAGTATAAAATAAGATTTTTGTAAGGAATAGAATCTCTTAACCCCAGGATGCCTACTGGATGTTTGATCTCATTCTAAGTGCTATATGTGTATTCATAATCAAACTTGATAGCCATTCCCTCTTTAACTGTTGACACAGAGATGAAGTCACCTGCCAGACAGAACCCAATGCCAAACTAGTTCCAACTTTTCCAGAGACCACATCCATTTGTGCCACACTACCCAAGCTAGTGTGTGTAAAATGTTTAGTTCAATGTCTAGCACGCAGTAGATATTCAATAAACGCTCATTAGAATTGCCATTATAATTACTAGTCTGGGATTTCTTTTCATGTTTCCTAGGAAAAAGTCATTAAATTATGGAAAACCATATATTTGTGAATCTAATCAGGGCCATGATTTCTTAAGACCAAATAAGGACATATTGTTTGGTCAAGACTTATAATTATTATTATTATTATTGGTGTTGTTGTTAAATGTGAATGTTTATATAGTAAAAAGAAATTACCAAATTGTAAAAAAAGTAAAATTGCATGATATTTATGAGATAACAACAAAGAGAAGTATAAAATTCAGCAAAAATGGATAATTTTAATATAATACGTGTAATTAGCATTATCATAATGAAAATCTGGAACGCAGATAAGAAATAATAAAAGCAATTGTGCTCAGTGTAAATCAGAAAACATTCAATTATTATCAGCTTTGCAAGGACCCTGGCCTGACTAGAATACGGAATGCAGATGTAACAAAGCCAAGGTCCTTCACCTTAAGAGACTGTTTATAATCCAAGTGAACCTTTGGGCAAGAAAAGGTCTCTGATTTCATTGGTTCAATAAGCAGTTCCCGGATACTCAGGGCTAAAATTTCTGTCACAGTTTTAAGAATGTTGTTGATATTCTATCTATTGAGAGAGGAGTAAGACTATGTGTTCTTCCTTTTTTATCTGGACCAACTTGAGTGATTACCCAAAGGCCAACAGAATGCAGCAGAGAAGGTGTCACGTAACTCATAAGGTTGAATCATAAAATATAATCCAGCTTATTCACAGCTCATTTGCTTCTGGCTACCCAACATTTGCTTATGCCCCCACATAAGGGGTCTCGCTCTTCCGAGTCCACCATGCTGTGAGGCCACACGGAGAGTCTGAATGTAGGTGCTCCAGACTGCAGACCCCAGATCTCAATCAATGCCAGACACGTTGGTAGAATGACCTCTCAATGACTCCAACCCCAGTGACTGAGTTCCCCCGAAGCTGAGTTTTCCAGCCCAGCTCAGAATGTTACTGAGCAGAGCCCAGCCATTCCTGCTGTGTCCTTCCCATACTCCTGACGCATGGAATCAAAGGACATATTGAAATTGTGGCTAAAGCTACTAGGTTTTGGGGTGACTTATAATACAGCAGTAAGTAACCTGAACAATACCCTTATCATCACATGGTCTAAAAGACTTCCCTGAAGAAATAGTATAGAGAAGTGAAAAACTGTCTCGGATCAAAACGGTCTAAGATCATTAGTGTGATCTAACCCATCTTTCAGACATTTGGCCTCTATCCCTGCTAAAAGCTTGTGAGGTGGGTATGATTATTCGGATAATCGGGGAAACTGGACACTCACCAGTAAACAGTATCTGTGGAGGGCTCACTATGTGTCAAATAGTTTCTAAGTACTTTGTGTGCAATTTCTTGTTTTATCTTCACATCAACTCTGTAAGACTGCTGCCTTTGCCTTCTCCATTTATAGTTGAGGAAACCAAAGCACAGAAAAATCATAGACCTTACCCAAGCTTACCCAGTTAGCAGGTGGTCTGTCGGGCAGTCTGTGTGTTAGACAGCTTGGGCTGCTATAACAGAATACTGCAAACTATATGCTATAAATAGACATTTATTTCTCAAAGGTTCTTGAGGCTGGAAGTCCAAGATCAACAAGCCATTCAATTTTTGTCTTAGCGAGAGACGTCTTCCTGGCTGGCACACAGTGGTTTTCTTGCTGTGTGCTCGTAGGCCAGAAAGAGAGAGATAGCTCTGACCTCTCTTCCTCTTTGGGGGATCTACCCTTGTGACCTCATTCAAAGCTACCTCTCAAAGGCTTCATCACATTAGGGATCAGGGCTTCAACATACGAATTTTGGGGAAGCAAATCTTCAGTTCATGAAAGTCTGCCTTCGAAAGCCCACTCTTAACAACTGTGTAACGTTCATTGAAAATATGCCACAGCACACATGGAAAATGCTTCCTAAAAATGTGTTAACAAATCATAGTGTTATATATTCTCTCTGATTTAGTAAACTGGTTGAATACATACGTAGGATAAAAGAGAAAGGAGACTTCAAAAAGAAACAAGTGAGATTATTGGTATATTCGGTTTCTTCTTTTTTTTCTTTAGTCCGTATTTAAGATTTTCTTTAATTATATTACCAATAAAACACAAAAATTAAAATTAAAACATGGGGCACCTGATTGGCTCATTGGGTTGAATCTCCAACTCATGATTTCAGCTCAGGTCATCATCTCACAGTTCGTGGGATTGAACCTCACGTTAGGCGCTGTGCTGACAGTGCAGAGCGTGCTTGGGATTCTCTCTTTCCCTCTCTTTCTGCCTCTTCCTTGCTTGTGCATGTTCTCTCTCTCTCTCTCTCTCTCTCTCTCTCTCAATAAATAAACATTAAAAAAGATCACTGCTTTTTGAGTAAGTGATATGCTGTACTTCTGAGTCACCCTTTATGTTTTGATCGCATGCTGTTTTCTTGAACAGTGAGGAGGGCACACTCCACCCACATGGAGTAAAGTTGTTGACTACCATGGGGAGGAAGGTCACATTCTGGACAGTGATGAGGACAAAGCACGGACCCTGAGTTTCTCATGGATTAATGTGTCTATGCTTTTCTCTGATTCTTTTCACTTCCGGGAGCCAAGAAAAGAGAGAAAGGAGAAGCAAGAGGACGTTGCGTAAACACTGAAAGGTATATTCTAACTCATGGCAGCATCTGGCACTCGGGCCCTTGTAAAGTTGGAGAACTCGCAGGCAGGGGATGCAGGATGGTGTTAAGGGACAGGGGAGATGGGGACGAGCGAAGGCCCCCACAGGGGATCCCCCACAGAACCTTCCTTCACCACCGTCTCCCAGTTTTAGCATCTGTGCATTTTGAGATGTGGGAGCTACAGGTGGAAACTGTCTCTCTGGAGGGAGAGAGGAAGAGCCTGTATTTGCACCCAAGTCAATGTGATACTTTTTGCTCTGTCCAGCGCTGCACAGAAATGCTCTTTGAAACAGTCACAACATCTGAATTCCAGGGTTAACCATAACACAAAGTAGAGATATAAGGTGGTGAGCAAGGGACTTTACGTTTTGATGTCAAAGGACATCAGGCAGTCGCTAGAAAGAATGGTTTCTTCTCCACTAGAGAATGTTTTTGAGAATTAAACAAAATGATAGGAGAAAACAGAAGCTTTGAAAGAAAAGCATGCTTTTCTTAATTTATTTTTTAGCTTCTCTGACCTAGCCTGACCCTAAAGGGAGTTAGTTTATAGCCTTTGGGTATTATGTGAAGTGTGAATTTTTGTGAGTTTCACTGCAGAAATATTAATGTATTTGTTTATGTAGTATTGCCCCAGTCCCCGCTGGGAGAGCTGCATAATGTTGGGAATCACAAAATCCAGAAGCCCGAATGCATATTCGGCTCCTCTGGCTTCAGAGAAGGGATTGCAGGCGTCTATTGCATTCATTAATACACCGTTTCTTTCTCTCCTGGCCATGCGGCACATGTGGTAGGTTTTTGTTTACTTAAACCGGGTTCTGACTGTGACATTTAACAGGTTTTTCAGGGAATTCTGTGGGCTCTGTATCCAAAGAACATCTTTCTCCCTTTCAAAGAGATGGAAGAAAAGGATTCGTGACTTTCCCCTTAGGTGGTGGTTTGAAAAGTGGTTCTCAGCAGCCGTATGTGACTACAACTATTTTCAGGACAGCTGGACATGAGAAAGAAAAGATTCTAAAACTAAAACCAAACAGAAACGGACTCCTCATTTGGCGTTTAGAGAAGAGCTTGTAACACCGTGTGAAGAATACAGACTTTGTCATCAGAGAGATTTGGGCTCAAAACCTCCCTCTGCTCTTTTTTCTTGGGCAAGAGTGTTCAGCATCTCTAAAGTTTGTTTCCCTGGCTATTAAACTGGAATGGCAATATATCTCCCATAAGAATTAAATAGAATAAATGAGTCTTAGCATAGCAGTGTCTGGCATTTTAACTACCTGCAGAAATAGACAGCATTTTAATTAAATGCACATGTTGGTGTTATGTTTACCGTGAAGTTTTGCAGCTGTTTGTAGCAATCACGACCCTTACCTATGAGTCAGTTTCCATCTCTTGCTCGTTTACTTACTCACAGTGGCTGTAAATTTGACAGCCATGATTTTCAAACTTCTCAGGCTGTAGGTTCAGAGCTGCTGGTTTCTTTTCCGATACTTTGTCAAACATCAAGCATCACCGAAGAATCTTCCCCAAAGATCTATGATGAGAGGGGAGTGGTCTGCTCTTGGTATCATGATTTATGGCTATAGGTTCTGGGCAGGATGACAGGAAGGTGAGATTATGACTGCTCTTCAAGGAAATATCGTCTGTAATGTGACTCCTGAGCCTGGACAGCATTTAATACCCCAGAGCCCACACCAGCTCAGCTGGAGAATCAGGCTATGTTTAGAAGTTCCTCTCCCTCCTTTTTCTATCGTCTCCCTCCTTTTTCTAATGGGTCTTTATTACAGAGGCAGAAGGCCTATTAACCCAAGACCCAGAGCCTGCCACTGTAAATTCACCATAAAATCCTGTTGACAGTGGTTGACTGTCAGGGACATAAAACTGTCAGTGGCCACATTTTCAATTATAAAGGACAATTACCCTGGCATGTCAGTACATGCACACCACAGCTCATGTGTGGGAATCATCCCATTTTCAGACATGAGGGGATTAGTGGTTGTGTCTTTACACGGTGAGCAGAGGGTTTGAAGAGGTCTAACAATGGTCCAACCCTCGCCTCGGATGTTAATACCAGGGAAGGAGAATATATGCTGTGGTCTGTTTCAAAGGTGTTCTGAGCTTTCCCCTACCGTAGCATATCAGAGTATATTGAAACTGTCTTTGTATTTACCACTCTCCCCTTCTAGTCATTTGAAGGTCAGAATTGTATTTATTACTTGTTTTCATCTTCAGAATCTAAAATAGCACCTTCCACATCAGTGGTGTTCTGTAAATACCTCAGTGCCAGTCTGTGACCTCAGTGCTTAAGACAATTAAGCTGAGTGTGTTTCTATACCTACATCATGCTCTGTCCTATGAAACTTAACCTGCCAAGCAGATACTTTAGAATGGGTACACCGAGCCTCACTGTCCCTAAGCCCACAGCCAAATCATGCAACTGTGATTGAAGCAGATGCTAACATTCAAGGGAAGTTGTTACCAATTTTCTTGGGTCCCTTGCCGTATGTCAAACTGTTCTTTGCCATTCTGAATCCTGCCCCCGCAGGCTGACAGACATATCTCCAGCAGTCCGATCCTCCTGACACGGACAGATGCGTCCTTGCCAAGAACCCTGTATGAAATGTGGATTTTTCCAAACGTCAGGTGAACATATCTTATCCTAGCCTTTGAGATCTATTATTTCATCCCTTCCATCCAGTTCCGAGGTATTTTCTGGTCCAGATGCACTTAGCGAGACAAGCTTGTCACTTTGCCAAAGTTGTGCTACTTGTCAGATCTGGGGAGTTAGGACTTCACTGTAAGACTCTACCATGTGTTGCCTTGGAGAGATTTGGGAATCTCAGTGAGCCTCACTTTTGTCATCTGTAGCAAAACGATAAACAAGGCTACCTGCGGAGCCCCAGGAAGGGTTAAATGAGGCACTGAATGCAAAGTGATGAATCATGGTGTAAAATAAAACTGCTAGTTCTCTTCTTATAAGCATAACTGTTCTCACGTGTTAATTCTTCAGTTCTACCTGACATAATTTTCCCATTGTCTCTTTCTATCCAAATCCTAGCCTCCTTCATGTAGATACATGTAAGACATACAGGTATTTGTAGTTTGCAGAGAGGTTTGCGTGTACATGATGCCATTTCATCCATACCTACACTACAGGGCAAATGACCGAAGCACTGGCTACCCCTCACACGAGAGGAAAATGAGTAAGTTGAGCCCAGAAAAGATAAGGGAGTTTATAGAGTTATACATCCTAAGCTTCAGCCTGAAACACAAAATTATGGATTTATAAATCAAAAGTCCTCATTTCTCAAGGCTCAGCTTTCTTAGAGCAAGGATCGCTTTTGGACAAACTCTCTTGCACAACCCTAGGTTTTAAATAATTTTGGCATAAATAATGTATATATGCATATTTATGTATAAATCGTGTATATGTGCTAAAATACGAATATATTTTGTGTGTTATAAGTGTTGGCAATAAAAGGAGGTGATAAAGATGACAAACGCATGTTAAATGTGTTTCCAATTGTGATGCCATCATAGCACCATGTAAAACTTGGACTTCTTATATAACTTTCCTATTCCTCATTATTAGAACGGGATTATAGCAGCGCCTGAGTGGCTCAGTCGGTTAAGCATCGGACTTTGGCTCAGGTCGTGATGTCATGGCTTGTGAGTTTGAGCCCTGTGTTGGGCTCTGTGTTAGCAGCTCAGAACCTGGAGCCTGCTTCGGATTCGGTGTCTCCCTCTCTCTCTGCCCCTCCCCTGCTCTGTCTCTTTCTCTCTCTCAAAAAATAAACATTAAAAATATGGAAAAAATGGGATTATAATGTGTAGTAATTGCACACATTGTACACATTGATTTATTCATCACTTTATTTTTTATTGATTTTAATTTTTTTCAATTTTATTTATTTTGAGAGAGAGAAAAGAAAGTAGGGGAGGGGCAGAGACAGAGAGAGGGAGAGAGAGAGAATCCCAAACAGGCTCCACTGTCAGCCGGCAGCCTGATGCAGGGCTCAAATCCATGAACCGTGAGATCATGACCTGAACCAAAATCAAGAGTCAGACGCTTAACTGACTGAGCCACCCAGATGCCCCGATGTATTCATTCACTCTATAGAACATATATATATATATATAGGTGTGTGTGTGTGTGCGTGTGTGTATGTGTGTATAATTTATGGACTATATAACCTATCTATAATCTAAAGGGTCTCTATAAACTATAAACACATAGAATTTTATAAGTATAATACAACACATAGAATAGATATATGTATGATAATGTGTGCACTCCACTATTATTAACTTTGCATTTACCTTAAATGTGTCTTATAGTGCAGGATATTAGATAATATTATATGATAGCGGATATAAATCTGTGTTCTTGGTGCTCTTCCAGGTAATTTCAGATTGGTTTACTTGTTTTTGCCTTGCTGTGTGTCAGAACTGCTTATTATTATTTCTTTTATTTTAGTTTAGAGGAGAGAGAGAGAGAGCAAGAGCAGGGGAGGGGGCAGAGGGAAAGAGAGAGAGAATGCCAAGCAAGCTCCACACCCAACGCAGAGCCTGATGCAGGGCTCAGTCCCACAAACAGTGAGATTATGACCCGAGCCAAAATCAAATGTTGAATTCTCAACTGACTGAACCACCCAGGTGCCCCTGTGTGTCAGACCATTTACATTGGCATTATTTTAATTCATTAATATGGCTAGCAAAAACCCTGGAGGAGAAGAACCATCAGTTCTGTTTTCTTGTTCATATGTGCTTATATACCTGAAATTATCTTCAATCAGTCATTTCTTCATAGAAATCCCACCAAACCACTTGTTCACTCTGTGTCAGCATAGTTGACATGAGATCACACGACCTGTAAATATAATTAAACACGAACTTCGAAACTACAGTGCACTACAATGCGTGCTGCAGGGACTGCTCACTGCACCCTCAATACCTGTGCTCATTTTTCAAAAATAGAACTCTTAGCCAGGTGGGAAGATTACATACATCATCTCCCTTGCAGCTAGTTTGATCGTTCGAGAAGAGTCTGCCTGATGGTCATAAACAAAGTGATGAGTGCAACCTAATGAGAAAAGAAATCCGCTCTCCCTGTCCTTTTTCCCACTTTGTGCAAAAGCTAAAGCTTTGCTCCCTGTTCACAATTGGGAAGCCTTGGGCAAGCTCATGGCACCGCAGAGCCCCTATTTCAGCCTGGACAGCCCGTGCCCATGCAGGTAGGGCAAGTTAGAAATAAACTTTTTTTTTAAGTAATTGAAACTCACATCCTAACTAATAAAATACACTAAAAGTGCATAAATCAGTGTAAGTGCCTGTCAGTCGCCTGTGTTATGGAAGTTCTAACATCCTCTCACCCCACAGAACACATTGTCGACCTTATCAGTACTATTCATACAGTGTAATTTCTGCCTTATCTTTTAGATTAAAAACATAAATGATATTTTATTTGTTTTTCTTTCTGTGCCCCCAGTGCACTACTTCATCAGGGGATTGGCATCCCAGTAGACCTAAGATTATTTGTCCTGATAATTGTGTTTTAATTTTTTACTTTTTCTTCTTTTATTAATTTTTTTGACATTTATTTATTTTTGAGAGTAAGATACAGAGCATGAGCAGGAGAGGGGCAGAGAGAGAGGGAGACATAGAAATCAGAAGCAGGCTCCAGGCTCTGAGCTGTCAGCACAGAGCTCAATGTGGGGCTTGAACTCATGAGTCCTGTGAGCATAACCTGAGCTGAAGTCTGACGCTTAAACCACTAAGCCACCCAGGTGCCCCTACTTTTTCTTATTATTTGTACTGGTCTTATCAACCTATAAGGTAACTGCAACCCTATATATCAGTGGTTCTCAAAATATGATCTCTAGAATTAGCATAACCTGGGAATTTATTAGAAATGCAAATTTTGTCCTCCACTGCAGACTTGCTGAATCAGAAACTCCATGGAGGGCTCCAGGAATTGGTGTATTTTTTTTTTTGTTTTTTGTTTTTTATTGTTGTTGTTGTTGTTAATGTTTATTTATTGATTTTGAGAGAGAACGAGAGAGAGAGAGAGAGAGAGAGAGAGAGAGAGAGAGGGAAGATACCAAGCAGGCTCTGTACTGTAAAGAGCCTGACATGGGGCTCGATCTCATGAAATGTGATATCATGACCTGAACCAAAATCAAGAGCTAGACGCCTAACTGACCAAGCCACCCATGTTCCCCAAGGAATTGGTGTTTTAATAGCCTTCCAGGGGATTTTGAAGACAATATACATATCAGAATCATGAAGACTGTACCAATCACTCTTGAATTTCAAGAGCTGCAGAAAGAGCAGCTTTCTGAGCAATAGTTGGAGGTAGGAGATGTAGAGCAGGAGGATTTAAAGTCATTCTAGTCAGGAAATGCTATGTGGGTCCCCAAAAGAAGCTTCCACATGCCCCTCTCCACAGTGAAGGACAGAATGTTTCCACCAAAGAATTTAAGAACATACTTTGTCATAGAGAGACAATTGATTGTGGCAGGTTAGTAGGGAAAAGTCCTTCCATAAGGGAGTGCAAGGATGCTATTGGGATGGCAGAGGTTGTAGACTTAGGCTTCCTGCATGGTCTGGATTATTGGTAGACTCCACAAGGAAGAAGCAGAGCAGGATTTTTCCCTAATAGACCACATAGAGACATAAGTATGAGCAGAACTGACAAAGTTAGTGACCCCCAAAGTATTGAATATTGGCATGGGAGGGCTATAAACAGGTTTCATGAGAAAAGGAGATACTTTGAGCAAATAAATACATTTGGAAATTGCTGGCTTTAACACATTTAAATACTTTCTCTACTACGATACTGCTAACAAACCTTGAATCTTGAAGAAGAGGTCATAACAGGCAGAATTCCCATTGTCTTCATGGAGTATATAGTCTAACTATATATATTTGACCACCTTACCCCAGGGAAATTGATGACTCAAATATTCTTTGAAACACATATTGGGAGAAGTGTATTAGGACCAAAATTTGTATAAAGTACATTTAATGAGTTTTGAATAGAAGGAAGGAATTAGAAGGAGCTCAAAGAAGAGGTTTTGTGTAATTTCTGTGTTTATAACTCACCTCTGTGACCTGGTAAGCATATGGTGCAGTTCATTCTCAAACTATACAAAGTGAGTGACAATTACTGGTTTTTATTATCTGTGTTGTATGAGATGAATTATATTGACTCTTCACTTTTCTGATGTAATTGCATTGATTACCAAAGGCCCATAAAGTAGGCTTATTGTTAGGGTGAAATGCAGCCTCAAGAATTTCTTTGAAATCAATAAGGCTTGGAAGAAACAACTGTGGAGATAAGGGTTCTAGATAGTTTGTTGAGTCTGGTTCAGATGCAGTCCATTGCTAAGAGTGTTGAGACAATCATGGTCAAAAGTAGCCATCGGATCAGGGAAATGACAAAAAGTGAACTTGGTCCAAGATGGAACTCAGCCCAGTAAAGATAATTGGGTGCAGATGGGAGCCAAAGCAGAGACCTGGGAAACGGAAATGGGTCTCATGGGAAAATGGCTGTAGCCTTCTGGAGATATATGTTCTACCGAAGAACCTTGAGACTAGTTCCACAGAGATAGCTTGAACAAGAGCCCTGAGGTCCAATGAGTTCACTATGTGTTGTAACTGTAAGTAGTCAGTACATGTGGCTAGTGACAGAAAGGGGGCTGGGAGATGTGGCTAGAGAGATCATGCTGAGTCAAGATCAGCAGCCTATAGATTCACATCACAAAGAAAAATAATCAAATTTGCATTTTAGAAACAGTAGCTAGGGAGGAACTGCTTGAGAGAGATAAGCCTCCAAGCAGAGACTAGAGACACTGAAACAACACTTATTGTTGAGCACTGCCATCAGAAGGACCCAGTTGAACCCCACTACCATCAGATGTCCCCTTATGAGTGGGTTGATCCTGGATCTCTTGCTAACTCTCTCTAACTAGCAATTTTACATCTATAAATAAGAATCATAATAGTGCATGCTTTGTGGGGTTATTGTGAGAAAATAATAACATAAGGTTATATGTGGCAGAGTCACAAAAATAGTTCCTATTACAACTAAGATATACAAAGAAAATGAAAATGAGAAAAAAATAGTCTGGGCTTCCTCATGAGCCCTCAAGCACCAGGTAGTCTCCCATCCAAGTACTAACCAGGCCCGACCCTGCTTAGCTTCCGAGATCAGACAAGATCGGGCGCGTTCAGGGTGGTATGGCCGTAGACAGCACCAGGTAGTAAGGAGAAAACAATGACAATAACAAAATACTTTTAGTTCACTCAAATTTAGAGAGCTTGTATTAGTTTTCTATTGCTGCCATTACAAATTATCACAGACTTAGTGGCTCATAAGAAGTTAGATTTGTTATCTTTCAGTCCTAGGAGTTAGACATCCAGTGCAGGTCTCACTAGACTAAAGTCAAGGGTTTGGCAGGGCTGCACTCATTTCTGGAGGCTCTGGGGGAGCATCTGTTTCCTGCTCACTCAGGTGGTTGGCAGAATTCACTTTCTTGTAGTTGTGCAGACTGAGATCCCCATTTTCTTGCTAGCCATTAGCTGAGGGGGCATTGCTCCCTTCTAGAAAGCACTGCAGTGTTTGGTGTAAGGCCTCTTCCCTCCATTTTCACACCACACCAACCATTTCATGCTGTGTCTCTCTCACTTCCGTGGTTAGTCTCTATCTGAGCAGTCTTATAAAGTTCTCTCCCTTAAAGGACTCATGATTATATTGGCTTCACCCAGATAATCCAGGTTAATCTTCCAATCTTATTTTTTCTAATGTTTATTTATTTTTGAGAGAGAGAGACAGAGTAAGAACAGGGTAGGGGCAGAGAGAGAAAGGGAGACACAGAATCCAAAGCAGGTTCCAGGATCTGAGCTGTCAGCACAGAGCCCAACACAGGTCTTGAAGTCACAAACAGTGAGATCCTGACCTGAGCCAAAGTTGGACACTTAACTGGCTAAGCTACCCGTACGCCCCTTAATCTTGCAATCTCAAAGTCTGTGCCCATACTCACATGTGTACCCTGTTGAAATCTTCCTTGCCACATAAAGTGACATATTCACGAATTCTGGGGATTAGGACATGAACACCTTTGTAGGGGACATTTTTCTGCCTACCAAATAATTCTTCCAAGTAATGTCTAGTCTTATTTGGGTAAATATAATAACTCTTTGGGATCTTCTAACTAATCTACTTTTTTTTCTGGGCAAAAGCACCCTAATGTATGTGAAATAGATGGGCACAGAGAGTTGGGGGGCCCCTAGGTCTACAGCTTTCAAACATGTGGTCTTCTCTACCCCACTCCCAGTGGATCTCCCTTATTCTCTGGAACTGATTGGTACTCCCAATGAGTACCAATCATTGAGTCCTAAGTCACCGTTGTGGCTTCCTTCTGTCCCCTGGCCCAGGGAAGTCTTTCCTGCAGGCCTTGTTTGGAGGTTCACTCTCTTCCTGCTGCAGGGTCTCTCTGGAAATTTCACTAGCCAGAAATCTCATAGACTAGCATCTTCCCTATTCTGGGTTTTTAGACATTTCCATATCCTCTCACACCATCTAAGAATCCAGGGAGCTAAACTCAGGGCCTCTCTTGTGCCCAGCTATGTCTTACCAACACGTGTACCCTGTGTGAGAGCCCCTCTTTCCACCTGATGCAGGAAGTGAAGGCAGAGAGGACAGTTTGCAAGGCAGCCTCCTCATAAGGGTTCAAAGGAGCAGAGGGGCAAGAACATTTTTTCTTCCTAAAGTATTTACCTAAATATAGTACAACACGGCAAGTCTCCTTTCAGGGATTTGGACCTTGGGAGTAGAGAAATCAAAGAAGCTCTCAAATCCTGTCTTTCCCCTAGTGCTTTCCCATATTTAATCTGATTCTCCTTTCAAGGCATATGAGAGACTATTATTCTAAACTCCTTTTCAGTTAGGTAGGGCCTCGTTACTATTTTGGGTCAATGAAACAGGAGGAAAGTGATCTCAACCACTTCTACACTGTGGTAGGGAAATATCCCTGTAGGACTCTTCAATATATTTCTCCCTTACCATGAGTGATCACGGAGACCTCATGAGGATGGCGGAACCATGAGAAAGAAGCATCCTGGTTCACTGAGTCACAGAAACACAGTTGTCTGGTGAGCCACCAGACCTTAGGAAACTGTCTGTAAGTCAGAATTAAATGGAGATATTTGAGACTCGTTGTTAGTGCCATATCGTGACACAGCCTATTATCCCCTCTTTCTTTTTGCATTTGTCCCAGAGCCAGAATGACCTTATTCTTCTCTCTCAATATTTGTATCCATATCAAAGAGACTCTGTTAGGGGTTAAGAGGGCAGAGCGTTAATAACCTTTAGAGTTTGGGGAAGTCACTAACTTCTAACACCCCAGTTTCCTATCTGAAAATGGAAGTATTAAATTTTTTATCTTATACGATTCTTAATGGTGTATATGGGTTTTATATGAAAAGTGCCTAGAACAGTACTTGGTAGGTGGCCTGTGTTAACTGTAACTATTCCTACATTTTTTCTATGGTAATCATTCATTTGGTTTTCCAGACCTTGCTTTCAAACTTATTGCCCTACTAAGGAGGCCAAGTCTCTGCCACCTATCTGGGGAAAATAAAACTTCAGGATTGAAGGAAAAAAGGAAATTAAAAGCAAAGTTTGATTTTTTTAATACTATCATTATTATCCATATAAAGGTATCTGACATAAAAGCATGGTAGGTAAATACCACCTATTACTGGTATTAATTTAAATCCTATCCATCTGCTGGTGTCAGCCTGTGGCTTCCAGGCTGTTGAGAGTTGACTCAGACACTGGCTGAGCCTGAATCTGTAGGTGACAGACCTCTATAAATACTGCAAAAAAAGAAAGTTAAGGTAACTCAGAAATTTTGTGATTTTTCCCAAAATCGCATGGATGCCTCTGGGATCATTTTGTCTCTGTTAGCCATCTCCTGGCCCCAGAAGGTCTCTTTCCGCCTTTGCCCCAGGTCACCACCCCCTACCTGCTGATTGCACCATTACACCAGGAGATGTCTCAAGGAGAAAAATCTCCGCATACATGCACAGGTAGCAAGGAGAGTGAAAAGTGGCGGTGAGCATCCTACAGCGAGCTGAGTGGGGCGGGGTCGCGCGCCCTTGGGGGCACTCCAAGAGGACTCATCACTAGCCAATCACAAGGATCCAACTCAGCTAAACACCGTATTTGGCGCCAACCCCAGCCGAACCAGACACAGAACCTGATCCAGAATCCAACCCGGAACTGCCGCAACTTAAAAGACCTGCCCCCGCCCTGCCGGCGCGACTTCCCTGACTATGTACCTGGAGTCATGGAGCTTTGGTCCCACCCCCAATAAAATCTCTGGCTGTTCCCCTCACTTGATCTCCCTCTCCTTTTTCCCTCCTTTTTTTCTCTATCTCTCCATTTCCGCGCCATCCTAAATTCTAACAGTCTCCTAACTTCTCTGGATTAAGCAGATCCAGGTTCAGGCAAAGATGAGGCTAATAAGGCACTCATCTCAGGCACAAAATTCAAGAGAAGTCCAAATAATTCAGTAATCAAGATAAATAATATGATCTGTAATATTTTAAAAAGCACAGACTTCCTCAGTGAGCCAGGTATCAAAAATTTAAATAAAGGTTTGATGTACTGACAATATTGTACCCTGAGACAAAAGGAAAAATCAGTAATGGTAATCTTGTCTTTATATAAAATGTTGACATTTTGCTCATCATGGAGGCTTGGGCTTAATTTCCCCCCCCCAAATATTGCTGTAAGATATTATTTATCTTGATTACTGAGGATTTGGACATTTCCTTACATTTTACACCCAGACCTGTGCCTTACCTCTCCTTAATCTCGGCCCTTCCACTAAATCCTCTTTCACTATGAATATATAGATTCTTGCCTCTAAGTAATCATGTTGGGTTTAAACCAAGTCTTATAAAAAGAAAATCTGTTTCAGTCCTCAAGACATGCAGTTGAAGAGAAAGTAGGAAAGAAAGAAAAGAATGAGTTCTCTCTTGTGCTATTATTTTAGAACACTGCAGGTAAGTTTTCAGGACAATAGATTTTATCATTTCTTGAGCTCCCCAACAGCTCAGATAGCTGGGTGCCCATTCTCTATCAAAAGAAAAAAGAAAATATAGCTCTCCTTGCATTTGGAGAAGCACACTGAAAACATAACGGTCATGATTGATCTCTCCCTACATTTACTATTGTGAACTGACTTATGCAGCCTCATAAGCTGTAACCAAGCTATAAATTAACTCCTGGTGCCACAGGGAGATTCATTTAAGGTCTATAATCTTTGTTTTGCTCTAGGAAGAGTCTGGGGCTGGAGGACAGGGTTCTGCTTTTCAGCTCCAATGTGGGAGCCTGGAAAATGGGGAGAAAGTGTGAATATAATAAGGTAATTCCAGGCCCTCTTGTAATTGAAATTACAAGGATTGTTAGCTCTTAAACACCACCTAAGGCTGGAGTTCCCACACACTGGCCATGTTAATTATCTCTGCCCTGGCAGTGACTCAGAGTGGGCATGGGGGGCGCTGAAACCTGGTTCACTTGTGAGAAGAGTCAAAGTACAGACTGGAATCATTATCTTCCTGGGTCCAGGCAGAAACACAGGGAATGAAAAGAATTAAAAAGAGACCACAGAGAATTTGAGAAACTTAACAAAAGTCCATGGGGGAAGGGAAGGGGAAAAGTTAGTTTCAAAAACAGAGAGAAGCAATCCATAAGAGACTCTTAAATACAGAGAACAAATTGAGGGTTGAATGGGGTGGGGGTGGGGAAGAGGGGAAAATGGATGATGGGCATTGAGGAGAGCACTTGTTGGGATGAGCACAGAATGTTGTATGGAAGTGATGGGAATATACTCCCAAAGCCAAGAGTACACTGTATACACTGTATGTTAGCTGACTTGACTATAAATTGTATTTAAGAGATAAAAAATAAATTAAAAAAAAAAATAAGAGACCACAGAGGAATAACCTCTAAGTTGCTAATACAATTATTGTTTCATATTTTCACATATGTCTATGTGTTTGTTCCACACACATTTGCTCGGAGCTTGCTCTCATCGGGTGCTGTGCTGAGCAGACCATAGAAAACCTTCTTTCACAAAGCCTACAGTCTACCTGGGAGACAGATGGTAATAAAATAATAACAGAAAGTGGAAGAAAAATTACAAAACATAGAAAGTGCTATAAGGAAAGGCATACTACACCATGAAAGTAGGTAATGCACCTGGGCCTAAGCTGAGGGGTCAAGAAAGGTTTCCTGAAAGAAGTGGCATGTGAGTAATATAAAGGATAAGAAGGTAGAGAGTGGGGTCCTTTTGGTGCAAAAGGACTAGTATGCACCTAGCATGGTGATTAAGACCAGGGGCTCTCAAAGCAAGCCACTTGGGTACTATTATACCATTCAGAAAGAAGGGGAGTAAAATTCAAGTTGAAATATTCCTATGCTTGGTTAGGAAGGGGTACAGAACTGTTGAAACAGATCTGTTTGCTTCATTCAAAAGTCAGTGATTTTTTTAAATTAATTTATTTAAATTCTAGTTAGTTAACATTCAGTGTAGTATTGGTTTCTGGAGTAGAACCCAGTGATTCATCGCTTCCATATAACACTTAGTGGTCATCCCAGCAAGTGCCCTCCTTAATGCTCATCGCCTACTTAGCTCATCCCCCAGCCACCTCCCTTCCAGTTACCCTCAATTGTTCCCTATAGTCAAGAATCACTTTGTGATTTTCCTCCCTCTGTCTTTTTATCTTATTTTATTTTTCATTCCATTCTCCTATGTTCATCTGTTTTGTTTCATGTGAGTGAAATCATATGGTATTTGTCTTTCTCTGAACAACTTATTTCACTTAGCATAATATACTCTAGTTCCATCCATGTTATTGCAAGTGGTAAGTTTTCATTCTTTTTGACAGCTAAATAAAATTCTATTCCATATATGCATACACCACATTTTCTCTCTCCATTTATCAGTCGGTGGATATTTGGGCTCTTTCCATAATTTGGCTATTGTCGATAGTGCTGCTATAAACTTTGGGGTGAATATGCACCTCTGAATCAGCATTTTTGTATCATTTAGATAAAAAGCTAGTAGTGCAATTTTTTGGTTGTAGGGTAAAACTTGTTTTTAAACTTAAAAACCAGTGATTTTTCTATGCTTTCTATGTTCATTCTGAACAATGGGTAATTAGGAAAACATTCTGAATATAGAACATGGCATCAGTATTAGTTGTTAAGGATGAGGAAATCCACCACAAATTCTTAATATTTTTGACTGGGCTTCTGTGAAAACCCACAGAGAAAGCCCTATCTCCCCAGTTGATTCAGTAAAAATCCCAATATCCAATAAGGTTGACATTCTGAACCTCTCCCTCCTACACAAGCTTTCAAGGGTGAAATAAGGTAATGTTTTTCCATGTTGACACCAAAGTTCTTGGCATCAAAATTGGAAATGTGATTTGTAACTCAAAATGATCTCCACCTATATTATACCCTGGCTTCTCATGCACGGCTGGCTCTGTGTCTCTGCTTTGTACACTGTGCTGGTTTTTTTCTGGACTCATATCTTGGGATACATTTCTAGACAGAATGCACACTTCTGTATCTGGATCACAAGTATCATCTTGAATGTAATTTTTGAGAACCTTTTGGGGAACTGCTGACCTCCTACATAATGATTAATGGACACTTTCACACTAAAATATTTTGTTAATAGGGTTCATGTCAGATATTAAATTCTGTGCTGGAGCAAATGGCTATTTTCTGAGTAGAAATGAGGCAGGTTAGCATAGAGTGGGGAGACAGAAATGTTAGCTTTGGAGCTAGACCTACTTGGCCTAAAGTTCTAATTTTTTCTTTCTTTATGTATGTATTTATTCATTCAAGAAAGACTTATGAAAACCCTATCACATGCCAGTTGTAGTCAATGGCACTGAAAATATAGCAAGAAACAAAAGAAGCGAAAATCCCTGCTTTGATGAAGCATATATTCTTATACAAAGATAGAAAACAACAAACAAATACACGTGTTTTGTGTGCATAAGACATGTCATTTAGATGGTGATACAGACACGCATCATGATCATGATACAGTCTTAAAACTCTGTAACATTGGTATATCATTTTCCTTAATGTACAGATAAGGGGGAAATAAAGTTCCCCAAAGAGTATGACATGGATGAGGCATTTTTCCCTCAGAATGCCGAGATGGTAGGAGAGCACTCACTCACTGCGAACGTGACATTTCATCAAGATTCTGAAAGATGGTGGAGAGACATCCACGTAGTTCTTGGAGGGAGGAGCTCAAAAGCATTTTTGAGGAAGAGGAAATGGTAGAAGGATATCAGCTGACAGGATTCCAGAAAAAGCAAAATGGTCACTGTGGTTAATGAGGGAAAAATAGTTGCAGAATACAATTTAAGCAGTCATGGGAGAGGGGGATGGCAATCCATTAGAAAAGTGCTCATTAAGATAATTTCTATTTATTTATTTATTTATTTATTTATTTATTTATTTAATTTATTTATTTTTGGAAAGAAATAAAAAGAAAAGAAACGAAAAAAAAAAAAACAACAACAACAACGACAACAAAGAAAACTAACCAACTACCAAAAACCCACAATGGTTTTAGTGTACTAGTCTCTGGTCTCAGATTTAATGTTCTTCCCTTTACACTAAATTGTCCCCACGCTCGCTAAACCTTTGAGGATAATCCAGGAATGAGGAAGTCTCTTTGACTTGTCCCTAGTACCTACTCCTTCCATACTAATCACCACGAAAAATATTATGGTATTAAGAAACATGCTTGTAATCCAAAGTACTCATGTATCAAAGTGAATGTCAAGAACCATTGGCTCAGTTGTGATCATGTGACATTCAGTGTTAAGTACTACTCATATAGCAAGATATTGCTCATTTATCAAGTTAAAATGTATCAAGTAAAATGTATTAGAAATGTTTTCTCGTCTTGCAGAACACTCACAGAACAAGTTACTTCCAGTCCAAGGTTTTAATGTATACATTTAAATTTCAGCTTCACTAAGTTATAATTGACATATAAAAGTGTAAGATATTTAAAGTGTGTATTGTGGTGATTCAACATATGTATACACTCTGAAAGGATCCCTCCCCTCATCATCCAATTAATTAGCACATCCTCTTTTTTTGAGGGAGGATATACACATTTAGTTCTCTCTTAGGGAATTTCAGATATACAATATATTGTTATAGCTACAGTCATCCTATTTTACATGAGATCCTCAGACCTTATTCATCTCATAGCTGAGTTTACACCCTTTTACTAAACATTTCCTATCTCCTCTACCCACCCATCCCCCAGCAATCACTATTCTACTGCTTCTTCTTCGACTTCTCCTTCTTTTTAAGATTCCACTTATGAATGCACTATATGAATTTCATATGTATTTCTTATGTAATTTATGATAATTCAGAGTGTTAAAAAACAAATTCATGGGGATAACAGGTACAGCATAGGAAATATAGTCAATGGCATTGTAATAGTGTTGTGTGGTGACAGATGGCAGCTCTACTTGGGGGGAGCAGAGCATAACATATATTCTAACCACTATGTTGCACACAGGAAACTAATGGAACATTGTGTGTCAACTGTGCTTCAATTAAGAAAAAAAACTGAACTGAACAAATTACAAAGATCTTTTTGGCTTTACATCACACAACATCCAAAACATCTTGTAATAAAGCAGGTTGGTTATTGCAAGTTTCCTTTCCTGTAGGGGATGGCAGGGATCTATGAGACAGAATAGAGTAGAACCTTGGATTGTGAGCAACTTGTTCTGCAAGTGTTCTGCAAGACGAGAAAACATGTCTAATAAATTTTAACTTGACGAATGAGTGATGACTTGTAATACAAGTAATATGTGATGCCAAATGTCACATGATCACAACTGAGCCAATGATTCTTCTCTCTCTCTCTTTCTCTGCAGGATTCTGGGTGATTGTCTCCCATGCTTGGATGTTCAGTCTCAGGCTGCCATGTTTGACAGAAATCAGTGATTTTTCAGAACACTGGAAGGTGCCCACAACTGGAACTCGTGTATTTTTTGTCATTTCAAAGCACTTCTGGACTTCTAGCCAGGCTACTCATTCAGATGTAACCCATCAAAGCATCGTGCTCCAGGTCTTTCCCTTTTATCTAAATGCCATAAAACAAAAGAGCATTACATTCCTTGGGGCCAAGGAGAGTAGCTCAAAAAATCCAAGCCTGAAAAATTATTTAGAAGGAGGACCAGTGTGCAAACCAACACATAGGAGAGAGGAAAAATGGCCAGACAAAAAGTGTCAAGATAGAGGGAGGTATTTGGAGGAAATCAAGCAACAACCTATCCTTTGGAATGTTACATAAGAAGTAGCTTTTCATATTTCAGTGCTGCCCAATTATCTGGAGGTGTCACCACATAGGCTGTGTTGTACATAATATTTCCCGTGTATCTGAAAGGAATCCCTTTGGGGGCCAATTTGTGGAAGGAGAAAGACAGTTAACTCAGGTGATTTGTTCTTCAATTTTAGACAGTTGCAGAAATCAAGCATCGTCATATGTCACGTGACTGCTCCAGATAGCTACCAGAAGGTTTCAATATCACGATCACACAGATCACATACATCCTGGGCAACTTCAAGAAACAACCCAAAACACATCCAGCCAAAATGACGAGACGGAAGAATTCTCCTCAAAAGAATCTACAAGAAGCAGTGACAGCTCAAGAATTAATGAAAACAGATATAAGCAACATAACAGAACGTGAATATAGAACGATAATCATAAAACTAATTGCTGGCCTTGAAAAAAGCTTAGATGAATGCAAGGGGTCCCGCGTGGCAGAGTTCAAGGACCTTAAAAATGGGCAGGAAGAATTAAAGAAGACATTGGAAGAAATACAGGGGAAACTGGAAGCAGCCACAGCATGGATTGAAGAGGTGGAGGAAAGAGTTAGTGCATTAGAAGACAAAATCATTGAAAAAGAGGAAGCAGATAAAAAGAGAGAGAAGCTGATCCAAGAACAGGAAAGGAGAATTCTAGAGCTGAGCGATGCACTCAAAAGAAACAATATCCGTATCATAGGAGTTCCAGAGGAAGAAGAGAGAGAGAAAGGAGTCGAAGGGGTTCTTGAGCAAATCATTGCTGAGAACTTCCCCAACATGAGGAAGGAAACGGGCATGGAAATCCAAGAGGCACAGAGAACTCCCCTCAGACGTAACTTGAATAGACCTTCTGCACTGCACATCATAGTGAAGCTGGCAAAATACAAAGATAGGGAGAGAATCCTGAAAGCAGCTAGGGACAAAAGAACCCTAACGTACAAAGGGAGACATATAAGGGTAGTAGCAGACTTATCTACGGAAACTTGGCAAGCCAGAAAGGAATGGCAGACTATCTTCAATGTGATGAGCAAGAAGGACATGCAACCAAGAATTCTGTATCCGGCTATCCTGTCATTCAGAATAGAAGGAGAGATCAAGGTTTTTCCCAACAAACAAAAACTGAAAGAATTTATCACAAATAAGCCAGCACTGCAAGAGATCCTGAGGGGCATTCTATGAAGGCAAGGTTGCAAAGAACACAAACTGCCAGGGACAGCCTTATAAACATGAAACTTACAGATAATACAGTGACTGTAAGCCCATATTTTTCAATATTAACATTGAATGTAAATGGACTAAATGCGCCAATCAAAAGACATAGGATAACAGAATGGATTAAACAACAAGACCCATCTATTTGCTGTCTTCAGGAAACTCATCTTAAACGTGAAGACACCTTCAGATTGAAAGTGAGGGGATGGAGAACTATCTACCATGCTACTGGAAGCCAGAAGAAAGCTGGAGTAGCCACACTTATATCAGACAAAGCACTTCTGGACAGTCCTTTGCTTTTCCGTATAAAAGTAAACTTAGGAATGCTTTGGTTCATTCTTCAGGCTGTCTGCAGATATAGACCCTATCCTCTGCTGCCTTATTGCCAGTTACATTAAATACAGTATATGACAGGAGTTTATTAATAGTGTGCTATAGTCAACATCCGTGCAAACATATACAATGGTCCCCATGCAAAAAAAGATTTCACTGAGCCAATAGATAACAGTGATTCCATTAGTGGTAGTGAAAGTTGTCCTACACAATAACCCTCCTCTCTCTTGTCTCCCTCACTCCAGCCACGAAAGTTTTCAAAGGGTTAATTTGTTTATTTTCTTTATATTTTGTATTTTTTTATTATTTTGTCTTATGTTACAGTATTATAATCATTTTAATAGTTTATTTTCAAATTGGTTTCCATATAACACCCAGTGTTCATCCCAACACGTGCCCTTTTTAATGCCCATAACCAGCTCTCCCCCCTCCCTCATCCCCCTCACCCTCAGTTTGTTCTTTGTCTTTGAGAGTCTTTTATGTTTTATCTCCCTCCCTCTCTGTGTCTTTTTTTCCTTTCCCCTCTTCCCCTCCCCCCTGGTTTTTGCTTTGTCTCTCAAAATCCACCTATGCGTGGAAACATATGGTATCTGTCTTTTTCTGACTGACTTATTTCACTTAACATTTTATATGAATATTTTTGGGTTGCAGAACAAATCATCTGAGTTTCCACAATAATCAGAATTTCCACTATTTCTTACGGGGAAATTTGCTTTGATATGCAAGTACTTTGCATTACAAGCATGTTTCAGAATGAATTATGTACCCAAAAACTGGCGCTGGTCAGGCAATTTCTTTTTTAAAAGTTTATTTATTTATTTTGATAGATACAGAGAAAGAGGGAGAGAAAGAGAGGGAAAGAGAAAGGGAGGGAGCATGAGTGGGGTAGGGGCAGTGAGAGAGGCAGACAGAGAATCCTAAGCAGGCTCTGCACTGTCAGCACAGAGCCCCATCCAGGCTTCAACTCACAAACCATGAAATCATGACCTGAGTCGAAATCAAGAGTCAGACACTTCGACTAAGTCGCCCAGGGCCTCCTATGGCAATTTCTGGTTGACTGGTTTAAGGTTCCACTTATGGGAAAGACAAAATTGTAATTAAGTCTCAGTTTGGTGATTTGGGGCTTAGCATAAACAACTCCATTTAGGGTATGTTGTCTTAATTGTAACAAGAGAAATCTGAAAATCAGTGAATAACTAAAATATATTCTCTCCTATTTTGATGGCACCCATTATTTATTGATGAGGTTGAAATTATGAATCCATTGGGAAATGATCAGAAAAATTGTGAACAGAATATCATAATTTCTGGGATGCTTGTGTTGGTTGTGACTTGATCTGTGGATGGAATCACATTTTCTAATCCTTTGCCCAAAATTTATTTGGGAGGCCCACCGAAGCATGTGATTGGCCAGCTGGGAGAACTGCAGCCTCATACCAGTTGATCACAGGTTGCAGACAAGAGTAGGAAAGACAGGGCCTGGCTCTCATTTTGGCACACTGCTACCTTGGTGCAAAACCAAAGGCATATCCATCAAGTCCAAGGGCATTCCATTTTCTCAATTTCGTCAATCAGATAGCTTATCCGGGGGTGGAAAGATGAGTAGTTATTTTACCAATACTTTAAAAGTGTAGGTATTTCTATTTTATGACCAAGTAATAGTTAAACAAAAGGCAAAAAAAATAATAAAGCTTTCTTGTAAAGTGATATTTGGGGATCTAATTTTTTTAGAATTGTGTGTGTGTTTGTGTGTGTGTGTGTCCACTCATTTTGTGGGATCTTATGCATTTTCAGTTTCACTAAATACATTCCAATATAATATATGTATATCCATGCATATGTAAAGGATATATGATGGGCATAAGATTAATTTTTAAGGCATAAAAAGCCTTAAAAGTGGGCTAGTCTAATATTATTTGAGCAATAATTGAATTCTCCTAGACACATCTCTACCCTGGGATGCATAGGACTCTGTTTCTCCCTTTTATTCCTGTGTAAGAATTGTTGAAGCCTTTTATTTTGTCATTTAAAAAGATTGACCTTGATTTTACTTCTTTAACCTCCACAGAACAAGTGACTTTCCATATGACAATCATCAGTTCTTAAAAAAAATATATACATACATATATATATATATATATATAGAGAGAGAGAGAGAGAGAGATACATACATACACTGTATATTGTATATATGTATGTATGTATATATACACACACACACATATATGTCTTCTACAATCTTCTCTTATCCAGGCTTTAAAAACTCTTAGTTTCTTCAACATAATTCTTGCCAAGAATGATCAATTAATAACCATTCTTTTTTGATCTCTATAAGGCGAAAGGGAAAATATAAGAGACCTCTGCAATTAAGAAATAACTGCACGCTCTCTCTCTCATAGAAAAGGGTTACGTTATCTTAGAAAGTGACTTCTTATTGTCCCTTCACAAGCCAACCTCCTTACTAACGAGGTCTCATTAATGGTATAAAAATATCTTTTTGCACAATTTCTTTCATTAAGTGTAGAAATTAAATTAAATGCACTCATTAATGTCATTGGGAGTATGAGGATATTTCTCATACTAAATTTGTATGGACCTGGGACATAATGTGCATGAGTTTAGGATAAGTGGGTATAAGGGGAAACATCAATCCCCAAACCCCAAAATGGATAAGAATTTATCTTGTAAATGACATGATATCCAATTAATAAGGCAAATTAATTTAGATCAGTCTTCAGTTGTGTGACTTTATGTGAGACAAAGGCAAACTTGAGCCTACCACTAAGAAAAAATCAAGTGGGATTTCAAAGAGATTTGAATTCAGAGGCTTGGTCTGGTTTAGTATCATGTCCTTAGTGTCTAGCACATTGTCCAAGACATAGCAGGTACTCAATAGATAAAAACCATCTAATGAAAGGCACTTGAAGTCCTTTCATGTGGGAGGAATCAAAAGAGTTGAGAAAATTGTCTTTGGTCAGAGAAGATTTGGGGAGAGTGTGGTAAGGGCCTTTAAGTAACTAAAGTGCTGTTCTTTGGGAAAGATTATTTATCTCAGTCAAAATATATTTAGGAAATGTTTTAACAAGGATTTTCAAGTGATAAACACTGTGGTTGGTGAAATATGTATGACACTATATTTATACATATATGCCAGAGTCCAGCTCCGGCTGAGTCCAGGGGTCCCCAAAGGATGGACGGTTAGGCGAAAGGAATGAGAGAGCCACGAGATGTAGTCTGATCACCAAGCAGGCAGCTCTAGCAATTCTGGCATCTCTGCCCTGCCGGTCTCAGTGTCTTTATTTAAAAGTAGTGAGTGACATTACAGCAATGAGTGACATCCCATCAGTAAGCATAGTTTGAACTATAATGTGTTTTTATCAGCAAAGTGGTGATTTCTTCAATCTTGCAAATTGTTTTCAAGTTAATTAGCATATTAATTTAAAAAAGGGGTTGGGAACAGGAAGTTACCTAGGTCTGCCTATGTGGATTATCTATAAACAGGCCAGGAGTCATTCTGCCTATTCTTCCAACTACAATGGGGGAGGTGCAACCCATCCGGCAAGGACAGAATTCCCAATGCTTGTCCTTTGCTTGTGAATGAGTGAATTTACATAATAGGAGCCCAACAATTACGCGAATCACATCAATATTCAGCCATCTCATAACTGCTATCAGTTTGTGCAACCCATCCCCAAGATGCAACTTTAAGATTACTTCAGGCCAGGCTACTCTGATTCAGATGTAATCCATCAAAGCATCGTGCTCCAGGTCCTTTCCTTTTATCTAAATGCCATAAAACAAAAAAGCATTACATTCCTTGGGGCAAGGAAAGCAGCTCAAGAAATCCAAGCCTGAAAAATTATTTAGAAAGAGGTAAGACTAGGCACCATTTTGACCGGCGGGAGCTTTGCTTCAACCACCTTTTCCACACAGGGAGGTGTCTCAACCTGTGAGCCCAAACTGGCTCCCAACACATATATGCATGTCTAACATACATATTTATGTATATACACATATACACAAAAGCATTTTTATGTATTTGAAATATAAATATAAATGTGTACATACACTTTATATGTATACATGTATATTTACAGTGTTATACATATTTCACCAACTGTAGTGTTTCTGATGTGAAATTCAAATTCCATTTGAAAATCCAAATTCCATTCAGATATATATACTTAAACACACATATACACATACAGTTATATATATTTGGATGAAGACTGTTCTTTGCTCTCTAAAGGTAGTAGAAAATGTGTTAGACTTTGGTGGATTTCAACTTGTGAAACCATGACTAAAGAGTAGAAGCTACAGAAAATGAGTGGAGACTTCATGAAAACAATAAGCTTTGTCATTTCTCCATAACTATCTTCTGTTTGCCTAGAAGGCTCTTCACCTTCATCTTTTTTCCTCAAACCAACCCCGTTGCATCGATCTGTCTGGCAAAATGCTTCTTCTCCTTCAAGACTCCATTTGATGGTGACCTCTTCTGCAAAGCCTTCCCTGACTTTCTAAGAAGATTGCCAAGATCTCAGTTGTCTTACACACTTCCTTCCTTACACACCATCGTGGCTTGCATGTCTGTTTCTCCTACCAGACAGAGCTCTTGGGACCTGGCCATACTGCCTGAGCCTGTCAAGGCACTGGTTAAAAATGATGCTCAATATATCTGCTGCCTGAATAATAACTGAACGGACAGCTGCTTGAAAGGGATAGTGTTGGACAGTTGAAAGGGGAGTGTGTGGGGGGTGGTGGGGAGGGCCATGGGGCACTGGCTACAAGGCTTCCTAGGACCTGGCCTCAGCAGTCACATGTGGCCACTGTGACCTGTGGCCTGCATTGTATTGCTCATAAGCTAGTCACAGGACTAGCTATATTCTAGGCAAGAGGGCCACAGAAGGGTATGCCTGCTGGAGGCATCAGTCACTGGAGGGTCTGCTTTGGAGGCAAGTTACCACATTTTCATTATCTGTAATTCAGAGAATTGTACCAGATGGTCTGAGAGCATTTTTTATTGTTCCTAAAATTGTCCTATTTAACTCATCTAGGGGACTATGAAAACTTTTTTTAACTTTTATCTATAGCTCTACCTTGATCTTACATATATGATCTGCACTTCCCTCATATTAGTCAAAGAAAATATCTAGTTCAGTGGGTAACAACCTTTTTTTTAAGGCCAGACAGTAAATATTTTACACTTTGTGTGTCACAGGGTTTCTCTGTTGCAATTTCTCAAGCCTACACCAGTAGCACAAAAGCAGTATAGACAACGTACACATGAATGGACACGGCCGTATTCCAATAAGGCTTGATAAACAAAGCATGTGCAGGGCTGGATTTGGTCCACAGGCTGCGGTATTCTAATCTCTGAAATAGTCTACCATGGAGCAGCTTCCACTCAAATGCCAAGGGACATATTTTTCCACCTGTCACAACAATGACAAAATCCTAACAGCAGAAAACAAAACCAACAAACCTTTTCCCAAAGTCAGTTGGTGACAATTCACTCTTCTAAAATATGACTTTTGTATACAAAATCTAAGTTGTTATAAGCACATGGTCAAAGCCACTGCTGATAATGGATATTTTGTGCTGAGCAGCACTATAAATAATAGGATAATGATGACATTATTTCATATCCACTATTCCTCCAGTATTTTCTGTTTCTAATTTGTCTTCCAGAAGATTTGAAGATACAGTCAAAATACTATCTGAAAGTGACATTATCCTAAGAGTGTTGCCAGCTCCCATGGAAAGCTGACAAGGCCTTTTGAGCAACTTGGAGCCCCAGCTTTTGAAGGGCTATACAAAAGTGATTTTTTATGAAATAGAAGCTCTGCACCCTATAAATCAATTTTAATGAAATATACATTTGTTTTCTTCAGGTTCTAATCTTGAAATAGACTGAGATTCTGGGCCAGGAGGAAGGTAGATTGAATGCACTAACAACACAAAGTCAGTGTGAAATCTTTCCCACTTGAGCTCCTTCTGGAGCTTGATGTCCTGAAAGATTGTAGTATTTCTTCTCTCTGTCATATTGCCTGGCTAGGCTCTGCAGACTCAGTTTTATACAATGTATAGTGCAGGCCTGTGATTTTCTTTTCTTTTTTTTTTAATAAATGCTTATTTATTTTTGAGAGAGAGAGAGAGCGTGGGCAGGGGAAGAGCAGAGAGAGGTGGGGGACAGAGGATTTGAAGCAGGATCTGCGCTGACAGCATTGAGCCCAGTGTGGGGCTTGAACTCATGAACCATGAGATCATGGCCTGAGCTGAAGTCAGATACTGAACTGACTGAGTCATCCAGGCATCCCAGGCCTTCGTGATTTTCTGAGGACATTTGAAAGGTAGTAGGTATTTTGTGAAATAGGTTATCTCATGGCATGTAAGGAAATTGATACTCTTTTCTGAAAAATGGTTCTATAACTTGATATGCTTAATTCTTAGTTTGATATGCTGAGTGTCGTAAATCTTTTCAATGCAGAGTTAAAGGAACAGATTATTGGATCTTGGAAAGGCTACGTTAGCTATCTTCATTTGTTCATTGTTATGCCCCATGTCTAATACTGTCTCTGTACTTATAGGCTTTTTTTCTTTCTTTCTTTCTTTCTGGAGGCGTTTGTCTGTCTGCTCCAGTAGCTCCTATGGAGACAGAGAGTCTTAGATGCCTACTGATAGCTGCACAGGCAAAAAACAAAACAAAACAAAATCGTGATATAATTCTACAAAAATAAAAATAAAAAACATTAGTCTCTACATTTGTGGAGAACATGGGCAGTGATGGGAATGGTGGATCTGGAAAGCCCATGCCCCATCCTAGGTCAAGAGCAGCCACTACTTAGTTGAGCCAATCAGTCATATGCCAGGGGCAGACCTAGGGATTCTGTTTCTTCTGAGTGTGAAAAAGGAACTTTAGCTTCCAATTTTAATGTGAAAGCTTCCAATTGTTTAATCAATATTTTAAAAAGCAACTTGGGAGCCAAATATTACAATTTTGTAGGCCAGACTTACATCCTGAGCCCTCGGTTTAGGACCTCTGCTGAAACTCCATGAGGAAAAATGCCTCCTCTGATATCTTACTTGTTTTTGTTTGTTTGTTTTACTTCTGCATCATAGTAATTGTCGTAGTCAGTAGAACACAGAAGATGCTCAATAAATATTTATTGAATGAATAAACAGACAAGTAACTTGTGATCGTGAAGGGACCCCTGTATAAAAGTTGATCTTAAGTGATGTCACAATATTAATTTCTGTATCAGTTACCATTTGCTGCATAACAAATATTCCAAAACTAGGTGGTTTAAAAGACAATATTATTCATTCTCAATTCTGTGAGATAATAAATTAGTGGCTCAGCTGGGACATTTTGTTTCAGCTCCATGTGATATTTGATGGGATCATTCGTGCCTTTGTCATCAGACGGCAGGTTGCCTGAGAGCTAGCCATTCCAGAGTGCCCTCAACTCACATGGTTGGGGCTATTAGCTGCTGGGCATCCATGTGGACTCCCCTTCATATCACAATTTCTCTATGGTACCTGGGTTTCAAAAAGCTAATCCCAGTGTGTGAACATTTATCTAGCTTCTATTAGTTTTACAAGTGTTGCTCTCCCCTGGAGCAAAGCAAATCATGTGGCTAAGCACTGAGTTGATGTGAGAGGGGATTGTCCAAGGTGTAAATACAAGATGTATTTAGTTGGGGATAATTAATATATCAATCTACTATAATATGTATGGATTTAAAAAAATATTAGTGTGTGAAATAAGTATATATATATATATATTTTAAGGACTTAGGAGAACAACTTCTCTCTAGGCTGAAAAGAAATATAACTTAAATGTCATCTTCCCCCTCCCAACTCTGAGATGATCCAGCTCTGAAGGCCAGGAAACAATATTTGGTATGTCTGCTTTTCTCCTCCAAACAGAGCATCAGCACTATTTTCCCATTCAAGTTGCCATATGACACTAGGCTTTGTTGTAATGCTGTTGTCAATGTTGTTTTTCATTTAATCTAAGATGTTATGCTCCATGAACAGAAATAAGACCTCCAACTTATTTTACATAGGTCACTGAACAGCCGTATGGTAGCCATGACTTATTGCTGACCTCATCAGAGAAGACTTGAACCAGTGAACTACAGGTGAAGGGTTCTCTATCCCATTAGCCTAGGGACGTTTCATTCCTCTTGGAGAAGACTTCAGTTCTAAGGAGTATTTGTCACCTCACATCAACCACATTAAATACATGTATTTTTTTTATATAAAAGCAAAAAGAAGGCTATAAGTATTCCCTTTTCCCAACATGTTGAAGAATCCAGTGTTCAGGTGGGGTAGCTTAACCCTGAAACAGAGGGTTGTGAGAGGTAAGGACAATGACCATCACATATTTATGTGTGTCACTTAATTAATACACATTGATTGACTGTATTGGATGTTAATAATACATAAATGGAAATGCATGGTTCACATTCTCAATTGTATGGGATTACATGAAGAGGTAGGCTATAGAGAACAGAATAGGTGTTTTGGGGTTGGGAATCAGGGCATCTGAGTTCTATTACTGGTTTTTCAGTAAATCAGTGTTTGATTAATTAATTTCACTTTTTGAGAACATTTGTGGATCCTTTATCTGCAAAAGACCATTTATTGACTACCTACCATATTGTACATGTGTTCTAAGTCAATTTCACAATATTCTTATAAGAATTACAGTTTTATTTCTGACTAATAGATAAATAAATTAAGGTTCAGAAATATTTAAAATGTGATAGGGTAGCACTCAGCTAATAAGTAGCAAAGCTAGTATTTGAATTTATACTTGATCTTGACCTAATATCTACTCTTCATTACACCACCGTGTCTCTTCTCCTTTGATTGAAGATCATGCTAGGATACTGCTATGGTTTACTTGGTCTCATCAACTCTATAACTTGTTCCATGGTTAGCACAAATGGCCACGTCTGATCTAGCATGCCTTAGAAACATTGCTCCTCCACACAGGTGATAAGATGAGAGATTTCCCATTTCATACTAGTATCACAATATTAGCCAGTATAGGGTAGGTGATGCTGCAGAAACATTAATCTCTCCTCCATCATTTCAGTGTCTTAACACTATAAAAGTTGAGTTTTTGCTCAGAACCCATGATTCACATGGTTTGATAATGGCTCTTGATCAAAGATTTACAAAAGCTCTATTATCTTGAAACTGCCTCATGTATAATCTATGGTTTTTCAGTCAGAGAAAGAGACTAGAGAATTATCCAAATGCTTTGCTAGGTCTCTGCTCAGAAGTGACCCTTGTCATTTATGACCGTATTGAATTTACCGAAACTGCATGTTCTAAACAGCTGCAAGGTAGCCGAGAAATACTATCCACTGTGAGTCTAGAAGGGAAACAAAATAAATACTGGTGAATAATCCTGTTTGAGAATTCTAGTCCATCAGTTCCTTTGAGACTAGGACTTTAAGCCCTAGTTTCTCTTTCTTCCCAGGGCAGGAGCCCTGTAAACAGAACCTTGCTTTGTTGCCAATCTAGCTATCCAACTTTCTTACAAATTAGATCTATCTCTGTTTACCTTATCTTATTTTAAAGATTAAATCATCGGAGTAATTATCCTATCCCTAGACTTAACACGATCTTTACTCTGTATTATACTTGAAGATCAGAAAACTGAGGCCTCTTCTCCTTTTATCATTAGGAGAAGGCATACCAGTAAAGATTTTTTTGGTTGAAGGTAGCAAGTAACAAGGCTGAATTTTTTTTTAACGACATTTATTGACTTACAAATAGTAGAAGAGTAGGTGTGGACTCGAGTCTGTGAGATAAAGGAATTTGAATAACGTAATTCTGGATTTGTTACTTTTTCTCAATTTCTTGGCTTTGCTTCCTTTTGAGGTTGCAAGATGGCTGCCAGCAGCACTTATTAGGGCAAAGTGCTTCTAAGTTCAACCCCAGTGAGAAATCATAAAACTTTTCTCAGTTGGCCCCTGTGAAGATCCTGAAATTAATAGTCTTTGGATGACATTTATCATGTTATAAGAAAGACACTTAAGAATTGTTAAGTATTATTACTTATCATTGTTATGTATCATTAAGTATGATATGTCAAGTATTGACATATCAACCAACATTCTCATCCTCTAATCTCTGCCTTCTTGCACAATAGAGATTGGAAAACAAAATTCTTTATTTTGGCATGGGTTGGATACATAAAACTGGCACTCATCATCTATTCTCACCTCCTTCTATTGTCTTTTTTTAAATTCCACAGTCTGAAAAAGTAAAAACTACGTTTCCAAGATGCCCTCTCAGCTAGGATTCTCTTGCAAGTTAGAGTTACCAATCACATGTATATACCTAATATTTAGAAAGCAGAAGTCAGTTAGAGACTTTTTTTTTTCTACTGCTCTAGGCTGTTTTCTGGAGGTATCTTTTCCCCCTCTTGCTCTTTGTTTTCAATGTCCCGCTTTGGAGCTATCAAGAAAAATTTGCAAGAAGCAGTGGCCGACTCCATGATCTGATGATGCCCCATGATCAGTTTTCTGGGTGTGAGAAGGCAATTGTAATGATGGTCATGATTGTGAATGATCCTGGTTTTCTGACCGCTCTTTGTGACTGGGATGATTTGTGCTTTAATTTATGGCTCCAGAGGACACATGTAAATTCCACATGGGCCAATATATAATCTGTACAGTCACAGGTAACAGCAAACAAATAAATTTTAAGAATGACTGTACAGAGGAAAGGCAGCATTTCCTCATGTAACATAGTGACGAAGTACACAGGCTTAATGATACAGATTCAAGTTCAAGTCCCAGGTCCACCATTAAGTTGTACACATGTGTCGTTACTGAAAATTTATCAATTTTGGTTTCCTTCTCTGAAAAAAAAATGAGCATAGTGCTATAAATGTTGGAAATTTGTAGAAAAGATGAAAGAAAACAATGTATGTGATATACTGTCCTCTATGTCAACTGAAAAAAAAAAAAAACCAAAAACAAAACTCACTTGTATCTTCTTGTCCAGCTTCCTCCATGCTTTCTACGTACCTACTCACCTGTGTCCAGGTACTGATCTCAAGTGCAAGGAAGGGTTTTCCTTTGCTTTTCTGGCTCCCTGCCCTACTCAGGGGTGGTTCCCTTTTCTCTTTAGTGCCATATTGCTGCTTCCCCAAGTCTAGAGTCTCATTTGGACAGTGTTTTTCCTGCAAACATTTCATGGAATTGAAATACCTTTCTCTTAAGTGACGTTTTCAGGAACACTATCACTGGCAGGTATTTAGCCCATAATTTGGATGCTCCTATAATTTGGAGCTATTGCCCACCCTTCAGGAAATGGTGTGCTGTTTTCAGAACAGGTTATTATCTGAGAGGGAAACCTGCTTATCCCATGATTTCAGAGCATTCTGACTCACTGGTTCTGAGGGTAATTCTTTCCTGGTCAGTTCATCCCCAGCCCTTAGCTCTGGGCAAGGCAATCACGTTTTGTTACCTTTATCCATTTGGAAGTTTCTTGCTATTTCAATTTATTTGAGCCTATTTAAACAACAGTAAAAAGGAAAACTCTTCCATATAAATTTAATTCCAATTACTCTGACTCCTTTGCCATCTTCTGGTTATAATTTAAAGCTTTTTTCCAAATGGCTTGTTTAAAAGGTGATAATTCACTTGACAGCTGGAGAAACTGGGATCATTAAAAGCAGACATAATTAACATTATTTTTAATGCACCCTGGCTATTCTCTGTGTTTCCAGAATGCTAGCCGTGCTCTTTGACGTCTTGAAACATCCCTTCCTTACTGCATGACTGAGAATTTATTTATTCATTTATTCAATAAATAGTCACTGGACATCTGCTATCTTCCAGGCCCTGTGCTAGGTACTGAGGACAAAAATATGAATAAGACATGGTGTCACCTCTCTTCTCTCTTCTTAGAACCAGGTTGGATGTAAGAACACAGAAGGAAAGGAATGACAGGAGGGAAAAGAGAGGTTATGCAATTAGAAAGAGAGGGAATAAAAAGGGGAGATGGTGAAAGAGTAAGACAGATTCAAAGGGGCCTGGAAAAGCAGAAGAGGAGAAACACTGAGGGGAGAGGAAGGAAAAGGAAAAATCAAGTAAAAGAGGTGGCAGCAGAAATAAAATGTAAACATTTTAAAATGTGGGAACATGGAAATTTATAGACTGCTATTCTCATATGCCTGCCTGTAATTTTCTGTATTTTCTGTAACTCAAGCAACTTGGTAATAAGCCCTCTGGTTCCACTGATATCAGCAAAAAATTTCAATCTTATCATTTTAAGGTTATATGTCTCCTCTAGTTTAAATCATAGACTTTCTTCAGGTTAATTCTGTCTATTCACAACCTTTTCTACCTCCCTCCTCTTTCTCATTCTCCCAGCATAGGAAGCTTATATGACATGGATGGATATCTCTTATTAGAATCCCTGTTTCTGGGTACCTGCTGGCTCTGTTGGTGATATAAGTGGTGACTTATGTCTAAGTAACGGCCTCAGTTCCTTGAGATAGAGCAGTGGCACTCCCCAAGATGTCCACCTCCTACTCCTCAGAGACTGTGACCATGCTGCTTCACATGGCAGAAGGAGTTAGGGTTGCATATGGAATAAAGGCTGCTAATTAGTTGACCTTGAGATGTCGGAGGAGATTATCCTGAATTAATTGGGTGGGCTTCATATAATCAGGAGAGTCTTTAAAAATGGAAGCAGAAGCAGAAGCAGAGTCCGCAGGAGATGTGGTCTTGAAAGATGATCTTAGAAACCGAAGAGGAATCTCCGCCCTCTTTCTGCCTAAACAAGCCACTGCACCATTCCAACTTAGCTGAGGCCACTCCATGTGAGCACAGGACCCTGGCAAGGTGTTCTCCTGAACATTTCAAAGGGGAGGAGGGCAGAATCTATCTTTCCTTACAGACTCCCTCAAAGCAAGACTTTCTGACATCTTGGGCAAGGCTCAGAACTTATAGGGAGCGGGCCCATCTCAGGGAGCAGCCAGCAGCTTCTCTCTAGCTGTGGAGCCCCTGACTCTACCTACAAACATGCCTGCCATGCCCAGAAGAGGTGTTACTTTTCTGTGTAAAGGAACTTGCCTTGGTGCAAGTCTTCCTTCTGTCCTATTCTATGCTAAGACTCTCTATTCTTCATTAGCCAGCCTATGGTCATTGAAATTTAAAAGAAAGCTTTTGAGGTTTAGAAAATTCTGTTGTCTTTCAAGAGTCTTACTCTTCTAAGCAAACAGCATTGTTTGCACAGTGTTGGTCCTTGAATGCATTTCTAGAGCTTATTTTTAAAAGTGAAATGCTAAATAAGTCTTCCTTTTAGAAAAATGTTTGCTCTTTTAGAGACAGCATGCATATGCATCCCGGAGGGAGGGTATCTCATCCCAGAGAGAGAGAGGGAGACAGAGGACCTGAGGCAGACTCTGTTGACAGCAGATAGCCCAACGTGGGGTTTGAACTCATCAACCATGAGATCATGACCTGAGTGGAAGTCAGATGCTTAACCAACTGAGCCATCCAGGTGCCCCTAAATAAGTCACTGTTTCTCATCTAGGTTTTCTGTTTCCCCTGAAACAAAAATATCCTCTGTTTCAATAGATGGGACTGAGGAATAGTAAGACTTTCAAAGACTAAAAATCACACTTAATAATATTTTAAATATTACCAGGCTATAGAAGAACAAGAGAAGGAAGTAGCTGGAGGAAGAACAATGGGGAGAAGCAAAAAGAAGCACAAAAGTGAAGGAAATTAAGGATAAAAGGGAAGGAATGGGGGGCTGAGGAAACCACATGGAAAATATGAACAAACAAAATTGATCTTCCTTAAGTTTCTTTGCAGGCAATGTTTCAGCCATTCTCTGGAGGTGATAGGTGCTTGCTCACACCTCAGATGGTCCCTGAAAGGGTCTATCCTGCACCTTGATGATTTTATACTCCCTTGTCCCCTTTTCTTCTCCACAGAGCTCCCTGTCCCTGGAGACTCAGGACTGTCCCCCTGTTTAGGGGAAGACTTTCTGTCTCTATCCATCAGGTGAACTGAACTCAGGCAGTCCAGCTGAGCATCTAGAAACGGCAGTGTTCGCCCCATGGTTCTGTAACATTCTGCTAGCAGCTAATTTACTTGCCTTCTCTGTGACTCAGGTTTTCTATCTGCAAAACGGGGTTATGTTAGAGATAAAATTCATGGTTTACAAACAGGTCTGCAGTAATGGATGGTATCACGTTTATCTTCTCTACTCATTTCGGAACTGTGACTGTATAATCATTCCATGTGTAACAGCAAGCTTCATACCACCTCCTCCTAGCCTCATAACTCGGACTCTACACTCCTGACTACACTCTTGTCCTCTCATCACTATCACTCTAGGGACAAGTTTTTAAAAATTGAAGAATAAAATAATAAATAAATAAAATAAACAGCCGCCAAGGTGACCCAGGTTAATAGAAATCCAGTGTTACTAGGCCAAAGTAATTAACTGAGCCTTCCAGTGTCTTCTGATGGAGGGACCTGCACAATATCTTTCTCCCTCCCTTTATTCATTCTGTACTTCAACAGCAGTGATTTTGCACCACTTTTCACCAAGTATGCAAAAGCACATACACACACATATTCTCTCTCTCCTTCCCGTCCCCGTCCTGCACTGCTCCTTTCCGCACCTGTAAGAACACACTTGGACATAGTGTCATACATATAAACCAAGTCTCAGGCATTCCATTACCTCACCTTTTCTTTTTTTTTCATGAAATATATAAGGGATTTTGCACATGTTTCTCCTCAACCACTTCCTAAAATCTCACTGAGGTCTCTTCTCCCCCTTCTCTGTTTCCTCTTACTGCACTTCCTTCTCTACTGCCCTTGTCTCAGAACTAAGACCCTCTGTGAACAGTGACACATATGTGGTTATGAGCACTGCATTTGTTAATGACAGGAGGCAGACATTTTGAGACCTCCGCTATGAAGTCTGGATTTTATCCTGGGAGTGGAGGGAGGGCATTCTGTAAATAGAATGTAAACAGAGGAGAAAACTGATCCAATTTGTGTTTTAAAAAATCATTTTGTCAGCTGGCAGGCTCATGGACTGAGGCGGGGATGTTATTGGAGTCAGAGAGATCAGATAACGACAATGATGAAGACCCATCTCAAGTCTGGATGGTAGCTGTGAGAGGTAAGGCTAGTTTGACGACTGAGTTAGGGGATACAATAGAGATAATCATCTCTACCCCATCCTGGCGACAAAAGCAGACAAAATAGAGTGTGAGCATGGATAGTATATAGTTGTAAGTATGAAAAACTTTCTCTAAGTATGAAGTGTTCCTGGGACTTATGTAGGTTGGCTTCCTAAGATAATGTCTGCAAGGCTGAAAATTAGGTGTATGTCTCTGATAAAGCTGCAGATGGGAAGGGACAATGATGGATTGTGAGCTCAGATTTTCAATCTGGCTGCAAAGAGTTATACTTTTTTCCTCCTGCATCTGACCAAAACTATTATTCTCAAGATGAAAAGCATCTATCAGTATGTTGAGAATGATCTCCCGGAGAATTCTGGAACATTCTTAGATGAAGTTTCTGAAGATCAGCTAAATATGCACTGTAACTTAATTACATAGAAGAGCATGAATACAGGAAAAGTGAAGGTCATATTATAAAAACCATAGAAATATGGTCCCCTGGGTGGTTCAGTCAGTTAAGTGTCTGACTCTAAATTTTGGCTCAGGCCATGATCTCATAGTTGATGAGTCTAAGCACTGCACTGGGCTCTGTGCTTACAGTGTGGAACCTGCTTATTATTCTCTCTCTCTCTCTCTCCTTCTCTGCCCCACTCCTGCCTACACCCTCTGCCTCAAAATAAATAAATAAACTTAAAAAAAAAAACATAGAGGGGCGCCTGGGTGGCTCAGTCGGTTGAGCGTCCGACTTCGGCTCAGGTGAGGATCTCACAGTCTGTGAGTTCGAGCCCTGCGTCGGGCTCTGTGCTGGCAGCTCAGAGCCTGGAGCCTGCTTTGGATTCTGTGCCTCCCTCTCTCTGCCCCTCCCCCAGTCACGCTCTGTCTCTCTCTGTCTCAAAAATAAATAAACATTAAAAAAAATTAAAAAAAAACATAGAAATAATGGGTGACATGAGAATTCTCATCGAGCTAATAGGTAAAAACTTTATAACTTAGGTGCCGGGCTACAGAGCTATTTAGAAGAACAGAAAACAGATATTTTATCTCCTAAGTAACAAGGTAGAATTTCCCAGAAGCATTTTGCCTGAATCGCATTAGTCTACACACGACAAGAAAGCATTTCAGTGTCACCCTTATCATCAGAATAGCAAACTTTCAGAGGCTAGTTTAGGAGCTCCCACTGGCTCAAACCTTCCTATTTTTCACAAGTTTCTGTAACAACAATAAGACATACAAATAGAACAATAGATATTGAGCTATGTTTGTGCACGAAAACTAGTCTCTGCATGCTTCAAAGAGAGAAATCTGTAAGTAGTAGATGGGGACACCAAGAACTCTGTCCCAGCATGACCTAGACCCTGCCTAAGGAAGGAAGAGAAGGTCTTAGAAAAGGTGGCTACTCCCTGACACTCCTGGCTAATGTTTCCAGTGTCCAGTTGATGAGAAGTTAGGAATTAACCACACTCCTAAGTTGCAGTCACGAATGTTCAGAAGTAATATGCTACCTGAATATGTGGATTTAAGAGGACTGTGATTTCCAAATCTACACATTATCAATATCTCCTTAAATATATTTGGGTTTAAGGGCGATGACAGAACATCCATTTTAGCAGTACTGGTCTGTAGTGTGCTTGCTCTAACAACAGTTCACTGTGCATATGTCTTCCCAACTTCGTGTTAGATGAAGTCAGATTGGTAGCTCAGAATTGGCCATAGTGGAAGCATTTTAACCATTGAAATTTGCAAGTTGTGTTAAATGAACCAGGGCGGTTTTTTTTTTTTTTTTTTTGCTTTTTTTTTTTTTTTTTGAATGCTGGTTGTTATAAACATTTATCAGCACACCAATGTCTGTTAATGTTTCTCGACTTAACGATCTCTCTAGAACATAGCCTAGACTCCTGCATGTCTATTGAATGAATGTACAGGTGAGAGGAGGAGAGGAGACTTATAAGAACAGAGAGGATCTTCAAGTTAATATTTTAAGGAGAGAAACCCGAGTGTTGAAGAAAGCATAGGGGAAAGATATAGTCGATAATGGAAGGTGAGAGATGTCTTCCAGGGAGAAAGAAGTCTTGGTTCAGACCAACAAACAACTTAAGGAATTAGAAGCATCATAAATGAGTTGAAAATTACTTGAAAACAGAATGTATATGGACAGTGTCAGTAGATGGAGGCAAAGTGTTTGATGACAGATCTGAAGAAGCTATCTCCAGCTGTCCTTAGCCCAGCAAGGATGGACAGACCAGAAGTTGGGTAAGAAGTTCCCCTGCTCCCAGTGCTGCTCTCAGGCATGAGTCTGTTTCTGGGCAATCACCCTTCATATTAACTTTTCAGTTTTATTGAGGTATAGCTGATAAAAGTTGCACATATTTAAAGTATACATCTGAAGAAGTTTGGACAGTACATGTACCCATGAACCATCTCCACAATCAAGATTCTAAACATATCCGTCATCTCCAAAAACTTATTTTTGTTCTTTTCTGTTTTGTATGTATGTGTGTGGTAAGAACACTTGTAATGAGATCTGTCCTCTTAACATATTTAAAAAAATTTTTTTATGTTTATTTATTTTTGAGAGAAAGAGACAGAGTGTGAGTAGGGGAGGGGCAGGGAGGGGCAGAGAGAGGGAGACACAGAATCTGAATCAGGCTCCAGGCTCTTAGCTCTCAGCACAGAGCCCGACGCGGGCCTCAGACCCATGGCCAGTGAGATCATGACCTGAGCCGAAGTTGGACGCTCAACCGACTGAGCCACCCAGGCACCCCAAAACTTTATACACATTAAATAACAATTGGGGCACCTCAGTGGCACAGTCTAAGGTTAAGCATCCAACTTTTGATTTTGGCTCAGGTCATGATCTCAAGGCTTGTGGGTTCGAGAATCCTTTGCTTGGGATTCTCTCTCTCTCCTTCTCTCTCTGCCCCTCCCTGTTCTCACCTGTGCATGCTCTCTCCCTCTTTTTCTATCACAAAAATAAATAAACATTAAAAGAAATTCCTTATTTCCTCTTCCCCATCGTCTCTAGCAACCATCATTCTATTCTCTACTTCTACAAGTTTGACCATTTTAAATCTTTTTTAATGTTTATTTATTTTTGAGAGAGAGACAAATAGTGCAAGCAGGGAAGGAGCAGAGAAAGACACACACACACAGAATCTGAAAAAGGCTTCAGACTCCGAGCAGTCAGCACAGAACCTGATGCGGGGCTCAAGCTTGTAAACCGTGAGATCATGACCTGAGCTTTGGTCAGACGATTAACCGAGTGAGCCACTCAGGCACCCCAAGTTTGACTATGTTAGATACTTCATTTAAATGGAATCATTAAGTACTTGTCCTTTTGTGACTGCCTCAGTCATGAAACCTATTGTCCTCTAGATGTTGCCTATCATTAATACTGCTGCAATGAACATGGATTCCAGATATCTCTACTAGATCCTGATTCCATTTATTTTGAAGAAACATTTTCATTTTTGAGAAAAGAAACATACAGACCAATTTTAGAAATTTTCTCACCCAGATGTAGTAGTCAAAGTAATATGATGCTGTTCAAAGTATTATGAACTATATATCCAGTGAACAATTCTTTTCTCAGTTTTCAAGTGAGCTACTCAGGGCCACACCCAGAGACTAAGATCTGACTTGCAGCCACCCAGACATGTGAGTGGATGAAAACATATCCTTGCTATTCCGGTGTTTCAGTCAAGAATTATGGATGACATGCTGGCTTCTGCCAAACTGTTTAAGAAATTGGTGCATCAAGCATATTTGCCTGAAGCATTGTGGACAGTGGAAACTCTAGGAGTGAGGAGAAAAAGAAAGACTTCAGTCCAATCCAGAATAGGAACACTTAGAGATCTTTTCATTCAACACACCACTTTATACAATGGAGGGAAATAAAGATCAAAAAGGCAATTTCATTGGAGACATTTCTTAAATTGAGATCTGTGCCAGACACACACACACACACACACACACACACACACACACACACACACACACCATTTTGATTCTATCCTATACACCTGGAATGAAGTGAAGTGAAATCAATTGGATAGTGATTATTGATGACCACTGGAGTCATAACTACCTGAATTTAAACACCCACTTGATGTCCTAGCTAGGCAAAACTATGGAAACTTTATGACCTTGCTGAATCTTAATTTCCTCACTTATAAAACAAAATGAGGGATAACAGCGTTTACTTAACAATGTTGCTATAAAAATTAAATGATTCTCTTATATATAAGAGACTCTCAAAGACTAAGAACAAACCAAGAGGCCATCTGGGTGGCTCAGTTGGTTAAGCGGCTGACTTCAGCTCAGGTCATGAACTCGTGGTCCGTGAGTTTGAGCCCCATGTCGGGCTCTGTGCTGATGGCTCAGAGCCTGGAGTCTGCTTCGGATTCTGTGTCTGCCTCTCTCTCTGCCCTTCCCCTGCTCACACTCTGTCTCTCTGTCTCTCAAAAAAATAAATAAACGTTAAGAACAAACTGAGGGTTGAGGGGGACATGGGAGGGGGGAGAGTGGGTGATGGGCGCAGAGGAGGGCACTTGTTGGGATGAGCACTGGATGTTATATGGAATTTGACAATAAATTATTTAAAAAATTTGACAATAAATTATTTAAAATAATGATATCAATAGGCAGAATTCTTAGCATAGTCTAGAGGACATGATAGAATGTTGGTGTGTGTTAACTATTATTTTTGATGCTATAAGATAATAATGATGGCAATGATTTTATTTTAACTTAATATTTGGATAATGATATTTTAACAGTTGATATGATTTGGCAATTGTCAAGTATCATTATTTTATTCTATTCTTTTAATGTTTATTTTTTGAAAAAGAGAGAGAGAGACAGAAAGAGAGATGAAGAATGCGTGGGGGAGGGGCAGAGAGAGAGGGAGACATAGAATCTGAAGCAGGCTCCAGGCTGTGAGCTGTCAGCACAGAGTCCAAAATGAGACTCAAACTCATGAATTGTGAGATGATGACCTGCGCCAAAGGCAGAAGCTCAACCGATTGAGCCACCCAGGCACTCTGGTAAGCATTTTTAAAAACTATTTTGTGATATATATAATTTATAAGATCATAGGAGATAATGTGCTTTCAATTTATTTCACCTGATATTTGAGAGTCTTGACACTAAGCCATTAGCTTCCCTTTGAAGAAGTACTACAATTTGATGAATAGCTTCTGGTTTTTAACCAGGTCCTCTCTGTCATTGGACTCAGGTGAAGTTTTATGGGAGGGGATGACCCAGAGGGTTGCAATAAAATCTAACAAGAGTCACCTGATAATTAAACAGATTAATCACTTTGACCACCAGAGCAGTTGACCACCATGACTACAAGGCATTAAGACTTGGCAATTCATGATTAAAAGTCAGGAAGGTCATAAAAATCAGTGTCTGTGAATATCCCAAAGAAGACTCACTTAGGTCTGTAGTATAGACGTCCCCAAGGTTTCTGGAGTATAGTCATCCAACACTTGCTGCTCACATGCACTGCTGGAAAGAGGACAGGAAAGGAAATGCAAATCTCCTATGGTTCCAAAGAAACCATATGGATGACAAATGTCTTGTGATGTCAACCTCCAACCTCTTGGGGTTGCTCTTCATGCCCATTAACTGGCCTCTTTGCTTCCACTTTTGGCCATTCCCAATCCATTCTCCACACAGAGACTAAAGGAGTATTTCTTCAGCTTAATCTCAGACCTCCCTACCATTAGCCTCAGACCCAGCTCTCCTCTCTACTTTCAAACTCACAATCTTTGTACTAGATTGTCCTGCTCTGCCCCTCTGTGTGACAGGCTCCTGCTCATCCTTCAAATCTCAGCTTAAATGCCATCTTCTCAGTAAGCCTTAGGTGATTGTTCTGGGTATTCTTCTTCCCTGTTTGTTTGCTTCATGACAATTCACATTTTTAAAGGACTTCTAAATGATGTTTGCTTATTACCTGCTTGCAACAGCTCTGTGAGGAAGGGCCTTGGTTGGTTTTTCTCATCAACATACACCAAAGGTGTTTCAATGCCTGGGGTTATTTAAAAAATTCAAAAATCAATAACCGCTAGTCCTAATGCTATCGATAGCATGCATTGAACATCTCCAAATGGGCCAAGTATTGAACTAAGCAGGATGTGTGTATGTTCTCATTCATTCTTCAATTTAAGCCTTGGAAGACCATCATGAACATCTATTGATGAGGGAGCTGAGGCATAGAGCATTTATGTATTTAATCTGGGGTTACAGAACTAGAGCTAGAAGAGGAGGATTTAAGCTCAGGTAGACTTTAGAATCTTAATCTTTGCCTTGGTTTTGAAGGATTGCCTGCAAGATCCTTGGCCACAGCTGATCAGCTAACTCCCTCTGTGTGTCATAGAGTGGGGTCTCTCCATTCAGTCTGAAATGGAACCTCTGCCATTACCTTTGTCACCCTGAATTCATTTCAAACCAAGAATTTCTCACACCATTTTGATATTGGATGGTTATCTATCCTCCACAAAGCATCTAGAATTAATTCTTGGTGGAGACTGTCTGTTTTGTTTTCTTTTTCCTCTATCCTCACTACAATAAATAAATATTTATATACTGTGTCTAAAATTTTATTTTAGAGTATGGGAATATGACAATGGACAAGGCAGATAAATTCTACTTCATGGAACGTATAATTGGAGGAAGGCAGGTACTAATCATGTAAACTATTTAACAAAATAATTTCATTATATTTTATTTTTTTAGTTTTTATTTTTAATTTTTTGAATTTTCACTTATTTTTGAGGGAGAGAGACAGACAGACAGACAGACAGAGCACAAGCGGGGGTGGAGGGGAAGTAGAGAGAGAGGGAGACAGAATCTGAAACAGTTTCCAGGCCCTGAGCTGTCAGCACAGAGTCTGATATGGGGCCTGAACCCACAAACTGAAATTGTGACCTGAGTCGAAGTCAGACGCTTAACTGACTGAGCCACACAGGCGCCCCAACAAAATAATTTTAGGTAGTGACAAATTTTATGAAAATTAAAATAATAAAAAAAATGGAATAGGATACATAGAGGCCTCGAGACATGGTGCTAATATAGTGGAGTAGTCAGGGAGAGCCTGTCTGAGGAAGAGACTAAGACCCAAGGGGTCTCCCCTCGAGAAGATGCAGGGGAACAGTCTTCCCACAAGAGGGCACAACTGGTGTCCTATATGTAAAACCCACCATAGAAATCCTGAGTTGAGAATGAGCTAGGCCTGTTCCAAGAACAGAAAGCAGATATACTGGACCCAGTCTGTGAGTTGCCCCAGATCTGTTCAGCCTCCCTTGTCCGTGGGTGCTATGGTTAATTTTAAGTGTCAACTGTACTGGGCCACAAGATACTCAGATATACAGTTAAATATTAGCTCTGGTTATATCTGTAAGGATGTTTCCCCAAGAGATTAGTCTTCAAATTAGTGGATTCAATAGAGCAGATTGTCCTTCCCATATGTGTGGGCATCACCCAATCCACTGAGGTTGAATTTGCTCAATGTCTGTCTGTTTGAGCTGAGATACCAATCTTCTCTTGCTCTTAACACTCCTGGTTTCCAGGCCTGCAGACTGGGATTGGGATCTATACCATTAGATCTCTGGCTCTCAGGTCTGCAGCACTCACCTTCCAGGGTCTCCAGCTTACAAATGGAAGCTTGGGACTTCCCATCCTCCAAAGTGCTGTGAGCCAACACCTTAAAAAAATCTCCTTATGGACCTATGAGTTCTGTTTCTCTGGAGAACCCCAAAGAATACATTAGGATTCAGCATGATGTAGCTCTGTGGCCAGCTTTGTCATATGCCATTTTGAGTTGGTCTTCCTTCTGCCCCACTTTATGACCCATGTTTTTCTCACTTTTGTCTCTCTGGGAGAACACACTCAAATGAAGAAATGCTGCGAAAGATTTTGCCTGACTCTGTTGGCTAAGGAGCTAGAACCAAGTCAAAAAGCCAGCCTGTCAGGAACATAGTGAAAGAGGGAAGCAGAGGTAGGAGATAAAGCTGAAAATATGGCTATATTGGATCCTATAGGGTCTTGTGGGCCCAGGCAAGGGAATTATACTTTATTCCAATTGTCATCTATGGGAAGGGAGTAGCATGTTCTATTTACATTTTTCTGAAGATTTTTTGACTACTTTATGTGTAATAGTCTTTCACTAGCAGAGCTCATGCTGTGCATTAGGTACTCAATACATTTTTGCTAATTAATTGCATGAATTCGTGTTCTCAATAATGGGTTTTTTGTTCTTTTCAGTCTAGGTCAAACCATTTATCTCACGCAGTGACCCACCCACTAATAAATGGTTGTGGTAAAGACTCAAACAGCATATACAGATTTCTATTTTACCTAGCAGCTTTTCTTTCATCCCATAAACCTCCTTCTCTCTTATAGCCCTCATTCCATCCCCTTAGGCACCATTTTATTGAGTGAGTTTGGGCTAAGAGCCTACACTCTTAAGTTAAATTTAAGTTATTTAAGAGGTGATTTAGTAAGACGTAGCATTTCTGAAATTGTTGTGTAGCTGAATTGAAAAGAGGAATGTTCTTTGTGAAGTAATTAAACTTCAAATATTTTGCGGGGTAGTCTCTTGCATTATCTCTGTTCACATGCAATGTGAAGTAGAATTTCAGCCACTTATAATAAGAGAGCTAAGAACTTAAGCCTTTCCACATAAGCCTGTAGGCCTTTTCTTTCCATTGAAGATAATTGTGCATGCTGAAAATTGTCATTCTCAAAGAAAGATATTATAAATCTTCTGTGAGAGCCAGAGTTCAGCCATGGGTTGGTGGGAGGTGGTGAAGAATGGCCAGCAAGTAGATGGCAGGAAACCAGTTGACCCTTCCCCACAAAGGATGTAACATTTCCTCAAATTCTTGGTAAAGTCTTTATAAAAATTTACAACAAAAGCAGAAAGAATGAACAATTTCATATATTTTATACTATTATATTCCTTAGCCATGTATTCATAAGGTCCTGCATAATTGTGCTATATTGCACAATATCTTTCCTTCCACCTGTCTAAACTGCTGTCTTCTACTCCTGCTCAATACTGAGAGATGAGGGAGGCCAGACAAGAGTGGGTTCACCATTAGAAACTGCAGTGCCTGCTAACATCGTGCTTAAACCAAAGTTAACCCAAGCCAGTCCTCAGTCAGAGCCAAAAATCAGTAGCTGAAGGGATCAGAAGCAAATCCCAAGACCAAAGTCCTAAAAGGAGAAATGTAAATTTAAGAAGTTCAGAGACAGGTGTTGGGTGTGAAATGAATCCAAATAAGGGCAAGCAGAGACTACGAGTAATAAGTTGGCATGGTTACATCAAACATATTTGCAGCACACGGGTCTTGCCTGTGTCAGTCACTGGGCTCATGGTGTATGCATGTTTTGGGCTGAATTGAATCAAAGGTCCAGACTGCAGACAGAAATCCTCTAATCGTTCTTGCAGCTGATATTGTCTCGTGCCTACAAATGTCTTCTTGGGTCACTGCTTTTGTCTTTCTCTCTCTCTTTTCACCTTGAAACATCTTCCTCAGAGTATAAGCAAGAGTCTTTCTCCCTGTCTAGACTTGGTATATTACCACCAACATGGATTTTCCACTACATGTGTATTGAGGTCAGTAGTATAAAAACAAATGGAAAATAATATATTTCTTCACAATATATTTACTTATGTGTGTTTAAATTTTTCAATGTTTATTTATTCATTTATTTATTTATTTTGAGAGAGAGAGAGAGACAGAGTGTAAGCGAGGGAGGGATAGAGAGAGAGGGAGACACAGAATATGAAGCATGCTCCAGGCTCTGAGCTGTCAGCATAGCGCCCCATGCAGGGCTCAAATCCACAAACTGCAACTTCATGACCTGAGCCAAAGTCGGACACTTAACCCAAATGAGCCACCCAGGCATTCCCCCCCAAAAAATTTTTAATGTTTTAATTTAATTTTAAGAGAAAGAGAGAGCTAACAGTGTAGGGGCAGCGTGGGGAGAGAGAATCCCAAGTAGATTCCGTGCTGTCAGTGCAGAACTTGATGTGGGGCTCGAACCCACAAACTATGAGATCATGACCTGAGCCGAAACTGAGTCAGATGCATAGCTGACTGAGCCACCCAGGTGCCCCCTTATGTGTGTTTTTATATACTATCTAAATTAGTTTAACAAACAATTTAAGTTGGTTAAATTGACTTTTTTCTCCCCAAACCTTCATCCCTAAACTCCACCCTACTTTCTGGCCTCACTTGGAATGAGGTTACATTGCTGATTACCTGAAATATATCTACCAACCTGAAAGAAGACTCCAATTTTCAAGGTTTATGAAACACTATATATACGATTTTTTTTTTACCATATACTGTGTGTGTGTGTGTGTGTGTGTGTATGAATGACCATTTTATACATTTAGATGATTAGTAGACTTAAGGAAAATATAAAATTTAATAAAAAGATCAATATTTGCATGAATAGGACTGTGATTCGAGTCAATACATGTATGCAAATGTAGATATTTGCCTAGTTAACCCCATGTCTATATCTGGGACTTCCTTTGTAGGATTTCTCCAGCTCTCAGTCATTCCATTTGATGCCCAAAATACAGCTTCCAAGAGACTAGGCAGAGTCTCATTAATGTTTTATTTGAAACTTAGTGTGGAATATTTGAAAGAGCGAGAGATCTGTGTAAGACTTGAGTTCAAGTCTTAGCAAGATCACTCACTAACTGTAGAGCATTCCTTCTTTCCTACATTGATTTTTAAATTATTAATTGAGCATTATTCTATGTCCAAGATCCCAGGGGCCCAGCATTAAATGATTACACGAGTCAAGCTTTGGCCAGGAAAACAGATATGATTATAGATATTTCAAGGAAGATAAATTTAATATAGAGAACGAGATAACATTTTTAAAGGTCTAGAAGACTAAAAAAGGGGAGCTGGTGGTGATATTCTTCCTCAGAACTCGTGAACTGCAGGAAGCTGCTATCATTGCAGCAGGACATAGACTCTAATTTGCTGCTGCAGCTCCAAGAAGCCACATAGCTGCAAATACTAACTGCTAAACAAACACTAACTGCTGCAAATACCTACAGTATTCTGATACTTCTCCCATACAACTGCTACTATTGTTGCAGAAACCAGCACATACAAGACTGCAGTAGTTTGCTGTGGCTGCTCTTCCCCAGAGCAATTTGTGACTCTCTCCTACCTATCAAATAACACGTCATTGTCTTTTATATTAGCAGTACCAAAACCTGCTGGCCAAAAACCATGGGAAGTATAGTTTCCAGTCTTCTAGCACTGATGATGCAAGAGAGAGTGTAAAAAAAAGCCACACATGGTTCTGAGTCATTGGTTGGATAAATAGTACCACTATGGAAACAAAATCTTAAAATCCATGGACAACAACATAGAACCTGATGGAATAGACTGATAATTGGAAAGATAATGAAATGTACAGTTATCCTTAACTAAATTTTTATGCTCCGAGTATCCAAATATTTGCTATGATGACTTACAGATTTTGAATGTGAATTTCATCATTCAGCCTAAAACAGCAAGCAAAACCTATATGTATGTGCTACTGTAAACATTTAAGTCACATGCAAATCCTGGCAATAGAATGTGGATCACACTACAATAATATCTCGAGTCCTCCAAGGAAGGGAAGCAAATCAGAAGAGACTCTTAAATACAGAGAACAAACTGAGGGTTAATTGGGGGGGAGAGCTGAAAGAGAGGGAAATATGGGGCAATGGGCATTGAGGAGGGCACTTGTTGGGATGAGAACTAGGTGTTGTATGTAAGTGATGAACCACGGGAATCTACCCCCCAAACCAAGAACACACTGTGCACACTGTATGTTAGCCAATTTGACAATAAATTATATTAAAAAAATAAAGGTACACACCCAGACAAAAAAAGGATATAATTTAGTGTTCATGGTATTTAAACATGATGTGAATTATTGCTACTATTTTCCCAATATCATTAAGTGAAAATATTTTCTAAGAGGAAAAACACAATGAAGTACTCAAGTCCAAAGTTTTAAAAGAAATTATAAGTTATTCAGATTCAATGATTGTTGTAAATAAGTATCATTATCACATAGGCAAAGGTACTATGGTAAAAATTGCAAGTATATAATTTCAATATCTTGCTCTCATTAGCTGCATAACTATAAGCAAAAAAATAAGATTAAATAAAAATATTTTTAAAAATAAAATAAAAGCTTACATTTAGATTTTTTTATTATTCTCATTTCATGTTCTATGACATTGGATGTTAATTTACAGGTTTTTATCTACTTCATGAATTACAAACTCCAATAAAAAAGACTGCCCATCAGTTACTCAAATTTGAACATGGGCAAATATGAGGCATTTACTATTTTACTCACTCTTTCACCAGCTCAATCCTCTCCTTTTCACTATTATATAATAGCCACAGTGTTGATAACCTCCATCTGCCTTTTCTTATCACCAAACTTCCCTTGGACAATTCTTCAAGGGATAGGTAATATTTTTTTAAATTGTGTTGTTTATTGCTTTTGTTTTGCTAAGTACTGTTTTATTAATCATGCATTTAACATATTTTATAGCTTGTTTTTCATTATAATATGCATTAGTTGTAATGAAGGAGGAGGACATGATTTGTATCTGATACATACAGTATCAATGTACACTACACCTGTGATAGTAAGTGAAGGGCTAGACCCCAACAACATCTCCCAATTTAAAGCAGATGTAAAGTATGAGTTCAAGCTGTCTCAAAATTTGGCATCCAGCGGTTTTAGGAACAGATTAAATTTTGATAAAGAGGGATGGTTTTAATATCAAAAATGCCTACTGAATATTTAGATAGGGAAACACAAAGTCTTGAAGAAGAGGACCAAACTATTCGAACAAAGACCTTAAAGACAAATATAGGCAAAAGAAGGAAGGGAGCTTGGCATGGGGAATAGTCAAATATTAGATACATTCTTCTAGATAGAAGAGACAGCAGGTAACAAGCCCATAACAAGAGAGTGTTTTCTGTTTCAAGTTATGAAAAAGAGTAAATACAACTAGGATGTGGAATAGGAGAGGGAGAGTAGCAAGAGGAAATCCTGGCGAGGTAAATAGATTGAGGATATTTTATTTGTCATGTTGAAGAATTTGATCTTCACTCTAGGGGAAAAGGAATGTGCTGAAGGATTTAAGTAGGATGGTAATATGGTCGATTTGAATTCTGGGAAGACTATTTTATGTCTTCTATGGGACTAGATTGGAGGCTATAATCCTACAGTGAGGAGTACTGTTAGCAAGAAGTTGCAATAGCTTCCCAAAGCTTGATTTTCCCTTCAGTGGAAGCCATACTACTTCCCAATCTTTAGTGCTCAATGTTATTTATTTTTACTTATATTTGATCAGTAAACTAAATTATTGATATTTCATCTTTATAAATATTTACTCTTTTGCATAAAGATAGATGTGTGGTTTCCCAGAGTTCTTAGTTTACCTGGTTTAAAATTATGCATGCTAATAATAATATCCAACATATATTGAGTACCTGCTAGTACAAGGCCTCATGCTACATGGTTGGAATGTAGTTTCTCATATAATCCTCACACATTCCTCAATGCTCTTTTTATAGATGATAGGTCTGAGGCTTAGTGGTTGCAACATTTGCTTAAGGCCATGGGGTTAGTTTCTCATGGAGATGGACTCCAACCCAGGTCTACCAGATACAAGAACCAAAGCTTTTACCCACCAACTGGTGTATGACTGAACATTATTCTTTTTACTGTAAGTCATGCAACATGGAGACATCAGAACATGGGGGAAGTAGGTCCCAGAAAGAGCACAGACTGGAGAAATGATTAGAGACTCTGTGAAGACATGTTCCAGTTCCCCAAACAATAATCGAGTAGCCAGCCACATTCTATTCAGGGAGGATCTTCATTTTTCTCTCTAACTCATCATTTAAAGATGAAGAAACTAAGATCTATAGAGCTAACTAGGTTTTCTTAAGTTAATTCATCTAGTCTGTGGTATAAGTGACATTCAAATTCTCAAATATCCAACTCTGTTCACTTTGTTCATTTGGTTATGGAGAAGTTCAAGTTTTTTAGAGCCTTAGTAATTTTTTTTTTTTAAAGCACTCGGGCTGGTTCTGTAGTACAAAGATACATAAGGTGAGGTATCCAACTTGATGAGCTCACAGTCCTGCTATGTTCATGTATACTTCCTTCTGCTCATAATTTGTTTATTCGTTCTCCTGTTCTATTCACTCTCTTCAGCAATTGCTACTCATGTTGATGTAGGTCTTGAGGCTTTCAGTACTTTGAAAGAGTTCAAAGCCTTTGATCATTATTCACATCATTCTGTCTGGAAGCTGAGTCATTCCTTATGGAAGTATATTGAAATGGATGGAAAGTGCATTATTTTACTCATCCAACCAAATAAATTCAAGCAAGTGGAACTGTTGATATATCCTGGAGAATATAGAACTAAACATGAATTTATTTTTCACAGTAACTCAAGATAAGAAGATAATCCTGTAAGTGCCCTGGTGATTCTTTGGGAAGGGTAAGGGCTTGTGAAAGACTCACAGGGCTTTTGCACAGATTGCCATGTCTGTTCCCTCATGAATTTGTCTCCATTTAATAGCAGGAGAAATTAAGATTCTAAATCACAAACAAAAAAAGGATTATAGCCAATATTCTCTAACTCTGTGTTCTTTCATTGTCTAACTTGTGGCACTAGCTTTCAACAGCTAGTGATTAATTAGTGCGGTATTAGATGGAGGTGCAGGTGATAACAACCATTCCTGCAACTCTAACTGACTTGATGTGACTCCTGAATGGCCTCTGGCACAGGTAGTATGCTTCTTTCATTGGGTATTTCAAGGGATTTAAAACAACGAGGACACTTGTTATCCTTATTAATCACGGTTTTATATTCTTACGTTTAGAAAAAAATGTTAACTAAATTAAGTAGAATGAAAGGTTATTATCAATCATCCAATCTAATATTTTCTTTTTTTTTTTCTTTTTTGAATGTGTATAAAAGATATTGGTATTCATAACTTTAGTAGTTCGAACAGCAAGGATAGACTTCTGGGTTTTTTCGATTGAAATATGAAAAGAAAATGAATATTTACATGTTCTAAATTCTTAAACACAGATGATATAGTGATAAATTTCATCCTTATGCTATAAATAGATGTCAAACGGGTTAATCTATTGATTAATGAGCAAACTGGTCAAAAGAGTTAAATAAGAAAGTCAGGTTATTGGACATAATTCTCATAAAATAACATAAGTAACTGTTGGGAGCCAATTTGGACTCACAGGTTGAGACCTCTCCCTGTGTGGAAAAGATGGTTGAAGCAAAGCTCCCGCCGGCCAAAATGGCACCTAGTCTTACCTCCTTCAAATAATTTTTCAGGCTTGGATGTCTTGAGCTACTCTCCTTGGCCCCAAGGAGTGTAATGCTCTTTTGTTTTATGGCATTTAGATAAAAGGGAAGGACCTGGAGAACGATGCTTTGATGGATTACATCTGAATGAGAGTAGCCTGGCTAGAAGTAACCTTAAAGTTGCATCTTGGGGATGGGTTTCACCTCGGCCATTGTAGTTATTTGAATAGGCAGAATGACGCCTGGCCTGTTTATAGATAATTAACATTAAGGTCTTAAGGAAACACCCTGTTTTCTCCCCCCACCCTAAATTTATATGTTAATTATCCTGAAACCAACATACAGGATACAAATTGCCACCTTGCTCATGAAAACGCATTATTGTTAAAGAGATCAAACTATGGAATGTCACTGATTGATGTAATGTCACTCACTACCTTTAAAAATAAAGACACTGAGACCATCAGGGCAGAGATGCCAGAATTGCCAGAACTGCCTGCTTGGTAATCAGACTACATCTCTCTAGTGGTTTTCTCATTTCCTGTCGCCTGACCGTCCATCCTTTGGGGACCCCTGGATTTGCTGGAACTGGACCCCAGCAAGTAACCATAAAAACAGCAGTCATCTATTGTGCTCTATGTGTAAGGCAATGAGGTAGTAACTCCACATATATTTTCTCTAATCTTTTAACTCATGCTTCAAGGTAAATATTAGGCTCACTTAAGATACAAGTATACCAAATCTCAGAAAAGCCAGGTCACCTGTCCAAGATCATACCCTAGTGAAACAGAGATGGGATGAGGTCCTGCTGACTTCAAGGCCACCTTCTTTCACAGACTCTCATTATCATATTAATCAGTAGGTTTGCTGCCCAGTTGATAGCATCACATAAAAAAAAACAGGGCGACATACAAAGTATTTCCAATCCAGGGCTTTCTTTGCCTACGTGTGACACGTACAAATTCTAGTTGATATCCTACAAATCTAAAGTGAGACGAGTTTATAATGTTTTTGTTTATTTTTAAAAGAGTAAGAGAGAAAGCAGGGGAGGGGCAGAGAGAGAGAGGGGGCAGAGGATCTGAAGTGGGTTCCATGCTGACAGCAGAGAGCCCGATGCGAGGCTTAAACTCACAAACCAATGCAATTATGACATGAGGCCAAGTAAGATCCTTAACTGACTGAGCCACCAGGTGCCCCTAAACTGGGACTACTTTAATTCTATGTTTCCTTTAGTGGTTCATTTTCTTATTCCAAGAATTTAAAGGCTGAGGGGAAGAGACAAAAAGTCTCCAGTGCTGGTAAAGTGGAAAGACAACTGTATGAAGAACTGAGACTCACACCTGAATGAGACCAAGGAGCAAGCACCTAGGCCCTCTGAAGCTCACATTTCTCTGAGAGTCAGGTGGAGACACTGCCCTTGCAAAAGGTCCAGGGTTGTCAAGGAGACCAAGTGAGGTAATGGATGAGAAAGTGCTTTACACATTGTGAAGTACTGTATCAGCTGTAATGGTCCACAAGTCCAGAACACTCCAAAATGAGATGGGAAGAGCATTGGACATATTCTGTGCCCCTAATCATCCTGTTGGTCCACATAATTTAAGCCAAGCTTTCAAGTGTGCCTGCTGCACAAACCTGTCTTTTTTGTCACATGATTCCCTCTACAGTTTGTAAGGCTTCTTATCCCAGGAACAGGTGCAGCCTGAGAGCACAGAGGTAGTCATTACTCAGGCGTCTAGTGGATAGAGGTGGAAGAGTAAGAGTTCCAACTTCCTGTGCTTCAGAAAGACAATTCTTAGGCATATTCTGCAAGATTCCTCAGATGGATTCTGTGAGGTTCAGCCCCAGCTGCTAACTTTAGCATCTAGTTCAATCCTTTAGGCTTTATTGACTGCTATTCTTCCACGACCACACTTCCCCTCTCCCTGTCTCTACTTCATTTAATTCCCCTTTGTGATGGATAATTTTATGTGTCAACTTGACTTGGCTGCAGGTTGACCAGATATTTGGTTAAATATTATTTCTGGATGTGTCTGTGAAGGTTTCTGAGTGAGATTAACATTTTAGTGGTAGAATGAGTCAAGCAGATTGCCCTTTCCAGTGTGGGTGGGCCTCATCACATCTGTTGAAGGCTTGAGTGAGTGAAAGGATGAACAAAAAAGAATTCTCTCTCTGCCTAACTGTCTTCAAGCAGGTACATTGGTGTTTTCCTGCTTTTGGACTTGGACTCTGACTGGAACTTTTACTATCAGCTCTGCTTGTTCTCAAGCTTGCTGATTGCATATCTTGGATTTCTCAGCCTCCATAATCACATGAGCCAAGCCATTCTCTTAAAGTAAATCACTATCTCTGTATCTCTGTATCTATCTATATATCATCTATCTATCTATTTATCTTCCATCACCTATTAACCCACCTAATATCCTATTGGTTAGTTTCTCTAGATAACTGAGACAAATACAGTACCAAATCAACAACCCACATCCAAATAATTGTCTCAGGCTCTGCTTCAGATAGATACGGAACTAAGACAGAGGAGCTGACTTGTAAATCCTTTCCATCTGATCCACTGATTCCTTTACTTCTGCAAAAGTTTACAGAACTTCTATTGTGTGGTAGAACCTGCCCTGGGGGATAGAGGAATATAACAAGTTCTTGACCTTGGTGTATTTGCAGACTAGGTAGATGACAGACATGGAAACAGGTGATGGCAGTGAAGAGCTGTGAAGCCAGAGGGTAGGTGTACATCCCTGCCTCCTGGCCTCTTCTCTGCATCTCTGGATCAGCATCCGTGTTTGGATGCAGTTCCATTTATCGAGTTTCTGGTCGTGCTTCCTCAGTACAAACCCCTTCCCCCAGGCTTGGCACAGACTCCCAGCCAAGATGTCTCCCCTAATGATATTTCTGGTCTTGTGCGCCTGACACAATGACAGCTGTGAAGAATGTTGCTTCTCAGAAAGGTCAGGGAACAGCATAATCCACAGACTAGCAGCCACTTTGCACAAAGCCCATTGCTGAAACACAGATTTTAACCTTTTGGTTTTGCTAAAGCAGTCTTCAGCTCCTGCACCCTGCCCAGGACTTGCAGTGACTAGGAGGTCACCACTAGGCAGAGGTGGGACTCGTCATAGTAGGCTCCTACACCAAACCCCCATCCTGCCCTGCCAGTGTCTACAAATGCTGCATCTGATGTTTTGTACTTGGGTGTGTTGAACTACAAATGCCTGACTGAAAGTGGCAGTGTTGAAAATGAAAAAAAGCTGGGGCACGGATATGCCACCTCATGCCTTCATGCTGAGGGGACTTTGATTAAAGGATTCAGCTGCTGGGACCCCAGCCTTCCTGGAGCAGAAAATCCCTTTTCTTTTGGCTCTTCTACATGTTAAATGGCTGCTCTGACCCAGATACATTACTGACACTGAGGGTCTGGAGGTAATAACTCTAGCTGCTGTTCTGAGGCTCCTCTGTTCACGAGAAGGTCTGATGCAACACAGGACTATAAAGCATCAAGGCCTCTTCTATGACTACTTTCGTAGGAAGGCAGTGAGTGAAAGGGTTTATCTATTCCATAGTGACTTAACTTCTCTGGGCTTCCAGTTCCTCATCTGAAAATGGGAGGATAGCTGCAGACAACATCTCTCCTATTCCTTCCTCAACTCCCAAGAAATGGTTATCACATGACATGATACAGGTGGTAACTATCTACAGTGGCAATCATATTAGAATAATATCAAATCAATGTGTTTGTATACCTTAAATTTACACAATGTTATATGTTAAACATATTTCTTTTATTATTTTAAATTTTGATTTACTTTTTTATTTGAGAGAGTGCACAGAGGGCCAGGGCCAAGAGAGACTGGCTACACTGAAGAACAGAGATAGTTCTCTCTCTCTCTCTCTCTCTCTCTCTCACTCTCTCTTTCTCTCCTCTCTCTCTCTCTCTCTCTCTCTCTCTCTCTCTCTCTCTATATATATATATATATATATATATATATATATATATATATATATATATATCTGTGTGTGTGTGTGTGTGTGTGTGCACGTGATTTCTTTCTAGGACTTCAAGAGAACACAGTAAAGAAAATTCACAGTGGGCCTCAGGGATAAGGGAGAGAATGTTTAACTGTAGGAAGATTCAAGGGAAAGCAAATAAGAGCAAGTGAGGTAAGAAAAGCCCCTTGAGCTGTCTTGGAGGAAGACTAAAGGCAAAGGACTTCTGGAGAAGAAGTTGGCTCCAGGCCATTGGGAGTCCGTGGACTTGAATATCCGTACCTTCTCCTTAGCTCAGGAGTCTTAACCTGAAGTCCAAGAAACTCCATAGACCACAAGCCACAAGAGAATAGATCTTCTCATTACATTACAGTTGTTTCAAATTGAAAGTGTACAATACCATGATTATTGTATTACAGATCACCAGTAGGTTGTGTTATTTAATGCATTAATAAAGACACACATATATTACTATGTCAGGGTTTGTTATGTTTAGTGTTTTGATAGTTAGAATTCAGTCATTGATTTCATTTGTCATTCTTTGTATTGTATCTAATGCTATAAAAATATTACTCATGGAAAGAGTCTAAAAAAATAAACCACCATCCAAAAGGGATCTATGGCATAAAAAGGTATAAAACCTTTGTTTCAGTAACTACAGGAGACCTAGTGAGGTGCTCACAGGCACTTCCTGAGGCAGAAAGAATAGTCCAAATGCTTTCGGATGCAAAAGCAGAAAACCAGATTCTGATTTAGCAACAGAGGTATACATTATCTCAGATAAATTTAAATCCAGAGCAAGAGAGTGGGTTGATTCGCTAGATAACAAATGACATGAGAGACCCAAGTTCTATCAGTGTCTCTACTCTGCCATCCACTTGATGGTCTCCTTAAGTTCATGATTTGGCTGCAGTCATAGGGCTACTGGCTACTCTTCATTTACATCTAGTAAGGGTCAGAGAAACCAATGTTTTTCCTGTTGGTCTCTCTTATAAGTAAGGGAAAATGTTAAAATTTCTAGCAACTTCACCTGATGACTCATTGGTCAGAATTGGGTCACATTCTTATTCATTGATCAATAAGAAAGAAGAATGATGTGATTAGCAGACATGGCTTGGTTTAATCAGAAACATCCCCACCACACTCCGGTCAAAGTCAATTCCCCAAACTGCATATTGTTGCTACATGATGGAGAGAGAGAATGAATCCTCTCATATGTGGTCCACCCCAGTGTCTGCAGCTTTGTGGTCATTGTGTTATTAGTCCACAGAATAATGAACTGGATGCTGGGTTTGATTGCTTAAATATCAGTTACAGCATTATACTAAGAATCTTTACATGTAGACGTATCAAGAAGGACAGTGGGTAGATGAGCAGACTTCTAGGTGTGGACTCAGGGGAAGTAATATGTGATATTTTTATTAGAGTAGAAGTAAAGGTTTGTGCAGTTTTCCAATTTTGGGTGTATCCAAAACATGATACAAGTAAGCAGATCCATGGACCTCTTAACCATCAAGGCCACTTGATAGAGTTTGGGTCAGCTGAAATCCCAGGGCAAATACCTCTAACCAGGAACAAACTATTCCATTTCCCACTGTGTGCCTTACAAATGTGCATCACATTTTAGGTGCATTTCAAGATCAAGGAAGAGAAGCACAGGTTTAGTATTTGACAACACTTTAGAGCAAGACTGCTTTGGTTAACATTCCAGCTCTACTGGGTATGTAGCTTCTCTGTACTTTGGTTTCCTCATTTGTAAAATAGGAATTGCAATAACAATGATCTTCTCACAGGATCATGGTGAGTTTTAAATGAGTCATTGCACGCCAAGTATGTTTTTAAAGTGCCTGGCTTATATAAGGCAGTAAGTGAATCTTACTGTTTAAAAAAAAAAAAAAACGAAACTCTCTACCATTTCTTCTTCCTCTAACCAGGAGACTTAAAGCAATGCAGGACTCATTGTTTCAGAAATGCCTTTAATCCAAGTGCTCCACATTTCATATACGCAACAGAATTTTAAGAAAACATACAAAAATGTGTGAAATAGTTCAACCTAATCTTTCCACTGGTGGATGGTCTTTGCAATATATAGATATACAAAGTATCATGAGCTTGAGGCTGAACTTGAATCTGTAACTGCTCTATTCTGTACACGCACATGCAAATATACACACACAAAAAATAAAGCAAACATACACACAAAACCTACTGTCAACAATCAAGACAACACAGAAAATCACATCCAACCTGGATGCTTATGGGGTCACAGTTGGTCGAGCATAAAAGAGACTGTATGACCACCGATACTTGCATGTTGGTATTATAGGCTGACTATAGATAGTCATCTTTCTCTCTCTCCCAGTCCCTCCCCACAAACTAAATCAGGTGAGTCCTCTGGTAGCCAGTGAAGAATTCACAAACACTCAAAAGCAACTATGTCCATGTTCCTCCCCTCCAGCTTCATGTCAAGTTCCCCTCCACATACTTGTGCTTTCTTCTTAGTATCCTCACTGCTGCTGCCTTCCTAGAAAGCAGGTGCCTTCCTTGGATACTTGGTCTCAGAGCTGCAAAGCTGTCATGGAGTCATACAGCACTGCATTCCCTCGTGGCCCCTGCATGGCAGAGAAGGCTGCCTGTCTATATTTTGTGTCACACTTTGTTACCTGGGTTCTGGGGTGACACCACTTGTCTCTGAGTATCAAAAAGTCTAAATGGCTCCTTTAGATTCTTTCTGTATATCCTTCATCTTTAAGGGAACAGGCACTACTCTGCACTTCTGTTTATCTTTAGGCTATTTCTCCTTCACAAACATGTACACACTCATGCATGCACACGGGTCCACATTTATTCCTGAAAATAAAATAGATCATCAAAGGCCTTCAGAGAAGTCTGGGGCCCCCTACCAATATCCACACTGTCCCATTGTACACTGTTTCTCCTACTCAGGCTCCCTGCCCTGCTAGTGAGTCACAGATAACTAACTACCCAAGCAGTGAGGGGAGGAAGACAGATTGGCAGTTTGAAGAAAAATTCAAAAAGACAGTTGCATCAGGCAGCAAGAAAAGTAGTCATAGGAGAAACCATATTGTTTTCCTGCTAGGAGCGCTGAGTGTATAAAGAATAAATTGGCAAGTGTTGACGGATTAATGGTGGTGGCATCTGCTAGAAACAGGTGGTGGCTCACAGGGGCTATGAAGATGCTCCTGGAATTAGGAAACATCCCCTACTCCATTCACGCTTGAGTTTTTACTTCCTATCTTCTCTTCAGAGTCCACAAGATTAGGATTCTGCACATAACACACACACATACTCCCCCAAAACATAGGCTGAATGTGGTGTTAGCCATGACATGTTAGGCATGCATTGTCTCCTTGATTCAATATCTTCCTGTTCCTGTATTTTCCCAAATTATGAGTATCCCAGTATGAGAGAAGAGAGATGGGCTGGCAGCTGGCCTGGTCTATGTAATACCCATTTCTGAGATAGTAAAAGAAATGCCAGATGATAGGTCGCCTCCTGAAGCTAGGATCCTGGGAAAACTCAGATATAAGCCAGAGAAGGTAGTTTCACTGAAACCAAGGCTGGGATCCCCTTGACTTCAGCAGATGACCAATACCTCGATTGATATTAAAACGACAGCAATAACAACTAAGTGAACAAACTAAATATAATGGCAGTTTGGAATCCTTCATCTTTGTCTCCTGGAAAGCTAGATTAAAGGATAAGGATAACTTCTGAAGAATGTTACCGGATCACAGATTCTGGGCTAATGTTGCTATTGAATTGAATGTGGCAAGAAGTGACCCATCTGTTTATCGAGACATTAAGAAGGTGAGTGTGTTATTCAAAACTTAGAGCTCAACTAAGAAGTGGTATGTGTTGTGTGGATAGGTTTCATGTGTTTATGCCCCTACACACACACACACACACACACACACACACACACACACACACACACATCCTTCACTAACATGGAATGATCGCTTGCATTTTTCTGTGGGGTCCAACATCATCAGATCAGCTTTGTAGTGATCACTACTGATGTCCACTGTGGGACTTCTGTCCTGCTGAACACAGATGGTGATCATTGCCCTGCTGATCTTTGCTTTATCTCAACCCGACCATGGAGGAGAGGAGCAGAGTGCTAACATGTCCACTTCTGAAAATATACAGAAATTGTACATTTCCACACTTGTGAAATAGAGAAAATATTAATTTATAACATTCACTGAACACTCATTTTATGCAGGTGTTTTAATGAGAATTTTGTCAAGTGTTAATCCTTCTCTTAGAGTTGTGGTAAAGATTAAGTGAATTAATAGATATAAGTGCTAAAGACATTATTTAGTAAATGTTTCTGCTACTATTTCCAGAACTACCACAGCTCATTTTTTGGCTATTGTATTAGTTTGCTAGAGTTTCCATAATAAAATATCATAGAATGGTGGCTTAAACAACAGCAATTTTGTTCTAAAAACTAGTGTATCTGTGTCCTACTCTCCATTTACTACAAGGACAATGGTCATATTGGATTAAGGACCATCCGTTGAACCCCATTTTAACTTAATACTTTTTTAATGGGCTATCTCCAAATACAGCCACATTCTTAGTTCCTGTGGGTTATGACTTCAGTATATGAATTGGGGTGGGGAGGGCATAGTTCAAACTATAACAATTATGATACATGACTTTGCCTTATGTTCCTACAGTGAAACTCTGGAGATGACTTTACAGTAAGAGTTCAATGGAAATTGAGATTAAAAAGAAGAAAGAGATAAAGAAAGGGTATATGGAAAATATTTTGAGACTACAGCTTAATGTGACTGGGTTTACCATCTTCAGGTCACCTTCGGAAGCCCTCAAAGGCTGACTCCCCAGGATGCTTGCAGCCCACTTCTTATTGTTTCCAGTGAGCACATCCAGTAGCAGGTCCAGTGATATCTGGTTCGAACTGTAGTCCATGAGGCCACAGAGAAGACAGGAGGTAGCAATGTCTTATGCTATTCCAAGATCATCTTCTCAAGTTCTGACTTTTGTTAAATGTTTTTAATGTTTATTTATTTTATGAGAGATAGAGAGTATGAGCAGAGGAGGGTCAGAGAGAGAGGGAGAAACAGAATCTGAAGCTGCCTCCAGGCTCTGAGCTGTCAGCACAGAACCCGATGCGGAGCTGGAAATCACGAACCGTGAAATCATGACCTGAGCCGAGATCGGATGCTTAATGGACTGAGCCACCTAGGCACCCTTAGTTCTGACTTCTTGACTCAGGATGTGTAATTTCCTGAGACAAATATTCATTCCCTTCGGGAAAAATTCCATCCATCCTCATGGGTTCTGTTCTTTGCCCCTGGCAATGCAATCATAGTAAAACTTAATAAGTCATTCTGACATATTCTTTAATTAAAAGACATTATTGGGATGCCAGGGTGGCTCAATCGGTTGAGCAACCAACTCTTAATTTCGGTTGAGGTCATGATCTCACAGTTCATGAGTTCAAACCCAGCATCGGGCTCTGAGCTGATGCATGGAGCCTTCTTGGGATTTTCTCCCTCCCTCTCTGCTGCTTGCATATGCTCTCTCTCTCTCTCGAAATAAGTAAATAAACATTTAAAAAAAGACTATATCAACGTGAAACATGCTCTGAAATTTACTTTGTATTTTATATTTTGATATTATCTTTTGTCAAATTGTTTTCCATTATTTTTTCTGTATTTTACATGTGATTTAGCCAGGCCTATCCTCTGTCATTGGCCATGTTTTCAGTCATGTCTATTTAATTTTGTCCATCTTACAGTCGTTATGTCAAATATGATTCTCATCTCTGCAGTAGTTTTATTTTTCTCTTCTTTTCTTTTCCTGATCTTTTCTTACTTGTTAGCTTCTGTCTGCACCATTATCGGCTTCTTTTCTTTTTGTCTCTAGGGTTTATCCCATGACCTTTTTAGTTTTTTCTCCAGAAAACCTGTTTTTGATAACCTGGGGTGTCTGATTCTTGCCCATTTTCTAGAGTAATTCTGATAAAATTTAGGTGTTTTATTTTGCTTAAATTATTTTCATCAATATTATTACTATTTTAATCATAGAGTCTGTGCATAAGTCTTGAGCCACTTCTTTAATGCTACATACATCTGAAGCTTGGAGAGGACCTTTTCTTCTGAGTTAGGTATTTGCTCCCAGAAAGTGAAAAAACTGACAGAAGGCATATGGCTGAGAAAGTTGACACCTTACATTTTGGTGAATGGTCTCAATCTTTCTTAAATCAATGTCCTCTGGCCTGAGGATATGTGTTCCCCTAGTCTGAGTATTCAAAAGGTCTGAGGACTAACAGCGAAGTTCTAGAAATCTCAGGTTCTGTGTGTTACTGTTTGCTTTTCTTCCCTTCTTCCAGATTGCTCCCAGGTGATTGCTTCACTAATATTATTGCTGAAAAAGTTGGCATGTCTTCATGGTGATTCTTCCTTCTGCTTCATTTCCCAAGCTGGTCTGAGGTTCCTTTGAGGAGATATTCTCTTCTATCTCTCCAGTCTTCCTCTATCCCTTCATCCGTAAAGGGTCATCAGATGGGCCCTTCAACACTGTGACAATTATTTTACAGAACTATACATCTACACATAAATTTGAAGAGGCCATCATTGTCCCCATTTCAAAATGCCTTATTTTATACATTCTTTATATTTTATGACTTGTAGTGGATCCCTACTTCTTGTGTTATTAGAGAGGGGATTCTGTCCTCATTTATTTACTCTTTCTAAAATCATTTTGATGGGTTTCCACAGAGGGGAATGCATACAGATTTTTAATTATCCCAACTGCTTTTCATATATATATATATAATATCTTTGTTTTAAGATATTTTCCCCAAATATATTTATTTATATTGATGTGTTTTTGTAAAATGACTTCCACCCATCCAAGCAATTAGGATATTCATAATTAATGGTTTATAAATAATAATACCAGATATGGAAAATCAATGACCTCATGTTTTTAAGGGGCACCAAGAGAAGGCACGATGTTTTTCCTAATCATTCTTCCAGGATAAAATGAAAACTACAAGATTCATGAAGACTGGGGCTGTTTTATTACCTGTGATTGCACATTGCTTATGCTAGTGCATGGAACATAGTAAATCTCAATAAATTTATGTTGAAAGAATGAACAAAGTCCATGCTTATGAGTCCTTACTGATATATTTATAATCTCAGCTCTACATTAACTGTAAACAATCCCTCAAAGAACAAGAACAAAGGCAATTCACAAGAAAAAAAAAATATATAAACTTAGATTAACCTAAAATCACATAGAAAAGAATTATGTTTGGTCCAAAAAAACACCTATATCTCCAAAGTCTATATTCTATTAAAAAAAAAAGATATAAAAGTTATCTGACCAGTAAGGACACGTATTCTAATTCTAGGATAATCAGGTTAATTTGGTACCTATCCCCTAGCCTCCCAAAAGGGTGAGACCTTTTTTCATAACCAAAAGTAAAAGAGTTATTTTCCTTCTTTCCAGAACCAAAAAAAATTGTTCCAGAGTTCAATCTAATTTATCTCTGATTAGATGACAGAGACTGCCGTTTTTAGGTGACAAAATTTTTCAGCTTCTATTCCTACTAAAGTTACAGAGAGTAATTGCAGCATAGGTAGCTTGTCATGAGTATTGTAAAAGCAAATATCTGTTGAAGTTGAAGTCAATGTAGGTGGGGGAATGGTAGTTAAAACATGTAGGCTGTGTACCACAGAATATTGTATAGCAGTTAGGAGCTACAGACCGCATATGTCCACAGCATGGCTACATCTTAAAAACTTAACGTTGAATGAGAAAAGAAAAGAAACAAAATTAAGTCTACAGTAAATACCATATAACTTAAATTAAATAATCACAACAAAAAATCAATATATACAAGTAAAAGAATAGAAGTTAAAATACTCTGGAATGGTTGTTTTAGGAAAAGGAAATAAAAATGGGAGGTGGGGATATAACGTTATAAATAAATAAATAAATAAATAAATAAATAAATAAATACATGAACACATACATATATACAACCAGACAGCTGCCTCATAGGAATTGATGATAAATTGAGGAGCATGAGAGACTCAACCTGATGCAACCTGATATTTAAAAACACACATTTGTAAGACATAAGAAAGAATGTGATGTAATTTCACTGGATCAAGGATTTCTGTATTAAATACGAAATATGATATGGTCTATGAAGGAACATAAAAAGTAAAAATAACCTTAAAGATTGTATCAAGAGAGATATAAAAAAGAGAAACAACTAGTAATGCTCATTTCAAGTTCTTTTCTCTGCCCTGGCATGAGTCACCTGGATGTCTGTGTCATTCTAAACAGATCTGCAATACTGTTACAAGTTGTTGACTGCATAAGCAGGGACACAAGGATGCAGGAGGTCACTGCTAGTGACTTGTGGGGCTTGAAAAGTCTCAGCTTTATCTCTCAGGATGCTGAGGCAGGGTTGCAGTCCTGAAGAAGAGGAGTAAGAGCAAGGAAACTTATCCAGACACCCAGGCATAGAAAGCAAAGTAGAAGATAAGGAAGGGCTCACCACAGGAGCCAGTTAATGGAGTTGTGGTTGCTTAACATACATACACCCAGAGGCAGGCAGGAAGTAGGAATTTTTTTTTCAGATTCCTGAGTGTTAAAATTTTTCCTTCTCTTAAAAAAAGAGTTTTCATTTATTTTTTTATTACAAGAGTAGCAACACTTATGGTAGAACATTTTGAAAATAAAAGCAGAGAGAAGGAAAAAAAATGTTTGTAATCCAATGAACCATTATTATTTCAATGTATTTCCTTAGGTGTTTTCCAGATATAATGTTGTTACTTTGGTACATATGACTGTAATTATACTTGTATACTGTTTTTTCTCACTTAACATCATAATTTAAGCAATTTGTTAAATTACTACGTAGTTTTTTATAATCATCTATTTTAATGCAAAAATTGATATTACTATTCTCATCTTATGGTCTCCATTTTTTTCCCCTCATAATATAAGGTAATGACTATTATCTCTACTTAATACTTTATTTTTTCCACGTTTCATAATACTTTCTCAAAGAAGATCACCACAATAAAATTATTGATAATAAAAGTTATGAACATTTTAAGGATCTTGATACATATAGTAGTGTTGCTTCCAAGAAAGGTTGTCATCATCAGGAAAGAATGAAAGTCCCAAGCTTATGTTTGTAACAGTTACTGCATAAGACTAGAGGCTGTTAAACTTTGTTGTTTATAAAAATCACATGGGTACCTTATTAAATTTCAATTGTCATTCATAAATATCCTGATCCAATAGGCCTGAAATCTACATCTCTAACAAGTAACTCAGTGTGACTAACGTAAGAATTACAAAGAATACATGTTGCAAATACCATTTTGAGATATCACTGGGATGCCTTTTATGTAGAATTGTTTTCTATAGCTAAATGAGATGCCATAAATCCAAGAATCCCCTGTTTTCAATAAAATATGGCAATCTTATGATTCTGACAACTCTATCTTGTGTCTTACCCTGGAATGTCACATTTAAGTTTTCCTGGATGAGGCCAAATCAGGCAGTTCTGGATTAAATAGTAACTTTATGAACATAAAGTAGAAATACTTCTCCCACTTTGACATTACTTGCCAACCAAAAATGCTAGTGAAGTTGGGTTGTCAAGAGCCAAAATTTTTGGTAGCCAAAAATATCTATAGGGAAAAAATGGGTCTTCAGTCATGTGGGACTTCAGTATGTTCTGCATCTAGGAAACAGATTCCTTCAAATATGCCTCCTGTTCTCTCCTAGTCTGATTCAACCCCAATACCCTGGCGATCTGTGGAGGAAGGAAACATGTGTCCAATGATCTGTGTGAGTCTTTCTCCTAAGCTTTGGAATGATCTATTCTGCCTTGAGTTCTTGGCCTAAGTTTGCTGGTGCAAGGGAGACATGGGGTTCCGGTTGGCCAATTAGAGTCCTTCCCACCACTTCTGAATCTGAGACTCAGAATCCTAGTGTTCTCTCATTGGATAATGAAGCTCTCCATGCTTGGGAGCTGTCTATGGTCCTGTCTGTAGTTATGGAGACTAAAGGTAGCACATAGAGTAAGAAGCAGGCTTAGAAAACAGGGGAGCAGCTTTAATGGCACTGAAATGCCCAGGTCTACTTGCTTCCTGGCTTAGAAACCAGGGGAGCAGCTCTAATGGCACTGAAATACTTAGGTCTACTTGCTTCCTTGTCCTTTTGATAGCTTAACTATCCTACAGGGTATGTCAATATCCGTGAATAATTTCCCTGATTTTCATTCAGGGAATGTAATTACAGCTAAGTTTCTACTACATAAGGTATATTCACCCTAATTCATGCATAAACATAGTAATAAACACAAATTCTTGCTTGCTTCTGGGGTGTACCAATACCACCTTTGGGCTTTTCCAAAGAAGAATCGGGAGGCAAGAATAGCATGGGGAGGTGAGTACTGTTGTTATCAGTCAAGTGTATGACAGAGTAGAACATGCTAAGTTTTGTTTTATTAAGATACAATGGATGTAAACATTGCATTAGTTTTAGATTTACAACATAATGGTTTGATATATGTACATATTGTGAAACGATCACAACTTTGTCCAAAATCCATTACCTCAAAAAGTAACTTTTTGTCCTGTGATAAGAACTTTTAAGATCTACTCTATTAGCAACTTTCAAACATACAAAACAAACAGGTATTTAAATTATAGTCATTATGCTTTTCGTTATCCCAAGACTTATTTATCTTATAACTGGAAGATTGTATCTTTGACCATATTCACCAATTTTCCTTACCTCCCATCCCTTAGTCCTGCCAACCACCCATCTGTTCTCTGTTTCTATTAGTTTTTTCTCTTAGATTCAACATATTAGTGAGATCATATAGAATTTGTCTTTCTCTATCTAACTTATTTAACTTAGTTATAATAATGCCCTCACAGTCCATCCATGTTAAGCAAATGGCAGAAATTCCTTCTTTCTCATGGCTAAGTAATATTTAAGTATTTTCTTTTTCTATTTTTCCATTGATGGATACTTAGGTTATTTCCATGTCTTGGCTGTTGTAAATAATGTTTTAAGAAACATGAAGGTACAGATATCTCTCCAAAACGATGATACAAACTTCTTGGATATACCCAGAGGTGGGATAGCTGGATCATATAGTATTTCTATTTCTAATTTTTTGAGAAATCTTCATGCTATTTTCCATTGTGGCTGTACAATTTACATTCCCATCAACTGTGCAAAAGGGCTTCCATTTCTCCACATTCTCACCAACACCTGTTATCTATTATCTTTCTGATGACTGCCATTTTAACAGGTGTGAGGTAATATCTCATGTGGTTTTGATTTGCTTTTCCCTGATGCTCAATGTGAGCACCTTTTTAAGTATCTCTTGGCTGTTTGTATGCCTTGTTTGGGAAAAACTGTCTATTCAGTTCATATGCCCTTGTTTTAATTATTTTTTTTTACTATTGAGTAGTATAAGTTCTTTATATATTTTGGATATTAATCTCCTATCACGTACATAATTTGCAAATTTTTCCCATCCTGATCCCGTAATTTACCTTTTCATTTTGCTAATGGCTTCCTTTAATGTACAGAACTTTTTAGTTTATGTAGATACTCTTGTTTATTTTGGTTTTTATCGCCCTTGTTTTTGGTAGGTATTAAACTTTTTGAGTCGTACAGATATGGATTATATCCTAATGCACCTACCTCTTAGATATATGATCTTGGATGCATTGTAAACCCCTCTCAGCCACTATATCCTCTACTTACAAAATTGAACTATTTTTCCTCACATAATAATTATGGCGTTGGGTGAAATTTTGCATAAAAGCACCTGCTAAGGAGTCTTGTGCATAGTAGGTACCCCATATTCCCCATGCTGAAGTTGTAGCGGGAGAACCTTCCTTTAAAATTACAGTTTTGAGGCTTTATTTCTTCTGGTTTTATGAACTCTGCTTTATCCAGAACCTCTTAAGTCAAAGTCTCTTATTTCTTCCTTTCATAACAAGGACCAGGATTTACTGGAGTGAAGAACGAAGTGGTTTAGTTTTTGAAAAAAACTTTGGAAATTGTTACCAAGAATCACTTCCCTTGGGTGTGACTCCCTCTGACAAGTCAAATTCACCTGCAGATAAGAATGATTACAAATAATCTTAAGAGAAAGAATTTCTTGCTTTATACCACATTTTTATTCTGCAGAGTTTCCTACTCATTATCTCACCCAAGTTTCATAGCATCCTTCTGAGAGAGGTAATGCGAATATTATCATCCCATAAACACAGGTAAAAACTTAGGTTCTCCATCCTTTAATTCAGTCAATATTCACAGGGTCAGGCATTATATTGGATTCTGGGGATATAAGGGGAGAGTAATAACATGTGGTCTCAGCCCTCTAAAGTCATGGTGGAGAATAGACAAGCTAATACAAAGTATAACAAGGCCCTGGGGTTTGGGGAGGCAAGGGCATCCTGAGGCTTTCTCCTATAGATGAGCAGACAAACCAGGTCTTAAAGAAGTGACTTTGCTTGAGGACCAGAACTAAAACTAAAGATGAAAACATGATGGCTCTCTCTGATACTCAGTAACTCTTGTGTCATGGAATACATATTAGATACTGTGGGTCCTGCTGAATCTAAAATTTCACATATTTGTGAAGGGTGTCTATAATGATAATAGATTAGAGTTGTAGAAAACAGAGAATAAGGAAAATGTAATAAGGCATTCTTGACCCTGGCCTTCAGGGATGTTATTCCAAACAACAATTCATATCATAATATAAAGTAGAAAGTCAGTAAGATGTGGTGATTAAAAGTGAAGGCTATGAATTTTATGCTATGTTAACATTCTAGCTCTCTCATATCCCAGAAAAATTGCTTAAATATTCTGTGCCTCAGTTTTTTCATTTTTAATGGGATAATAATGGTGCCTACTTCATAGGGTTCTTGTCAGGAGGAGGAGAAGATATAATCCATATCCTTTAGAAAAGTGCCTGGTACACTGCAAAAACTTAAAAATAATATTTAACTGCTAGAAGATATAGCAGTTCAGAATGGAAAAAACGCTCTCCCCAGGACCTAGAATAGAGAGGTCCTAGGCTGCTGATAATTCTTCCTTAGAACTTTCTTGGTTCTGCTATTCAAAAGGCGAGGAAGACTCCCAGGACTGAATTATGGTACTGGCAATCATGAAGACAAAAATCAAGATGAGAAGGATCTTCCTTTACAGCCATCTTCCTTCCAAAGAAGGTTCTGTGGCCCCAAGCCTGAGCATTTAGCTTCTCTAGTCTTCCACGTGGGAGCTCCATAGCCTAGCACTGTGGCTCAGATGTGGTTTTACAAGGTTTTATTAACTTCTTATCTCCTTAGCATGGATAACCAAGTAGTGCACCAAAAACTTTGAAAAACTTTCTTGTGTCTTACTCATTTTCATGAGTAACTTAAAGTAACAGTCAATTTATTCATATTAATAGCTCTCATATATTAATTAGTAGGACTGATTTGTAGGCAAATTTAATAACCCAGGATGAGAAAGTTGAAATTCAGTTTTTTCACCTAGATATTGCCTAAATGACTCATGTACATCTTAGAAAAAATCTCATTACTCCCTACTAATCACCCTTATCAATATAAGTACTCATTTTAATGCTCTCTACATTATCCAACACTTCATCAAAAATAAGAGTTCAAAGTCTACTTATGGAACTCTTTCCTACACACCATGATTCTTATCTCTGAGTACCCAAGGCCATATAAATCTGCTTGATCCCTAATTATCAAGCTAATGACAAATAGAGATAATTGAGAATTTTTTCAGGTATAATTTTTATCTTTTAGAGGAAAAATACATATTACATTTATTTTTTAACTTAACTTGCACATAAAATCCATTTGCAACTATTTTGTTAATCTAAAAATGTTTTATGTGTGTATATATATATATGGCATCCTCTTTACTGGAAAAATGTATTATGGAACTTGTATTTTCAATCAAAATTATTTCCCTTGACACATGAGGTAGATCACTTTTCCTTGATATTCATGGCCTTATTGGGAGTATCGGCTTGTATATTTTCACTTCCTGATAAAATATTTATGAAGGGAAGAGATTCCCTTATCTATCAAATTATATACTCTAATTCAGAAAATGCTTTATCTTCTGGAACATAAGTTTAATTGCCAAATATGGGCCTGAGCAATTCTCGCAAGATTACTTCAGATTAAGATCTCTGAGGTTTTGCTTTTATGTCAATCTCAGGAAGAAAAAAAAAATCGTTCTAACTTCTCCCAAAGTGTTTTGACTTTTGCAAGCTGTATAACAATGGTTTTATTCAAATTGATGCAAATTTGGAAAGCCCTTGACGTTTTCCCTTAACCAGGCAATAAAAAAAATCCAAGTAGCAGGTGTTGACTTTTGTGCAACCAGCTATCAAATGAGCATCTTATTTTTTCTTTCTTAAGTTTCTAGCAAAACTTTCTACCTGAATCCATGTTGTAGTCTCAAGAAATAGGCCATTGATCCAGGAACACATAAAACCCTCTGAGTTTTTGCCCTACAGTAGAGCATTTGGCAGATGCTTCTGTGGTGACTTGAGGAGTACCCTAAAACAGATTGTCAAGGACACTTTGGAACAAGGACAGCCGTAAATCAAATCCTTCTCTCGCTTTCCCTCTCCTGCTCACTTTCATCTATTAACTGTGAACTAATGACAACTGAAACCTTTCTGCCAATACCATGAGTACCATGAGGACTCACATTTACTGCAAAGCCTGTAAAACTCCAACCTTGTGTTTAATAAGGTGGGAGGAGAGAAGGGGGAGAAGTCCCACCAAGTTAGGAGTGTATGGAATTCGTTGATGGAAAATTCCATGTGTGAAGTTTGTAGACTTGTGCTGGTGCTTTACCTAACTGGGTGTGTTTGTTTTTATTTTTCGAATGGTGTTTGTTCATGTTTTTGTGATGATGCCAATCTTGTTTTTTCCTCAATATTTTAAATCAAGACTTGAATTTCCTTTCTGTCTTGCCTCACAGTTGAAGGTCAAAATGTGACTACCTTCTCATTGTCCAATATAATTTCCTTGAAAATTCCTTACTACTTTCCTTCATCCTGATGAACACCCTGATTTGAGGAGGTGATACTTGCTTTGGATTGATATTTTGTGCCAGTTCTTTTTTTTTTTTTCCAGGCTCAGAAAGCACTCTACCTTCTCTCAGGCATTGAAGTCCCTCTAAAACCCAACCTCAAAGTCCTGGCCGTATTCTTGCCTTTTTTTCCTTTAAGTTCCCAATGTACTTTATTTATGTAGCTCTTTATTGCTTCCATCGCTTTGTGCCATGATTGCCTGGGAGATAGTTTGGGAAATGAGTGAGGGTTTGGAATATGGTATCAAGCAGACCCATTCTTACTTCATGAGGATCACGTCATCCCTATGAAGTTGGTTCTATTATTATCCACTAGTAAAGAGTGGATGATAATAGAGGCATGAAAGCCAGAGAGTAATAATAGCACTAGATTCATGGGAATGTTGTAAGAACTAATGAAAATTAATCATAAACATGACACATAGCACACCCTGGCTAACTGGTCACTGTTAGCTGAACTCTTGTTTATCTTTTTAGCTAACCAAAATCTCCTCCAGAGTAAAGACAGAATTTTAGCTCCTCTACCCTTTCCAGGCCAGAAGCATACATTGTTTATAATCCACACTCAACAAATAGTTGTTGAGTGAACCAATGATAGACCTGAATTCCCACTATTAACTGCTTCACTTAATGACTGTCTAAATCAAACAAAACTACATGTCATCTCCCTCATCTGGGGTTCTACACATCTTTCAAGAATTGATGCCTCCAGATGAATCTTTTTGAGATTTCAACCTCCTTATTCTACTGGCTCTGCTATTTCAGAGTCATTTATTTGTAATAAAAAGATGTAGCCAGAAACCTTCACCCAGCAGGTCCTTATCATGACGGAGTCCATAATCCTTATTGTGAGATATAAGACTTCCTCTATCCCCTGGTCACTTTCCACTCCTGTAGCTGCCTCACTTGTCACAACGCTGTTCATGTTCTAACACTCTTCTATTTTAAAAAACTTGAATCACTTTTCTCCCCCTGAGCACATTCTTACTGCTTGTCATTCCATCATCCACACTTTCAAAGACTACCTCTCTCAGATATTCTAGACACACATCTTCTAGGCTACCAGGCTGTAAAACCCACTCTTTAAAAAGAGTTTTACCAAGAGCAATCTCTTTCAGTTTGGTGGCTTGTTAATCAGCACATTTTCATGAATTGCTCAATAATGACTTGAGTGTAAAAGATGATCAGAGATGATCACATTGCCCTTTATAGTGCCCTGGAATTGCTGAAAACTGGTTTGCTCGGTAAACTATTTGGAAATAAGAGCAATGAATCAACACACTGGATGAGCACCCTGATGTGCCAATCCTCATGTGAGTGTCAGGACCACGAATGGTATTCGATACTGTCACTGCCCACCAGGATCTCACATCCTGGTAGGGGCAACACACATTTAAATGCTTTCCTACCCTGTGCCCCCTAAAATTAATGTTAATGTTTAGAAATCTGCTCAGATTTCATCTTCATTGACTAGCTTTCTTGACAGCACCCGGAGGAAATGACTTATGCTCTCACTTTGTACCTTCCTTCTTAATCAAATGTTTTGCCCTGAATGATTTGTGTTTACATTTCAGATACTGTTCAGCCTTGGGTTCCACAAGCAGAAAGAGGAGGAATACATAGCAAACTGTATATTCAAGGAGCTGCTTTCTGGGGGAGATGCTGCTTGGCTTGAGTGAGAATAACGAAAAGGATTTCAAGTAGAGGGAACACCATGAACAGAGACAGCAAGTCTAATGTAGTCCAGTGCTAGGACAGTGCCAAGTGTGAAGGGAAGAGAGGTAGAGGGGAGGCTGGGGTAGAGGCAGAGGCCAGGGTTGGGTGCAGGGTGTTCTCCCAGGAGACTGCACATGAACGCTAATGGCAGGGAGTTCAACTGGAAGGGAAAAATTTCAGATTTGTGTTTCAGAAAGATTACCTTGGCTTTAATGTGCAGAAGGGATTGGCATTGGAAAAGACCGGAAGTGAGGAGGCGAAATTGAGAAACCATTGCAATAATTCTGGAGTGGGATGATAAGGAACTATTTTAAAGCAGTGACTGTTACTTAAAACAAAATGAGATGGAGAATCTCTCACTAGTGACTCAAAGAAATGAAACATCTTGGTCATTTGTACTGCTTTTAAAATTGTTCCATATCTCCTCCTGTGTAGGCTCCTGACTACCATTCTAGCCTCCCCACCTTAGCTCCTCATCTCATCACCATATGGCCAAATGCAGCAGGAAAGTATTTTTACCTACAGGTAAGAATTTAAGTGATTTGGGAATAAGAGTCTTAAGAACCCTAGGGAAAAATCTCTACGGAGACATAAAGGATTTGAATAAATGCATATTTTAAATGTCAAAGATGCTGCGTGCAAAATTAAAATGAAACAACCTCATAAAGTATTCGCCATAAAGTGCAAAAAGAAAATATCATTAGTGTCCAAATAGCTCATTAAAATCAATTAGAAAAAGCACTTAAGCTCGAGAAAATCAATGTCCGAAGAACTTGAGCAGAATACTACAGCAGAAGAAAAAATAGCGAATAAATAAGGATCATATTAAATTTTACCAGTGTAACACAAATGAAAATGGAAGAAACATGAAAAAATGTTTCTATGTTAAATTGTTGTAGCAGTTTTAAAAGTCTGTTGTCCTCTACTAATGTTGATAGAGAAGGGGATCAAGAACATGCCCGCAGTTGGCTCAAGGATGGAGGAGAGATATTCATATAATACTTCTGGGAAGTAATTTGACTCCTAGATGGATAAATAGACATATAATATATATTTTATATATTTATAAATATATACAAAGAAAGGAGCATACATACATATATGTCTAGATATACACACACACATACATGGAGAGAGAGAGAAAGAGAGAGTTTTAAAATATTTAAAAATATGTATATACCTTTGGGGGTGCCTGGGTGGCTAGATCAGTTAAACATATGACTTCAGCTCAGATCATAATCTCACGGTTCACAGGTTCAAGTCCTACATTGGGTTCTGCGCTGTCAGTAAGGAGCCTGCTTGGGATTCTCTCTCTCCCTCCCTCTTTCGCTCTGCCCCTGTCCCACTTGCTCTCTCTCTCTTTCATTAAATTAATATTTATTGTTAGGAGTCTATCCTAAGGAAATATGAAAGATATAATGAACATTTATTTACAACAATGTGCATTCCAACACTACGTACAGTGGTCCAAATCTGAAGTGTTCAAAATATCTAGCAATAGAATATTGTGTACATGAATAATGACCTAAAGACATGATAATCATTATGTAGTTTTAAAAACTTTAGTTTTCAGTTAATTTGATCAAGATTGTTGTTCTGCTGTGGTAGCAAAGGGAAAAAAAGATATAAAGTACATATACATTACCAATTCTAATTATGTGTGTGTTTAAAAAATGTGAATAAATGATGGTAGATATTTGTGGATATGCGAACCCCAAGATCACATCCATATTAATATGTGACGCTTCTGAAGAATGGCTTCGAATCATGTATTTTGGGAAGTTTATTAAACCTAACTAACATTTCTGATCACTCGGCTTTGCTATTTTCAACTTACTGTGCAAGGCAGCAACTTTTGAAAATTAGTGACTCTATTTCTTTGGAAAAAAAAAAAAGTCCAGTGGGATACAAAAAAAAACAATAAAACTTAACAAGTGACTAAACTGGTTATGAGGAGAATTCTGTGAAATATGTGACCTTTGGCAGAAATGTGATTGTGGGAAACCTCAGGATCTTTAATTACAAATTTGGTCTCTACTGATTATGCATCTGAAATAAACTGGAAAAATAACACCAAAATGTTAATAGTGGTGATATATGGGTTGGCAGACAGTTAGAGAATCTCTTTTTACTTTTATGGTTCTGAATTTTCTTTGAGCATGCCTCCTTGAGAACAGGAAAAACATATAGTGGCAAAGTCATAAAAATTAAAGTCACACTCTACTGACTGGTTCACACCTCCAGAGCTTCTCAAAGGAGACAAGGGAAAAGCAGGGATATGCAATTAGGCTCACACTATGGTTCAGTTTTACTGTCTAGGCTGTGCCATTAGAAAGCTTGGTAAAGATTTCATTTTCAATGGGAGAGAACTCAGCAAGTCATTTTCCGTCCCATTAAAAACTTTCTGCTCCTGTTTCTGCTTCCCCAGTGTCTCTCCAACCCCATACAATTTCCAATCCAACCCATCAGTAGTGATTCCAGTCGCCCAACAGCCTCCTACTTCCGGAAACTGCTCATCCCCTCCAGCCCTCCCTAGCGGGCCTGACTCACTGCATGGCTCTTTAATTGAACCAGCTCCCAGCATTTGGTATCTCTGTCTTGCAGACCCTGATTATGCGGCACTTCATGAATAACCTGAGTCAGGATGTCCTTCCTCCCTGCAGTCTCCCAGCCAGGCCTGTGATATTACTTGATCCTTCCTCACAGCATGTCTGCAAAAGTTTGGAATTTGCAAGCAATAATCCACCAGCCAGGGTGAACTGAGGACATCCCTAATGCCAAGACGGCTGCAGAGAACAGAAAAAACCCTCCCCGTACAGATCAGAGAATACATCCCCTGGAAAAGAAAAATGATGATGGGAAAATCATCCATGGATTTGCAGTGATTCCGCTATGTGCCAGATACTAATTGCTATGACATCACTAAATAGAAAGGATCATGGCTAATTATCACAACAACGGAGTGGAATAGATACAATTAGGCCCCTGCTTTATTGGTTAGAAAATTGAGGTGCAAAGAGTTTAAATAGCTTTGCCAAAGTCATAGAAGCAGGAATTACAGCCAGGTCTTCTGACTACAAATGCATATTTTGTTCCAGATAGTAAATTTCTATAGGCAGAAAGCTAGACTCTGAGTTAATGAGACACAGAGTTGAACTTGATGAAGAGGAACCAAAGGCTCTGGAGGAAGAACAGCCAGTGGTCTCTGGTGCCAGCTGCTCAAGAGATGGGGGAGGGGGGAGAAAAGGCCAGGAAAATGTGCTGGAGTTTGTGGGTTGACAGACCGCTGGGCTAGACCTCACAGGAACAAGACTGTTCCTCTTTTGCTTCAAAGCATCCAAGTGACCTTGGGTGAGTCCTCTTCTCCTGGGTCCCAGTATTTGTTCCAGGGCCCAACCCAAACCATGTGCTCCTATACAATTTTTGCTTTTGCAAAATGTTGTTGAGTCAGGCTCTTCCTATATCTAGAAAACTTATAAACTGTTGTACATGCCAAATAGATCCAAATTCTGACTCCTTTTCATTGCTTCTGCCCTGGTTCAAACCACAATTTACCTGGATTGTCATTATAGCTTTTCACTGATCTCTCCACTTACCCATACTGATCTAGGGTCCTTTTTTTTTTTTGTTCTTTTAGTTTTTTTTAATGCTTCTTTTCTTTTCTTTTTTTTTTAAATCTTTATTTTTGAGACAGAGAGAGAGTGAGAGAGAGAGAGAGAGAGAGAGCAGGGGAGGGGCAGAGAGAGAGGGAGACACAGAAACTGAAGCAGGCTCCAGGCTCTGAGCTGTCAACACAGAGCCCAACGCGGGGCTCGAACCCACGGACTGTGAGAACATGACCTGAGCTGAAGTTGGAAGCTTAACCAACTGAGCCACCCAGGTGCCCCTATTTTCTTTTGAGAGAGAGAGAGAGAGAGAGAGAGAGAGAGAGGGAGAGGGGCGCCATGAGCAGAAGAGGGGCAGAGAGAGAGAGGGAGACACAGAATCCGAAGCAGGCCCCAGGCTCTGAGCTGTGAGCACAGAGCCCGACACAGGGCTTGAACTAACAAACCATGAGATGATGACCTGAGCTGAAGTCAGAGGTTTAACCAACTGAGCCACCCAGGCACCCCAGAGTCCATTCTCTCTTTTTTTTTTTTTGTATTTTTTTAATTTTATAATAGTTTATTTTCAAATTGGTTTACATATAACACCCAGTGATCATCCCAACATGTGCCCTTTTTAATGCCCATCACCCCCTCTCCCCCCTCCCTCATCCCCCTCACCCTCAGTTTTTTCTTAGTCTTTGAGAGTCTCTTATGTTTTATCTCCCTCCCTCTCTGTGTCTTTTTTTTCTTTCCCCTCTTCCCCTCCCCCTGGTTTTTGCTTAGTCTCACAAAGTCCACCTATTCGTGGAAACATATGGTATCTATCTTTTTCTGACTGACTTATTTCACTTAACATAATACCCTCCAGTTCTATCCATGTTGCTACACATGGCCAGATTTCATTTTTTCTCATTGCCACATAGTAGTCCATTGTATATAAGTACCATAACTTCTTTATCCATTCGTCAGTTGATGGGCACTTGGTCTCTTTCCATGATTTGGCTATTGTTGAAAGTGCTGCTGTGAACATTGGGGTACACGTGCTCCTATGCATCAGCATTCCTGTGTCTCTTGGGTAGATTCCTAGCAGTGCTATTGCTGGATCATAGGGTAGCTCTATTTTCATTTTTTGAGGAACCTCCACACCATTTTCCAGAGTGGCTGCACCATTTTGCATTCCCACCAACAGTGTAGGAGGGTGCCTACTTCTCCACATCCTCGCCAGCATCTATAGTTTCCTGATTTGTTCATTTTAGCCACTCTGACTGGTGTGAGGTGGTATCGCAGTGTGGTTTTGATTTGTATTTCCCTGATGATGAGTGACATTGAACACCGTTTCAAGTGTCTATTTGCCATCTGAATGTCCTCTTTGGAGAAGTGTCTATTCATATCTTCCGCCCATTTCTTCACTGGGTTGTTTGTGTTTTGGGTGTGGAGTTTGGTAAGTTCTTTATACCAGAGTCCATTCTTATAGACACCAAGGTGATCTTTTAGAAAAATCCAAGTCCAATTGTGTAATTTCTTTGCAGTGGCTCCTTATTTCTATCAAAGTAAAAGGCAAAACTATTCAATGTCTTGGATGACCATATACCAGGGATTGGCAAAATTTCCATGAGGGCTATAAAGTATGCAAGTAATTTAGACTTATGAGCTCTATCCCAACAACTCAGTTCTCCCATTGTTGTGTGAAAGCTTCAAAGACAATAAAGAAACAAATAGGTATGACTGTGTTCTAATAGCATTTTGCTTACAAAAGCTTGAGGTGGGCCTAATTTTGTCCATGTGTCATAGCTTGCTAATCCCTATCCTATAAGATCTAGTCCCAGTTTCCTCATGCCTGTTTCTAAGCTCATTTCTTATGACTCTTTCTTCTTGTTTACTGTACTCCAACCACACAAGCCATTTTGTTGTTCCTCTATGCAATTTCCTGCTCCCCTGCCCCCTGACTTCTCTCTTCATAGATACTGCAGATACCCAAGCATCTCCATGACTAATTCTCTCACTTCCTCCAGGTTTGGACAAATCTTACCTTCTCAGTGAGCCTAATATAGCCCTCTTCTGTCTTCCTATTATCATGCCCCTTACCTTGCTCTAGTTTTCCTTTCCTCCATATTTATCACTTTCAAACAAAATGTAATTTACTTAGTTATCACATGTATTTTTCACTCTTTCTCTCTACTGGAAGTATAATCTCCATATGGGCAGTGGATTGATATGTTTTATTCACTCACATAATGCAAATACTTAGAAGGGCATCTGGCACATAATAGAAGCTCCATACACATTTGCAGAATCAAAAACTGAAGACAAATTTAAAGCTGGAGAAGTTATAGAAAGGTGAGGAACAACCTTGATAAGATCACATAACTTCCCTTTCAGCGTATCTGAAAGCAATAGGAGAATGCACTAGGCCCAGGGTTGTCCTTTGAGAACAATGTGGCATTTCCCCCCCTCACTGTGTTTACCCCATAAGGATCGTTCAAAGAAACTATTAGTAGAAATCAGGAAAAGTAGTTGAGACATTGTAAAAATGTCCCAATTTATCTCTTCTGCTCACTGAATACAAATCCTTTTACCTTTTAGAAAGTGACTTAGCAGCTCGCATCAAGAAGTGAAAACTGTCTCCCGACCTTTGAATCTGGACTCACTTTGTGATTAGTTTTGACCAGTAGAATCTGAGGGAATAACATTGTGCTGGGTTTCAAAATGCTTTGCACTCTTCCAAGTTGTGATCTGGTGCCTCCCCAGATATCACACGAATTACCTCGAGCTAGTCCACTGGAGAATGAGACATACGGAGTGGAGTTGAGTCAGCCCAGTTGTCCCAGTGAGATGTAGGGAATCCCAAACAAATCAGCAACACCTGTAGCCTACCCATAGTTGACCACAGATGAGTGAGGGAGCTCTGACAATGCCAGAGGAACTGCCTACCTGAGTCCATTCGAAATTGCCTACTTGAAGACCTGTGAGCTCAATAAATATTTAACTAAGTCATTAAATGTCGGGGCTGTTTGTTTCATTGCAGTAATCAACCAAAAACACATGTATCTTCAAGAGAGACCTTACTCCTTGGTTGGTTAGACACAAGCAGAGTTAAAGAAACCCATTAGCAAAGTAAGGTTTTGCCATTGGAAAAGAGTATAATGAGCAAGTTACTGGGGACATCTGACTTATGACTTAGTAGTTTGGGGGCTGAAGTAGAAAATAGAAATTGGATGAGAAAACCATATTCTGTGGACAGTAGAAGCACCAGCCTAGGAGGAGTGGGAAATTTGTTCAAAAGAAGTAGGAAATTAAGTTTCTGTCTGTAAGGATTCCTTAGATTACCTAAAGGTAATCAGTAGATAACACAAAAAGCCTAGCTGTAGACACCAGTGTTGATGAAGGAAGGTACTGGAGGAGAAAGGGTAAGCGAGCTAGAAAGCTAATGTAGAAGAGTCAGTGATGCATGGCAGAGGGACATTCATGCTTGAACCCGAGGGAAGAAAATAAAGATGTATAGACAGCCAGGTAATTGTAAACTTAAGTGTATAAGGGAGGATGAGAATGAGATAATTTATAGCTTTATAGCCTCACTGAACTTAGGGGAAGACCATTTGTATGAGGGAGGTGGTTATTAACTGAATCAAAATTCTAGAAAATGATGATGCTTGGAAGCTCTGTGGCTGGAATTTGGTGAGACAGAAGCCCACTGGATTGGAGTATGATAACCATTATCATTTTCTCCATCATAGGCTCCAATGCTCTTAGTGTTTCTTTTAATTGATGAATTTTAAGAAGACACAATATGGAGACAAGTACAAACTTGGATGTGGCAGAAGATAGGATCTCATGGAATTGAGATTATTTTAAAAAATTTAAAAAAGTGGGGGCACAGTTTGAATGACCAAACACAAGGTCCAGCTTGGTCAGGAAACTCTAAGATTAAAAGAGCCTTATAGACTGAATGAAGTAGAGGAATGGAAAGGCCCAAAGACAATCTGAGTCATGGAACAGAAATGGTCCATGTAAGAAAGTCAGGAAGCTGTAAGGCACAAAGACTGAACAAAATTTTTAAGTTCAAGAGTTTAGAAGTGGAATGGCTCTTGGTCTTGACATAGTTGGAGGTGTAATCATAGGAGTGGCTCTTTGAAAGGAAGGTGGAGCTGAAGTTCACTTGAGTTGAAAAGATCAAGACACTGAAATTCTAGAATGTTTGGAAGAAAAGCTCATAGGATGACAGTTGAAAACGGTAAAGGAAACGTGCTTACTATATGCTGTTCCTATGATCTTAACAAAACTCTCAACTCTTGTATTGCAGCTGATACAATCTAATAGCAAGGGGGCACATAAAACCTTTCCCGCAAATGTATGTCAAATGACTATAGGGGACTTTTTTCTCTTCCAATCTTCTCAGTTAGCAATGGAGCTTATTGAAGGAGGTATCTGCTAAATGCTTAAGGGGGCGCAGGAGCAGCTGTGAGTCCAGGTGCCTCTAAACAAACCTCATGCTAACCAACAGGACACATATCCCTGGGAAGAAGCTTGCCCAAAGCTGGATAAGCATTTAAAGAAGTTCCTCTTCTCTGACTCTCTCAGCTCCTGGCTGCCCACTTCCTAGGAGAATGCTTAATCTGTTGACTCAGACAGAAGGTCCCAAAGAGAAGTATGTAATAGGAATGCGGGGGGGAGCAGTGTCCCTCTCCAGAACAAATAAACATCCCACAGAGTGCTTTGTGTAGGTCTGAGGCAGAATCATAGTCCGTATCGTCCTATTTTGGAAGAATTTTAAATAGCCAAGCATCCATTACCTGACCTACCCACATTTTGAAGATGAGGAAATTGAGATCCCAAGCTTCGTAATCAGATAGGGTATGAGTCCCAGCTCCAACATGCAGTGTCTGTGAGACCGTGGTCATGTCACTGTCTTTTTGTAATGTCAGTTTCCTCATATGAAAACTGAAAATAATGCTATCAGGCTCAAAGCTGTATTGAGGATTAAGCAAAATAAAGCACAGCCCAGAAGGTAGTTAAGGCAACTGTTATCAGCAATGCATTAATATCAATACACCATTAGTATTATCATTATTATCCGAGACTCTACAGACAGCCAATTGCACATCAGGGAAGGAGATGAGAGCTAGACCCTTTTTGTTAGGATGGCCACCCCTCCAATCCCTGAGAAACTGGGAAATATAATCCCTTGATTTCCAATGGCTGCGCAGTGTCACCTTTTTTGTCCGTTAGGTCATACAGGCAAAACAAACCCAATTTGACGTCAAAGGCTATACTCATTCCATGACATAATTGGACCTCCCCCTCCCCCCCAAAAAAAATCACCTGCTAAAGGGATTTGTTAATCTGCTCTACATTTCTGATTCTGTATGACCAGAATGCATACCAATAGAGTTTCATCTTCCTACATATATGTTCAAGGTACGAGTTATTTAAATATTTGGTGCCTCATTTGGCGAGAGCTGTTCTGAGGTCATGAGGTGGTGGAATAACTACTTAGCTACCAGCTCCACGCTTGGATCGATGGGAATTCTATTAACATCTCGACATATACATAATTATTATAGTAAAACTCCATTATATTCTTGTTCCCTTACTAAAGCAACTGTTATTTTTTCTGTGCTGTCCCTTTTAGGGCAGATGTCACAATTTTTAAGAAGTTGTTTATAGGGTTGCCTGGGTGACTCTTGATTTTGTCTCAAGTCATGATCTCACCGTTTGTAAGATTGAGCCCCACATTGGGCTTGTGCTGACAGAGTGGACCCTGCCTAGGATTCTCTCTCCGCCCCCCCCCCCGCCCCACCTTTGCTCTCTTTCCTTCTCTCTCAAAATAAATAAATAAGTGTTAACAAAAGTTGTTTAATAGATGATGCCAATTGAGCTTTCTATTTCCATAAACTAGGTAGCATTAGAAATACATTAAATCACAGCATGCCTAGGGATTTATTTATTTTTCTTCCAATTTACACTGAAGCAACTGAGAACAAAGTGGAAGGAAAGAGGAGGGACTGTCTGTTAGATTAGAAACCTGTCAAACCTCTCAAATAAGGCTGTCACTTTGGTTTTAGGGAAAGACATTATTATTTGGCTGTGAGGGTTGATCTCAGTGGAGGTAAAATAGATTATAAGTCAACAAATAGGATTTCCCAGAATAAATATGAGCCTGTTGTTGCCTGTGTACCTAATGGCTTGACATCAAAAGCTCCAGTTAAGAGAGAATAATTTCATATCTCCTCAAGAAAGCCATGTGACCTTGGTCAGTCTCTTAATGTTTCTGAGTTTTAATTGCTGTATCTATAAAATGGGACTTATAATACCTATTTGGAAAGATCATAGAGCCATTACAATAAAACCTACATAAAAGTGTCGAGCAGCATGCCTGAAATGATAGGCATTTTAAAAAATGTGAGTTCCTTAGCGAGAAGTGCAGAGAAACACATTCAACAGGCTTCCTGCTTTTACAAAGATTCAGGGCCTGGAAGAACCAAGCATCTTTTTATATACTATTAAGCTTCATCAGCCACAAAGTGAGGATAATAACCTTTTCTCTGAGAAACTCCTAGGATTAATATGTGGAAATCAATATCAGATGGGAATATACATTGAAGATTTGAGGCAATATGTCCTAAATGCAATTCACTCATATTATTCATTCACTATTCTTCCAGTAAACATTTTTGAGATCCTGCTGTGACCCAGGTACCAGGATATATGTTAGTTGAGCAAAATGGTTCTTGTGCTCATGCAATCAGGATGTAAAACATGAAATAATTTCACAAACAAGCATAAAATTTCACCTGGGCAAAGTGCTGTATAAAGGAAGAGTGGTATGTTACGAAGGTGGAAAAATTGGCTTCCCTGGATGGCTATTGGCTTCCTCAGAGAGTTGTATATGACCTGAAATCTGAAGAATTCTAGGCACCTGGGTGGCCTCAGTTGGCCAAGTGTCTGACTCTTGATTTTGGCTCAGGTCATGATCTCATGGTTTGTAAGATTGAGACCCACATCTGACTCTGTGCTGACAGTGTGGAGACTTCTTGGGATTCTCTCTATATATCTTGCAAAATACATATATATTTTTAAAAAGTTTACAAAATAAGAGAGACTTCAATTTATGTGGGGGAAAAAAAAAGAGAGAGTGAAGACAATGAGCCTGGATGTTTTATATCCAGGGCCAGCAAGGTAGGCAGCAGAATGAGGAGAATGTCAGTGTTCTTGTGCTTCTAGGTCAAGAACATGGTGGAAGATTAGCTTGTGGAGGTAGGCATGGCCTTATAACTTACAGGAAAGAGTGCTGCCTTATCTTTTGAGTTATGATACGACTGTAAATCTTTAACTGGATAGCCAGGAACTGTGAGCAGATACAAGTTTGTAAACGCTCACTCGGCTGCAGCTGCATTTCCAGGGATGGATGGTGGTAAGCAAGTTAGGAAGCTGTCAGTAACAAAGCCTAGTTAACTTGGTCTAGTGGGATAGTTTGTGCAATATTTTGGTGATGGATTATCTAGGAGACTTCTAGAGAGAAGGCTGTGTCAGGATGACTCCTAGATTTCTGGTTTTCTTACTTCAACAGACGGTTTAGTTTTATGATGAAAAAAAAAAAAAAGACAAAACGCAAAAGAGGTCCTTGTTTGTTAGCGAATAATGAAGTAGTTCATTCTGGACCATAGGATCAAAATGAATACAGAAATACAAACACAAATACAAAAAGAAATGTGAAGTAAACATTTAGATATGTGGGTATGATTTGAGAATGGGGCTACGTGCTTTGAGATACACATTAGTGAATTGCCTGAGTACAGTTACAGCCAAGGGGATGGACAGGATTTAAGTCTACCAGGAGACAGTGAGCAAAATACTGAGCCTAAAACTGAACACTGAGAAATAGTTGGTGGAATAGGGGAAGGGAAACAAAGCAAGAAGGCAGAGAAGAAATAGAAAAAAACCACAGAGAGTAAGAGCTGAGGTTTTATAACAAAGGCACAGTCCACAGGATCAAATGATGCTGGGAAGTTAGGTGAGAAGAAGACTCTAAAGTAGCACTATTTTATTTCTTGAAAGCAGCTAATAATAGACTATCTGTGGAGGGACAAGGACTGAAACCAGTAGAGATTTTATTAGATCACCTTCTATATTAAACTCCACTTCCATCACACACACACATGAAATGACCATCCATTAATCAACCCATGTGGACAGTCTCTGGCAATAGAGTCTGCAAATCAATATTTCAGATAAAGATCGATCACAATTTTCCCTGGAACAATCCAGGTATACACCATTTTGAGACAGGGTTATCCCCTTAATTTTTAGGAAAGACCTACATTAGTATCTGCTTTTGTTAACCTAAAGAAATTCAAAGAGGATTTTCTCTTTTACAAAATTAAGCAAAAAGCAAAAACAGTGTTCAGTGTTTTAGAGTGAAATGAGCCCATAGAGAGGCAGTGTGTACCACCACCACCACCACCACCACCACCCTCCTCTGGAACAGCGAGAGTGGCGCCCCCCAGCTCCTTCTCAGGGAACCACACTCAGCATCTCAGTATCAAGCTGTCAGAGCCCTGAGCCCTGTCTGTGAGCATCTGGACTTTACTTCTATCTACTGTGTGCATCTGTTAGCAAGATGCGTCCTAAGGTGCCAGAAATGCCTACCAAAGGTGATTTTGGGGGTCTGGGAATGCTCAAAATGTTTCCAAATAAATTAATGGTAATTGCTTCTTTGCTCAATGTCACTTTAGCTTATGAAAGGTTTCACAAGAACGTTCTGTTTGGGATAGAAAGGAGAATCTGCACTATATTTCTCTTATACTAAAATAATCATTGGGCTGAAATACATATTGAACAACTAAATGAATCACTGAAAGGAAAGAGGAGAGCACAAATATAGTTCAGTGGTCATGGTCAGGAATGACATGACCATTCCATGCCACAGAAGACCAGAACCTTGCTGACAGCCAACTCTCTCCTCAGACACCATTTGAGCTCAACTCCCACCTTGCCAGGGTAGACAGAAAGACACTGACACATTAAAAAAAAATTCTTAATGTTCATTTATTATTTTTGAGACAGAGGGAAACAGAGTGCGAGTGTGGGGAGAGGCAGAGAGAAAGGGAGACACAGAATCCAAAGCAGGCTCCAGGCTCTGAGCTGCCAACACAGAGCCCAATGTGGGGCTCGAACCCACAGACCACGAGATCATGACCTGAACCAAAGTCAGATGCTTAACTGACAGAGCCACCCGGGCACTCTGACGCTGACACATTTTTACTCATCTTTTCCCACCAAAGTTGCCTGGCAAAAGCTGTTTCTGGTCTTCAATTTGTTTTACCTGTCTTTTCTCTTCTCAACTCTTAAATCCTGGTTTTTTTTTCCCTAGTGTGCACTAATAACCTCTCATTTCTGTGGCTCAACTTATAAAACTCATTTGACCCTCATATGAGGCATTATCATTAGTAAAACTTCCTCACCACCAGCCTCCTGGACTGAACAGCTGATCTGAATCTGAATTCATATCTCCCAAATATCACTAATTATAATAGAAATGTAGTCCCCAAGGTGGCTCCACATGAAATTTTCACATAATTAAAGTCTGTATTCCTTTGACTTTCAGGCCCGCAGGGTTATTACAGTGCGTACATCCTCAGAAAGTGTGGTTAAAAGAGGTGAAGGTGGTTTTTCGGTACTTTCTCTGTTTTGAGTATCAGAGAAAGCTGGACCCTGAAAGAAAATAGCAAGAGGAATAGATAGCAAAGCACAGTGGAAAGAGATCTGTATAAGATAAAAGGTGATGGCAAAACCCAGTACGAAATTAAATCCTACCCTGGATATAATAATTAACAGAACTGACATTGCATAATGTCAAATTATTGTTGAGCAACAAACACTAAAAACGATCTATCTCCCAGAATAAAACCAAAGAATGAAAGGATGAAAATCATGGCAAAGAAAATTAGAAGTTTGGAGAAGAGAGAACAGAAACCAGACCAAAAAGAGAATATTAGTGGAATATTAGAAGCTGCCTTAAGATCAGTATGACATTAAAGTTCCTTAGGAGAAATAATACCGGAGAATAGAAAACTAAGAGCTCATTACATTATAAGGAAACAAAATGAAAAGACCACTTTCTGATCACATTAAAAATTCATTTAAAAAATCAAGAAAAATTCCATAACCTTCCAGGGCAGGTAAAGGTGGGTTACTTCCAGAGAAATTAGATTGATGTTTCAGACTTAACCATCTCAACAGCAGAGAAGAGAAAACAACAGAGAAACAGCTGGTGAATTTTTAGGGAAAATGACCCAAGAATCCTTCATCTTAACAAGCAGTCTTTTATGAAGGAAGCACAGAAAATCGATCTATAAGAAGATGGCTCTTTGACTCCTTCTTGGGGGGAAAAAAATCATTTAAGTGGTGCTCTCAATAACAACCACAGGAAACAAAATGACTAAACCACTGTTATATAAAATGAGTAACATTCACTTTTTATTATAAAAGTTATTTAAAAATTGGATATTTATACATTTCTTTTCTGTCAAAAATGATGCTTTTATAATGGGATGAAAGTAAAAAGCATCTATCATATTAGGAAAATTCATGAGTTTTCAATTCATGATTTGAACAGTATTTAATAATGTTTTGAAAGATCCTAATGATGTGGGAAAATCATATGATGGTGTGTCAAGAAGAGATAAACAGACAGGATCTAGACATACAAAAGCAGTCTGATTTTGACTACAGAAACAAAGAAACGCGGATAAAACAGATAGACGTACATCTCTGATGCAGGTGAGAAACAGCAAGGCCAGCACGCTGGAGAATAGAAGGCAAGAAGAGTTCCAGGCGCAGCATGGCACACTGGCTGTGGGAATGCAGAATGCTGCAGCCATCACAGAAAACTGTAGGAAGTCTCCTCCTCAAAAATTAAAAACAGAACTACCGTGTCATCCAGCAGTCCCAATTTGTGGATATATGCTGTAGACCATCGGAACTGGGATCTCTCAATCCTTTCTTCTTTGTGCGTACACACTGCTCTTTTAATAGACAGAGGGATAAAGGAATTCCAGAATAAGAAATCACTGAAAACAGAAGAGAGGAATTTATTCGAGGAATAACAGAAGATAATTTACAAGAGCTGATTAACATGGAATTTCTCATGAGAAGAGGCCTGTGATCACTAAGTGTGATAAAGGAAAACAGTAAGGGGCCCTCATTCGGAGCAGCACTATGAAATGTACACACACCGAAGATAAAAAGATGCTGAAAGTTACCTAAAAAGAAACATGACATCAGCTTCTGTTGAGCAAGAGTGAGTGCTTAAATACCACAAAAAAAGCAATGCCTCCAAAATTCTCTTGAGTTCTCTTGTGAAGTCTACCGTATTTCAGTGTAACTAATACACCATTAGCTTCAGGAAGCTGTGTTATTTTATATACCTATAAAAAGTGCAAAATAAAAACATTGATAAAACTGTAAAATGCCATCGTTTTATAAGATGCATCTTGGTTTTGGATATTCACACATGAGAAGATGTAATTTAGTATCAGTACCATTCAATAGTTAAGGATTACCTCTGAAAACCCTTTAAATTGCCTTTCTAAAGCTGGTGTGTAGCTTGGTACATATATTTATCATGCAAGGTAGGTCTTATGCACTCTAAAGTCTGAGAACCACAGAGCTAGAATAAATAGAAGCAATAAAAACTAAAGTTTATAAGCAGATGTCTGGGCTTTAAAATGATTTATCCTTTAATATAATCATGGAGAATAGATGAGGACCTCTAAAATTCTTCGGCTTTCCTGCAGGGTATATTAATATTCAGCACATATAACCTTACTGGTATTAATATATTTGTAGTTGAGAGTACTAAGGACTTGAATCCTGGAAGCGCAGTGGACATTGGAGTCTGAAATGGACACATGTGAAATGTGAATTTGATGTGGCGGCTCATTACCCAACCAAACTAGCCTTTACTTGTGCAGGTAGCAATGAGTCTGGTACTTTTTAGACATGAAACGACTCTAAGATTTGACCTCCTTAAAGCGATGTTTTTGTGACAATACCTGAAAATACATTCCAGCAAAACCAAGAACATGGGGGATAGTATCAGGCAACCGAGTTGGGAGAAATAGTGAAGAAAATCCTGAAAATACAGCTTTGGGACTGTAGGGTAATTAGTGTTCATTAATTAAAATTGTGGGGGCGGTTTTTGGGAGGGAGGCCCCTAGAAAAAAAGAGAGGCCTCAGAAGAACAAATGATACGATTATTTAATCAACCAACAAACAAAAAAATATGTTTAAGGCCAACAGTTTAAGAAAGAAAAAAATAAATAGACCAAAGCAAGTTACAAGTAAAATAAACATCAAACAAGAAAGGAAATAAACTATAGTTTATTGACTCTGTGTTATTTACACAATCATAATTATGGAAATTATTTATTGTTAACATTTAATTTTTTTAACGTTTATTTTTTGAGACAGAGACAGAGCATGAGCGGGGAAGGGGCGCAGACAGAGAGGGAGATACAGAATCTGGAAGAGGCTCCAGGCTTTGAGCTGTCAGCACAGAGCCCAATGCGGGGCTTGAACTCGGGAACGGTGAGATCATGACCTGAGCCAAAGTCGGACACTCAACCGACTGAGCCACCCAGGCGCCCCTACTTGTTGTTAACATTTAGAATCAATGCATAGTCGAAGCTAGAAAGGTGGTTACAGATTAGGCTGTAATGGTACCAATTTTGACACTGAAAAAATGAAGATGATGGGCGTTGAAAGGTAGAAGCAGGAAGAGGCTGCAGGAGAGGGAAGGGGTGTTGGTATTCTTATGCAGATGTGGAGTCAAGAGATACATTTATATTTGATAAATAAGAAACAAACTTTCAGGGGCTCCTGAGTGGCTCAGTCTGTTAAGAATCTCAGCTCTGGTCATGACCTTAAAGCTTGTGGGTTTGAGCCCCACATCTGGCTCTGACTGGACAGGTCAGAGCCCAGAGCTGCTTTGGATTCTGTGTCTCCCTCTCTCTCTGCTCCTTCCCCACTCACACTCTGTCTCTGTCTTTCTCTCAAAAATAAATAAAATTTTTTTAAAAAAGAAACAAACTTTCAAATACATGCATTCATACACTAAGAAAGAAAACCAACAGATAAAGTGAAAATTGGGAGAAAAGGAGAAAGGGGTGAGAAAAGTGGAGGGGGTTGAGGGAGAGAGACTGATATCAATCTCAGCAGAATATACCTACAGCGGGTAAATCAGGAGAGAGCAATATAAAAACAGCAACGAGTTTTGCACTTCTTCAAGGTGGGCCTTTTAGAAGGAAGGATGAGTAGGGTAGGAATTGTTGCTTTCCATTATAAACACAATTTTGCTGTTTCTGTCTTCATTTCTAAGCCACGTGCATATATTATCAAAGAAAACTTTTTTTTTTAATTGAAACAATAGGTTGAGATCATTCGTACTGCAGGGGGAGAGGGTGATTCTTCAACAGGGGGCAATGTAGGAGGGTTTGAGTGGCTGTCCAGTGCTCCCGGCTGAAGATCAGGGAAGAGGTAGCACAGAATTGAGAACACCGTCACTTTTGTGGAGGATACAGAGAGTAGGAAAAACGAGACACAGAGAACAATAAATGAGAGATTTGTGTCTTCAATCAGAAATAGGAGACTTTGAGGGTGCTGTGAGTCCTGGGGCACTCTTTCTTCGAAAACATCCCCATGGGCCTATCGTTTGTAAGCCACAGAGAGAGAAATTTCAGTATCAGTCACTAAGGGATCTCTAAAGTGAAGAGACAAGTTTCAGGAGGAGCTGCTCCAGGCATGCTTTGTCAATCCTCCATGTGAATCTAGGAGCTCCTGATGCTCCCAGGGGCCCAGAGTCCGCTGACGGTGCAGACAGGCCTTGGTCAGGTTCTGTAACCAAGGGACACCATGGGCAGGATTCAACAAGTCACAGTTGTGAATATGTGCCTCCATAAAGCCAGTTTCTCCTCCAGGTTCTACTGACACACCTCCCACAGTTTTGCCACAGCAACTCCTTCTTCAAAAGCCCTTTATTCCCGTTGATGCTCCGAGAAGAATAAGGTGACCAATTGCCTTGGTTTGCTCAGGACTGTTCCAGAGTTTTAACAATGGAAATCCTGTATCCAGGAAATTGTCTCAGTTTCAGGAAAATGAGGATGGTTACCACCCGTAGGAAGAACTCCAGGTAACTCCAGGTAATTATGTGAAGGTTAATGCCACAGGGTGAAAATTTCTATCTTAGAAAGTACTTTCTGTTCCTTGTAATTTTATCTGGTCTTCATAAGCCTGTGTAGGAGACGTGGCATGGTTTATATTCACCTCTGTTTTACATACGGGTCAATTGAGGCCAAAGAAATTGATCATCTGTGAATAACCACTCAGTCAGAATTTAGGTGATAAAGCATTTTCCTGGATGCCTCTTGAACCATATCCCCTGCACTGTCCCGTAGATAAAATTGCTGTGTTGAAACCGATTCCTTAGTAATAATGGTAATAATAATGTTTAAGTATCTCATCCTCTCATCAGCAGATACCATTATTAGCCTCATGTTTAAGATAAGGAATTAAGGTACAGGGAAATTAGGAATCTCATTAGGAAATGCAGGGAATGGGCAGTAGTCCAGCCGGGAACCCATATTCCTCCAACACTGTGCTCTGGCTACCTGAGAACCAAAATGTGTGATTCTCCTGATCTTCAAGAGTTCCTGATATGGCTCCCAAGAACCGCAATCTATTTTTCCACTTATATCCTTCACTAGTTCCTTCTATTGGGTCCTTTGTGCCTGATGAGCTGAACTGCTTTCTGATTCTACAGTGCGTCTGCTGCCACTTACCAAGGCCTTTGTCGTGATCTTTCTCACATCTGAAATGTCTTTATCTTGCCACTTTTTGCCTGATGGACCACTAAAAGCAGACCTGGGCTTACTGGACAAAAATGCCACCTGCTAGCTTGGAGATTCTTTGACAAGTTTCCCAAAGCTTCCTAAGCCTTCCTTTTGTCATCTGTAAGTTGAAGACAAGTGGGAATAATGTTAGAATGTTTAAGAATTAATAAGCATATCTCATTAATCATCAAATGCTATGTATGGCACCTAGCCTGTGCACTATAATCCCAAGCCAAGGGTAAAGCCAAGAAGACTGCACTATTCTGACCATTATATACATTGGGGATGACTATTTCAAAGGAAATCATGCATTCTATGGACAGACTTGTATTTGTTTATAGATGTGTGCTTGGTGACAATTACATGCTCTTTGGGGAGAGCTCTGTGTTTCTCAGACAGTTATTCATGGAGCTTTTTGAATCCTTTTTTTTTAAGTTTATTTATTTCGAGATAGATACAGACAGGGAGGGAGAGAGAGATCCCAAGCAGGCTATGCTCTGTCAGCACAGAGCCCTACATGGGTCTCGAACTCATGAACCATGAGATCATGACCTGAGCCAAAATCAAGAGTTGATCACTCAATGAACTGAGCCACCCAGATGCTCTGAGCTTTGTGAATCCTTGTATTCAGTTATGTATGGCATTTTGTAGAGAGGTCAGCACTATATACAGCGCATTTGAGACTATCTAAGGGTTGTGCAGAGTCGCACATTACATAGATATAACTGCTTTTGCTAGGCAGCCATGAATTTTGGGAAAACGTGTCCATCTTGAACTCATTTGGTAAGATGAGCCTTAGTATTGTTCTGGTTATAAGTACATGTTTAATGACATGTTGGTTACTGGTTTGTCTTCTAAACTCAGTTGGTTTCTTTTTCAGTCTAACGCTGAAGCGATAATATTTAAGTTTGGACTTGAGCAGAAAAATCCTCAAAAATTTTTTATTAATCCTGTTTAATTCTTCTGAACACCATACATATAAAATGTATGCATGCAGGTGTATAACTTTTTTTTTTCTAGAAACATAGAGATTAAGGTGCTAAAAGAGCCTTTTATCAAAGCCTTTGTTAGTTTAAATTTGTTTCCTCTATTCTCTAGCCACTCCCCTTTGGTGGAGATGTCACTAATTGAAAGAAAAAACTATAGCAGAGAATATGGAGTCATTAGATCCAAATTAAATCTTTGGAAAAGTAAGAGAAGAATCTCTATAAATGAGAGGACAGGAATATAAGCAATGTGGCAAGGACTGGAACACTTTCTTTTCCTTCTTGGCACACAGCTAAGCTACATTTCATGGCCTTCCCTAGAGCTGGCTATGGCCCTGAGGCTGAACTCCAGCCCAGGCCAGGAGCCACACTGAACCATGCACCTGGGATGCATTATCTCCAATCATTTTCACAGTTTCCAATAAGTTTAATGAAATTCATGCCAACTACATTTTAAAGATGAAAACTCTGATTCTACTCCAATTTTCAAAGATCCCCAAACAGCACACATGAGAACAAGGAATTGATCTCAATATTAACAGACTATTAGGCTGTTGACATAGAAAATCAAAGGAATGTATAGACCACCTACTAAACAAGATTGGAGAATTTAACAACATTGCTGGAAACAATGTCTCTATAGGCCAAATTAACCAACGAGAAAAACAATAGCATTTTCAATAGTAGCACAAATTATAAAGTATCTAGAAATTTTAAAATGAAGCTAACACAATATGTGCAAAGTTTTTAGAAAAGTGTGAAAACATTATTGATATAAATTTAAACAAATTAGTTTTTTCTTAAATAATCTAAGCCCAGTACCCATACTTTTCAATATGCATTGCAGTTCAAGAGAGAAAACAAGAGACAGAAACAAACACAAAGACAGAGAGAGCCTGAAACGAAAGCAGAAATATGGACCCTGTGTGGTTGCACAATATTGATCATCAGGTCAGTTATTGCAAGGTCCAACCCTTTTGCCTTCAGGCCGGAAAGGGATTATGGACAGGGCTCAGGACACAAATACGTAATGCTTGTAATTGGAGCTATTTAGACAGAAAAGGTCTTCTTCAGAGCCCAAGAGACAAGTAGAAATCAAGTAAATGGTTTATAAAAATAAAGCTTGGTAGCTTTGTGCCAAGATCAAGCACTGCACCATGATTCCTCTATAGCCAGCGATCTCACAACTTACCTGGCACGTAGGACAGACCCAAGTCCTCAGGAGGCCCCCAGACCAATAGTCAAAGAGAAGGCTGCTGACCTCCAGCCACAGCCCACGCACAATGCAAATGCTCTTCCTGGGGAAGTGAGTTCATTTCTTGGATGTACCAAGAAGACCATGACAGGAGGTAAGCTGAGGCTACGGGACAGTACCTAAGAGGTGGGGTCCTGTGATTAGTCTCTCCTCAACAACAGACAAGATGGTTCTCTGCTTCATGTCACTTATCTGCCAGCTCTGTTCCCTGAGGCTACATACCTATCTTGCTTATGGAAAGGCTCTTCCATTTTGCAGAGAGAACATGCACCTCCCAGGGGCGAATGCATGAGCTCTTCTGAGGTCGATAGGATTGCCACATGAGCCCTTTGTGTTCAAGAGCATTCCAGTCCAAGGTATGCATAACAGGGAGCTGCTACTGTGAATGCCTCCCTCACCCAGAACCTTCATTAAAGCCCTGGGCCCTAAGGAACTGGCTACAATATCCTACTCTGACCATAGTGACATGTTCTTATTTAGAATTCTAGTTGTGAACAATTTGAAATTTTTCCTAATTTTCAAGAAGGAAATGCATAGGCCCTATGAATCATAAAAAGCTCTGGAGACAGAAAGTCCTGAATTTACTCCCTGGCTTTGCCCACCATGGCTGTGTGACAAAGGATAAACTACCTGATTGTTATAGCCTCAATATCTTCAACTTTCAAAAGGAAAGCATTGGTTTTATCTCACACTATTGTCTATAGGATGTAAGATACTGTGTGTAAAAGGATCTTGTTATACAACTTTACTCTGATATTTAGAGTACTTGCTCAGGTTGGTATTTAATCCTGAATCCCTCAGCATTCTATTTTATCTCTCTGACCCTCAGTTTACTCATCTGAATAAATGGGATTAATATCATCTACTGGTTAGTGATAGATAGGAAAATAAATTCAAATCATGCCCTATAAAGGACTGAAAAACACTGTTGCTATCAGCATTGGCTTACAGATTTATTCCTAATATTCCTGACAACCTAGTCATCTCCCTGACCCATACACATCAGTCAAAAAAAAAAGTAAATTGCCTTTCCCTCCACCTCAAGTTTTGAGGAAAAAAAAAGAGAGATTGAAACCTGGCTTAGAGATTCTTTTAAAACTTTTAAGAGGCTAGCGTTTTCCAATTTTCTTAGATGAAATACAAGGTCAGCCTTTTAAAAATTAAAACTTTTCCTGTGCCTTTTTCACAATGGAGAGGCTATAATGAAATCTGAGTAAATTACTTTTTAATTGACAAAGCAATAAATTAGTGAAAATGTATTCTTTCTGTATTACTGGATGGCTCTATTGGATCTGGAAATGAAGCACTTTGTGGGACATTGGTTTGTCTTTTTTATTGACATTCTTCTTTTTTGCAAGTTTATAGAAGTAAAAACATAAGGTGTGAAGAAAAATATAAAGTCACGTGTGAGTTCTGGAATAATGATTTGCCTTTGGATCAGATAAGAAAATCCTTGAGTCTTAATTCAACCCAGGATTGAAGCATTTCAGAAATTGTTTTAAATATCCTAAAAAAAATTATTACAAAACCTGATGGTGTTTTGGTTATAACTAAGTGCCTCAAAGGGCCAATCAATGATTATGGAAAGTTTTCATATGTGCCTGGATTATGAGGTACAACAATGATAATAGCAAGGCAATGTCATGGTTATTCTGAACATTTGTGTAACACTTTATATCTGATGGGTCATGTTCACTGTCTAATTTGATCCTTGCAACAATCCTAGGGTGTAGACGGGGAAAATATTGACATTGCAGATAAGGAAACCAAGGCACAGATAATTTTCATGACTTGCTCTGGTATATGCAGCCTAAAATGTGGTTCTGTTGATATTGAAATTAAGCTCTGTCTGACTCCAAAGTTCAAGGAGAAATTGGTGACCACATTCTTCTGTTTTGCAGAGAGAACATGTGCAGAGGACACCCTAGCATGAGGTGAACTGCATGAGATATTTCGAAACAGAATTCAGTGTTCCAAAACAGAACCTTGAAGACTCAGTATGAACAAAGCCATGCCCAAATGGTCAAAATACCAGTATAAAATACTAGAGAAGATTTAACACTTTGGTTCAAGAACATTTCAAGAACAAAATAATTGGGGACCAAAGTAGAACACATCATCATTAAAGCATAGGCTTTGCAAGAAGATGACTCAGAATTTGAAGTCTGTGCTCTCAGCACATTACTTAACTCTCCTGTAGTAAGGTGAGCGTACTGATTTCTGCATTATCTGTAAGATGAGGAAACCAATTTCTACCTCATGGAGTTGCTGGGAGGATCATATGAGACAGCATGCACATGCACTTACAATGCCAATTATTTCCGTGGCTCTTAAAGGATCATCCATAGGAAGCGAGCCTGGTAAGTCATCTTTTCTCCACAGCGTGAGCTTGGGAAGCCCTCGGCTTGGCCTTTGGATGCTGCTTCTCAATTTATTTAAGTGACAGAAAGCAGGGACATCTGCATAGAACCTAAGTGACTGTAGACTCCAGAGTCTAAAACACCTTACTAGCAATATAAGCACAGTCCAGATGGAAAGGTAACTTAGAGCTCTGTGGTGGAGATCTTGGTGCCAGACCAGGAATTGGACTCCACTTTGCTGTTACTGGTAAGCCACTGAAGGTTTTGAAATGCAAGGATGACATCCTCCAAACCATATTTCAAGAAGATCCATCAGGAAGCCACCGTTAGAAGGAGAGGGACCTATTGAAAATTTGTCCCTGAAAATTTTAACAGGGACTCTACCCTGTTAAACAAGAAACAACAAGCCCCAAATGGAATCATTTGTCCTCTATCCCCCACAAGACTTAATTACAATTTTAACCTATCTCAACAATGTGACCTTTTGAAAGTCAATCTGAAATTTCCTGATCAGCACTAGTGAGGTCATCTGCATGTTATAAACTCTGCCCCTCCTTCCTCACCAAAAAGATGACCTGGTATCAAACAGTCCTTCTTTTTCTTTTGCTAATTATGTCCTTGCCCCCACCCTCCTGCCTATAAAAACCTTTCATTTCCTACAACTCCTCTCTCTACCTGCTGGAGGAGATGCTTCCTGGCTCATGAATCACTTAATAAAGCCAATTAGATCTTTGAACTTAATCAGTTGAATTTTTTTTCTTTAACACACCCTAAGGAAGATAAGGAGAAGTCAACCATATAGACCTAGATTTACCATTCACGGGGGCAACTAGGGGCCACATACCATTCAGCGTTGGACACACCTCAAAGCTGGACTCAACTTAGAGAATTTTATTAAACAAACAAAATTTTATTAAAAAAACATTTTTGTTTATTTGTTTATGGTTCAACCCTTCAGACTAGGTGCTCTACACAGTCACCAGCTTCACACAAGTTTGTGGTTGTTTTTAGATAATTGATTTTTAATACTTGCTCCTGTTTTCTGTGTCCGTCTGCAGGTGATTAAAATCCTATCTGGTTTCCCCAGGACGCAGACATCAATACCTTGTCCACACAGCTCTCTGCTGGCGTCACTGGCTCTTTCACAGACTTGGTCTTCCTTTTGTGCCTGAAAGGCATTTATAACAGACTCATCTTTTCTCACCCCTGCTCTCTCTACTTTTGATCCCCCAGTCCATGCATGTCCTGATGCATTTTTTTTAACTCCCTTAGCCCAAGACCTATCTTTTTGCACCCTGTTTGGCTTTCTTGCTATTCCATGATTTCTTTTCACTCGTCCGTATTCACATTGACCTTTTTTTTTCCTTTCTTTTTCCTTGCGAAGTTATTGCTTGCTGGCATTCATCACCTCTGGGTATAGAATCATTTATCCACTATGCACCCTTCCTTCCCTGTTGAAGTTCACTCAATGTTACCTTTATTTCCCCCTGATTCTGCTCTACTGCAATCTGACTTTCCATTATTATTTTTATCAGCAGTCTGTTATTTATAGAGTGGAGAAATAAGATAAGCTCCTTCTAATATAGATGGGACACAAGCAACGTAGCTGGGAATCAGAAATGTAAGAAGGAAGAAGGAGCTACAAAACACAGCCCTCAAAGGGCGTTCTGATTGCCACATGAAAAGTGGGGCTTGCAGAGGATTTGGGGACGGAAAGCAGGGCTGCAGCAGACATAGCTATCTTCCCAGAGCGAGGGGAAAGAAAATGATAATTGCCGATCATCTGCTCGGTGCCAAGTGCTGTGTGAAATCCCATGAATGCATCCCCTCATTTAATCTTTACTCTTAGACTATGAGGTGGTATTAGCCCTACCTTCTACGTGAAGAAAGTGAGATGTCAAGAGGGTGAGTTATTTGCGATCTGGAGTAGAGCCTGCACAGGAGCCCAGAGATTGTAAAGATGTAAAACATTCATAGACAGCTATTTGGCTATATCTCAAAAGGGTAAAAAGGTTGCACCGGTTAATCCCATATTCGTAAGGCTGAGAGTCCATCATAGAGAAATGTTCTGAGAGCCAGGCAAATATTTAGGTACAAACTCCTCACAGGAGTGTTATTTGTAACAGTGAGGATGTTATTACAGCCATATGTCTGGAGCAACAGTAAAGTAAATAATGGCATATCCATACAGGAAAATCTTATGGAGTCACTTCAAATGACATTTTAATGCTTGTATGTAAAAATTGGAAAATCTTTATGTAAAAGTATTAAAAGTATAAAAATTAGACATGCACATGTATTTGCAATTGAAACAAAATATTAAACATTTACAAATAAAATATTAATACTTTCATCTCATATTTCCTTCCTTAGGCTATAATAAATAAGATGGTTCCCCTCATTTTAAAGGAATACACACTTATCCCAGAAACTTGGAAAAGACATCAAAGTAAAAAGGGAAATGACAGCTCTAACCTTGCATTATTTCATTTTCTTTCATCTTTGTAACATGAGATAGACAAATGTTTATACGTATAGTTTTCTGATTTTCTGATCTCAGCTTGAGTATTAGGGAAATACATTCTAAAGAAGAAGGAGAAGAGATAAAAAATTTCTCGTATGTTTAATACGTACAGATGACCACAATTATAATGTCCTTAATAACTGTTCGTTGCATTATTTTCCAAGGGAGAAATCCGGCTCCCTATACTTATAGTCTAGCGAAAGGAAAAAAAACAACATAGGATTCACAAAATCAACATAGGATTCAGACTGGTGCTCTGAAGACATTCGTGCTTACCCTAAGGTGTACCCTTTTTCAACCTGCTAACATACCATCTATCTTATGCACTACATTATAAAATCCCTCATGTAAACATTATGCATATTTTGCTCACAGATGTAGACCTAAAGTCTGGAATAATACCTGGAAATCAAAACATGTAGTGACACAGTGAATGACATAGGAGAATTTGCCCCTGCATGGTTTATCTTCAGATTTTTTTTAATGGCTCAATTAATTCAAATGTGTCCCATAGCTGCAGAAAATTATTTTTCCATCTCCTTGGTAATGAAAATAGCCATATGCAGTTCAATCCTACCTGCTTTAGTGAGAGAGAAAAGCAAAAATAAAACATAGTTTGTTTGACAATCTTCCTGGCACTGTGTCCCAAACATTTGGCCACAATTAAATAATGGAAAAGAACACTCTCAATAATGTTTTTAATGCTATGAAACACATCAAGGCTAAAGCTTGCTTATTAAGGAACGTAGTCACTCATACTGCTGAAAGACAAAAGCAAAAAAGGGCTAAGTTTTTTCCTCAAGGGAGGACCACTCTGAAAAACGTACGGCCTTGATTATTGTAGAATTTGGGGTATATATGAAGGAAGGGAAGGTCCACAATTTTTTAAAACCAAAGATTTTCCATTATGGTGGTTCCTTTTTCTTTCTTTCTTTTTTTTTTCTTTGCTTGCTTTATTGAGGTATAATTAACAAATGAATTGTCATATACTTAAAGAGTATAACATGATGATTTGGTTAGGTATACATTTTGAAAGAATTCCCTCCTCCCACCAAAGAGTTATTTATTTATTTATTTATTTATTCATTTATTTATTTATTTATTTATTTATTTAACACATCCTTTATCTGACATATTCACTTCCTTTTGTGTGTGTGTGTGTGTGGTGAGAACATTTAAGTTATAGTCTCTTAGCAAATTTCAATTATACAATACAGTGTTATCAGATATAGTCCCCATGTTCTGTGTTAGATCCTCAGAACTTACTCATTTTGAAACTACAATTTAGTACCCTTTTACCAAGATTTCCCCATTTCTCCCACCCCTTGGATTCTGGCGACCTCTTTTCTACTCTGTTTCTATGAGTTTTACTTTTTATTTTTACTTTTTTTTGGATTCCATATATAGATGATACCATGAAGTATTTGTCTTTCTCTGTCTGGCTTATTTCACTCAGCATAATATCCTCCAGGGTTATCCATGTTGTCACAAATGATAAGATTTCCTTCTTCTTAAGACTGAATAATATTCTATTGTGTGTGTGTAATATCATACACACACACACACACACACACACACACACACACACACACATATATATATATAGAGAGAGAGATGTATATACATAGAAATTTCTGTATATACACATTTTCTTTATTAATACATCCATCAAAGGATACTTAGGTTGTTTTCATACCATTATGCTGTTTCTAATTTTGATTTGTCTCTCCACCAGTTGAAGCAAATCATTAAGTGACTTTTAAGGTAATTTTTACCATCTATTTTAGTGCCTTTACACAATAATAATTTCGTATTATTTGAAAAATGTTCCTATTCTTTTCAAATGTGAATGACAACTTGGCTGGTAGAACATTCTTTTGTAACCTTATATTTTCTTCAAAAGTTTGAAGATTTAATCCTTCATCCTGTAACATTTAGAGATATAAAAAAGTCTAAGAATACTCAATTCTTTCTATCAGTTGTAGGAGTTTTTTGTTTTTTTGTCTTTTCTTTAATTGTGTAACTCTAGTAGTCCCCAGATTATGGCTGGTTCTATTAACGTTATCAAGTTCAATGTTTAGACCCTTTAACTCAGGATCTTAAAAGGAGATGTATCATTGATTTTTCTTCTCTTTAATTGTTCTCATTTTTTTCTCCAAAAGTATAGCAATAAATTTTAGGCTGATTTCTTTTATCTATTTTCCATACTTAACGTCTTCTCTGTGTCTTACTCTACACGCAAATAAAATACGTTCATATCTCAACCATCACCCTTTAATTCTATCATATATTTTTTTTCATCTCTTATGATTTGATGTTCTTATTTTAGAGTATGTCTTCTGGTAGAAATCTGCTTCATTGAGTTACACAATTAATTAACTGAAAACATAAAAATAGTTCACTTTGTAAGTAATTTTCAGAGATTATTCACAAGTCTTGATGAAAATATTTCTTTGTTCTGAAGCATATTTTTTTCATGATCCTGAAATCGTTATTCCAATTTTTGCACAGTTTATATACCTTATTACAATTGACAAATTTCTTGAGGAATTTATTTTATTCATTTTTGAAAGAGGGATATCCACTCAGACTCAGCATGTGCCAAAATATATGCCAGGCATCCTGCCCTGGGTTCCAGCCACTTCTGGTTGGGTGTTAATCATGTTACCTTCTCAGATCAGAGCAGATTATCTTATTTCCTCATCCTGTAAAACAGCATCTAAAGGATTTTCACCAAGAAGATGTTCCTGGGTGATATGTGTCTGTTTCTTCCTGGGCTAGTAATCTTAAGATGGAATCTACTACTGCCAGAAATGTACAAATCCTTATCCCAATTTCTAGGTGCATTATTACTCCTTCGCATTTTCTGAATAGGGAGATGCCAATTGGAAAACATGGTGAGAAACCACACAACAGTGACAGTAACTCTGTTTCCTGACTGTTAGAAAACAAATCACACTTTTGAAAGGTCTTAGCGATTTTAAGTGGGCTGTAACATAGCAACATTTTTTGCTATCTTATTTTTGAATCAATATAAAATTGAAATAGAATACAGGCATACTGTGATTAAAACTCACTTCTTTTGTAATAAAATTGGTGGAGGGGCATGTAGATGGCTCAGACGATTAAATGTCCAACTTCAGCTCAGGTCATGATCTTGTGGTTTGTGAGTTCAAGCCCCACGTTAGGCTCTGTGCTGACAGCTCAGAGCCTGGAACCTGCTTTGGATTCTGCGACTCCGCCTCTCTCTGCACCTCCCATGTTTGTGCTCTGTCTCTCAATAATAAATAAAAACATTAAAATTTTTTTAAATATATAAATAAAATTGATGGAGAATTTGGACTAAAGTTTGGAGCCAAGTGGGCTTGCTATTATATTATTATTATTATTATTATTATTATTATTATTATTATTATTTAAAAATATTTATTGAATTAAAATGAAAATGAAAGTAAAGTTAAGAATTGATCTCATAGCAAATTTTGAGTATACGATACAGTATTCTGAACTAGAGTCATCATGTTGTAGATTAGATTCTCAAAATCTATTCATTTTATAAATGAAAGCTTTTTAAAAATTGTGAGTGTGTTAGGTGACAGATGTGTTAATTAGCTTGATTGTGAAAAACATTCACAATGTGTGTGTGCACACACGTATATATACACACACATATGCACACACACATATATGTATATATATGTATATATATCAAATCATCACATTATACACTTTAAGTGTATGCCATTTTTATTTGTTAACTCTATCCCAAGAAAACTAGAAGAAAAAATTATTTAATATTTAGGTCCATCTTATTAAAAAAGAAGGCAATATGTGAAATGTTGGCTCAGAGAGGTTAGGTGACTTGCCAAAAGACACACATTCAGGACTGTGCTCAAATTATGCAATTCACAGGTATTGCTTCTTGCTGGGCAGCTGGAAGCCTCCAAACTACTGGAGAAATTTGCCAATAAAGGAAAAATTGCAGGACTTGGTATCGTGGGGGTAAGTTTGCTATTATTTTACCCTAAATTAGACAGACATATCCAGCTCCAGGCAAAGCAGACAAACTCAAGCCTTGAGTATGGAAGATGCCACTTCCATAAGACCTAAGGTGTTGGGAGCCATCTTGAGCTCACAGGTTGAGAAACCTCCCTGTGTGGAAAAGGCAGTAGAAGCAAAGAGCCTGCTGGCCAAGAAATAACACCCCAATACCACTGTTGGGAGCCATCTTGAGCTCACAGGTTGAGACACCTCCCTGTGTGGAAAAGGAAGAGTTCCTGCCGGTCAAAAAGGGCCCCAAACCACCTCCTTCAAATAACCTTTCAGGCCTGGATTTCGTGAGCAGCTCTCGTTGACCTCAAGGGAGGTAATGCTCTTTTGTTTTATGACATTCAAGTAAAAAAGGAAACTCTGAATGTGATGAATTGATGGATAACATCTAAAAGAGACTAAGTAAATGTACTCATTGAGAGTTCCACCCTTGCCAGATGGGCTGCACCTCCCCCACTGTAGTTGGAAGTATAGCCCTCAAAGCAAAGCCCTGATTTCTCCTGTTTACAGATAATTAAATTAAGGCCTCAAGGAAACACCCTGTTCCCTCTCCCTGCACTAAATTTATATGTTAATTATCCTGAAACCAACATACAGGATTGAGGAAGTTGCCACCTTGCTGGTAAAAACTGCCTTCCTGTTAAAGAGATTAAACTACAGAATGTCACTCATTGATGTAATGTCACTTATTACCTTTAAGAATAAAGACACTGAGACCAGCAGGGCAGAGATGCCAGAATTGCCAGGGCTGCCTACTTGGTCATCAGACTACATCTCTCTCGTGGCTCTCTCATTTCCTTTCGCCTGACTGTCCATCCTTCGGGACCCCTAGATTTCCCGGAACTGGATCCCGGCACTAAGGTTCATGGAAGAATCGAGCTTTTGCTTCCTACAGGAAAGAGGGGAACTTACAGCATAACGTTCTGAGGGTGTATCCTCCTAGAAACAGGAGGACAGCAGGATAAATGTCCCCACTTGAACAGAGAAACAGTCCCCCTCTTCACAGCTGGTACCACAGAAGTAGATGGAACACAATCCGCCTACTTTAATTCAGTTCAATAGGATACAGTTGATGAAATTTTCTCTCAGATTCTGAGATCAGGTTGGTATGTTTTCAAAACAGCATGTCATCTTTTTCCTGTGCCTTGGAGACTTTATTAGGAATCTAGGAAGGTTATTGGCAGGGAAGCTAGCCTGTATCTATTTTTTTTTTCTTTCTTATTCTTACTTTCCCAGATTTTCTACAAGGAACATATTGGTTAAAATCAGAAAATAATACCAATTAATAAGCAGGTGTAATAAATGTTGACTTTAAAACTAGCATTTACTCTTACGTTCCATATGTTCCACTGTATGCTGTATACTATTATATACATATTTGTCTGCTCAGGCTGTTGCAACAGAATATTAGAGCCTGGATGGCTTAAACAATAGACATTTATTTTCTCACAGTTCTGGAGGCTAGAAATCCATGATCTAGATGCTAGCAAATTTGATTTCTGGTGAAGGCTATTTTCCTTGACTGTAGGTGGCCATCTTCTCGCTGTGTTCTCTAATGCCCCCTTTTCTGTATCATGTAGAGGAAGAGAGATCTCTAGCATCCATCTTTAGTCTTATGAGAACACTGGTCCTTAGGTTGATTAGGGCCCTGGCTTTATAATCTAATTTAACCTTAATTCCCTCCCTAAATTCCCTACCTTCGAATACAGTCATATTGTCTGTTAGGGTTTCAACATATAAATTTTAGGGGGGAAGCAATAAAGTCCATAACATTGTAGTACTAATTTACTTTGAGATCACCATGAAGTTTTATGAAGTAACTGTGCTGCCCAGGCTTGTGTAAGTAAGCATAAATTTCCCTTGTCATAATCTGAACTAGTGTTTTTCTTGAGTGCACACATTCTGTGACCAAAGAACCAGTTCTTCAAAGTGTCAGATATACAGTAGAAGTCTTGTGTCCTTTGCCAACCCCCTCTCTTTAGAGTAAAAATTGTGGTAATCAGGAAGTTTATCTTACAAATTATTGATGACCATCACTAGCAAATATTTTAATAACTTTCATTGAAGCTTGACAATTGTTTTCTAAAGATTTTATTAACACTTTGGTGAGAGCCAACACTACTAATGCAGAGATAATCTTGAATAGTTAGAGATGGTGAACTATTATAAAATTAAGTATTCAAAATTCTATAAGCCTTTGAAGAAAACATAGAATTTAAAAATCATTGTGATATTTTAAACAAAATTTAAATACTAGTTCGGGAAGTGTTATACTTAGTAAATATGGTGACAATAGTTTGTGTTGCTATTTCTTTACTTTTCACTTGCTGATGTGTTCTAGATGCATAGTTCAATAAAATGTAAGAAACACAACAGATGAGCATATGGGAAGGGATGGAAAAATATGATAAAAACAGAGAGGGAGAGGCAAATTGTCAGAGACTCTTAAATACAGAGAACAAACAGGGTTGCTGGAAGGGTGTTGGATGCGGGATGGGCTAAACGGGGGATGGGCATTAAGGAGGACATTGTTGGGATGAGCACTGGGTTTATATGGAAGTGATGAATCACTAAATTCTACTCCTGAACTGATTATCATACTACATGTTAACTAACTTGGAATTAAAAACATACATACATACATACATACATACGTACATACATAAAATATATTAGTCATATTATTAAAATAATTAATTTGACATTTCTATCTTCTTTTACATGTTAACAAACAAAACTTTGAATCAAAAAGAGCCTTCTATAGGAGTTGGAGTGTGTGTTCAGTCACTAGTAATAGAGATCTGTAATATCGACGGCCTAAGCCAACTAAGGGCTTATTTTTCTTTCATAAAATATCCAAGTCAGATGTTTCAGTTCATGGCCAACATGGTGGTTTCAGAGACCTGGACTGTTCTGTCTTCCCGCTCTGTTACCCTTAACACCGAGATTTTCATCGTGAGGATTCCTCATGAGCAACAGTTGGTCACTGAAGCTCTAGACTTATATTCACGTTTCAAGAAGGAAGAAGGAAAAAGAAGGAAGAACCAAAAGGGTGTTTGTCACTTGAGTAAATACCTTTGAAGTAGTTTCTGCTTCTACCTATATATCACTTACCCTCTCTATCTGCAAGGGGGCTTGGGAGTCACCATTCAGCTGGCCTCATCAACACAGTTCAGAAGTTGTTGAGTAAGACATGAAAATGGGTATTGGGTAGGCAACATACAGCATCTGCCCCAGCTCTTAACCATCTTTTATTCAGTATGAGATCGCTTCCCACTTGAGGATATAGCTAAACACATTGAGTAATATTCTAAGCAATAAAAATGTTAAAATTCTAGTTATCAGAAAAAGAAAAAAAAAAAACCTCAAGCCTCTAAGAGACCTCTCAACATGCTCTGTATCTATTTTGCAGTTCCATAAAACCTGATCCACTGGTGGGAGCTGAGGGAAATTGAAATAGAACAGATAAATACTTGATTTCATTATTAATTCATTAATTAAACATATATTTAGAACCTGTTCTATTTAGGCATTATACATTTGTATAGTGCTTTATAGTTTACAAATAATTTTTATGTATATTTTCCTATGTAAACCTCATGCACCAGCAACAGGTAGGAAACAGATATTTTTCCCCCTCATTCTATAAATGAGGACATTGAGGAAGAAAAATGTTCAATAAAAAGTGCCATCCTTCAAAATCAGTGTGGGTCAGATCCAGGATTTGAACTAGGGAATTTTATCTCGTGTGATTTTCCACCGTTGTGGACTTAGATATCAGGCTGTTGCTAATAAAAGGATAAAAACTCTCACTTTCAAAATCTAGGGTGTATGTAGGTCAGGCTTAAGATGGGTTTTGGGGGTACCTGTTTAGCTTTAATATAAACATTCATCTTAATGTAGCCAATCACCTCAAGTGATAATTTTTTAATCGAAATATAATTGACATGTAACATTGTATTAGTTTCAGATGTACAACATAATGATTCTGTATTTGAATATATTGCAAAATGATCACTACAATAAGTCTAGTTAACATCTATTATCACACATAGTTACAATTTGGTTTTCTTGTAATGGGAACTTTCAAGACCTTCTCTCTTATCTCTTCCAAATATACGAACAATATGGTTAACTAAAGTCACCATGCTATGCGTTACATCCCTAGCACTTATGTACCTTTTGACCACCTTCTAACGCTTCACCCTCACCCCTTGACTCCACCTCCAGCAGCCACCAATCTGGTCTTTGTATCTATAAGCTTGTTTGTTTGTTTGTTTTAGATTCCACATATAGGTGAAATCATATGGTATTTGTCTTTCTCCTTCTTACTTATCTCACTTAGCATATTACCCTCAAAGTCCATCCATGTTATTATAAAAGACAATATTTCCTTCTTTTTTACAGCTCAATACAATATTCTATTATATACAGATATATATTTTAAATACATACTTAATATATATTTTGATATATATATTTGGAATGTATTCATAAAGTATTTTTTATTAACCATGGGCAACCAGTTGTTATAAGATATAAAGATAGATAAGGCATACTCCTACCCTAAAGGCAGAATATTAAGAAGAAATCATGCGTTTATGTAAATAATTTTAACACAATTATTATTATATGTACTACAGTAAAGTAATACCTTAAGAACTTTTGGAGTGGAAGAAACTGCAATTTATTGAACACCTAATACAATGATTTACAAAGGATAGCCATTCGATATTTTTGGACTGAACAAATAAGGAAAAACTAAGTACATGGTTCAAAACCAGTAGAATGTAATTTTTACAGGCATGGTCTCTGGAGTTTAACAGCTATGAACACCATGCGTTTTAATAAAGTGGGTCCCTGTAGTCCCTTGGACAAGGTATTATATGTAGAAACAGATAAAGAAAAGACTCTTTTTCCAACTTCACACAACTGCTGAGCATTTCTTAAAGAGAAAAGATTCAGAGAAAGAGAGATTCAGATATGTCCAGACTGAGAGACAAGAGTGTAGCAAATGGATATGAGAGCATGCCCCAAGAAAAGGCAAGGAAATAAAGAAGCAAGTTTGGCCAAGACTGAGAAGGAATAATTTAAAGCATATGAAGGGAACCAAAAAGAACAACATCATGAGTGCCAGAGAAAGGGATAGTGTCAGAAGGAGCTTGTCAAACTGGGAAATCACAGGCTTGGGCAATTGGCAAAACATAAGAAAAACCTTGTGAGAAAGAGTTTGTATACGTGGATGACAGCGAAGCTTCATCCAAAAGTTAAGATACACATGAGAGAGCTGAGGTCATATATTTAAAATTCCTTTGTAAGAAGTTTGTTAATGAAGGAAAGGAGGAAGAAGGGGACATATAGCCTATATACGAACTGACAGAAAGAAGCCATCCTGAAATGTTAAAGCTTAGATCTCTCATCAAATAGCCACTTGTATCTTCTGCATTTGTATTTTTTTTGATAAAATTTGTTGGTATCTTATTTGAGAAAACTGTCTTGAGAATAATGAAGAGCAAGACATGTACCCAGTAGAGATAATGAAAAATTGACGCTCTATTTGTAGACTTTATGATTCAACAGATTTGGTTCTCATCAACACAATTAGATGTCGGGAGTCTGAAAAATCCACGAAAGACTTATTTCTTACACAGAGAAGCCCTTTCTTATTTTTTATAAGTCATTTTCAATTTTACTCCCAATGTTTTCTGTCATAGTCCAGTAAGAAGAGGTGGGCTCATGCATGACACAGCATGACTTTTCTTGGTCTCTCTTTTGAACCAAATTATTTCGGACCATGGGGACTGGGCTTGTTTTATCTCCACTGTCTGTTTGGGATGAGCAAAGAAAATGAGTTTTGTTTGACAGAGAGTAAGACTATGAGACATAAACAAAAAGAGCCACACTGAGGAGGGATACTAACCATTTTATCGATCTCTCTTTTTTTTTTAAACTAGTTGTAGTGGATGTAGCATTAGTGATAGAAATTCAGAGTGTGCCCTGGAATTTGAACTACTGTTTAGTGTAAACATATACACCATCACAGGTGTTTTCCATGCCTTTATCGTCGTAGTCAATACTTCCAACACCACCTTTACGTAACCCCATTGTACAGGTGAAGTTTGAGTAAAACGTCCAAGCATTCAAAGGTAGTGAATAGAAAAATTAGTATTGAAGCTGGATCTGTTCAAAATGAAAGGCTGCTCATTACATCTTGTTTTTTTTTTCTCCAAAGAAGAAATGTGTTTTAAAGGGTTCATGGATCATTTAAGCATTTTCCAGAACAACTGTTTTGGAAACAAAACAATTTTTGCTATCTTAATGAACTCTCCTGAATATTTTTATGACCAACAATGAGGGGTTTTATTAAAATAAGAATTTTCATTTTAATTTAACACATACCTTGAAGCTATGGGAAATACTTTGTCAGCCCTCAAGAAACTGCTGAGGGTTTATTTTGAAGTGAGTATAATACCATTCCATTTTTCTTTATTTGTGTAATTTTGTGATTGCCAATGTCTACAATACCCTGTATTCAGACATTGCCAATTCTCAGCAACTTTATAGCTATGACAATATGTTCTTACCACTCTACTGAAGAACGGACCTTTCCATGGTGGCTTCCACATGTTGGCAATCTTGTTGAGAGTGTGGACTTCACTGATGAAAGAAAAAATAATCCCGCCACAGTCCATTCCTATTGTAACATTTTTGCTGAGTCTGCAGTCTCCTCATGGTGTTCAAGCAGGGGTCTTTCTCAGATGACCCTTGCGGAGATTCCAGGAGTTAGCCATGACACCATCTGCATTAGGCCCTAACTCGAAGCCCCTTCAGCACTGCCTACTTGACAATATCTAGCAGAGTGCATGATGCCTGCACTACAAGTCCTTGATATTGAAGTGAACTGAAACAATGTAATGTTGAAGAAGACCACTGAATACATAGGCAGTACAAGAATTCATCAGCAAGTAAGTCACACTAAACTTAATCTCTGACCCACTTGTTAGGAATACTATTCGTTTTAGATTTTGGTTCATGGTTTCCTGTTTTCATATTGTCTGGTTCCTTTTACTTATATTTTTTCTCCCCACTTCCCCTTTCAATTTCTCTCTTCTTTCCTTCCTTTTTTACTTCTCTTCATTTCATCTTTCGATAATGTAAAATCACCTATCTTTTTATTGAGCACTCATTTTGTTAATTTTATGTCATTTCCATGACACCTTCGAAATGAAAATTTCCCAGCTTTGATGATGAGGATACCTTGTTCCAAAATTTAAGTAGCTTACTCAAGATGACACAGCTCATAGGTGACAGAGTCATTTATACCCTGAATCACAATCATGTTTCTACAGATGTGAAAGAATGTAAAAGACGTTTCTCTCCCCATGAGCCTGGCTGAATGGTGACCTCTGCTAGTGTGGGCTCTCAGCTTCTATATGCCTTCAGGCTATTCTTTCTGTCTCTCTTTTCCTATTTAGTGCAGTAACACTGTCAGGCCACAAAGACTGAAACTTTGCCTCTGGCTCATTAGGTATGAAGGAGTTTAAAAACAGATCATGATGTTTTCTCCCCCCTTGGCACAATCAATGCAAATATCTTCCCTAGAAATACCAAGGACCTGCAGTAAAATAATTATAAGCAATATTGGTTTGTCTTTATTTCATTATTCTTTTGCATCCAGGTCTGGGGATGGAATTCTGCTTCCAATGGGTAGACATCTTGGCCTTTAAATTCATCACCAAGACTCTGGAATGGAACTATGACTCTACGATTAATTAATTCAATAAATACTCTTTATGTGCCATATGAGTCTGTCTTTTCTATTCGTTGCCACTGACATTGAGTGGAAGAAGATTAAGTCTTGCCAAATAATATGTAAATGCATATATAAAACTGTCGATTCCCAAAACCCTCAGTATTTCAATAGTTTAATAAATCTCTAAATATTTGTATTAAATAATATTTTGTTCAAAATTCTTAGTTATTTGTATTTTCCTGATAAAACTCTGACTTATTGAATACATGGTGCCAGACATAGGGAGTTACCTAAGAAAATATATCTCTTTGAGGCTATGGCTTGGTGGTTGGAAAGGAAATGGATGTTATGGGTTTGGAAAGATGGTGAACATATTTCATTGTGACAGACCAACTTCTTCTAGGGGATGGGCTGGTAACACAGAATATTAGCGATGTATGCATGTAGTTATTGACTATTTAAAGGATGTGAAAGAAGTTAATTTGGGAAAGGATAAACTGGTTTGCAAGAATAAATAAAAAAGTCTAGAAATTTGAGAATTTGAATTGGAAGAAAAGCCAGCTTCTAGACTTAAAGGAGCAGGGAACAAAGCTGAGAAAGCCTCTGAGCAAAAAAGTCCAATTAGACTCCAGCATTGCAGAAAGTTCTCATCTGGAGATCTGTATACTGGATCCTGATAGTTTCATGTTACCGTTAATTTAGGGAGGAGAGAGAAGTGGAGGGAGCAGGATGCTGTGGACGAAGAAGAAGAATAGTAAAAGTAAGTTTAAAAACTATGCTGAGGGGATAGGCTTAGATGTATTTCCCAATACATGGAGCCAACTAGAAGCCCTTCCCCACCCATTTTTTAATTGACCAATCCACTTGGACTATAAAGTAAGGGAACAGTTAACTTGTATGATGTTAACCCACGGACCCTTAGAATTTTTCATTAAGTGTTCGACTATTCTAACTAACACAGAAAGAGCAAAAATACTTTTATTATTTTCTGTAAAGATAATTTCTGGAATTAGTTTCATGATATCTAAATGACAAATCTTATTATGTATACACACCAATCCATTTCATCCCTGAACTTAAGCAAAAATGAAGAGAAAACTATCACTTGCTTCTAAACCCATTAATACATCAATGGAACAAGTGAATAAATTAAGCAGGGTCAAGATATACCCATTTTATGAACCTATATATACACTTTTCAAGGGGAAAGTAATATATACATTGGCTAATCATATTATGCAATCAAACATGTGTGAAGATCATTGTATTTGGCCACAAACAGACTTGAAGTCTGGTTCCAAAACATAGTAGATGTCTGAGCTTGGCAAACTTATTTAACCATTTCTCCTTTTTGTCGTCTTGTAATATTTACAATGTAGAACGGTTATGAGAACATTAACACCATGGAAAATACAAAGAAGTACACTTAGTTCTTGTCACTTAGTAGGTGGTCAATACCTGCTAGATCTCTTCCTTTCCCTCCTTTATGTATCATAAGGCATAAAACAGATAATGGATGGTATCAATTAGATAGGACTTCTTCAGGACATTACTAATAGGAGTCATACATTGAAATGGTAGTCGTTTGAGATTTGCCACTATTTGCTGAAACTGTCCCTACTTTATTTTTTAAGACAGTGACTTCAGAGCTTTCTAACATAACAAAGATTGTATTTACTTTGAAATTCATGCAGTGCTTTGATTATGAAAGCAAGCTGACAAAATTGTGTATTTGGAATAATTACATCTTTACAAAATCTTCCAAAATCCTTTGTGTCCATGTGTTTCTAACTAGAAGTAAAGATTTTGTGAATCTTTAGTAACATGTTGTGTGTGTGTGTGTGTGTGTGTGTGTGTGTGTGTGTGCATGTATCTTTTTGCAAATAATTCAAGAGCTGGAAAAAAATAATTTTGCAGTGCAGCAACTTTGGAATTTAATATATGATGTTTTGCCTCTCACTCCTCCCATACACACCATGCTCATACAACCCTTATTCCTTTGCTACTGAGGAATATTCTTTTCCTCCCCTTCCCCCCTCTTTTTTCAAGGTATCCTACCCATTTTTCAGACCACCTTTGTTTTTTCTCCTTCTACAAGCCTCCCCTTAGTATTTCTACCTTTATTAACTGCTTTTGGTGCTATATGTTGCTGTAGGGGAACCCACAACTGGCCTATGTGTGTGTGGTTCATATCCTGAGGGTCCCTGTCCATAACATAAAAACCTAACCCTGTAGGGGATATTGGGATGGAAAGGTACAAGCCAAACTGAAAATTGTAGAATAAAGGCAAACCTACAATACCATGGAAAAGGTCTACACACACAGACTCTGAGGGTTCAAAGTACAAGTTTGAAGTTGGAGTCAAAAACTACCAGACTAGTACATGGAGACAGATACAGAAATTCCTTTGGTAGTGCTAGAGAATGAAAAATTCCTGATTGGGAACTGCCCTAGCCTGCCCTACAGACACCGTCTTCTCTTTGTATTTGTAAGACTTCACTGTGTCTATTCATAGATTAATTAGGATGTCAGCCTACATGGTCTGAAGAATTATGTCTTGGTAGCTGAAGAACAATGTTCTAGGTCTTGCTTCACAATTTATTAGCTATGTTATCTTACTCATGCTGCAGAACGATTTCTAAGCCTTGGCTTAATAAGAGTACAGGAGGTCAAGTAATGTTCATCTCACAGAAGGACAGAAAGTTCAGTGAGATAATGCATTAGGAAATGTTTGCAAACTCAGAAGTGCTTAAAAAAATACCAGAGAATACTATCTGTATAATAAAATTGAACAGTACAGTATTAGCTGTACTATGGATATGAAATGCTAGTTTTTCAACCTATAATTAAAAAAAAAAAAAAAAGCTCTTTGAATCCCTGGATGACTTTGTCAGTTAAACATCAGGTTCTTAATTTCAGCTCAGGTCATGATCTCACAGTCCTGAGATCGAGTCCCACGTTGGGCTCCGTGATGGACATGGAGCCTGCTTAAGATTTTCTCTCTCTATCTCTGTCTCTGTCTCTCTTTCCTTTGTTCTAGCCTCCCCCCCGCCCACACACACACACACAAATTCAATGGGAAGAATCCATATTACTAAGTCATGCTTTAAAGTATAAGTCCAGGGACACCTGGGTGGCTCAGTCAGTTGAGCGTCCGACTTCAGCTCAGGTCATGATCTCGTGGTCTGTGAGTTTGAGCCCCACATGGGGCTCTGTGCTGATGGCTCAGAGCCTGGAGCCTGCTTCAGATTCTGTGTCTCCCTCTCTCTGCCCTTCCCCTGCTCACACTCTCTCTCTATGTCTCTCAAAAAAATAAACGTTAAAAAAAATTTTAAAAAAAGTGTAAGTCCAAGCACACATTAGATATTTAGCACATTTGATGTCTAATAAATGACTATTTTTTCTCTCTGCACAAATTTATTAAACTCTTGGTTCAGTTATGTCTCTTTTAAGAAGCAGAGACTTTCATGAATAGTCATTTTTCAGAATAGTTACTAAATTAACAAGGTAAATGATGTGATTTATTAATGTAAGAAATTCCTGAATGGATACCCTGGCCTTGTCCCTGGCAAAATTTTTGGGAAAGTTGCCTACATTCTGACTTGGCTTGGTTTATTCACCTGTAGAATGGGTATCAGAGTTGGTTGCTCAGAGGGCATTCAAAAGACAAAAGGACTTAAGATACATAAGGTGAATAACACAGCACTTTTCTTAGCACAAAATAGATGAGCAATGCTTCCTCCTTCTCTCTTTTGCTATGGTAGTCCCTTCCTGGAAAGATGTGTATATGGATGCCCTAGCTCTCTGGTTTTTGATGGGCTATGTCTGATTTTAAGGATTCTGGGTACAGAGGGAGTATTTCACAGTGAGGAGCTGGAAAGGAAGTTTCTTTTATTTTTTTTAAGTTAATATATTTTACAAGAACAATAACCTTGGTTTTCTCTGCTTGATAATTCCCTTACCATCAGCCTACCTACAGATGAAAGGGCTGTCTCTATTTCATAGCAAGAGGAGGGCTGTTTGATGTCATTTTGAAAAGTTTTAAAGAAGAAGATGGAAGGAAATCTAGAAATAAAATAACAGAAGCTGGCTCTTAGTAGAACAATACTGTATTTCTGTTCACAGGAAACTTCACCATTCAAATGCATTCACTTTTCATAAAGCACCTCCTCAATTTCAGCCCAAACATTGAAAACTGAGCCTATTAAATCAGAACAAAAACACTTTTGAAAACATCTTCGGGAAAATACAATTTGGGCACAAAGAGATGAGAATCAAGAGGGATGGAAAATCAAAATGGAATTCTGTATGAGAGGCTGAGCTCTCGGGTGGTTAGTTATTTGTGAAACTTGCAAAGCAGCAATCAAAGGGGGGAAGACTACACCCATCAGCACATATTGTTCTGGAATGCCCCTGGTTCACTCTTTCAAACATTTAAAGAGTCAGGCAATTATAGCAGCCAAGATCCTTGGCCTATATTTTGTAGACAAGGGAGGACATGGACTTGATGATCATGAATTGTAGAAGTCCTTCTTCATTCCTCTCGACTTTTGCAAGTTGTTCCCCTTCTCTGTGGTTTTTGCATGCCCTGCTGCATCTAGAAAGCATTCCCTGACCACTATGCCTGACCATGCTTTCTCCCTCTTCCAAAGGCTGGGAAACAGAGAAAGCAAGTACACATGACACACAAACCCTTCTGGGAGGAGGTGTTCTGCCCTGTTAAGGGCAGTTTTGTGTAGTGGTTAGAACATTGACTCAGGAAGCCAGATACCTGGACCAAATCTTCACTCTGGCACACACTAGTTATACAAGCTAGGAAAATTAGTTTAAATTTAAATTTATTTAAATTCTTTGTGAGTCTATTTTATCATCTACAAAATGGAGTTACCGTTAGTATAGTACTATCTAGTTTATAAGGGTTAAGTACATGAAGAATTGCAATATACCTCAACCAGTGCCAGAATGTGGCTAGTACTCCATAGCAAGTTAGATATTATTCATTAATATGACCATTCCCCATCATTAATTTGAAGCCTGGAGCCTAGGAATCCTTCAGAAATGCAGAGCTCTCTTAGCCACCTTGTGCTACAACTCCTTCAGTGATTCTACTCACCTTCAGAAGAAAGCCCAGACTTCTTAGCATGATGTGGCGTGAACAAATTTGCAAACCTGACTGCCAAAATATCTACATCATAGCACTGGAGCCTGTGAATAGCTTACCTTACACAGCAAAAGGCCTCTGCAGATGTGATCCCAGGGACAGACCCTGAGATTATTCTGGATTATCCGATCTGAGCAAGTGTGTCCTTGAAAGTGGAGAACCTTTTCTGACTCAGGTTAGAGAGAGAGACTCATGACGGAAGACGGGTCAGAGAGGGGCAACACTGAGGGCCGTAAGGGTGAGGAAAGTGGGGCTTTGAAGCCAGGAGCACAGGAAGCATCTGGAAGCTGGAGAAGGCAGGAAAGACATGCTCAGATACAGCTTTCAGAAAGGAATGCTGCCCTGCAGACACCTTGTATTTAGACCAGTGAAATTCCCATCAACCTTCTGGTCTAAATAATTGTAAGGATTTTTTTGTGTGTGTTTTGTTTTAAGCTAATTTGTAATAATTTGTTATGGCAGACATAGAAAGCAAGTACACATGACACACGGAATCTTCTGGCTTGGCTCTTGCCTTCCTCTGTGCCTACCTTCAGGCTCTGAACAATAATGTGGGAGGGAGGGGGCAAGGCCAGTGGGTAACCTTCTACAGGTATGGGCAAGATTCATGTGTGTGTATGGGAATTTTTCCAAGAAAGAGACAAAGTAATTATCAGGAGAATGGGTTGGTGTCTGATGCAGAGTGAAGGGAATGTGAAGGCAGGGGGATGGTATGATAGACGGAGGTCTAAGAAGTCTGTCAATATCCCCCCGCCCTCATGTGCATGCCCTGTTCAATCCCCCAATCCGTGACTGCCATGATTATGGTTCCGTAGATGGAAAAGAGGATTTTACAGTTGCAATTAAGCTCTAGAATCAGGTGACCTTAATATAGGAAGATTATAGGAGTGGACCTGGCTTGATCACATGAGACTTTTGAATACGGGTCAGAGGTCAGAAAAAGAGGAGATCAGAGATTCAAATCATGAGAAGAATTTAAAATGTGATTTCTGGCTTTGAAGATGAAGAAGTCCACATGGAAGGACTGTGGACAGCCTCTGGGCTCTGAAAGCAGCCCCCCAGCTGACAGCCAGTTAGGAAATGAAGACCCCGGTCCTGCAACCACAATAATCCTTTCAACTACCAGAATAAGCTTGGAAGCTCTTTCCCAGAACATCCAGGAAGGAATGCAGTACAGCCAACACCTGATGTGAACCCAGTGTTACCCTGAGGAGAGCTCCCAGCTGTGTTGGGACTTGCATGCACAGAACTAGGAAAGCCCAGGTCAAATTATATGCTTAGTTCTTGACTACTCGTGTGACCCTGGAAAGATGATTTAGATTCTCTAAGCCTCAGCCTTCTCACATGGCTTTGGTGTAGACTAAATGAGATGTATATATAACAGATTTGCATGGTCCCTGGTATATATCGAGAGCTCAAAGGTCATTATACTAGGCTTCTTCCTCTCATTGTTGTTTTTTTCTCCACCCCCACCCCCCCATAGGAACTTCTAGTATAATTGGAAAGTGGATAATAAGCCAGTTATCTAAGAAGATGATAAAGGGGTCTGATTGCAGAGAGGCTTGGATGCAAAGTTAAAATTGTGACACTTTGCCCAGAGGGCAATGGAAAAATTAGTCAATTTAGTCTGATATAAATTAGTCTGATATAGAACAGAGAAATTACTTTAAAATTCCATTTGATGTCTTGCAACAGCTTTGTAATCTGCATGTGCTTTCATTTCCTCAACTGTGACATGAAAAATATATGAGGACCTCACTCATAAGATTAAATGAATTCATACATGTGAAATGCATAGAAAAGTGCCTCACATGTTAAAGATCCAATAAGGGCTATTTTTTCACTCATTCATTCACTTACTCATCATCCAGTGTTTACAAAGTGCCTACGGTGCCAGGCAATGTTCTAGGAGGCGAGGATATGTTAAGAATAAAACAAAACAAAATTCATGAAGCTTTCATGGTAGCAGAAACATTAAGATAACAAATAAAATAAATATATCTTTAAAAATATGTTTGCGTGTGTGTGCGCGTGTGCGTGTGTGTTAAATGGTGACAAATGTTCTAAAAAAAAAATAAACACTGGGGAGAGGAATCAGATGTTCCAGGGTGGGAGCAGAAAAGACAGATCCCAAGTATAAATAGGTTACCCAGGGAAGATCGTTAGGAGAATGACATCTGACCTGACCGAGGCTGGATGGAGTAGAGAGAGGGTGCAAGCTACGAATCTTCGGGAGGAGGAGCAATGCAAGCAACAGAAGAGCTAGGACAGAAGCCCCAGGGGAGGACCCAGCAGATATGTGTAAGGAACATCTAGGAGACAATCACAGCTGGAGTAGAATCAGTCAAGTGACAGGTGTGACCACGGAAGATGACATCAAGAAACGAGGAGGTGGGCCCAGATTTTGTAGGATCTTGTGGTCATTGTTAAAATTTGGGCTTTTACTCTCTGGGTAGAAGGAGGTTTTCATTGTTGTTGAGCACAGGGGGATGTAGTTTGACCTATATTTTAACAGTACCAGTCTGGGCACTGTGCTATGTAATGAGGGTGGGAGGTTGAGATCTGAGCTGTTGACAGAAGTTTGGAATCAGGACAGTAATTTCAAGCGGTACGCTAAATGTTAAAACTTCTTCCAGAGGTTTTAAACAAAATTCTCATTTTGGAAAATCAAAACGTGATTTCTCCATTGAATAATTTAATGTATTTTGTGTAATTCAATTAAAAGTGTATTTTTTTCTATGTAATTTGATATCATACAGGTACAGGTTTCCTCACTATCAGAAAATAGGGTGTTCCTATGAATTTCCCATAAGCTGAAATGATGTTAAGTGACGAAGCCGTTACCATTAACTTATATGGCAATTTTTTAAATGTCCTCGGACTGAAAACATCACCTCTCTTAGGCTTTCCTAATACCACAGGACACATCTTGCTAATGAATGTACAGAGTAAATGGAGATAAAGACCAGATGCTCACAGACACAGCTCGGAGCTCTGGCCCTTGACGCTGAGATGCTAAGTGTGGTTCCCAAGGAAGGCACTGGGGGTGCCACTTTCACTGCCTGGAGGTGCGCACTGCTCATTTCACTGCAAGATCAATGCTGAACATTACTTTTGCATTTTGCCCCATATATACACATATATGTATATATATGAAAAAAAAAATCCTCTTTGGAGTTATTTTGGTTAGCAAAACCAAGTGCTAATGTAGGTATTTTATAAAAGTGAAGTAACATAATGCAAACTTGGAAAAGCAGGGGGCACCTTGTAATAGATCTTTATTTAAAGACCTTTGTATTTGTTGAGGGCTAATTTGTGTCCCAGTATGTGGTCTATTCTGGAGAATGTTTCATGTGCACTGGAGAAGAATGTATATTCCACTTCTTTAGGTTGAAATGTTCTCAATATATCTATTAATATATCTGTCCATCTGGTCTAGTGTGTCATTCAAAACCATTGTTTCCTTGTTGATTTTCTGTTTAGATGGTCTGTCCATTGCTGTAAGTGGGGTGTTGAAGTCCCTTACTATTATGGTATTATTATCAATGAGTTTCTTTATTTTTGTGAATAATTGATTTATATATCTGGGTACTCCCACATTTGGAGCATAAATGTTTACAAATGTTATGTCTTCTTGGTGGATAGACCCCTTAATTATGATATAATGCCCTTCTTCATCTCTTGTACAGATTTATTTTAAAGTATAGATTGCCAGATATAAGTATGGCTACTCTGACTTTCCTTTGCAGACCATTAGCATGATAGATACTTCTCCATCCCCTTACTTTCAATCTGAAGGTGACTTTAGGTCTAAAGTGGGTCTCTTGTAAACAGCATATAGATGGATCTTGTTTTCTTATTCATTCTGGGAGGGGGGATAAGTTAAATGGGTAAGGGGCATTAAGGAATATACTCTTGAAATCATTGTTGCACTGTATGCTAACTAACTTGGATGTAATTTTTTTAACTAATTAAAAAAAGATCTTTGTAAATCAGTTTAAATTCTGTCAGCATTTAAAACTGGATTAAAATGCTGGCTTCTTTGTCCTCTGTTAACATTTGCAGAGTTCTAAATGGGACAACTGGATAGATGTAGAATTGGGATGGTTTGGGAAAGGAATGTATATAGCATTTGCAAAGAACTTGAATGAAAATTTATTGGGCTATCCTTGTATGCCAATGTCACTTCTCAGCTCTCCTTGTCTTGATGGAAACAGCATCTTAGATTAATCATTTCTCCTTTGGGTGTCTTGGTAGAGTCTCAAATTCAGAAATGTCCAGGACATCTCTCCTTCTTGATACTGTTCCACAGTGAAGTGCAGAAAGCAAGAGCCTTGCTGCTTCCACCCTCACCATTGCTGATGGCAATGCTATAGGAAGAAAATTCTTATTTCCTTTGTCTTATTTGGGCATTTAATCATTAACCACTTACTGAGTACCTGTTATTTGTCAGGCACAATTCTAGGCACTGTTGTAATATGAGTTTGAGTCCTGATGCTGCTGCTTAGTAGCTATCTATGTATTTTAGAGCACCTGGGTGGCCCAGTTGGTTAAGCATCCAATTGTTGATTTCAGGTCGGGTCATGATCCTGGGATTGGGCTGAACATCAGGCTCTGCACTGAGCCTGCTTAAAGTTCTCTCTCTTCCTCTCCTTCTGCCCCTCCCCTGTTTGTGTGTGTGTGCCCTCACTCTCTTCCTCTCTCAAAAAGAAAAAGAACGAATATCTGTGTATTTTTTTTAAAGTTTTAATCCATAAAGACCTATGTGAGACATGAAACCATAAAACTCTTAAAAGAAAACATAGGCAGTAATTTCTCTGACATAGGCCTTAGCAACATTTTTTTCCTAGATATGTCTCCTCAGGCAAGGGAAACAAAAGCAAAAATAAGTGACTGGGACTACATCAAAATAAAAAGCTTTGTACAGCAAAGGAAGCCATCAACAAAGTGAAAAGGCAACCTATGGAATGGGAGAAGATATATCTGATAAGGGGTGATTATCCAAAACATATAAGGAATTTATATAAGTCAACACCAAACAAAACCCCCCAAATAATCCAGTTAAAACATGGCCAGAAGACTTGAATAGAAATTTTTTCAAAGAAGATATCCAGATGACCAACGGACACATAAAAAGATGTTAACCATCACTAGTCTTTAAGGAAATGGAAATCAAAAACACAATGAGATATCACCTTACACCTGTCAGAATATCCAGAATTGAAAAGAGAATAAATAGCAAGTGTTGAGAAGAATGTGGAGAAAAAGGAATCCTCACACACTGTTGGTAAATTGTGAAATGTAATTTGTGGAAAACAACATTGAGGTTTCTCAAAAATTAAAAATAGAAACACCATATTATTAAATCTTTTCACCACTGGTTATTTACCCAAAGAAATAAAAAACCAAAACAAGACTAATTTGAAAAGATATATGTATCCCTCTAATAAACATATAATAAAGTACAAAATCAAAGGGAGACATGCACCCTGATGTTTATTGCAGCATTATTTACAATAGCCAATATATGGAAGCAACCCAAGAGTCCATCCATAGATGAACAGATAAAGACATGGTGTATATACAATGGAGTATTATTCAACCATAAAAAGGAGAAAACCTTGGTCATTTGTGACAACATGGATGGACCTAGAGGGTATTATGCTAAGTGAAATAAGTCAGACAAAGAAAGACAAATACCATATGATTTGACTTATGCATGGGATCTAAACAAACAAACGAAAAGCAGAATTAGACCTGTCAATACAGAGAACAAACCCATGGTTTCTAGAGGAGAAGTGGATGGGGAAATGGGCAAAATGAATGAAGGGGAAAGGGAGGTAACGGCTTCTAGTTAAAGAACAAAAAGCCACAGGGATAAAAGATACAGCACAGGGAATATATTCAATGGTATTGTAGCAGTGTTGTACGGTGACAGATGATAGCCACATTCGTGGTGAGCAAAGCATAATGTATAGACTTGTCAAATCACTATGTGTACATCTAAAACTAAAGACAACATTGTGTGTCACCTATACTTCACTAAAGAGAAATGGATAAAGTAGAAGAGATTGTCAATAGTTCTTCAATGACCAGTATGATAGCCATTAGCACATGTAGCTAATCCAAATTGAATTTTACTTTAATTATAAAAATACATACTAGATTTCAAAGACTTTCTGTGGGGGCAAAACTATTATAAATCACTTTGTTAATAATGTTTACATATTGGTTACATGTTGAACTGATAATATTTTGTATATATGGAGGAAAATAAAATATATTATTTCCATTAAACGAAATTTTAATTCAGGCTTATCTCAACCTTCTTACCTGTAAAGCCTGGAGTGGTAATTTCACTCAATATGGCAGAATAAATTCCCTTTCCCCAATCCTGCAATAGATTTACAGAAATTCAGTGGAATATTTTGAATATGTATAAACATTAAAACACATTTTAGAAAAAGTGAGGAGTATGAAACAGAAGAGGCTGAAACGGGACAGACCCAGACCAGGCTGGGACTTGCATAACAGGTGGAGGCTTTGGGTCTTTAACCTAAGAACCATTGGATGGCACTGAAAAGTCTTCAGAGGAAACAGAACAAACAAACAAACAAAAGGTATCATGTATTCGTTTTGGAAATGTCATTCTGGACCCCTTATGGAGTGAGAGGAAAGAGATGGCAAGTGAAGATGAGGTGTTCAGTGTGGAGGCTGTTTCATACACCTGATGAGAAATGAAAGTTTCTTGAGGAGAATGATCCTGCAAATGGAATAGTGCAGAAGCTAGAGCATAGAATGAAAAACTGAGAATACGACCTCATGATAGTGGCGGAAATGGTTATGTTCAAGAGACAAAAGAAAAAGGATTGAGGCATGGTGCCTTTGAGAGATCAAGTACTACTGGAAGTTGTTGGTGATCTTAGTGTGAATTGTTGCAAGGGGGCAAGGCTACATTGGGGTGACTGGGGATGAGTGGCAGAGGAAGGGAAGAAGAGAGACTCCCTTTGGATAGGCTCATTTTTGGGGACAGTGGGAGAAAGCAGGGGTTAGGGGTAGTTGTGGGCTTAGAGATTCCTGATTTTGTTCATGTTTCAAGAGACTTGAAGATATTTAAATGCTGATAATAAGGTTCTTGTTGAGAGAAAACTTTTAAAAGATTTAGAAAGAAAAGCATAATCAATAATTTAAAAGTTAAGGAATTGTTTACACAAAGTTCAAATAAAGGCCATGAAACCCAATCCAGCCTTCCTAGTAGACCAACTTGTCAGACAAGAGCATAACAAACCATAAGAATAAAATACAGACTTGTACAGCCCAGGGGACATTCCTTTAGCCACACCTGTGAATTGTATCAAGGATTACTTAATGCAAATGAATTAGCTAACGAGACCTCTCCACCAAATGTATAATATAAGATTGTATGTAAGTGTTTACAGTAAGGAATAAAGGGTTCTTGTTATGAAATGTGGACTTGGTTATTTCTATGAAAAAGTCCTGACTTAAATAATCCTTGAGGAATTATTATAGATACATAACTACTGGGGTGGATGCTACATGGCAATTAGAAAAGAAAAAAAATTCAGATGTCCAGCATAAGTAAGACCAGGTACAATTCCCTCTGAGCCCTTTGTAATAACAAAATAAATTTCCATTTGAGAAGACTGCTCATTTCAGATGAGTGACAGATGAAAAATCTAGATTTAGAATATTACACTGAATAAATCCCTATGGAGAGAAATCTTGTACATTCGATTTCATCTTAATCACACAATTTTATAATTTAGCTCGTGCAGGGAGATCTTTGTGCCTCCAAGTTAGCCTGACTCCCCAGCCTGATCTTCGCAACGCCCCCCAGACAGTCTCAACCTCCCTCACCTTGACAACGTGGGTCAGTCTCAGATGTCAGTATATTCAACATGTATTGACTTTTAAAATTTTCATTTTGACATTCTAATGATCTCTCTATAGATTTACACTGAAATCATCTTGCCATTTTCTTGACACTTTAGAGTAGGTATTTTTGACTTCGTATTGTTAGTAGAGATTTTGGTATTGAGTAAAAAAAAAAAATTTGCTGTGTATATATAATCAATTCCCAGTGGTCTTTTATTGGTCTTGGAATTGCAAATTAAAGATAAAGAACAGAATCTTCATCTTCAGATTGCTTAAATTAAACACACACACACACACACACACACACACACACACACCACAAATAACACAAGAATCTCCTGAAGAACTGATAATTGGGGGGCTGTGTGGATTCACTAACAATGCTGATGATGATATTAATGAATTCAAACATTTTGAGAAGTGATGGGGCAGTATGTATTACAATTAAAATATACAGACCCTTTGATTCAGTAATCCTTTGGTGGTAGGTCTTTTCTACAAATATATTTATATAAATGGGTATTACAGCATCATATGACATAAACTCATTGTCTTTCAATAAGAAAGCAGTTGAAAAAAAGGTGATATGTCATACTATGTCACACTATGTGGTTCTTAAAAATTATGCTCTAGACCCTCATGCAAAAAGGTCAAAAGGGTTACCCACAATACATTACATCTTTTTAATAAAGGAAAGAAAACTTAAATATACACAAATATACTTACATTAGTCTACTTTTATAAACATGAGCAAGTTTGAAATTATTTGTGTTTGTGGGTGCTACATGTAGGAGTACACACAAATATGAGTGTATGTGTGTGTGAACATGAGGAAAAGTTGGAGTGTCATAGACCAAGCTATTGATATTATTTATTTTAGGGGGATGGGAGATAAAGGTTTAAGGGAAGATTATTAGCTGCTCCTTATTTTGTCTTTGGATTCTCTTCTTGTTGCCATTATCATTTAATACTTTTGGAAAAACAAAACAAAAAGATGAAGAGAAAATAAAACTGTGGCTGAGAACTAGAACTAATCACATAGAAGAGAACTGTACAGAAGGGGAAAAAATAACAAAAACAAAACATAAGAGCATATTCAATTCCTAAATCATCCCAGAATTCTGCAGAGAGATGTTTAACAAAGGGAAAATAAGTGAGCGGTGGGTTTCTGTCACCAGCTGTCAGGATAGTTCTGAAACAACCAATCCTCTGAGAACAACTAGAAGGCTGGAAAATGAATTGCGTCTGTTTAAGGCACACAGAGCTTGCAAGGAGTGGGGAATGTTGAGCCAAAATCTGAAAGAGAACTAAAGCTAAGAGAGGTAAGCTTGCATTTGATGGTGCTTTTCTCCATGAGATGAGTGCCCGTTCTTAAAGCAGAGGCTCCAGGCTAAGAATCTGAACACAGATGGTCAGTATCACAGAACTGGGAGGCAAAGACCAACGTTCTAGACCCGGCACAGAACTGGGAGGCAAAGACCAACGTTCTAGACCCGGCAAAGGAAAAAGTTCCTAGTAAATATTGTACTTCATTTTTTTTAATTTTTCTTTTTTTAAAAATATTTATTTTTTAGAAAGACAGAGAGGGAGACAGAGAGTGCACGCACAAGCAAAGGTAGGACAGAGAGAGAGGGAGGCAGAGGATCTGAAGGGGGCTCTGCGCTGACAGCAAAGAGCCTGATATGGGACTCGAACTCACAAACCGTAAGATCATGACCTGAGACAAAGTTGGATGCTTAACTGACAAAGCCACACAGGTGCCCCTCTTTTCTTTTTTTAAAGAAGAAGTGCTACTGGCATTATTAAGATACAGTCTTATATTATTATAAGCTTTTTGTTAATGCTGTCAAGGCTACACTTTAGAAATAAGGGAAAAACGTTGAAGAAGACTGACCTCACAAGAATTGAAGCAAAAATTCAGCTACCTTACTGCTTGATTAAACTAATAATATCTTCTTCTCTTAAGAAATGATAAGTAGACAAATAGCTTGGTAGACTAAGATTTGACTGAAAAAACAAGATAAAATAGAAAAATGAAATCACTAGAGATCCTAATTTGGAGTTTTCAGATGTATTTTATAATAATTCTTATTGTACGCTAATGAAATAGAAATACATAAATAAAATGAACAAAAAATTGGAAACTACAGTGGTGCCTGAGTGGCTTAGTATATTAAGTGCCTGACTCTTGGTTTCAGTTTGGATCATGATCTCATGGCTCATGAGTTCAAGCCCCACATAAGTCTCCATGCTGATAGTGAGGAACCTGCTTGGACTCTCTCTCTCCTTCTCTCTCTGCTCCTCCTCCTCCGTCTCTCTCAAGAATAAATAATAAACTTACAAAAAAAAGCTGAAAATTATTTAAAAAAAAGGGGAATTGTATGGAAATTCTGGAATGTAGCAATGTAACGAACAATATTATGAACCTAATGGATATGTTTTATGTTTTTTAAATGGGGATGATTTTGACCCTGGATGGATACTTGGCAATATTTGGAGACATTTGGGAGGTGCTACTGGCATCTTGTGAGTAGAGACTACAGATGTTATTAAATATCCTTCAGTACACAGGGTAGCCCCCCAAACAAAGAATTAGCCAGCCCCAAATGTCAATATGCCATGGTTTCAAAAACCCTTAGCAGATTAAATTCAGTTAACAAAAATTGGTGAGATGGAAGACAGGTCAAAGAAAAATATATACACTTAAAGGGGCGTAGAGTGGCTGGAGAGAGAGATTCCAAAGGTTCAAGTGGAATCTTGACCATTGTGATATTTGCACTCTTATATACATATTTCAAATTTTATACTTTATGGTATGTCCATTATACCTCATTAAAGCTATTAAAACAAGACCAAAAAAAATCGTAGAGGGAGGGAAAATATTTGCAATAACATTAACAAAAGGCTAGCACCTCAAGTATACAAAAACTCCAAAAAATTGATAAGAAAAAAATAACTCAATTAAAAATATGCAAAAGATTTGAACAGATACTTCACAAAAGATATTCAAATTTCAATAAATATGTAAAAAGACACTCATCCTCAGAAATCATCAGAGAGGCAAATAAAATCTACTATGAGATTATGCACACCCACTATTGAAAACTGATAATACCATGTGCTAGTAAGGGTGTGAATTTCCTGGAAGTCTCAAACACGGCTGGTAGAAATGAAAAACTATAATTATCTGCTAAAAACAAACATAACAGTCTCATGACTCATATTTTCTCTTAAGTATATGCTGAACATGTATTGTGTATACATGTGAAAACAGTCATATATGATAATGTATACAGTAGGTATTATTCACGGTAGCATCAAACCAGAAGCAACCCTGATATTCATAATGAATAAATAGAAGAAACCAGTTATGGTATATTCACAGCATGAATATTGTATATTTATATAAGCAAACAAATTCCTACTGCATGCATGAATGTGAATGAATCTCACATAATGTAGAGTGAAAGAAGTTGATTTTATTTACATGAAGTTCTAACATGGACTAAACTAACTTACTGTGTTAGAAGTCAGAGTCAGAGAGGAACTGGCAATATTATATATTTTGACTTGCCATAGTTGCATGAGTTTAGCTATGTTTTAATAACTTGATCAATCTGAAAATGTACATGTTATGCATATGTATGTTTCATGAATCACGCTTATCAAAGAAAAATGAAATTATATAGCTCCCCTACTATTCTTTGGCATTTTGTATAAGATTGTAAATGCAATCAATATCCATTTATTAAGATTGTACCATAGACCTGCTACTATGATTATGTTATGGTTTGAATTGTGTTCCCCCAAAATTCATATGTTGGAGTCCTAATCCCCAGGACTTCAGAATGTGACTGTATGTGGAGATAGAATCTTTACTGTAGCAATCAGGGTTAAATGAAATCATTAGGATGGACCTAATCCAATCTGACTGGTATCCTTACAAGAAGAGATAAGGGGAGGATCCTGGGTGGCTCAGTTGGTTAAACTTTGGACTCTTGATTTCAGCTCAGGTCATAATCTCACAGTTCATGAGGTCTAGCGAGCTCTGTGTCACATTCTGCAATAACAGCATGGAGCCTGTTTGGAATTCTCTTTCCTTCTCTCTCTGTGCTCCTACCCCATTTGTGTACTTGCTCTCTCTCTCTCTCTCTCTCTCTCTCTCAAAATAAATAAACTTGAAAAATAATTTTAAAAAATGAGAGATTAGGGCACAGAAACACCCAAAGAAAGACTGTGTGAAGACATAGAGTAAAAAGAGCCATTTGTACAAGTAGGAAAGCCTCAGAAGAAACTAAGACTGTTGATGCCTTGATCTTGGACTTCTAGCTTCCAAAATTGTGAAAATAAATCTGTTTTGTTTAAACCATTTAGTCCATGATACTTTGTTATGACAGCTTTAGCAAACTAATACACTCACTGGGACAGTCAGACAGATAGAATATGGGCCCTTGGTAGGAGGAATTTCCAGTCTGACAGGGGAAGCAATTCTATACCTACTTACAGTCTCAGAATTATAAACAGTAATCAAAGAGAAATTGGGAACCACAGTAGCCTGAGTAATGGCTGCCCAGACGATCATGGCCTCTACTTAGGTGGAATATGTCAGATTCCCACAAGAAGCAGAGTATCGGACGACCAACTCATAATGACATTTTGATTCTCCTCAATTAATCTCTCAATTCTTTATTAAAGAAATTCAGGTAAAATAGAAACGTCTGATTAGAGAAGTCTCCCAATAAGCCACCTTGCCATAGCCTTAGTGATAAGGAAGAAGTTCAATCTAATTCATATATTAGGGCCTAACTTTCCCAGACACCACACAGTGGGGTCCTGACCAAGCACTGTCTATGAAGCAGATACGAGATAGTAGCAATGGTCAGGTCTCAATTAAAAATTTCACATTTTAGGGGTACCTGGGTGACTCAGTTGCTTGAACATACAACTCTTGGTTTTGGTTCCGGTCGTGACCTTGAGGTTTTGTGAGTTGAAGCCCTGCATCTAGCAGCATGGAGCTTGCTTAGGAGTCTCTGTCTCCCTCTCTCTCTTCCCCTCCTCCACACATGCTACCTCTGTCTCTCAAAATAAATAAATAAACTTAAAAAAATTAAAAAAAAAACTCCACTAATGAAAATGATTGATCATTTCAATACATAATTCAAGGAAAAGTGCTCAAGTTAGCAATAATTATGTTGTGATATGATATTATTGTTACCACATAAAAACTACAGTGTTGAAATATTATAATGCATGGCTGAAAAAAGTGAATTTTCTAAATTATAATGAACAATTTACGTTACTTTAGTGATTTATAATATAAATGTTGATGTTACACTGTTATAATACATACACAAGAAGAAAAGTAAGTGTTTGCATTACTGAGGGAGACAACATTCTGAAGGTAAAAGAATGGGGACTGAGTTCTCCTCCTTCACTTCCCAAAGCAGAAGTTTCCTCATTCATATATTAGGGTGCCAATTAATACTGGCCTCATGAAGTTGATACAAAAATCCAATGAGACTGTGTATTTACAAGCATTTCCAAAGCCTCAAAAATCACTAATAAATACAATTTATTATCCTATCAGTAGCTCTTGCATATGGGAGTGGTTTTATGTGGTGAGGCACAAGCATGCTTTTCAGATTTTATCTTTGTCCTTGCCTTTCAAGGAAAGTGTAAGCTAGAATTGCTCAGCTGTAAAAACTGCAATTTTGAAGTATTTACACATAGTTTGGTTCCATTTTAAATGCTTTTATCTAACTCTCTTGAGTCATATTACTTTTTGGAAATAACCTATCTCACTTTAGTGTCTATGGCTTTTTTGTACCTTTTTATTTTTCTTTCTTCTTTTTCTTATTAATTTTTTAGTGTTTATTTATTTTTGAGAGAGAGACAGAGAGTGACCAGGGAAGGGCAGAAAGAAAGAGGGAGACACAGAATCCAAAACGGTCTCCAAGCTCTGAGCTGCCAGCACAGAACCTGACATGAGACTCGAACTGGGAACGTGGAGATTATGACGTGAGCCGAAGTCAGACTCTTAACGGACTGAGCCACCCAGGTGCCCTTTTTTTCACCTTTTTAAAAAAGTATTATTAACACCCTCTAGGAGATTTTTGAGCCTTTTTTTATTCCTATTAATCACCATGAGATTTCAATACCACAGATATCCTGTACGTGACTAGGTAATGTATGTATATTTGTGCTTTGTACAGGAAAAGAGTAAAACCCTCTCCCTCTTTCACCAAGAACCAATTTTCACCTCTTTGGGGGCACTATCTCCCCATTCCCCATTACAAACACAAGGTCTATGACAAATTCCACTTTAAACTTATGTTTTTCCAAACGTTTCCATACATTTCTGTAATCACTCAAGTTTTAAATTTCTAGCAGTGTATTTCTAAAGATGCTTATAGTGGGGAACCCAGTTGTGAGATCACACCCAAAACATATGGAACACTTCACTAATTTGCATGTCATCTTTGCCCACCGGCCATGCTAATCTTCTCTATATGTTCTAATTTTACTGTCTCTGCTGCCAAAGCAAGTATTCCCTGTGTCCCTCGTTTATTGTTTGTCTGTCAGTTTTGTGTGGTGAGAACACTTAATGGGAAGTCTAAACTCTTGTTTTTGAGTGTACAATGTAGAATTGTTGATTCCAGGTGCTTTGCTGTACAGCAGATCTCTCAAACTCATTCATCTTGTGTAGCTGAAACTTTATACCAATCGAATACATTCCCACTTCTCTTCGTGCCCCCCTGACCTCTCAGTCGCTGGTAAACACAGTTGTCTCTCTGCTTCTATGAGTTTGACTATTTTAGATGACTCATGTAAGTGGGATCCCACAGTATTGGGGTATCTGTGGCTGAGTTAATTAATTCACTTAATGTCCTCCAGGTTCATTTGTGTGGTCACAAATGTCAGAATTCTGATTTCCTTGTAACTCTGAAACCAGTTGTTTGTCACCGTGTAGACACCATCTAGGCACATCTAAGCTACTGCTTATGAACTAGCAGAATCTAACCAACTGGAGTTGGTTGAGATAGTATGGGTCATAGGTCTCCATCTGGAGGGAAAAGTAGGCCGTATGGTATAATATCAGCAATCCAGAACTCAGCTCAGGATGAATATGGAAATCAAAACTGGTCTTAAAATTACAATGACAATCCATATTACAGAACTCATTAATTGTACTTGTGAAGGAGGCCCCAGGCTATTATTTGAATTCTACCTACTCATCCTTTGTTGGTGATTTCTAACATGCCGTGCTCTCAGTAAGTAAGCTGCAAGTGGAGTAACCCAAATCTAAGAGTTTCCAGGATATGGGCTTCCAGTATTAAAACCAGGAAACCAAGGGCACCTGGGAGGTTCAGTCGGTTAAGCATCCGACTTCAGATCAGGTTATCATCTCTCGGTTCCTGAGTTTGATCCCTGCAATGGGCTCTGTGCTGACAACTCCGAGTCTAGAGCCTGCTTCAGATTCTCTGTCTCCTGTTCTTTCTGTCCCTCCCTTGCTTGCACTCTGTCTCTCTCTCAAATAAATAAATAAATAAGTAAATAAATAAAATAATAAAATAAAAACATTAAAAATAAACCAATTTGAAAATAAACTATTATAAAATTAAAAAATAAAATAAAATAAAATAAAATAAAACCAGGAAACCAGGGGAAAGTGAAGTCAGTCACTTTGTTCTCAGCACCTTTAGGAGTATTGGCAGGAGATGGAGGGTGGGATGGGTGAGGTGGACGAAGTACCAGTTCCAGTTGAAACTGATCTGCCAGAGGGAGAAGCCAAAACAGGTAAAAGGCCAGACATGATCCTTGCAAGCACAGCAAAGCAGGGCCATTTGGTGCAGGGAAGACAGGCTTTCACTCTTCACATCCAGGAGGATGCCCTTAAATTACAACAGAGCATTAAAAATTGATAGCATTTTAGTCAGTAGAGTGGAGAAAGATAAAATTCATTTATAAAGTTTCCATTCAAATAATTAACCAAGGTTAGTTGCTGTATTGAAAGTGTAGCTTTCAGTAGTTTGCAAAATTGCCTCATCAAAAAGCACATTTTCCAGTGATGTTGGATAAATGAGCTACAACTGTAATATCGTATGCTCGAGGTCATCTGCAACTAAACTGTTATTCCATGCTTTGGGGACAGTTCCAGGCTTCTACTAATATGGGCACTCTTGAGGGATAATTTATTAAATCATATCCTTGTGGTCGCAAAAGAAAAGAAAAAAAGTTTTCTTCTCCTTCAAGAGTGCTCTATTGACCATATCAGATGTCATTTACTCAGCAGCAAAATCTGCTTTTGCACATGATTTAAAAGCGAGCAATGGTAATCCCATCTGGTAGAAAACTGGCACAGACCTTGTCAGTCAGAACATACATTTTGTGGGCTCTAAAAATAGTGCAAGGAGTCTAATTTGATACTTGTCCTATTTTTAAACTTTACAAATAAGCCCATTTATGCCCAAAGAAATGTTTTTAAACATGCCTCAAATGAAGATTTTAGACTATTTGGAATAAAATATTTTCTTCTCTGTTGATAATTTCAATTTTAATAATGACATATTTTAATGGCAATTTATTATTTATTTATTATTATTTTTAATGGCAATTTATTATTTAAAATGCACTTCATATACATTACTTCAATCCCCATCACTCTAGATGTTTACTTTATAATAATAGATGTTTACTTTATAATGCAGACAATCATTCTTGAAAGAGGGATAAATTATTTAGTTCCTAGTGCATTTAACAACCCATTATTTTATTTAATCCTTCTAATAACCTGATGAGGCAGAAATCACTAATTCCATTTACAAACCAGAAAAGTGAAATGCAGGAAATTCCATTCCTGACCTTTCAAATTCAAAATCCATATTTCACCTGTACAATTGTCTCCTTCCAAATAACTTGTCAGAGAGTCCTTGGCAGCTTAGTGATTTTTAAACATAGATTTATCACTAAGCCTATAGTTCTTTCTGCTAAGTTAATAAAATTAACTTAGCCATTAAACTGTCAATTTTTAACGAAATGAGCATGCACTGACTTGCAATTACAAAAACAAACAAAAATCATAAACTTGGTCTTCCACAGTGAAACGTAGAGACTAAGCAAAAACCAGGGGGAGGGGAAGAGGGGAAAGGAAAAAAAGACACAGAGAGGGAGGGAGATAAAACATAAGAGACTCTCAAAGACTAAGAAAAAAACTGAGGGTAAGGGGGATGAGGGAGGGGGGAGAGGGGGTGATGGGCATTAAAAAGGGCACATGTTGGGATGAACACTGGGTGTTATATGTAAACCAATTTGAAAATAAACTATTATAAAATTTAAAAAAAATGAATTGGTTTGGTAAATTGTCAAGTATTACGTAACAAACACCGTTCAGCAGAATAGCCTGGTTTTTTAAATGTATCATTCTTAAATTTGTCAACATGGTCATTAGATTTACACTTTATTTTATCTTGTAATAATATTCAAGTTTGTATTTTTCCCATTTAACCATGTTTACTGAGCACCAACTGTGTGTCAAGTTTATTCTAGAACTGAGCTTTGAAGGTGAGCAAATCTCTATGCCCTGGACCCAGAGTTCTCACTGTGTAGGTGGCGTGGTTCCAAATTGTTGGCTCCTTCTTGTGTTTATGTTGAGAACTGCAGAGTTTAAAATCTGACAGTACAAGCTACCAGCCTCCCTTGAGATGACAGTGTTATGGAGGGGAGCAGGTCTACCATTTGGGGATACTCACCACAAGAGCCATTTTTTTTCAAACCCTCCCTGCCACACTTACCTTCCCTCCCTAACTAGACCCTTTTTTTATGTGAAACAACAATAAGAGAAGACAAAGATGGCTGGGCTGATAATTCCATTGGGCGCTGTATGTATCATTTCATAGTCACGTGCCTGTGAGACACATATTGTTACCACCATGTTACAAGATTGAGAGATGGGACAGATGGTAAGCAGTGGAAATAAAATTTGAGGGACAAACATTGACAATGGATTATTATAATACAGTGGGGAAAAGGCTTGAGATAGAGCTACACAGAGACTGTTGTGGGAGCCTAGAATTCAGAAAATACAATTAATTCAAAAAAAGCTGATTTCTACCAGCCTTATGCTGTCTATGCTAAATCTTGCCTAGGTAGGAAGGCAAATGAGGAAACGTGTCAAAGTGTAAATGAGCAGAGCCATCGTTAAATGACTAGATTGCTGATTCATAAAACTATCTGTTGCAATGCAAAATTTTAAGTTTGAGGAGATCTATCTATGGTGTAACTAATAAATACTCCCAGTCTTGATTTGATCCCAGGAAGCAAACTAGGTGTACGTTTACACAATAACATAATTATGTGGAGTCTTCAGGTCTAGAGAACTATGCTTTGATGACCCTGGCTAATATCAAAGAATGATTTTTTTTTCTGTTAAAATGAAGTCAGTGCTGATAGTATAACTAGTTTTAAATAGTTCTGAAGGATACTTTGAGTCTAGGAAAACTCATTCTAAATGTCTCAGATATCATACCAGCTCATTCAAAGCTGAACCATACAAACTAACTGCTCAAGTTGAGAAATCGATGCTCTTTACTAGGAGAATTGTGTTTTGCTAATAAAATACTGTTGCGTAATGGACCCCTGATAATGTTGGGAAAATGAATGCACGCTGCTACCACTTCTGCTGCTAAGTATTGCAACCAGCCTGATTTCTTCTAACACCTTGAGCTTCTGTGAAATATTCATGACTTGTCAACTACTTTCTGTCTTAGAAAGTTTGTAAATTGCAGAAAGATAGGTACTTGTATGCAGGGTCAACCAACACATAGAATGTGAAAGTCACTTGCTTAACATTTGTGTTATGAATGGATGGATGACTCCCTCACATACATCTTGCTTGGAATTGTCCATAATTTTGTGACGAAGGACTGAAAATGTTTTTTTTTCTCTTACAAATGTAAAAGCTTAAGTCAACAAAGGATATACATTTGCCCCCAAACAGGCAGAAAGTGAATGTAAATTTCAGGCTTATTCTGCGCGTGACAATCACCTGTAGATGAGGGACAACTCACACTACGCACATAATAGATGCCCCATCAATGTTTGCTAAATCCGTTTCTTGGCATGCATTCCCTTCAACTTATAAACGGGGGCCAGTTGGAATTTCCGCTTTCCTTTTAAAAAATCCCTGTTCATACTAATTCTATCCAGAGCACAGGCAGAAAACTGTGGTAATGCTCATTTCAGGAATTCATTCAGCTTAAAGGCTAGAACTTCTTTTAGATGATTTAATCAGCAATATGTTTGTTCTTTAAAATGACAATTTTGTTTTCATAATTTAAGTGAAATTTGTTTCCACATCGAGTGTGATATATGAATGCAACATCCTCAAAGGGATGGGAATAAAGTATTTTCTGGAACCGAGGCATATTACATGTATTATTTTAATGGTTTCTTATACTAGCCATGACATTTAGGCTTTGTTAGCACCATTTTACAGAAGAAAAATGTGGGATTAAATGTCTTGCTCAGAGTAGTTGGTGAAATTGGTGGAAAAGCTATTCGGGTTCAATTTAGCTTAAAGATCCTTTGCATTGTATTCCTACTTATCCTAGAAATGGCATTGTGCTTGAAAAAAAAGAAAAACCTAAAACAACAAAAAAGGAACTGGGTATAAATACGATTTGCCTTGATCTTGAGTATCTACTGAGTGCTGGGAACTCTGCTAAGTGCTAGGGTACATCGATGAAAAGAACAAACAAAAGTTGTGCTCTTTAAATCAAGTCATGGAGGAGAGAAGTTTAAAATCTAGTATTGGAGATAGAAGACGCATAAGTAAACACATAAATGAACACGCCATTAACCTTGGGCCAATCACTGTGAAGGACATGGCTAGATCACAAGGACAGAAAACAACAGTGGGACTTGCTCAGAGAACCATTTTATTGAAACCTGTGCTGGAACAGACAAAATGTTAGCTTTACACATCTTATTCACTCTCTGGTCACTAGCTGGACTTGGAGAAAATTATATACACTTTTTCAGACTCAGTTTCTTCATCGCAAAGGCAATATTATGAATATTTCATAAGAATTTTAAGATTCAGAAAATTTGGGTAGTAAAAATGCACATATTAAGCTTTTACTTAATTTAGTAAAATGTTTACACATACACGCATTCAGAGAGCATTTATTGAACAGTTACTAGATCCAGAAACGTAAGCAAAGTGCTCAAAATACAAAGATGAATAAGTCACAATTCCTGCTTTTGAAACTCTTTCACTACAGGATTTAAAAAAGCCATAATTGGAAAATTATATTACATTGTGACAAATGAAATAAGCACAGAAAATGAATATCTAAGTAAGGATGTCCTCCTGAATGATATGGCATTCCCCCAAGATGTCAAAAGCCTTCCTGGTTGAGGAAATAGCACAGAGGAAAAGATGGCAGTAGAATGCATGATGTGTTTCTGGAAGGTGAAGTGTGGCCCAGAGCTGGAGCTTGGATGAACCGAAAAGGGATGACTCCGACTCCGTGTTCTCAGTATTGTCACATTCATTTCCTCCATCCAGGAAACCGGGACATGTTTGACATATTATCACGGCTCTTTCGCAAATTAGAAAACTTCTCAACAATGAAAAGAAAAGAAAAACAAAAAACCTAATTCTAAGAATATAAGACTGAAAATTTGTGATTAACGGGTTGATAACTGAGGGTGAGGTGAGGGTTGGGGAGAAAATAGAAGCACGAGAATCACAGAATGTTAATCACCGTGCAGAAAGGAGAAAGATTGGGGTAACAGGGAAACGCACGATCAAGGGAGGGGTTTTGCTTTATTTCATCAATGGCAAATGATGATTAAGCAGAAAATAACCAAGAAAATAAAAATATCAGGACACAGATGAACGATTAGCTTTAATAACAATAATAAGAAAGTCGACATCGGTTTACTACTTATTATGGGAGATAGTCTGTGTAAGTACATTGCACTTACTTGTACATCTAACCTTCCCAGTGTGTCTCTAGGGTATGAATCATTATCACTGCCATTTTTAAAGAAGAGAACGGAGATACTGAAAGGGTAACTTTCAGGGTAAAATAATTTCCTTCAGATTACTGAGTTGGTCAATACTGTACATGGGACTTATATCCACCACAAAGCTTCGTAAAAGTACAAATAGGTAAAATGGTTCTCAGCTGGTACTTTGTGACATTATTATGACACCTTCTGAGAAGTTATGCTTATTCATGGGTTCTATGTATTCATACAGCATGGTTTAGATCTAATTAACAAAAGTGTATCGAAAGCAAAATTTCAATTCCTGAAGTACAACTACTACTTTTTTCCTGGTAAAATGAAACATAAAGTTAGCTATAATTATTTTTATAACCACTTAATTTTTTCCTATGTAACATGACATATTTGTTATTTATTATATATAACATAACTCCAGAGGTCCTATGACAAATATTGGAACATAATTCCAAATTTGGGGCACATATTCAATAAGAAATTATATTTTATTTTCAAGGAGCATGTGTTTTTTTAAAAAAAAATTCCTAGTGATTATTTCTGATCCTAGTCTTATTGAAAATCAGCTTTTTATATAAATAAAGACTGAAGAAATATAATGTTCTTGCGATTTCATCTCACGATGATGACTCCTGCTAACTTGAGTCTATCAGAATATTCTCTATTAATGCACTGAATTAGTTTCAGGAGATTGCTGAATTGAATTATTTAGTAAATCTAGTATCGCAGTATTAATTAACTTTCCCATCATAGTACTCACCCAATACTTGCCATTTTATTGGTGGCTTTCAGTCATTCATTATAGCACCGATAATATCATCATTAAACTATTTTATGCAAAAGTGGGGTAAATTGAAAAATATAGGAACTATTTTCTTTTCAGGCCATAATGAAATAACAAAGTCCAAATTATTCTTTTAACACTTAGTGCTAGAAAACTAGACAAAACACATAAAACAATTATTTTCAGGTATTGGAAAAAAGTTAGCAAGGCTCTGTGACTCCTAAGAGAATGACAGCAGTAAGGTGGGTCCTATGATCATGCTGGCATTCTGACTGGAGGTACAGGTGAGACCACAGAGCAAGGATAGAAGGAGGAGTAGTGCAAGCATAGAATCGTTGGTCTCATTGAATTTAGGTAACAAAGATTGGACTTCAAGGAGACTGAGGTAAATGAGAGCTGCATAGGTTCATAAAGGAGAGAGCTAAACAGAAAAGAAGGAAGGAAGGAAGGAAGGAAGGAAAGAAGGAAGGAAGGAGGGAAAGAAGGGAGGAAGGAAGGATGGGAGGGAGGGAGGAAGGAAGGAAGGAAGGAAGGAAGGAAGGAAGGGGAAGGAAGGAAGGAAGGAAGGAAGGAAGGAAGGAAGGAAGGAAGGAAGGAAGGAAGGAAGAAAGAAGAAGAAAGAAAGAAAGAAAGAAAGAAAGAAAGAAAGAAAGAGGAAGGAAGGGAAGAAGGGAGGGAGGGAGGAAGGAAGGAAGGAAGGAAGGAAGGAAAGAAGGAAGGAAGAAAAATGTCCAGAAATCTGTATAGGTATACTTGTTACTGAACACCAAAACACACAACCATAAGGTGAAACTCCATGATGAAGAGCAAGGAACAAAGAGATGACACTGGTTCCATTGCCAAATTCAGGGAAGAATATTTGAGTTCTGACCTACCTGACAAGTACTGATCACTCAGGGCATTCAAGAGAAAATCCAGAAGAGCCGCATCTTATTATCATAAGTAAACAGTCACCAAAGTAAAGACAGTTCAGATCTTCTCTAACTATGGTTAAAGGCAACCCTAAAAACTCACACTGCACTGGAAATAATTAACAGTGTTTGAGAACAAAGTCCAATGCTCAACCAATAAAAACAACAAATCCCAGGCAATTCACAATGAAACATCATGGTATCCAGAATCCTGTCAAAGTTACTAGACATGCAAAGGAGCAGGAATAAATAAGCCACAACCAGGGCAAAAAGCAATTAATGGAAGCAGACAAATGTAAGAGAAGACGGAATTAGCCGAGAAAGAGATTAAACTGACTAGTACATAACCTTCTAAGATTATTTAAATCTGACAAGGGAAAATATATAGAAGGCACAAAAAATAACCAAATTGAACTGTCAGAAATGAAAATATATAATGTGTAAAATTAATAGTGAGATTAAAAAATGGGATGAGATTAATGTGGGATCAGACATGGCAGAAGAAAATACCAGTGAACTTGGAAAATATCAATATAAATTATGAAAAAAGAAATGAAGAGATAATAAAAGATTTTAAAAAATTAGCTGTTCATGAGTAGGCCAGGGAACAGTATCAGACAGTCCAACATACAATGTAACCATGGTGCCTAAAGGAGTGGTTATGCAATGGAAAAAAATAAATTTTTGAAGAAACCAAATGTCTTCCTAATTTGATGACATTTGTTATCCAAGAAACTCAGTGAGTATCAAGTGAAATAAACACAAAGAAAATGATACCAAAATATGGTATAATCAAATTGCAGAACATGATTCATAGGGGAAAAAATCTCATATCAAGCCAATACATCATCAATATTTAAACAAAGATACAAATAAGCGGTCATCAGAAACTGCAAGCAGAACTAATGGGAAGATATTTTTTTAGTACTGCAAAAAACTTTCAATTTAGAACTCTTCATCCAGTGATAATATTCTTAATAATAAAGTTGAAATAAAGAATTTGTCAGAGAAGCTAAAGTTGAGATAATTCATTCCCGGCAGACCTACACTATAAGAAGTGTTAATGGAATTTTTTTCAGGCTTTAGGAAAATAACACTAAATGAAACATTGGATGAACACAAAGGAATGAAGAACACTGGAATAGCAAATATTGGGTACATATAAAAAAACTTTTATTCTCATGTTTGAATTCCTTTTAAATGTAATTAAGTGGTGTAAGGATATTAACGATATATTATGGGACTTACAGAATATGTGAAGTAAAATATATGAAATAATTTTCTTTTTTTTAATTAATTTATTTTTTTTGAGAGAGAAACAGAAAATTAAGCATGCACATACATGGGAGAGGAGCAGGGAGAGAGAGGGAATCTCAAGCAGACTCTGAGCTGTCAGCACAGAGTCCAACACAAGGCTCCGACTCATGAACCGTGAGATGATGACCTGAACCAAAACCAGGAGTCAGACATCCAACTGACTAAATCACCCAGCATCCCCGAAATAATTTCTGTACATTGATTTTATTTCCTAAGTCTCTACTGAATTTGTGTATCAGTTCTAGCAATCTTTTGGTGGAATTTTTTGTCTCTTCTACACAGAGTACCATGTTGTCTGCAAATAGTGTAAGTTTGATTTCTTCCTTGCCAATTTGGATGCCTTTTATTTCTTTGTGTTGTCTGATTGCTGAGGCTATGACTTCCCGTACTGTATGAAATAACAGTGGTGAGAGTGGACATTTGTGTCTTGTTCCTGACTGTAGAGGAAAAGCTCTCAGTTTTTCCCCATTGAAAATGGTATTAGCTGTGAGTCTTCTGTATATGGTCTTCATGATGTTACACTATGTTCCCTCTATCCCAAATTTGTTGAGGGTTTTATATATTTTGTCAAATGCTTTTTCTGCATCTATTGAGATGATCATATGGTTCTTATCCTTTCTTTTATAATGTGATGTATCATGTTTTCTAAGTGAGAGGAGGAGGAAAAAGAAGTATATCTTAATAAAATTCTTAATATATTTGAAGTTAAGCTTTGGCAGGTTAAATGCTAGAAAAATCACTGGAAAACACAAATAACCATAGCCAATAAGTCAGTAATGGAGGTAAAATTAAACAATAATCAATTCATTCATGAAAAAACTAGGAAAGAGAAAGTAACAAAAATAGAATATATGAGACAAATAAAAATTAATGAGATAGTAGATTTAAACCATATCATAATTATATTAAGATAAATTATCAAAAAAATTATCTAATGAAAAAAATGACTTTTAAATGTAGAGAACAGAATGGTGGTTACCAAAGGGGACGTGGCTGGGAGGATGGGTGAATTAGGGAAACAGGGTCAAGAGTACATTTACTGAGATGAATAGTGTATAGGATTGTTGGCTTATTATATTGTGCACCTAAAACTGATATAACACTGTATATTAATGATACTTCAATTTTAAAAAGACAATAACGTTGAAAAAGTTTTGTTTTTTTTTTTTTCAAAAAATAAATTATCTATACAATTTAATTAAAAGACAGAGATCGCCTGGCTGGATCAAAGAGCAATGCCAAAAAACAATTGTATTTAATAATCCTTTTTGACTATAATGTCATAAATAGTTTTTAAAAGAAAAAAATTAGAAAAATATAAACCATCAAACATTAATCTTCAGAAAGCTTCATTGGATATGTTAATACCAGATAAAATAAATTTCAGAATAAAAAACACTGCCAGAGGCAAAAATGTAAATTTCAAAATGATACAAAGGTGAATTTATAAAGTATAACTAATAATCATAAGTGTGTATGCACTTGATTAAAATGTTTCATCATATGAATCAAATACTGATAGAAGTAAAAGTAGATATAAATCAAATCACAATTATGATTGGAAATTTTGATACTCTTCTCTCAGTAATCAATAAATCAAGTAGAGAGAAATTTGCAGAGATACAGCAGTTTTGAACAAGACTATCAACCAACTTGAACTAACTGTCCTTTACAGAAAGCTCCACCCAACTATGGGAAAAGAAACACTTGTTGCAAGGTCTAAACAAACATTCTCTCAAAGAGATCATAAACCCCCGCTATGAAACTAATCTTAGGGCACTGAAAGAATTGAGTATGTCTTTTAACCACAACTGAATTACACTAAAAATAATTTTTAAAACATGTCTCGAAAACATCTAATATTTGGAAATTAAGCAACACACTTCTAAATAGCCCTTGAATCGAAGAAGAAATCAAAGAAACTGTAAATAATACTTGGAAATAGAATAAAGCAAAAAAAAAAAAGTACATCATATGCACCTAAAGCAATATTTAAAGTGAAATTTAAAGCTTGAAATGCACATATGAGAAAATAATAAAGGTACAAATCAATTACCAAAGTTCTACAATAGGGACCTAGAAAAGTAGAGGGAAGGTAATCTAAAGTCAGTAGCAGGCAGGAAATAATAAAAATAAGTACAAAAGTCAATGAAGCAAGAAACTAACAAATATTAGAGAAAATCAATGAAACCAAAAGTTGATCTATTGGAAAGATTAATACATGATTAAATTCTGGCTGGACTATATGGTTAATGAAGGAAACAAGAGAGAAGATACCAATTGTCAATATCAGAAATGAAAAGGAAATCATTATAGTTCCTTCAAAACCAAAATGATGATAAAGGAATAAAAGGAATAAAATGATACTAGTTACTTAAACAACATTAATGAAGCAAAACATTCTTTGAAAGACACAAATCCCCCTAACTGATTCAAGAAGAAATGGAAAATCTGAATATCCCTATTACTATTAACAGCATTGAATTCATAATATTAAGAATTCCCACACGTAGGAAACCTTGGGTCCAAATAGCTTCACAAATGAATTCTATATAAACATTCCAGAAAATAGTGGACAAAAGAATCATTTCCAACTTAGTCTGTGAAACCATCATGGCCAATACCTGACAAGACCATCGTGAAAAGAACTGAAAAACCGCATCCCTCAATATAGACTCCAACTTCTGGGTATGTGTCTGAAGAAACTAAAAATCAGGGCTTCAAAGAGAGGTGTGCGCTCCCACATCCAGTGCTGTATTATTCACAATAGCTAAAATATGGAAACACACTACATTGTAGACAGTTGAATAATGGAGAGGTGGTCTGTGCATGCGTGTGTGTGTGTATGTGTGTGTGTATACTATGTGTAATATATGCATATACATATATATAAAATGAAATATTACTTAGCCTTAAAAAGAAGGAAATACTGTTATTTCTGACAACACGGATGAACCTGGAAGAGATTATATATATTAAGTGAAGCAAGCCAGGCAGAGAAAGACAATCGCTGCATGATCTGTGCATGAGATCTATTCGTAGAATCTAAAACAATCAAACTCGTAGAAGCAGAGAGTGGAATTGTGCTTGTTGGGGGGCTGTGGGGAGGAAGAAATAGGGTTCTGTTGATCAAAGAATACAGTTTCAGTGATGAAAGATGAGTGAACCCTGGATCTAGTGTCCAGCATGGTGACTCTAGTGAACGATCCTGTATTATATACTTGAAATTTGCTGCGAGGGTGGATCTTAAGTGTTCTCATCACAAAAAGGAAAGAAGAAAATAGTAATTATGTGAGACAATGGATATGTTAATTAGCTTGATTGTGGTAATCATTTTACAATGCATATGTGTAGATCGAACATCAAATTGTATACCTTAAATATACACAATTTTATTTCTTAATTATACCTCAATAAAGCTATTACAAAAATACTCATAATAAAAATATTACGAAATAAATCCAGCAACATATAAAAACATAATAATTCATGATCAGGTTTGGTTTTTCCTGGTGAATATAAGGTTGATTTAACATTTCAAAAAATCAATTTAATTCACAATATGAACATAATGAAGGGGGAAAAATATGAACCTCTATACCATTGCAAAATAAAACATTGGGTGGAATTCCACACCCGACAAGACTAAAATGAAACAAACGAACAAACAAAAAACCTCAGAGCATTAGGAATAGAAAGGAACTTCCTCATTCTAGTTAATGGCATCTACCAGAAAGCTTCTAGCTAACATTATGTGCAATGTTGAAAGACTGAATGCTTTTCCCTTAAAATCAATAACAAGGCAGTATGTTTACTCTCCTCATCTTTCTTCAACTTTGTATTGGGGGAAAATAAAAGGCACACCAATCAGAAGGGAAAAGGCTAGTCTATTTACAGAAGACTTACCATCAATGTAGAAAATTGAAAGGGATTTATAAGAGCTACTAGGAATGATAAGTGATTTGAGCAATGTATTTAATGTAATTAATACTGTTTTGATTAATCATAATGATTAATTTTGTTTTTATAAAACACAGTGAAGATTTAGAATTTAAAATAAAAACACTATCATTCAAAGTAGCATACAAAAATATGAAACTAACAAAATATGTCTAGGTCTGTGTGCTGAAACTTTTTTAAAAAAATTCTGAGGATAATTGAAGACGTACATAGAGAAAAAGGAATTCCAGAAATAACTCATATGAACATTGTCAATTGATTTTTGACAAAAATACCAAATAGAAATACCAACTAGGAATACATTAATACGTGAGTCTGGAACAACTAAATATACATATGAGGGGGGTAGGGATGACCCACGCACCATGTAGAAAAACATCAATAAATACTATCTCTCTTCTTCATTTTTCCTGCCATGTACAATTCATATAATCATGTCAGTTCTGCAGATCCCCGAGACTTCCATGGTAGCAGGCAGGATGCGGTTAGGTGGAAATATCTTAAATTACAATTGTTGTGGGTTGGTAAGGAAACAGAGATGGTTGTTTATGGAATGAATACTGGAAATGTCATTGTAATGCTTTTTTTTATGTTTTTAGGAGGGAAAATATGGATCCACTTTTAGCTCAGAATGCAAACAAGAAACAAGTCTTTGTATCAAAATGATTTTAAAGTGCCCCTCCCTCTACTGGAGTGAGCAGACAACACTGAGTGCACCAAGAGAAGATACTCACCAAAGAGAACAAAATGGCGGAGTGAGTCTGGTTCAGAAAGAGGGCTGATGGAAACACACTGTCATTTTGACTCAGCAGTGAAGCCAACAAGCAACATACTACAGCACATGTTGAAACAAGACAAAATCTTCCCCAGAAATAAATATTGTGATGCTAAGGATTTGTTTTGAGCAAAGGCATAGGAAGAGTGAAACTTTTATTTGGTAGGTAATATGCGTGTGGGTAGGTGTGCATGGGGTGTGCCAGGCCACCTGAGGGGAAAAAAGGCATCAGAAAACGGTTGAGAATGATTTTGTTATCTCTACTATGACATCTGAAACATCACTTTTTTAAATTTTTAAACATCGATGATATATACATACCACAGTGTTTGTGAGCCTCAGTTTCCTTGTTAGCACAAGGAATCCATTAGATTAAAGGATTTCTTTAAGTTCACGGCAGCTTTAACAGTTTTTATAGCATCTCTCTTTCCCTCTGAAAGAAAACGCCATCTTCTTTGGGAAACCTCAACCCAATCTGTACAGCACCCTTCACAGAGAAATGCTGTATTGACTCCTTTTCACTTACAGATAGTAGTAGTAATAATAATAATAAATAATAATAATAGATGTTTGCTTAGTATGGAAAAATGTTTACAGTCTGTGGGGTGATGATCAGGAGAGAGAAAATTTTATAACTTCCCTTAAAGAACTCTTAATGGTCACCATAGCCACCCATTTAGAATACCCTGAATCACATCTGCCAGATGTTTCCCATGACTCTAGATTTCCTACAAATAGAGTGAAGCCACATGAGCCAGATGCCAACACCATCTAATTTGTTGAGACATAAGTCAATCCTAATAAGGGTATTAGATGAAGAGAGAAAGAGTGTTTTTATAGACTGTAGAGAAGTAATAGTTCAGGAAATAACCTGAAATGGACTGAGGATTATTGGTGGTCCTTGGAGAGTTGGAAGTGAAATATGAGTTTCTTACAACCTTTGTTAGGTCTTTAGTCTTCTTTAAAGTGCTCTATGATTCACTGGAAATGCCACTTTTTTTTTCCACCGTAACTATTAATACTACTACTTTGGTTGGTGTTAGGGCTTTTATACATGTATATGAATATCTGTCACTGTTGTTCATATGAGAAATACTGAAAAGCTCAGGTACAATTGAAATTGTTTCATCACTGGCTAATAACGACACTTATTCATCAAAAAGGGCACCCTTTACTTTACGGGCCTGTTTGTGTTTGTGTGCATCAGTGAACCGTCCCCAGGAGCAAAATGCCCTGATACATCAGTACAGCTACAATCGATAGCGAGGTAGGTTTAGAGTCATTTACTTCAGATCACATCAACAAGTCATTCTGAGGTCTTTGCAGTGCCTTCTACACCAGCTTGGATTCTTCTGCCTTTAAATCTGATCAGATTTCTCTCTCTCCTTCTGATAGGTGTAGTGGCATTTCATTAAAAGAATTATCCTATGGTATTTTACTCTCAAGAAAAATCAGGCTGCCCCTCCACCCGCATTTGCAAAAATGCTGTAAACTCAGGTTAACAGACTATTTGTTAGTAACCTCACATGGACAAGGAAAGCCCAGAGGATGTCTTAAGAGAAGGGTAAGTTGGGAGGGATAGTCTCTTTGTTCTGTTTCAATGCTGAATTTGGGACTGCAGGCATGTGCACAAGCCAAGAGCTTCCACAAGGAGAACGGGAAGACTAAAGGGTAGTTCAGAGGTCAGCATTCCAACTGAACCGTACAGTTTAGGAATCAAGGGCAAGGACAGGCATTGATGCAAAGCCAATTTCTAGGTATCTGGGGCATAAGGCACAAAGAATCCAGTGCAGAAGACAGCAGTTGGAGTCACAGATGAGAACTGAGGTTTAAATATGGTAATAGAAAGAAATAAAAAGTAGGAATCAGGTCTGGGATGATGACATATGGTTTCACTTACAGTAGGAAAAGAGTTCTTGCCGGGAAGGTATTTCCTTATAGGGCCAGACACCCAGATTCTTGAATAAGCAGCACATAATCTCCTAAAGGTGCTATCTGATGACTGAAACTAGGTCTTTCACAGTGCTTGCTTTTGGAGTCAGTATCTTTCTCCTCATGAAGGTGTTTCCCTGACTCATGACTCAGCTGCATAGAGCTTGTCTTTACTAGCCATTTACAAAGTGAGAAGATATCACCGCATGATTGCTACTTTATTGACTGATATAAATGCACTCATTATCTGCACATGGTCCAACAGTTCGCATGTCAGCGTGTTTTGAGGATTTCCCTAATCCAGAGATTTTTTTTTCCAATGGCTACTAAAACACAAAATTTCTATACATAAAAATATTTATAAAGACACACCATTTCCACATACAGAACACAGAATTTCGCCACCTTCACTTATATGGGAAGACTTGCTGATAATACAGATATCTTCACATTCTTCACAGCTGCTTCAACATGCCTTTCAAGGGTGCTTGAGATTTTCTTCTCTCCCAGTTCTGTGCTTTGTCATGATCAGAGACAGTCAAAACCGTTTTCCCTTGGACCAGGCTCCTGAGCCCCTCACCCTCACGCTGAAGTGAAACAGGATGTCTTCTCTTTCTAGGAATATGGAGATTTTAGTGAGATTGGTCTTTTGTTTATACAACCTCTTCTTCCCATATCAAAAGTATCTGGAATGTGGCATGGTAGGGAATAGAAGGTGGATGAAGGTAGATAAGAATCACAGGACTCCCCAGTCCGTTGTCCATTTACCTCCTTTCCTTAGACCCTACTTGGGCATCTTGACTACCTATTCCTTTAGGATAAATTCTTTCTATGGATATCTAAGACTCTGCCTCCTTACAGAGTCCTATAACTAAGTTTCTATCAAGTCAGAGGTGCTTGAATTCTAAAATAAATGGATTTTTATGGTAAGGCATCACCGAACACTATGACAATAGAAACAATGGCATTCTCAGGTGTTAAAGTGAACACATGGATCCAAACACATGTTAAGGCTTTAAGGATGAAGGGCCAAGAGTTTTACCTTAAAAACACACTTAGATTCTTTAAATCCCAGCCTCTTTATGCGTGAAATCATCAACACTAGACCTTCTTGAGGCTGTCTGGAACACAGGTGTGTTTCCTAAACCCTGTATCCCTCTCTGTTAAACAGTGAGGCCTTTAAAAGCTTCCTTAATTCAGTCACATTTTCCCTGAAGATCATCAAGAATCATCAAGTACGACTTTATATATTTCATGAAGACTTAGTACTCATCTTTCTTTCACTGATTTTTCAATTATGACCTATTTCTCTATCTACCTTTATTTTTATACCTTCCTACTATCCATATGAATATTACTATCCTCATTTTGATCAGAAAATTTAAACTTATTTAGGATCACACAGTTTTCAAGAGGCACAGGACAAGTTTGAACCCAGGTTTATCTCCAAGGCTAGCACTCTTTCCTTTCCTCACATCGACATTCATCTTTGAGCCTCCCTTTTGTTCTTTCCTTGACACAAATTATGCTAATGTTGTGGGACAGCTGTGTGGATTAATAACACAATGTGAATACACCTAGCGCAATGTCTTAGGTTCACCAGGGGCCTACGATACTATTGTTACTTGAATTCATCTCTTTGTTTTTAGAATTTCTCACTCCTTTTTGGCAAAAATCACTCAATCAGGGTCTGCAGGGAGCTAGTTTTCTACAAGTGCTTAGTATACTATGGGCAAGAGAAAGGAATTCTTCCCTGGAGCGCTCAGGGAGACGCTAAAGGTGAGCAGACAAGAAGGTGCGATTCTGATGGAAGCACTAAACAGAAGAAAAGTATGTGAATGAGACTGAGAAATATGATCAAAACTAGGAGGGAAATGAAAGGAACAAAATTTTATAAAGGCCAAAGAAAAAAAGACTTTCAAGATGTTAAATCATGTCAAGGTAATATGTGTAATTATAATAGCTAACCTTATATAACTCTTTCTGTGCCAGTACTATTCTGTGTTACATATATTATCATCACATTGTTCACAACAATACCTGGGATGAATACTATTATCATTTCTGTTTTATGGCACAGAGGCCTAAGGCATAGAAAGGTTGGCACCCAAAGTCACTTTATTAGTTTTCTATGCTGTATAATGACACTGCAAACATAACAGCTCAAACAAAATATGAGTAGGTCAGGAGTACAGCCATAGCTTTCCTGGTTCCTTGCTTAGAGCTTCACAAAGCAGCAACCAAAGTTTGGCCGGGCTGTGTTCCTATCTGTAGGCTTGAAGAGAGAGAATTTTGCTTCCAAGTTCACTCAGTTCTTTGCTGGCTGTTGGCTAGAGGCTTCATGCAATTTCTAGAGGGTACCTCCAGTTCCTTGCCATGTGAATTTCCTCACCATGGCCATTTAGCTCATGACTCTTGCAAGGGGAATCTCTAAAAGGAATCATCTAGTAAGACATAGTCTAACATAATGTAATACAATCATGGGAGTGATGACCCATAACCTTTGCCATATTCCATTGAATAGAAGGAAGTTACAGATTCCACCTTCACCTATGGGGAGGAGATTATACAAAGACATGAATATCAGAGGGCAGGGATCGTGGGGAGGAGGGGAGGTCATTTAGGTTCTGTTCATCACAATCACCCAGCTGTTTTGTGTCAAACAGGCAGTCTGACTCCAGGGACTCCTCTTAAGCACTTGGCCATTGAGTTTGGCAACATAGATATCAAGAGAGAACAGTTTTACAGGGCTGATGAGTGGAAACCCCATTCCACTCATGGGGTTACAGACATGTTTTATTCTTTTTTTTTTAAGTTTATTTATTTTTGAGAAAGAGAGAGACCATGGGAGGGGCAGAGAGAGAGGTGGTCAGATGATCTGAAGCAGGCTCTGAGCTGACAGTAGCAAGCCCAATTCAGTGCTCAAACTCATTAACTGTGAGATCTTGACCTGAGCTGAAGTTGGACACTTCACCAATGGAGTCACCCAGGCACCTTTAGGCATGTTTCATTCTTATATCCTTGTCTCTTTTCTTCTCTCCTTGGTTTTGTTTTCTTTCTTTTTTCTTTTTTTTTCTATATTTGTTTCTCTTCTTTTTCTTCAGTTTTCTTTTTCTCTTCCTGTTCCATCTCCTCTCTCTTCATAGTCAATTGATAAAATTATACTCAGTCACGATGGAATGAAAGCTTGATCCAAAGCTAGATGTTTACCAACCAGACAGACAGCAAAGGGGCAGAGATGCTAGTGTTAATGAGGGAGAGCCCAAAGAATACCTTGCAAGGATGGGTATCCTTTGCTGAGTTCTTGCTATGAGCCATCTACCTTCTTCAAACCTAAGAAGCTTACCATGAAGGACAAGGCAACAGTCCCTCACATAAAGCTCCTGGGGCCTGCAGGCTTTTGAGATTCAAAGTTTATGGCTCTATAAAGCATAATATATGTATACATACATATATATTTATATATAGTATAATATATAACATCTCCAGCATAATTACATTAATATTTCTGCTCTTGTATTGTGAATACTGTTAAAAAGTGTGATAAATGATGACAAATAGTTGTATGCCAACTCAGAAAAGGTTTTGATGCTAAAAATAGCTTTTGCCTCAATCTTATTTAAAAAATCTTTCAGATTTCAGGACTTTTTCTGGATTTTGGAATTGTGGAATAGGGATTATAGAATGAAATTTGCATTGTCATTGAATAGATGGAGAAAGACATCCAGAGAGGTGACATGATCCACCAGTAATAACTGAGCTGAGAAGGATGGCACCGAAATTTGAAAATGAGTCAGACACTCATGCTCCCGGAGAGTCACAGGGCCAGAGAAGGAGAAGTTCGAGGCTTACTGGTTCTAGGGCCTGTTGAATGGTCCCTTCCGATTCAATTTATAAAAGACTGTGGACACGGGGTCTCTCAATGATGTAGGCTTTCCCCAATATTTGAGGATTTCAGGCTACTAAGAGATAAAAAAAAAGTCAAGACTAGATTATGGAAAATAAACACAAACACACACAGAGTGACTTCTGTTTTTAGATAACATTTTTAAAAAATCTAAATTTAAGATCTTTTGTGAACATGCACCGGCAAAATAGTCCTGTCAATTCTGTCTACAGAATCCCAATCCTCACAGAAATGGCTCCCATTGGTGAGCACCAACAGAGCTTCACTCTCAAGAGGAGTGTGTGATATCTTAATACCTTTAGGATCAAGAACATTGATGATTGATTAAGAAAATATTGCATGAATCATAAAATATAATATGTGCATACACCATCACTATTATTAATAAACAACTCTAACTGATGTAACCACCATTTTAGCTATAAAACTCTCTGGGCTAGATTTTTCTGTCTTTTTTGAATCTACAGCTATGGTAGGCTGTATGTAGAATATCTAATACTGTCAATTCAGCAATGTTCTTTACTTACATATTAGATCTCATATAAAGCCCTTGGCACATGACTATATTAAATTTTTGATTAAACAAAAAGTAATGCCTATACCCTTTAAGTCAGTGTCCCGTACATACCACCACAAGCCCTCTATTCTCTATACTATTCAATTCCCAATGGTTTTCATATTATTTATTTCAATCATAAAGATCATGAATGCAAGGACATTTACTTATCTCTTTGGGGATCATAATTTCTGGCACATGGCTTTTTGAAGATCAACTATTCAACAAATGATGAGTATGTACTGTATCTTTGACGCTGCGGCAAGCAATAACAAGGTAAATAATAAATACAATAATAAAGCAACAACTAACTAGACAACCTCTTGACATCATGGATATTTTAGTCTAGCGCAAGAAACAGGTAATGAGCAAGGTCTACTAAGTATTAAGCTTACTGTTGTGTAAATGCTGTGGGGGGAAAATGTAGTTCTCTGGGAGCTCATAAAAGGAGGGCAGAACAAAGCTGGGTGAGCAAGGTGTACGATTTGAGGCCTAAGAGGAAGAGAGTCATGCAGTGGAACGTTGGAAGATTATCTCAGACAGGCAATTGTCTGAGGTACGTTAAGACCCCAAGGGAGAGAGGAGGTTGGCCTATTACAGAAATTAGCAGAAGCTCAGTGTGGTGAGGGCATGTGTGGTGAGGGTGAGTGTTGTGAATGAGGCTGTATAGAGAGGCAGCGTGGCTCTCACAGGACCTCCGTATTATGATGCACTGGAAAGTCCATAAAGACTCTACTCTTTTGGCATCTCCATCCTACCTAGAAGTCACCAGTTATCTCACGCTGTGTAATAAAGACACACTGTCAGGCACCTGCTAGGTACTAGGCATCCAGCTCAAGTAAGACATGGTCCCCGCCTCCAAGGAGTTGATGGTGCAGGAGGAAGCATATGAGTAAAGAAATAAATCATATCAATGTGGACAGTGTTTCCTAGGTCCTTCTGGCATTGTTCTCACTCTCGTTGCACTTGGTGCTTCCTTCTAGGTGTCAAGTCTCTCTGGTCTCCATTGTCCACCTAGGAAGTCCCTCTCTGGTGTCATAGTCTTTGATATGGCAACATAGTTGCTCTTATATTCTCTATCCCAACATCCATTAAATTAAGCCAGCAAACTGTTTACTCCCTGATGAGGTATAGAATGTGCAATAGTGTTCCGAAGGAAATCTAAGTATCCCCTGGAGAGTTCTGTAATATCCCTAAGAATATACATATGTTTCCCTTTATAGGTAGACAAAAAAATTGGTAAGGTTGGCCTAAAGACAGAAGGTGTTGTTCACTTTAGAGAGGAGCTAATAAGTACTATGATGCCCTTTGCAAGTGAGATTTGATACTTATATGTTTCATTGAAAACATAGTCCTAATTTGCATTTAAATCCCAACTCTGCCCATACATGATGGATGATCGTAGCGAAGTTACTTAACATTTTGAAGGTCAATTTTCTAATCTGTAAAATTAGATTATCATGATACGTTCACATGTTGTTGCAAGGACTGAAATTATACAGTGTAGCAAAAATGCCCACCGGGGACCCCACTGTTGCCATTAATCGTCTCAAAATGATCAGCTGCAGGTGATCATGTTTGTTTGGGATTCCGAAAGAATAAGCTTATCCTGTGATGTGTATGTTTTTGAGCAGACATTCCCATTTACTAAAATTTTAAAGACATTAGAATGAAAAAAATGCTTCTTCCGCCCCTGAAATGTTCCCATCCTCTCTGTCTTCAGGGCTCAGCACAGGGACTTTCATCCTTTTGGTCCCACACAGAACAGTATTCAGAGCTGAGAGCAAGGAGAGAGGGGAGATTCTCTATGCCAGGTGGGAGAGTTAGGACAGAAGAGAAGTTGGGCACTCTTACCACCTGCCACATGGTGTTGCTCAGCAGCAGTGGTGAGAACTGCCCCTTGCAAAAGCCTGGTGAGCAAGAGTAAGGACTGATGGTTACCTCCTGGTGCAAGGGTAAGCCTGTTGAGAGCTTTAGAAATAGGGTGACCAAATTTAATTTTGAACAGATGACTCTGAACTCACTAGAGAAAAATGGATCTGGCAGCAGAGAGTCTAGGTGGGTGGCTACAGCAACAATCCAGAGGACACATGAGACCTTACACCAGGTCAGTGGCCAAAGAAAGGCAGACGAAGAGGTAGATCAGAGAAGCATCCAGGGCGATTTTGTGACTTAGACGGCTCAACTTGTTGTTTTTGGTTGTCTACTGCATTCTAAGTGTACTGGGTGGATGAGATAGGAAAAATCCCCAGCTTTGTCCTGGAGAAGCTCAATTATTTTAGGGAGAGGAAAAAAAAGGTTGTTAGGTATTTTCTAAGCTATGAAATGAGAAGAAATGTACTTTATTTGCAAGTGTTTGGGGAGAATCTCATGAAATACTGTCTGTGATAATATGCTTTAAAATATAAATTACTATTTATAAGCACTCTTTAAAGTAATAATAGTGTAGGCATTGTTTACATTTGCTAGTCTACCTAACCTTCACAATAGTCCTGTCAAGTAGGTTCTTCTGCCACCTGCATTTATAGGTGAAGAAACCAAAATATGGCTGCTACAGGATTACACCAGGCTGTCAAATCACTGTGAAAAGTCTTCTTACCTCTTAATGTGGATGGTAAGAACAGAGCTAATACCATAGTACAAACTGGTTGGTCTTTTCCTCAACTTTGGTAGCATGAGATGCATGGATATAGGTGAATAGGGCTAGATTAGCATACATTTTGCACTATCTCCATCCATTCCTCCTAATCCAATTTGTTGAACTGAATAGGTGGTGGATGTGTGAAAGCAGGGATGGATGATAGTACAATAGATGAATACACAGATTCATCTCAACACTTGACTTGTTAAAGTAGGTGAGCCCACTTGAGCCCATATAATACATATATGATAGCCCTTAGAGAGAAGCCAAAACTTTCATGAGTGTCTGAGACACCCACCAGTATCTGGATATATTACTTGTGGGGCTTCATCATCATGCTCTATTCTCTCCTTTGAAATTAATGTTTAATTCAGCCTCTGACTTTTAAACTTGGCTCCCCTTGCTTAGACCTTCTTGGACTATTTGCATCCATCATTCAGAAATTTACAGCCAAGCCCCAACTCAGAGGCCAGTGTCTGAGCATGTCTAACCAATCTCCAGGAACAGGGGAATAATTCAGACTAGATGGATGGATGGACATATTAGCAATTGGACCTTATGAATTATGAGATTAGTGATCACTGTTGAGCTCAGAAATGTATCCCTTGTTCCTCAACACTGTTTTATTTTTGTTTCCACTTTCTACAGCTTGTCTTGGCAGGGTAATTTTTAACAGATTAATTCTAATTGACTGTCTTGTTTATTTTGAAGCATTGCTACTTCCATGCCCAAAGTAAAAATTATATAATGTTTCACTAGGGTAACTGGGAGTTCAACAATTAATGACAAGAGCATAAAGTCATGAGATTTTCCATTCTCTGTAGGGTTGTCTGTTTGTTTAACTTTGACCCTTAGAGCTTTTTGTGAGATACCAGTTTTCATACTTCAGTGTATCCCTGCCCTCAGGACTAACTTACATGCCTTTTCCTTACTATAGCAGATTCTGTTCTATTTTACTTGGAATTGGAATATCTTTTATTTAACAGTTTGGCTTGATTTCACACACCCATCATCTGGGCCTTTTATTCTTCTCCTACTTAATTTTTTAAAGGAACATCAGATTGTTTCCAATTCTATCATGAAGTCAACTGCTTAAGAGTGGGAGTCAGACCATAGATCAAGGGAAGGCCAGATTCTAGGAAGACTGAAGCACCAAGCACGACTAGGGTAACCTCTGAATTCCTAGCTCAGTTGAATTGATCTACTTTATGTGTATTATATATATTATAGTTTATATATATTATACCTCTAAAAGAGATTGAACCTATCAGGAGATAGTATGGCATAGTAGAAAATCTTGTTAAGGTCTTTGTTATGAGAAAAGCAGAAAGGTATAAGATATACCTCTTTACTTTTTTTTAACATTGTCCTAATTTCTTAACTCCCTTCTTTCTTTCTCCCTTCCTCCCTTCCACTCTTCTTCGCTTCCTCCCTTCTTTCCTTCCTTCCTTCCTCTTTTTCTCCCTCTTTCTTTCTTCTTACCTTTCTTTTTTTATTTATCTTTTTCTTTCTTTCCTTGAGCACATATTTACTACACAGTAATCCTACCATTTGCTAGTCCCTATATTTGCATGAGAAGTAAAACCACACATTCCTCATTATATAAATATAGACAGACCTATTCAAGGCCACTTAGATGAAGAATTTCTTCTTTAAACTCCTCCTTCAGGCTAACTGTTATTCTTTCAGAAAGTCTCTTTCTTTTGTTAAGATGAACAGAGTATATTTTTACATTCATATCATCTGGCTCAACTTTATGACTAGATTGGGTTTTATAAAATTCTCCATTTTATGTTTGTATTAGACAAGGCAACAAGTGAACAGTGGTAAATAAAGCCATTACAATTGGCCTTTTTTTTTGTGTCGAGCTGTATGATGTGAATTCCATCAACAGTGAAGAAACCATTCTTGAGGAGCACTTAATAAGATCAGGAAAGGTCAGAAATTAATAAGCCACTGTCTTTATTTGTCCTGAAGGAAATCCTAGATTAGCAGAGAAACACATGTAGAAAGATAATCACAAATTAAAGCAATAGACTGTGATAATATGATGTGAACTATACATATGTACCAGACACAGAAGAGACCTCAGAAATGAACTGGATTAATTGTAATGATAAGAAAGAAAAGCGATAGGGTCATAGGTCACACAATATTTGAGATAGGGCAGTGGTTTCCTACTAAGTCTAGAAACACCATTACCAGGCAAAGCCTGAGTAAGTGAACTAAATACCACAAAGGAAATTAAAACAGTTCCAAAATACCCTGGAGTCACATGGCTTTAAGCATACCATCATTTCTCTCCTTTTATAGAGCAAATTGTGACTCACTTATCCTAAGGGCAAGCTTTTAGAAATATATAATCATTAAAAATCACTTTTTTTAACCACAAAGTTTGAACACTTCACCAGAATCAAGGGAAAGGAGATCTTGGGTTATGACACAGTGATAACAAATGCTTCAGCCCATCTCACGGTTGAGGCTGAGGGAGGGTAGGTGGCTCTGGAACTGGTACAGTTTACAAAATTGCCCTGAGTTTTGATAAGGTGGAAAGGCTTTTATATTTCATCATTGGACTAATCATTGGATAAGTGATGTGCCTTCGAAGGGCTATGATGTCATCTGAGGTGGATTTCTTCATCCAAGAACTATCTCTTGACAGGGACTCAAATGCAAGCTATAACCTGTCGATGCTTCCTTCACCTTGAGGGAATGAGCCTTTCAGCCTTGAATGGGGGCAGGCATCTGGTAGCACATTTCCCTATCACAGTTCTTTGTCAATTTCGTCAAAATGTGATGGGAATCCAGATGTGCACTTTAGCCCACAGTTATGCAGTAGGTGACCTGATAAAAGTTCTAGCCTGGAACGTCACAATGCTGGCTTGAATTTCCATGGGGCTGTGGTTATAGCCACCTTCTTCTGGTGTTTGATTGCAAGAACTAACAAACAATTGAAATTCCAAGGTCTGTTACTCCATAGTCACAACTGGATATATGAGTGGCTTAGTTCCATGAAGTAAATCAAGAATCCAAACTCCTTTCATCCTGTAGCTTTATCCCCTTCAAGATCCTCAGAGCTTGCTTGCTTTCTTTCTTTCTTTCTTTCTTCTTCTTTCCTTCTTTCTGCCTTTCTGCCTTCCTTTCTTCCTTTCTTTCTTTCTCCCCTCATTAGTGGAAAGGAAGAGGTGCTCTTAAGGACCAGCCTTGGACATGGCTCCCATCGCTTCTGATCACATTGGCCATAAGTCCATTTCCTGGGCTGACCTGAGCTGAGTAAGAGAGTGTAGAGCATGTATTCCAGGGCTAGCCCATGAAGGAAAGCATAAACCAATATCTGTGCTCACAAATGGTCTCTCCTATACAGTAGAAAGGCTTTAGACAGACCTGGGCTCATGTGCCAGTTGTGACATAATTAGCTATGTACAATAGGACCAATTGTCTAACTTTTCTGAGTTTCATTTTTTCTCATCTGTAAAATGATTATAATACCATCCTCAACAGATTGTTGGGAAAATTGAATGAGGTGAATTTAATTTCATGGAAAAAGTTTTCCTTTCCCCTTTCTTTTTAAGCTCTCTATACCCGTGTGGTCTCGCTAGTGTTCAGAGCTATCCAACAAGGTGTGAGAGCTGATAGCCTAACTGAATATGAGTTTCTATGGAGAGGATTCTTGCATGAGGTGGTAGATGGGCCTCATTGACCTCAAAAGTCCTTCAACTCTGTAGGGACCTCTGAAATATTCATTAAACACACATCAAGTTGAGCCAGAGTCAGACTGGGCATTTATACTGGAACCAGACTCTGGCATGTGCTCAGTAACCAGAGCTTTTCTTTTCTTCTGGAACTAAGTCTTCTCAGCAGAATATCGACATCTGTAAAGCTCTCTGACTTGACTTTTCATTTCTCCTTTTTACAGAACTGTGCTTGTCTTGGCCTTTTCATCTCGACATTTAACTGAGAAGAATTTCAATTGTTTGTAGTCAATCCCACAGTGCTTTTCCAATTTCCCTTTGTTTTCTTTGGGATTTTGAAGAAACCTCACATGCCCTACGTAATTCAGTTGTGATTCCAGAGGAGCTTGGTGCCTCAAAGTGACAGATGATTTTTAAAAATATTTCAACACCTGTGTATTAGAAGCAGCATTGCATTAAGAATCAAGAGGCCAGAGCTAGATGCCTGGTCCTGCCATTAATTAGCTGTGTGACCTTCAGTAAGTAATTGGTGCCTTCCTCAACTGAATAAAGACAGTGAGCTGGATGAGTGGTTTATATTATGCTTCATGGAATTATGAGGTTTCTTGGAGATATTTCCAGGGATCTGGGAGTGGCAAAAGGGAGCTTCTGTCCTGTTCAACTCTACTTTTTATTTATTTCATGTATTGGAGTTCTAGTAAGACTTCACTGACAAAAAAATTTCATATATATGTATAATATATACTAAATATAATATTATTGCCACATATATAGTTCACAAATATATATATAAATATATATATATTTTTTAAATCACTAAACTCAGATGATCTCTAAGAGTCAACCGTGCTCCTACTTTCTTGAACACTGTGATTTGACTGATGAATATGTTTTTTTAAATGTATTGGAATGAACACTGGGTGTTATATGTAAACCAATTTGAAAATAAACTATTATAACAAAAAAAAAAAAAAAAAAAAAAAAAAAAAAAAGAAAAAAAAAAAATAAATGTATTGTGAAATGAGAAATTGACAAGATGCTCAGTATTAAAGGAATCCAAGTTAAGTCAGTGGTACCATAAAAAGGCACTTACACCAGTTCAAATAGAAGTTCTACCTTTAACTGCCCTCTGGTAAAAATATTTAAATTCTCTAGCTTTAAGGCAGTCGCTGTAGTCTGAGAAAGAAAATGCTTGCCTTGCAGGGTGTTAGCATTGAAAAGTAAGATAATGCTGTGCAGTCCTAGGCAGCGTGATGGCGAACACCAGCTGCACGTTCCTGCTCCATGTTCATACACTCATGGTTAACAGATTCATGCCCAGTTCTCCTCTGACCCTCTGTGTGGCTCCATAATCCTTCCTCTCTCAGGCTCCAAGCAACCAGAATGCACTAGAGGGAGTTAGCATTAGAGACAAAGCACAGTTAACATCCTGTCACCTCCCAATTTTCCTTCTGTAAAATGGGAATTCTTATGGACTGTTCGTGTCCACCCACCCCCCAAATAACATATGCTGAAGCCTTAACTCTCAATGTGACTGTATCTAGACAAAGCCTTTACTGAAGTAATTAAGTTTAAGTGAGGTCATAAGGTTAGTGCTCTGATCTAATAGAATTAGTGCTTTTATAAGAAGAGACACCAGAGATCTTACTCTCCCTCTCTGTATCTTTGCCATGTGAGGACACTACGAGGAAATGGCCATGGATATGTCAAGAAGAAGGCCCTTATCAAAATATGCCCAGGCTGCCACTGTGATCTCAGACTTTCACTTCCAGAACTGTGAGAGAATAAACCTCTGTTTATTTAAGCCACCCAGTCTGTGGTATTTTGTTATGGCGCCCTGAGCTAACTGCTTTGGAAATGCCACTGCCTTCCTCATTCATTCAGTCAAGAAATGTGTGCCAGGCATGCGACTCTGTGAAAGGTGTGGGACATTTAAAGGTTCATGTGACAAGCATCCAAGTGCCAAAGACATGACTCTCCTAAAGAAGGTATTAATAGACTATCGATGTTTGAAAGAAACTACAGAGTACATGTTAGCTGGTAGACAGGCTCACACACAACTCTTCTTAAAACACACGTGCCAGTTAGATGCAGAGTTAGATGTAAATAATATTCAGTGAAACATTTGTTTAGCCGTGAAACTTGGATAAAAAACCTTCCAATTTATATTAGACTCTGAGTTCTGTAAGATCAGATTCACCTTTCCACACTAGCCTCAGCAACCAGCATAGAATGAAAATTTGTAAATGTTTGTGCAATACACATGTGAACCAATGTTAAAGTGTACTATGTTGTATATATGTATAACATGACCCCTATGGGGGAGAATATTCACTGACTGGATAACAGATTACCTCCACCATGCACGAACATATATATATATATAAAAGAATGCAATTAAGATTTTACAAATCACAAAATGAATACATTCTAGGTAACCTGCTATGGACTGATCTGTGCCCCTCCACAATGTACCTGCTACAGCCCCCAGTGTGATGGTATTTGGAGATGGGGTTTCGAGAGGTGATGAAAGCCAGTGGATGTCATGAGGGTGAGATTCATGTGATGGTATGGAAGGTGACCATCTGCAACCAGGAAGAGAGCTCTCACAGGAACCAAACCAACTGAAACATTGATCTTGGACTTCTCAGCTTCCAGAACTGTGAGAAATAAATCTGTTGTTTAGGCTGCTTGATCTATAGTGATTTGTTATAATAGCCCTAGAAGACTAATACGTAGCCCAAGTGGGGTAGTTTTCCATACAGGGACTTAGAGGCCCACACGCAGTTGGGATAGGTAGGGGAGTGGGGCTCAGTGAAAGTGAGTAGCTTCTGGATTAGCAGGAGGACCCTATAAATGATCTTCTTGGCTAAGTTCACCACCAAAGCAATGATTCTCAAGAGACTCCGCAGAAGCTGATCCAGCTTCTCATCAGCTCTCTGCCCACACACCACCCAATGCTGCTAGTTGATTCATCTGGAATGCAGAAGTCCTATTTTATTCATGTTTTACACATACCACTTAGTGTAAGATCTGACACATAGAAAACATCTCATAAATGTTTGTTGAGTAAACAGGCTCTCCATTCATTCTGTCAACATATCATTAAAGTGGGGACTGTCCAACCCAATGATGATAACCAGAGTCTGAAAGTCAACAACACTGCCATAAAGTAGAATATTATTCAATAATCTTCAAACTTTTAGTAACATGAAAGGATATTTATGATAAAACATTGGCCTTACACACACACACACACACAAACACACACACCCCAAAGTAGTATCAGTGGTTATTCCTGAGTAGTGGAATTAAATATTTCTTCTCCTTCCCAGTTCTTTTAGATTTTTAATTTAAAAAATATCTCCCAACTGTTTTTTTTTACATCAAGATTGTACTATTTGATGTTAAAAGAATGTTACTAAAAATCGATCCTTATATAAACATGCTACCGTGTTAGTCATTAACATTTCAGTGTGGGTGAGCGATGATCAGGAACCGCAGGAGAAAAGGAGATCAAAACAGCAGCAGCCACTCCTGCATGATGTGTTTGAAGAATATTTCTCTTTTTTATCATCACTTTTCAAAATTCAGTTTGCCACTTGCAGAATCTCAGGATCTTGGTCTCAGCTCCCAGTGAGTCTCCTCACTCTCTGAGCAAGCTCACCTCTCTGTGCCAGAACGAGCCCTCATCTTAGGGTTCCCTGGCCCTCACAGCGCTATCCCCATGGCAATCCAGTGAGAGCCCAGGGGCTCCTAAACACCAGGCCTGGAAGGCATGTGATACTCTCAGTTTTTAATTTGTTGCTGTGTCTAGCAGAGCAGAGGTCTCACCTCAACACTACTGACATTGCGAGCTGGATAATTATCTGTTTTGGGGTGATAACCTGTGCATTGTAGAATGCTTAATAGCATCTCTGGCTCCTACACACTGCATTCCAGGAGCACTCCTGCCCCTAAGGCATGACACCCCAAACAAAACATCTCCAGATACTGCTAAATGTTCCTGAAATCTATTATGAGAACTTTATTCTATTTTTTATTATTAATTTAGAAAGAGAGAGAGTGCAAGTGGGGAAGTGGAGCAGAAGGAGGGAGAGAGAGAATCTTGAGCAGGTTAGATACTTAGTGTGGAGCCTGATGTGGGACTCAGTCCCATGACCCTGGGATCATGATCTGAGCTGAAATCAATGGCCAGATGCTCAATGAAATGAGCCTCCCAGGAACCCCAAGATCTTTATTCTAACTGCACTTGAAGCCATCAGAGTGTTTTAAGCAGAAGAGAGAAATGAGAGAAAAGGGAGAAAAGAAAGAAAAGAGTCAGGGGGATGGGGTCAAGGTCAAAAGCAAGAAGGGCAGTGAGAAGGCTGTCCCAATGGTCCAGGTCAGACATGATGGTAACCCGAATAGGGTAAGACATAGTTAGAGGGCAGTGACATTAAGACGCTCTGATGGGTTGAATTTGGGGTGTGAGGGAAAGATAGAAGGATAACTCAACTCCACTTTTAATGGGGATACATATAGCATTGTCGTGAAAAGCTGGAGCTTCAGAGGAAGACCACCTCACTGTGTAAGTTATCTGTTATCCAGGAGTGAGTTACCTGTAAACTGGAGATGATGAAAGTACCTATCTATCTCCCAGGTTTTTGTAAGGATTGCATGAGTTAATATGTGGAAATAACTTAAGAGAATGGCTGGTATATATTAAGAGCTCAATAAATGTTAGCTAAGAGAAAACTGGAAAAGAGCGTGTTTAGAAAAACAAAAATATTGATGTCTTTAAACATACATTTATTTTTTCTAGTAACGCAAAGAGCTCTAGTCCTGTGTTTGTTCCATCAGCTTCTTAGACCTTACCAGCTGTGGAAGCAGAGGCCTCTTATTCTACCTATTCATGAGATTAACTCAGCTTCTTATCTGTGTTTTAAAAATCAATGTGTTTCTAAATCCACCTAAACTCCTTGAAATAGACATATGCACATGGAGAGAGAGGTAATCTGTACATATGTGATCATAAGTGTTTTAGTTTTCTATTGCTAAATAACAAATTACCACAAAGTTAATGGTTTTAGACAGCACCCATTTATTTGTCTACAGTTGGTCAGATGCATGGGTGGGGTCAACTTGGTTCTCTACTTAGCCTCTGACAGGCCAAAGTCAAACTGTCAGCCAGGCCAGGCTCTCATTTGGAGGCTCTGGGGAAGAATCCACTTCCAAATCTTCAGGCTAATAGTAGAGTGCAATCTTTGCAGCTGTAGGGCTGACAACCTCGTTTTCTTGCTGGCTGTCAGTCAGCCCTCAAATTCTAGAGACGCTCTGCATTCCCTGTGATGTCACCTCATTTATCTTCAAATCAGCAAAGGTGCCTTAAATATTTTTCATGTCTTGGGGCACTTGGTGGCTCAGTCAGTTAAGTGTCTGGTTCTTGATTTCAGCTCAGGTCATGATCTCACGGTTTGTGGGTTTGAGTCCCTCATTGGGCTCTGTGCTGTCTGTGTGAAGCCTGCTTAGGATTCTCTCTCTATGGCTCTCCCCTACTCACTCACATTCTCTCTCTCAAAATACATAAATAAAATTTAAAATAATAATTTAGAAACATATTTTAAAAATCTTTCTCATGTTTCAAAGCTCTCTGATTTTTCATTCTGCTACCAAATGGAGAAAAACCTATGTTTCTGAAGGGTTCATGTGATTATATTATGTCCAGCTAAATAGTCTCTCCTTTGTCCTATACTGTAAGGAAGTCATAGGAGTCACACCAAAGACAAAAGTCTTGAAGTTTACTTGAAATTCTGTGCACCATGTCAAGGGTACAATTTGATGAGTTTTGACCATTTTTATACGTGTGTCATACCACCTTGATTAAGATTCAGACCATTTCCATCAGAAACTTCCCTTGTGCTCATTCTAGTCAATCCTAACCCCACAGATAAACAGTTATTTTTTTAATGTTTGTTTATTTATTTTTGAGAGAGAGGGGAGGGGGAGGAGCAAAGAGAGAGGGAGAGAGACAATCCCAAAAAAGGCTTTGCACTGTCAGTGCAGAGCCAACACAGGGCTCAGTCCCACGAACCATGAGATCATGACCTGAGCCAAAAGCAAGAGTCAGACACTTAACCCACTGAGCCACCCAGACACCTCAGTAAACTCTGTCCCAATTTCTATCACCGTAGATTATTTTTGCCTTCATATAAATGGAATCATACAGTTTGTACTATTTTGTGTTTGGCTTCTTTATCTCAGAATAATATTTTTGAGATTCATCCACTATATTATATACATCAATAGCTTGTTCCATTTCATTAAGAAATAATATTCATTTGTATGACCATACCACAATTGTTTATCGATTGAAGTGTTGATGAACATTTAAATTGTGACCTGTATGAATAAAGCTGCTGCAAACGTTCTTGAAAAATGTGTGATGATAACTTTTTTATTTATTTTGGGTAGGTGAATAGGTGTGGAGATTTCTGGGTTTTTAGGTAGATATATGTTTGATTGCCAAATAGTGTTCCAAATTGCTTATAGCACTTTACACTGCCACTCCCACTTCTTGGTAATGTATGAGAATTCCAGCTGGTCCACAGCCTCACCAACATTTTTCATCAGTCTCTCTAATTTGAGCTATTCCAGAGCTGTGTATTAGTATCTTTTTGTGGTTACAATTTGTATTTTTCTGATAGCTAATAAGTCTGAATACCTTTTTATACCTGAATACCTTTTTATAGCTTCATTGGTCATTTATATATCTTGGGTGTTTGTGTGTGTGTGTATGTGTGTGTGTGTGTGTGTGTGTATGAAGTGTCTGTACAAGCTATTTGCCTAGTTTTTAATTGGGAAATCAGTTTTTTAATTATTTGTAAAATCTCATTATCAGTTTTCTCTCTCACTCTCTCTCTCTCTCTATATATATATATATATAGGTACAATGTACTATATATTCATTATAATATATATTCAGGTATATATATTATATTCAAGTATAATGTAATATTTTTATATTCAAGAATAATGTAATATATATTCAAGTATAATGTAAAATATATTAATTAAATATGTATATATAATTGAATATATATGTATAATTGAATATATATGAACATTCAAGAAAGAAGAGATAAAAAGAAAGGGACAGCAGATAAAGGAAAAGAGCTCTAAAAATGCTTAAAATTCTGATTCATTGATTTACATATCTGTCTCTTTCCAATCCCACAGACTGAAAACTTACATTGATTGAGCAAAGGAGTGCTATGTGTGGTGTAATATATTGCATTTTATCCCTTAAAAGTGAAATCTTTTTAGGAACAGATATCTTGTGCTTATATTATGCATCTTTATATCACTCCATTTGTTATATATCGTTCATATTGAAGATGGTCAAACATATTTGTTGAGAGAATGCGATAAGTTAATTGGCTGATCATCGCATTTAATTATCACAAAGGAGAGGATTAATCAATGAGTTTTGGGGAAAAAATTAAAACCACTGCCAATAAAAGCAACATGTATATTATATATTGATCATGCTTGGCCTCACTGAGTGAGGGATGGGCACAGTATGGGAACGAGATAAACAGGCTGGAACCCACATTCATAGTTCCTAAACGTCCATAAATCCTTTTTAGCCAAAGACTAAGAATCAAATCACGCACCAATGTTCCTGACATAATCAATTTCTCCCTCACGAATCATGATTCATCCTCTCTCTCTTGGATCAATCTTATCAAGAATTCACACATTTCGTTTTGGGCTTTTTTGTTTTGTTTTGTTTTGTTTTCTTCTTCTTTCACAAACCCTCTCTTGATTTCACATTTTCCTCTAGCATTCTCAAAAAAAAAAAAAAAAAAGAAAAAAAGAAAAGAAAAACTTTTTGGGAAAGATTTTGAAACTTGCTGTCTGTTCTTCCCAGTCTCCTATTCACTCTTCCCACCTTGCCTATGTGGTTATGCCAACCAGTATGCCATGGATATTACTTTTGTTACAATCTCCAGAATGCAAAATTTATGTGAATTTCTATGTCTTAGAGTCTTACTTGAGGGTCTCTGCAGCAGTCAATAGGCTTGAGAGAGTCAGTTAGCATCACAGTTTATGTGGGGCTTAAAGCACACTGTGTGAAGTGGAATTTCAGCTCTACTGTTAATTAAGACATCCTCCTGGAACCATCATGACATCTTTGCTCTTCTTTGAAAGTGGTAATTCTTATTTGGAGCCTTTGGACTTGTTCTTTCTGATCAAAATGCTCTTTTCCTAGCCCCTCCACATGCTTCATGTCTCAGTTCAGATTTTCCCTCCTGAGAGAGTACTTCTTTGTCCACCTTTACACATAAATAGCGTTCTCCTCGTATACCTGGTTCTAAAGCAAGATGAATGAATACCCTGCCTCTGCTGCAGATGGGCACTCTGACCTTGTTTAAGTGTACACCCTCTTGCACTACAGTTTCCTCCTCTCTAAACCATGGGTGATCATGACACCTGCTTCAACAGATTGCTTTGAGCAGCCAATATGTTAATGCAGGTAACCTACTTAGAACAGTGCTTGGACATAATGAACTATTGTTTTAAGGAATGTCCACATTCACTCTTCCCTTTCCAGGTAAGCTTAAAAGATATAGTGTGGCTGCGATTGCCCACTTTCTTCTTTTAGAAAAAAGTCTTAACTAATCAGAACAGACTTACCATACCCACTGGGATAATGAAATCTATTTAAGATGGTCACACTATAGGTAAGATGGTGGTGACTAGGCCTTCAAAAGAAATGGAATGAGCCCTCCCTGGGTCTTTTAATAGAAGTGTTATTTAACTTTTATGGGTGTGCCACAGGGAAGAGACTGGTTTCTGCTCAGTGAGCTTACAAACAAAACAAAATAAACAGACAAGGAGTCAGTGGGTCATTTGATGAAGCTCTCCAGAAGACACACAGCAATTGGAGAATCAGAATTAGCTGGCTGTGTTTATCTACTTTTAACTTCTGTTTGAGTTGAGGTGTCATTTCTGGCTGAGCACATGCTATCTCTCACTGTTTATTATGGACTTTTCCCCTAAAGAAACACCAGGCCCAAACTCCCCTTTGTTCTCTCTCTCTCCCCATCTTGCATGTTGTCCTTGAACTGGTAATCTGAGCACACATGATACATGAAAGGCAGCATGGCATTGTGGGTAAGAAAAAGCTTCAATTATACAATTGAAGTTCTGTCACTTGTCCACTGACTGACCCAGAGGGATTTTCTTTTTCTTGTTTTCTTTTTTAATTTTTTAATGTTTATTTATTTTTGAGAGAGAGAGAGAGTGCAGGTGAGCGGCAGAGAGAGAAGGAGACAAAGAATCTGCTCAGAGCCTGGTGCCGGGCTACACCCACAGATCTTGAGATCATGACATGAGCTGAAGTTGGACGCTTAACCAACTGAGCCACCCAGGCGCCCCATTCTTCTTTTAAATTTTATTTATTTATTTATTTATTTATTTATTTATTTATTTATTTATTTATTTTGAGAGAGACAGAAAGACAGATGGGGGGAATAGAACAAGCAGGTGAGGGATAGAGAGAGAGAGAGTGAGAGAGAATCCAAAGCAAGATCCTCGCTGTCAGTAAAGAGCCACACACAGGGCTTGGACTCACAGTCCTTGAGATCATGACCTGAGCCAACATCAAGAGTCATCACTTAACTGACTGGGCCACCCAGGTGCCCCTGGTAGAATTTTCTTAATATTTTAATTTAAGCCTCATTTTTTAATTGAGGAAAGCAAATCACCTGACTCATGAAATTATAGAAAAGTTTAAACAAGATGGTTCATGTAAAGCCCTTGGAAGTTACCTGTTCTGGAATAAGCAATGGTCCAATATTAGGTTGTTTCCCACCTCCAAGATTCACTATAATTACTGTTACTACCATTACCATTATTAGGAGCAGCACCCAGGTGGGCTCTTTCCTTGGCCCAGCCTTGACATTTACCTATTCCGTCTCTGATTTTTGGATGGTCATACACCACAGAAGACATCCAAGGAGAGATCGGACTGTCCTCCTCACGGTGTTAGATAATGGGGGTTAGACCACATATGTTTGAAGGGCCCCTCCATCTCCTCAAGACAAGTACAATATAAATCAAAATAGCTGTGACAAATACACCAACCGTTTATAACACTGCTTCATGTCTTGGCTTCTTTCTCCATGTAAATTCTGGGCTCCCCCTATCTAGGGGGCCCTAGGCTAGTGGAAAAGGTCTGGTATTTTCCCATTACAAAAAGGAAGAAGGGAGGCAGGCTAGATCATCTTTAAAGTTCATTAAAGCACCAGAAACCATGATCTCCATGTCTTTGCCACAAACAAACAAATAAACCAACAACAAAAGAATGTGTTGGTATATACTTCTTATTGCTTTTACTAACTAAATTCCCAAACTGCATATGTTACTTTCTCACTTTCATCAATCTCTGATTACTCCGTTGGTGATAGAAGTGCCTGCAATTCTCCATCTCCTCAAGATAAATGGAGCTGGGCCTCTTTGCAGGTCGTCTGTACTAACCCCATTGCTCTCATAAAGGCCCAGGCTCTTTGGGTGTTAACTGCTGCTCAGAGACAGAACTGGGGCAAGACTCCAGCCCCAAATCAGAAATGAGAACCATCATTATTGGATAAGTTCTCTAGGCAGAGCCTGGTTTGAAAACACCCTCTCCAACTGATTGGACTCTCTCCTGATTAACGCTGGATAAATATGGAGACTATTACTTAGATACCACATGCTGGGAAGCAAACATGATAATTATATCTGTCAATCTGCAGAACCCCCTGGTCTCAACTGGAGTGAAATGCTACCATTTCAATCTCATTTACGAGAGGCAAATGGAGAGAGGCGATAGCTGTGGAGAACACTGAAAGCACCCCAGCTGTCAATATCCGTGTGGGAGGCAGCTGATGGTTTGGATGTCATCACATTAGCAATCTCTTCAGTGAAAAGGAAGTCTGGCTGCTTTGTGTCTTGAAAAGGAGCAGCAGTTGAAAGCATTAAAATTAGTGCCATTTTGCTGAAGATCATGATTATTTAAAATGTCAGTTGCTTCTCCCTAGAATTATCATTTATGATGGAACATACGGAAGAATATCAACACAGCAAGAAACAACACACAGGAAAGGCAGATGCGCCATTTCAGTTCGCACTGAGGAGTTAAAGAGGTAGAGGGTGTGTTTGGATGAGTACATGTGAACACTTAGGCATTCCCAATGCCACTCAGAATTTTCCTCTCCTGGTTGGCTCAAAACCCAGGCTGGGGAAGTCTGTGGGAGACTGTCTATGGGTGCAGAGGGAAGAGAGGCTCACTAAGACACAGCGAATCACTGACAGTGTCTCCAAGGATAGAACCCTGAAGGAAGAGCAGGAGTCTATAAAATAATAATGATGGTGTTAATAATAATAGCTAGCATTTACAGGCTGTCAGGTGTAGGACTATTTTATTTATGCTAAGCTATCAAATGCTTACAATAGCTTCATGGATTGGAAAATATGTTTAACCCCCATTTTACAGATAAATAGTCTGAAGCACAGGTAAGTAAAGTACTTAGTCCTAGGTCAAGTGATGGTGGGAACTTAGGGAACTGGGTCCAGGCTTTATGCTCTTCCAAGTTGGAAGCTTCTCAGAGAGATGAGTTGGATAAACAAAGGGACAAGCATCTGGGACAAACAGGGATAAGTTGTCTCATACACAGGGAATAATTAGAGCAATTACTTCAAAAAATACCTGTGTAATGTGGGGGTAAAGATGGGGCTGTTATATGTAAAAGGTCAGGTGGATTCTAAAAATACTAAACCTCTGCAGGGAGCCGGGCCAAAATGTGCAGGTGACTTTGAGGAGCCAGCCTAGAGTATGTCTATAATGTCTGTGAGCATAGATTTCTAGGATGCATATATTCGTTAAGACATTTTTTTTCATTTTCTAACCCTCTAAGCTTCTTTCTGTCACAAGGTCTTTGCACATGCTTTTGTCTCCTCCTTATATGCTGTTTCCCAGAGGAGAGGCTGTCTCTGACTCTGCCAGTTATGTAGCACCATACTAGCCTAGTATTCCCTTCACTTTATAGCACTTAATACCATCAAAGGCATATGATTTTTAATTAAAAAGCATTTAATTTACTTGCGTTTTTTGTTTGTTTGTTTGTTTTGCCTCTTCCACTAAAAAGGTTCCTTGAGGACATGGGCTGTCTCTTTTATTAACTATTGCATCTTCAAATTCTGGCACAGGTTATGGCACATAGAAATAATGACTAGTAATCATTTTTGTAAATACTTTCTTTTTTTTAAATTTATTTATTTATTTTGAGAGTTAGGGGTAGGGACAAAGAGAAGGAGAGACAGAATCTGAAACAGGCTCCATGCTATAATCACAGAGCCCAAAGTGGGGCTTGAACTTACGAACTCTGAGATCATGACCTGAGCTAAGACCAAGAGAGAGAGAGAGAGAGAAAGAGAGAGAGAGAGATGCTTAACTGACTGAGCCACCCAGGCGCTCTGTGAATACTTTCTGTGTAACACATTCTGTTATAAATGTTTATCTGTATTATATTTTATATTCTCACTATAATTCCATAGGAGAGCTAATTTATTATTCTTTTTTATATATAAGGAAACTGAGTCATGGAGATTTAAGTCCTGTGATTGAAATGGTTGGGTTGAGATCTTAACACAGGCATTTGGGCTCCACAGTCTACTCTCTTCCCTGCATTAAATAACTGTCACTTTTATAAGTCCTCATGTAAGATTTATTGAATGAATGAATAGGTTGATGAGAGGCCAAGATAATGTCTCCTGAGGTCCAGTACCTGAGACAGAACCAGCCTGAGGGGATAAAGATCTGAGAATTTATAAAAGAAGTAACTGTCCATAGAGAATGGAGGCAGATTCTGCTCCTTAGGTGGGATTGGGGTTGAGAGGATCTGAGGGAAATCTGAGGGTAAACAGGACAGAGGTCTCAAGGGCCACTACCCAGACAGAACACAAGATGATTTCAATGTTAGCTGCTGTTTTCCACTTGGCATGTTCTGTTACTGAAACCCAAGCTTGGCTGCCCATGACTCAAAAGGCCAATACTCAAGAGGTGAGTTTCAATTGGAAAGGAATATTTATTTAGGAGGCTGGCCACCTGGTGAGAAGGCAGACTCTTGTCCAAAGGCCAACGCCCAGGTTTCCGCTTGACCCAGAGATTCTTACATAACTTTTTATTAAGTTTTTTTTAATTTATTTATTTATTGAGAGAGAGAGAGAGAGAGAGAGAGAGAGAGCACATACATGAGCAAGAGAGAGGCAGAGAGAGAGGGAGAGAGAATCCCAAGCAGGCTCCATGCTATCAGCACAGAGCATGATGCGGGGCTTGAACTCGAGAACTGTGAAATCATGACCTGAGCTGAAACCAAGAGTCAGATGCTTAACCAACTGAGTCACCCAGGCGTCCCCTGGCCCAGAGATTTTTAAGTGGATTTAATCAGGTAAGGGAGTGCAGTGGTCTGTGACATTTGTTGCTTACGTGCAGAATTGATGAAGTCAACTGCAGAGTTATCTTGGTGCTTGGAAGTTGCGCAAGAAGTTCTAGTTCCTTGGTGCCCAGTGGGGTGTTGTGCAGGAAGGTCTAATTCCTTGGTAACTGGGAGGTTGTGCAAGAGTACTCTGTTCTTTCTGAAAAGGAGGTCAAGGCCTACAGATGTGCAAAGGGAGGTCAGTAAAGTCGTTTATGTGCCCTTAAAAAAGAAAAACATTTCTCTAAAAGATTTCTGAACTAATTAGAAAGCTAAGGAGACTTCAAACAGACCTCCTGACCTCTGTGTCCTGGGAACATTCTGGTTCCTCATTCCCCAAGGCCAGTGGTTTGCACATCTCAAGAAATTTAATGAGTGCTGTTAGAGATTGAGGACCTTAAGTCTGCAGGCAGGAAGTGTGTTACCTTGCAGCATTAACCCTTCAGACCAGCTGGAGTGCTGTTACAATTCTATATGTTTCTCAGCTTCAATTCTTAAGGAACCATAGGAGATAGCACAGGACTGAGACTTGAGTGTGGATATGTCCATTAAATTAAGCAGAGCTGTGATCATGCTGATTAATCCAACCATTATTCAAATCAATTATTCAAAAACCCTATCTGAATCAGAACATTTATGGACTGGACACCAAGAGAGGATTAGAACTACAAAAGATTTATTGGGAAAATAAATCCCACCCTAGGAATACCTGTGAAGGATAAATTGCTGTGTTCATAGGAGTAAGTAGGAAGAGTCTCCAGACTATGATGTAGCTCTTGCACCCATGAAAAGGAAGAAGGAAGAAAAGAAGATGAGATATTAAGAAGCCTCAGACTACACAATAATGCTGAGAAAACCAGGTCAAGGGGAGTCTGGAACTTCCCAGGTGAAGGGGAGTCTAGGAGCAAAGGTAACTCATTAGAGGGGTTCCACACTGAGAAGGATTAACCTTGCCCTAGTAGCTACATTAGTCGTTGGCTGGGAATCCAATGGCCTCAGGGTATATGGACTCAAAGGTATGGCCATCCACCCTGTTTTCATGTGACAGGTTCTCTTGCAAGTAGTTCTGAGTAATGTAACTGCATGGCTCAGCACTACCAAGTCTTTAATGCTTTATTCATTTAGGCCTCCACGTTGAAACTCTCCCTATTCTCCCCACCTGGCAGTACTTCCTAAAACTCCACTAAAACTTTTGGCACTTGTCTTTTCCCTTTTTCTGCATCACTTTGAATTTTTGCTTATTCAGGGTGGGGTGGGGGGATTTGACCTATACCCTTATCGTGGTAATTCTTGGATATCCGAGCTCTCAATGACATCTGGACATCCACACTTTTGCAATGAAAACATGGTGAGAAATTTAGTAAAGGAAAAATTAGGATTCTTCCGGTGCCATCTTAATGAGCCCTGTTGTTGGTGTCCTGAGTAGACAAACAGACCACAGTTTGCTAAGTAAAGGTGACTCAGAATTGGCCGGGAAGGTCATTTTCAAGTGTTCTAGAGAGTATTGCCACTTAATACCCTCTTGTATTTATTCCTAGGAGAATTTCCTAGGGAACTGGTTTTTATTCCTAGGCAAATGAGATCACACTGGAAGAACCAGTTTACCTTTAAGGTCTATAAAGAAGCAGTCAGTCAGTTATCAAACTGATCTTCAAAGACTGGCCAAAAAAAGCTCACACAGCTTGAGCTTTTCTTATTTCAAGTTAAGATTAAACACCACCTATAGATGGAGGAAAAGGTTGAAGAAATTAGTCAGGAGGGTGAGGGATTACTCTAAGTTGAAAAAGGATGTGCATTCACTGGTATTTACCCATAAGCTTCAAGTTCAGCCTTGGTGAGTTTTCATTCTAGCCAGTTTCCCAAATCAGACACCAGCCTCTTGAGACTACATACCTATTCTCTCCTCAGTTTGTAGGCATACATAGTGATGTCTGCTATGTTTCCAACTACAAGTCTGCTGGTTCCCCAGTTCTTTCTCCTCATCAGGGAACTGAGTATTGCTCAAGACCACCTAAGGTATTAGACCCACTACTCCAAAAAATATCACAGGATCTAGCAACCTGTCCCTCTATATTTCTTAGTAAAATTACCTACCCTGATTCCAGATCAGCAGCCTCTGACCTCCAGTTCTTACACCCCTCTTCAAGGTCACCGTGGATCATGACAGGGATTGAGACACTTCTTCGTAACATCTCTACTCCACTGGTTCTATTTCCACAACAATTGGAAATAAGGTGGAAGAGACTGGTTTTAGGAAGCTATCACTAACTCCAGAATCAATCAACATACCTGTTATATGTTTTTATAACATCATGCTATTTCTTGTGTTGTACTTGTCACAATTTTAATTATCATTTTCACTATTGGATAATATAATGTCTTCATGAACTCTTGCTTTTTTGTTCAATATTGTATCCCCAGCTACTGGCATAGTTCATGGCACATAATACAGAAGCAATTAATATTGGCCAATAAATGAATGGATAAATTAATGAATGAATGCAAAAGGATTCACTGAGTGAGATTAAACTCATCTTTTGGAGTAAGAAACCTCTGCTACTATATGGGTTATAGTACTGAGCTACATACAACAAATTCTAGAGAATATTTTGTGTGCTTATAGTTTCTGGTTTCTTTTTTGGTAAAAAAGATTAAAAAAAAGAATCTGTAACATCTATCACCCCAGTAGAGGCTCAGTTTATTTAGCCTATGGGACCAACTTGCTTTGTGTCAGATTGTGAGTATGATATTTTTTTTCTCCCTCTCTAACATTTCAAGAGTTTGAAATCAATTTAGAAACTAGGACTTCTCAATCAACTCACAAATTACCTTTGTGGTAAAACAACCTGGCTTTTTTTCAGATTGGTTTCTATTTTGGCTCACATGTTAAATATATTTCCACACTCTTTGCGTAGACACTAGTACTTCTTGCTTTAGAGAGCTCTTAAGCTACACTTAAGCATATTCCTAAAATATAGACTTTAAAGACTGAGTCTATATCATTTGTTCTCCAAAATAAATAAATAAATGAATAAATGAATAAATGAATAAATGAATAAATAAATAAATAAATAAATAAATAAATAAATAAATAAAATAAATTTTAAAAAACTCTGCTTCTCTTTAACATGCTGGCTGTTGCTGTTAATGAAAATGAAGTCAGTATTATGGTAGCCTTCTCCTATGCTGGTCAGATAGTTTTGTATCTAAGTTTTCTCTATATAATTTGCTCTTTAGTCTTTGTTATGGTTTTGGAAATAGTTTTACTACCTCTGTCACATTTTAAAAACTTTTTTTTTAAGTTTTGAAATTATTTTAGACTGACACCAAAGACACAAAAATAGTAAAGAAAATGCCAATATCCTCTTCATTCAGTTTCCTCCAATGATACATACCATGGTAACCATTCACTCCCTAACAATAATAACTAAATTATAGACTACATTCAGAATTTCCCAGCGTCCATATACACTCATTTCTGTGTTCATGTCTATGTGTGTGAATGACATTTCATAACCCGTATAGTTTTGTAAAACCACCAGCACGGTCAAGATATAGGACTATTCTGTCAACACAAAGGAAATCCCTAATACTTCTTTAACTGTCATGCCCTCCCTCTACCCTCTGATAACCATTCATCTGTTCTCTATCTCTCCAATTTTGTTATGTTGAGAATGTTGATTACACACAGAATATACGATTTTAAATTGGCTGGTTTTTTACTCAGTTTATTGTGCTGAAGAGCCACCAAGCCGTTGTATGAATCAATATTTTTTTCCTTTTTATTGCTGACCAGTGTTTCATTGCATGAATGTACCTGAGTCTGTTTAACTCTTCAGCCTCTGAAGGACATCCAGGTTTTTCCAGGGTTTGGCCATTACAAGCAAAGCTGCTGTTTTTAATTGTTATAAATGAAGCTGAACATTTGTGACAAGGTTTGTGTGCAAAACTTTTCATTACTTTCTGTTTAATACTCAGCGATGGAATTGTTAGGTCATTTAAGAAGTACATTCTTAACTTTGTACATCTTTAACTTTATTAAACACTGCCAAACTGTTTTCCAGGATAGCTGCACCATTTTGCAGTCACAACAGAAATGTATGAGAGATCAAGTACTTCCTCATCTTCAACAACACTTGGAATTGTCAGGATTTTTTCTTTAATTATAGCCATTTTAACAGGTGTCTAACTATTTAGAAATAGTCAATTTTTTCCCCAAGAATCTGGATAAAATGCATTTTTCCATTGGGTGACACCGTGATACTCCCAATGTAATACAGCTAAAGATGTCTCTAATAGCTATGACAGAAGAGTGTCATGTTTTCATATCAAATGTCATGGGCACCCACAGACACTTGTTAAATTACAGAACATTACATCGGTGAAAGCTGTTCTTGTTTTAGCATTCATAAAAAACAAAAACAAACAAACAAACACAACATTTGGGGAGAAATTAGAACGTAACTGGATACAGGAGTCCTGAGTGGAAGGGATGGGATATGTTCTTAATTTTGTAGACAACAAAAATTCATCAGGAAAGTAATATAACCAAAGTTAATGTTTTGGAAGATCCACATTGTGTGATAGTGGAGGATGAAATGAATGGAAAAGCTGGTGGAGTGACCACGTAAGTGGCATTAGGGAAACTTTGTGAAAATGTGTCCAGTGCCAATGGTAGAAGGAGCAGAATAAAGGGAAAACAAAAAGAGCATATTGTGAAAGAAGAGCCTATGTAACAATAGAATGATTTGATTTAGGATGACTCCAAGGTTATTAAAACAAATAAGAACGTCAGAATTAAAATATGACCTGGAGAGGTGCCAGGATGACTCAAGTCAGTCAAGCTTTGGACTCTTGGGTTCTATGCTGACAGTTGGGAGACTGCTTGGGATTCATTCTTTCTCTCTCTCTCTCTTTCTCTCTCCCTCCCTCCCTCCTTTCTGTCCCTTCCCCTGCACTCTTTCTCTCTCTCAAAAATAAAAATAATTAAAATATGGCCTGGTGTAGATGGAGTGGTTGCAATCATAATATCAATAAGTACTACTAACAAGTGACCATGCTGTGTTTTATTTGGACCCTGTGATCCTGACAGTAGCCCCATGACACAACGGCAATCAGTTCCAACTACAGACAAGAAAACTGAAGCTTGAGAGCTTAGGGACTTGCCTGATATGAAACAGGGAGAAGAATTCTTGCCCCATCTGTGAAATGGGACAGTAATAATATCAAAATGATCATCGAAATACTTAAATGCAATCATATCTATAAGCTTTTAAGGGCCATATAAATGTTATCTATTGTTATTTTTGTTAACAATTCTTCTCCAAAAGTTGAATTCACAAAAGAATCCCAGGACTTTACTGACAGGCACGTTTTCTCTACAGAAAATAGATATCACTCTTTAAATGCTTTTTACATCCAAAGTGCAAGCTCTAGAGGCTTAATTCCATGATCTGCCATCAAAGCCCTTAATTTAAAAAATGAATATGAGGGGAGCTCAGAAATCTTTTAATTTTCCATCAATTATGCATGCATATAAATGCGCATACAAGCAAATATTGCAGGACCAAAATAATATTTTATCTCCATTTTTCTAAAGAATGTCAAGAATGATAAATTTGAATATTTGTGGTAAACACTCAGCGAAATGTCAGAAACATTACTTCCGCAAGACATTGTCTCATTGTCAGCTCTTTGTAATCAGTTTAATTTTTATTGAGGAAAAGCAACAATCACAAATCAGTCTTCTTGTGTCCTTTGAATTCTTATGGCTGCAAATGAGGCTCCCAGCCGCTTCAATTTCATTTTGCAAAGGCACCATGTTGAATCATTAATTACCTAAGAAGGTACTGCATTCTCATCTCCTTCTGGTAGGAAAATATATAAATCAGATCAGAACCTGGGGCTGTGAAGTCATTTTTTCTTAAAATGCCATCTGCCAGGTTTCACTTCAGAACATCCAGAAATCATTAAAGGTGAGGGAAGGAGGGAGGAGGGAGGCTAGTGAAGCATCAGAGTGTCAGGGTGTCTTGTCATAGCAGTCTGTGTTGTCACACCTTCACCAGCCTTCACCAACCCCCAACCCCACCCTGATTCCAATACAGCCTCCTAACTCTCTGCCTGTTGCCTGTCGTATCTACCCATCAATCTGGGTAGTTAGAGCAGTCACTCTCTAATGGCCATTTCACTATACTTTTTCCCTGCTCAGGACTTCGTCAAGGCTCCCTGTCCCTGTGATAATGTAAGAGGTTCCTGCATGACCAGCAAGGTCATTCATACCCAACCTCCATGTATTTCTATAGTCTCATCTCTCAACCCTACCCATCTGATAGGCCATACTCCTGCCATGTTTAATTATTTAAGTCACCTTAACTCCAATGTTAATGTTTTGGGTATTTGTACCTGAGACAACATTCAGAATGCTTTGCCATTTTGTAGTCCCCCATAACCATCCTTCAACCACCCACCTCAGCCAGAAGACTGGATACAATGCCCTACAAAGAGGTTTCAACAGCCTTTAATAATTACCACATGCTGTTGCCTTTTCTCCATCTTCTAATAGATGGCGAGGTGCTTAAGGGCAAACATCATGTTATATATGCCAGCATAAGTATAGTGCCAACATTATGGATGTGGCTGGCAGAGAAAGAAAAAGTCATTTGTGATTATATTTGAAATGAAAGAAAGAGGGGGAGGAAGAAAAGAAGGGTGAAAGAAGAGAAGGGGCAATAAAGCATTGTGGTGTAGAGTGAAGTATGTGTATTCAATGACCAAATCTTTTTAAAAAACTTATTTATTTATTTATTTTCAAAGGGGGGGATGGGCACAGAGTGAGAGAGAGGGAGAAAAAGAACTCCAACCAGGCTCCAGACTGTCAGTATAGAGCCCTGGAGGGGGCTCAGACTCACAAACTATGAGATCATGATCTGAGCAGAAATCAAGAGTCAGACATTTAATGGACTGAGCTACCCAGTTCCCCATGGATGAATAATTCTTAAACTACCTGAGCATAAATTTCTGTAACTGGACAGTAAGCTCTAAAGGATCCCCAGGGCTTATTTTGATTTGAAAATTCTGATTCTTCGATTCAGTGTCAGCAGTTCCAGAGTGATTTTAGAAACAGGAAGAGGTAGGATTTCTGGTGAAGTTGAACATTCCTGTCCTACCCTGGGTGCTCAGAAACTGCGTCAACATGGAACCTTCCTTTAGATTTCCCCAGGTACAAAATTCTTTATAAAAATCTCCAAGCTAATTTGGGTATTCTGAATGTTCCACACTTGTCACTATTATGAAACACAACCATTTCCAGGCCTTTTCAACACTACAAGCATCTGAATGAGATCACATCTGAAGAAGCTTGGAGCCCTCTAGGAGTTTGGCACTATACTTATTTATCCACTCAACAAATACTTATTAAGAACATATTCTATAACTACCACTATACAAGGTATGAGTGATATAACTAGGATAGAGACCTAATTCCTTATCTTATGAAGCTTTAATTTAATATTAAAGACAGACACGAAACAACTATATCTATCTTGAAGATTTTTTTAACATGACAGAAAACTCAGCTCAAAATGAATAAGCAAAAGGACTACAGTTGACCTTTGAACAACATGAGTTTAAACTCTGTTGATCCACTTATATGCAGACATTTTTAACAAATACAGCACAGCATTATAAATGCATTTTCTCTTCTTTATGGTTTTCTTAACATTTTCTTTTTTCTACCTTATTTTATTGTAAAATATAGTATATCATACGCATAACATGCAAACTATATGTTAATCGACTGTTTATATTATTGTAAGGCTTCCAGTCAACAGAAGGCTATTAGTAGTTAAGTTTTGGGAGAGTCACAGTTGTGTATATATATATACACACACAAGGGATCAGTGCCCCCAGTCCTTGCATTGTTCAAAGATCAGTTACATATTGGGTATGTAACTGAAGACTCTGCCAGTAGGTCCACTTTAGGTACGGATTGATCCAGGTATTTAAATGACGATCATAAAACACACACACACACACACACACACACACACACACACACACACACACATTCCCCTTTCTCTTTCTTCATTGTAAAATGGCTGCTCTAGCTCTGGCCTGTACATCTTTCTTAATTTATGTCCATAGGAAAGGGGAAGCTACTTCTCCAATCACTTCTTATGGCCCAGAATTGAGTTTCATTTAGCTACACTATTCTGATTTGAGGGTGAGAGATATCCTTGAACCCATCACTATGAGCAGATGGGTCAAGTTCAATGATTGCCTAATTTTATGTCATGGAATCCTGTCCTGGAGCCCTGGGATGAAGTCAGTTCCACCCAGAGATCTTGGTTTCTCAAAAGTTAAATTCAAATTATCCTGAACCAAGGAGATTCTGGGCAGCAAAACTTAAGAATACATTCCAGTATAGTTTAAATGTTGGTAAGTTATATGAAAGAAACACACTAGTTAGGAAAAGCACATTGGAGAAGATGCTAACTCTGAGAGCATGGTCTGGGTAAAGCTCCCCAAAGAAGTGAACTTTCAGCAAGAGAGAAACTTTCAAAGGGCAAGAAGGAAACATTCAGATGGAAATTCATGGGACAAATATCCCAGACAAAGGAAATGCACAAACTCCCTGAGTCTGGAAGGTTCTACCCACTTCTGGACATCATGACACTATTGTGCCTGCATGGCTGTGACTGAAGCAATAGTTTGCACAAGGTCTGGCTTGTGCCACTCAGAGAATGTTAACTGTAATCTAAATATTATAGGAAACTAGCCATGGATTTATTCTTCCTACTCCCCAGGGTGGCTGAACTAATTATTCAGCATACCTTTGCATTTTATTTATTGAGTAAATGAATTGGACATGTCCAGGGCAAGCATGCTTCTAACTTTCAAGGAGCCTTTGCCATCTCTTTACCATCTGAAGAGTGGGAGAGAAAAGGCAACATCATGAAGAAATAAAAAGATGAGTGGTCATATTTGGGTATCTGGTAGACACCAGAAACTGTGCTAAGCATGTTATCTGCATTTCCACTAATTCTTACAATCAATATACTAGATGAATGTCATTTTTAAGAAAGAGGACATTCAAATATCTAAAGGCTACAAAACTGTCCTAACACCTTTCCCACAGGTTATGTGGTAGAAATGGGATTTTGAATTTAGGCCTCACTGAGTCATCATTTACACCCTCTCTTTGTAATAATTAAGCAGTCATTTACATACATAGAGCTTTGGCTAGTTCTCACAATAATCCCACAGTGGATAATACCTTCTCTTTCTTTTTCTTTTTCTTTTTTTTTTTCTTTTTTTTAATGTTTATTTTTGAGACAGAGAGAGAGCATGAGTAGGGGAGGGGCAGAGAGAGAGGGAGACACAGAATCAGAAGCAGGCTCCAGGCTCTGAGCTGTCAGCACAGAGCCCTGCGTGGGGCTCGAACTCACAGGCCGCGAGATCATGACCTGAGCCGAAGTTGGACGCTCAATTGACTGAGCCACCCAGGCACTCCTTATTTTTTATTTTAGAGAGAGAGAGAGAGGATACAAGCAGGGGAGAGGGGCAGAGGGAGAGAGAGAGAGACTATAAAGCAACTCTACTCTCAGCATGGAGCTTGACTCCAAGCTTGAGAGCCAAGACCCTGGGGTTATAAACCGAGCCAAAATCAAGAGTTGAACGCTCAACCACTCAACTGACTGAGACACCCAGTGCCTCAATAGTACCTTCCCTTTAATGATAAAATCAATATGGACTCAAATATATAAATATATTTCCAAGGCCACAGTGCAGATATGTGGCACTGCAAGATCAAAAATAGGATCATCTGTGTTAAAAAACAGTGTTCTCGGGGCGCCTGGGTGGCTCAGTAGGTTAAGCAACCGACTCTTGCTTTCTGCTCAGGTCATGACCTCACGGTTTGTGGGTCCGAGCCCCACATAGGGATCGCACTGCTGAAAATGTGGAGCCTGATTGGGATTCTCTTTCTCTCCCTCTGTGTCTCTGCCCCTTCCTCCCTCTCCCTCTCTCTCTTTTTCTCTTTCTCAAAATAAATAAATGAACTTAAAAAACAACACACACACACACACACACACACACACACACACACACACAGAGTGTTCTCTCTGTCCTGCCACAGTGCTCTAAGATCCTTAAACACAAAGTGCTTTGGTGATTCAGAAAATACAAGGGTGCAGGTCCCCCTGAAGAATTAATGGAAGCTTCTTGTTTGAACAGTAACTTGTTCAACAAGAGCAAGTTGTGGGGCATTGAATGAACTTGTGGAATTTGAGTGGGTGCCTCTAACTGTGAGAAGCTCAAGCAGATTATAAGTCCCATGTCTCCCTAGTGGGTCCTGAAGGACAGAAATTGAACATACAGCTCCGACAGGTCAGGCCCCCCAGATGGTCCCATGGCCTTGGCAAGCTTCTTTCCCTTCCCTGCTGGCTATCATGGAAAAGTGGCTTCCAGCGAACAGAGGAGACTGGGAATCATGATTTTGGTTCTTCTACCTGAATTCCACACCAGCTCTGTGCATCCGTGTGCATCCACGGTCTAGCAACCCACCTGCCAGGGATACCCAGGAGTGCCAACAGGGAGACGAAGCTGGGTAAGGCTTATTTCTGCAGATCAGTCTTTCGGGGAAATGACCCTGTCCTGCTTCTCCACAGTGTAGGCTAATTAACTTGCTTTGAGCATTCAGAATGGGCCAAGCATGGGGCTGAGTGTCCTGGTGACCAACACAACAGTCCATGCTTAGTTTCTCGGGGCTCTTAGCCATGGGGAAGAGGGGACACCAAGAATTACAACTCAGTGTGATGATTTATTTTTTTATTTTATTTTTGGGAGGGGAAGTAACCCCCAGAGGAGTCTCAGGAGAACTTTCAACCCAGCCTCTTCCCTGTTCATTCACTTCCACTGAAACTTCAGGGAACACAATGTCTTCTTTTGAGTTTGCAGAGAGTGTAAACTAAACGAAACCTTAAGGATCTATTTCCTTGACATCAGAAAGTACCTATTACAAGAACAAATATTAACACTCTGTGTATTGTGCAAAATGTACCTAGAACAGGGAAGAGACAGATCTGGTACCTGGCACACATTTGCCCTCCTCTCTCGGCTGTCCCTCTGGTGCTCAGGGGCAGAACTCGCAAGTTCTCATTTTGGCTACATGCTCTTATGTCCTCGGATCCTAGTCTGTATTTGCAGGATCACTTAATTCCACTTCATCCACAAGGGCGCTTCAGCAGGCTCCCCAATGGCTCCCACAACTGCCTTATTCTACCTTTCTCAAGATGGGTTGTTTGATGATCCAGCTCAAATAGCACCTGCTATGCAAGACTGTGAAATATTGGCAAAGCTGATAGGTCTTTGCCTTTGTGATCCCAAATTAGGCTACTACTGTGACACTTCTCAAATTATAGCCCAGCTATGTGTACATGTGTCCTTCTTCATCATCTCTGGATCCCTAACATATAGCAGGGTACCTTGCTTTGCATGTGGTAGGTACATAAGTCAGTGATTATAATCATGATAATAAGGTAAGGTCATGGATTTAAGAGAAGGCTAAGTTGCAGAAAAAGGAAATTGGCACAGTGCACCTGTCTAAGCAAATGCAGGTGTGTTTGAGGAATCCCCAAAGAAAGCCTCATCAGTCCTCTTTCTATCTATCCCATAGTTGGAGGTCAATTTCTCAAAGAGGCAAACCACAGCAACAACAACAAAATACAGAGCATCATAAAAATTGAACCATGTGGTTTTGGCATTGAAAACATTTTTATCACACATGTAGCATATGTTCACTATAGTAAATTTCGAAAATGCAGAAAACTGAAGAGAAAAAAATGGTATTAATTGCTCCGTAGAGAGATAACTGCTTTTAATAAATCAGGGTACACTTTCCGTGTTTTTGTTGGTATCTAGTATCTAAAATTTATACTCTATCCTTTCTTCTTCCTCCCTTCTTTATTTTCCCTACCATCCTCCCTCCCTCCTTTCCTCCTATTCTTCTATAAGTTTTTCTCTTTTTGTACATATTAATAAAGCAGATCTCCAAGATAGAAGATGATAAATAGTGCATACAGCGTGCCCCCTTTTGTGTAAGAATCAGGAGGAGAAGGATATACATTTACTTTTGCTTATATTTCCATAAAAGACCTTGAAAGACATATAACCATGTAATGAAAGTGATTATCAGTTGAAGAGAGCTGGGGCAAACCAAAAAGATTAGAGCAAATGTGAAAGGAAGGAGTCTTCCTTTTCACTGAGTAACATTGCATAGCCCTTTGCTTTTGCATTGAGTGAAGCGCCTTAAGAAAGAGATAATAACTGTGGAAGGTCACACATGTTCTTCTGTCACGCACCACAGCCACTCCCCAACTGAGGATGAGCCCCTTTCCGATGTCTTCTGTGTCCTCTTGAATCCAGGGGGAGCCTGTGACTGCTTGTGCCCTAGAATGTAGTGGAAGTGACACTGTGTCCATTCTGGATGCCATCAATTGACCTAGAAGCTTCCACATCTTGCTTCTAGGAAGGTAATGGCTATTGAATAAGGGCAGCTAACTGTAGACCAGAGTGCTCTAAGAATCCCAAACTTAGTGCAGATGCCAAGCAGCATCAGGGCCTCTAACATATTGTGAAGAAGTCTCTGGGAGTCCAGTGCAGCCCACTCTCAACTCCAATTTCACTGAAGCTGCATGACAGACCCCAGGTGAGACTCATTCAGTCAAACCATAGAAATCTGTGAGTCACAATAAGACATTTTATTTTAAGAAGTTACATGGGGGAGGATGGCATGCAGCAAGAGATAACCTTAGCAGAAATAACAAAAGGTAGACTGGTCAACAAATGTTTATCATGTGCCTTCTGTGCAGCACAAGGGTTAACCCCAAAATTAGGGATAGGCTGACTGTATCCATATTCTGCCTCCAAATCTGGTATGTGTGTAACTTTGGACAAAATCCTTACCTTTCTGTGTCTCTATTTTTTATAAAATTGGAATAATAACATCTACCTCAAAAGGGTGTTATGAGGATTTAATAACATTGAATGGTACCTGGCACATAGCAAATGCTCATTAAGTATGAGCTATTATTATTATGTGCCAAGAATTGTGAAAAACTGGCGATTAATTTCTTAATAGTAAACTATTTCTCAAGTAAATAATGGGCATTATTCCCGAAAATACTGTGATAGATTTCCTTTGTAACTTGTGTGTGTGTGTGTGTGTGTGTGTGTGTGTAAATTGTAACCTGTATGTTCATAAGTGGGATTGGACTGGAATTTTGCTTTCTGGACTGTCTCTTGCAGTTCAGAAGGTTATGTTTGCCTCATAAAACACTTTGACCTAGAATAATTTAGATAACATATGACTTATCTATTCCTTAAGAGTTGGAAATCCAGTATAGAAAAGCCTGAGGACATTGACTTTGAATTTATTTTTCTGAAAATCTGTAATGAGTTTGTAATTTATTCAACTTCATTGGAAGGAGACAGAAGGTGTTTAAAAAGGTGGTGTCATACCTGAACATCTGAATGGCCTTGTCCCATTTAATACTGTGAACATGCGAAGTAGAAGAAGAAAAACTTTTTGTCATTGTAGGTATAGTCCCATTTTATTTCCTGCCTAAATTACAAATTCTTTTTCCTTTCCCTTTTCACTGTGAATGTCACAGGCCATATGTAAGTATTCCGTTATGAACCTCATAACATTAATTTCATGGGTGACACTTTCTGATTTGATCATTAATTATTCAGCCTTATTTTATGATTTATTTCATTTCTCATCTGATCATACATATCATTTATTTTCTCTTCCATCATATATCTATTATTTCACTTGAGTAATGGAAGTACATTTAAACCAACTTTTCAAATACTGATATATTTACTTTTCTAGTAAAATTCAATTCCACTGTCTCCATTACTTTTTTTCTCCAATCCTGAAATCATATCTCTCAACCTTATAAAATGTTTTGGTTTTAAATCATTCCATTTCATAATCACCTTTATTTCTTTATTGATTTGATATCTCCTCAAATCTTGGTGAAAATATGAATGAATATATCATAAATATATATCCTGGATTTTTGCTTTTCAAAAAATTCAATTTCTTATCCCTCTCATTTTTCAATATTTTTCCTCTCTCTTTTCATACCTGTACATTCCAGAAGGTCAATTTATTTAACATTGGGAGCTGACAGTGCTTGTATCAAAAACAGCACATATCTGTCTACATGATGTTTTCGCCTTGACATTTGAAGTTGTAGATGATGAGGAAAACACTGGCTCAGAGTTTGGAGGCATGAGTTTGTGACCTACACTTGCTGGCTACTTTTTTTCTTTGAGCTCCAAGTTTTTTCTCGTTTAACTCAACCAGACACCTAGGCTAGATGCCCTAATGTCCCTCCTTCCTTCCTTCCAGACTGATCTATAGGATGGATATGATTGATTGGCTTTTTTGTTTTCATTTGTAGATTTGGTATATTATGGGGACTAGATAAAAGGAGAGACAAATAAATATCACTGCAGTGGGGAAATATGCTTTTTGGTACCATTTTCTTTTTCATGAGCGTTCTAGGAGCTCTATGTCAGCTGGCATCTCACCACTCTCTCTGATAGACATGAGTCCCAACCTTTAGTGCCAGCACTGATAGCATTCTCCCCCTTTACTGACCACTACATCCCTGTGACCTTTGTCCTGGGTGTCCAGAAAGTTGAGTACAGTGCTGACTGATACCCATGACTATTTAAATTTAAATAAAATTAGGGACACCTGGGTGGCTCAGTCGGTTAAGCATCTGACTCCTGATTTCAGCTCAGGTCATGATATCACAGTCGTGAGATGGATCCCCACATCAGACTGTGTACAGAGCCAGCTTAGGATTCTCTCCTTCTCTCTCTGCTCCTCCTGCACTCTCTCACTCCCTTTCTCTCTCTCAAATAAAACAAACTGAAAAAAATAAATTTAAATGAAATTAACCAAAAATCAGTACAATAAAAAATACAACAGTTCCTCAGTCACAGCAGCCACATTTCAAATATTCAGTATCACATGTGGCCGGTGGCCACAATAACCAAAACATGGAAACCACACAAATGTCCTTTTATAGATGAACGGATAAAGAGAATGTGGCATATAAACATAATGGAACATTATTCAGACTTAAAAAAGGAAGGAAATCCTACCATTTGTGACAAGATGGATGAACCTGAAGGATATTAGCCAACAGAAATAAGCCAGTCATAAAAGGACAAATACTCCATTGATTCTACTTATATGAGATACCTAAAATGGTCAGACTCATAAAAGCAAGAGGTAGAATGGTGGTTGTCAGAGGGTGGGGGGAGGGGGACATCAATAAATTTTGCTCGTGCAATACAAAGTTTCTGTACAATAAGTTATAGAGATATGCCACACAACATAGTGTCTATAGCTAAGAGTGGCATATTGTGCATTTAAATTTTTGTTAAGAGAGTAGATCTCATCTTGAGTGTTCTTATCACAAATAATCATAATAAAATAATTATAAAGAAGAAGAAGAAGAAGAAGAAGAAGAAGAAGAAGAAGAAGAAGAAGGAGGAGGAGGAGGAGGAGGAGGAGGAGGAGGAGGAGGAGGAGGAGGGGGAGGAGGAGGAGGAGGAGGAGGGGGAGAAAGAGGAGGAGGAGGAGGAGGAAGAGGAAGAGGAAGAGGAAGAGGAGGAGGAGAGGAGGAGGAAAAGGAGAAGGAAGAGGAGAAGAGAAGGGGAAGGAGAAGAAGAATAAAAGGAGGAGGAGGGGAGGGGTAAGAGGAGGAAAAGAAGAAAGAAGAAGAAAAAGAAAAGGAAATACAAAAAGGGACACAAGTCACGTTTGGATGTGTTGGATGTTTTAATTCCTGGATTGTGGTGATGGTATCATAAGTGTATGCATACGTCCAAACTCATCAAATTGTACCCATTAAATATGTGTAGTTTTCTATGTATCAATTATACCTCAATAAAGCTGTGAAAGAAAGAAAGAAAGAAAGAAAGAAAGAAAGAAAGAAAGAAAGAAAGAAAGAAAGAAAGAAAGAAAGAAAGAAGAAAGAAAGAATTAGAACATTCCTATCATCTCAGGAAGTTTTTTGGATAGCGATGGGCTAGAGGATTGCATCTTATCTCTTATCAACCTCTTGACCTCATCCCAGCCAACCCCTATCTCCTGCTCTTACATCCTAAGGGCATTAGTGAGCTTATAATGCACACACCTTCCACCCACTGTCCTGGTGGGTTTCTACCTACTTCCTACATAATCTTATAGAAACTCCTGGGGGATGGTCTTCTTATCTTGCTTCCATATATTATAAAATGTTATTCTAGTTTAGTAGAACCTAAAGTATGTTGCCATCCAAGAGCTCAAAAGCGAATATGGAATTGCATAGTTTGAAAAGTGCTCTTGAGGGAATTCTGATATGATCCTTCTCCCCTTTAAGGGTCTCTTGGAAAGCGGCTCACTGTTATTACATTTGTCAGCATCCCAAATGCAGTTTACAAGAGAAAATAAAAGTTGAGGGAATCTTGAAGAGGCCAGTTACTCTAAACACTGCCCTGGAGGCAACACCTCATCCCACAGATTAGTCTGCAAGGGAGAAAGAGCAGACATCAGGGCTTCCAGTCTGATCCTCTGCTTGAGCTAGACAAAAAAAAAAAAAATAGAGTTCAGAGAAGGGCAGCGACAAACACAGGGCAAGTCTAGGTCACAGAAGTATCTCCCAGACTCCCAGCCCGGATGTCTTCCCAGTGCCAAGGCTACATGATAAAATGCCCATCTGTTTCATCTGTAATTTAAATGATGTGGGCAATTGGTCAGAATAATGATAATTTTAATAAATTATGTCACTTTATTCTTTGCAAAGCACTTTCATATCTACTCTGTCCTTTGACCCTTAGTACAATCTAGTAAAGTAAGCAAGGCAGGCAAGTCTTTCCAGTTTACAGATGAGGAACTGAGTCTCAGAGAGGAGTTGTAAGTTGTCCGAGGTCATGTGACAATGCAAGGGTGACAAAGATTGGGCACAACCCTCATGCAGTCCCCTGAGCTCAGCTTCAATCAGCCTTTGTTCTTTACAAAACGTGCCAAAAATGGCTGAGAAAACAGAGGGGAGAGTGACGGTGTAGGGGTGGAGTAGGGGGGGAGAGGATTTAAAGGAATCTAAGAAACAAGGGACTTCTGCATGTAAAAGCTCAGAAAGTAAAACATCAAAAGGCAGACGAATGACAAGGCGGCATAAGCACAGCCCAAAAAGTGGAAAGGAGGATTACCTCACTGAATCAGGTAAAACTTTCAGCTTTTGGACATCTCTGTATGCACATAAGAGGCAGATGTGGGTCTGACTAGCATCTAGCAATAGGTCTAACAGAACAACAGTAAGATTCTCCTTCCTAGGTGTTCATTTAGATTTTCTTAAGGGTTTTGCAGGAGGAGGAAGAATGTGGCCGTTTTCCTAAACCAGTGGTTCTCAATTGGGGGAGATTTGCCTTCAGGGTAAATGTCTGGAGACAGTTTTTGATGGTCATGGCCTGCGCTTACTTGGAGGAGGGAGCTACTGGCATCTCATGGGTAGAGACCAGTGATGTGGCCAAAATATCCCGTGATATATAGGACATCTCCCAACAATAAGAATTATCTAGCCCAAAATGTCAATAGTGCCAACTTTGAGAATGGAGGATCTGAACTGATAAAACCAGAATCGTGGCTGGAAGACAACATGGAGCTCTAATTCCAGCTGAACGCATGTCCTGACAGTCTCAGGTAGCCTCTCCAGAGGAGCGAACGGGACAGGACAAGGGCCTTCCCCCAGCACCCTGACTGTAGTGGCTTCCCAGGATATGTGCCCCTACAGAACTAGCTGTGTTAGACCGTGGCTGTCTAATCCAATTTGTGCTGGGACTTGGAAGTCCCCAGAGCCCAGGAAGAAGGAATTCTAACCCATGCAGAATGTCCAGGAGAAAACAGAACCCACTACATAGGTCTGAAGCTCCTATGTTAAAAGCACTGAGCCCTCAGGGGAGCCCTGGTTTGGGAGTTAGAAGGACCATTTCCTCACTCTGCCGTCAGTGATCCACATGGTGTGGAATGGATTACAGGGCACCGCTTGTGGGGGCAGATGGGCCTGCCTGCCTCTTGCTAACTCTGTGGCTTCAAACAACTCTCAACCCATTCTGACTTATTTTTCCTGTATGAGTTGAAAATAGTAACAGCATGATAATTTTCAAGGGAACCTGGAATAGAGCAACTCACAGGAAGTTCCTGATACTGATTCCTGGCGACTGTTATTCCCATGCCCTTTCCACCCTCCCCCTTCACTGAGCCTCAGGTTACTTAATGATGAAGCCAAATTGTTGAGCTAATTCCTTTCCAAAGTCCTTTCCAGCCTAAAAAATCTGGACTGTTATGAGGCTTTCCTGGAAATTCCAGGCTTCTGGACTGCTGATTTTTGGCATTGTCATTTAAAGAACCAGGGCTCTCTATCTCCTTGGGTGATACATTTTTCCATCAGCCTTGAAATTTCGCCCTACTCCAATTTGCACGCTCTGGTGCCAGCCAAGCACACCTAGCTGAAGCACAATCTGTCTTCAGCTGCTGTTCACATCACCTCTGGGTACCTCTGGTCTGGGGGGAACACGCACTACCTCTCTCTGTTACCACCACATCATAGACAGCCAGCTGAGTACCTGGTGTATTCTAAAAGAAGACATTATGTAAAAGGGAAAAGTGGGTGTTTTATTACGTGGGAGTAATTTTAGTAGGAATGAAGTTTTCACTTTGATATTTAACACATATAATTATTTTTATTATAGAAAATGCTCATAAAGTAAAAAGAAGAAAATGAAACTGTCTATAATTCTACCACCTAGAGGTCACTACTATAATATTTAAGAATAATCCATTTCAACAGGTAGATAGACTATGCTATACAGTTCTATAATCTGCATTTTCCCTTAGTAATGCATCATGAACATTTTCTATGTCAATTCATTTGACTCTGGTATCACCTTATAAATGGTTTCATAGAGTGCTTTTCTGGAATGCGAAAGAATTAATTTATTCAATCCATATCATTGATGGCATTTGAGTTCCAAATTTAGCTCTTCAGGTATATATGAAAAATATATACTTGTATCTGTATATTTGTATATTTGCCCAATCATCTATTAGGATATATTCCCATGAAAATGGAAACTCCATGTGAAAAGGAGGGAGGTTTAAAGATCATGTTCATCTTTTTATGCCCAGGATCTAACTACAGTATGTAGCATATAATACAATCCAATATCTATTTGTTGATTAAATGAAATTTTCTTTTTAAAATTTTTAATGTTTATTTATTTTTGAGAGAGAGAGAAACAGAATGAGTGGGGGAGGTGCAGAGAGAGAGGAAGACACAGAATCTGAAGTAGACTCCAGGCTCTCGACTGTCAGCATAAAGCCCAATGTGGGACTCCAGCTCATGAACTGTGCGATGATGACCTGAGCTAATGTCGAACGCCTAACTGACTGAGCCACCCAGGCATCCCTAAATGAAATTTTCTTGAAGTGCAATTATTGAGTCAGGAGGTATGCATATTTTATATTTTAATATATATTGTTAACTTGTGTTTAGAAAAAGTATACCCCATGAATATGTGAAGGTGGCTCTTTCTTCCTTGAACTTCCTAATATTGAACATTGCCAATATTTCAACTTTTGCCAAAATCATAGTCAAAATAATCATATCATACTCCTTGTTTGATCCCTTGTGCTATAAAATTTCTTTCCTTATCTTATTTGTCCTCTATATGTCTTTGTATTTATCTGTTTATGTTCTTTACCCATTACCATATTGAGGGTTTTTTTTTAATCTTTTGTAAATTGACTTGCAAGTACTTTTTTATATATTAAGGGTATTACTATTCAGTTTGTCATTCTTGTTAAAGATTTTACTTAGTGCTATTTGTCTTTTAATTTTATCTTTTTATGCCATGTATGCATACACATATTGTTCAAACTAAAATTTTTAAATCTATTCCTTTATGATTGGGTAGAGGGTCACAAAAAACCAAATGCCTTCAGAAGCCAAGCTGGTAACAGACATGTGTAAAAGTGCTATATATAAGACCACCTAATATTTTCTTGCTGAGGCAAATGAGAAATGATGTGTCTTTGGGCCCTCCATCTCAATTCTTTTCTTTATATTTCCTTCCTTCCTTCCTTCCTTCCTTCCTTCCTTCCTTCCTTCCTTCTTTCCTTCCTTCCTCCCTCCCTCCTTCCCTCCCTCCCTTCCTTCCTTCTTTCCTTCCTTCCTTCCTTCCTTCCTTCCTTCCTTCCTTCCTTCCTTCCTTCCTTCCTTCCTTCCTTCCTTCTTTCCTCTTTTGAAATCCCTCCCCTGGCCAAGCTGAATGCATCTGTTGGCAGTACTGAGACCAGATACCATCAGTTTGTGATGTCTGCCTTCACAATTTCTTAGATTTCTATATATCTTTCTATATCTTCATGATACGGTTTTTAATATTTGCCTTTTTATATTTATACTTTATTTTTTAAAGTTTATTTATTTATTTTGAGAGAGAGAGAGAGAAAACAAGCTACTGTGAGTAGGGGAGGGGCATAGAGAGGCAGAGAGAGAATCCCAAGCAGGCTCCACACTCATTGCGGAGTCTAACACAGGGCTCAATCTCACAAACCATAAGATCATGACCTGAGCCGAAATCAAGATTCAAATGCCTAACTGACTGAGCCACACAAGCGCCCCTAGATTTTTACTTTAAATCCATCCAGAATTCATTTTAACTGAAAGTGTGATAGATGGATTTGCCTTTGTTTTCTGAGGTCATTTGTCTCACCACTTTTCAAATTGTCTCTCTTTCTCCAGGGATTTCAACAACTGTTATTAACATACACCAATTTCTTTTTTTTTAAAATGTGTTTTATTTTTTGAGAGGGAGAGAACATGAGCAGAGGAGGGGTAGAGAGAGAGAGAGAGAAGAGAGAGACAGAGGATCCCAACAGGCTCTGCACTGGCAGCAAAGAACCTGATAGGGGCCTCAGATTCACAAACCATAAGATCACATCAGACACTTAAATGACTTAGCCACCCAGTTGCCTTATATGTCAATTTCTCATACACGTGAAAGTCTCTTTTTGTATATTTTGTTCTTTCCTGTCAATTTATCTGACTCTATCTCTATTTGTGCCACTACCTCTCTATTATATTTTCTGTATCTCTGTAGTAGGTCTCTGGTAGAACAACCCCCTAAATTATCCTACTTGGCTCCCCGTACCATTATATTCTTTCCCAGAACTTTATTAGATATTATTATGTCATTATTTATCTAGATAAACAATTTGTCAGGTATAAATCTTTATTGAAATATGATTAAATTTATTTTTTGAAAGAACTACATAATAGATATTTAGTCATATTATCTAGTAATATTATAAGAAAGTCCATTCAGTTTTCTTTCATACATTTGGGTACAGTTTTGTAGTTTTCTTCATCAAGGTCAAAATCTTGCATCTTTTTTGTTAATTAATAATTATGTATTTTAAAATTCTAATGTTATTTTGAATAAGATAGAGAAATATATATATTATATATGAATTACAAAAAATGAAGGTATACACACACACACACACACACACACACCCAGAATATTATTGCATTTTTCTCTAATCTTCCCAAAATGTTGAATATTAATATTGATGCCAGGCACCTAATATCTTTCTTGCGCTGGGTTTTAGTGGAAGTTGCTTGTAATACTCATAAAGCCTTATTGTATAGTAAATCCTACTTGGAAGCCAATCTGCCTGAGTTCAATAGAGCTGACAGCTCTATTGTTTCCTAATATAGAATTTTAGCAAATTTGCATCACTTTTTTGTTGTTCAATTTTCTTATCTGTAATAAGAGGAAAATAACATTACTTACTTGGGGGTGTTTTGAGTATTAAGTGAGCTAATATATGTACGAGTACTAGAACAGTTCCTAGCAGGTAGTAAATGCTCAGTATAACAGTGAGTAGTAAGCCTTATAATAACTGTTAGGTTTTGATACACACTTTATCATGTTAGAGAGGTGTCATTCTCCTTCATGAACAATTTACTAAAAAAATTAAAAATCAAAAATAGCTATTTAATAGACTTATAACAACCTATCAGATAGTTCAAACCTAATTTTTTCTCTCCTATTGCAATAAATGTCAGTTAATAATTTCTTAATGTTGAACCATCCTTGAGTCTCGGTGAAACCCTTCTGGGACATATTATATTGTTCCTCTAACACATCAATAGGCTCTGTGCTTCTTATCTTTTCTGAGTACTGTGCCATTCAAATATTTACTTTTTTATGATTAAATTTTGTCATATATATTTTCTTAGAAAAGTGTTCATTCCATTGAACTACTCCAATTTGTTAGCATAAAATATAACTATATATTTTTTATAATTCATTAAATTCCTCTCCATATATAGCATTTCCCACCTTTAAATTTCTGATGCTATATATTTGTTTCCTGTCCTGAAAAAACTTTAAAAATAGTAAATTTATTTATAACACAACCTGGAAAAGTTTCCTTAGGATTCACTCTTTTATACCAAAGTTTGTTCAAATCAGTTCTTTGAAAAGATTTAATGAAAAGACTATCTGTAAGATTTTAAAAATTGTAAGATTTTAAAAATTAACAGGCAGATAGAGTCTCTTAACTCAGAACTTGAAAATAAAAACCAGCCTTTTACTGACTACCTACTATATTCCAAATTTCTAAAATACATTCATTTTACTCAATCCTAATAATAATAATAATGTAATGTGAGTACTACCATGCTAATTAAAGAGATGAGAAAAACAAATCTCTATATAGTCAAATGATTTGCCCGAATTAACACAGATACTGGGCACCAATGGCAGGATTTGAACCCATATATTTTCCTGACATTATGTTCCTTCAACAGGAAGCTTTGTTGACTAGATAGGCAATGACTTGTGTTCTGATTCAATGACCAAGGGTAACCCTGCAATTGCTAAAACAATAAATGACACAATCATTTCACCTCAGACAAGGCTTGTGACCTACAGTATTATCACTGGCTAGCATCTAGCTTGTTGGTTAAAAGAGTAGTCACATGACTTTGTCATTAAACCTCATCCAGGACACCAGGCTGCCTATTTTCCAAGAGTAGGACTGCAGGCAACTCCACCTGATAGTCAAACAAGACTCAGCACCAGTTTGCTCTTCTTGTCACTAAACCCTTGTGGATCTCACTGTCACCAAGTCTCATCAGCTCAGGAGCATGTGGCCCTGGCCGATGGAGACTTCCAGCTAATAAAGTACCAGAAAACTGAGAGTTGATTGCACTCTATAGACATGAAGAGTATACAGATAGAGAAAACGGATACTCTTCTCAGTGCTGGTGGGAACATAAGAACAGTTTGGTCAAATTGAACAAAATTATAAATATACAAACACTTGACCCATGGAATTCTTTCAAGGATTTACATTATGGATAACCCACATGGACAGGGAATAACATGTGTGTTAGCACTGCTTATAAGAACAAATGTTGGAAAAAATGAAAATGTTACTCAATAGGAGAAAGTTCAATGAAACATGATAAATGTCTACAGTCTCTTATCCAGAAGGCTTAGGACCAATTTTGACTCAGAATTCAGATTCTCCTTTCTTATTTTAGTAAAGTAATACAACCCAGGTATGATATACACTCCCATTTCCAGCAGACTCTTCACATTACCTAGCTATCATATACACTTATCCTTCTGAAGCAAACCCCACGAAGCTAAGTGGAATTACCAAAACGATAAATATTTTCACATCAGCTTCAGTCAGTTTTGCTGCTTGATAAGTTTGGGTGTCAAAATTTGGAGTTAAACTAAGTTTTGGGGACTTTGGGATTTGGCAATTAGAGGTAAGTGTTCTGGACTTGTGCTATGGCACACTGTGAAACCAACTAAAAGTAATTGGGGCAATTCTATTACTGGTATGTAAATATTTTCCAAGATACATTGTAAAGTGAAGAAGATAATATGTTAGGCAGTGTATATAGGATGGTATTATTCATGCTTTACACACACACACACACACACACACACACACACACACATACACACACACACATTTATGCAGTTCTTTTAAAGTTTATCTATTTTGAGAGAGAGAGCAAGCTAGCATCAGTAGAGGGGGAGAGAGAGAGAGAGAGAGAGAGAGGATCCCAAGCTGGCTCCACACTGTCAGTGCAGAGCCCAATGTGGGGCCCAGTTATCTCTGAAATATCCGATGCTGCTGTTTTTCCACATGGTTTGGTGTCACCCATGCTAGATGCAGGTTTATTGATTTTATTCATTGCATTTTCAGTCTTATATATTGCCTACATGTTTCTCAAAGGACAATATTTAGAAATTTCTATTTCCAGGAAGCTTCAGTAGATATAAACTTTCCTATTTTTCCTTCCAAGTACAACAAAAAAGTGTACTGGTGTGTAAATCTAGCAAAATGTGTGCAGGAATTATATGCTGGAAACTAAAAAAAAATATTGATGGAAGAAGTCAAAGTTCTAAATAAATATAAATGGAGAGGCACAGATCTCATGGATCAAAAGAGAAATAGTAGAAATGCTAGGTATCCCAAACTGGTGAACAGGTTTAACATAATTTTTATAAAACACCAGCAAGACCATATAGATATAGACAAAATCATTCTTATATTTATATGGAATGACAAAGAAAATAGAATGGTTACAACAATTTTAAGTAAGAAAATTAAGTAGGATGAATTGCTCTATTCAATTTTAAGACTTATTATGTAGCTACCATAGTCAAGATTGTATGGTGTCTGTGGAAGGTTAGACATATAAACCAACAGAACAGAACAGAGAACCTAGAAATAGCTGCACACAAGTAGAGTCAACTGATTTTTAATACTCAGTCTGCATAACAGACTATTAATATCCTTAATATATAAGGACAACTTACAAATGTAATATGTGAAAGTAACTCAACAAAAGAGAGATAGCCTTTTTAGCAGAAGGAACAATTGTACACTCCCAAGCAGGACAAAACAGAACGAAACAAACAAACAAATAAAAAGAATTTTGATTTAAACCTCATATCTTTCTGCACAAATCGACTCAACATGGACCACAGAATGTAACATGTAAAACTATAAAAAATTTAGAAGATAATATAGTGGAAAATCTTGGACATCGGATTTGAGGAATAGTTCTTAGGCATGACAGCAAAAGAAGATTCCACTTAAAAAAATTGATAAATCGAATTTCAAAATTAGAAATGTTTGCTCTGTGAAAATCCTGTTAAAAGAGTAAGAAGATGAGGAGCACCTGGATGGCTCAGTCGGTTAAGCATCTGACTTCAGCTCAGGTCCTGATCTCATAGTTCACGAGTTTGTGCTTCATGTCAGGCCCTGTGTTGACAGCTCAAAGCCTGGAACTTGCTTCAGATTCTGTGTCTCCCCTCCATGGTGCCCCCACGTGGTGCTCTGTCTCTCAAAAATAAATAAATGTTAAAAAATTTATTTAAAAAATAAGAAGACAAGATACAGATTGGAGAAAACATGTGTAAACTACATATCTGACAAAGGACTTACCTATAGAATATGTCAATAACTCTCAAAACTCAATAGTAATAAAACTATACAATTAGAAATGGGCAAAAGACATATCTTCACCAAAGAAGATATACAATGAAATTAAGCACCTAAAGATGTTTGATATTTCATGTCATTAGGGAGATGTAAATTAAGACTGTAATGAGATATCATTTTATACCTATTAGAATAACTAAAATTAAAAAAATTATAAACAAATAAAAACTAATAGTGACAATACCAAGTGCTGATGAGCATGCAGAAAAAGTAGACCTTTCATAAATTTCTGAAGTGAACATAAAATGGCATAGCCACTCTTGAAACCACTACAGTTTCTAAAAAAAAAAAGCCTAAGTGTACATGAACCTTATGATCCAGCAGCCCTGTTCCTGGGCATTTATCCTAGGGAAATGAAAACGTTTTCTTCTGAACAAAAACCTTTACATAATAGTTCATAATATCTTTATTTATAATAGCCCCAAACTGGAAACAATCAAAACCTTCTTTAATTGGTGAGTGGTTGAGTGTGGTGCATCCATAACGTGTGCTGCGGACTAACTATTTCCACCTACTCTAAAAGACGTATGTTGAAATCCTCCTCCCCAGTGTAATAGTATTTAGATATGGGACCTTCAGGAAACAATTCTGTCATAAGCGCAGAGTTCTAATAATGGAAGTAATACCCTTTTAAGAAGAGGCCAGAGCCTCACTTCCTGTCTATATCATGTGAGGATTTAACATGAAGGTGTCCATCTTCAAAACAGGAAGAGACCTCTAATCAGACACCAAATAGGCCAGCACATTGATTTTGGACTTCCCAGACTTCACAGCCTCTGGAATGGGAGAAATAAATTTCTGTAATTTAAGCCACCAAGTCTATGGTATTCCATTTAGCAGGCTGAGCAGATTAAGACACCATGGAATACTACTCAGTGTTAAAAAGGAAAGAACTACAGATACATGTAACAGCCTGGATGGATCTCAAGGTCACTCTCAAGGCCAAGGGGAAAAAAAACAACAAAAACAAAACAAAACAAAAAGCCAGTAGCAAAGCTCACTTTATGTATGATTTCTTCTCTTTTATACAACCTTCTTGAAAATGACATAATATAGCAAAGGGAAACAAATTAGTGACTGCCACTAGTGGCTTAGAGATTTTGAAGGAAGGGTGAAGGTAGATATAACTTAATAGGAGAAGCATGATGGAAATCTTTGTGGTGGTGAAATAATTCTGTCTTGTTTCTGTGGTTGTCACAGATCTACTCATTTGATAAAAATGACACAAAACAACATGCACACGTAGGACTAATATAAAATTATTGGCTATTATATATGATATATATATATAAGGAAATTATATATATAAATATATAAAATTATTGGCAAATATATATGATATATATATATATATATATACATATATATATATATATATATAAGGAATATATGCTATATATATGAGGAATTTTGGTGAAGGGCACACAGGTCCTCTTTATACTACCTTCACAACTTCCTGTGAATCTGTAGTTATTTCAAAGCAAACAGATTATAAAAAACCAGTTTTTGAATCTTGACTCATTAGCCCTAGGAACAGCTGTCTGTCTCATCCTACAACTATCATCTCCTTCCAGAAAACTGCTATCCGTCTTTCCCTGGGGACATCAGCCCTGTTCTCCACAAGACACACTGTCTTCCTACCGTGGTGATGGGATGAGTTCTAAAATGATTTTGGAGGGGTGCCTGGGAGGCTCAGCGGGTTAACTGTCTGACTTTGGCTCAGGTCATGATCTCATGGTTTGTGAGCCCGAGATCTGTGTTGGGCTCTGCACTGACAGCTCAGAGCCTGGAGCCTGCTTCAGATTCTGTGTCTGTCTCTCTTTCTGTCTCTCCCTTGCTTGTGCTCTTTCTCTCTCAAAAGTAATTAAATAGGTATTTAAAAAAATAAAAATAAATAAAACTTTAAAAAATTCCTTTGGAGGGTAGAGTTTCTATGTTTTACCTCTAAATCAAAAATAAATGTTCCATCTTCTTAATGCATGCCCCTTCCTGGGTCATGCCATTAAAGAGCCCACTGGAAAGTGATACGCAGGTCTAATTCTGCATAGATTGCACTACAGTTTGCTTGTAAAACTCTTAGGTTTTTTTTTTCTTTTCCAGTTTGGAATGTGATATAGTCTGAACATTTGTGTCCCCCAAAATTCTTATGCTGAAAACCTAAAGTCCAATGTGATGGCATTAGGAGGTGAGGACTTTGGGAGGTGACTGGATCATGACAGATCCCATAAATGGGATTAGTGCTAATACAAAAGAGGCCCTAGAGAGGTCCCTCACCCTTTCTGCCTTGTGAGGACATAGGCAGAAGACAGCCATCTATGAACCAGGAAGTGGATTTCACCAGCACTAAATCTGCCAGCACACTGATCTTGTACTTTCCAGCCTTACTATAAGAAATAAATATTTGCTGTTTTAAGCCACCCAGTCTATGATATTTTTGTTATAACAACCAGAATAGACTAAAACAGCATGCTATGGTTCTACTATAAAAATATATAATTAAATAAGGAAACATCATAGTTTTTAGGGAAAAAAAAATATTGGACTAGGAATAAAAACCTAAGTTCAAGCACTTTTATTGTATTTTTATACTATAGAGCATAGGAGAACAACTTCTTTAGCATTTTAAAAAGATCACTCTGGAATTCCTCCAGATTCCTTCCAGAGATCTTCCTCTCTTTGGAGGAGAGATTGTAGGGGAAGAGATTTAAGACAGTGAGGAAGCGATGGAAATAGTACAAGGGTAACATGGGCTCCTCCTCTACCTTTGCTAATGCTGAAATTTCTGCCTAAACTTACTCTTCCATTTCAGTTCAAACCATCTCAGTTGGTATATGTTGGACATTGAGTCAAGCACTATTGTTTGCCTACCCAACAAGAATACCTGATTTTGTTTCAACCCTTCCCCGTATGACTCAGAGACAAATCTTGATTTATTTCACCCAAACATCGCAATCCTTTTCTGATTAACAATGATTGGTTTGAGGGAGGTCTGTGACCCAGTTTTAGTAAATGAGTTGCGGGGAACAAGCTTGCTGCAGTTCTCCCATGAAATTCCATAACTCTCAGACATAAACAGTTGGAATAAACAGTGCCCTTTTTCCCCTGAAAGTGATAATGCAGGGTTCTATCAAGGACACAGTCAAATTAATGAAGATGTTAAAATTAAAAGATAGAGAGAAACTGGGTACTTAAAGAATCGCTGAGACACTGAATGACCAACTCTGGAGCTGCATTACCCATAGACATGAACTAATATATTTGTCCGTATTGTTTGTCAGTGAAATTGAGATTTCCATTGGTTGGAATCAAAAACACCATTACTGAAACAAACAATTACTGTGAAAAAGACACAATGCAGTGAGTTAGAAACTGTAGTAAAATTGTTATAAGTCTTGCCCTCTAGGAGCTTATTATCTGTTGGAAGAGTTCACAGTCTGGATGCTAAGTATTAAAATTATTTTCATCCTTCCAGGTTGTGTCAAATTACTCAAAGTATTTTAAGATTTACCCAGATCGAGTTCATATTTTCATGAACTTTTAATACCTCTTCTTATTCTTGTCTGTCTTGTTTTACCAGTAAATAAATGTTCCTCCCACTAGAGGAGAAGAACAAAGTATACTGAAAGTAAAGTATTGCTTTTACTTTATTTTATCTGATTGTGAAACTGGGGATTCAAATTATACAATCACATATAGCCTGACTGTAACTCTGCTCAGATTATTTAATTTTCTGTCCCTGAACACAGGTATAAAAATATCACAAGAAAATATTTAATAGAGGAAAGGCTAACTACTAAGAAAACAATTGATATATAAGCTCTTATTTTACTCCCTTTTGAGGTCAATGCCACAAGGGCATCTTCAAACACCCCTTTGTCCCTCTGTATGTCCCTCTGCATGACACTACCTCTTTGGTGAATGGGAATGCACTTTGTGTAGCCTATTATAAAAATATATATTTTTATTGATTGTTTTTTTAAATAATTTATTGTCAAATTGGTTTCCATACAACACCCAGTGCTCATCCCAACAAGTGCCCTCCTCTGTGCCCGTCACCCACTCTCCCCTCTCCCACAGCCCTTCTCAGATTGTTCTTGGTCTCTTATGTTTTGTCTCCCTCTATCTCTGTGTCTTTTTTCTCTTTCCCCTCTTCCCCTCCCCCATGGTTTTCTGCCAAGTCTCTCAAAATCCACCTATGCGTGGAAACATACGGTGTCTGTCTTTCTCTGACTGACTTATTTCACTTAGCATAATACTCTCTAGTTCCATCCATGTTGCTACGCATGGCCAGATTTCATTCTTCCTCATTGCTGCATAGTATTCCATTGTATATATATATATATATATACATATATATATATATATATACACATACACATATATATATACATACATACATACACATATATATATACACACATAGTATTCCATTGTGTATACACACACACGCACACACACACACACACACACACACACACATATATATATATACATATATATATATACCACATCTTCTTTATCCATTCATCAGTTGATGGACACTTAGTCTCTTTCCATGATTTGGCTGTTATCGAAAGTGCTGCTAAAAACATTGGGGTACACGTGCCCCTATGCATCAGCATTCCTGTGTCTCTTGAGTAGATTCCTAGCAGTGCTATTTCTGGGTCATAGGATAGTTCTATTTTCATTTTTTTGAGGAAACTCCACACCATTTTCCAGAGTGGCTGCACTAGTTTGCACTCCCACCAATAGTGTCGGAGGGTGCCTGCTTCTCCACATCCCCGCCAGCATCTATAGTTTCCTGATTTATTCATTTTAGACACTCTGACTGGTGTGAGGTGGTATCTCAGTGTGGTTTTGATTTGCATTTCCCTGATGATGAGTTACATTGAGCATCGTTTCATGTCTGTTGGCCATCTGGATGTCATCTTTAGAGAAGTGTCTATTCATATATTCTGCCTATTTCTTCACTGGATTATTCATTTTTCGGGTTTGGAGTTTGGTAAGTTCTTTACAGATTTTAGATACTAGTCCTTTATCCGATATGTCATTTGCAATTATCCTTTCCCATTACATAGGTTGTCTATTAGTTTTGTTGGTTGCTTCCTTTGCCGTGCAGAAGCTCTTTATCTTGATGAGATCCCAATAGTTCATTTTTGCTTTTAATTCCCTCACCTGTGGAGATGTGTTGTGTAGGAAATTGCTGCAGCTCAGGTCAAAGAGGTTTTTTCCTGCTTTCTCCTCTAGGATTTTGATGGTTTCCTGTTTCACATTCAGGTACTTCATCCATTTTGAGTTTATTTTTGTGAGTGGTGAAATAAAATTGTATAGTTTCATTCTTCTACATGTTGCTGTCCAGTTCTCCCAGCACCATTTGTTAAAGAGACTGTCTTTTTTTCCAGTGGATACTCTTTCCTGCTTTGTCAAAGATTAGTTGGCCATATACTTTTGGGTCCATTTCTGGGTTCTCTATTCTATTCCACTGGTCTATGTGTCTGTTTTTGTGCCAATACCATACTGTCTTGATTATTACCACTATGTAGTAGAGATTAACGTCTGTGATTGTGATACCTCCCGCTTTGGTTTTCTTTTTCAGTATTACTTTGGCTATTTGGGATCTTTCGTGATTCCATACAAATTTAAGATAGTTTGCTCTAGCTTTGAAAAGAATGCTGGTGCAATTTTGATTGGTATTGTATTGAATATGTAGATTGCTTTGGGTATTATTGACATTTTAACAATATTTATTCTTCTAATCCATGAGCATGGGATATTTTTCCATTTCCTTGTGTATTCCTCAATTTCCTTCATAAGTTTTTTTATAGTTTTCAGCGTGTAGATCTTTGACATCTTTAGTTAGGTTTATTCCTAGGTATTTTATGGTTTTTGGTGCAATTGTGAATGAGATTCGCTTGTTATATCTCTTTCTATTGCTTCATTGTTGGTGTAGAGGAATGCAACCGATATCTGTACATTGATTTTGGTATCCTGCTACTTTGCCGAATTCATGGATCAGTTCTGGTAGGCTTTTGGTGGATTCTGTAGGATTTTCCATGTAAAGTATCATGTCGTCTGCAAAAAGTGAAAGTTTGACTTCATCCTTGCCTATCCTGATGCCTTTTATTTTGCTTTCTTGTCTGATTTCTGATGCTAGGACCTCCAACACTATGTTAAATAGCAGTGGTGAGAGTGGACACACCTGTCGTGTTCCTGATTCAGGGAGAAGGCTCTCAGTTTTTTCCATTGAGGATGATATTAGCTGTGGGCTTTTCATAAATGACTTTTATGATACCTAAGTATGTTCCTTCTATCCCGACTTTCTCGAGAGTTTTTATTAGGAAAGGATGCTGTATTTTGTCAAATGCCTTTTCTACATCTATTGACAGGATCATATGGTTCTTATCTTTTCTTTTGTTAATGTGATGTATCATGTTGATTGATTTGTGAATATCGAACCAGTCCTACAACCCAGGGATGAATCGTACTTGATCATGGTGAATAATTCCTTTTATATGCTGTTGGATTCGATTTGCTAATATCTTGCTAAGAATATTTGCATCCATGTTCATCAAGGATATTGGACTGTAGTTCTCTTTTTTTGATGGGTCTCTGGTTTGGGAATCAGAATAATATTGGCTTCCTAGAATGAGTCTGGGAGTTTTCCTTCCATCTCAATTTTTTGGAACAGCTTGAGGAGGATAGGTATTAACTCTGTTTTAAATGTCTGGTAAATTCCCCAGGGAAGCCATCTGGTCCTGGGCTTTTATTTGCTGGGAGATTTTTGATAACTGATTCAATTTCTTCACTAGTTATGAATGTGCTCAAGTTTTTTATTTCTTCCTGTTTGAGTTTTGGTAGCATGTAGCTGTGTAGGAATTTTTCTATTTCTTCCAGGTTGTCCAATTTGACAGCATATAATTTTTCATAGTATTCTCTGAGCATTGCTTGTATTTCTGAGGGATTGGTTGTAATCACTCTCTTTTCGTTCACAATTCTGTCTATTTGGGCTCTCTCTCTTTTCTTTTTGAGGAGCCTGGCTAGAGGTTAATCAATTTTGTTTATTTTTTCAAAGAACCGGCTCTTGGCTTCATTGATCTGTTCCTCTACTTTTTCTATTTCCATACGATTAATTTCTGCCCTAATCTTTGTTATTTCTCTCTTTCTGCTGGGTTTGGGTTGTCTTAGCTGTTCTGCTTCTAGTTCCTTTGCGTGTGCTGTTAGAATTTGTGTTAGTGATTTTTCGTTTTTCTTGTGATGGGCCTGGATTGCAATTTATTTGCCTCTCAGAACTGCTTTTGCCACATCCCAGAGCGCTTGGATTGTTGTATTTTCATTTTCATTTGTTTCCATATATTTTTTAATTTCTTCCCTGATTGGTTGAATCATTCGTCTTTTAGTAGGTTGTTCTTTAGCCTCCATGTTTTTGGGGGTTTTCCAGACTTTTTCCTGTGGTTGATTTCAAGTTTCAAAGCACTATGGTCTGAAAGTGTGCATGGTATGATCTCAATTTTTTTCATATTTATTCAGTGTTTCCTTATGCCTCAAATTATGGTCTATCTTGGAAAATGTACCGTGTGCATTTGAGAAGAATGTAAATTCCTTTGCTTCTGGGTGAAGGGCCCTGAAGATGTCAGACAGGCCCATCTGTTCCAAAGTGTCGTTCAGATCCATTGTTTCTATGCTGATTCTCTGTTTAGTGGATCTATCCAGCGCTGCGAGTAGGGTATTAAGGTCCTCTGCAATTAGCACATTTTTATCAATAAGATTGCTTATGTTTGTAATTAATTGCTTTACAAATTTGGGTGCCCCAGAATTCGGCACATAGATATTTATAATCTTTAGATCTTCCTGCTGGATAGTCCTGTGATTATTATATAATGCCCTTCTTCATCTCTTATTACATCTTTTACTTTGAAGTCTAGTTTGTCCAATATAAGTATGGCTACTTCAGTTTTCTTCTGACTTCCTGTAGTATGGTAGATAGTTCTCCATCCCCTCACTTTCAATCTGAAGGTGTCTTCAGGTCTAAAATGGGTCTCTTGAAGACAGCAGATAGATGGGTCTTGTTTTTTAATCCATTCTGTTACCCTGTGTCTTTTAATTGGAGCATTTAGTCCCTTTACATTCAGTGTTAATATTGATAAATATGGGTTTAGAGTCGCTGTGTTATCTGTAGGTTTCATGCTTGTAAGGATGTCTCTGGTACTCTGTGTTCCTTGTGACCTTTCCTTCATAGGGTCCCCCTTCAGCATCTCTTGTAATACCGGTTTATTTGTGATGTATTCCTTCAATTTTTGTTTGTTTAGGAAGACCTTTATCTTTCCTTCTATTCTGAATGACAGGCTGGCCAGGTAAAGGATTATTGGCTGCATATCCTTCCTGTTCATCACATTGAAGATTTCCTGCCATTCGTTTCTGACTTGCCAAGTTTCTGTAGATAAGTCTGCAATTACTCTAATGTGTCTTCCTTTGTATGTCAAGTCCCGTTTATCCCTAGCTGTTTTCAGAATTCTCTCTTTGTCTTTTTATATTCCCAGCTTCACTATGATGTGTTGTGCTGAGGGTCTGTTTGGAAGTCTGAGGGGAGTTCTCTGTGCCTCTTGGATTTCAATGCCTGTTTTCTTCTTCATGTTGGGGAAGTTCTCAGCGATGATTTTTTCAAGTTCCTCTTTGACTCCTTTCTCTCTCTCCTCGTCCTCTGGAATTCCTATAATACAGATATTATTCCATTTGATTGCATCACTCATCTCCTGAATTCTCCTTTCCTGTTCCTGAATCAGTTTCTCTGTCTGTCTCTGCTTCCTCTTTTTCAATACTTTTATCTTCTAATTCACTTATTCTCTCTTCTGCCTCTTCAATCTGCGCTGCGGCCACCTCCAATTTGTTTTGCACCTCATTTAAAGCATTTTTAATTCCTCCTGACCGTTTTTTAGGACCTTGATCTCTGCCTCAAGGGTCCCCCTGTTTTTTCTGTGCTTTTTCCAAGCCCGGAGAGTATTTTTATGTTTATCATTCCATATTCTTGTTCTGTTAAGTTGCTTATGTCTGCTTTCATCATTTCTTGTGCTGTCACTATTTCCTGAACATTCTTTTGAGGGGAGTTCTTCCATTTCGTCATTTTGGTTAGATATGTATTGGTTTATTTCTTAGGTCTCCTCAGTCTCCCAGGATTTTCTGGATTTTGTGTTCTCTTCCCTGAGCCTCTAACTCCTCTTCCTACAGATATCTGGGATTGAGAGTCCCTCAGTTTCAGTTCTTCTTAGTTTGAAAGACACAGGAGAGCGCCGGGTCTCCCTACCTCTCTGCCATGTTGCCACCCCTCAAAAATATACATTTTATTCTGTTCAGTTCTTTAACAAAAAGGTGCATACTCACTGGTTCCCTTCTGTTTTATCCCTGGACTTACTTCACCACATACAAGTTGACAAGTTTGTGCTTAAGGAAAATCTATAGAAATGCAACACATTTAATGAGTATAATCATGCCATCTGTCAATATATAAACCCTTGAGTTTGGTTCTCAAAACTATAAGTTTTGTTCTTCATGAACTATGAAGCCCAAAACTAACAAATTAAAATGAAGAAATTCTTTGGTTTCAGGTACTGGAAAATTACTACATCTTAAATTGGAAGAAGATCATCTACATAACAAACCCTAAGGAAACAGAAAACTAGACAAACATTCTACATGGCAAATAATAGTCTGAACTAAGAGAAGCTCTTTCAAACAAAAATTCAGTTGGATCTTTTTGTCTTAGACTATCACCCTGCTTATTGAAAAGAGAGATGTTTTAGGTTTGGACATCTGGTTAGCTGTCCTAAGATGATCAAAATCACCAAAAACATTACCATATTCCCCTTAATTTCTGTGGTGCTGGTAATCCTACATAGCACTATCCCTGTGAGTCACTTAATTATTTCTTTCCCACTTAGACTCCAGCCTTTGAGCTTAAGAATAATTTTTTTTGCAAAAATATTTCCATAGTTATAAAAATTATACCTTCTAACCAGTAACTGTAGTTTGAGCCACTCTGCAAAATGTGTTAATCCTGTCCACAGTCTTCAATCTTACAGAATCTCTGTGACATCTCATGCAATTGAACAGCACTCAGAAGCCACAGGGGATCAATGATCAAAGTCCTGCATCTGAAGGTGCCAGGATTTCCTATGCCTGGTGTCCTAGACCCAGACCCTCCAAGCTAATTGGTTTTTCCCATTTTCCCTCAGTGTCTATTCCAAGAAGGGAAATTGAATGGGAAGACAGCAAAAACCAAAGAGAAATTGGAGGAGACTTTTTTTTCCTTCCAGTTTAACTCTGGTCCTGTCCTTTGAACTTGATATATGATCTGGGTCTTCTCAACTTCCACCCTAGTACTCTCGAAGATTCTGGCCAAATGTATCATTTGATGTCCCCACTCTTGGTTGCCTCAGGTAAAAGGGACTATCTTCATTCTTGCTTGGACACACACACACACACACACACACACACACACACACACACACAAGCCTGCCTGCCCTTTAGTGTTATATTTAAATAGAAAGGGAACAATCCAGAAGAGTGATGGAAAATTAATAAGAACAAAGTTGAAGAAGACTCATGCTGATAACATTAGGGGTCATCTCCATGGGAAGATGTGGGTTAGGCTAGTTATGTGAACAGGCTATTTTATATATTAGGATAGTAAAGGTCAGAAGAAGCAGTGACTCATTTTGAAAAATTAATCTTAATCTCACTTTTTCTCTGATAAGCTTGACTGCCTTCCTTAAGAGTTCTCTCAGTGGCATCTCCTTGTCACAAGCCAAGTTGTGTCTTTAAGAGACTTTAGGGGTGCTTTAGGTGGGTGACCAGTTGTCCAAACTCAACCTTTTGGACTGATGGGGTATGAGGAGCAGATTATATAGTTTAACTCTATACAGAGCTGAGGTTTCATTCTTGGGGGACAAAACTGGATTATAAACCCTACCTAAGGCAGCCAGGAATAAAACAGGTCAAATGAACAAAAGGATCAGTACAAATGAAAGCATATTTGAGTTATCTATTGCTACATAGCAACTCACACAAAAATAACAATTATGATTTATTTCCCTCATGAATTAACAATGTGTGCCAGGTTCATGTGGCACTATAGAGGCTGAAGTATCTACTTTGAAGATAGCATAGTCACATGACTGGCAAGTTCTTATAAGTGTTACGGATTGGATTGTGTCCTCCTAAAATTCATATGTTGAAATTCTAACCCCTGGTACCTCAGAAGGTGATCTTATTTTGCAATAAGGTTTTTATAAAGGTAATCAGTTAAAATGAAGTCATTAGTGTGACTTCTAATCCAATATGACATATGTCCTTATAAGAAAGGGAAATTTGGGCACCGGCAAATATAGAGAGGAGACTGGGAAGACACAGGAAGAAGATGGCCATCTACAAGACAGAGTGAGGTCTGGAGCAGATGCTCCCTCATTGCCCCAAGGAAGAACCAACCCTGATGACACCTTAATCTCAGATTTTTGTCTCTAGACTGTCAGACACTACATTTCTGTTGTTTAACCCATGCATTTTGTGGTAGTTTTAACAATAGCCCTAAGAAAGCAATCTATCTAGCTATTAGTTTCTCTGCACAGGCTTCTCCCTGGAGTGACTTGAGCTTCCCTGTGGCATGCTGGCTGGGTTCCAAGAATAAACATGCCAAGAACAGGGAAGTAGAAACTGCCAGTCTCTTCCAGCTTGGACACAGAAACTGGCATGGTGACATTTTTCATCTGTATTCTGTTGGTCAAAAATCAAGAGGACAGATTTGAAAAGAGAGAACGTAAATATTACCTCATTTCTTGTTGGAAAAAGTATCAAATGATATTGAGGCCGTGTTTCAAAACATCTCAAGTATTCAGACTAGGACACAAAGTCAAGGATGGGACATCTTTATCACGCCTTGTAAAATATTACAACTAATATTTGTGGAGTACTTTCCATGCCCTAGGCACTGTATTAAAAGCTTATGTTCTTTATTTCTTTCTGCTCTACCCATTACTCTATAATGTAGATGTTGTTGTTATCATTCTCAGTTTGGAATCAGAAAGATCAAACTACTCACCCAGGGTCATATAGTTAGTGACATTCAGATCTATCATTTGAAACTAAATTTCTGACCTCTGAGCCTGAACTTTTATCCACTGTCATACTGTTACATAGGTACTCCAGGATGGCTAAAATAGGAATTTTTATTGGAGATAACTTTGATCAGAGGTTTTCAAACATGCACCTGCTGTAGTCCAAACTTGTCTTCCAAAGCATATTGCCCAGATCCTCTGGTTTAAAAAGAAAGTACAACCCAATTCTCATTCTTTTCATTTTTCCATAAAGGAAAAGGATGAAATCTCATAAGTCCTATAAAATGTCCATAGATTTAAAGAGGACAGATACAGGCCAGTTGAAAAAGTTTGTTACTCCAAGAATAAACTCAAGTGCATTGAGTTTACAAGCACCGGTAGGGGAATAAATCAATTTAACTCTGTATCCCATCATTCTTTACAGGTTTGTAACAAGGTGTACTTTGTTAGATTTTAATCTGCCTACATTTGAGACAGCAAAGCTCTCCACAATCATCTTTTAATGGCATCGCAATTTATAGACAGTAACTAATTTCAAACTTCATAGCACTTGGCTTTTATGATTATTTCAAATCATTTAAATGCAAATGAATTTCCAGAGAGAGAAAACATCAAATGCCCTTGAGTGGCAACATTGTAATAGAACTGTGCATGGAAGCCACTGTAGGAATCTGAAGCGGTCGGATAGGGTTGGATGGCAAGTCTGTATAAAAGTGTTTGCCTAAATCCAATTTACATTTCATTCCATGTTATATTCTATTTACCCATTTTGTCATTTTAATATGACTTATTTACTTAATCCTTCTCTGAAATCCCATCCACTCCTCATTACAAACCTAAGATTCAAGTTAGAAAAGGAAAAATGGCAATGCAATATTCCGAAACAATAATCAAAGACTCGTAGATCTCTCTTGCTTCTCCACACCACTTTGCAGCTAATGATGTTACTGCATGAGGCAGCCCCAAACATTCGTGCGTGCATTAAACTATTGCTCTTTCTTCAAACCAGGCTTGTGTTTGCCAGCTGATCAGTAATATTTCCTGCACAGAATTGCTAAGCAACAATATGCATATAGTGCTGGGACACAGAAGGCTGGCCCTTGTGTGAATGCATCCTAGCTTGATAGTTCACAAAAGCATTGGAACTATCACAGCAGAGCCCATTTAGAGAAAATTTGAGGATTGTGATGTGCTTTTCACAGTAGAGGAAAGATGATATTCTATTTTCTCATTCTGCTTAGTGTATGTCAAACTCTGGGTTAGGCTTTGGAGATTTAAATATAAGTAGAGCATCATCATCATTAATGTACAGCTATGTACATTAAAAGCTGTGCAGGACTGCAGGACAATGGCCACTTCCAAGCCATAAAGAACATGGAGGCAAAGGAGAGGGTAAGTGATGTGGCAAATACTGCAGAGAGCAACTTGACTGCCCTCTCTGTTTTTATTCCAAGCTCTTGGGGCTTTCTCTCTACAATATTTATCCCATCTAATTTTTAATCATTCTAATTAGTGGTCCTCTTTCCCCAGTGGAAAATCTACTCAAAGACAATACCCATCCTGTTCAATGCCATATTTTGCAGCTTAGCACAGAGCCTCACACAGAGGAAGAACTCCATAACTTCTTGTTGAATATAAGCACCAATATAAAACGTTTTAATCACCATTCTCACAATTGTTTTTCACACCTATTAAAGGATCTCTTATCCATCCCTTTCCTGCTTATGTTCATTCCCATTTTCCACATGTGCCTATTCCAGTCTTTCTGTTCAGATCACAATCATCACTCTTCTTTATGTAGTCCTACAAGGGCTACTTCCATGATTTTTTAAATAATTTATTGTTTATTTATTTATTATTGAGAGAGAAAGATCACAAGCTGAGGAGAGGCAGAGAGAGAAGAGAGACACAGAATCTGAAGCAGACTGAGCTTTCAGTATGGAGCCCAAAGTGGGGCTTGAACTCATAGACCATGAGATCATTACCTGAGCCAAATTCAGACACTTAACCAACTAAGCCACCCAGGTGTCCCTGATTTGTTTTTACCATATGAACTGACTTGATAATGCCACCTCTAATGATATTTATGCTTCTAAATTTTTACAACATAAGTTATCATTTTCATGCCTTTCAGCATAAAACTAGTATGTTGTGTTTGGCTTCATGAAGTGAGTATTGCTGTATCTGTATATATGTGCACGTTCAACATGGACATTGAAATTTCTTCAAACTCAAGACTATTCCGTTCTCTGTGTTGTTTTCTTCACCTTATAGAACACTATCCCAGGCTCAACGAGCAGAACATCTAAGCCTGATACACTTTAATGATCACCTGACATTAGACATTGCTCTCCATTTTCTAGTGCAACTCAATGAGTATCTAAGGCATGAAATGGCCCACCCAACACAAAATAGCAGGTGAGGACAGCAAAACCCAGTTTTGATTCTCCCCTGTTCTAATATACTCTTGTTTCCACTCCTCTGTGTTGCTATTCTTAGATGCACAATGATGAATCCTAAGAAAGATGAGAATTTGAACCACTCAAGATCCATGTTTTTCCAAGACCTGTTACTTTCTTGATCTGGTATTCCTTCTTCTCACCTCCCAAAATGAAAACACACACTTGATTAGGGGACTTTCTCCACCACCTCACAACACAAAACTTCTACTTTCCATATTCTGAGTCAATGGTTTCTGCTGCCAAAGTAAAAACATGTAAGATTCTGAATTTCAAAATTAAACACTGATATATATGACATAATAAGCTTCTAACCTCATATTACAATGTAATTACCTTTTTACCTTAACTTACATCAAAAAATGAACTAGGTGGGGAATACAGTATGTAGATATCACTTCCAATCTTTTCTAAGGAGTTTAGAATTTAATTAGATAGACTGACAAGTGAGATGAACATTACAGAAGAAAATGAGTCATCTCCTCAAGGAGCACAGAACCCATGGGCAGATTTCTTGAGTGCTATGTGGTTACACGTACAAACCTCATCCACTAATTTTACAAGAATTTCAGGAGAGCTTCCAGAATAATGTTTGGAAAATACTGTGAAATCTTACTGAGACATCAAAACAGTGATTCATTTGGGGCCACAGGACATGAAGGGTTGTATAGAGTAACAGTTAGTGCCTAGACTCTGGAGTCATCGAGATATGAGTTAAATCTGGACTACATAACTTCTAAGCACAACCTGGACCAAGTTATTTAATATCCATAAGCCTCAACACAATCATCGGCAAGCAAAGGTAAGTAAGAATATTTCCCTCAAGTATCTTGTGTGTGGTTTCAGTGATATGATTTATGCAGCTCCCCAGCAAGTGCTCAATAAAGTTAATATAACAGGAGATCGATATTTATTAAATTGAATTCACACAGTTTTAGAAAGGTATATTGCTGAGACAATTGCCTCAAATCCTTTCTGGAAGTCAGAGATTGTAAATAAGCAACCAACATGAGAGATGGGATGGGACTAGGAAAGAAGCTGAATAATAGTTGTCACTAATATTGGTAAAAAATTTAAAAACCTTCTTCTGTGCTTATACCACTGGTTAGTTCCAGCAGTTCTTGAAATGGGAAGAAAAGCAATTTTTATTCTCACTTTATAGATGAGTAAATCAAGTAACTTGTTTTCAGTCACTTACTTATGGAGATGTGCAGCTGGGTCATATACCCCATATCTTCCAAAACAAACCGCCTCAACAGAGGAGGTCAACAGAGGCTTATATTTCAACAGAGATCAGTAGGGGTTATATGTAAAAACCTAGAAGAGAAGGATGGTGAATTATAAGAAGATGATGATAAACGTGGGACAAGTTGACGCAAAGTATGGATTTAGAAAAGAGATAAGAAAATGGCAAAAGCAGATATCTCCAGGAAGTCTGTGGAAATGAATACTTGGTAGTGGTCTCAATGCATGGACTAGGACTTTTAACTCTCATTCTGGAGTGTTGTTACACAGATGTGAGCACCAAATTAATACCTCCTCCAGAAAAGGGGCTTTCATCCTGACCTGGGACAGAAGGAGAGCCTTCATTCCTGCCCCATCTCATAGTGTATCCTAGTGTGGGTCAGATGCCGTTTCAGGGGCTAGACACACATAATGGGAAGCTAACTCTTTTAGCGTTGTGGAGACCTAGCAGGGGAACCACATAAGGGAAAAGACAGAGCTAACAAAATGGGAAAAGATTATAACAGAGGCAAGCATAGGGTTCTCTGCGATCAAAGTGGAAAGACCTGCACGAGGACAGAAGTTAAGGTCACCTTCTTTGATCAACAATGAGTGGACTGAGCCTCAGAGAATGAGCACAAGATCAGCAGGGAGAAAATTGAGGAAAAAAGGAGGTGCAGAAAAAAGAGGACTCCAAGTTCTAGGCGGAGAGTACATCCCATGTAGCGTTGGGTGGATTTATCAAGGTTCTCTATCCCTATTCTTAGGCTGCATCAGGAAAGCTACTCAACTAAAGATATCATTGTTACCACGCCACCCTTTGTCCTTTTAAAGATATCTTCTCCATCTGTGATAAGGAACAACCAGTGTTATTTTGTCCCACATAACCTGATCTTAGCTAGCAAAAGCCAATTAGACCGGGTAGGCACCTGGACCATGAGCAAAATAATCAGTGACATCTGCACCTACAGACTGATATGAAAAGATACTTCAATCAGATGCCCCTTTCATTAACTTAAAATAGGAAAACAGAGGCACCAAAGTAGTTAGTAATATGAGAAAATGCCAAACGGAGGTATCCAGAATTATCAGAGACAAGAGTCAGCGAAAGGAAGAAAGAGGAAGAAAAAGCCATAAGGAAAGCAAAGTCAACAGAGGGAAGGAAGTATGAACAGTCAAAGAAATTCAGTTGGTAGAGAGATAAAAGTAAAGATATAAACAAAGAGAAATGTCAAAGTTTCATGTGAGAGAGAAGAATAATCTCTTCCCTCTTGGCTCCTGGTATTATTGTCACATTACATGCTATTGGAGGTATATTAAAACAAGGCAAAAATAACAAAATTCTGAGTCATCGTTCCTTACAGTTTTCTAACCAGAGCCCATATTTAGAAGCTAGACTAACCAAACAAAGGACATTCCTATAGCAATGTTAACAAAATATAAATTTAAAACAAACCAGTGAATGGGAAGCAAGTATTTGAGACCTAAAGATTGATGACTAATTTGTCCTTGAGCTTTCTGGTGGCCAGAGCAATAGGGGAAATATGTTAAGTTACTAAATTTCATTACTACAGGAAGGAAGGTCACAGTTTCCTGGAGACAATAACAGTTTTCCTGTCTCAAACTTCAAAATTAATCTCCATATGGTTCATTCTATTGGGGCTACTCCCTTGTGTGGTAGACACCATCCTCAAAGATAATTTCAAAGCAAATGCAGAAATAGTTTTCAGAATGATATAGTCTTAAAGTTTAACTGAAAGAAGTCCTGGAAGGAACTCATACAGCCTGGCTATATACCCATCTGGTGCTCTAACTGGAACTCAGAATACTCTCATCAATCTCTGCCTCTTCTTTTCCACTCTTTTCCCTCTCCATGCTCTGGGGGCATGTAGGCAAAAGAATGTAATCTTCAAAAGAGCAGGGAACTTTGTCTGTTTTGTTAACTGCTGAATAGCCCCTATTTTAGGCACTGGTACACAGTTGGAATTTAGTCAATATGTGCTGAATTAATGTGGAATGAACAATTCATATCTCAATCTATAAACAACAATAGGTTTCCTTTGCTGAATGTCTATCAAACACTTTTCACTCATTATTGAAATTACATGTTTGAAGTTGTCCTTCCTGGAAAACTGTAAACTCTTTGAGGGCAGTGTTACTTTCTGCTCTATCCTAGGCTTGACTCTGGGCCCTGTATTTAGAAGATATTCAATACATAAATTACCAATGAGTGACAACAGACATTAATGACCTGTAAGTTGCATAATAAATCATGTGATGCAAGCTCCAAATGCAACATTATCAGAGACAAATAAGATGGAAGAATTTCAGGGCTATTAGAAGCAAAGAGAAGGGATACAGTGACTGATGGTGGAGGAGGAGGATAACAAGGACAGGTGAAAAAATATTCAAAACAAGGAAAACCAGAACAAGGTTGATAATGAGGAGGACAAACTCATACTTATCATCTTAATTGATTTTCCCAATGCTGTGAAACCTGCATTGTATCTCATCTAATAGACAATGAGACTAATAGTCAAAGTGTGTAAGTAAGATATATTCAATGGATTGAGCTGAAGATATGAGGACTATAAATGTTAAAGATTGTGACAAAAAAGCCACTGAATCATATTGCTGCTATAGCAGTCTCAGGAACACCTGGTCTATTCATCCATTTATAGACAAAGAGGAAATGTCCAGAGATATTTTACTGGTTGCCCAACCTTACCCACATGTGTATTTTGTGTTGCAAGTGACTCCTTAGATGATTGACACAACAGACAAGTTTTTGATTGTCTCAAATGAGATCCTTCAGAAGGTTGTGGGATCAGCAGAAGCTGATTTGGGTGCTGTTTTTAGTCACTGCACCTTCTCTTCTGTGATGGTGCCAATCCTTGGAAACACACTGAAGCTAAGAGCCTCGTTAGTGTGATTATCTTCTCTGACTGCTGAGCAACCCCTGTGCCAGACCCTGAAAAAAAAGTCCCAGGGAAAGCCAAAGTTTAGATGAGCCAAAGACCCAAACAATACGACTGACTTTTGTGAGATTATTGAAACTGTACAAATTTGTAAGAAGGGAGGTCTTGTCCCGCAAAGATTAAATACCTCTTGTGAGGAGAAGTGGCACTCTGGGCATCTAATGCTAAGTGAAGGTTGCTGGGCCCCTGACAGGTTGGTCCCTTTGGCATTGGTGATCACGGTGGCCTTCCCTGACTGACATCCTGCTACAGTCATATTTATAGTTCTGAGAGAATAGACCTTCACTCTCTGAAAGAAGTAGGGTTCAAGGAGATAAATACATCAGTGCTATGTCTAGAAACAGTAGCACACCAAGAAAATATAATTATTCTAGCATATAGCACATTACTCTTTATCTTAAATGTAGACTTAACAGGTCTTTGATATTTTACATACGGTGAATTTTTTTTTCAAGCAAAAGCTCATTACAAACACTGGTAGGTCAAACAAAATCTGAGTGCTGTTAACTGAAACAGAAATGGAGACCAGAACCTGTCCATCAACCCCCCTTACTGCCATAGCTGTTGGGGAAGCACCTCTAATGAACTTAAGGTTTTTAAATACTAGTGTAATAAAAATAATCTCAACAACACACTTCCTTGTGTGATTATTTGCTTACTATCTGCCTGCCTCGCTGTACTAGTGCCTTCCCTGGGGCATGAACCATGTTTGATTCTGCTTAATGTAGCACTGTCAGCGCCTCGCAGAGTGCTCAAAACAGTACTTGAGACAATGTGTGGGGAAATGCTTTGTAAACTCTAAAAACTCTAAAAGGTTACAGCTAGAAGGGGGTAGTCTCAATTCACTTGCCGGAGTCTATTTTCAGGAAGCAATTATGTTCAGTCGAGTTGAAAGTGTTTGCTCGGTAAGTTCACAGGCTCCCAACAAACAAACAGAGAATTATTGTTTGACCGATGCCTGACAGACACGTGAAATGACTCCGAAGCCCATTGTTGCTTGTCATCATTTAAACATCACCCATCCCTCTCGCTGGCTCCTTGTACCACAATTCATTGTTTGTGGGGCATCCATTGTCTCCGGACTCTCCCTCTCTCTCTCAAACACCTGCTCTAACTCCTTTCAAACTGCCACACGACAGCAGAATGTAATTGCACTTTCATCTTCCTTAGGTATCATGTCTAGAAAAAAACTCTGTGGTGGGCCTATTCTTCTGATGAGATGGGCACACCAGCAGAAAAATAAATTGAACCTCTGTCTTTCTGTGAAATCCAATATTTCACAATATACTATTTGACACAGCTCGGATTGCATTGATTTGAATTGGAGCATTGTAGCACACTCAGAAAACATTCCCTTTTATTATGTTACATGGATAAAGAGAGGTTTAAAGGCCCAAGGCATAAACAAAATCTTGAGCTTTCATTGCTGGCTCGTTGACATACTGGGTGTTAATTAAATCTTCAGAAAACGTATTGCTTGGTGCATGAGCTGATACATAATGACAATGACTTGTAATGCTTGTGGAGCACCTTGGAGGGTCGTCGTGTGGCACAAGATGTGGATTGGAAAATCTATCAGGCAAGACTCCCCACCCGGTGGAGAGATAGATACCCCCACAAATTCAGCCTATGGCAATTCCTTTTATGGAGGTGGCTTCTTCCTGGAGATGACAAAGAAGACCCCATAGTGGAGAAAACATTTAAGAGCAACCTGGAAGAGTAACCTGGCATTGCTTGGTGGCCCAAGGGAAAAAGATATTCCAAGCAGAGGAACAAGAGTGTGCAAAACACAAAATATCTTAGTCTCTGGTTTATGTTCCTCCGAAAGCACAAGAATGGTGTATTTCATCTGCAACCATCCACTGTACAGAAATGAGGGGCTAGAGTAGTCAGATCCTGCTTGTTCATTCTGCCACTCTTCTGCAGGTGTAAATAAAGTTGGCAATCAAGCAAATCCTCAGTTATTTTCCAGTGAGCAGCTGTCTGGTCAGTCCTCTTTCTTCCTGAAGCTATGAAATTTCTCTTCAAGACTCTTGTTTGGAGCAATTTCACCTTTACTGTTTTTCACTTTTACTATTTTTCAGAGCATTTGTGCCTCTTGAGATTGTTTGAATTTCATCTTTCTGTTGTTGTTGTCGTTGTTTAGTCATTGAATTACCAATCCCTTCTTCTCTGGTCCTTTTAGCAACCTGTATCCATGTTTGTGTACATCCTCTGTAAAACTTGTCCAGGATGAGATCCGGAAAACCTGTTTGAAAGAGGACTTGAACTTTCTTCATTCTGACTTCTGTCTGTACTTTCTAATTGATTTAAGTTCTTCTTTCCAGTTTAACTCTTAACTCAGGCAAAAGACTGCAGACAAAACATTCTGTGATGGGAACCTAACCTACCCCCTTAAGCCCTGACACCAGCAAGACCCACATGATTGATCCCAAGACAATGATCCACCTGACCTTTACTGCTCACCTGCACATAGTCACCGACCTTTGTCCCACATGTTCCCTATATAAAACCAGAAGTGTTTTCAGCACTTCGGAAAGTCTTTGAGATGCTATTCCACTGTCTTCCCAGTGGTGGCCTCACTGGAATAAATTCTTTTCTTGTTTCACCTCCACTCATCTTTCTGCCTTTGGATTTTGTCAGCAGTGAGTGGCCAAACCTAGTCTGTTCCAGATCCCTGAAACCAGGTGCTCTTGAACCCCTGTGCCCTGGTTATACTGTGGTGCCCCAGGAGGGGGCTGATGTGGAGACCACACAGAATTGTTCATCAACAGTCTCTGTGTAGGATTGATCTACCATTTTTGACTGTGACTTCCATTATTATTCTTGAGTTACCTGATTTCTGCCAACACAATGTAACACAGTGAAAAAACACCAGAGAATGAGATAAGATTTACGTGAATTCTGACTCTGCCTGCCACTGTCTATATGCAGAGGGGCCAAAAAATCTTCTCTGAGTCTCAGTTACTTAATCTCTAAAATGGAGTTAAAATTTCCTTCCTTGGATGAATAGTTTAAAAATGTAATTCACTAACTCTCAATACCTGTAGTCTAATAGGCCCACAAACATACAAATGCCTGTGGATGTTCATACTGACATGGATATTGGTCCAGGCCTAAAAACAACCACTGCTTCTTATTTCCAGGTGTTGAATAACTTAGAATACTTTCCTCCATCACTTGTTTAATCTCTCTAGGACATTTTGTCAGTGACATCTTTCAAAACATATTCTCTCTTGCAGTAATGGCTTGTTTCACTGTGGAATAATGAAGGGTAACAAATCTGATCACATTAATTCTTTCATTACAACGAGATCACTGCTCCTGAGCATTGTATGTCTATTTCAGAGCTGAAGGACTGAGTGCTTACAGAGCAGACAAGGAATTGCCCCCTTCTACTTACTTCCAGTGTTCCTGCTTCTTTAAGTACCCAAGAATTGTAGGTGTGGTTGGGACAGAAGAAGCCTTTTATAAGGGAACTTAAGGGCCATATCAAAGCAGAACATAAATCAGAACTAACATTCAAGTGATGCCTGGGTGGCTCAGTTGGTTAAGCGTCTGACTTCAGCTCAGGTCATGATCTCACGGTCTGTGGGTTCAAGCCCCGTGTCGGGCTCTGTGCTGATGGCTCAGAGCCTGGAGCCTGCTTCAGATTCTCCTCTCTCTCTCTCTCTCTCTCTCTCTCTCTCTCTCTGTCTTTTCCCTGTTCACACTCTGTCTCTATGTCTCTCAAAATTAAATAAACATTAAAAAAATTAAAAAATAAGAAGTCCTTTAAAATATTCATCCTTAGATATTTTAACACAGCTTTTTCATTTTTTAATTCTGTGTGTCCTACCCTAATTATCTGTTTTGTTTGTTTTGTGTAAGTCCCCAGTTATTGTATTTCTTGAGAAATTCCACTTAACATTACTATAATCTCTATTCATGTCACTAAAACCAGGTTGGTATTTACCCATTATCTTTTGGCACTGAATGTTACTGTCAAGAAGGAGAAGTCCAGACTACTCAATTTTTTCTTTCAGGTTATCTGAAGCATTCTTTCTTTATCTCTGACAAAAAACCAATAATTCCATTAAAATGTCTCCCAATATTAGTAAATCAGAATATTATTTTTTATCTACGTTTTTACTTTTGTATTGCTTTCAAGAAGTTTGTTTGAATTATATCTTTAAGTGTCTTTTCTTTCATTTGTTAAGTTCATTGCGTGAGGATTCCATTCACTCTTACATTTACTGCCTTCTACATCTATCATATCCTTTTTATTTGCTTTGCCTTTATCTCTTTCTTCTCTGTTCATTGTGATTATACCAAGACTTTGGTCCATGACAGACACTCAATTTTCATCCACTCTATTTTATTCTTTGCTGTTTCTAATTTACTTATTAGTCCTGTGGCATGTGCTCTCTTTCTTTCTGACTTTCTCTCTCTCTTTCCACCCTCACTAATTCATTTTCCATAGTGAAGTTGGATGAGTCTTTCCTGAGTTATCACCATCCACCTTTTTAACCATTGGCTCAAAAATTTTCAAGGGTACCCTGTCTCTTCCACTAACTCTCTGACACTTTTGAAAGTTGCTTTCATGAGTTTCAGTTTCCTCCCATTCATTTTTATGGATTCTGAAGGATAAGCTTTCATAATAATGATGATAACAGCAATAAAAATGAGGGTAAACAATACATATTGAGCCCCGGTTATGTGTTAAGGGCAGTTGTATTTTTAAATTATTGCCTCACTTAATCTTTGTGACAACTCTGTAAGAAAGTGATAGTACTGTTATTATATTATCATTTTGCAGATGAGAGAATGAAGGTATGGAGCAATTAAAGAAATTACCCAAAGTCAGATAACAATTTAAAGTGTTTTTTTTTAATCTACTGAATAAGATAAAATATTTGGAAATTATTTATCTGATAAGAAGTTAAGTTCCAAAATATACAAAGAACTAATAAAACTCAATATGAGAAAAATCAATCTGATTTAAAAATGGACAGAGTCCCCGAATAAATGTTTTCCAAAGAAGATAAACAGATGACCAACAGACACATGAAAAGATGCTCAAAAGCACTCATTATCAGGGAAATGCAAATCAAAACTACAATGAGATATCACCCTGCAGCCATCAGAATGGTTATTAACAAAAAGATAAGAAATAACAAATGCTGGTGAGGAGATGGAAAAAAGGATCTCTCATACACTGTTGATGGGAATGTAATTGGTGCAACCACTATGGTAAACAGTACAGAGTTTCCTCAAAAAATTAAAATTAGAATGACCATACAATCCAGGAATTCCACTTCTAGGTATTTATCCAAAGATGATAAAAATACTAATGTGAAAAGACACATGTACCGCTATGTTCATTACAGCATTGTTTACAATAGCCAAGATGTGGAAGCAATGTAAGTGTCCACCAATAGATGAATAAATAAGGAATATGTGGTATATTTTAGTATAAACCTCTCACTTTTTAATATGACATGTAAGATTTTCCACAGTGTGACCCTCATCTGCCTCTCTGTACTCATCTCCTCCAACTTCACATCCTGAATTTTTCAGGGTTGGCAAAATGAACTCTATTCCATTTTTCCAATATTCTATGAGTTCTTGCATCTTTGCTCTTCTCTTGCCCCTCTGTTTTGAGTAAACCCCATTTTTTTTATACATTCCAGCTTTACTATCTTTCCCACAGGGCTTTCCCTAATCCTATGTGTATTTCATTCTATATAGTCCCACTTCTTTAAATATTCCATATGTTATTGGAATTACTTATTTAATACATAGGATTGTTTGTTTTGGTTCCCCCAGAACTAACACTGGGTGTGGAAACAGTAGGCTTAGAGTGTTGGTTTGTTGTTGAATGAATGAAAACCATTATAGACGAAAAACTTAGAAGGCACCCTAAGTGAGGAAGGTCATTATGAAAGAAGAAAGTAGATTACAGGAGGGGATGTGATTACTAAATTTTCTATGTCTTTTAAATACACTGAGTGTTACTTATTTCTGTGCCAATTTTCACCACTAGATTATGGGCTCCATGGGGAGAGGAACCACATATCCTCTGTGATGAGAAACGTAATTGACTCTGGAGATGTTAATAAATTTTTGTTTCCTTAATTGTCAGTGAGTAACCACTACCCACTGAAAATTAAAAATAACCACAAAGACAATTGGATGCTATCCCTGTCTTTTTTTAAAGGAAGAGTCACACTGATTTTTACATAAGACTTCTATCACAAAGTGAGACCCAAGTGTATTCCTCTGTTTAAGGTTGACTGAGTCATTTTTTGTTTCCAAGGTTCAACTGCTTTTAAAGGGCAACATTCTTTTTGTGGTTTGGAGTATGCTTTGTTTGCTAATAAAGTTCCACCTGAAGGAGACAATGATCAGGGTTTCATTCCATTGCAAATAGCAAATGACTTTTAAAACCCATGGTACCATAACAATGTGAAATATCTCATCAGATTTCTGGGAGAAAACTCTATATCCCAGCTTAATAACAAATATACTGGAAATGCAACTAGCCTGTGGTTCTTCTGTACACACTAGCCTCTCAGAGAAAATAAAAGACCTAGAAGCTGAAGCCTCAAAAGCCAGCCATCCAATCAACTCACAGAGATGATGAATGAGCTGTCAAGGACATGAATAAACAGTAACTCTGCCATCACATTCAATACTTTATTTTGATCAAATAAATGTCATTATAGAAATACTTCATTTGAGAATCATTGAGTTGGAGAGGACCTAGAGATGTTATTAATAAGAGTAGCTAATATTCATTCAATACTATCTAAGAGCTTGACAATTTATACTGATTGCCATGTATAGTCCTCATAACAACCTTAAGATATAGTTACATTGGTCCCATTGTTACAGATAGTGCCACTGATTTAAAGAATACAAAAAGAGAAGAAGTAACTTCTTCAGCTCAGCTCAACTATGAAATAACAGAATGAAGGTCTGAATCTAGATAGTGTAGTACATGTGCCCTATGCTATAGTTACTCCCTTACAATACAGATAAAAACGGCAATGTAAGCAAAGCTACAATTTGTTGACTTCTTAACATGAGTCTCTATATAAATAGCATACGTTTGCTATGTTGTTTATATACTAAAATAGTACTATAAATCTGAATCCAAACACCTGAGAGGGGAATGCATGTGAAAAGTAATTAAGCTAAACCCAAAGAATCTGAGAAATGTTCAAAATGGGTGCACTATGAACTATGAAAAATTTAGATAAGATCTAGGGCTTAAATGTGGATTTGACACCCATAGTCTCTCTCCTACCATATAAAGAAGTAACTAGCTAATTTTTCTGCTTCTGTAAGAGACTAGAATTTATTCCTTAAAGAAATAATAACTAGAGAGTTCTTGAAAGCAGAATCACATGTCTAGAAGTTGATGGTAAGACACTGAAAATACAGATTATATAGAACTCTGCATAACAAATTGGGAAAACCCAAGCACCATTTTTTTTTCATTTCCAAACACCAGCAAAGATGAAGATATAAGATAGTTTTACTCACATGCCTGGGCCTTCTCCAGATTACCTGGACCTTCTTGTCTCTCCATGTAATCTCAGGAGCTCTCTATGTGGTCTATTTCATAAGATGTACTTAGGAATCCAAGAGACTAAGGCAGAAGCTTGCAGTTCTCTTAAATGTGAGGTTTAGACTGGCAAAGCATCACTTCTCCCACCCCCATGCTCCATTAGTTTAATCAGTCACAGGTCAATCCTGCTATAAGAGGAGAAAATGAATAAATAAGGGGGAAATGGTGAGACTCTTCAGGCACAGTTCTTTGAGTACAGTCCTTTCAATCTAAAGACTTAGGAACCAAACAGAAACTTATATGAACCCGGGACACCCAATATACAGTCATGGGATAGACACTCCGGTTTTAAAAGAAGAGATTAAGACTCATGTTGCAGTCATTAATCTAGAGAATTTTTGAAATCTAACTAGACACATGTTGCCAGTTCTTATATTCCATCCCAGTTCTGTTTCTTGGGAAAATTCTCCGTGGCTATTGACTCTGCCCTCTGGGTTTTTGGTTCCATCATGAGTTATCTTTCTTTTTCCATAAGAAGGAAACTAAATAGCACGTGTTCTAGTCTGGTTCCTGCTGAGAGATTAGAAGCTCTGACAGCTTTTCTTATTCCGAGCTCTCTCTGACTCTTAAAACTTCATGGGTTTCCTTTGAATCTTAGTAGGGTCCAATACTTGAGATGATATTCGTATCTATAAATCTTTCTTGCAAAGACTCCTTATACTTTTGCTTGAATGTAAAGTTTCTGTGGGATAACATGTTTAAAATTCTTCAGAGTCCTACCTAGCAAAGAGAGTCTAGAAGTAATCAATACAAGAGGATCAAGGTAAAATTACCAGTCTTCCTAAAGGCTAGGTTCAGAACTGGCATAGCATCACTTCCGTTACATTCCAGTGATCAAAGCAGTTACAAACAAAAAGGCTAGCCCATATTTAAGGGGAGGAAATAGATCCTACCTCTCAAATGGAAGGAAAGACAGAGATTTTTGTAGTCAGCTCTAATCTGCCATGATTATTTAAGAGAAAGTAGGGAAAGAATTGAGGGATCTGGATGTAAGAGGTAAATACTCATTAACTACCATGATACAGAGTCAATAGATAACATTCACAATTAATCAATGAAAACAAAATTATAAACATGTTATTTAGGGTTTTGGAGATAAATACCAAAAATATTGGCTTTAAGACCTGAAAGTAGGCACCTCAAGGTAGTAGATTTTTGGGTAGAAAGAGATGGACAAAGCTCCTGGTACATTTCACTTACAGCCTTTTTCATAATATTTAATTACTTTCACTATGCACATGACTTTCTTGGAAAAAATAAAAATTAATCTTAAAAGAGTAGTTTCCGTTTTTTTTCCCAAGCACAGTGAAAATTATACTGTACCAGTCTAAAATACAGTTTAATGAATTTGGCAACTTGTTATTATTCTGAACTAAGTAACAAAACAATTCACCAGAAAACTTTCTATCACATCTCTGCCTCAGCATAAGCCCAGTAAATTAAAAATATAAAATAAAAATAGGAGGAGCCAGAAACATAGTTTCTAGAAGAAAAAATGAGTGAGAGCATAAGTGCACATATCTCCTCTTTTCAACCTACATTTTTCTCACTTCGAAAATGTGTTAAAGTGCATGCCAATTTTATAATTGAACTCTAAAATAGCATCCTTGGTAATATTTGCATGGCATTGTGCCTTTGATAAATGACTCTTCTACACATATTTTTCCTCACCCTCATAATATCTGTGTGACTTTCATTGACCACACGTTATTATTATCTTCATTTTCCAAAGAAAGAATGTAAAATTCAGATGAGTTAAGCTCATCATCCAAGGTCATATGAACATTCAAAGTCATATGATTATTTAGCATCAGAGCTGGTTTTCCAGTTCCAAACCCTGGCCTCTTTCATCTCACTGGTCTGTCAGACTTTGAAACACAACATCCAGAAGGGCCCAGAGAACCAGTACTCTGAACCCTCATCTGCGTCTGGAAAGAAACATCACACTTGGACATTTCACAAGAATGAGCATAGTCCTGACATACATAGTAGTAGTTGTCTGTATTTATTATTTCTACATCAAGAAAAAAACAATGTCTCTCTTTTTAAACACAGTGAACAGAAAAGTATTCCAATTCAGAGTGTTCAATGAGAGTGTTGAAAGTCTCCCTCTATTAGCAGAGGAACATTATCCAGAACACTTCTTTCTAAATAGTGCCAAAGCATGTGTAATTCAAACTTAGCCAACAGTTCAAAGTCCAGATTGAGGAAACTCTGACATGGTTTTTAAAAGGAATGAAAATGTGTGATCTGTGCTAAGTTTCATAGACACATTTCACAACCCAAGGGACTCAGCTTCTACCCATGGACAGATTGATTCAATAATCCCATGCTTACTTTCTGAATAGACTTAGTCCATGGGCCTGCAACTTGGCTTTGAGGAACAGAGTCACCATCTTTTATAATTGGCGAGCCATTGGGGGGTGCGGATTCCAAGCTTAGCCATGAGTTGTGTGTGTGGTCAGGGATATTGCATCACTGGGCCTCAGCACACTTGTTTGGAGGTTGATTAAATGCCATTTTTCAAAGCATGGTGCCCTTACCACTGCAGGCACACAGCTAGCCTGTCAGGAGAGAGTTGAAATTTTAAATTGTGATAGTCATTTGGTTGTTTTAGTACAACCAAAAAAACAAAGCATCTTATCTGCTCTGAGATTTCACAGACATTAACTTCTTGGGATGAGACTTTAATAGATATTTAAATTGTTGTCAATCTATATGTTAGTCAATGCACAGGGGGAGAAAACTAAATAATAATACAACAAGCACATATAAATGTATAATTCTTACAGATGAGGAAGGAAACAGAAAACACTGGACCAGAAGAGTGATTTCTGCTTGAAAAGTGTTATGAAAAGTGTTTTTGTTCCTTGAAAGACAATAAAATCAACAAAAAATGAGTAAATATTTTCTACAGTAATAAAAACACTAATAATAACAGTTACTTTACAACAACACTGCAAGGATGGAGCTGTTATTTTCCTTATTTAATAAATAAACAACATTTCAGAAAAAAAATTGAATAATTGTTTGGCCAAGAACCACAGAACTAACATATAGTAGTGCCAAGATTTGAAGTAAGATCTTGAAGGTGGGTGAAGGAAGAATTGGGCAATTGGGACTCAAGTTATAACTCCGAGCTACCATTTTCTGCTGGTGAGACTTTGAGCATATTTTTCAACATGCACCTTGGTTTCCACATCTGTAAAATAGGATTAATCATAATAAAATGAGGAGATATTGTTCAAAGGGCAGAAGGTTTCAGTTATGTAGGATGAATAAGTTCTGGAGATAAAATGCATAGCCTACAGATTGTAGTTAATAATACTGTGTTGTATAGTTGAAATTTTCTAAGAGATTAAATCTTAAGTGTTCTCACCTCTGTTTCAAAACAGTAACTATACGAAGTGATGGATATGTCAACTAGCTTGGTTGTGTAATCATTTCACATTGTATATGTGTAGCAAAACATCACATTGTAAATCCTAAAAAATCCAATGTCTTGAGATTTTCCAGGTATGAAAGTCAAAAATTAAATAGAAATGAATAAATAAATTTCATATAAACAATATAAATATAAAATAAATAGAAATTCCTATAAATGTAACTATAAAATATAGGTTAAGATAAAATATAAAGTATAAAAATATAAAATAAAACATCCTTGGTCAGTATTTAGAATATCTTTATGCATAGTAAGCTCCTGTTAATGTCCAGCCATTGTTCCTATTGTGATGCTCTCTTTGTAATTGAACTCCAAGGGCGTCTGCATGGTTCTGTCAGTTAAGAGACCAACTCTTGATTTGGGCTCAGGTCATGATCTCACAGCAGGAGATAGAGCCCTGCATCGGGCTGGGCATGGAGTCTGCTTAAGATTCTGTCTCTCCCTCTGCCCCTCTCTCCCTCTGTCCTACTCTCTATCTCTCTCTCAATAAATTAATAAATTAATTAAATAAAATCATTGAACTCCAAAACAACACTCTTGGTAAGAATTGTGTGGGGTTGTGTTCTTTATAGAAGTTTTTCCTACACATATTTTTATTTGCATTGAAAGCCTTCTCCTATCTTTTAAGCATCCGGGTTTATGTGTCTCATTTCCCCTTGGATCACTTTGTGTTTCATGTTGTTCTTTGGATCTTAAAATGTTTCAAAATCTTCAAACTTCATGTTACTTAGGCTTACTGTTTTTGTTTTTTTTCTCCCTCTTTCCCATTGTGACAAAATTCTGAGAGCTGATGTCATGAGGAGTAATAGCTTTCACCCATTATGTACCAGCTCTTTCCCAGTGCCTTATGTAAGTTATCTGAAACAACCTTCACGATAAATCTGGATGTGGTTGTCTTCATCACCACTTACAGATAAGGAATTTGGGGTGTAGAGAGGTAAAGTGACTGGCCCACTCTTACACATGTAATGTGGTGGGGCTAGGATTCATATTCACTTCCACCTGGCTTGGCACCACAGATCTTCAATCAGCACAGCACATGGCCCACTAATGACTCACTAGGACTTCAAATTCTAGTGTTTTTTGACTTTCCAAGGATTTACTTGGGGGCTGTCAAGTTTGTTTGCAGAGATTCCTATAACACTTCAGTCTTTTCACCAAGACAGTTTTAGTGTGAGGCTCTAGGAACACTCCTTCTAACTTTAAACATACATCTGGCAAAGCATTCTCCCAGGACATCATTTGGACAGAAGAAGATGTCTCATATTTGTTTTGATTCAAAGTGCTGTTCTTATTCCAGATAAACACAGATTCTTTTTGACTAGCTTGTTTTTTGTTCCTTTTTTTTTGTAATCGAGATTTGATATCTAGTATTGTTTGATTATGTATTCGGTTTCTGCAATGATCATAAATTATCAGCAAGGACCTCTAAAGTCTTTGAGTCTTGATCTACACTACAAAGCTCAGCTAAACCCTCAGATTTTGGAGAAGGATGTACTTCAATAGCGGTAACCATTATAGTTGCAAGGCCTTTAAAGAAACCTGCTATGTTGGGGTAGCCCCAATTCCTGCAACAAAATATCTTACCTGATATGGTTTTTCTTGTGATTCAACTCAGTGAAGAGAGTTTCCAAGAAGAGAATTCTGAATTATATTTCTGTTTCTATTATGATTTTTCTGGTGAGTAAGGCTTCTCAGCTTGCAAAAGCATATTATCCAGGCCAATGGCACCAATGACCATTTTAACTGACACTCGCTGCTAATTTGAAAGTTTTTCCTCCTTCAGAGTTCTGACCTTGAAGGATCAATCATTATTATAGTTAACACATGGGAGCTATTACATTTTACAGTAAAGGAACTACCAACTGAGACGCATCTACCTGAGGGCTTAGCACCTCTTATACTTCTCTTTTTACTGTTGTAACTTCTCCCAGGAACCTCATTTATATGTGAACATTCAATGATATTTGCAATGGGGAAACAGGGATAGAACAGAATTGCAAGTGAGAAACACACGCAGGAAAAGAGCACACAGGAAGGGATTTAAGGGTGTTATCACTTATGTGCCTAATACTTCTTTGAATCCTTGTGTAGATTCAATATGTGACATTATTTAGTCCTCACATTTACTTTATTTCCATCTATATCTATCTATCTACCAACCATCAGACTCCCCTATTTATACATAAACACATAGTGAATCCTGAGATGAGGCTTAACTAACACAAATGTTGATCCTTACTGGATGTGAACATTTGTGTGATTTTACTCTTATTTTCTCTTGTATAGTTTCTTTTCATATGTTTTTAAATAAAAATGCATTGTTTTTGAAGTTCTTAATCTGTTTCATTTTGTTTTGTTTGTTGTTTTGTTTTGTTTTTAAGTGGGGTTCATGCCCAGTGTGGAGCTTGACATGGGGCCTGAACTCACAACCCTGAGATCAAGACCTGAACAGAGATCAAGAGTTGGATGCTTAAATGATTGAGCCACCCAATGCCCCATTGTTTTCAAAATTCTTAGTCTTAAATAACGATATGGGGTCTCCAGAATCAGACTCTGAGACAGTGCAGGGTGCAGGAAGCACCCTTGGGAAAAACACCTGTGGACCAGATAGGGGAGGCAGAAATAAGTAGAGTAAGCAAGTAAACTGTGATGCAGACAAGAGCTTAGCAGACCCTTGAGAAGTTGTGGAGCTGAAATGTCTTGTCCAAGTTGTCTTGAATGGGGCTAAAGAGACAAGCGCTTTTTATCCTTGCTTCAGGTGGAGATGGTCCATCCCAAAAAGTTGTGTGATCTTGAGCAAGGTGGCTCGCTGCAGCTGAGGCCATCTTTGTCATTCCTCACAACTGAGGCAACAAGTCCTTCTTTGAAAGGACATCTGGGTGATACCAGAGTCTGTTTTATGGATGTGTGATCCTTGCAGTCACTCAGGGATGCCTTCTTAAAGGGACCCTTGTTTGGGTCAATGCTCTGCTATTGCTGTCCTGAAATTTTTGATAATTAAAAAATGGATCCCTGCATTTTTTTGCACTGAGTCTTATAAATGAGTCCAAGGTCCCAGGTGGTACTTCTCTATGTCCCAGTGGAAAGCATGCCCACAGTTCCAACTCTGTGAGTGGCTGATGTGAAATCAGATGGTGGCCTAGCCACAAAAGACACACTGCCCAGGTTAACCAGTGTTAGTGGATGCCACTCCACAGATGTACTAATATAGAATAAAAATTCTGAGATCCTGTGAAATAAAGTTAAACTTCCACATAATTTAACTAGTTAGGTATGTGTAAATGTAACTAGAGGTTGTTTGTTCAGTGAAATTAGGTAGCTGAGTCAAAAATAAAGTACAATGGATTTTTTTTCTGTTGCACTTTTTTTGTATATTTCATTATGGTAGTGAGTATTGAGTAGATTCAGGGCTGTTGTGTTTTTATCACTCTTTTCTATCTTCTTTTTCTCTTAGCTTGTTAGCAACAAAAGCAGAAATGGTATAGATTACTAGGCCTGGAGGCTCTCCAACTGCAGCCTTTTACTTACAAGTAAAGAAAATGAGACCCTACAAGGACATTGCCCAAGGTCAAACAGCTGCTCAGGGCCAACTCATGAGCTAGAACTCAATTCTCTTGATTTTTAATAAGATATTTTTTTCATTATTTTTGAGCTATAATTTCTTCTTTATGTTACATCACCAGTGATCCTGACATTAATTCTTTGATGAAAGGCATTTCAGTCCATGCTTAATTTCTCAGTAGCTCGGAAAATTTCTAATAAATCAAGTCTAAATTAAAATCTGTATACCAAAAGTAGGACAGCAGATTTATGAGGTGATTCTCCAAGCTGAAAATGCTGTCATTTTCTCTATTGAGTTAGTTGTCAGTTGTTGCACCTGGAAGGTTTCATTCCAAATGGTTGCAGTGAATTCACTTCAAGATGCTACCTGTTCCTCTTTGTATGAGCAGAGAGTTGTCAAAACAGGAAGTCCGATTATAATGGGGCCACAGATTCAGCCTGAGGCTCTATTTGCACATCTGGTAACTTTGAATATAACATCCCCAGAGATGAGAACCTTCATAAAAATGTAGAGGGCAGAAACTGTGATTTTGCCTTCAGAGACAAAATGTGTTGATGGAAGGCTGATGGTTTGAAACAAAGCCAACATGCAAAAATTTTGCCAAATATCATTGCTATTGAAGTTGGTTGGAAAATGAAGTATTCAGGCCAATAATTCTTCTGGAAGAGAAAATAAAACTGAAACAATAGAATACACTATTGAGTACAATCCAAAAGTGGTCATAGAGCTTTGGGTACCCATTATGTAGTCAAAATAAGCTCTATCTCTAGCATTTCAACTTACCAGCAATCTCAGGTGACATTGGTGAACTGGTTCCATAGTGTCTTAAACTTGTTTTATCTATGTATTTTGACTTGGCTCCTTCTGCAGCCTTACATCTTTACCTCTATCTTCAACAAGGAAAACAGAGAAAAAAATGGGAGAGAGACAGAGGGAGGGAGAAATAAAACTAACTCCTGCCTATGAGTAGCATTCTTTCAGGATAACCAATAGTCACATTGATAAATTAGATGGTCATCTTGCTCATGTCCTTGACATTCTTTTACTTTGGGGAATGCATGTCCACCTAATTTTAGCCAATGTGTTTCAGGTAGGTTAACCTACTTCCAGAAGTGAGGGAGACCCCACTAACCTAAAGCAATCAGCACATCATTTGGCCATGTCTCTGGCTACAATGATGGGCTCAGACATAGATTCCTAACCAGCTTAGAGCCTCTGACTTGCTGTGGCTTCTGCAATGAAGTGGTTCTCACCTCTCTTCTGCTCCTCGTGGTGAAAAGACATAAGGCTTATCCACTATTAAAGGTCTGGATTGGTGATAAAGCCAATTTAAATGAAGAGTGCATCATGATTGTATTCAACAAGAATGGCCGCTCACATAGCCACTAATAATCCACTGAGAATAGAGTTAGGGAACCATTTCTTCACTGTTTTTCCTTAAGTGATGTGCTCTCCTATTTATTATAAAAATTAAAATACTCTACAATGACTAAAAAATAAACAAAAGGAGTCAGGTATTATAAAATAAATGCTGATGACCTAAACTTGAACTATCTGGATGAAGCCACACCTCTGAGCTTTCCAGCTATTTAATCTTCTAAATTCCCTTTGAGGTTTAGCTGTTTTGAATATTTATTTGTACTTATAGCATAATGAATATAAGCCATTAAACTTTTCATCACATACCAGGCCCTTTAAGTGAACGTAACCTGACGATGAAAGAATCCTACTAGTGATTCAGACTATCCTAGCCTCAGGACTTGACCCCATCAATGAGACTTGTCAGACTTTTCCTAACTGGACTTTCCATACTGCTGTTCTTTTCTCTACCTCCTGTATGCCCCCTCTCTAATTCGATCTTTTTCATTCTTAACCACAGAATTTAATACCCCAGAAATCTACCTGTAGCAATTCAGTTGGGCTTGCCTCTTTGGGATGACACTGAGCAACCCCCTTGGTCAGTGTGGGGACTTTGACGCCACACTACGTGGCTGGATGTAAGAGGTCCCCGTAATTCCTCTTTCACCCAACAAGACCTAAGACAGTTAGATATGCTTGTCCTTCAAACCCCCTAAAGAAGAAAAAATGAGATCACATTGATGGATATGTTTCTATGGTCAGGGGTCAGTCCTGGAAAGGACATGGTGGAGATGAACGGGCTGGGCAAGGTGGGACATGGAGCCTACCTGTGAGCAAGACATTTAGAAAGCTTTCAATGGTTTTTTCAACTGTATCTTCTTTTGAAAAACAGGGTTTCTCACTTAAGAATCAATTGCTATAACGTTAATAACTTTAAAATTTGTGATTCTCTGGGGCACATGGGTGGCTCAGTCCGTTAAATGTCTGACTTCAGCTCAGGTCATGATCTCATGGTTGGTGGGTTCAAGCCCCGCATCAGGCTCTGCACTGACAGCTCAGAGCTTGGATCCTGCTTCAGATCCTGTGTCTCCCTCTCTCTCTGCTCCTCCCCCACTCATGCTCTGTCTCTCCAAAATAAATAAAAACATTAAAAAAATTGTGATACTTTATGTTGTTTGGCATAAGAGGTGGAAGCTTCAATTCTCTTTACCTGACTCTCTGGAAAAAAAAAATCTTAGCGAGATATCCTAAAAAACAAATGAAAAATCAATAGGCTACTTACATTTCATTGACTGACATAGAACTCTTGTTTTAGAGACCAGAGAGTCACCTCAAGGGCAGAGTAACATTCCTCATTTAACAGATGAGAATGTTGAGTTTCAGGAGCCTCCCTACACTTGCCTGAGATCACACAAAAACTTAGCCTAGTGCCAGAATGGATCCCAGTACCCTGGCCCCCATTCAGTGTTTCTGTCTTACAAACACTAAATTATTCATGTGACAGTAACTGTCCATTTGCCAAAACCTGACTGAGCACCTGCTACATATAGGATACTATCCTAGTCACTTTAGATGCAGATCAATGGGTCAATTCCATATTTTGTCATCTTCAACTTGCTTTATTCTCTGTAGCGACATAAAGACAGCTCATTTCATTCCAGGCTAAAGATGTTGAGATTATACAATTTTATAAGACAGAAACATAATATTGCAATATCAAAAATTTCAGGGTATCCAAGTATATAGTTTGAGGAGGACCGGGCTCTTTTTTAACTCCTCTCTGCTGTTTAAACTCTAATTTATTACCTACATTATAATTTATTTTTATGGATGGATACATTGACAACAGAAGCTGCATTTTTCTTTCTTCAAAGCAGTACTAAAGCTGATTTAGAATCAACAGTGAGTATGAAATTTATGGTCCAAACTTCTCAAGATCTTCAAAAGATTCCATTATGAAACTTAGTTTCTTGAGGTATGACTCTCACCATGCTATATTACTTCAACCATCTCCTATATACCAGTGACTTTCAAAGTCTCTCTTCCTAGCTCCAGACAATGTCCAAAAATATCAGATTCATCCAGCTAGACATCACACTGAGAAATCTCAAAAGTTCTGATTCCTCGATTCCAAACCAAAACCCTTTATCTTTCTCCCAAAGTTCTCCTCTCTGTCCCCTATGTAACTAGGAGTGTCTAGTTGCCTAAGTGAAACCTAACATATTCATCTCCGGCTTCTCCCGTCCCTTGCCCCTGTACCCAGTTGGTTACTAAAGCTTATCAAGGGTTTTTTTCTTGATTTTGTCTCTAATATGCTTCCTCATTTCAATTTTCACTACCCTACTCGGAATCTTTATTGCTTCTTAATTGAACTTGCACTTCACTGCCCTCCAATTTATCTACATATTTACTACCAGAATTCTATTTTTTTTTCAAAACACATTAATCATGTTGCTATCTCTACCTAAAATATATTTCAACACTTTACCTAGCAGATGAAGTTCAAATTTCTCAATCTGATAGTCTGTATTCTGCAAACAGACTCCAACTTACATATCTAATTATGTCAGTTACTTCTCTTAAAGTACAGTATTACCTGACAAATTGAAAGTACCAGCCATTGTCATAAGGTGACATAGACTTTCAGAATTGTCTGGACTCTCCTCCCTTAATTCCTCACCTGTCTAAATTGTATTCATCAACATCTATCATGTTTCACAGTTGAATGCTATCTCCTCTGTTGAGGCTCTTCCTGCCATCCTTACAAATGGAAATATGCCCAGTCTTGCTTTCGGTACAATACCTTTTCTTCACACCTACACTATATAGCTTTCTTCACACTATAGTAAAAGGTTGCATACTTGTTAACCTCCTTAATTAAAAGGTGCTCTCCAAGGATGTTGGAGTCATGTATTTTATCCCCTTTGGTACTCATGCCTACCAACTTGCCCTGCATAAAGAGGGCAATTCAATAACAATTAAATGAAGGACTACATGAATGAAGTCATGGATACTAAAAGAAATTTTTTCTAATTAGAAACACTGATGTTAGATACACATGCATCTAATCCAAAATTCTCACTTAAACTTGAGGCAAATGAAGGTCCAGAGTGGCAGAACCTAATGAGAAAAGACTCTCACAGTTTACCTGGAGCAGGGTTAGAGTGTGGGTACTCTAAATCTTGTTATGGCCCTTTCCACTCAGCTGAGTTTTCTCTGTAACTGTAAGCCTCCTTCCCCCTCAAATTATGGTGCCACACTTCAAGCAACTTAATTAAAAGAACACAGACAATGTTAACATGTATTTGTTAGTATAAGATAGGAAAATTCCGTGATTCAATAATTTGCCTGGAATTCAGGACAACTGGCTCTTCGTGTCAGTTTTAGTCCTAAGATTGCTGCAAATGAATAAAAGGTGTATTAGAAAGAGAAATATCACTAGTTGGTCAATTTCTCACTATAAAGCAAGATTCATGAGGTTTTTATGTTATTCACCTGTCCTTTCACTGTACATAGAATAATATCCAGTTGCACAGTAAGCTATCAAGGAATATTTAGTAAATATAATAAAGAAATAAATGTATTACTATATGCTAGGAGTTGTTCTTGGTGCTTCATACACATTACTTAATTTAATTTTTATAACCATCCTATAAAATAGGTCTCATTTGCTCTACTTTGAAAATGAAAACATCAAGGTGTAGAGAGTGAAGACATTGCTTGAATACTCAGAATTATTCAATTTTAGAGCAAGTGTTAATACCTAGGTGTGTTCAACCTAAAATATCTTATTATTCTTTTCATATCTGTGAAATTAGAAGTTGGAAAAGTTTAATATGATCCAGCAATCCCACTTATGGATATATATCCCAAAGAGATAAGCTCACTATCACAAAGAGGTATCTGCACTCTTGTGTTTACTGCAGTAATATTCATAGCAGTCAAGACATACACACAACCTAAAAGTACATCAACAGATGAACAGCCAAAGAAAATATGATAGGTACCTATCATGCACACGCGCGTGCGCACACACACACACACACTCACAGTGGAATATTACTCAACTATAAAAGGGAAATCTAGCCATTTACAACATGGATGGACTTTGAGGGCATTATGCTAAGTGAAATAAATCAGACAAAGAAAGAGAAATACTGCATGATATAACATTGTGTAAAGGAAAACATTGAATTCATAGAAACTGAGATTAGTATGGTGGCTGCCAGGGACTTAGGGGTGAGGAAAATAGGGAGAAGTTACTCAAAGGGTACAAACTTTTAGTTAAAAGGTGAATAAATTCCAGGGATCTAATGTACAACATGGTGACTATGGTTAATGGTACTGTATGATATACTCAAAAGTTGCTATGAGAGTAGAGCTTTAATTTCCTCACCATAAACAGTAACAACAAAATGGTAATTATGTGAGGTGAAGGTTATATTAACTAATCTTATTGTGAGAAATATTTCCTGATGTATACATGTATCAAATTATCACATTGTACATCTTTAACTTACACAATGTTATAGGACAATTAAATCTCAATAAATCTGGGGAAAATATTTAGGCACAGAGCAGCTCATAGATTCATAACAAACATAGATACTCAGTTTCCCTTTGGGCAGACACCTCTCAATTCAGAGACAACTGTAACACATACCAAGAATGACAGACAGGCATACTTAAACACATTTAGTGCCAAAACAGTGTTACAAATCAATAAACAACAACAACAACAAAACAAACACAAAAACTTGGGTAGTCAAGACAAAAGGAAACAAAAGAATTAAATACACACACACACACACACAGACACACACACACACACACACACACACACGGATTCCCCGAAAGGAGAAATTCATGCATTGTTTACAGATCAAAAAGACACGGTTGGGTTAGATATTTAAAATTACACCATGCATTACTTACTTAGTTCATAAAATTTTCATTATTGACGTATTTAGAATTTTTAAGAATGAGAAAGGGAACATTTCTGGGAAGAATTTTAAGGGTTTTTAAAAGAACTTTTGTACTCCACACACACACCCCGAAATAACCCAAAAGTCCTTAAGAAATATTTTCAAAAGAATCCAAAATTTATTATTTTTCCTTCTGGGCTTTCACATCTCCAGGATGAGATTACCACCAAGGTCTAATCAAGCAATAAAAATTTTATGGTTGTAATAAAGTGCGGAATGGAATATCAGAAGCCAAAAATGTATGCTCCAGAGACCAAGTATGAAGAAAAGTCAGGAAGGAAAAAGATAATTATTGCCTGAAGTCATAGAAGTAGGTTTCATGGAGTATATGGGACATGAGCCATATCATTATGGTGGATATCTGGGTGGGGTTTTTTTTTTTTTCTTTTCTTTTTGTCTGTCCAGTGTCCACTTCCTAATTCTTTTTCTTTCTTTCTTTCTTTTTTTTTTTTTTTTAACTTTCCTCAACCTACTATACCCACTTGGTTTGAATTGGGACTAACTCTACTTAGTGCCATCAATCCATGGGTGAGCTCTGGCCCAGGGTTTGGCCAATAAGAATTACATAGGTTTGTTCAGAGTATATATATTTAGGCCAAGTGAGTGAAACATGAGACTTTTGCTAGAATATATGGGAAAGAAAAATATCTTTCTACTAAAGTTGCTAAGCTGGTGGGGTGAAGTGTGGACCTATGAACAGTCATCTTGACAACTTATGGGATAAACTTAGAGATGGAGACCCCAAATACAAATTCCTGGCAAAGTTTCATGAGTTCTCAGATCCATTAATTCCTGAAGGAACTAGACATCCCTATGGACTTTTCATTTATACCATTCACAAAGTTCTTTCACAGATCAAGCCAATTTGAGATGTTTCTGTTCCTTGTAACCAAAAGTTCAAACTAATACAAGTGCAAATGTGAATTGGATTAGGATAGGAAATGACAAATGATGAGGGTATTGCAAGCAAACCACTGTCCATCATGAGTAAAGGCCAGATATAGGAGCAGAGGTACCACAGGGAGAAGACTAGAGGTGATACATTGGGACAGGACCAGAGATAAATGTTTATATTGTCAGATGGGGTTAACAGACAAAGGCACACATGGTTGGAAGACCTTATGCCATTGATGTCAGGGAATCACTGAAGATTTTTGAGCAGTAGCCATAGTGATGAGATTAACTTATATCTCTATAGCATTGTGCAGCTTCCAGAATGATTATCCATGCAGTATCTTATTTAATGGTATTTTGAAGACATTAATATTAATATATCTATTTTAAGGACAGGGAAATGGGAATTTAGAGAGGTGATGTCAAACATACATCATATCATATCTCTGCTCCCTAAACCCTTCAACATTTTCTCACTATTTTTAGAATAATTCAAACTCTTTACTAGAGACTACAAGTTCCTGCATGATATAACCCCTCAATTTCTCTTTATGTTTATCCTACTCTCTGCCTTTTTTTAAGAGTACAGAATTTACTTATTTAAATTCAAATTAGTTAACATACAAAGTAGTATTGGTTTCAGGAGTAGAAACCCAGTGATTCATCACTTACATATATCACCCAGTGCTCATCCCAACAAATGCCCTCCTTAATGCCATTACCCATTTATCCCATCCTCCCACCCTCCTCGCCATCAACCCTCAGTTTGTTCTGTGTATTTAAGAGTCTTTTATGGTTTGCTTCCTATTCCGTTTTTATCTTATGTTACCTTCTCTTTCTCTACGTTCATCTGTATTGTTTCTTAAATTCCACGTAAGAGTGAAATCATATGATATTTGTCTTTCTCTGACTGACTTATTTTGCTTATCATAATAAAATCTAGTTCCATTTATGTTGTTGCAAATGGTGAGATTTCATTCTTTTTGATTGCCAACTAATATCCCATCGTGTGTGTGTGTGTGTGTGTGTGTGTGTGTGTGTGTGTGTGTGTGTGTTTGTACGTCTTCTTTATCCATTCATCAGTTGATGGACATTTGGGTTCTTTCCAAATTTGGCTATTGTTGCTAACATTGCTATAAACATTGGGGTCCATGTATACCTTCAAATCAGCACATTTGTATCCTTTGAATAAATACCTAATAGTGAAATTGATAGGTCATAGTGTAGTTCTATTTTTAATTTTTTGAGGAGCCTCCATACTGTTTTCAAAAGTGGCTGACCAGTATGCCTTCCCACCAGAAGTGCAAGAGTGCTCCCACCTTTTTCTGCATTCTCACCAATATCTATTGCTTTCTGAGTTGTTCATTTTAGCCATTTTGATAGGTGTACAGTGGTATCTTATTGTGGTTTTGATTTGAATATCTCTGATGATGAGTGTTGCTAAGAATATTTTCATGTGTCTGTTAGCCATCTAGATGTCTTCTTTGGAAAAATGTCTATTCATGTCTTCTGCCTATTTCTTAACTGGATTATTTGTTTTCTGGAGAGTTGTTGAGGTTGATAAGCTCTTCATAGATTTTGGATACTAATCCTTTATCAGATATGTCATTTGCAAATATCTTCTTGCATTTCATTGGTTAACTTTTATATTTGTTGATTGTTTCTTTCACTGTGCAGAAGCATTTTATCTTGATGAGGTCCCAATAATTCATTTTTGTTTCTATTTTCCTTGCCTCCAGAAACATGTCTAGTAAGAAGTTCTTGTAGCCAAGGTCAAAAAGGTTGTTGCCTGTGTTCTATCCTAGGTATCTAGGATTTTGATGGTTTGCTGTCTCACAGTTAGGTCTTTCTTCCATTTTGAATTTGTTTTTGTGTGTGGTGTAAGAAAGTGATCCAGTTTAATTCTTCTGCATGTTACTGTCCAGTTTTCCCACCATCATTTGTTGAAGAGATTGTATTTTTTCCACTGGATACTCCTTCCTGCTTTGTCAAAGATTAATTGGCCATACATTTGTAGGTCCACTTCTGGATTTTCTAGTCTGTTCCATTTGTCTATATGTCTGTTTTTTGTGTTAGTACCATACTATCTTGATAATTACAGCTTTGTAATGTAACTTGAAGTCTGGAATTGTGATGCCTCCAATAAGGCTGTCATTCATAATAAAAGAGAGATAAAGAGTTTCCTAGGCAAACAAAAACTAAAGGAGTTTGTGACCACTAACCCAGCCCTGCAAGGAATTTTAAGGAGGACTCTCTGGGTGGAGGGATAAAAAAAGAAGACCAAGGCAACTAAGACAACAAAGGACCAGAGAACATCACCAGAAACACCAACTCTACAGGTAACACAATGGCACTAAATTCATATCTTTTGATAATCGCTATTAATGTAAATGGACTAAATGTTCTAATCAAAAGACATAGGTTATCAGAATGGATAAAGAAACAAGAACCATCTATCTTCTGCCTACAAGTGATTAATTTTAGACCTAATGACACCTGCAGATTGAAAATGAGGGGATAGAGAACTATCTATCATGCTAATGGAGGTCAGAAGAAAGTCAGAGTAGCCATACTTATATGAGACAAAGTAGATTTTAAAACAAAGACTGTAACAAGAATGAAGAAGGGCATTCTAAAACAATTGCAGTCTTTTCATCAAGAAGATCTAACAAACAATTATAAATATTTATGCCCCCAACTTGGAAAAACCAATATGTATATATATGTGTGTGTATATATATATATATATGTGTGTGTGTGTGTGTGTGTGTGTGTGTGTGTGTGTGTATCGATTAATCATATATATATAGATTAATCATAAACATAAAGAAACTCATTGATAATAATACTGCAACAGTAATGAAACTTAATACCCCACTTACCACAATGGACAGATCATCTAAGCAGAAAATCAACACTGAAACAGTGGCTTTGAATGACACACTGAACCAGATGACCTTAACAAATATATTCAGAACATTTCATCGTAAAGTAGCAGAATATCCTACTCTGTACTTTTTATACACTCTCTGAATTGTTCACTGTGCTCCAAAAATACCATGTTGTCTTCTATTTCTTCAAAAACACCAAATAACTTAAGTACCCAAAGTCTTAACAATTTCCTCTGCCTGAAGCAACACATAAATAGTGGACATGTATATGTAGTTTTAAACTTTGCTGTAACAACATTAAAATATTTATTTATTTATTTTTGAGAGAAAGGGAGACCGAATCCCAAGCAGGCTCCGTACTGTCAGCGCAGAACCCAATATGGGGCTTGAACTCACAAACTGTGAGATCATGACCTGAGCCAAGATCAAGAATCAGAGGCTTAACTGACTGAGCCACCCAGGCACCCCTACAGTAGCTACATTAAAATGAAAAATAAGGAATGAAATTAATTTGAATGATGTATTTTAATCCAATTATCTAAAATACTTCAACATGCAATCAGTATAAAACTTATGAAATATATTTGCATTATTTTTCTCATACAAAGTAATCAAAATCTGAAAATATTTTATACAAATTCTATGTCAGTCTGAAATAGTCAAAATTCAAGTTCTCAAATAAGAATATGTGGATGGTGGCTATCATATTGGACAGCTTAGGTTTAAAGTATTAATTATGACTAAATTTAGATTGGACTAAATGTTCGGTTTCCTTCCTAGACACCAGTGCACGTGATTTAGCAGGAGCACTAGAGCAAACATTGAACAAGCAAAAGAATTACATTCTGTCTGCATATCTGAGTTACCATGTGAGTAACCCCTCACAACCCCTTCAACCTCTCCATACTTATAAATCTCTTAAAATCTTATCTGGCACAAACAAGAACTCAAGGGATGTGACCTATTTTTATTATTATTTAATTTTATTGTTTTTACATTTATTATTTTATATTTATTACTATTAATAATAATACCAGGGACAAACCGGGGGCTCAGGTCTCCTGACATCCATGCAAATGCTCTTTCCAGAATCCCAGAAAGCCTCTCATGTTAGCAGTATGTTTATGTTAAGAATACAATGTCATGGGTAGCCGCCAGAATTATGCAAACTTGCACACTGGATTTCTGGTACTGTAAGATCTGAGACGTTCCAAATCACCTGTTTGCAAAGTAAAGCACTGGAAAACAAACATTTTCTTTTTCTCAGATTGACCTTTAAATCCATACATGCTGCCTCAACTATACAGCCTTAGCTGCTAAGCACCCTGATGTTCTTATTAAAGACGCAGGATCCACTCGTAAGCCGGAAGCCCTGGATGCCTATCACGGATGAAAGTCAGCATTGGAAGGGCAAGTTTTTTATGTGAATGTACTCCCATCAATGAAAAGACTTAATGAAGCCACACTTTAGGTACATTCCCACTAATGAATCAACTGAGAAAAAAGAAAGCTAAAAATACTTTATAACTATCTTTTAGTAACATCCTCATAACAGACAATTGGAAAAAAATGCATTTTCTTAAAGCAAGGACATCTTGGGGACAGCCATAGTAACCAAATCAAAGTCACATTGTTACATAAAAGGGAAGGGATAATAGTGAATGGTTAAGTACCTAATTAAGTCTATTTTCTAGACATGAATTCCCAAGATGCATTTGTTGTTCCTATTCACTAAATATTTTTTAAAGTTTACTTAGTCTCTCAGGAAACCTGTTATCATATTTATAATTCACTGAAAGATAGGGACAGACACAAATACTTATGACTAATGTGACCGAATCATAGGTAGGACACTCATCCACACCCCCTACAACAGGTAATATGCAGAATCCAGACTCTCTTACTCCGAGCAATGAACATGAAGAGAGTTGAGTGTATGGCAATGTATGCTAGATCAGAGAGCTATTACCAGCAGCAATATATATATATATATATTTATATATATATATATATGTATATATATATATGTATATATATATATATATATACATATATATATATATATATATAAAAGATAGTGATTTCATTTATTCATTTATCTCAGTGTAATTGCTCATCTACCATGGCCCAGGTACTATGCTAGATTCTGAGGATAAAAAGTAAAAATAATATTGTCCTGCTTTCATGGAACTTACAGTCATGTAAGGGAGTGGGATAATACTTATCAGGTAATTACATAGTAATAACTTAATAATTTAGATAGGTTGGATACTTTGCCCCAAGACCTGCAATCAGTAACTAATATATGCCATCTTAGTTAATCTTCCCAATGGAAATGAACAACTTATAACTAAGGTAAGTACTACAAAGAAGAGCACGGTTATGATAGCATGTAATAGAAGGCTTTAATTTGAGAGATCAGGAAGTGAAAAATGAGCACCCAACTCTCCAGGGGAAAAAGCATGCTGTGTAGTGTTTGTCCATTTTCGTAGTGTAAATTCTTCCATCATGCTTTATGTTAAACTACCAATGTGATGTTACCAAAGGGGAATTAGGAATAGATGCGCACAACAAGCCCCCTGTCATAAGCGTATGCAATCTAGCTCCAGCATATCTGTGCTGCAAGCTAAGATCTATTTAGAGAAGACAGGCAGAAGTTGGCTGTCTTGCTCTGCTGTTGCCAATGAGTGTACATATCAGTTTTTTATCACAGGAACACAGGTAGAAATGGGAATAACCCCACAGACACTATAAGGGATCCAGTCGGACATAAACACACACCTAGAATCTACCTGTAGAACGAATAGATGCTTTGTCTATACAAATAAGCTATAAATTTTCATAAGCAATTGCATGTTTTTATGATTTATAATATAATTCATTAAAGGATTTGCTAAGCATTGTGGCATTTGCTTAAAGAGTACATTATCAACAAGGAAATATAACTGATCTTATCTGGAAAATGAGACATTGAGGCTGGGTTTTGAAAATGAGTGTTTTCTCAGTCATGAAAAGAAGATAAGTACATTTCTGTGAAGGGTGTTATTTACACCTGACTCAGGATGGCCCGTGGTGTGGGTAGATAGTGTATGATCCTCATGGGGAAGACAGTTAAGTGAGGGTCAGGAAGTGTTAGGTGCATTGTGCCAAGTAGTATGGCCATCCCCCCTCCATATACCTGGCTGTCTGTGAAGAGCATTAATTAACCTGTAGAGTGATCAGAGAAGACTTGCATCTTAGAAAGATCTTTTGTTAACATGGACGATGGTTGCAGGATTAAGAATCTGAGAATACACAGATCAGTTCAAAGGCTGTGGGAATAGTTCAGAAACAGATAATTTGGACCATGGCTGTGGAGATGCAAAAGGAAAGCCAGAAGTTAATGAGTTCCTACTATTCTTTACCTTTATGCAGATATGGACTTGTGGTAAATTCTTATGAGATCATTGGATGACACAAACTTGATGAATATCAAAAGAAAGGACCAATTTTCTACCAACAAAAATTGGATAAACAAATAATACATCGATTGATTCTTTTTTTCTTTTACCCTTGGATCACTGTCTGTGAATCTACATTATAATTAAGATTCAATTTACCGTTTTTACCAAATAGCATTTGGAGAAACCCGTTTTGTTTCTTTTTTAATTTTCGTTTAGAGAACAACAGGGATGAAAATCCTATTTCAAATGAAGGATTTGGAATAATTTTTGTTGTGACTTCAAGCTAAATAATGTTTTGCTTCCTCATTTTTAGAACTTGAGTTTTTCTTAACATTTGGGTTTTAAATCTATGTGCCACAGCAAGAAGTAAATAAAGTCAAAGCTGAAGTGAATTAAAGGAGCTAAAACTGTAATTGATTTCTGTATTCGATTTTTGCAGAATGTTTGGTACACCTAGACAAAGTCAAACCTTAAGACTGAATTCTTAAAGGAATCTGTTGTATGATTGTGTCCCCTCCACATACTATGGCTCACTTCTTTCTTTATGCCAATATCTTGTAACTTAGAATATTATAAAAATGATGGGAGGTTTTTCTGAGAATGACTTAACCTACAAAATGGAAAGAAAATTTTATATGGTTTCTATTTCACAATATAAAAAATAGCTTTTGTCAACCTAGATGTCTTTTAAAAGGTGAACGGATAGCAAACTGTGGTACATCCAGACGGTGCTAAAAAGTAATGAGCTACCAAACCATGAGAAGACATGGAGGAAACTAAAATGCATATCACTGAATATAAGAAGTCAATCTGAAAAGGTTCTATACTGTATGATTCTAACTCCATAACATTCCTGAAAAGGCAAAACTATGGAGACAATTAAAATATCAGTGGTTGCCAGGGATGATGGTAGAATAGAAGAAAAGGTAGAGCAAAGAGGATTTTTAGGACAATGAAAATACTCTGTATGTTATCATAATGGTGGATATAGGCCATTATACATTTTTAAAGCCATTGAATCTACAATACCATAAGTAAATCCTTATTTAAATTATGGACTCTGGGAGATTATGCTAGGTTAATGTAAGTAAAAAATGAACCACTCTGGTGAGTGATATTGATAATGAAGGAGGTTTTGCATGTGTGGGAGAAGAAAGTATATGGACAGCTTCATACCTTCCTCTCAATTTTGTTGTAAACCTAAAACTGCTCTAAAAATAAAATCTTTAGAAAAAATAGCTCTCAAGCACTACATGCCTTTCTCTATTGAATTCTTATGTTAGGGGGCGCCTGAATGGCTCAGTCAGTTGGGTGGCCGACTTCGGCTTAGGTCATGATCTCACCATCTGTGAGTTCGAGCCCTGCGTCGGGCTCTGTGCTGATGGCTCAGAGCCTGGAGCCTGCTTCGGATTCTGTGTCTCCCTCTCTCTCTGCCCTTCCCCTGCTCATACTCTGTCTCTATGTCTCTCAAAAATAAATAAAAACATTGAATTCTTATGTTAGTCCTATGAAATAAGTGCCACTATTATTCACCTCTTATAGATGAAGTTTCTGAAACTTTACTTGTTTACAGGTACAGAACTCAGAAGTGGTAAGAGGATGTGGACTTTAAAGTCTGAGTCCTTAACCATGCTTCCATAAGTGTGTTTTTTTCTTCATTGCCCTCCATTTCCAAGTAAACTCTAAATATAGCTCTTGAATCTGTTTTTATTTTACTAACCATTAATGACTGCTGTCCAGTTCTTTGGGAGCATGACAACCACCACCTAACCCATCCTTCTCCAAAACAGACATCAAATACAAATCTGATCAGACTATTGTTCAGACTTAGAATGCTTTAATGGCATATACCATTGACCTCATGATAACATCAAGCATTTTTATATTGACTCTAGAAGGCCTTATATGGGCACATCCAGACTTGATTCTACAGCCCTTGTCTCTCACAATCTATATTGAGACACACTGAACTATTTGAGTCTATCATCTTATGAATGTGCGACACTGTTTCTTACCTTGGGCCTTTACAAATGACATTTGGTTGTAGATCCCAGACAACTGGAAGACAATTTAGCTGTAGCCCCAAAGCTTCAACCTGACATAACAACACTGGCGAATGGTCATCTCGAGATAGTTTTGTACAATAAAAAGACAGAAAGCCTATTCACTTATTAGGCACACCAGTTGTTAACAAAAGTTAGAAATATGGTCACGTGCACCAAAATCTAGTGTCCCATTGATTTCCTTCTATTCACACTGGTGTCCTAAACTCTCAGTTCTGCCTTCTGGAGTTATTTAGAAAAAAATCTAATTATTTTATACGCAATGCTGTATTACCAAATATTGAAATATACACTCTCATATATTTTTGGTATTCATGTTTATATTTAGGCATTACTATATATATGCATTTGTGTGTAAAGTGTGTGTGTGTGTGTGTGTGTGTGTGATTTTTGCATGAGAATATAAAAGAGGACACAAGATACAAGGAAGACAAATGAAAATAAGTAGTGATTCTGAGAGAAAGGACCAATGTTTTCACTTTGTTATACCATTTCTTATGTAACACAGGTTCAAGATCCTTACTTTTCAGTCACGTTTTCTAGAGCAATGATTCTCAAACTTCTTTCATCATCATTCAACCAAAAACAAATGCATTCACATTATGACCCAGTACGCATGTGTGTGCACGCGCGCGCGCGCACACACATACACACACACACACACACACACACACACACACACACCCCTCAATTATTATCTGCAATAAATTCCCATGTTTTATAGTCTAGTCTATTTTTTTTTCAGATGCTGGTCATGACTCACAAATTTATTTCATAACCTGCTATTGTGTAACAACCGGTACTTTGAGAAATGCTGTTTCAGATAAACTCTATCTTAACTATGTCCCTCTTAATATGTAGATTCAGAAACTAAACAAAAAATTCCATTACTGTACCCCTAATCAAAAATACGCTAATCTCACATAGTAAAGTATTATGTGACAGAATTGTAAAGCACATGAGATTTCTAAACCACAGTGATCATCAGGACAAAGGGCCAGGTGTGGGATGCAGATGTGACAAGAAACAAAATAAACAGCCTTGACTAACAATGATTTAGGGGTCATAGTAAACTGAACTATTAAGTGTCTGAAAGCAGATAGTGGGTTATCAAAATTAGATTAAAGGTATTGTCTGTATACCTTGTCCTTGCAACAAAAGGATGGACTCAAAGGAGAACACTTCACTTCCCTATAACTGAATTGGGCTCAGATCTACCAGGAATGAAAAATAAATGCTGAAGAAATCCCTTCTATCTCAGTGGGCCTCGATCTCCTCTTCTGGTTATAAAGAGTTTTCCCTATGATATATTAATGGTCCTCCATCCAGGCTATTACCTGGGGAGTTTCTGAAAATTCCAGAGATGGTACCTTCCTTGAGAGTCCTGATTTAATTCATTGGTCTGAGAAAGCACCTGGAGTCATTCTAATGGTGATCCAGGGCTAAACACTGTTATCTCAGATAATGTCTAGGGTCTTTATAGCATGTGCTGCAAGTCTGAAGGAAAAGAAAGTTGTGCATGCTATGCTAAATATAAATCTCAAATGCAATATGGCAGGTTGTGCATAGCATAGGCTCTGAGGGTCAAGTACACATCCACTTATTTTTTAGTCTCTGTTCTGTCATCTATAAAATAGACAGAGGGGCGCCTGGGTGGCTCAGTCGGTTAAGCGGCGGACTTCGGCTCAGGTCATGATCTCGCAGTCTGTGAGTTTGAGCCCCGCATCGGGCTCTGTGCTGATGGTTCGGACCCTGGAGCCTGCTTCAGATTCTGTGTCTCCCTCTCTCTCTGCCCTTCCCCTGCTCACACTCTGTCTCTATGTCTCTCGAAAATAAATAAATGTTAAAAAAAATTAAAAAAAATAAATAAAATAGATAGAGTAGTAGTCCCTGCCTTAGGAAATAGATATAGGGATTAAAAAAGGAAATATAGTGATTTTTACACAATACTAAGTTACATATATTTATTATGTATTTATGCTATATGTATAATATATTATATTTGCATATAGGTGTAATATACTATATACGTATATATGTATACATAAATATTTCAATATATGTGAGCAATCAGTCTTATCAATTTATCCAATTAAATAACAGCCCATTTAGAATGTAAGTGAAATTGAGCTATGTGCACTCTCCTCTTTAAAGTTTAAATTTTCTTCCTGACAAAAATAAAAGAAAGTCAAAATCTTGACAATGTGCTGAAGTAGGAGTGAAATGATATGGTGTCCAATCTGCTTTGAAATTCTTCACAAAGGAAAATGGGAATAGGTAAAATAAATGTGATAAACTCCTGGCAATGTAGAATCTAAGAATGTATGAGAGTTTATTGTATTCATAATTCTAAATAATCCTAAATATTGTGCTAGAAGTTCATCCCACTATTTTTGTATTTTTGAAATTTTTCATAATAAAACTTTTTTTAAAGATCTGAAAATAGGGGCGCCTGGGTGGCTCAGTCGGTTAAGCTGCCGACTTCAGCTCAGGTCAGATCTCATGGTCTGTGGGTTCGGGCCCCACATCGGGCTCTGTGCTGATGGCTCATCAGAGCCTGGAGCCTGCTTCGGATTCTGTGTCTCCCTCTCTCTCTGCCCTTCCCCTGCTCACACTCTGTCTCTATGTCTCTCAGAAATAAATAAACTTAAAAAAAAAAAAAAAGATCTGAAAATAGAATAATGTGTTAGTTCTTCCATAGATGTGTAGACAACATACAAAGAAAACTAGTTTCTATGAGGATCCACAAATTTTGCAGAAGAGATGGGGGAAAAAGATTTGTGCACAGAGTCCACAGGAAAAAAAAGTCACTAAGAAAATCTAGTTTTTTTCTGTCTTGCTGTGTTATTCAGTTTGTATTTTCTTGAGAAAGAACGTAGAACAAATTTTCCAATCCTTAAGCATATTATTCAACAAAAGTGAAAAATAGCCCTGGAGGGTTCTGTCCTTGTAGAAATGACTTTACCTGGAAACACCTGAGGTCTCCATATATGAAGGGATATTAAGAGAAATCTCTGCTTTTGGACTGAACTCTCATGAGCAGCATTAGTTTCTAAGAATGTGACCTCTTACAACCGCAAAAAATCTTGGCACCTGTTGATCCAATAGTCTTTACACTGTGCCCCAGAGAGCTACAAGGAATCCCTAAAGGAGCCTTGTTCATTCAACAAGAATTTAATAAGTGCCTACTGTGTGTCAGACACTCATCTAGAAACTTAACAAACAGAAAACATAATTCCTGCCCTGCCCTAGAATGGAAACGGATGGATTCTCAGTGTTCCAACTGTTAACTGTGTACCATAAGATCAGTTTTATGAGGTAGAGGTCCATTATAAGATTTATTATAACGTTTTGGTTTTTATTTATTTAGTTTGAAAGAGAGAACATTGTAAAATTCCTTATAATGTTTGTTTTTATTTATTTATTTTAAAAGAGAGAGATAAATAGTTAATAGAGGAGAGGCAGAGAGAGAGGGAGACAGAATCACAAGCAGTCTCTGCACCATTAGCATGGGGCTCCATGCAAGCTCAAACTCATGAACCATGAGATCATTACCTGAGCCAAAATCAAAAGTTGGGCATTTAAGTGATTGAGCTACTGAGGAGCCCCGAAGATTTCTTTTAAAGAAAGAGTTTTGATAAAAATGATCCGACATTACTTAAAAATAGCAAGTCCACTCAAACTCTTTAAGGCTGAAAAAGTTATGTCTCAAAGAGAAGGTTTCATCCAGCTATTGGCAGGGCCCGGACCAGAATGCCTTGCTGTTGATTCCCAAATGCTTGCTTTCCCCACTGTCCCACATTCTTCTTCTCTCTCTTCCCTTGGCAGACTGGCCTAGTGGAAGCTCACAGATTTGGAGTGAGAGGTTTGACATCTGAATTACAGAGAATTAATTCCATTTTCCTGGAACTTGGTTTCCTCATTCATAAGATGAGGATACATGCGGTTTGGGGAATCAAATCAGCTAACGTATTTTGTTGTACACAATCTATATATAAACTGAAAATACCATACAGATGTTAATGATTGTAATCTAAAACCCTACATCTTTTCACTGATTCTCCTCAAAGCAAAATAGTTGAAGGATGGAGTAATAACAGCAAAGCGAAAGGAAAATAAGGTGTGCCAATTGGTCAAATTGTTACAATGAAAGCAAAAAGATTTAAAAAAAATAAAAATATGTGTTGAAAGCTGGCATTACCGCTTCTCATGTGATGTCAATTGAGAGAAATCCTGCATGTAGAGGTGGAGGTTTGAGCTCTAGAAAGTCAGACACGCCCTAGAGTGGTGACATTACTTGCGCTATACAATTGAGATGCAACAACACAATGCTGCTCTTTGAGATGGTACTTTTTATAATAATGATAATTATTTAAATGTATTTAGCATAATACATTCTAGCTCCAGCCATGTTACTGCAGATAGTAAGATTTCATTATTTTATACATAATATTGTTTATCCATTCATTGGTTGATGGACATCTGGGCTTTCTCGATAGTTTGACATTGTCAATACTGTTGCCATATATATTGTGGTGCAGATACCCCTTTAAATCTGTATCTTGGCATCGTTTGGGTGAATACCAGATAATGCAATTGCTGGATCTATTTTTATTATTTGAGGAATTTCCATACTACATTCCAGAGTGACTGTACTAGTTTGCATTCCCACCAGCGGTACAAGAGGATTCCCCTTCCTCCATATCCTCACCAACACTTGTTTCTTGTGTTGTTAATTTTAGCCATTCTGGCAGGTGTGAGGTGAAATCTTGTCGGGTTTTGATTTGTATTTCCCTGATGATGAGTGATATTGAGCATCTTTTCATGTGTCTATTAGCCATCTGAATGTCTTCTTCAGAAAAATGTCTATTCATGTCTTCTTCCCATTTCTTAGTGGGGTTGTTTGCTTTATGGGTGTTTGAGCTTATAAGTTCTTTATAGATTTCAGATACTAATGCTTTTTCAGATATGTCATTTGAAAATATCTTCTCCCATTCCAAGGCTGCTTTTTTTTGTTGATATTTTCCTTCATTGTGCAGAAGCGTTTTATCTTGATGAAGTCCCAACAGCTCATGTTTGCTTTTCTTTCCCTTGCTTTCAGTGACATGTCTAATAAAAAGTTGCTCCAGCCATGGTCACAGGTTGCTGTCTGTGTTCTCCTCTATGATCTTGATGGTTTCCTAAATCGCAGTTAGGTCTTTCATCCATTTTTAATTTATTTTTGTGTATAGTGTTAGAAAGTGGTGTAGTTGCATTCTTCTGCATGTCATCATCCAGTTTTCCCAACACCATTTGCCAAACAGACTGTCTTTTTTTCCATTGGATATCCTTAACTGCTTTGTCAAAGATGAGTTGGCTATATAGTTGTGTGTTCATTTCTGGATTTTCTTATCTGTTCCATTGATCTGTTTTTGTGCCAGTACCACACTGTCTTAATGACTATAGCTTTCTAATATAGCTTGAAGTCTGGAATCATCATGTCTCCAATTTTGTTTTGTTTTATTCTGTTTTTTTTTTTCTTTTTCAGGATTGCTTTGACTATTTGGGGTCTTTCTTTTGTGATTCCATACAAATTTTAGGATGATTGTTCTAGCTCTGTGAAGAATGTTGGTGGTATTTTGATAGGAATTGCATTAAGTGTAGATTACTTTGGGTAGTATAGATATTGAAATGGTACTTGTAAAGCATTTATTACAGTGTCTAGGATATAGTATGTGCTTAATAATGATCAACTCTTATTTTTAACTCTAAAATATTGAAAATAAATCCCACCTCATATGATACTTACTAGGATTAAGTTAACTAAGGCCAAATGACACATCCATTAAGTGACTGATGCATATAAGATATAGGAAACATGTCTGTTCCCTTTCTCTTCCTTTCTCCTAATATTTAAAACCAGATGCAACAATTATGATTACTGGGAAATTGTAAGGGGCATGTCACAAACCTGTTTCTCTAAGTCAGTGGCTATAAAATTTTAGAGTATACCATAATCTTCTTGTTATTTATTAAAGAAAGAAAAAGCATCTTGGTCCACCTCCTATGGAAAGGGAGCCCAGAAATCTGATTTTTAACAAACAACCCCAATAAAAATAATATAAATGATGAGTTAAGACTTTCTGAGTGGTCTAAGCCCTTGTTACTCAAAATCTAGTCCTATTCCTAACTTGCTGAATCTGCATCAAATTTTAACGAGATAATCAAGTGACTTCTGTACATGTCACAATTGAAACATGTTGGTCAAAGCTTTGTCTCTGGGCTGTTAGGTAAGTCATGATCACCTGAATCTCATTACTTCTCTAAGGAAATCTCTTCATTACATTTCATCATAAATGTCACCTTTATGAAAGATTTGTTTTTAAAATGGGCATATTAAGATACTTCAACATTTCTACTGAGTTACTATCAGAGATTTTGTCCATTATATTGTTCAACATCTTTCATCGGAAGGACTACGTGATAAATCATTTTCATAAGGAAAATGTCACTTCTCAAATCTCTCTCTCCTGATGTTTTTTTTATTATTATTTTAAAAAATGGGAGTGACAAATGATTAGGATTTTTTTTTATTGGCTGCTACCTCAAAATTGAATTTTATATTCAATGACACTAATTCTATTAGCCTAGCTTTGGGGTATGTTAACTATTCTTTCCATTACTATAGTTCAGCTTTTCTAGTGTTGCTTTTCTTATTTTAATGTTTATTTATTTTTGAGAGACAGAGAGAGACAGAGGGTGAGTGGGGGAGGGGCAGAGAGCAAGAGAGAGAGAGAGAGAGAGAGAGAGAGAGAGAAACACAGAATCAGAAACAGGATCCAGGCTCTGAGCTGCTGGCGCAGAGCCTGACATAGGGCTCCAACCCGCAAATGATGAGATCATGACCTGAGCCAAAGTCATACACTTAACCGGCTGAGCCACCCAGGCAACCCCATAGTGTTCTTTAAAGATTTGTTTTAGACATGGGTATAATTCATGTACTATAAGGTACACAGGGCTATACATGTTTTCATATTTATGCACCCTTATAAACATCAGCAAGAATCATATATTGAATATTTTAATGCTCTATTAAGATTGTGCTCCTTCCCAGGCAATAGCTCCCAACCCCAACTTCATCATCTGACTTTTGTTACATTGATTAGTTTTGGTTATTCTTGAACTTCATATAAATAGAATCATAGAGTACACAATCCTCTGTGCCTGGCTTCTCTTGTTTATTATAATGCCTTTGAAATCCATCTATGTTGTGTTTATCAGTAATTTGTCCTTTGTATTGCTGTGTAGCATGCCATTGTATAAATATATCACAAATGTTTTTTGTATCTGTTTCTTCCAATAAGCATATGAGTTGTTTCTCAAACTAAAAAAGCTAATATGAACATTTGTATATAATTATGTTGGTTGATATGCATATTTATTTTTACTAGGTATATATCTGGAATGAATTGTTCCTTTAGTAGTCTTCTGTGTACATGAGTAAATTCTTTCTGGATATAGGTAGGATATACATTAGTATTGGAAGAAAATTTTTAAAAAGACAAGGAATAAGCATAAAAGGGCAAGAGAATAAAGAAAACAATATAATAGCATTTCAAGGTTAAATGCATGCTTTAATATAGGGGAATAACACTGGTTAAGGAATACAGTGCCATCAATGATTATTTCCACTTAATAATCTGGGAGTTTAACAAGAATTTTTTAACTGAATCATCTGACTGCTTGAAAATATAAATATATACATATGAGTCCTTTCTGATTAATAAGCTGTGAGAGAGAAGACTTCTAGAAATTTTCATTTAAATGTTGGAATTGTTTTTCATGGAAGGCCTATTTGTTTCTACTCCATCTTGAATCCCTCTCTCAGAATGAGACATTGTTGAACAGATTGATCATATCCTGTATATTCATTGGGCCAAACTTACTGGAGGATGAGGCCACTATACCTTGTAAGGCATAAACCCACATTGCTTCCACCTCTTTCTTATCTTGTCTTCTGCTGAAAAAATCTCTCTTGGGTAGATCACTCAGTTCTAGGGCAGACTTCCTCCTTGTTAGCCTCCTTCTTCTCACCCCATGTCCTTGGTTGAGTGAATATATTCAGGAAACTTGGTGTCCATTTAACATGTTCTTTCCCCTACAGGCATGCTTTAACCCATGAGTCCCAATATTTAAATTTGGGAGAGATAAGACACCTCACTTCCTCTTTTATTTATCAACTGTAACTCAAAATTATCAGCTATCTGTGTATTAGTGGGTGATAAATTCTTAGCTATTAACAAAGCATTTTTCCTCCTTTTTTTTTTTTTTTTTGCCTTATGTGTAGTATTCTCTTAGGAAAGAATCCCAGAAGGTGAAAGGACAAGAGGTGGTTAGGATTGCTCAGACTCCCTCTGAGAAAGCCTTCAGAGAAAGGAATATTGAGAGATCACAGAAATTGTATACCGATGGCAGTCAAAGGTTGTGCCAAGAAAAATGAGTTGTTAAGACAAGAAGCCATGGGGAGAATCCTGGCACTGATTGTGGCTACCAGGGAGACACACTTCATAAACATTCAAACCATGAACCCCATAGTCACAGGTTAGAAGTGTTGCTTGGCCTAGGAGGCCAATAGAAATAAAGGTGGAAATAAATAAATAAACAGGAGCCCTGGGAACCACATCTTGTGTCCAGACTCACCTGCTAAAGGGCCTGACCATATCATGGGGCACTGATCTGGGCATCTGCCACAAGCTCCACTTGAGCTTCTCTCTTTATATAACACATTTATCTGCCACAACAGCTTTTATTATAAGGTTTTACATACCCATTCCACATGTGAAGAGAAAAAGACATTTAGAATGATTAAGCCACCTGCCCTAGGTGAAATCAACTTTAGACTTTGTCTGACTACAAAGCCCATAACATCTTTGTCATTACCAACTAGTTCCACCTAAAATTCTACAAATGAAGATATTGCAGTCCAAGAAGCTTATGCAAGTTGTCACAGTCAGGATGAGAATCTGGGACTCCTGACTCACTATTGGGTCAGCTCCAGTCCTACTGCCTTGCCTTGTTAATGCCAAAACAAAGGAAAGCCCCATGAGGTTTTCAAGACATTTTCTGAAATGTCATGAAGTGATTGTTTTGTCATTTCTCTTTTAAAGACTTGGGTACTGGAGTCGTATTGCCTTGATTTGAAGCCTAGCTCTGTCATTTGAAGTTTGACATTAGCTGGTTACTTACTTTTTCTGTGATTTAGTGTCCTCGTTTATAAAATGGGAAAAAAATTCAGTGCTTTCTTCAGAGATGTTAAGAGTAGGGGTGTTTGGGTGGCTCAGTCAGTGAAGAATCTAAGTCTGTACTTCAGCTCAGGTCATGATCTCATGGTTCGTGGGTTCGAGCTCCACATTGGGCTCTGCCCTGACAGCACACAGCCTGCTTGGGATTCTCTCTCTCCTTCTTTCTGCCCCTCCCCCCACTTTCTCTTTTTCAAAATAAATAAACTTTAAAAAAGAGGTGTTAAGACTAAATGAGTCAATATGTGTAATTAGTTTACAGTTTAAGCCTACAGTCACCATATCATAAATAATGGCTATTACTATTGCTCTTCCATTTCTGGTGTCAGTAGGCAAGGTGGTTCCCTTGGAGCATCAGAGGCTTGGGAGGTTGATTATGTGTCCCATGATACTCACAGGTCTACGTGGGTACATTTCTTTAGGGACTTGGATCAGATCACCATCTTACACTAGAGCAAAGAGCCAAAGTATGTCTCATGCTTATAGTTTTCCAACAGGTTAATTCATTACAATCTGCCAGACTCTGAGCTGGGCTCCAAGACTCCAGAGATGAAGATAGCAGAGTGCTCCCTCACAGGTCAGCCAGACAAATGCCCCTCAACAAATGTGGAATAATTTATAATATTTCCATTGACAGCGGAAAGTCATACTCTGTTGAAGAATACATGAGACCTAACCTGTTTGCTGACATAAGCTCTTTAGACAGTCCCAAAGGCTACCAGCAAGTCTTTTTGTTTTAGCACCTGATGAGTACTCAGGCTGAAAATGCCGCCTGGGACACGGGGTATAAGACTGAGGGACAGGGAAAGGATTACTTTTCTCTGAGAAAGGCTCTTCTCCGGGCCTTTACTCCCTCATCCATAAAATGGGTAGATTTTTTAGTGTCACTAAACATTAAAGAGGAAATATATTTAATTCTGGCTTCAGCAACACGTGAAGCAAAAGTAGAACAATTCAGGGAAGATTAGCATGGCCCCTTTGCAAGGATGACACACAAGTTTGTGAAGCATTCCATTGTTTTTAATTGAAAAATAAAATTAATACAGAAAAAAGAAAATATGTTTGGCATATGATAATAAACTTTAAAGTGCAAAAAAAGATGTATCCATTAAAGTATTCTCTGATTTAAATCTAGATTAACTGATTCAAAAACTCTAAAAAAAATCACATAAGAAAACTGAAACTATAGCATTGCTACACCGAAGAGCTAAACAGATAGCTTCAACCCCAGAGATGTGCCTGCTTCTCACCCCAACCAGAGCTACAGAACTGCAATGAGTGTCAGGGTTCAGGGACTATGGTCTCAGAGAGCTGAATCCAAGACAGAGTCAGCAGCTCTGGCTAGAGCCACAAGGAAGAAAACAGAAATCAGTCCCAGAACTGCCAGAAAAGCACTGTACTAATCACCCAAAAGAATATGTGAATCTTCAGAGATCTTGAAGGGGAAAGAAGAAAAGTTAAAGGGATTGGGATTATAGTAATTCTTCTGTGTGTGAGATCTGCATCAAAAGTGCCACTTCCTTATGTTGCATTATCACCCTTTTCCTGGCAGGTGTCGCTTAGGGAAGCAAGTCTATGTGTGTCGTGTGAACATGTGTGTGTGTACGTGTGTGTGTGTGTATGTGTAGACTTCTCCTGGGAAATGACAAATGGACGAAAGTTGTAGGAACACCAAATATTTAAAGATATACTTTGCTATAGGAAGTAGGGATGGGTTGGGAGTGAAATGAGGAAAGACTTTACAAGAAAATCACTATGACTTACAAACACCATCAGAGCAGGGACTGGGTTGATCTAATCTGTCCTTTTATCTTCAACATCTCGCACAATGGCATGCAGCAGGTAGTCAGTGAGTATCAATGGAAAGCACAGATTAATGAAAAGGAGAAGAATAACATTCCAGACACAAGCACACAGGATGCAGGACATCACCCTCATCCTGTTCAGAGTCTACTTAATACAGATGAAAATCAATTTCCTAAGAGAAGATGGAATTATCTTCCATTGTATATCAAGCGTGGGCCTAAGCCTTTGCATAGGTGAAGCTGTTGCTTGGAGTATGTAATGGCATCTTTTACTTCTTACCTCACCTGTGACTTGCTATCCAGTCACAGGTGGGCTTCCTCCTCAGGGAAAGGACCAGCCTGGTGGACAGACCACAGAAGATGAGGGTAAAAGGGATAGGCTGCTCCTCCCAAGTGCTGCAGGTGTAAGAGAACAGTGACTTTCACTTAAGGATCACCACACAAGTGTGAAGTCCACTGCTAGTACCTGCTAGCCTGGTGCCAAGAAAAAAATAACCCCTTCTTTTTTGGGGAGTAGGAACAAGCAAGAGCATGTTGAATTAAGGGAAATATTTGATTCCAGTATGAGTCAAAGTAGAAAAATGGATGGAGGAAGATAAAAGTCACTATTGGCTTAAGTTGGGCAATGGTAAAGGAGGGAGGAAGACAAAATAGTTCTGCACGTTGGAGCTCAAGGTATTGTGAATGGGCACTGCTGATGTGAATGTGCTGATGGCCACATGTTCTTCCAGTTCCCGCATGCACACCTCTTTCATCAAGGGGTAGAGTGTATTTCCCCCACCCCTCTTACCTGCCTTGAATCTGAATTTGGCCTTTTGCTTGCTTTGACCACTAAGATAGTAGTAAACATTATATATATATATATAAAAAAAATTGAAGGTGTTTGCACATTAGGTCTTTCTCTATCTTACCACACTCAAAATCCCAGGACTACCATGGATCTGAGCCTGAACTAGTCTGCTGAAGTAGGAGAAGTCAAGTGGAGGAGACTGAGGCACCAGTGTGAACAGCCTACAACAGTCAGACATGTGAGTATGACCATCCTAGATCATCCAGTTACTGGCCAATGCACCAGCTGACCACAGGTCCATGGGCAAGCCCAACAGAGATCAGAAGTAACTCAGACCAGAAAAGACATTCAGCCAACTAACAAAACAGGTGAGTGATTTTATTTAAAAAGATCATTGCTGTAAGCCACTAAGTAACAATAGCTAACTACTATGGAATGTGAGACCATAATGTCAGCTCTCTTTCCTCATACTAATATAGTATTGAACAATAATAGACAAATAGAGAAACTACAAAAATAGCCCAGAAATCAATCTCATTATATATAAAAAAACGTAATATGACAAAGGTGTTATTTCAAGACAGTGGACAAAATTGTAAATTATTTAATAGTTCTAACACAGTTGGTTATCTTTCTAAAGAAAAATAAAGTTGGATATCTAGCTATCTCACCAAAAATAAAGAAAAAAAAAATGAATGGATAAACTATTTAAGTGAAAAACAGTAAATCAAAGGACCATAAATACACACACAAGCTGGGAGTTGGGAAGATGCTCACGTTCATTGGTAGACAGAGAACAATGAAGTAGTACCTTATATATCCATTTCCTGCCAAGGCTTAAAAAGTACAATAACACTTATTTCTGGCAACTATGGGGGCAATCTACTCACAAACATCGCTTCTAGACATATTACTTATTACAACCAATTTGGAAAGATACCTGAAGACATCTATTCAAAATAAAAATGCACCTCTGACTCAGGAAATCTCTTTCAACCCAGAAATCTCACTCTCAGGAACCTATCCCATGTAAGTAAAAGGAACTGAATGTAAGAGTATTTATTGCAGCATTGTTTCATAGGGGCAAAAAAATCAGAAGCAGGACATATCTATCAAGAGAATAAGATTAAATAAATTTTAGCTCATCTACATTTTTCATAGAAAATGGAGCAGCCATCAAAATGAATTTGAGCAGTAACAGTTACCTTGATGGGATTTCTATTAACTACTGCCAAGTAAGAAAAATAAGATGTAGAAAAATGTATAGGAGATAAAATGAAGTTTTTCTTAAAGCAAATAAAAACCTCCCAAATCCCGCTTAATTAATCAATTTACTTATTTATTTATTTATTTATTTTTAAAATTTATTTATTTTTGAAAGAGAGAGACAGAGTGTAAGTTGGGGAGTGGCAGAGAAAAAGGAGACACAGAATCGAAGCAGGGTCCAGGCTCTGAGCTGTCAGCACAGAGCTCGATGCAGGGCTCAAACTCACGAACAGTGAGATCATGACCTGAGCCAAAGTCAGACGCTTAACTGTCTGAGCCACCCAGACACCCCTATTTTTATTTTATTTAAATTTTAGTTAGTTAACATACAGTGTAATATTGGTTTCGAGAGTGGAATTCAGTGATTCATCACTCCCAGTGCTTATCACAAGTGTCCTCCTTAATATCCATTACCCATGTAGCCCATCTCCTATCCACCTCCCTCCATCAACCCTCAGTTTAAGAGTCTTTTGTGGTTTGTTTCTCTATATTCTCTTCCCCCCCACTTCCTATATATTCAGTTGTTTTGTTTCTTAAATTCCACATATGAGTGAAATCATATGATATTTATCTTTCTCTGATTGACTTATTTCACTTACCATAATACATTCTAGCTCCATCCATGTCATTGCCAATGGTGAGACTTCGTTCCCTTTGATGGCTTAGTAATGTTCCAGAGTGTGTGTGTGTGTGTGTGTGTGTGTGTGCGTGTGTGTGTGTGTGTGTGTGTGTGTACTACATCTTTATCCATTCATCAGTCAATAGATGTTTGGGCTCTCTCCACAGTTTGGCTATTGTTAATAATACAGGTAGCTTTTCAAATCTGTGTTTTGGAATCTTTTGAGTCAACACTTAATAGTGCAATTGCTGGAGCATAGAGTAGTTCTATTTTTAGTTTTTTTAAGAACTTCCACACTGTTTCCAGAGTCACTGCACCAGTTTGCAGTCCTGCCAGCAGTACAAGAAGATTTCCTTTTCTCTGCATCCTCCCCAACACCTGTTGTTTTCAGAGTTGTTAATTTTGGCCATTCTGACAGGTATGAGGTGGTATCTCATTGTGGTTTTGATTTGTATTTCCCTTATGATGAGTGATGTTGAGTATCTTTACATGTGTCTCTTAGACACCTGAATGTCTTATTTAATGTCTTCTTGTAAATGCTTATAGAAACATGGAGAAACTATGCATAAAAATACATTTCTGGTAGCATGGGTTAAAGGAGAGTGGATGAGGCAAATGTGTGGCAAGAAAAGCAGCAGAAATTGAAAATAAAAATAGGAGAATAGGAGAAAAGATGACACAGTAAAACAACATATATAGTACAATCCCACTTGTGTAAAATGTCACTTTAGAACAAAAAAAGACTATATATGTAATTTGCATATAATGTTATTATGTATTAAAATATATAATTAGTATAATATGTATTATAAATATATATGTATGTTATATAGATTCTGGTTTAAATCACATTGGACATGATGAAGGAGTAAGAAGTGATCGACTTTGAATATACGCTAAAAGAAAAGTAAAAAAATTTGCTGAAGAATTTGGTGTGGCATTTCTCCTTGAGGAGAAAGAAAGGACACTTAGGCAGCTACAAGATTTGCAGGAGCTGAGTCAACGAAATGATGGAATTTCCATAAAATAAAATGGGACAGAACACAAATAGAGTCAGTTTGGAGAAGAACATTAGGAGTTCTGTGTTAGACATGCTAAATTTTATGATACAGGCAAAGAATGATGATGAGTACACATTAAAATATGCAAGTCTGATCTTCAGACAAAGATTAAGTCCACAGGTATAAATTTGGGAGTCAGCAACCTAGAGACTTTCAATGGCTTGTGACTGAATTGATATCTCCAAGAGAATAATGGGTTGGAAAAGAGGTCCAAGAACTAAACCCTGGATGAAAATAGCCATGATGTATATTATATATTCATTATAATATGTTGAATTAAAATATATCATATATTCATTATGATATATTTTTAAAAGAACAAGTTTCAAAGTAATGTATATGGTATTATTCTGTTTGACTTAAAATATGTCTAATTTAAGACTTATTATATATATATGTATATAAACACAGTGGGAAAAATGGAAATATACACATTACCTTTTTAACACTGGCTGCCTCAGGAGCTTGGAAATGTAGGTATCACTATGGAGAGAATCCTTAGTTTGGCCATTATACATTTTTGTTTTTGTCTTTAAATTTTACTTATTATAACAGGTAATTATAATTTACAAAACCTCAAATTAAGATAACAAAAGTTTTCATCTCATCAAAATACTAATTTCTGGTTTCTTTCTAGAATACTAACCTAAGTTCTCTGCCAAGCCCTGTGCAAACATTCACGCCAAACCAGAACACTAGAATAGCTTCTTTCTGCCCTGCAATTGCATTACCTATCAGCCAGAGAGTCTGAAGAAGGAAGCTGGCATTCGATCTTTGCCTTGAGCAATAGCATCGCTTCAGGAAAAGGTCAGCTAATCTTTGGCTGTGGTTAGCTGAGCTGGAGAAGAGCAGCATGATTCTGAGAGCTCTGAGATGAAAATGGGAAAAGCATATTCATATAGAAAAGAAGGTTCGAATGGAAAACATAAAAAGAGAACAACAGCAAAAGAAGGGCCCCACATGCTGGATTGGAACTGAAGGAAGGATCTACATTTCCATCGATTTCAGGAGCAATTGCTAAGTTACAAACAGATGTTAACTATACAAGATATTGAAAGTGAGCATTGGCTTTGGACTCACATTGACTTTATTCCAGCTCCCACTCTGGGTGGCTCAGTCAATTAAGTTACCAACTCTTGATTTTGGCTCAGGTCATGATCTCATTTATATATATATATATATAATATATATATATATATTATATATATATAATGGAATATTACTCAGCCATGAAAAAGAATGAACTCTTGCCATTTGCAATAACATGGATGGAAGTAGAGTATTATGCTAAGGGAAATAAGTCAGAAAAAGACAAATACCATGTGATTTCACTCATATGTGTAATTTAAGAAACAAAGCAGATGAACATAGGGAAGGGAAGGAAAAATAAAATAAGATAAAAACAGAGAGGAAGGCTCTTAACAATAGAGACCAAACTGAGGGTTGCTGGAGAGGAGGTGGTGGGAGGATGGGCTAAATGGGTGATGGACATTAAGGAGGACACTTGCTGGAATGAGCACTGAGTATTATATCTAAGTGATGAATCACTAAATTCTACTCCCGAAACCAATACTACACTATATGTTAACTAATTTGAACTTAAATAAACATTGGAAAGAAAAAAAAATAAAGCAATCTTTATAAAATACCTAACTTAATGCCCGGTATATAGCGAACATATAATAAATGTTTGCCTTATCATCATCATCATCATCATCATCATCATCATCATCATCATCAACATATCATCCTCTCCATCTCAGTTAATCAACTTAGTTAATTTTGTGGGTTGAATTGTGTTTACCAACAATGTATTCTAATACATTAATGCCTGCCATACATGAATATGACCTTATTTAGAAATAAGATCTTTGTAGGTGTAATCAAGTTAAGATGAAGTCACACTGGGTTAGGGTGAGCCTTAATTCAATCCTAATTCAAAGAGGATATTTTAGACACAGAAACACAGGATGAATGACATGGAAAGATGAAGACAGAGATCATAGTGGTACAATTACAAGTCAAAGAATACCAGGAACTGAGCAATCACCAGAAGCTAGGTGAGAGGCATGGAGCAAACTCCCTTAGAGCCTCCATAAGGAATCGAGCATATCAACACTTTGATTTTAGACTCCTAGCCTCCGAAACTATCAGACAATAATTTATGCTGTGTAAGCCACCAAGTTGATTTTGTAGTAATTTCTTATAGCAGCCATAGGAGATTAAATAGTCAAAGGTATGGAAGCAATTGGTGAACTTTGTTAGCAACAGCCCTGATATCACAGAATCATATTTGTCTGAAGATTTATTAGTCTCACGAATTTGGACATGTTGATTACTGAACATAAAATGGAATATTCCTTCATCTCTTCTATTCAGTGGTACCTCAGATATCTTACAGACTTTGTAATAGGTCAAAGAAGGCAGAGACACTAACAGTCTTTCCTGGGAAAGAAACTCTTCAGGCATAGTAAGCATTAAATAAGTTTCTACGGAACAGAATTGGCTGAACTGAATACCAATGTGGAACAGGGTCTTGTTGGGAGTCCCTGAATGATCATTAAAAAAAAAAGCTAAAAGCCTTTTTTTTTTCAGAAAACATAACAGAAATAATAGATATCAATGCTTATACTTACTATGTCTTTTATTATTGTAAGCATTTTGCATTTACTAATCTATTTAATTCATATTACAACACTATTTAATAGAAATAAAGAACCATTATATGATATTCCTTTACTTGTAGTAAAAATGTATTATGTAAATGAACCTTGGAACATGCCTAAAATATACAATAAATGCAGAATATCAAAGATTAATGTTTCCTTTCTATGGTATAGAGTTGTTGCCAGGAAGTCATTGCCAAGCCAGGGATTATATTTTCCAACCCCCTTAAATTTACTCTATGTGGGCCCTGGTACTCACTTTGTCCAATTAGAGCAGAAGAGATATGTGCCAATTCCAGGCCAAGGAATTAAAATATATGGCAAGCTTTTGCATTTCCTCTCCTTCCACCTCACTGGAAGCCCAGTGATGACTATGGGGTCTTTCTAAGCTGCAAGAGATGCCTGCATCCCTGAGCTATTCATTGGAAGCAAGGCACCCAGGAGGGCTGCTCCCCTGGGAATGTCGACATTGCTAAGCCACTCTGGGATTCCTTTATTATCACATGCAGCCCACCCTGCTTATAATTATTGTTATCACCATTAAAATTATTATCATATCACTTTTCAGTTTTAAAATAAAGGAATGGACTGTTGAAACTCCACTGTTACACTGAAGCCATCCCAACCAAAGAAACTTTGCAGCCTGTGAGCTCACTACAATGTCTCTTAGGACAAGAGAAAAATCTGTCTTGTTACATTTGTCCATTTGTCCAAACAACAGAGTAAAGAGCCTATTTTCCCTAAAGTGCTTGGAAATGACACTTTTGTTGAAGATTGCTGGTTTTCAGATTCTGATTCTCAGCTGTAGACAAGGTGGCAGCTAGACCTAACTGATCAAGCTAATCTAGCCCTTATATCTGGGAAACTAATGTGTCATAAACAATTTGGGAACATGTCTACATCACTGAATGGTTAATCAGATAAAAACCTTGTTTTTCTCAGATTATCAATGTAGGTTCACAATTTTGCAATGTTCTCTGGAAAGAAACAGAAATGAGCACTGGATACCATTTTGGAGAGGATCCCTAAAAGCCAGACTCCTCTCCTAATCTTAGCTGGTTGAAACTGGTAAGAGGACATTTTCTTAATATTTCATTACTCCACTTTCTCCCAGAATAATGTATTGGGTGTTACTTGATTTTTTTCCCCTAAATATATGAGCTTGTCTTTATAGACTCAAAATTTGCTTCCAAATCAATGTGGTGGGAGCATTGCACAATTTGTCGTAAGTACATAAAAGATGTTCCCTTTCATTTTTATCATTCATCATCCACTGTCACAACTACTCAACTCTGTTACTGTAGCATAAAAGTAGTTATAGTCGATATGTAAATAAATGGGCATAGTTGTGTTGCAATAAAACTTTATTTACAAAAAAAACCTTTATGTACAAAACAAACATTTAAAAGACAAGGAAAATTAAGTGCAACAATTCTGTGACATTAATGTGAGTGCAACATTCAGGGGGAAAAAGGTCAGTTGATCAGACATTAATGAACAAGGAGGATAACCATATGAGAAGTCGAAAAAGTATCAGCAGAACATGTTAGGCCACAATTTAGCTTCGTGTGATTCTGATGCACGGTGAGGAAAAGAAAGAAATTAAGGCATATTACTAAACATTTCACTTGAGAAACAAGTTTGCCATGGAGGGAGATAGGAAAAGTTTTGGGAACAGAACTCAAAAATTCTATTTTGGCCTACACATGATTTACAAGGCATTTTCCCTGCAAAATGCTGGAATAATAATTAGCAATCCATTTGTTCAGTCTTAAACTCTCACTCTCATAATTCTGTATCACAATTTGGTGTCCAGGAAAAATGTGTAAAATTTACTATAGACAGAAGTGGGTTAAATGTCAACTCTCACACTGTCTAGCTATGTGAACCAGGGGAACCATCCTCTTTTATCCTCTATTTTCTCATCTGGGAAACAAGTTTATTATTATTCACATCACAGAGTTGTTATGAAGAAAAGTTCTTAATGAAAGATCTGGCATAAAGTAAGTTCTCCATAAAAACTTTCCTTTCCTCCTCATTTATTTATTTACTCAATAAATATTTATTGCATTTTGCGCCAAGTATGTGTCAGGCATTGTTCCAAGCACTGGGATAGAGATGGGAGCAAGACTAATAAATCTCAGCCCTCATGAACCACACAAGCATTTTTGTTGGATGCATTTGGATACGGATGTAGGTATCTATACATTTATATACAGGTCAGTTATTCCCAACAGGAGTTACTTTGCACCTAAGAAGACATTTTATAATGTCTGGAGATATTTTTGGTTGTCATATTAGAAGAAGATGCTACCGGCTACTGGGAGAGACCAGGGATGCTGCCAAACTTGCTACAATGCACAGAATAGCTTCACTCACATTAAGAACTATTTAACCTAAAATGCCAACAGCATGGTAAGAACCCTGGTATAGGGATGTGTGTGTGTTAAAAAAACAAACAAACAAAAAAAAAAAACAAACAAAAAAAAACACGCACACACACCTGGCTGCCTCAGTAAGTAGAACATGTGATTCTTGATCTCAGGATTGTAAGTTCAAACCCCACCTTGGGTATAGAGATTACTTAACAATAAATCCTTAAAACACTCACACACACACACATACACAAAGTTTAATGAAGAATACAGGAGACAAAGTTGTGTTCTAGAGTTCTACTTGAAGAAGGTCTCTGAATAAAATAAAAGCTTTGTCTCTGAGAGAACAATTTCCCAAATAGAAAGACTGGCTAGGACTTATCATTGACCATCACAAATTTAAAAAGTTGACTTCAGCAATAAGTGTGAATTTAAAGTCAGTCATTAATTTTGCTTTAATCCTTAAGACTTTATGCACTTCCTTATATTGTCATATTATAAGCTATGATGAGGAAGACAGTTTTCGAAGTTCAATAGACTTAGGACCAAATCCTGGATTTATAACTCATTACGCAATCTTAAGAAATATCACTTAATATATTATAGCCCTGGTTTCTTATCTGTAAAATAAGATCAATAATAGAAAATATATAAAACAGAATTGATTTGAAAATTAAAATATCCTATTGAAAATGCCTATGTCAAACCCTCTCTCACTTTTCATAGAAATGAATACTGGTGCAGCTATTCTGGAAAATTGTATGGAGATTCCTAAAACTACCTTATGATCTAGTAATCACACTACTGGATATTTACCCACAAAATACAAAAACACTAATTCAAGGAGATACATGTGCTCCTATGTTTGTTGAAGCATTATTTACAATAGTCGAGTGATGAGAGCAACCTTAGTGTCCATTGACAGATGAATGGTTAAAGAAGAAGTGGTATATATACACAGTGGAGTATTATTCAGCCATAAAAATAATGAAATCCAGCCATTTGCAAAAACATGGATGGAGCTAAAGAGTATAATTCTACGTGAAGTAAGTCAGTCAGAGAAAGACAAATACCATACAATTTCACTCATACTTAGAATTTAAGAAACAAAGCAAATAAGCAAAGGAAAAAGAGATAGAGATAGATAGATAGATAGATAGATAGATAGATAGATAGATAGATAGATATATAGAGAGAGAGAAGTCAAGAAAAATACTCTTAACTATAGAGAAAAAACTGGTGGTTACCAGAAGGGATATGGATAGGAGGAATGGGTGAAATAGATGATGGGGATTAGAAGGGCACGTGTCCTGATAAGCATTGGGTGATATAAGGAATTGTTGAATCATTACATTGAACACCTGAAACTAGTGTAACACTGTATGTCAACTATATTGGAATTAGTTTTTTTTTTTTTAAGTTTTAAAAAATAAAAAATGAAATGCCTATATTACTGTCTGACACAAAGAAGGAATTCAATAAACAATCACTCTCCCTCCAAACCAATTACCTTGAAAATGGGAGTGGAGAGAAGGATGACCAATGCCTCCTGGCTTTTTCTATATAAATTACTTCTAGGAAATCAGTGGGTAAAAATCTGAGACTCATTTTTTTTTTTACTTTTCTCCATCTTTCTCTCTTCTCTGTCATTCCTCCTCTGAATTGGTCATACAAAATCATACAGATTTGGTCTTTTTGGTAAAAGAAGATAAGTTTAGTATATAAGAATTTAGGAAATAACCAAGATAGCTGTCCAGCAGAGAGCTGGAATTTCCAGACCAGAATATACAAGAGAAGCTAATTCCCTTATTGTCATTAGGAGAGTCAACCATCTTGTAACAGTACCACAGAGAAAGAGATCCTCAAGAAAGAACAAAAGTGACTAAAACTTAAGGAAGTCTTTCCTTCCTTAAGGTGTAAAGAATAACACCAAGTTGGCAGGATGACCAAGAGAAAGAAGTTTTACAAAATCCTGAAGAATGGAGGTGGGTAGCCAGCAAAATCATGTTTTAGAGGATGATGAGGACAGAATTGTTTGGTAATATAAGGGCACTGTCAACTCATCAATTTAGTAGAGTTGTATGAATGGAACCTAGATCACAAGAGGATCCTTTGGAACATAATGATACTGAGGCAGTAGATGGATAAGATATTTTAAAGATGTTCACAGCAAAAGTAATTAGAAAGATGAAATGAAATCTTAAAAGGGATGTGGGCCTGGTGACCTAGTACATAAATAAAAATATTAATTTAGGCAAATGAGAGAGTATGAACAATGGAAGAAACTGTGTGAAGATATAGAATAGCTATAAAGTATAGCAACGATATCCCTTACCAGATATCTCACCAATGTTTCCAGTGAAACAAGAAGTAAGTCAGTGGTAAGTAAGTGGGTAAAGAGTTGGTGTGATAATTTAATGGTTTGTAGCTATTGGTTTGAGAATATATCAGATCCCTTTAGAGATAAGGGCTGCTAAGCTGTGGACATATTTGAACTGAGGTTGAATGGAATTGACTTGTCATGACCGTCATACTTGTGTGGCTTTCTTCAGCAGCAGTGGCTGGCACGAAGTGGAGAAAAACCAACAGATTGAACAGTGGATAATCCGGCTTAGCTTGTTAGGAGGATGAGAATGAAGAAGGTAAAAGTTGGAAGGGAAAACTTCAGAATGGTAGCAGGGTGAACGGGTGGTCTACATGCTAGTGTTCAGGTTGACTGGAAGATATGAAGGAATAAAAGGAATAAAGAAAGTGATTATTCTCTTAGTCAGTAAGTTATCAAACATGCAAATCTACCATGTAGGCTGTAACTGAGACACTGGGGAAACAAGTGTGAGCAGAACACAGCCCTGGCCTTGAAAGATCTTGCTATCCAATGGATCAAGGGACTAGTAATCACCTTGAGTGTTTTATAGAGGGTCCAAGTCCAAGGGAATAAAAGCCATTGAAGTGACTTTAAACTCAGTAGGAAATTTGTTATAAGGACAAGGGTATAACTCATAACCAAAGGACAGGGAGTACAATTGTTCTTTTATAAGGACTAGAAGTAGAAATAGGAAAGCTCTACTTTTCAATTCCTATTTTTTTGAGTCCTCTCATCTCTGATATCTTTGAGTCTTCTTTATCTGAAGTGTGGTTTTCTCTGTACTCTCGTATCTTCTTGTTGATGCTTTAGGACCTCCCAGTTAATAACCCGAACAAAATATATTAGTGCCACCACATACTGATATCAGATTCCAGGGAGCAAAATTGATTGTCTCACCCTACCAAGGGATTGATTCCCTCTTGGTCAAACATCAACCCTTGAGAAAATCAACTACAACTAAGGGTTACAGGGTTACTTGTCCAAAACATAAGGAAAGGTAAATACTGAAGAAACTCAAAGAAAAAAATCAAAGTGTTGAGGAGATCAGTCTTAGAGGGAAAATATTGGTGAATCCTTTGTTCTCACTGCAAAGCAGTGGATGCATAAAGTAAACAATTGCACCTACTATTTATTGTATTTTATGTGCCAAGAACTGTAATGTGTTTGAGTGGGCTGAAGCGGCTTAGCTTGAGTTTCCTGTAAATAAAGACTGAGGCAAAGGCTTAAATACAGATAGTTTACTTAGAAATGTGATCCCAGAAAGGAGGAGTGAAGATTAGGATCTGGAAAGCATGGGAATACCAACTGTCATCAGTCCTGAAAGACGTTCTGAAGAGTTTTATGGAGTATTTCTAAACAGGGAGTAGATGAGTAGAGCATTTATTCCCCAGGTCAAAGATACCCCCACAGTCATTGCGTCCCCTACACTTTCAAGTTATGTGCACAATGCTTCCCAACCTTCAGTGTTAGAGAATCTCAAGGGCAGGAAGTAAGAGGCATTCAGTGCAGGCTTAGGTGAGATGCTGTCAGGATTCACCTGGTCAAACTAGCACAACTTCCATGTAACTAGTTACTATAATAGTGGCTGCATAAAAGGTGGAGCCAAGAGAATGTGAAGTAGTGCACAAGGGGACTCCAGGACAAGAGATGTCAAAAGGTAAATAGAATATGAGATCAGGCTACAGTAGCTGGCTTAATCATCATCTCTACTGACTCCTCATTGATTAAGATCACCCACATTCATCAACCATTTACATGAATGAAGCAGGATGTTGGGATATAAATATAGGAGAGAGAGAGAGCTAGAACAGGAATAGAACGAGTATTAACTGGATCTCCATTTGTTCCCATCCACATTATATGTAGAATCACATTAATATCCCCAACAACTCTGTGGTTTAGATATGCCTATTTAATGTGTCCTATTAAACAGAAACAAAATGAGGGCCAGTTTAGTAAATAATTGTACAAGGTCACACAAATAGAATTAAAATCCAGGTCTATTCCTCCATATACGCTTTTTCTTCAAAGTTTAATTAGACACAACTCTTTCCTTGGAGAAGAAAAACAATGTGTAAACACTAGTGATTATGACATTATATGGGATTATCTGACCACCGAGCAGAAGAAAGCCAGTAATTGGACTTAGAATTCCAAGGGTTGGAAATCTGTGCTCCAAAATATTGAGTATACCTTGCCATTAGATGTCTTTAGGAAACCTAGCATACAAAGCACACAGACGAGGATTCTTTTTGTGTTATTTGGTTTTGTTTTGTTTTTGCTATCATTCAACACAACATTTCCCAACATCCCATTCCTAAAATGGTTCTTCTATTGGGAATGTATTAGGGGGAGTGGAGGAAAGAACATAGCCACTTGATGGGCCCTGTTGAGTTGCTGCCAGACTAAAGACTTTGGCAAAATATCAGGACTAGGATTCTGGAAACAATGAACACAACAGAATTGAGTCGAAGTGTTCTCCATCTGTAAATGGGCAGTTAGCCATTTACAAGGTTAGGATTTACTTGTTGAGATTCTCTGTGTTCATATAGAAATTTAATATTTGTAACATATTTTGCATGATGTTCCCACAAACTGTCTTTGAGGATAAACAAATGAGGATTATTGAGGCAACTCAGGACTGTAACTATTGCTCATTTTCCAAGTGGAGTCATACCTTAGTAACACGAATTATGATAAAGTTCAGAGATGCTAAACAGTGGGCAAAGCTCACAGTTGAGGTTAGACATGATAGCCTTGACATGGCATTCTCCATGTGGCTTTCTCTAGCAATAGTGACTGGCAAGGAGCAAAGTAGATAGTAGTAGACTTAAGAGTGGATGATGTCAGGCAAAATGAGACGGAAGGTTGAAGAAGCCAGCCTGAGTCTTTGTGGTCACACATAGTTCCATAGCTAAATGATTAGACCTTTTGATCAAACACTTTCATTCCTTTCCCTTTCCTCTAACCCATGGCCACAGATACAAACACACACACACACACACACACACACACACACACACACACACGCACACACACACGCACGCAAGCATGCATGTGCATATATATATATATATATATATATATATATATATAAATAAGAATTTTGAGAAAAATAGAAAACGAGAACACTTAGGAGGTAAAAATTCTCAGTTGACATTCATTTCTTGTTCTTGAGACAATTCTTGAGGCTCACAGTAATAACTACCATTTATTCAGCGTTGACGATGAACCAGGCTTTCTCCCACTTAATGTTCAATACAACTATTTGAGGTGAGTATTTATTATGCTCGTTTCACAGATGAGGAAGTTTTAGCTCAAGGAGGCTAAATAACTTGCCCAAAGTCCTCAACTAGTGAATGATGAGGTTGAGATTCAATTCCATGTCCCCCTGATTGAGAGCTCAGATACTCCCAGTGTATACTAACTTCAGCATCCATTCTGGCTCTGTTTTAACTTTATTTTACGGAGGAGGGATATTTTTAAATATTTTTATTGTCAAATTAGTTTCCATACAACATCCAGTGCTCATCCCAACCCGTGCCCTGCTCATTGTCCATCACCCACTCTCCACCCTCCCATATCCCCTTCAACCCTCGTTTTGTTCTTAGTATTTAAGAGTTTCTTATGTTTTTGTTTCCCTCCCTCTCTGTGTCTTTTTTCTTTCCCCTCGTCCCCTTCCCCCCAACTAGCTTTCTGTTAAGTCTCACAAAGTCCACCTATGTGTGGAAACAAATGGTATCTGTCTTTCTCTGACTGACTTATTTCACTCAGCATAATACCCTCCAGTTCCATCCATGTTGCCACACATGGCCGGATTGGAGATTTTTAATTGATCTATTCATTTTTTCTCTTCTGTTTCATCAGACATTGGTAAAAATCACTACAGGGGTGCCTGTACGGCTCAGTTCATTAAGTGTCTAACTCTTGGTTTGGGCTCAGGTCATGGTCTCAAGGTTGGTGAGTTCAAGTCCCATGCCCAGCTCTATGCTGACAGTGCAGAGCCTGCTTGCGATTTTCTTTCTCCTTCTCTCTCTAGCCCCTCCCCTGCTCATACTGTTTCCCTCTCTCTCTAAAAATAAATATATTATTTTAAAATCACTACATTCAGCCCTAAAACTGGATCAAGACTAAAAAGTAACAAATCCTTGTATATTTTCCACCTAGTTTTTACTTTCTTATATTTTTGTATATTGGTCACTCTTAATACACTTTAAATTGATTTTTTGAATCATGGACCATGATATATTGAGCATTGTGTTGAATAATTAGAAAACACAAATAGGTCCCCACGTTGATAGTTGGGGACTATATAGTGCAACTAGACAGGAAAGGAAAGGATACACGGACAAAGATGCAAATTAGAAATAGTGTAATAAATATCACATTGAGGGACACCTGGGTGACTCATTCGGTTGAAGGCTGACTCTTGGTTTAGGCTCAGGTCACGATCTCACAGTGCATAGGTTCGAGTCCTGCATCGGACCCTGGGCTGACAGTGAGGAGACTGCTTGGGATTCTTTCTCTCACTCTTTCTCTGCCCTCTCCCTCCTCAAAATAAATAAATAAACTTAAAAAAAAATCACATTGACAATCTATACAATACACTGTGATGGCACAAAAATCTTTGCCAAAACCAAATACAATACTCTAGAGGATTGGGTGGGAGTGATTTTTGGACTTGGCAAATGGAAGGAAAGATTTATCATCATCCTAGATAGTAAGGTTGCAGAGTAGATCACATTGTGACCGTGGATGCATTTGGGAGATAATTGACATACTGAGTTTGAGTGATATGTTGGACTTCCAAATAGAAATGTGAAACAAAAGTTGAATATTGGATGTGGAGTTTGGGAGAGAGGCTTTGACCCTTTAGCACATAAATGGTATTTAAAATCTGATATTGTGTAGTCATCAAAGAAATAAACTTGTAAGGAAAAAATTAAAGGACAAATGCTGAACTCAGGGCAGTCTCAGATGAACAGGCCATGACTACAAGGTACCAATAAAGGAAACTTAGGGAAAAAAAAAACACTAGTAAAGTAGAAAAACATCATAAAGCTTTAGAGTGCTGGGCATCCTAAAGAAAGTATATCAACAATGGGAAGTGAATCACCTGTGTCAAAAGCTGCTGATAAATCAAGTAAGCTGAAGATTGAGAATTGACCACTGGATTTAACAATTTGGAGGTCAGCGGTGACCTTGAAGTGAGCAGTTCCTACAGATTGGTGGGAAGAAAGCCTTTTTAAAGTACTTTCAAGGGAAAAGAGAAAAATTGAAAAGAGACAATTCTTTCAAGATTTGAAGCAAGGAAAACATAGAAATGGGTGAAGACTCCCAGGAGAGGTAGAGTCAAGTGATTATATGTGCTTATTGGAATGATCCAATTGAAAGGAACACTTAATTAGTATGCAACATATAAAGGCAAGAATTGGTAAAACAAGGTCTTTGATAGGAGATGTGTATATAATAGGAGTATTATAGAAGAAGTTTTTATTTCATAAAACACACAGAAAAGATCTACTTAGTTGGCACCTGCTATATGCTAGGCACCATACAAATGATTTGCATTCACTATTCTACACAGTTTTTCACAATAGCTCTTTTAGAGTATGTACAAGCCTCAGAAACATTACATATATTGAGTGCAGAGCCAAAACTTGAATCCTCACCTATCTGAGTCCAAAGAAAATTCAATTCTCATATTTGGACGCATGTTACCTCCTTTGAAGAGGAAAACAAACAAGCAAGCAAACAGAATGAGTTTTTGGCAGGTGTAAAAGGTGGAGCAAATTAGGATACAGAAAACCAATTAGGAGGTCATTTTAATCATCAGCACGAGCAGTGGTGACCATGAGAGACTTAACTACCTTAACCAGATAGGGACTGAAGAGACAAGGCCTAACCAAGAGACCTTTCTCCTGGGTCTGAGTTGGTGAAAAGTGGAGAGTGGCATTGGAATCAGGAGACACGTGGATGAGGGAAGGAGTCTAAGATGACTTCTAGTTCCCCTATGTAGGTATATAGATACACCCATACATGGGTATGTGGGTGATCCCCTGGGGTATGAGTGAGGTTGAAAGTGAGCTCTCAAAGGAAAAGAACATAATGTGTGTAAATTCGTGGTCTCCCCTTTCTCTCTCCTTTGTCCAGAGTTTTTTCCCTTCTTCCAACTCCTCCTCTCACCCCTCACTCACTGAGGAAAGTGAATTTCTTCAATTCCTAGAAAAAAGTTCATCTTGGGTAAAGAAAAGTGGCTATAGGAAAAGGATGGTGTTATGAAAAATGATGCTTAACGTAGATGGAACTGGAGGGTATTATGCTAAGTGAAATAAGTCAGTCAGAGAAAGACAGATACAATGTTTTCGCATATAAGTGGATTTTGAAAGACATAGCAGAAAAACATGGGGGATGGGAAGAGGGTAAGGAAAAAAAAGCCACAGAGAGAGAGGAAGACAAAAGATAAAAGACTCCTAAATACTAAGAACAAACTGAGGGTTGATGGGGGGTATGGGAGAGGGGAGAGTGGATGACAGGCATTGAGGAGGGTACTCATTGGGATGAGCACTGGGTGATGTATGGAAACCAATTTGACAATAAATTATAAAAAATATATTTCAGTAATAAATAAAAATAAATAAATTTTAAAAAAATGATGCTTAAGTGCTGAGAAAATAAGAAACTTACAAAATGGGGTAGGAAAGATAGGATTAGAGGAGGAAGAGAGGCCTCTAGGAATTTGATAGAGAAAAGGAAAGGAAAATTTTGTTTTGTTTTGTTTTGTTTTTACGATATACCAGTCATTGTTAATATTTACTGACCCTTTACCATATAGGGCAGATACTGATGTGTGTGTGTGCATGTGTGTGTGTGTGAGTTGGGAGTGAGGATACCGTCTTTAATCCTCCCAATTACCCAATGACGTAGGTGATTTCATTAAATATATGTTACATTTGAGACACTGTGGTAGGCTGAAAAAATGACCACCCAACAGATATTCTGAAGATTACTATATATGTAAAATACTAGGTTTCTCAGACATGATTAAATAAAGGATCTAGAGAGGGTATCCTGTATTACCAGATGAGTTCTAAATGAAATCACATATATATTTGTGAGAGGGAGGAAGAGGGATCTTTTATGACACACAAAAAAATAAGTCTATATGAAGTTGGAGCAGAGAGATATTTGAAGGTGTTGACCTTGAAGATTAGACAGTCACAACCACAAGCCAAGGAATGCCAGCAGCCCCCAGAAACTGGAAGAGGTGCAGGATAAACAATCCCCTAGAGCATTCAGAGGGAATATGCCCTGGTAATACCTTGATTTGATCCAGGGATATTCATATCATATTTGTGACCTCCAGAACTGAATAGATTTCAGTTCTTTTAAGCTACTAAGTTTGTGGTAATTTGTCATAACAGTCACAGGAGATTAATACAGCCACCAAGGTTCTGAGAGTTTAATTAATACATGCAATTGATAACTAAGACTCTTACACCCAGGCAATCTGACCTGAGTGGCCTTGAACAATTCTGCTATAGCCCCTTCCAGTAATGGTTCCTTTAAATGTTTGAGAGAGACAAGAGTAACGATCGAATTCTTATTGAACATCATTCTCTAAGAGTAAAGCCACTCTGCCACTGATTTTCTGAGTCCTGATTAAGAAGAATTTCAGTAGGAACACGATAAAATTAGTGGATTATTAAACTAAGTCTCTAAGGACCACCTTGGGACAGCTTTGGACAGGCCTTCTTAGAGGTTGAGTGAATAATACCTGTGGGGTCTAGACCCTTCCCATTTGCACAGATCAGACCTCCAGCCAGTTACTAGAGTAGACAAGTCCGATCTCCTCCCAAGAATACTATCTCATCTTTAACTTAACTAGGATAAAGCCTTGCCTTCATGGGGCAGTAGGGGGAGGCTTCAACCCTTCCAACAGTTTTTGGGCATTTTCTCTGAGCATTCCCCAAAGACCAAAGGAACCATCCTCTGGAATGAGTTGGTGGGATGGGAATACTGTTTAGTGCAAAATAGATTCTCCTTGTCTCCTCTATTTCTCTAAACTGAGGGCTCTCATCAGCTAAGCTTCAAAATAAAATTAGAGGCCCTTCTAAAAGATTTCCTATTTCTATGAAAAGTTTCTTCTGTCTCTGAAGATTTGCAAGGTCTCAGTACTGAGAGGGTGGCTCTTCTGTGTTCCTCAGTACCATGGACAGCCCCTCATCAGATGCCTAATCCTGGGATATGAAGCCCTGCCTACTCAGTTTTAGCCGTGCATACCCCATTTCCTGCCACACCCACCTCCCCCTACACACATTTTGTTCCAGCCACAGGGTCTCCTCACTTTCTGATCTACACATGACACTCCTTCTTCTTTCCAAAACAGTCTTCTCTGCACCCTCTAGGACATAGAGGATGACTATATGAATAAATGAATTGATGGCTTTAGGTTTGTTGTGTCTGTATCCTCTTTGTTCCTTAGCAGAGCATCTAGTGTGAAGATAATGTGCACAATACTCTTTCCCTCCCTGACTTGACATAATTATACTCTAAGGGGTCATGCTCCTGCTGGTTCCTCTAGGTAACCCTCAACCAACCTCCAACTAGATTGCTGACCTCCTCAGACCTCTGTATATACCTTGTCGTGACCTGTAACACTGAACAATATAATCATCTATTTCATTGTCTGAGTTCCATGGGCAAGAATTTTCCCAGAACCCTAGCACCAGAAATCTAGAACATCATAGTGATTCACTAAGATTTGTAAATGACAGGATGACTATATGAACAAATGAATTGGTGGCTTTGGGTTTGTTGTGTCTGTATCCTCTTTGTTCCTTAGCAGAACATCTAATGTGAAGATAATGTACTTATTCTCCTTTCCATCATGGGCCTTGAACAGAGTAAATGCTCCATTCTGTATTATTGATTGATTCCCACCAAAAATTAATCTTGACTGAAGAAATCTCAGAAGTTTAACCAAAGGCTCTGAGTTCTCATAACCTAGACCCATGATCCATTTTCAAAACCTTATCCTTCACAATCCCCTTCAAAGTCCTTTAACATACTGGACTACTAACTGTTTTCCAACAAGTACATATACTTAAATATCTCTGTGTTTTTTGTCTATGCTGTATTTTTGTCTCTATGTTTTATGTATATACTTAGAAAGCTATACCCTCTTCCGTCCTTCTAGAAAATACTTCTCATGCCACATGGTCAGCTTCCTTGCCAGCCATGCATCTATTAGACTTTACACCCACTTCTTGCATATTATTTTCTACACTTAAATCAATGTAGTTGTTTAAACGTTGTCCCACTATACTGTGAGATTCTTGAAAACGGAACAGTATCCTTTTGAACTGTGTTCACTGCTGATCCTGGGGCATGGAGTGCTCAGTAAGAGTCTGAGAAAATGACTAAATGGCTGATACCCAACTTGACCAAATAAGACCCAAGGTAGTCACCCACAATGATAATAATCTAGATTCCTTATTTCCATAGCCTTTTACCAGAAAAATTAGCTGAAACACAGAAAAAACAAGTGTCCAAGCCCAAAAATGTAAAGTAAGTTAGTGGGGAAACCAGACAAAGAACTGAAGTCTCCAGACCTCAGCCTGACACCTTTTCCACTTGTCGGCTCTGAGGCACAGACTGGTCTTGCACACACTTTCCTTTTATTTACTTTATTGCATGGGCTTTATTACATGGGCTTATCAAAGGCTGAGTGAAGGGCCTGGTTGCCTCAGAATTCTTACACTCCTTTGACTCCAGGAAGCAAGTGACTCCTTGTCTTAGCCAGATGTGTCCTCCCTAGGAGGGCTGCAGAAAAAAGTGATTAGTTCCCTCTCAATTGTCTGTGAAATGCAAATGTGTTCCACTCACACACCAGTGATATCCTTTGTCTGCCTCTATGCAGGAGCCAATAATGCCAATTAAATGCCATGCCTCACTAACAGGTGTGCTGATTGCTTCTGCAAAATGATTTACTGGAGCAACACTCCAAGGGTAGACTAAGAAAGAACATTCCATCTCCCCCTGATGCTCATCTCTGTTATTAGCATTTACATTTGATCCTTGCTACCAAGAATTAACTTTTTCTCCCTAAAAACAAAATCAGAATCATGTTTCATGTGTGCAAACTAAACTTGTAACATTTCTGATATGATATTCATCCACGCCCTCACTACTGTCCCATCACAGTGCTGACCCTGAGGTCTTCTTCTGGCTCCCCTCCCTCAAATCCAACCACCCCACTCACAGCTTCCTGCGTGATCTTCCTGAGGAGAAAAAGCTTTCAGTCTGTCATATTCCTACTCAAAAGCCTTCAATGACATCCCATTACCTGTTCAATCAAGTGCATATTCTTCTGATGGGCACTCAAAGTCTTCTATTGGTCCCATATGATATTCACAAAATAATTTCCCACTGCACCTCAGCCCACCATAAACTGTGTACTCTACTTTCATGTCTGCTTTCTTCAGCAAACCTCTGTCTGAAATGCCTTCTCTTACAACCTCAGTCCAGTGAAATAAAGCTTTCCCCAGAGCCACCTCTTCAAAAATCCTTTTCTTATCTTCTTAATTAGAAGATATTTCTCTATGCTACAGAATCCCAAAGATATTGGTGTAGAATTACCAGTTTTTAAGCATTTACCGCACATGTCAGACACATGCCAATCGCTTATTTGCATAATACGATTTCATCTTCACCAAATGAGATGTTGTAATTCTCATTTTATAGATGTTCTCCACCTCTGAGGGATGAAGCAATTTGCCCAAAGTCACAGAGTTAAGAGGCAAAGGGTATGGTTAAACCCAGATATGGGGGAATTCTAATGCATAGGCTCTTATTCTGTACAGTATGTGTTGGCATCCTGGGTAGAATATTACTGATTACTATGTATGCAACAATTATCCATATCTGTGATTATTTCTGTTAGCAAGTTATAAATCCTGAAAGAAAAGGGAATATGCCATTTTCACCTGTGTACATCTCCTGTTCAAAAGAAAAACCTAAAAAAATAGATGTTGTTAAAATGTTTTGCAACAACTCAATCTCTCCTGGAAAGAATATATCTATCCCTGTGTCCACTTTTTACTTTAAGAGCATCTATAGACTCGTCGCATAAAAATGTGGATTTAAATCCTCCTGGCATAGAGGCTGAGATCAATCGTCATATTTATATCTAAGGTCTATGGTTAGGAGCCTCAAGGGTTATTCATTTAATGTTTACAGCCTGTAAAATCAAATGGTATCACTCAGACTAATTCTAACACTGTATTTCTATCACCTTTGGTTTCTGCCCTCCACCAGCAGAGAACCCTAACCATAAAAAACCTTGCCCATCCCTACTGTCTTCTGAGGCCTTGCCTCCTTTCTCCAAGTCCATAGATAGTCACAATTAAAGGGGATACTACTCCCAGATGAAGCTGTATAGAAGCCTACCCAAAGACAATTTTCATTTCAGAGCTCAAACATGACAGGTCCTCTCTTGCTGGATAAATGAACCCACTGTTTTCTTGTTAAATTAAGGTCTGTTGAAGGGAACCTAGAAAATGAAACTGGCAGAGGGATTAAGGAGATAGGAAGTAGAAAACAAATTTTTGGCAGCTTTTTGTTTTAATTTTAAGATTCTCAGCTAAGCTGAATTTGATTAACTATCTTTCCCTAAGATGCATTGAGAAAGTGAATAGTAGGGAGGGCTTGTTTAATAATAAGATCTGATGTCTGTGACCCTCGATCTAATCTCAAGGGTTCATTAAACTGGCAAATCCGGTGCCTAAACCACTGCAGTAGTCTGGACTTCCATTATGGGGAAGGCCATAAACATCTATCTTTCTTTTGTAAAGAGGTAGAAGTTCAACTTCCTGGAGCCTAATATCTATGAAGTAGCAGTCTTTTTGCTACCTGTAGAAAACTCACACACACACACACACACACACACACACACACACACACACACACACACAAGGCTGGAAGGTTTTCATAATGGGCAGGAGGCAGATTCTATCATTCTTAAATTCCTCGGTCTGCTTTGTGTCTGAGTTGTCTCTTCTATAACAAGCAGAAATAATTATAATAGTCAAATAATTCTAACAGTAGAACTCAGCTACTTAGTTCCCTGGAAAAGAATAGTCTTTTTCTTTCCCTGATGATATCTGCATCTTTAGGTGGTTTTAGGAGAACCTGGCATATAATCAGGAGAAAGGAAGGGGGGCAGGAGAGAAAAGGGGACAATTGTGAGACATATTGTACAGCTGGTCATACTGGTACCCAGAAAGTAGATAAAGATTATCTTCACTTTCACAGATGATTTCTGAGACATTGCCTAAATTTAAGCCCTTCAATTTTGAAGACATCCACTTATTACTCCTCATACAAACAACAAGACCACTCTCATTTGACCTCTAATCAGGATTACAGGACTCAGAAGAATCCCCATTGTTTCAAATGTTCTTGTACAGCCACAAGTGTACATGAACATTTCTTCTTACTGACTGAATCATCTTCCAGGGCCATGAGGGAGACATAAGAACACACACACACACACACACACACACACACACACACACATGCACAGAGAGAGAGAGAGAGAGAGAGGGAGGGAGGGAGATTGGCTGGGCTGGACCAGGCTGAGGCTGGATTGGAGCTAGAACTGATGTCGCAACAACCAATGTAGTTGACTGGGACCACAGAGTGGACCACAGGGAAATAATACTCCATTAGTTTTCAGCTCTACTTTACTTCCCTTAATGCTTAAACCCTAGTCCCAAATATTAACATAGTCTGGGTGATGGCAAAGAAGACCAAGAAAACAATGGTAAGACTTCTTCCATTTGGGAACAAATACAGTTCTCTTCATTTCAATTACATGGAAGAAAGATTCAAAAGAGGGAGGGAGAGAGAGAATAAAATGTCTGTTCCCACCATAATCTCTGTATCAACTATAAATGAGGCCAAATATACTAAAGAGGAAGAAAAAGATCAGTAGAGATGGAGAAACCTCCTTCTTCCAGATTGTACTCTGACTCTTCCTGCTTTAACACTATAGGAGAGAATGCCTATTCCATAAATTATACTGTGATTCCTTCTAGGCCAATCAGTGGTTTGAAAGTGACTAGAAGTGGTAGTGTCCCTCTCTTTAGGGATGTGATCTGAGGGGGAATTACAGAACCACACAGGAGAGAAAATATTCTGGCTATAACCATGGTATGAGATTCTGTAGAGGAAAATAGGAAAATTGAAGGAACAAGAACAGTGGAAGAAATGTGTCTGAATGTTCAGGATACAATTTAAAAGTGGACAGAACACATACTGTTTCAAATATCACAGCATCAAAGATGGTGTGAAATAGTGGAAAAAGCACAGACTTTAGAGTGAAAAGGACTTCTGGTTCTGAAAGTGTGCTAAACATTTTCCATTTTACTTTGTCTGATAATCACACACACACACAATAGCCTAGAAGAAACACATAAGTCATTTGTAATTGAATCTGAAAGGGGCATAAAAGGACTGACTAGGGGGCTTAGGATTTGAGTAAGGACTAAGTGCCACTCCTGGGTGAAGCTTATGGGTATGATTATGACTTATACTCCATCCCTGAAGTAACTAGATAATACCCTTCCCTATGCCCAGTGAGAACAATGGACACTGTAGGTTGGAGTCTTGTCATTTGGGTAACACACAAGTTGAGTAGACCAGAATGGCACTTCATAGACTTTAAGCACTAAATTCAACATTCAAGCCATAAAAGTGATTCAGGACATGAGTTCTGCACCTAAACAGGTTGACTATCTACTTGTTATGGACTGAATATTTGTGTCAACCTCAAAGTTGTATGTTGAAACCCTACCCCCTAATTCATTGGTATTAGGAGATAGAGCCTTTGGAAGATTGGAATGAGATGAGGTCATGAGAGTGGAGTCCTTATGAATGGAATTAGTGCTCTTATAAAAGTTAAGAGGGGTCTTCTTCCCTCTCTGTTCTCTGCCATGTTGAAGTTGGCAGTCTGCAAGCTGAAAGAGGATTCTCAGTGGAACTTTATCATATTGGCATCCTGATCTCAGATGTCCAACCTCCAGAACTGTAAGATATATATTTCTGTTGTTTATAAGCACACCCATTTATGAAATTTACTAATGGCAGTCTTAGCTAAGATCCTGCTAAAATAGATGATTAGATAGGAACTAGAGTCTCAAAATACTAAAAATACCAGGTCCAAATTATTCATTATGACAAGAAACAGAAAATATCTCAACTTCTGCAAGGAAATAAAATCAACAGACACCAATACCAAGATGACACAGATGTTGGAATTGCCATAGAAGGATTTAAAGATAGCTATGATAGGGGCGCCTGGGTGGCTCAGTTGGTTAGGTGGCCAACTTCGGCTCAGGTCATGATCTCACAGTCTGTGAGTTCAAGCCCTGCGTTGGGCTCTGTGCTGACAGCTCAGAGCCTGGAGCCTTATTTGAAATCTGTGTCTCCCTCTCTCTCTGCCCCTCCCCTGCTCATGCTTTGTCTCTCCTGCTCTCAGAAATAAATAAAACATTAAAAAAATAAAAAAAAAATAAAGATAGCTATGATAAAGACATTCCAGTGAGCAATTAGAAACACTCTTGAAACAATAACAATAAATCTCCACAAGTAAACAGTAAAAATAAATAAGAATCAAATGAAGTTTTAGTTCTTAAAAATAAAATAACTGGAATAGAGTAAAAAGTGCCTGAGTTTGAGGGAATTGGAATCATCTAAAAGATCACTCATGCATGTGGCTGGCATTAGGGCTGGAGAGACTCAAACAAGTGAAACCTAGTACTCTTGGCTTCTCCATGAGATGTCCCCAGCTTGAAAGTTTCAGACTCTTGAGTTTTTTTATCTCAAGGAATACAGGTGAAAACTGCCTTATCGTTTATGATTAAGCCTCAAAAGTCATGCCACATACATCTGCTGTCTTCCCAGGCATACTCAAATTCAAGGGGAGGAGTTATAGTCTCCTTTTCTGGAAAGGAATGTTGACAAAAACTTGTGATAGGAGCATATTAATCGGGATATACTGGTGTGATCACTTTGGAATACACAATCTGCCACCACGTCCTTTGTCTAATATTGTAAATCATGGATTGGCAAACTACAGTTGACAGGCCAGTCTAGCCCCTGTCTGTTTTTGCAAGTAAAGCTTTATTGGAACACACTCAAGACTATTTATTTATGTATTGTTTATTGCTGTTTTTGTGTTACAGTTGCAGAATTGAGTATTTGTGACAGATACTGTCTGGCCAAAACCTAAAATATTTATTGCCTCGGCCAAAAAAGGTTCACTGACCCCTGTTATAGACATTGTCAATATCCTCTTAGAATCTGCCTCTCAATATTTCCATAACACTTTCTCCATATTCAATTGTATTTGGAATTATTTCTATATATGTCTAAGTTGACTCTTACTTTAGAATCTCTGCTCTTAGTGTGGAAGGTATTTTCCTATAACTCCTCCAAAGAATGGCTCCTCTCAGTCCAAGGTCTCAGATCCTATACGGTCTCCCAAGGAAGGCCTTCTCTGTTTACTCAATCTAAACTAGTTCCCCGCATTCATTCCCCATTATTCTATCCCACTGCATTTTATTTTCTTCCTAATGTTTGTCACAATTGGAAATTGTTACTAGAGTACAAGTTTCATAATGGTGGGTCTGTTTTTTGTTTGTTTGTTTTATTCGTTTGTTTTCAGAGTACTTCTGGGACAGAAGTACTGACCAATTAAAAAAATGGTCAGTTTTGCCCCAACAAACTGTGAGTAGTTTTAAAGCAGTATTATATTAATTAATGTTTATGTCTTGAGTGCTCATCAGAGTATAAAGATCATAATACGTGCACTACAAATAGCTTCCAAGGACATGGTCAGATGACAGATCTCTACAGTCTGCATCACAGTAGATTCTAAAGAACATCCCAACAGTCTCTGGCTATCTTCTGTGAGCTTAACTTATCTCCTCATTTATGTCACAAGCCACTTAAGGAGAAAAATTATCTACTTCTGGGTATTTAGAGTGACATCTGGTAGTCAATGAGCATTTATCCACTCACATGTCACCATACACAAATGATGATTGCAGCAGGATGATAGCCAGTGAACAGAACCCAATCACGATGAAAGAAGGAGTCCAAGTGAGAAATGAGATAGGGTCAGATCATAAATAATCTCCTAGAGGAGATGAGATCTCAGAAAGGTTTGGAAAATCTCAAGGGTTTAGAGCAGAAAAGAAGGAATTTAGGAAGAAAGATCACGTTTAGAAGAATAGCATTTTATACCTCACACTTAGTAGTGTTACATGATGCTTACGATATGTATTATCATATTTTTTTTCTCACATCAGTCATATGGGAGAGGCAAGAATTACATCCTAACTTAAAGGAGGAAATAAAATTTGAGAGAGAATTCCAGCTCAGGTCAGCCTGATAATAAATAGTAATAACAACAACAATAATAGTTATATAACAATTACTATGTGCCAGACATCATCCTGGACAATTTCTGTATGTTATCTCACTTAACTGCAGAAGATTCCTGTGAGGAAGGTACTATTATTATACTCAATTCTACAAAGGAAAATGAAGCATGGAGGTTAAGTAGATTACCCAAGTTCGTTCATGATAGTGCCAAGGTTCAAAGCCAAACAGTTTGGCTTCAGAGTCCATGTTTGTAACCACCACTTACTTGCTCTCTGGGGCTCCAACATTTCTTCTAGCCTTTCATTATGTTCTTACTAATATCTCCATGGTCATAATTATTGTCAACATTTCCTTATGTGTCCAGTTTTTCTCAACTTGGTCCGGAATGATATCAAGTGAGGACAGTTGAATTTGGACAAGTTAGATGGGTTTATAACTTGGAGGAGTTCAAGTGTCATACCTGGAATTATTTTGATATTTACTCAAAGAAAATATTGAGCTAGCAAATAATTTTCACTAGAGGCCAGGGAACACATAAAATAAACTTTTAGTTGTTTTCTTGTTGTCATTGTTTAACTTTTGATGAGATTGATGTTGATATGTCTGTGCAACACCAGCCTAGCTGTATGGCTGGACTTTACAGCAGATGTAGGCATCACCAAAGGGAAGATGATGGATTGGCTAGAGGAGACTCATAAGCCTAGCTTTGAATCTTGGGCTCTATTAATTTTCTAGTCATGTGATTTTAGAAAATTTGCTTAAACTTTCTACCCCCAGTTTAAAAACCTATTAAATGTAGCTAATATTGTTTTCTATGTCTGAGTGTGAGAAGTAGATGACTATAAGCCAGACCACATTTGCCTTTGACTGAACCCATTGGCAAAACTGAAGTATCTTAAGAGATGCCCTGAACATAAAAATAAATATAAATAAGTAATTGAGTAAAGAGTTTGAATCCAGTATCCCACCTGGTTTAAATCATATATCTTATAGGAACACACCTGGCATTTTTATATTCAGATGATAAGAATGAAAAATGGTTATTTGACAAGGAGGAAAAAAGTAATCTGGAAGGGAACAGCTCTTACAAAGATACAAATAATAAATAGTAATCAGAAAAGGACAAAGGGGAGCTTTTTTGTTATCTGTATTAAGTGAAAATTAGAAGAAAGACCTCCAGCTTCCAGAACCACATCCTTTTCTCATCCTCTGTGTTAGTGGAAAGGAACTCGACTAGCAGGGTAGTGATTCAGACTTCATAATTAGATGGTGAAGGATAATTAATCTTGGGCCCTGAATCAGCTCCCTGCCAGTATGCTTCCTTTCTCTGTTCCAGTTCTCCATAGCCCTGACTCCTTCAGAATCACAAACCCAAAACCACTAATTTTAGCTTGGCTTAATTAATTTCCCCTCCAATGTCTCACCTATTGCCTTTGCTCTTTGTTAAGCTTCTATTGAATTTCCCCATAGATTATGTTTGTTTCCTCAGAGCCTGGAGGAAGGACAATAAGTGTGCAATTCTTCACCCTTTGCAACAATCTTCAAGGGCGTGATAGAAAGCCCTTCCCCCCTTCCATTTTTGCAAAAAACCTGCATGAAATTGACATTATGCACATGTACACAGTTTGTAAAGGACTGCCAAGAACAAAGCCCAAAGGGATGGATATGCTTTTATTTTAAGTTCTATTTTGGGTAAACAAGGTTGAACATGCTTCAGTGGTTCACACTGTCACCAATGACACCCAAATTATTCTTGGTCAAGCCCTTGCCAGCCTCCATGTGCATAATGTAAAGGAGATAGAAATAAGATTTGGAGATTTGGACTCTGAATGGATGAGTTGAGAATGGCCCAAGTTTCTGCTTTCGTGCCAGGATAAATAAAGTAGGCATTCTCTGAAAAGGGTAGCATTGGCAGAAAAGCTAGCTGGAGGAGAAAATATTAATGGGCTGTTTTGAAATGTTGAGTTTGAGTTGCCTTTGGGACTTTAATAATCTTAACCTCAATTTCCTTTCTTCACAAAACAAACAAACAAAAACAAACTCCTTAAAAGAGATATTTATACCCATTATCTCAGGTTACGGTTCACAGCAGGAAACCATGAGAGGGAGCTTTGTGTGGAGTGTCTTACTAGGAAGTGTTCATCCTTCTGCTCAGTAAGGCTGATTCCCACAGAAGGTAACTCTGGCTTAGTCCCCCATAGAGCCATAGAGACTGTGAAAATCACAACTCACAGTATCCAAAATGAGTGGTATCTAGGTGTGTGATGAAACCTCATATTCCCTCATTTGCATTATTATTTTCCCTGCTTGGGATGCTCTTCTCTTAGGTTTCTAGCTCCTTATGATTCAGGTCTCTAGTCAAATAAATTTTCACATGGAATCCTTCACTAACTACCTAATATAAAATCTTTCACCATCACTGCAGGCACCATCACTACCTCCCCCACCTCCTCTCATCACCATAATTACCATCTCCATTGCCTCTACTAACACCAATCTCATCTCCAATGAGACTACCACCCCCCCACCACCATGATCACCACCACCATCTCCTTCATTGCTACCAAAACCTTCAACATTGCCACCACCAGTCTCCTGACACTGCTCTCTACCTTGCTTTAATTTTGTTCCCAGCACCTTGCACTACTCAGTGCTATATTAGATACCATAGGCTTGTTTAGAGCTACATATCTCTCCTCTCTTAAATACAAAAAAATCTTTGACAACAATGACTAATTTGATGTTGTATCACCAGTGTCTCGAGTATGCTTGCCACATTGTAGGAAGGAATAGAGGGTTGCTTGCTGAAAGATTCCCTAATGAGGAACTGGAGAGAGATGGAATAATTATAGAGGAACAATCTGCAGGAAAGGAAAAGGAAATTGAAGTAAAATCCCAGGAAGGGAGTGAAACTACCCAGGTAGAGGGAAACCTCTTATTTCGATCCTGAGAATGAGATGTGGGTAGGATTTCGCACCTGATAGGCTCCATTTTTTCTGGGAGGTGCCTCACATTTTTGCCTGTCACAACGTTAATTAAACTCATTAAACATAGACTAGAGAATGTCCACATTTTCTAATGGTTTTATTTTAAAACCTTATTATATGAGCTTATCAATTAATCAAGTGTGTTTCATTCATATCTGATATTAAATATCTTTATGCCATTTTATGAGTTTGAAAGTAGACTTGGTGGGAGGAATGCAATATCTGATGGTATCTTGGGGTTGCCAATGTCCTGGTCCAACGAGCTGCAGAAAGCCTCCATGAAGGCAGGAACAGAAAAGAAACTCCTCTCAATATTTCACATCCTGACATTGGCATCAGCATAGCCATTTACTGCTTATCACACTTGATCCCACAAAAGCAATGTGTTTTAGAGGAAAGAATTTTAGATGCTGACCTGAAGGAGCCCCTCCTGGTGGCCAAGAGGTCTCAGGCCAATGATTCCTTGTTTCTGAGTCTTAGTTCCTTTGGATCTACATGCCAAGTGGAGTAAGTGGCCTCCGTGGCTCCTTCCATCTGTAGGGTCCTTGCAATTCTATAAATAACCAACTTTGTATTGTCACACAGTTTTTATAAAAGAAGAAGCTGAGGCTCAGTGACCTGAAGCAACTTGTCCCAAGCCACACTGCCCTTGAGCAGCAGAGTCAAACTCAAAGTCCAGATCTGTCCAGTTTTGAAGTCGGGCTCTTGCCCTCCCCATTACACTGCTCTCACTGGGGCTTGGAGCAAAGGCTACATAGGCTGGCATGCTGTTGACAGTATAACATCCTAGGGCTCCAAGTTCTAGGTGGGGCTGTGGTGGAGGTGGTCAGCTGTGCTCCCGGGCTGGACTTAGGCACAAATCTGCTCAACCCTCACTCCTCCACTCTCCAGCTTCTTTATTCCAAGATACAACATGTCCCCCATCCCAGCTCCTGGTGCCAGTGTTGATATAAAAGCTGTCAAATGATCTGGCAAGCCAAGGAGAGAGAGTCAGGAAATGGGGCAAGAGGGAAAAGGAAATGATTAAATGAGTACTGTGCCAGATTAGACTCAAGGCCCTTAGGGACCAGCTGCGAATGTCTTTGCTTGGTTTGGGGAGCAGTGCAGCCAGTGAGGGAGGGCCTGGCCTTGGTCTCTGAGCACACCTGGCTTCACTCCAGCCTGCTGCTTTGTGTGTGAGTGGGCAGGGAAATTCTCTCTGAGCCTCTTTCCTCACTATAAATGGGGGAAACAATACCCACCTCACAGAACTGTAATATGAATCAGAAAAGAAAATCTTGCAAAATGTCTGACACCCAGTAGGTGTTTGATAAATGGTAGTAATTCTTATTTTCTCCTGAACCGAGCAATAGAGGGCTCATCTGAAGTAGCAGAGTGTGATGAGCTCTTTGCTGTCCTGAGAAGAGGGATGTCTTCAGACAGATGGTAGTACCTTCCAGGGAGCACAGTACCCCTCCCTGACATCTGCCACCCTGGCCCAACATGGTACCATACCACAACCCAGGTAGGTAATGTCGTTGCCATGGTGATGGAGTTTCATGCCCAGTCCAGCTCTGGTCATCTAGGACACACAGGATGCAGGTCAACAGCTCTTTGTCTGGAATGGAAATAAAGTTGGAATGGATAATCAGCCTCAGGACTATCATTTACTCTCTGTGTGTGGAAGCAACTCGCTTGACTTCAGTAGATCTTGATTTCTACATTTATAAAAGAGAAACACTAAAACCTTTTTCCAAGTTTTGTTTTAAAGACTGAACGAGCTTATGGATGTGACATCACCAAGGATGGTGCCTGGCACATAGGAGGTCCTTACTGAGTGCCAAGTCTTTTCCTCCTTTCCTATTATTTTTAATGAGCTAGGAAGGAAGAGGGAGGAAGGAGGACAAGGAGGAAGAGAATGGGAAAAAGGGATGAGAAAGCAGAAGGAAAGAGAAGAATGAGGGCGGGGGAGAAAAGAAAAGAATGATAACCATAACTACAGCAAAAACAAATGCATTCCATGTGCCTGCCCAGGCCCCGTGCACTGTTGCTCCAGCATAGTGGACATAGTCCACATAGTGGACAGTCTACACTATATTTTTTTTCTCATTGCTGCTGTAACAAACTATTACAAAAGTGGTAGCTTAAGTGAACAAAAATATATTATCTTGTAGTTCTGGAGGTCAGAATTCTAAAATGAGTCAGCAGAGAAGAATGCCTTCTGCAGGCTCTGGGAGAGAATCCATTTCTTGCCTTTTTGACTTTTGGAGGCCACCCTCCTTCCTTGGCTCTAACCCCTACACCACCTCATTTCCACAGCATCACCCTATCTCCTGGTCTTTTTTGCCGTATCCCTTTCTCTGAATCTCCGGGCTCCCTTTTAACTTACAAAGGCCCTTGCAAATACATCGAGTCCACCTGGATAATCCAGGTTAATCTCCCATCTCAAAATCATTACCTTAATCCCATTTGTAAAGTCTCTTTGGCCATAGAAGGTAATATGTTCACAGGTTCTGGGAATGAGGATGTGGATATATTTGGGGAGGAGAGTGGTGATGGAGAATTATTCTACCTACCACATTTATACAGGCTAGAAGGTATGTATCATCTCATTTCAAAGGTTAAAAAAATAATAAAAATATGACTCAGAAAATTTAAGAAATCCTCCAAAGATCACACATTTGTAAGTGAAAGAGCAAAAATTCAAACCACACTCAATTTGATTCTGCAACATATGTTCTTTCTGTAGAATATGTATTAAGGTACTCAGTAAGTATTTCCTCTAAATCCAAGGAGGTTGCTTTGAATTATCTTTGAAGTTCACCTTGTGTCTAATATTCCATGTTCAAGAAAAAAAGCAAAGGCTCAGTTCTAGGCAGTTTCTACCATTGTGGATTTCTCTTCTTTGGCTCTAAACTAATGGGAGAATAAGAGTCCTGGGACATTCTGCAGAATGGAAGAGAATAATGGGGTGTGAGCATTTTCTAAGCAAAAAGATAGAAAAAAGCAGAACAAGAATTGCTCTATATATACTACCTTGGAATAATAAATACAAAATCTGCTTAAGATCCTGAAATATTCCCCCTTTGGGCTTTTCTCCTGATAGCCCAACCATCAAAATGCATGACAAACACACTGGTGTTTTGCTGATTGAACCAAACAGGAGGTAACTAGTCTTGAGAAATCCTATAATGCAGTAATTAGTTACTCCATCAGTAAACGGAAATAATAATTGCAGGTTGTTAAAGCTGACAATAAACTTTCTGATTGTAGATGGGGAACCTGCAGTCCAGAAATGTGTGACACTTGACACAGCTGTAAGGGACAGAGATAGAACAGATACCCAGATCTCCCAGTTGCTGGGCTAGGATACTTTCTAAAGGACCGTAAGTCCCTAGAAGTTTGAATGTGATGAGGTGATTTCCTTATAAACTGGAACTTCAGATATGGAATGACATATTGCATATATATGACAGATTTTGCCCCGGTATGAGAATGATTGCTGAAAGGTCCAGAGTCCATGTGCATTTGGGTCTGAGGTTGAGCCAGTTAGAGTCCTTGAGTCACATACACCTATTTGCATACTATCTGTGGAGGACTGTTTTTTTTTTCTTTTTAATTATAAAAATAATGAGTCATGACTAAAGATAATTTGATACATTTTTTAAAAGTAAAAATAAATCAACCTTCATGAATTCCACGTGTTAATCCCTATACTATGGAGAATTTCCTTCCAATTTTTCCATATAGCTATACAATAATTCTTCGGAGAAACCAACCCCTCCCTTTATATATCAAAAATGAAATATCACTGTTGTCCAGTGGACCTCACCCTGTTCCACCAGTCTCCAAATGATCTTTTCCCAGACCGCAGTGATTTGTTCAAGCATGGCCATGTGAACTAATGCCAGCCAAGAAAAGTTCTCTCTGGAACTTCTGCTAAAGTTGTCAGCAAGAATGTCTTTACTCTGAAACATGAGGTCTCTGTATCAGGTTGGCCTCTGAATCTTGCTTTCATGTGGAGGAAAGTCTACCCAAAAATAAAATGAAGCTGAAACAAACAGTGCTAAGAGAGATAGGGAGATAGAGGGAGAGAAAGAAAGAGAATGAGAGAGAAAGAAGCCTGAAAGCATCATTCCATTTGGGTGCCTTGGCCTAAATTTTCTTAAAACAAGCTCTTCCCAGTAGATTTCCTAGTTTTTTTTAATGAACCAATAAATGTTCTTTCTGATTAAGTTTGAGTGTCTGTCACTCACAATTGAAGGAAAACTGAATGATACTACAATCAGTTGGTGTGTACAAATGGCACATGCTAAAACATTGAACTGCCTGGTTGAGGTAGGATGTAAAACAGTGAGTAGGCGAGAGTCCCCTAACTCTGAAGCAGAGTTCCAAACCCTGTGCTAATGTGGATGCTATGTGGTCACTTCATGATATATACATACAATTTGGTGTCCTGCTTTTTTCACTTAGCATAATTATAGTGATAATGACAATAGCTTGTAATTATTGAACATTGAGCATTGTGTATTATGCACTTTCCAGGCATATCTCAATTTATCGTTCAGCTCTTTCTATTGGGCAAGTGTTATAATAACCAACATTTGCAGGGCTAAAAGGAGTTAAGAAACACGATGAAGTTCAAACAGCTAAAAGGATTCAAACCCTATTGCCCTGACCCAGAATAAGAGTTATTAACTATTGTTTATTTATAATTTTACATTTTGAACACTGTTTCTATGGATTACTTTTTTCTTGCAAACATTTTTAGCAAGAGTATAATATTTCATTGAGAACATGTAACAATCATTTCCGTCTTTTGGTAAAAGACATAACAAGACATGGGTCATTGTTTCTGAGACAAAGTTTAAATTGTGGTGACATAAATGTTGATCTCCCCAAGGAAAATAGTTTGGCTAAAAGTCTTTACAAGGGATTTATCCCCATCCTCCTTCCTACCAGACCCTGGTAACTCAAACCATTTCTTTTTATCATTACCCTGTTGGCCCTCAACAGATAAGATAGGTTGTAACAACATAAGGGGCTGGAGGTAAGGAAGGGAGGCTACTTATTCAAAAAAATATGTGTTGACATTACTCTGTGTGACTGAAACTATAACAGTGAGAACTAAACAATAGAAATTCTTGTCCTCGTAAAGCTTGCATTCTGTTTGAGGAAGGCTCACCAAACAATCAATCAACTGAACACACAATGTTAAATATGGTAACTAGTAAGTACTATGAGAAAAATGAGGCAGGGAAAGGGATAGGGAGTTGGGTAAGGTTGAAAGTGAACTGAATCACTGGGAGAGGCTCTCAGTGTGGAGGTGACTTTTAAGCAATGACTTGAAGGCCGTGATGGGCCAAGTAATGTGGATATATAGGGGAGCACTCCAGGAATGTGTTAAAGCTAACACAAATGCTCTGAGGTAGTAGAATGTCTCATGTGTTTGAGGAAGAGCAAGTAGCCCAGTGGCATAGAGGACAGCATTAGGAGGTGAGATCAGAGAGGGCACAGGGTCAATAGCAGAAACCATGGGGCACTGCATGGCATATAAGTACCTTGTTGTTAGCTCTCAATGGGATTAAAGACCATTTGAGCAAAGGAATGAGATATCTAACCTAGAGTTTAATAGGATCATGTTGGTCTGTTTATGAGGAATAGACAGAAAAGGGAGCAAGCTGGATGCAAGGAGACCAACTAACACAGATGACTGGCTTGTACTAGAGTGATAAGTATGCATGTGTTGAGAAGTGATCAGGCCATGGACAAGTTGAAAAGATTTGATAATAGATTAAATGCATGGTGAGGGAATGAAGAATGACCACTGGGATACAAACACCCTCCCAAAAGCATCTTTGTTTATACTACTAAAATTATTGGAAAGTTGAAGTGGACCATGGCCATGGCCTTCATCTTACTTGGAAGAAGGAAGTATGTGGCTGAAGATGGTCCATGCCACATTCCTGCTGCAATGATTTAATGGAAAGGAAGGTTATTTTGAAAATATCCCTAGTAATTAACTTTTCTAAAACATAATTGGTAATATTGGAACATTGTAAGGTTATTGGTCATTAAAAATGTGTCTTTCTTAGAATGCTCCAGGTGAGTTTTACTTTTCTGCTACTCCATTTCTTTTTTTTTTTTTCAGTTTTATTTATTTATTGTTTGTGTGTGTGTGAGAGAGAGAGAGAGAGAGGGAGAGAGACAGAGAGAGAGAGAGAGAGAGAGAGAACAGGGGAGGGACAGAGAGAGAGAGGGAGAGAGAGGACCCCAAGTAGGCTCCATGCCCAGCACAGAGCCTGATGTGGGGTTCAGTCTCATGAATTGTGACCTGAACTGAAATCAAGAGTCAGACGTTTAACTGACTGAGTCACCCAGGTGCCCTTCTACCTTCTCCATTTCTAAATCATTTTTGCCAATTTTTTTTTCTGTTCTGTGTAGTTTATGGAAATAACTTAAATGTCAAGGAATTATTTAGAGGACTTACATAAATTGTGGAAGATAAAAACAGAATATTTATAATAGATCTTACTGTTATAGTAAAATAATATATAGAGAAATATCTGGGAATATTTTAGTGGCACGTTATGGTTTTAACAGTAGATGTTGAAGTGGGGGAGATTATGAATGCCTTTTTGATTTTTCTTTAATGAGTTTCGTTACTTTTTAATAATAAAAAATAAGAGAAATGTAATAAAAGATGCAATAATAAGAGTATTAAAAGAATTCTATTGCAGGTTATTTGGGGTGTTCCAACTAATCTCTTGCTATTGGGCATTAAGTTCTTTCACTTTATTATTTTTAATGAATATAGAATCAATAACTGGCTGAAAATATTTTAGAATTTAAAAATAGTATAGAAAAACACTAAAAATTCTAGGAAAAAAAGACAAATTTATTAAGAAACCATTAATATTGTTAACATATTCCATAAAACATGAAAATTACCAATATAGCACTTGGAAAATAAGAGACTAGGATTTTAATTTCAACCAAATCTTCATGTCGACCAAATTGTAATGATACTCATTTTGGTTTTAATTTAGTCACTTATATGAAAAAAAACCACAATAACAAACAAACATGAAGGCATGAACAGCCTCATGGAGAAGCCAACAGGTGCTGTGGTCAGATCCGTAGGTTTTAACCGAGACACAACATGTTGTTTCCCTATCAACCTTGTAAAATATATGATAAATGCATATACACATATATGTTTTTTATCTGAATAGTCCTAGTGGTAAGTTTCTCTCTCTTGAGATTAGTGTTGTAAAAAATGATAATAATGCACCAAAAGTAGCTCATCATGCTATTTGTCACAGGGTTAGTTCTCAATAAATGGTGACTGCCTTGTCCTTTAAGATTGCTCTTGAACATCTTGAAATTCCCATATGTCAATTTCTAGCTTCCAACTTGAGTGGTTGCTGTTGCCTACTGAGATACTGGGTCCTTGCAGGGGGTGTCTTATGTGATGAACACAGCTTCTTGTGTTTGCTGTGTTATAAGGGAATAAGGCAGAGCTGGAGTCAGGGAATGTCTGTTTCCTCATCACACCAGACCCAGTGAAATATTATTAAATCCCCCAAGGGAGGAACTGCAAACTCTTTGCCCAAAAAACGCTGTAAGTAGGCTTGCTGTATATGCAGCACATGGCACACTGTGTTATAATTGGTTGTAATGTTTCTACACTTGGTCTGTTTTCTTAACTAGACTAACAGCTCTTGAAACAGGGACTATTCCTGATGTATGCTTTCTTTTTAGTGTCTGGAACAGTCTCTCCTATACAGGGATGCTTATTAAATGATGGACGAATGGGTAAATGGATATATCAATAAAGATACATAAAATCAGTGTGTGTGTGTGTGTGTGTGTGTGTGTGTGTGTGTGTGTGTGTTTAATTCCTGGCTTATTATTATTTTTTTTATGTAAAGCAAAGAGCAAGTCCCAGAAATATGGTAAAAATAGTCACCTTGATATCTTTCCAGTTCTATAAATGGGGTAAATTTAGCTTTATGTCAACAGTTACCAATAGTAATAAAAAGGCATAGAATTGATTTCCCAATTCTCTGACATACTACATCAGTCAGTTAATATTGTGTTCACTAGAGGAGAATAGAATCTATTTAAAACTCTAAAAATGTGTTTAACTTTTTCTTAAGTGATGAGAGTTTTAATATTACTAATTGGCTAATGGGAAGGAAGGAAGGCAGAGAACAAAGAAAGAAGGAAGTCTTAATAAATGCTCAGTAAGGAAAACTCTCTGGGCTCAGAAGTATGTCTTTATTGAGGCTTCCTTTAGAGTCTTTACGTTTTCTCTTTCAAGTACACATGCACATTTTATGAGGGTCAACCTTACTTATTTTTGGCCCACCGTTTTCAACTGACTAGCCCTCCAACCCCTTCTCTTTTCCCAATCAGATTACCTCATTTGTTATCTCATGAAGACAGTATAAGTAACCAAAACAAATCAACAAACAAAAATCTAGAAACTAGCTCTTTTCATCTGCACACTCTTCTCCCTTTCTTTAACAGTGGAATTGGTTTCTCTTCTTCTTTCTGAAGTCCAATATCATTATATTAAGCCTTCTTAGGGGCTGAGCTCATCAGTTATCCCTCCCTTCTCTAACATACTTTCCAATCTCCTCTTCTGCTTATATCCGCGTCCATCAAGAGGGAAACATTCTCAAGTTTGCCCAATTGAAATAAAATATGTTCATTGCTCTTTCTCCTCTTACAGGTACCATTCCTTCTACCTCTTCATATCTAAAGTCTTGAAATACTTGTCAACTTCCACTGGGTCCTATTCATTATCCTGTTCTTCCATGTCATACATAGGAATGCATATGACATTCTCCATCTTACTTTATTGATCATTCAACGATCCATATATCTATCTGTATACATCTATATCTTCAGCCCAAGATTGCCCCATAGGAGCACATCTGTGAAATGGTTGCACTTCTCTCCCCTCAAGTGAAGTGATCCCAGACTAGGTCACTACCAAAACAGCTTCTCACAGGTCCACTCTGACTAATTGTCTATAATGCAACCAGATTACAAATCTGATAAGGTCTCTGTTACTTACACCATCCAGGGACTTCTAGTTACTCACCAGGAAAAGTTAATAACCATAATTATAGGTGGTTAGTAAGAATGAGTGGGAATTGGGAGTTCTTGACCAGGAAAGTAGCAATTTCACCCATATTTATATTTAGTATTAGATGTGGGTCATACTCACTAATATCTTTGCTAGATAGTACATATTATTGAATATTAATAATCTCCATTTTCATCATGGAATCTGCAATAGGCTTTAAAAATAACACACACATACACAAACATATGGATGTATTTCTCCTTTTCCTTCAAAAGGGCCCATAGCCCTCAGTCTGCTTCACTCTCACCTTTTCAATTCCCTGCACTCCACAGCTTGAAACAAACTATTTCATATTCTTGACGCTTCCACCCCGTTTCATCTATCAGAAACTACATTTTTCCATGAGTTTTATCCCTCCAAAAGACTTTGCATGTACTCAGTTTTATCAGATCTCCATCTTTTAGTTTCCAGTCTTAATTCAACTGAAGCTTCCCCACTTTGCTATAGAACTCATGGAATGGACGGCCATTTTGTTTCTCATATATCTCCCAATGTAGCATAGTGTTCAAAAGATATGAGAATCTGAGAAAAATGAATAAATGAAGTAAATAAAATAAAAGAATTAATGGATTTATGGATGCATGGGAAGATGAGTGGGCAGATAAAACAATGGACGCATTAATTAATTAATTATTGGATCTATTACTTGGAAATCCCACTAAATTGTGGTGGGGATGAGGGCACATATGTCTGGCCTCATCTCATTGGTTGGTAAACTAAATCTCAAAGATGTTATTACATGTACAAGTGATCCAACAACAAAAATGAAAATAAAAGAAAGAATTCATTCTTCTAAGTTCATATGAGGACTCTGTGTTCCAGTCTGAGATCTACGATTTTGACCTGACAATACCGCTGGCAAGATACCTCTGAGTAAACACAAATTTTTCACACCCCAAATTCCATATACCCTCATACTTCTCCAAAGCACAGTGCTTTGGAAACTTTCTCTTCTGGGAGTTGTCCATGAGTGGACATCTAGTCCTCAGAGATCACCTCTCCACTGTGTTGGAATTGGGACTTGACACCCTCTAAGATGATTCCAAAATTGAAGATTTTGTAATTTGTTACAGGCCCTGAAAAGGACAATGGGAGAAATGAATATTAGAGAGGTATCAACCCCAATAAGGAAAACAGAAAGCACACTGGGTATTTCACCAGAAAAAAAAATGGTAGGAATTAGTGGAGTAAGTGTTAAGTAACAAAGCAGAAATATAGTTTGTAGGCTCCCAGCTCCAAAATTAAAAGAAAAAGAACAGAAGGATGGATTTGGCGTTGGGATACTAAAAAATGATAGCTTAATATGATAAATAGAGTAATCTTGCTTTCCAAAAACTTTGACCCTCATAGTTATATAGAAAGGAATAGAATAGTCTTTAATAATACCAAGATCCTGCAGAAGAGCAGCTGAATAAGCAAAATGCAAATGGGATATCTGGAAAGAAAAATTAATTTTATATCTTTAGAATGGTTTTGGTAGCCAGTAGAAAGAGACCCAAGTGGAAGATACCAGACTTTGAAAATTAAAATGTTCATATGACATAAGCTATGTGTGTATATAAAAAAGTTATTTACATAAAAGAGTAGAACAGAATCTTATTCTTTCCCCAGGGAGGCAAAGCAGACTTATATCACTAGCAGGACATAAAGACTGTCAGATAAGAGCCTGGCCTCTGGAGCCAGAAAATTCAAGTGTTAACTGCTGAGGCTGACTACCTCTGTGACTTTGCAGAATGTGCTTGACTTCCCTGGTTTGCATTTTTTCTAATCATTAAAATTAAGACATAAGACTACCTTCCTCCTAGTATAGGTCAAATAGGATAATTTTGGGAAGTAAAATATGCTTGTAAAGTGCTTTATAAACACACTTGGCATCTAGTAAGTATCCAATGTATGAGAGCCATTATCAGTGTGTCTCCCTGAACCCCCCTACCTTCAGCAGGCCATTCCCATATTTTCTCAAAAATTAAGAAGTTGACAGGTTAGGATATGTTTGTGGAAGAAATGTGTGCGGGAAAGTTTTTGGAACTGAAGAGGATGTTAAGTTCTTTCTTGTTCTCTGCCTATATGTTTAAAAGCCCCAACTTCCCTCAACCTTTATCGTTGAACAAGGTTAGTCCAGATTCCTTTGACTAACTCCGAACTGCATTTATACCCAAGGCCCAAGGAATCACCATCACTGTCCCCAGCTGGTCCAAAACTTTCAGTCATGTTCTGCTCTTCTCATGTTACTTCTTGATCTCCAAATCAAACTCATATTAAACCATCTGAATTCATTAAACAACACATGAGTTAAACACATATTAGAACAAAACAAAAGAGACTTCTTTTCCTCATTAATCTAAAACAGTCTTCAGTTTAGAAGGGTGCTACCATGAACATTTCTGTGTTTTCTCCATTGGTGAGCAACATGAATCTTCACTTTCTCTGCTTGAATTTGAATCATTTTATTTTCTTCATAAGACGGCTGAGAGTGGAGCGAATGAGCAATTTAGATAAAATGATTTTGGCATTTGTGTCAAAAATGGACAAAAATTACACTTGTCAATAAAATAAACAATGACAATATGTGATGAAAAGCTCTGTGAAACCAGATACAACTACAGAATCTGATCAGAAAAATATTTTTTCTTTTTCTTTCCTTTTTTTTTTGGTTTAACAAAACTGAAGCAAAAAAAAAAGCAAAATATGCATTTGGCACAGCTGTTACTGGTCATTAGAAATAGTGGGGGGTTTACTCAAATTCAATTTGGTGACACAATCACACATTGGGCAAAAGCAATCTAATTTTGTCTCCAAAATCAAGTAAGGGTTTGCCACTCTAGATTCTTTCCACAAATTGCATCACTGTTCTCCCTTATTTTAACTAATTACCCACAAGTGTCCTCCTTTCAAGGATGAACATTCTATCATGGGCACTTACAATTGGTTAAATCAGAGACACTTAAAATGTTTTCTGTTTTTTAGGTTTTGTTTTGTCATTGTTGTTGTTTGAGTCCTGGTGACTCTTCTAACATAGACTCAGATTTGAATAAACACAACTGAAGCCATAAATGGGAAGTGTAAATTATGTCTCCAGATATTGGGAACATTTCTCATCATACACCAACATTCTCCTCCCTGTTAATCTAAAAACTAGTAAGACGGTTCATGTTTCAAAGTAAGCTTTCCCATTCTTGGAAATCATATGAATACGATATAATAATAATTTTTAAAAGACTTTCGCTGGAAAAGAAAAGATGATGAGGTGACAACTGCTTTGGGATAAAATGTAAATACCGTGGATTTTTCTAAGGTTAAGATTTTCTCAATTGTTTTTCCTGCAATTTATCTCAGTCCTCTATCTTAATTCCCATACGCAGAATGTTTTTCTGTTCACAATGCACTCCTACTGTGATTTCATCATTTGGGTTTTATAATATCTGAGGAAGAAATTACTATTATTCTTCTCTTATGGGTGAGGAAACTGAGGCCCAGAAATTGAGCAATTTCTTGATCGAGGTCACACAGCTGGCAAGAGGCAGAGCTTAGATTAGAGTCCCAGCTGGCCTGGCACCAAAACTTATGCCTTTTCTAAAAATCCTCACTGTCATAGGTCCCTGTTCTTTGTCTCCTTATTAACCTCAGGAGCCCTCCTGGAGAATCTGCCATGCAAGGGAAAGGCTTCCTACTTTCATCTCCTGTGGGCTTAAAGGACAGAGACTTGTTCTTATTACCCTCTACCTCTGCAGAGCCTACAAAAGGCCTGGCCACAGAGCACGCATCCATTAGCACACCTCTGACTGAGCAACTGAGTTCTCTATTTAACATACATTCATTGAGTCTTGTTGGAAGGGAGCCAGGAAAGAGAGATGCAGAAGTATAGTCTACTCTTGAGCCCCAGTGGAGAAGCAAAAGGAATAGGCAATAGGAAAGGATGGAGAATGAGGAGGAGGGGGTGATCAGAGAACCCAAGTTTCCCCAGTCATGACATATGTTGCCCATGAACCCCACTCAGGCTTTGATTGACCTCAGAGAAGACTTTGTGCAACCAGGATGAGAAAAGCAGGCCCAAAATAAAGAGCCATCAGGGGCAGAGTGACTTGTGCAGAATATCCCTGGATATCACCAGGAGAAACAGCTAGAGGCAGAGGAAACACAGGTTTTTAAAAATAACTTGTCCTACTCTCACACTGTGAAATTTTATATCTTTAAAGACAGAGACAGGCAAAATTGCCAGAGGTGAGGGCGGTGTAGGGATTGGGAAAAATGGGTGAAGGAGGGTTAGAGACACAGGCTTTCAGGTATGAAATGAATAAGTCATGAGAATAAGAGGTACAGCATAAGGAATACAGTCAATGATGTAATAGCTTTGTATGGTGACAGATGACAGCTACACTTATGGTAAGCATAGCATAATGTACAAACTTGTCAAATCACTATGTTCTATGCCTAAAACTAATGTAATGTGTAACATTAACTATACTTGAATAAAAATAAATATATAAACATATAAATATAAATATATAATGGTACAAATACATATGCATATATGTGTGTGTACACACACACACACACACACACACACATACATACCAGAATTTGTTGAGTTAATAATCTGGATCAGACATTGAGCTAGATGTTCTATCCTACTATATTTATTTATTTATTTATTTATTTATTTATTTATTTACTTAGAGTGATGAAGGGGTAGAGAGAGAGGGAGAGAGAGACAATCCCAAGCAAACTCTACACTGTCAGTGTGAAGCCCGATGCACGGCTCAAACTCACAAACTGTGAGATCATGACTTCAGCCTCAATCAAGAGTTGGACACTTAAGTGACTGAGCCACCCCATATACTGCCTCATTTAATCCTCACAATAACCCTATGAAATAACTACTATGATTTTCCCTTTTACAGATGAGTAGAATAGTGCTCAGAGACATAAATAACTTGTCCAAAGTTACAAAACAGTAATCTTTCCAAGAACAAACATCTTCTGCTGTAAACCAGGGATCATAACAGCCCCCTCTTGGGGTTGATGCCAGAATGAAAAGAGAAAATGTATGTAGAAAAGAGTCCAGCATACAAAAAATAACAGATCTTGACTGTTATTGAAAGCAGAGGAACAGATGTGGTTTGAATGCAGACGGCTAAAATCCCAGGTATACAGACAAATACAAGGGTTTAAATACTTGCTTGAAGATGACATTTTCATCTCTGTGGGTTGTCTTCACTCTGTAAGTTGTTCCTGCTTCCTTGTCTCTACCTGCTAATACCAGCAATAGAATGTACCTCCCAGAGCTACTGTGAGAGTTAACTGAGGCTGTGTATTTGGTAGGTAGAACTCTACCAGGGCCCCATGATCTATGCCCCCTGGTGTTACATCATGTGTAATCCCTTCCCCCTGAATGCCGGTGGAACCTCTCACTTGCTTCTGCCTAATAGAATGTGTCAAAAGTGATAGGCTGTCACTCCCATGATAAAGTTCTATTACATAAGACTTTGTTTTAGCACAGAAACAAACAGCCCTCTTGTGAACTACCTGGGGTGAGGGTTGGGGTGGGAGGCACATATGAGGGAACTGTGGGTGGCATCTAGATTCTGAACATGGCCTTCAGCCCACAGCCAGTAAGAATTGTGACCTTCAGTCTTAAATCCACAGTGAAATAATCTGAATGAGCTTGCAAGCCAATTCTTCCTTAATTGAATCTCCAGTTGAGAACACAGCCCACCTGACACCTTGCCTGCAGCCCCATGAGTCCCTGAGCAGAGGACCTAGCTCTGACTCCTGAAGCATAGAAACTAACAGATAATAAATGTGTTGCTTTAAGCTGATAAGTTGTGGTGATTTTTTTCTGCAGCAATAAACAACTAATGCAAGCATGTAAAGCATTTGGACACAGAGTCCTATATGTATTAGCTGTTATCTTCTCTATATATCAATCAATAAAAAAATGCTTATAAATATTTTTACTTATGCATAATACATCCCTACAAAATGATCCCAGTGTAGTTATTGGATTCATGTCTCTATACAGTTAAGAAAAAAGTATTTTTAGAGTTTTAGTAGTTAACTTCTCCTGGATAAGGTCTATGGTTAAAGAATCATTCTACAAACCTTTTCTGATGATCATGTAACCAGGTCTCAGAGAGGCTGTGGGTGTATAAGATTCAACTTCACCTGAAATATGAAGGGCCTCCAAAAAAAGAGGGACTCTATGAGGGAGTGGGTGAGAACAGACTTTATACAATAAGCCATGTCACTTCTTTTTAGCTTTTCATCATATTATTAAATTAAATGACAATTTTTGGCAGATTGAGTAATAGTAGCAAACATTCAGTTTAACAGCCTTGATACAATATGCATATGCTTTTAAAAGTCAATCTTACATCCGGATGGAATTCAGCCTGAGATGAATTCATAAACACCTATTTTATATCCTGGTTCATTGGCTATTAAAGGATGAGGCTGGGTTTATATAGAAATTATTTAATGAGTGAAAATAGAATACTTTCAGAGTGAAGACTGTTCCTTATCTAAAGCTCTCAGTGTTTGGGGGCTTCTCCCTTAAACCCCAAATGTCATTAGAAAAGCTAGTGTCATGATGATGAACACATCGACAGGAGCCCTGAACAGCAGGGTCACCTGGGTGGCTCAGTTAGTTGAGCGTCTTGGTTTCTGCTCAGGTCATGATCTCATGGTTCTTGAGTTGAGCCCTGTGTCAGGCTCTGTGTTAATAGCTTGGAGTCTGATTGGGATTCCCCCTCTCTCTGCCTCTCCTCTACTCACACTTTGTCTCTCTCAAAATAAATAAATAAACTTAAAAAAAAAGAAGCACTGAATGGCAAACCAAAAGGAGGTCTGTCTTTCCATGCACAGAGTTCTCCTTGACTACAACACTAAATAAGAACTCTATTTACACAGCCTTCCCATTCCCAGATTTGCTTCATTTTTTTTTCATTATATCAACCCCCAAAGAAGCAGAATCTATTTTTAAACAAATCTACCATCTGTTTTTTCGACAAATAAATTGATTACCTATAATAAGCCAGAAAAAAATAAACACAGAGAAATCTAAAGAAGTTGAGAAATTTAAGTGGGGATCCATGTTTGGAAAGCAGAAGGGTAAGACTCAGAATCATGGCTCAGCTCTGTTGGACTGCTCTGGACATGCCCTTTGGACACAGTAGCACTTACTTATTTCTGTCATAATGATGTAAGATACAACTTAAAGAAAGCAAGATTCAGTATAAAAGAGTTAGATCCACAAGACAAATGATGCCTTGTTGTTCTGAAGGGTTTGTCCTAGGACTGTAATCATCTCTGGGGAGATATAGAGGTTAATGGCCCCAGACAGTGTAACAGGAAGGCACCAGACCCTTTACTGTCCACACAATCTTCAGACTAACCAGTCAATCATGTTGAAACTTTTATTTGTAATTATATCAATCTATTATAATCTCTGCTCTGAGGTGTACTTTCCAAATAAATCTTTTTTTTTAAAATGTTTATTTGTTTTCGAGAGTCCAAGTGGGGGAGGGGCAGAGAGAAGGGGGAACAGAGGATCTGAAGCAGGCTCTGAGCTGACAGCAGAGAGCCTGACGTGGGACTTAAACTCAGGAACTGCGCGATTGTGACCTGAGCCGAAGTCGGACACTCAACCAACTGAGCCATCCAGGTGCCCACAAGTACACCTTCTTAGAAGGCTATTAGGATGAACGTTAGCAACAAAAATACCATGTCATTTATTTAAAGGTCTTTACCATATTTTACTCTCTCTGTTTGTAACCAGCTACATAAATTACTTATGCATTCATGTAACAAATGACAGTAGAGCACATCCTACATGAGGGCATAGTCAGGATGGAATTCATTTCCGCTAAAAGAAGGATAATTTCAATTACTTCCCCTTGTGTTGCTTGCATCTCTCACCTCTTGACTTCAGTCTTTGCTATGAATTGTGTCTAAATTCTGCTGCAGTACCCTAGTAAAAGCATTCTGTTATTTCCAGATTTCATACAGAGATTAGCATGCATGGCTACACTGACCTACTGAATAGGCTTGAAGAAGCACAAAAATAGGGATTCCTGAACCCATGGCATGTAAGGAGGGCTGTGTAGACAAGCGATTAAGAGGACCTGTTCTGTAGCCAAACTACATGGATTTGAAATGGGCTCTGCCTCTCAGTAGCTGTGCACAGTCCTAGGTGAGCTATTTCACCTATCAGTTACCTACCTTTACTGTAAAGGAGAATAATAATAATAACAGTATCTCATAAGGCTATTGGAGGAATAACAAGATTTAATGTAAGTAAAGAGCATAGAACAGTAATTGACATTTGGTTAGCAGTCAGGAAGTGTTAGTTATTGTTATTAAAAAGAATATTAAATATTTCCATCCGAACTCAATATTTTTTATATAGCGTGTGATTTAACTTCCCCTAGTACATTTGAAAAAATCTATCTTATAAAACCCTCCATACCTTTTGGGGGAGTAATTCTAAAGTTGTTACCATAAACATGGATTATTATTTTATTGTTAGGGTAAGAAGAAACAAACATTATTTTTAAAACTATGATTTAAAACATGCATTTGGTTCTCTTATTCTGACTCCTTCTCCTCCTCAGCATCATAGTTAAGATTTGCTGATTCTTTTGTATGTTCCAGGCCCTTGCTAAGTATCCTCCCTTTTCACTCTGGTTACTTTTTTCTGGCTCTTGAGCCTGACTAACTGGGTGTGTGCTCTGATTCTTCTGCCTTCTCTCCACGGGAACTTGGAACTGTACTTAACTCCCTGTGCCTCAGTATTTTCATCAATCAAATTGGGGGGAATGTTGGGCCCACTCATTAGCATTGTTGGGCCAGAATAACACTGTGCATATATAAGCTCCCAATAAATTCTAGCTACTCTTATCATCCTGAGATCTCGGGATGACTTCTTTCTTTCTTTATTCATTTTTTTAAATTTTTTAATTTATTTATTTTGAGAGAAAGAGAGAGACAGAGAGAGAGAGAGAGAGAGAGAGAGAGAGAGAGAGAGTGAGAGCAAGTGAGCAGGGGAGGAGCAGAGGGAGAGGGAGAAAGAATCCCAAGCAGGCTCCATACCATCAGTGCAGAGCCTGACAAGGGACTCGAACTCACCAACTGTGAGATCATGACCTGAGTCCAGATCAAGAGTCAGATACTTCATGGACTCAGCCATGCCGGCACCCCTCAGGACAATTTCTGCCCCTGTCGCTGTTCAGTTGGGACTTGCTGAATTTACGTTCTAAGAGCAGCAGAAGAAAGACTTAAGGCAAGAAAAGTGTGAGGTGGCCTGCGAAAACTGCACAAAGTTCCATGAGGCCAGAGCACATGTTGCTCCAGCCATGGAAGTCAAAACTCTCCCCAGATGTCAGAGCACTCGTGCCCTCAGGCATAACCCGAAAGCCAGGCCTCCACAGTTCGCTTGGCAACTAAGGCCAATAAGCCTCCTTAATTCGGAAAATTCCACTCACGTTCCCAGTCTCTGGCTCTCCACACGTCCCCCGGGGCTTTTATGCCAGCCTTGAATCCCCAACGTTGAAGAGGAAGAAAGGAAGGAATGGAAAAACAAAGAAAAAGGTAGAGGAAAGGTCGGAAATTTAAACTGAATTGTTTGGTAATGGAAAGTCCCTTTCAAGTCTCTTTAATTCTTTATTTGGATTCCATTGAGTGTGTGCCAAGAGGGAAAAAGGAAAGGTTAAATCCTTCTATCAGATCTGGCAAAGCAGCTCAGTCAAGCAGCTTAAGAGACGGATTAGCTCGCCTGCAATGCAGAAGTGTTAATACACAGGATGCCAGCAGGCCCCACAGACCCTTCCACATGGCCTTGGCATCCACCCGCCCTCGGAGGGGGCCTGCGGAGGAAATTGGCCCACAAGGTGATAGTTAGATCGCCAAGGAAGTGCAAAACACTCCCTTTGCCCGCAGTAGATGGAGGCCTTAGGTATATTCACCGTTTGAGAATGTGATAAAGCTTTGCATCTTCCTCCCTGAAAAACACTCGCATCTCAGAGATTTTGCCAAGAACCTCAGGGGATTCAAGGATTTCATGTGTCCCACCCACAGACCTTGCCCTCCTGCCTAAAAACTTTGAGAATTTTTTTTTTTTTTTTTTTGCTTAGAGACTTACTGATTTTCACATGCTTCTTCCTGGCAGACTTTCCTGGAGTCGAAACACTTTTTTTTTTTTTTTTTTTTTGTAAGATCAGATCCAAAATTCAAAACGTGCTTGACTGTGGCCTGATATGTCTGTGTTTAATTCAACAAGCAGGCGAGTTTAGTAAAAAATACAATAACCCAGTCCTTGGAGTAAATGCTGGGCTTTGCTTTTGGTTCCAGCAAACCACACTGGATGACCCTGGGAAAGTCACTTAGCCTTTAGAGTTTCAATAGCTTCATGAATCAAATAGAGATATACTAGTCACCTGCCAACCTCCCTTGATATTTTGCTAGGTCACATGTCTTGTACAGGAAACTGATTTTCCAGGGGTAAAAAGGACCATGTGAATAGGTTGGTGATCAGCTACAACATGACATACTCTGGAGATGCTAAGAAAAGGGGAGGGGACACAGCCCTTCCTTCCCCAAAGGAGCTTTCATGGAGTAAGAAGATAGTCCAAGAAATCAGTGACCACAGCCTACTGCAATGAAGTGTTCCCATAAAGGCTTTATGAGGGCTCACGGGGAAAGGATCCATCCCCTCTGAGAAGATTGGGAGAGGCTTCCTGAGTGAGAGAAATATCAGAGCGAAATCTCCAAGCTGGTAAGAGTACCCTACTAGGAAAAGGAAGAATAGAATATTTCAGTCATAAGAATCCCCAAGTTCCAAATCAAAAAGGAGAGGTGTCAAAAAGGACAATATTTGTGTCCCTCACATCACATGGGCCCAAGTACATACTGTGTGGCTGAGAGTCCTGAATTAAAACACAAATTCTTAGGGGGCACCTGGGTGGTTCGGTCAGTTGAGCGTCCAACTTTGGCTCAGGTCATGATCTCACGGTTCATGGGTTTGAGCCCTGCATTGGGCTCTGTGCTGAACACTTGCTCAGAGCCTGGAGCCTGCTTCAGATTCTGTGTCTCATTCTCTTTCTGCCCCTCCCCCTCTCATGCTCTGTCTCACTCTGTCTCTCAAAAATAAATAAAGGTACGGGCACCTGGGTGGCTCAGTTGCTTGAGTGTCTGACTTCAGCTCAGGTCATGATCTCATGGTTCATGGGTTCAAGCCCCATGTTGGGCTCTGTGCTGATGGAGCCCACAGCTCAGAGCGTGGAACCTGCTTTATATTCTGTGTCTCCCTCTCTCTGCCTCTCTCCTGCTCACACTCTGCTTCTCTCTTAAAAATAAATAAATATTAAAAAATAGATAAATAAATAAATGTAAAAAGTATTTAAAAAAAGGAAAACACGAATACTTAGAGCACCTCAGGGCCAGGGAACTGGGTTGAGAAGCAAGAGATTTTTGAGAACTCTCATCCCTGACTTACAGAAAGGCAGAGAGGTTGGCTGTTCAGAATGTTCCTTTTTTCTACCTCCACATCTCCCCCACCAATACCTCCAGATTCTGTAACTCTTTTGGGTGGAGATGCTATAAAAGTCCACACTTCTCCTCATGTTCTAGATTTTTTGGCCTTTTTGGGGGGCTATTTTCCCCAATTTCAGATTGAAGGAAGTGTTTACTTCTTTGGAATCTGTCCGTCCCTAAGTGAGGGACCCAGGATGGACATTAAGAGAGATGGCCAAGTTCTCTGGGCAAAAGAAGATGGGTCAGGTTTCAGCTGGAATAACATCCTCTGAAGTTTGTGAGTGAGTATAAATGTATAAAAACATGTGGGATTTGGAAAAGCCAAGGCAGCCTCTGCCTAGCACTTTTCCCATGAAGTTTTAAGCTTGTGTGTGTTATAAAGGAAATGCTATCCACATATTTCTGATGTACTTAGGTTTAATATGCCCAAATGCTCCATAATAATTTCTGCCATCCAGATTCTTAGAGCCTGAAGTTTCAGTCAAGTTTTCCCCTTAGTAACAAGAAACTGCAGGTTTTTCCAAGAGTAGAAAGAGCATATAAGCAGGCAGACAAAACTTCAGTTTTTTTTTTTAATGCAAGAAAAAAAAAAATCCCCTAGAATAAGCCCTGCTTTCGAAGTCCTCCACTGCCCTTTCCATGTGGCATTCACACTCACCTTATCCCTGACAGGGTGACCTCACACATTCAGTTGCCCTAGTCCTGGCTCATGCCCTTTGTCCTGGCATTATCTACAGTGCCCACTTCTGCTCTCCAAATATCCTGGTTTGAGGGATGAATGATACGGTTGCCCTGTACAGGGCAGAGTTTTGACATCCCATTCATTCTCTCCACCCTTTCCCTTTGTCACAGTCCAGACAGAACCACAATGCAAGCCACATGTGTGATTTAAAATTTTCCAAGAACTGCATCAGAAAAAATAAAAACAGGCAAAGTCAATATAAATAGTATACTTTGTTTGACCTAATATAACTAAAATATTATATTTTGAAAATGTAATGAGTATGATAATATTAATGGGAGACTTTACATTGTTCTACTTATATGAAGTCTTCAAAACTTACTTCCAGTGTATCTCAAACTGAATTAGCTCTATTTCAAGTGCTCAATAGCCATGTGTAGCATTGTCTACATACTAGACCATGCACTTCTCCATTGGGAGCAGACTTTCACAGAGTCCTTTCCAAGTGGTAGCCTATAACTCTGCCTATAAAAACTTAATATAAGAGAGAACGTGCTACAGTTCCCATTGTTGAAGTCTCAAGGCAATAACTGAGATTTATTGTCACCTTCATCCATAACCCATTCTAATTTTCCTGAGAAATTGTGATTCAATTCAATTAATGGACTCTCAGTCTTTGAAATAACTTAAATTTTTAAACTGAATGAGAGATCACAATTTTCTATCGAAGGGAGGAAGGAAGGAAGGAAGGAGAGAAGGAAGGAAGGAAGGAAGGAAGGAAGGAAGGAAGGAAGGAAGAAAGGAAGGACGGAAAGAAGGAAGGAAGGAATTATTCACCCATCCAGCCTCTTGCAACAACACAATCATTTAGCCATTGAGTCTGTTTCACATCATCCTGTAGGGCAAGGTCTTCTGAGTGCCACTCTGATTTTGATGCACATATGGTCACAATGTCCATGATGCTTCAATGGTTAAGTGCTACCACCTTGCCTTTGCTATTCCTGAAACCCATCATTTTATTTGATACTACAGAACCTGGGCCCCTGACAAGATTTCTTGTGTTCAATAGTGGCCTAAAGAAAACAGACAATCTTAAGCTTCTCAAAGTTCTCTCCCTTATTTAAACATATCTTAGTGAGGAGAATGTCCTTAATTATTTGAAATGTAGTTACACAGTAAATTCTGTTAAACGTTATATCCATTTAAAATACTAAATATGTGTAGTATTTTACTCAAAGCTCAAAACTCAATTTTACTCAAAGCTTCTAAATTTTATTTACTTATTTGTTTGTACTTTTGTTTTTGAGGGAGAGAGAGAGAGAGAGAGAAACTTAAGCAGGGTCTGTGCTTAGCCCGGAGCTTGATGTGGGGCTCAATCTCATGACTGTGAGACCATGACCTGAGCTGAAATCAAGAGTTTGACACTTAAGCGACTGAGCCACCCAGGTGCCCCAACACTTCAGAATTTTAAACCGAGATGTTCTCAGTCTCCTACATGGTGTACAATGGGAGCTTCATAACAGAGAAGGGCCATTCTCAAGGCCCTTGTCCTCAACACAATGCCACTCCCCAATCTACTTACCTAAGTCATCAGGCTAATCTTATGATTACATTTTGCATTTATTAAGATAACAAAATACATTTTTCTGCTAATTCTGCAGACCTTTGAACTTAGTGGGCCCCTACATTCTTTTCATGTGCAGCTGACATCTTGCTGAAATAAGATGATGAAAGTTTGGATCTCCCTTGTGATGTTACCTATTTACTTAAAACATCAAAGGCCATTCCCTGAATTCCCTAAATTTTACATGATTTTCTTCCTTCCTCTCATCCTCTATTCTTTCCTTTCTTACTTCTGAGTACTTACCACTGAGTTTGGCATATAATAAACACCCAATAAGTACTTCTTGGCTAACTGATGTACTAGACAAATTCTAATAGAAAGTTAGATTTTTTTAATCCCTTACGAAAAGTCACAGCTGAACATTTCAACACCAAAAAGGCAGCTTTGAAACTCTATTTGTCACTACCACCCCTATTCAACAGCCTCACACCATTTATAATCTAGAAAACTCTAACATAAAACTGATTCTGTTACATGGTTAATGGGACAAAAATTACAGTGACTGTGAAAACTTTAACTTAGAAGCCCCAGATTTGAGGATAATTAAAATCACAGCTTGAATGCTTAGGAATAACTATTTGAATTTAATTTACTATTGTGAGCAATATAAAGGATGATTACTTTCCCCCCAGCATTTTCCACTTTGATATAATTTCCGTTTTGTGAGTTAAATTTACTTAAGTGTCCATATTTTGCAATTCAAAGTACAAATTAACTTTATGTGTGTGTGTTTTCTAATAAAAACAACATTCAACAGAATTGTAAATGTTCTCTTGTTTTGCTTCTGTCAAACACTTTGGACTTGAATTTTATTTTAAGAAATGTGTGTGTCAGCATCAGCAAAGTCAGAGTGTTCTTAGAGTAAGAGCCTAAATTATCAAGTGTTTTCTATCATAATGTTGGTTTTACTCTTAGACTCCCCCTCCTTTATGACCTGAGAAGGCAGTGTGGAATAATCAAAAGAACGTGCAGTCCAGAGAACCTGTCTGTGGGACATTGGGTAAGATGTTTTCATCTAATTCTCTCCAAAATGATAATGATAATGATAAGTAAGTATTAAATGATTACTCTGTGCCAGGCTCTGTTCTAAGTACTTTTTGAAATATCTCACTTAAAAAAATTCTCATCTCCCCATTTTGGAAATAAGGCAAAAATGAGGCTTAAAAGTGTCAAATAATGTGCTTAAAATCACACAGTTAGTAGAGAGTAAAATCTTGATCCCAATTCATTCAACAGAATTCCAGTTTCACCACACTTCACCCCTACTCATTGGATGCTGCAAACCGGAAGTAACACCACTATCAGGACACAGACTGGGAATGCTGATTCATGGACCCTAACCTTGAATCAAGTGCAGTGTTGACAGTGAATCATTGTAGTCCAGACTTGTTCTAAACTTGTCCTCTTTCTGACCTGAGAGAGAATCACCCAAAACCAGAATGTCAGCACCTTTTCAGTAGCCCAGATTCACACAATCCTTCAAAATTAATGCTGTGCCAGCCACTTGGAGTAATCTGTTTGCCAGGGTCACTCTTGGAAACTTGGCAGGCTCTGGGTCCCAGCTCAGCCCTGTATGTCCAAGTCTGGTTTACTCCACATGAAGTTCAAAGAGTTAGGGAGTACACTGCAGCCAGACGGCATGACTGGACCTGGAGGCAAGGGCCCCAAAAGTTCAACAACCCCTAATGCTCAGGGCAGAACAGGGGCCCTTCTTCCCTGGGCCTAAGGACAATACATTTTATCAGTCAGATGTTTAACCATGTAGAGGAGGTTGATCTGAGAAAGAGTGATGAAAAGCCTCAACAGCATTCACATTCCCAGATCGTCCCCATGCCCTAAACACTACATGAAACACCTTTGTATCCTTCCACTAAGCTCATTCATTTTTGCTTAAGCAAACTAAGACCTTTCTCTTAAAACAAAAATAATTTTGAAGAATGCACCAGTGAAAAAATCATGGTGGTGATTTGTCCTGGGTTTGGTGTCAATAAAACTTCAGAGGGCTAAAGCTAATCAAATCAAGAGTGTGAGATCATGAGTTAGGGCAGAAAGGACAGGTTCCTTGTCTGCCTTCCACCTTTTAAAGGCATGACTGTTGGCAAATTATTCCACTTTTTGTTTTTGCTGTTTACTCACACTGTTTAAAATCGCGAACACTCACACACAAGCCCTCCTTATCTTTCTCCCTTACTTTATTTTCTACATAGTACTTTTCATTTCAGATATACTGTATAATTTACTTATTAATTTTGTTAATTGTTTTCTCTGCGTAAGTGCAAACTCCATATAGATGCAGCTGTATCTTCCTGGTCCAGAATTAAATGCAATACATAAGAATTCAAAATATATTTGTAGCAGTGGTTGAATATATTGTGTGAGCTGATTAGACCATATCAGGTGTTAACCTCTTGAGGTCCTATGGACATAGAAAGCTCATAAAGACAGTATTAGGAAAGCCTTAGACTAATTTGAATATTACTAAAAACATAATGGAGAGAATACATTTCAACTATCATGATACTCTTCTCTTAACACATCTACCATCTCATTAAACAAGAGACTCGAATGCTGCTTAAAATTGCTATTTTTATTGCTGTTCACGATTTTCATGAATTATCTATATCTCTTGTTTAGTAAAACTGATGATGCCATTTGTATGAATAAAAGTGCAGTTTTTTGAATGAGCAAAATGAGGGACACAAAGGAAGAAAAAAGCTATAAAAGAATTCTTTGGTGTGTGACATTTCTCAAGTTAATTAACATTTCCAAACCATATTCCACTGCCTTAAAAAATGGTAATAGCATAATATAGCACATAAGTAGCCTAATGTGTGCTCAGTGTTAGATCTTTCTTCCCTTTACAGTGTAAAAAGTTCTTTTCCAGCCCTAGATCAAAGATTCTGTGTTGTCCCAATTATACAAGTGTGAGGTGATGCTTAAGTACAGTATTAGTCTAGAATTTCCAGAATGTTCTATTTTCAACATAATTCTTCAGTGAAAGACTTCAACAAAAAGCTATTACAATTGATAAATGAATTTAAAGTCACAGGTTACAAAATTAATATATAGAAATCTATTGCATTTAAATACGTTAATAATGAAGTATCAGAAATAGAAATTAAGAAAACAATACCCCTCAAAACTTTAAAAATAGAAATACCACATAATCCAATAAATCCATTATTGGGTATTTACTCAGGGGAAACAAAATCACTAACTTGAAAAGATATATATATATATATATGATCTCATCCTTTTTATAGCTGTGATATATATATATCACATATATATATATTCAGGTATATATATCATATATATGTGTATATATATATACTTGAAAGATATATATACACATCATATATATATGTGTGTGTATATATATATATACTTGAAAGATATATATATGATATATATACTTGAAAGATATATATATATGTGATATATATATCACAGCTATAAAAAGGATGAGATCATATATATATATATATCTTTTCAAGTTAGTGATTTATATACACATATATATATATTCAAGTTATTGAATACATATATATATGTGAATAAACATGTATATATATATTTCAAGTTAGTGATTTATATACACATATATATATATTCAAGTATATATATCTATATATGTATATATATAGATATATATACTTGAATAGATATATGTATATGTGATATATATATATCACAGCTATAAAAAGGTGAGATCATGCCATAAGACACAGCGTAAATGGACCTAGAGGACACTTTGCTAAGTTAAATAAGTCAGACTGAGAAAGACAACTGATCCTACTTATAAACAGACTCCAAAAATTAATTAACAAACAAAAAGCAAAATTAGAACTATAAATACAGAGAATAAACTGATGGTTGCCAGAGAAGGGGGTGGGAGATTGGGCAAAATGGATGAAGGGGAGAGAGAGATACAGGTTTTTGGCTATAGAATGAATGAGTCATGGAAATAAGTGAAGCATAGAAAGGAATACAGCCAATGATATTGTAATAGCAATGCAATGGGACAGATGATAGCTATATTTGTGGTGAACACAGCATAATATATAAACTTATCGGATCACTAAATGGTACAATTAAAACTTATGTAACACTGTGTATCAACTACACCAAAATTAAAAAAAAAAAAAAAGATTTGTGTGTTTAGCTAAGTGAGTTGGATCTATCAGAATAACATCCAACTTATGAAAGATTTTTTTTACCAAACTTAGTTTATCTTTCATGTAATTCTGTTTTAATGTTTTTTTTTAAAAAAATTCCCATTTACATTTGACTCAATCAATCAAGCAATCAATCAATCAAATACATAGGAATAAACTTAACTAAGGGGATGAAAGACCTATACTCCAAAATCTGTAAAACATTGGTAAAAGAAATTGAAGATAACACAAACAAAATAAAAGATATTCCATTCTTGTGAACTGGGAGAGCCAATATTGTTATAAGGTCCACACTACCTAAAGCAATCTATGGATTTAATATAATCCTTATCGAAATACCAACAGCATTTGTCACAGAACTATAAAAATAATCCTGAAGTTTTTGTGGAACCACAAAATACCATGAATAGCTAAAGCTAAAACAAAAGAAAACTGGAGGTATCACAATCCCAGATTTCAAGGTATAGCACAAACCTGTATTAATCAAAACATTATGGTACTGGTACAAAAATAGACACATATATCAATGAAACAAAACAGAGAACCTAGAAATAAACTCACACTTTTATGGTCAATTAATCTGCAACAAAGAAACCAAAAATATAAAATGAGAAAATGACAGTCTCCCAATACAAACAGTATTGGAAAAACTGGACAGCTACATGCAAAATAATGAAGCTAGACCACTTTCTTATGCCACACACAAAAATATACTCAAATGGGTTAAAGAACTAAACGTGAGACCTGAAACCATAAAACTGCTAGAAGAAAACATAAGCAGTAATTTCTTTGACATCAGCCTCAAAAATAATTTTCTAGATGTGTCTCCTCTGGCAAGGGAAACAGAAGCAAAATTAACCTTTTGGGACTACACAAAATAAAAAGCCTTTGCACAGTGAAAGACACTATCAACAAAACAAAAAGGCAACCTACTGAATGGAAGAAGGTATTTGCAAATGATATATTCAATAAGAGACTGATACCCAAAATATATAAAGAACTCATATAACTCAACACCAAAACAAATAATCCAATTAAAAATGGGAGGAGTACATGAATCAACATTTTTCCAAAGAAGAGATACAGATGGCCAGCAGGCACATGAAAAGATGCTCAACATCACTAATCATTAGGGAAACACAAATCAAAACAACAATGAGATATTATCTCACACCTATCAAAATGGCTAAAAGCAAAAACACAAGAAATGATGAATATGGGTGAGGATGTGGAGAAAAAGAACATTTGTCCACCGTTAGTGGGAATGCAAACTGGTGCAGCCACTGTGGAAAATATCATGGAGTTTCCTGAAAAATGTAAAAATAGAATTACCAAATGATCCAGTTATTCCACCCCTGAATATTACCCAAAGAAATTGAAAACACTCATTTTAAAAGATATATGAAAGATATATGAACCCCTATGTTTATTTACTGAAGCATTGTTTACAATAGTTAAGATATGGAAGCAACCCAAGTGTCCATCATTAGATGAACAGATAAAGAAGTGATATACATATAATGGAATATTACTCAGTTATAAGAAGAATAAAATCTTGCCATTCACAACAACATGGATGGATCTAGAGGGTATAAGGCTGGGTGAAATAAGTCAGTCAAAGAAAAACAAATACAAAATGAATTCACTCATATGTGGAATTTAAGAAGCAAAACAAATGGACAAAGAAAAAAGAGACAAACAAAAAAACAGACTTAAATACAGAGAAAAAAACTGGTGGTTGTTATAGGGGAGGTGAGTGGGGGGATGGGTGAAATAGGTGAAGGGGATTAAGAGCGCCGAGTAATGTCTAAAATTGTTGAATCATCATTTTGTACATCTGAAACTAATGTAACACTGTATGTCAATTATACATGAATAAAAACTAAAAAAAAGTTTCAACAGCATGTAAGATTCAGTAAATTCCTACTAAATTGGTAGGCCCTTAACCCTCACAACAACTCTTCAAAATAGGCAGAGATGGGAGCTCAGGAAAGCCTCATGGAGTTCAGTGACAAGTAATAGAGGTGAGAGTGAAGCCTATCTCTCTGGTTCTCAGGGAAAAAAAAAGAAAGAAAAAAAAGAAAAACAGTGAGAGATTTTAATTTGACAGTTTGTGATTACAAAATAAAGAGGAGATACAGGTGGAGGAATGGTATATGGTCTTAGAAGAAAAAAGGAAAAAAGGACGTTGGAAGAAAGAGTGACAGGGAAAGTCAGTTACCAAGACTAAATTTTGTCTTGTGCTGAGGACTCAGCTTATTGCCATTAGCATCTGAGGAGTACAATAAAAATACATATTACTATTTTTCCCCCATTGGTTGCTAAATGACACCACGGAGGAGGCCAGAAGAACCAAATATGAAATTGTTATTTTTGAAAGTTCTCAATATTTCTCATGCTCCTTGAAGGCAGGGACCTTTCATGGTTACCTCTATCTAGAACCCCTGAGGCTATGCACTGGGTCTTAGACATAATACTGATAACTTAGGAGCAATTATTTTATGCCCAGATGTTACCTTGAAACTTTACACACATTACTTGTTTAATTTTATCCTTCCAAAATTCCACAATTTGTGCAGTATTATTAGTCACACTTTTAGGATGAGGAATCTGAGACTCAGAAAAGTTAAGAGATATTATTAATCAAAGATAGACTGGAGCTCAGCGCCTGCAGAGATTAAGAGTTCTTTGCTGCAATCCCAGAAGCCTCTCCCTCTTTATTATCAGCAGCACAGTTTAGGGCTCCCTGGTAGCTGTGGTATAGCCTGTCTTCCTAGAGCACCCTCCTTCTCTGACTAGTTTTCATAGAGAGAAAAACGACAAAGTAAAATTACTTTACAAATAAATTCTCCAAATTTAGCAGCTTTAGGGTGAAAACCGAGCAGTGATCAAGTACCTTCTGAAGCTAGATCAGTGGACTGGGAGCTCTAAGAATATATCAGAAGGGAATCAGTGTCTTATTTTTCAGGCCCAGTGATATCCATGGTGGAAAGAACAGTAGACTGTTCTGTTCGAAAGACCAGATTTTCAGTTTGCAACCAATGGCCCCTCATGAGCAAATCAGTGGATCTCTGTCAGGAATGTTTGCTGAACCCCAGTGGCCTTGAACCCTTGTTAGCAAGGAGACAAGTGTCAAGGCCCACACAAAGTAGGGAGTCTGATAGCAGAATCCTCCCATGAATAAAGTTGGGCTAACCTTAATCTAAGGGTGAACACAAAATAATTCCAGAAAATTCTTTACCCAACCTCTCTCTAGCACCTACACTAGGGAAAGGGGAAAACATTTTTTGAAATGTTCCTTGAAAGTCTTTTTCCTTCCTTCCTTCCTTCCTTCCTTCCTTCCTTCCTTCCTTCCTTCCTTCCTTCCTTCCTTCCTTCCTTCCTTCCTTCCTTCCTTCCTTCCTTTCCTTCTTTCTTTCTTTCTTTTTTTTAATAGAAAGAGAGAGCATGAGATGGGGAGAAGGGCAGATGTGGAGAGAGAGAGAGAGAGAGAGAGAGAGAGAGAGAGAGGAGAGAGACAGAATCTTAAGCAGGCTCCATGCTCAGCACAGAGCATGACATGGGGCTCAGTCCCATGACCCTGGAATCATGACCCAAGTTGAGTCAGATGCTCAACCAACTGGGCCATCCAGGCACCCTGTCCTTGAAAGTTATTTACCACAAGTTGGGTCTAATCATATTTGCAATCCCCAAATCTCAGTAACTGGGTGGCCTGAACATCTCTAACTGAAAATTTGGTTTAAAGCATTCCCAGAGCAGCAGAACAAATCTCGCCTGTGGGAATCCAGCTTCAAATCAGCCCTCAAATAATTCCTCAGATCAGAAATAAGAAATCAAAGCTTACTATCACTCTTTCAATCATTGTTTGTGAGAAATCCTAGTAGAACAGAAAGCAAGAAAAATAAACAGGTGTTGTGAGTTTATAAAAATAAAATAAAAGTCTTATGATTCTTGGATGATATGATTCACTGCACAGAAAAACTCAAACTGACAGATTACTTAATGCCATAGATGTATTATTAGGGACTCTTTTTTTTAATTTTTTTTTAATTTTATAATAGTTTATTTTCAAATTGGTTTACATATAACACCCAGTGTTCATCCCAACATGTGCCCTTTTTAATGCCCATCACCCCCTCTCCCCCCTCCCTCATCCCCCTTACCCTCAGTTTTTTTCTTAGTCTTTGAGAGTCTCTTATGATTTATCTCCCTCCCTCTCTGTGTCTTTTTTTCCTTTCCCCTCTTCCCCTCCCCCTGGTTTTTGCTTAGTCTCACAAAGTCCACCTATTCGTGGAAACATATGGTATCTGTCTTTTTCTGACTGACTTATTTCACTTAACATAATACCCTCCAGTTCCATCCATCTGGCTACACATGGCCAGATTTCATTTTTTCTCATTGCCACGTAGTAGTCCATTGTATATAAGTACCATAACTTCTTTATCCATTCGTCAGTTGATGGGCACTTGGTCTCCTTCCATGATTTGGCTATTGTCGAAAGTGCTGCTATGAACATTGGGGTACACGTGCTCCTATGCATCAGCATTCCTGTGTCTCTTGGGTAGATTCCTAGCAGGGCTGTTGCTGGATCATAGGGTAGCTCTATTTTCATTTTTTTGAGGAACCTCCACACCGTTTTCCAGAGTGGTTGCACCAGTTTGCATTCCCACCAACAGTGTAGGAGGGTGCCTGCTTCTCCACATCCTCGCCAGCATCTATAGTTTCCTGATTTGTTCATTTTAGCCACTCTGACTGGTGTGAGGTGGTATCTCAGTGTGGTTTTGATTTGTATTTCCCTGATGCTGAGTGACATTGAGCATCGTTTCATGTGTCTGTTGGCCATCTGAATGTCCTCTTTGGAGAAGTGTCTATTCTTATCTTCCGCCCATTTCTTCACCGGGTTGTTTGTTTTTCAGGTGTGGAGTTTGGTAAGTTCTTTATAAATTTTAGATATTAGTCCTTTATCCGATATGTCATTTGCGATGATCTTTTCCCATTCCGTTGGTTGCCTATTCGTTTTGTTGGTTGTTTCTTTTGCTGTGCAGAAGCTTTTTATCTTGATGAAGTCCCAATAGTTCATCTTTGCTTTTAATTCCCTTGCCTTTGGAGACGTGTCGAGTAGGAAATTGGTGCGTCTTAGGTCAAAGAGGCTTTTTCCTGTTTTCTCCTCTAGGATTTTGACGGTTTCCTGTCTCACATTCAGATCTTTTATCCATTTAGAATTTATTTTTGTGAGTGGTGTAAGAGAGTGGTCTAGTTTCATTCTTTTGCATGTTGCTGTCCAATTCTCCCAGCACCATTTGTTAAAGAGGCTGTCTTTTTTCCATTGATACATTTTCCCGCTTTGTCAAAGATTAGTTGGCCATATACTTGCGGGTCCATTTCTGAGTTTTCTATTCTATTCCATTGGTCTATGTGTCTGTTTTTGTGCCAATACCATACAGTCTTGATGACCACCGCTTTGTAGTAGAGGTTAAAGTCTGGGATTGTGATGCCTCCCGCCTTGGTTTTATTCTTCAGTATTATTTTGGCTATTCGAGGTCTTTTGTGGTTCCATACAAATTTTAGGATTGTTTGCTCTAGCTTTGAGAAGAATGCTGGTGCAATTTTGATTGGGATTACATTGAATGTGTAGATTCAGCTTTGGACAGCATCCTTTCTTAATAAAAACTCTTGAGAAAGTCGGGATAGAAGGAACATACTTAAACATCATAAAAGCCATATATGAAAAGCCCACAGCTAATATCATCCTCAATGGGGAAAAATTGAAAGCCTTCCCCCTGAGATCAGGAACACGACAGGGGTGTCCGCTCTCGCCACTGCTATTTAACATAGTGCTGGAAGTCTTAGCATCAGCAATCAGACAACAAAACAAAATAAAAGGCATCAAGATTGGCAAGGAGGAAGTCAAACTTTCACTTTTTGCAGATGACATGATACTTTACATGGAAAACCCGACGGAATCCACCAAAAGCCTACTAGAACTGATTCATGATTTCAGCAAAGTTGCAGGATACAAAATCAATGTACAGAAATCGGTGGCATTTCTATACACCAACAATGAAGCAGCAGAAAGAGAAATAAAGAAGCTAATCCCTTTCACAATTGCACCAAAAACCATAAAATACTTAGGAATAAACCTAACCAAAGATGTGAAAGACCTCTACACTGAAAACTATAAAAAACTTATGAAGGAAATTGAGGAAGACACAAGGAAATGGAAAAACATCCCATGCTCATGGGTTGGAAGAATAAATATCGTCAAAATGGCAATACTACTTTTCTTTAATTTTTAAATATTTATTTATTTTTGAGACAGAGAGACAGAGCGTGAGTGGGAGAGAGGCAGAGAAAGAGAGGGAGACACAGAATCTGAACCAGTCTCCAGGCTCTGAGCTGTCAGCACAGAGCCTGATGTGGGGCTCTCACAGTGAAATCATGACCTAAGCCACAGTTGGACACCTAACCAACTGAGCCACCAGGCACCCCTATCAGGGATTCTTGATGGAAATTAATAACAAAAGTTGAATATATTTTGGGGTGCATAGGTGCCTCAGTTAAGCCTCTGACACTTCATTTGGACTCAGATCATGATCTCACAGTTTGTGAGATCGAACCCCACATCGAGCTGTGCACTGACAGCACAGAACCTGATTGGGATTATCTCCTTCTCCCTCTCTTTCTGCCCCTCCCCTGTCCCTCTCAAAATAAATAAGCATTAATATATAGAGATGATAGATAGATGATAGATAGATAGATAGATAGATAGATGATAGATAGATAGATAGATAGATAGATAGATAGATAGATAGATAGATTTTAGATACTAGTCCTTTATCTGATATGTCATTTGAGATTATCTTTTCCCATTCCGTTGGTTGCCTATCAATTTTGTTGGTTGTTTCCCTTGCATTGCCGAAGCTTTTTATCTTGATGAGGTCCCAGTAGTTCATTTTTGCTTTTAATTCCCTTGCCTTTGGAGATGTGTCGAGTAAGAAATTGGTGTGTCTTAGGTGAAAGAGGCTTTTTCCTGCTTTCTCCTCTACCCAAGGGATACAGGACTGCTGATGCACAGGGGCACGTGTACCCCGATGTTCATAGCAGCACTTTCGACAATAGCCAAATCATGGAAAGAGACTAAGTGTTCATCAACTGATGAATGGATAAAGAAGATGTGGTATATATATACAATGGAATACTACGCAGCAATGAGAAAGAATGAAATCTGGCCATGTGTGGCAACATGGATGCAACTGGAGGGTATTATGCTGAGTGAAATAAGTCAGGCTGAGAAAGACAGATGCCATATGTTTCCACGCATAGGTAGGCTAAGTGAGACCTAACAGAAAACCGGGCGGGGGGGGGGGAAGAGGGGAAGATAAAATCAAAGCCACAGAGAGGGAGGAAGACATAACATAAGAGACTCTAAAAGACTCAGAATATACAGAGGGGAGAGAGGGGTGTGGGAGGGGGGAGAGTGGGTGATGGGCACAGAGGAGGACACTTGTTGGGATGAGCACTGGGTGTTGTATGGAAACCAATTTGACAATAAATTATAAATATATATATGTATAAATATTATATAAATTCAATTATATAACATATAAATTATATAAATTTAAATATTTTAAAATATATTTTTTAAAGGAAATAATTTATAATGGCATAAATTATCAAGCACATAGGTATAAATATAACAGAAAGAGGAAAGAGCTTTATGGAAAATCTTATAAAATTTTATTGGAAAACATTAAAGAAGAATAAAATTAAAGACATACTACATCATGTTCATGGATAGTAGGACTCAATATGTAATTTCTTAATCGACCTATAAATACATAAAGTCAATGTAATTCTAAGAAAATGTCAACAGGTTATTTTTAAGAAACTTGACAAGTTGACTCAACTATTTTATATGGAAGGACAAGGGCCAAGGAACTCTCCTGAGGAAAAGAAATGATGGGATTTGGCTTTCAAAATACCAAACATCAGTATTAGCCAATGGTAATTAAAGCAGGCTGGTGTCAGTGTGCACATAGATAAATAAGTACATGAGAAGAAAAGAAAAGCCTAGAAGCAGGCCCCCGCATGTACAGAAATCTGATTTGTGACAGGGCCAATGTGACATATCGATGACACAAGATGAACTAGTCAATAAATGATCCTGGAGCAATTGGTTCTGGACAAAAATGAAATTTGACTCCTATTTCACACCATGTATAAAATCAATTCCAGGTGGATTAAATATTTAAATGTTAAAAATAAAACTATAAAACTTTTAGGAGAAACCAGAATATCTTTATGACTTTTGGATAGGGCAGGATTTCTCAACAAGAAATAGAAAGTACAAATCGTGAGGAAATTATGATGTACTCAGCAGTATTGAGAACAGCTGTCCATCCAAAGACATAATATGGAAACTGAAATGACAAGCCACAAGGTAGAAGAAGATGTTTGGGAATATGTAATGGCAAAATCAGTATTCAGACAGTAAACAGAATTTACATAATCTGTAAATTAAAGACAAACAACTCAATAGGAAAAATATGGACAGAGTTTCTACTAAGAACTTTATAAAAGCAGAAACTCCAGTGACCAGTTAACATTTTTAAATATTCTCAATTTACTAGCGATCAACGAAATGCGAACTAAAACCCCAAGAATGTACAATTTTTCATGCAATATATTGGGAAAAATTAAAGAATAAGAATATCAAATATTGGCAAGGATTGGAGGCAACTATAACCCTTATATACTGCAGGGAGGATTGTAAATGGCTATAGTTAACTCTGTAAAACAAGATAATAGTATCATCTAGTAATGTCGAACATGCTCCAGTCCTATAACCCATGTCTCATTCCCAAATATATTTCCTTTAGAAAGAGAATCCTGTCCATACACAACAAGAATTTATATAATAATGTTGATAGAGGCATGATGTAATAATAAAAAAAGTCTAAACGGAAGCAACTAAAATGTCCATTAGGAGTAAAATGAATAAGTGAATTCTGCCATATCTATACACTAGTATGCTCTACAGTACTGAAGAGAATCAATTAAAACTACGAACAACATGAATGCATCTCAGAATACAATATTTTCTTTGTTTTGTTTTATTTTTTATGTTTTAATTTTAATTTATTTTTTTTACTTATTTAAATTTAAGTTAGTTAACATGCAATGTAGTCTTGGCTTCAGGAGTAGAACCCAGTGATTCATTACTTCCATATAACATCCAGTGCTCATCCCAACGAGTGCCTTCCTTAATGCCCATCACCCATTTAGTCCAGCCCTCCACCCACCTCCCTTCCAGCAACCCTCAGTTTGTTCTACTTATTTAAGAGTCTTTCATGGTTTGCCTCATTCTCTCTTTTTATCTTGCTTTTCCTTCCTTTGTTAAGCAAACAAAGGTAAATAACAGAAGATTGATGGCAATGTTATTCTCTCTCTATATATATATAGAATACATAGTAAATATATAGTAATACCTTGGTTTGTGAGCATAATTCATTAATTCGCTCCAGAAACATACTTGTAATCCAAAGCACTTGTATATCTAAGCAAATTTCCCCATAAGAAATAATGGAAACTCAGATAATTCATTCCACAACCCAAAAATATCCATATAAAAATGATTACAATACTTTAATATACTACAAAATAATAAAGAAAGTACAAAACATAAAGAAAAAGAAACCAATTAACCTGCACTTAACCTTTGAGAATCTTCGTGGCTGGTGTGAGGGAGACAAGACAGAGGAGGGTTACTGTGCAGGACGACTTTCACTATCACTAACGGAATCACTGCTATCTATTGGCTTAGTGGAATCTTTTTCTTTTCATTCAGCTCTAGCAAGGAATCTATCCAATGACCTAAAATGAAGCAAAGCATTTCTAAGCTTACTCTTGTATGGAAAAGCAAAGGACTGTCCATAGGTGCTTTGAAGTGACAAAAAATACACTAGAGCCAGCTGTGGGTACCTTCCAACGTTCTGAAAAAATCACTGATTTCTGTCAAACACTGTGGCCTGAGATTGAGCATCCGAATGAGAGATGATCACAATCCCACAGTGAGAGAGAAGAGAGAGAGAGAGAGAGAGAGAGAGAGAGAGATGAGGAGGAGAGAGAGAGAAGAGTTTGATTGTGATCACGTAACATTCAGCATCACATACTACTTGTATTGCAAGACATTGCTCTTTTATCAAGTTAAAATTTATTAGAAATATTTGCTCATCTTGCAGAACACTTGCAGAACAAGTTGCTCACAATCCAAAGTTTTACTGTATACAGAAAAAATCATATTGTTAAAAGACAAACACAAATGGCATCATGATAAAAAAGAAAGAAGAGGTTCAACGCAAAATTCAGGGTTGCAGTTTCCTCTGAAAGGAGAACAAGTACATGATGAGGGGGTGCATATGGTGGGTTTCAAAAGCATTGGATGATGGGATGTAGGCATCTATAATGTTATTTTAAATAATGCATGTATTTTTAAGTTACTTTATTCAAATTTAATATAAAAATTAAAAAGATATTGAAAGTGCAAATAACTTAATTATATACCATCTTGCATTGGAAATCATTAATTTAACTTATGTTTCCTTTTATAAAGTATTGTAGCTAATGATACTCATAGCTAATAAACCCTTACTATGTATAAAGCACTAAGTACTTTACATGTATTATGTCACTTAATCTTCTCAGACCTTTTCATTTTTGTGTCCATAATATAGATAGGTAGACTAAAGCACAAAGGGTTTAGTAGACTAGCACAAAATATAGTCCCAAGGTTTCATAAATATTGAAGTGCTTATGTTGACTCACTTGAGTTCACCGTGCCTTCATTTTCAGTATCCTATTCAATATCTACATGCCAAACACATTTTCAGTCATCAATGGACTAGCAGTACGGTTTTTATTGCTAGAAAGCTTGGGTAGTCTGACACAATGATCTTCTGAGATGACCTTCAAGTGTATGACCCCTGCAAGTAGAGACTGATAACAAGTGAAATTCAATAGGAAATATGTCAACCATCTTGGACACTAAATAAATCAACTCATAGAGGGAATCCAAACCAATACAGAAATGCAAAGGATCGTATTCTAATAGGATTCTTGAAAAAACACCCAAGCCTGCTGATTGGAGGCAGGATCAGAGGGAATCACCAAGTATGAAGCAGTCCTTCTGGGTGATACTCTGTTTCTTTGGGCTCCCTCATTTTATTTTCACATCCATCCCACCATGGGAGTATTTTATTTTCTTTTATAGATGAGAAAACTGACACTCGGTCATACTTTCTGCCTCACCCATAGGGTGCCCACTTTGCACTGAAGGGATGTGCATTTGAATTCAGGCCTGTCTCTACAGCATATTTCCTGTGCAAGATCATATCAAGAAGGAAATACTTGGGGCACCCGAGTGGCTCAGTCAGTTAAGCACCTGACTCTTGATTTCAGCTCAGGTTGATCTCAGAGTCATGAGACCAAGCCTGTGTCAAGCTCTGTGCTGAATGCAGAGCCTGCTTAAGATTCTTTCTCTCCTGGGGCGTCTGGGTGGCTCAGTTGGTTAAGCATCTGACTTTGGCTCAGGTCATGATCTCACGGCTTGTGGGTTCAAGCCCCGTGTCAGGCTCTATGCTGACAGCTCAGAGTCTGGAGCCTGCTTCCGATCCTCTGTCTCCCTCTCTCACTCTTCCCCTCCCCCACTCATGCTCTATCTGTCTCTCTTTCTCTCAAGAATAAATAAAACATTAAAAAATTTTAAAAAAAAGATCCTCTCTCTCCTTCTCTCTCTGCCCCTCCCCGACTTGTGCATACAGGTGTACTCTCTCTCTCTCTTTCTCTCTCTTAAAAAAAAAAACAACTAGAAGGAGGGGCACTTGGTTAAGCATCCGACTTTGGTTCAAGTCATGATCTCATGGTTCATGAGTTCAAACCCTACATCAGGCTCTGTGCTAACAGCTCAGAGCCTGGAGCCTGCTTCAGATTCTGTGTCTCCCTCTCTCTCTTACCTCTCTGACCTCCCCTGCTCACACTGTCTCTCTTACTCTCTTTAAAAATAAATGTTAACAACTTTCTAAAAAAATTCAAACAAAGGAAGGAAACACTGTTAAGCCACTGGTATGTGTCAGCCTACCCAATGGGTACAAAGTGGATGATACCAGGACATCCCATGCCATCAGCTTTGGCGTCAAATGATATATTCGGGTTCGAATACAGAATTCACATGAACTATGATCTTTATGATTCTTATCAGGAAAATTGTAGTAATAGTTATAATAATAACAACAACCTTACAAAATTGTGATAGTGATTACAAAAACTATTACATATAAAATGCTTGACATCTAGTAGGCGTTTTTATGGGTTTATGCTCTTACTCATTCTGCCTTTCTCTAGGTAGGAAATCAGTGAATGGGCATGGATTTTCCACCAAGTAGCTGAGAGGCATTGGTGAATTCATTCCCCTCCTCTAGGGCTTCATCATGAGTCTAGGTGGTAGACCAGATGACATTAGGAAGACCAACCCCCAAGAGCCTCAGTGAATTAATAAAGCTTCAAACATGAGATGGCAAATATCCTCTATCATGTGAGGTAGAGAGGGGAGAAAAATGAATCTTGATCTATTCTTTTCTGATACAGCAGGAAACCTAAACTTCACCACCCACCTTGCTGGGATCTGGGAAGATTAATGAGACATAATGCTCAATGCTTTGCCGAGAGCTTTACTGCCTTACAGAGGGAAAAATCCCATTGTTGCCAGCAAACAAGACTGACAATTTGATGAGGTGTGAATATTTTTAGTGTAACAGTATGTAAACACTGCTTTTTTCATCCAAGTCATCACTCTGAGCACACACCCTTATGCATTTTTATGAGGCCATTTCTCCAAGGCTGTAAATATTCTTTGCTTGCCCTTTTCTGGGAGCTTGAAGAATGTGCTGACCAGGGGCCCCCGCTGAACCTCTGAGCTGATTCCTAAGGCTCACCACATTCTCTGGGAGAAATGTTAATCGACATATTCACATTTCATGCCAATGTATATGCCTTCCCTCTGACCACTATAATATGCATCATGCAAGGTCAGGCACAAAAGGAGGCCTCTGTTGGAGAAGGTTCCACCATCTCATAGTGATGAATATGGAGCTGCAACATGATTGCCAAAATATAAAAGTGGAAAAAAGGCAGGATGCCTGATTCCAAATTGTGTCCCTGCCACATTGCTTAAAACATCAGAAAAAGACTAACTTTTCAAACCAATACCTTTTCAATAAACAATCACACATTCACTTGTGTGAATGAAATTCTTTCATTTAAGTGTTACCAGGCAGTAGTAATTGGCAGATACTATGCCACTTACTAGGATGTGAAAGTGAATATGAGCCAGCTCCAACCTTCACAGCGCCAACCTTCACGGGACACATCACATTTTAGTGAAGGACTTGACAAATAAACAAAGATAGCTCAGAGGTAAACGTATAGTGCATAGGTTCTCTTCCATCTCATCCTGCAGGTCATCTCACCCCTGGTGGCATCTTCTTCTACAGTATCTTGGAAAGAAATAGTTTGCGTCCTCAAAGGGGTACTCTTGGCAACTGTTTCCCCATCTGATATATTTTCTCCCCAATTCTCACTCTGTGGCTAGTTACATCTCAAACTCTAGGTCTATGGTTGTCTGTTTGTTGATGGGTCCAGGCAGTGGGTGAATGAAGGGCAGACCGGCCTTTGCCTCAACGCTGTATTCCTTACAGTACCACTGTACAAAGCCATATGCACGGATCTAATGTCACTGAAGGGCAGCATGCATGAAAATAAAAATATAAAACTTGACACTAAAAGCAGAAAATCCTGTCATGTTCTCACCCTCAAAACACCCCCAAACCAACTGCTTCTCCTCACTACCAGTGAGATCACCCTAATCCCAGCAACTCACATTACTCAGAATTTGACTAATTCAATAGGTTCCTGATTTCTCAGATTCTACTCTTTGTCTTCCTACCCCAAAAATCTATTCTCTTTAAACAACCAGAAAAACTTTTAAAATTATAAATTAGAACACATCTGTACTGCATAAATTTGCCAATATTTCCATAACACTTAAAAGTCAAAATCTTCACTGTGGTCTTCAAGATCTGGCCCCTATTGTCCTCTTCCAATCTCTCCCTGACGTATCCCCCTTTTACCTTTTAGATCCAAACCACAAGCTGTTTCCTGTTGCTTGAAGATCCTCAGCTTATTATCCTGCACCCCATGAGGTACTCTATAATAATACCCACTTATATTCTTGCATAACTGTCATCAAGACCTGAATGCATCCTATATATTTCTTTGTTTTTGTATTTACTGTATGGTATGTCTTGCCCTTCCATGTTTCTAAGTCTGTCAGCAAATGCATTCTGATGCCTATATTCTCTGTATCTCTAGCACTGAGTACCTAACAAAAAGCAGTGACTCAATTAATAAGTGAATACCTTTGGGGCACTTGGGTGAATCTGTTGGTTAAGTGTCTGATTCTTGATTTCGGCTCAGGTCATGAAATCATGGTTCGTGAGTTCAAGCCCCACGTCGGACTCTGTGCTGACAGTGCAGAGCCAGTCTGGGGTCTCTCTCTGTCTCTCTCTGTCTCTCTCTCTGTCTCTCTCCCCTGTCTTCTTCTTCCTCCCCTGTCTTGTCTCTCAAAATTAATTAATTAATTAAAAAATAAGTGAATATCCTTATAATGCAAAGGAAAACTATAAGCAAACATTTCTCAGACTACTCACCAATCTGTAGTTCAGAATACCATCTTCTTCAAGCCTTCAGTGCCAATTCCTGACCCCTACTCACAAGGGTTGGTCTGTACCTAGGCCAATCTCTCAAGTGTCTGATCCTTTGCTCTACCCCCAGGAGCTCTAGGACACACAAGCATCACACAACAGTACATTTTCTAGTCTGAATTTTTGTGTCCAAAGTTTCAGCAAGATAATCCAAGATGAGCTCTGGCCTTCAACATTTATCATAATAGTTCAGGCCTCTCAAATTCTCTTCCTGAGTGAGGTACAGAAATGTTCTCCTCTTTTTTCTTAATCATCAAATGAAAGATATTAATTAGACCAAGGAAATAAATACATATTTTCTAGGGATAAACATTAGTTCCCAAATACAATCCTATCTGAATCCATCTTAAGTAAGGGGCACATTTTCCTAACAGCAATGACGTCTCCATAATTGGCACTACCCATTACTTATGGAACCTTCCACTATTATGGAGAGCAATAGCCACTTGTTTTCAAACAATGTCCTCAGTCCTTTGTGATTTATGAGAATAAGACTCCATATAGAATCATCTATTCCCATTGACCAGCCCTTAATTACCAATAGGACAGTAGAAGATTTGAAGCTATTTTAATGTTTTTTTTTCCATTGATCCAAAAGAGAATTTCTTTGGTAGACTGTCTTCCTGTTATCTCAAAACACAGAAGAGCTAAAGAATCTATCTATCTGCAGAAGCTGGCGGAAGGGGGCTGGGTTATTGAACCTATTTTGTTTGAACCATTTTTCTACATTTGACTTAAAATCATAATGTTTTCATGATATTTTAAAACTATTCAGGCCAGTGTTCATTAAAAACATATATTATGAAAGAGAAGAAGGAGGAAGGGGTGCCTGGGTGGCTCAGTGAGTTAAGCATCTGACTTAGGCTCAGGTCATAATTTCATGGTTCATGGCTTTGAGCCCCACATTGGGATTTGTGCTGACAGTGTGGAGCCTGCTTGGGATTCTCTATCTCTGTCCCTACCCAACTCTCGCTTCTTTCTTTCTCTCTCTCTCTCTCTCTCTCTCTTTCTCTTTCATTCTCTCTCTCTCAAAAAAAAAAAAAAAAAAGGAGGAGGAGGGGAAAGAATCTGTCTGTCCAAGATAGAGAAAAAGACTGTTTTTCCAGGGAGGAGTTGTTCTTCTAAGTACAGATAACAGGGGTAAACACCGAGTGCTTTGACATCTTAGAGGAGAGGCCACTGGCACAGCTCAGGAGTGACAGCTGGGTGTGGCAGAAATGGGAGCATAAGGTTAGAGAAGGTTTCCCAGCCAGGTGGTAGTGGGTCCAGCCCTAAATAGTGAGTAGTATCTAGGCACGGAAAAAAGACAACAATTTCAGATAGAATCTTGCATGGGCAAAATCTTGAAGGCAAGTGAGAGCATGAAATATGCTGAGAACCAGAGAATTTCACACAGCCAATGTACAGGGAGGCAGAAGGGAGGAATAGCAACAGATGTGTCTGGAGAAGTAAGAAAAGCTCCTATCATGACTAACCCAGTGACTAATAATAAGTCTGAACACTTCTCTGAAAGCAAAAGCATAAGAGTGAAAGGTTTTTAAGCAGAGAGAGAGTGGAGTTTGGATTTCAAGATTTCATTTTAGCACTAGAGCTTGCTAAGACAACACCTGCCCCTCCCCTGATATACCTGAGCACTGACTCATCACCAGGTACTAGGATTTCTAAGAACATCAACCACAAGCCATTACCTGAGAAACAAGTTTTTTTGTTCATTACTGTGGAAGAGACCTAATTGAAGTTAACAGTAATTAAAATAAGCAAATGTTACTTATATGATGGATTACTAATTAGACTGGTTGTATTTCCAAATGTCTTGTTTAAATAGATCTTGATATTTAGAGGGGATTTTCAATGTCAGAGGTGTCTTTCTTCTGCCTTATGCGTGACTGTTGATCCTTATCCAAAACAAATTGAGGTCTGCTGGCTAATATTTATGAAATAGACCTGACATTTTCATTCTTAAGGTTATTAATCAGTGGCAGTATACCAATTCAAGTTCATATAAAAAAAAAAGTCCTTACATATTATCCGCATCTATTCTTCAAGGCTTCTAAATATTGTGTGTTTAACCAGTATCCTTCCAGATAATGTTCCCAGCAAGCCAAGTGAACAGATCAGTGCTTTGTTGTGCTAATCTGTCTACACTTACCACACGATTAAAATATAGCTCTGTTGTACAAATGGGGAAGATAGTGATACACAGTAATTACAATATCAGTTGCTGAACTTTAGAAGCCCTGCCTGTTAGAGGAATAAGCTTTAAGCCAGGGATCAAAGGCCTTCATTTTCACCAAAGCTTTCCTCCTGGGTTATTTTATTACCTTGAATAAACTCCTTAGCAAAATGAGCAGAATGAACAGGATCATCTATGGAGTCTCCTCATCAAGGTTGAGAGCAGATGTCCTGATTAGGAGAAATTGCTTGTCATCACCACCATTACTCCACTGGATTTTTTAAGATGATTATTGGGAGCCATTTTTTTATAGTGTTTTTGTTTGCCATAAGCAGGAATTCAGGGTTTGTTTCATTTTACCTTTGATAGGAAAGAGCACTGAATTGGGAGTCAGACAGAATGAGGCCCACACTCACCAGCTGTTTGTCCTCAACAAAATTTGATAATCTCTCCTAGTCTCTATTTTCTCGTGAACATGATACCGTCTACCCCAAAGAACTGTTATGCTGATGAAAGACATCTCTGCACAGGCCTTGGCATGTGCTAATGCTTAGTCTCTGTATCCTATAGAAAAGCTCTACTGGAATTGGCCACTGGAAAAAATGAGTTGCCTTCAAGAAAGGCAACAGGATCAGGAAACATAAGCATCTATCTCTCTCGGGAGGCTTCCCTGATTCTCAATCTGTCCTCTTAAGTATTGCCTCAGGACACTGAGCTTCTCTTAGTACAAGGCTAGTCATGTCATGTTGTAATCTACTGTTTATTGGGTCGTCTCCTCAACTGGACTGATTGTTGTTTAAGCAACTGTAAAATACCTATATTTTCATCACTATTGTTCCCTCAGGACCATACACATAGTCTAACATGTTTATAATTATTGACTAAAGGTAACATAAAAGAAAAGCGCTAAAATTCCTATGATAGCAAATTACTGAGCAAGAGAGTCAGTGGGTTGGGGAAACACACTTCCTAGGCTCTCACCAGGCAATCCCTCTCAGGCACAACCATTGCTTATGATACCTTACTTACATGACGTGGAAGCTGATGATTCAGTGGGAATCTCTTTGATTTCTCTTTCTTTTAGTGGATAAGCAGACCTATATCTTCATCCCATTTGATGGTTAACTGTTGAGCCACCTGGAATTCAGCCCAGGCCTAATACTTAAATAAAAAGTGAGTTAGAACTGGGGATACCCGGGTGGCTTAGTTGGTTAAACATCCAACTCTTGATGTCAGTTCAGGTCATGATACTGAGGTCATCAGATTGAGCCACACATTGGGCTCCATACTGAATGTGGAACCTACTTGGAATTGTCTCTCTCCTTCTCTTTTTGTCCCTCCTGGGCTCTCTCTCTCCTCTCTCTCTCTCTTTTGAAATAAATAAACTTAAGAAAAAGTAAATTAGAACTAAAAATAATTCCAATAAACCATCCACTCCAAAAAAAGAAACGTTTCCCTACATGATAACCATAGACTACTGCCATCCTCTCTCCCCACTTCCTTCTGACAGAATGGCTAAAATAAACAACTCAGGAAACAACAGATACAAAGAAAAGGGAACTCTTTTGCACTGCTTGTTGGAAGGCAAACTGATGCAGCTACTCTGGAAAACAGTATGGAGGTGCCTCAAAAAATTAAAAATAGAACTACCCTACAACCCAGCACTTGCACTACTAGAAATTTATCCAAAGGATACAAAAATGAGGATTCGAAGGGGCACATGCACCTCAATGTTTATAGCAGCACTATCAACAATAGCTAAATTATGGAAAGAGCCCAAATGTCCATTGACTGATGAATGGATAAGGAAGATGTAGTACATATACACAATGAAATACTACTTGACAATGAAAAAGAATGAAATCTTGCCATTTGCAACAACATGGATGGAACTAGAGTGTATTATGCTAAGTGAAATAAGTCAGTCAGAGAAAGACAAATATCATGATTTCACTAATATGTAGATTTAAGAAACTTAACAGATGAACATGGGAGAAGGAAAGGACAATAAGATAAAGAGAGGGAGGCAAACCATAAGAGACTCTTAAATACAGAGAAAAAACTGAGGGTTGCTGGAGGTGAGGTGAGTGAGGGAATGGGTTAAATGGGTGACGAACATTAAGGAGGGTACTGTTAGAATGAGCACTGGGTGTCGCATGTAAGAGAAGAATCACTGGGTTCTACTCTTGAAGCCAAGACTGCACTGTGTGTTAACTAACTTGAATTGAAATTCAAATAAATAAGTAAGTAAGTAAGTAAGTAAGTAAGTTCATGTACTATTAGGTACTAGAGACACAATCGACACAGCTGTGGGCCTAGCCTTACTAGAGATTACACTACCGAAATAATCATACAAATGTATCACTGCACATATTGGTAAATGCTATAAAAGAAAGTATTGAGTACTATGACAGCATGTAAAAGGTAATCTAGTCTCTTCTCTGAAATCAAGGACTTTTGTTTCTGTGAAAGTATTGCTTAAACCTCAATAAGTACAAATATCATTTGTATGTGTGTGCCTGGGTGTAGGTCAATATGATAGAAGTAAGTAACATTCCTAGGAAAGGATAATCATACGTATTCATTATCCCATGGAATGAGAAAGGATGTTTCTTGAACACTTAAAGAATCAAGCAATAATTAACAAGCATTTAGTGAGGACTTATTGTGTGTTAGGACTTTCAGGCAATAATAAGAACACAAAATATAAATGCAAAGTCTCTGATTAATGAACAAAATAATAGGAAAGTAACAGCCATAGGCAATTGATATGAAATAGTCATAGAAAATAACAACAAATTTGTTCGAATTAATGTGTGATCACCATATGCCAGATAGTGCTATTACTCCATGGCATTATTTTATTTTCATAATAATTCTATAAAATAAATTCAATTTTTAATCCCTATGTTATAGATGAGAACACCAAGGTGTAGAGGCATTAAGGATATTGTCCAAGTTGGTACATGGACATGATGAATACTAGAGACAATAATAGAAATATTTGAGTTATAAGCTATTGTCAGAAGCATGGAACACACATTCTTCCAATAAATATTAATAATAGATTCTGTGCCAAGCATACTGTTCTTAGCATTGCCCTCAAGAAGCTCACCTAGATTTTAGTGGAAGAGACACACATAAGCTAAGACATACCTTTGTTAATTATTTCCATCAGTTAGGCATAATTTAAAGACAACAAAAATATACCAATATTAAATTTATATGTTAACTAACTTGGATGTAAGTTTAAAAAAATTAAATAAATTTGGGCAATAAATATAATCATGTGACTGCCATGACCCTCATGGTTTAGAACATTTTCATTGTTCCAGAAAGCAACCTCATGTATCTTTTGAGTCAATTACTTACTCTATCCACAGCTCCTAGCAACCAGTGACCTAATTTTTGTCACTATAGTTTTGTTTTGTTTTGTTTTGTTACTTAATATAAACAGAATAATACAACATATAGTCTTTTGTGTCTGGCTTCTTTTGGTTAGCATAATGTGTTGAGACTTCTCACGCTGTTGCGTTTATCACTAGTATCTTCCTTTTCATTGCTGAGTATTATCCCATTGAGTAAATGCACCACACTCTGTTTCTCCGTTCACTAGTTACTGGACACTTGGGTTGTATCCAGTTTTTAAGTTATGAATAAAGCTAAAACGAACAGAAAAATATTTGTATGAACACATGTTTTCATTTCTTGTGTAGGCACCTAGGAGTGAAAGTGTTGGTTACATAGAGTACATTTAACTACACAAGAAATTGCCAAGGTGTCTGTCAAAGTGGTTATTCAATTTCACATTTTCACTAGTGCTCTCTCTCTGGACCTGTCTTTCATCCATCACCAAATCCTTCCCCACATCTTCAACCTCTTCTACATGCTAGTCACCTTGTTCCGTTAACGTATACTATAGGACCAAAAGGAGAGGTAGAAAATTCTGTTTTATCCCATTGCTCTTTCCAGACCATTTCTCCTCACTTGGCCCCAGAAACTCCAGCTCCTCCTGAAGTAAACTCTTCCAAACAACCCTGGTTTCTGCAACGCACCCACATTGCTCTCACTAACGCCCTCTGTATCACTGCTCCTATTCCCCTGGAGGTGTTAGCACCTGCATCCCTAACTTCCTTACCATTATTCCTTATACCATATATATCCTACTCAACAAATATATAGAGAGGGCCTATTTTGTGTCAGGCACAGTTCCAGCTATTGGAGATATAGCAATGGGGGAAAAAAAAGACAAAAATTCCAGCCCATGCATTCTACTTAGGAAATATATACAGATATATACATGCATGTACATGTTTACAGATACTAAACTTTCTTCCATACTTCATATATATATATGAACACACACATATATATATATATACACACACACATATATATATATATATATATTCTATGTTCTATATTCTTCTAATATATGCACTTCTTTCACATATATTGAAACACCTTAGATACCATGGTCCATTTGTGTACATAATGTTATTGGTGCCATCCATTGCTTGCTCATGAAGTTCACTTTCTCCTCCTCTTCCCCCTCCTGCTATCCCATTCCACATTGTGAAGCCCTGGTCTTATTAAATCCCAATTTCCCACTACTCTGTTACTACCCTTGAATATCACTGGTGAAAAACTCACAACTGATGATCACAAATATCCAATATCCACTCAGCCCTGTTTGAAACCCTAATTTACGTCCTTGATGAATTGGCTTGCTCACTTTCGGGGATGTTTTGTATCTTCTCACAAGTTTTCCAATGTTAATTATTCCTTTCCCCATTCTCAGTTGATGGTTATGTTTCTTATAAAACAAAGAGCTGTGAATTTCCTCATCTCTGTAACCTCAAATCTATCACCCTGCTTATATTTATATCTGTCTATTTTGACTTGTCTCCAATTAAAGAAGATGAACATCCCTGTTTCTTCTGGAAGCCAGTTCTCTGAGCTGGATTCTTTCTCCACTCACTGGCTAAAAGAATTTTGTTCTCGTAATTGTGTTTTTTCCCATCTGAATTTTTATTCCCTCATTTACCAGACTGTTTCCAACAGCATGTGAGCATACCATAATAAAACTCATCCTAAAAAAGTGCCCAGTATGGGGCGCCTGGGTGATTCAATCAGATAAGCATCCAAACTCTTGGTTTTGGCTCAGGTCATAATCTCATAGCTCATGAGTTCGAGCCCTGTGTCAGGCTCTGTGCTGGCAGTGCAGAGCCTGCTTGGGATTTTCTCTCTCTCTCTCTCTCTCTCTGTCCTCTCTTGCTCATATTCTCTCTCTCTCTCTCTCTCTCTCTCTCTCTCTCTCTCTCTCCCTTAAAATAAGTAATAAACTTAAAAAAAAATTGCTACCTACCCAGTAATGGTGAGAGTGTGCATCCTTGTCTTTTTCCTGACCATATGGGAAAGGCACTCAGTTTTTCCCTGTTGAGGATAATATTAACTGTGGCTCTTCCCTATATGGCCTTTATGATGTTGAGGTATATTCCATCTATCACTACACTGTTGAGGGTTTTTATCAAGAATGATGCTGTATTTTTTTCAAATGCTTTTTCTGAATTTATTGACAGGATAACATAGTTCTTATCCTTTCTTTTATTAATGCAGTGTTTCACATTGATTGATTTGCAAATATTGAACCAGTCCTGCAGCGCAGGAATAAATCCCACTCAATCATGGTGAATAATTATTTTAATGTACTGTTGAATTCAATTTGCTAGTATCTTCTTGAGAAATTTTGCACCCAGATTATTCAGGGATATTGGCCTGTAATACCCCTTTTCAGTAGGTGGGGTCTTTGGTTTTGGAATCAAGGTATTGCTGGTTTCATAGAATAAGTTTCAAAGCTTTCCTTCCATTTCTAATTTTTGCTACAATTTAAGATGAATAGGTATTAACTCTTCTTTAAATGTCTGGTAGAATTCCCCTGGGAAGTCATGTGGCTCAGGACTCTTGTTTGTTGGGAGATTTTTTATTACTGGTTCCATTTTGTTGCTGGTTATGGGTCTGTTTTCTATTTTTTCTTGTTTCAGTTTTGGTAGTTTTTGAGTTTCTAGGAATTTGTCCACTTCTTCCAGATTGTCCAGTGGGTTGGTATATAATTTTCCATAGTATTCTTTTATAATTGTTTGTATTTCTGTGGTGTTGGTTGTGATCTCTCCTCTTCTATTAGTGATTTTATCTATTTGGGTCCTTTCTCTTTTCTTTTTGATAAGTCTGGTCAGGGGGTAATCCATTTTGTTTATTCTTTCAAAGAACAAGCTCTTGGTTTCATTGATCTGTTCTACTGAGGGTTTTTTGTTTGTTTGTTTGTTTCTATATTGTTTATTTCTCTCCAATATTTATTATTCCCCTTATTTGATGACATGAGGCTTTATTTGCTGTGTCTTTTCTAACTTCTCTAGGTGTAAGATAGATGGTGCATTTGGGACCTTTCTTGCTTCTTGAGATAGGCCTGAATTACAATATACTTTCCTCTTAGGACTGCCTTTGCTTCATCCCAAAGTGTTTGGACTGTTGTGTTTTCCTTTTCATTTGTTTCCATGTATTTTTTTTTAATTTACTCTTTAATTTCCTGGTTAACGCATTCATTCTTTAGTAAGATGTTCTTTAACCTCCATGTATTTGAGGGCTTTCCAAATTTTTTCTTGTGGTTGACTTCAAGTTTCATAGTGTTGTGATCTGAAAATGTGTTGAGGGCTTATTTGTGACAAAATGTGTGATCTATTCTGGAGAATGTTCCATGTGTACTCAAGAAGAATGTATATTCTGCTGCTTTAGGATGAAATGATCTGAATATATCTGTTAAGTCCATCTGGTCCAGGGTGTCATTAAAAACCATTGTTTCCTTCTTGATTTTCTGTTTAGATGACCTGTCCATTGTTAAAAGTGGGATGTTAATGTCCCATATTACTATTATATTATTATCAGTTGGTTTCTTTATGTTTGTTATTGGTTGATTTATATATTTGGAAGTTGCAATTTGGGGGCATAAATATTTACAATTGTTAGATCTTCTTGATGGATAGACCCTCTAATTATGATATAATGCCTTTTTTTGATCTCTTGTTACAGTCTGTTTTGATATCTACTTTGTCTAATATAAGTATGGCTACTCTGGCTTTCTTTTGACCTCCATTAGCATGATAGATTTTTCTCTAACCCCACACTTTCAATATACTTGTGTTTTTAGGTCAAAAATGAGTCTCTTATTGGTAGCATATCGATGCATCTTTTTTTTTTTTATCCATTCTAATACCGTATGTTTTCTGATTGAGCATTTAGTCCACTTACATTCAGAGTCATTATTGAAAGATATGATTTTAGTGTCATGATGTTACTTGTAGAGTTGGTGTCTCTAGTGATGTCCTTTGTAGTCTTTGCTGCTTTTTTTTTTCCTCCACTCAAAGAGTGCCCCTTAAAGTTTCCTGCAGGGCTGCTTTAGTGATCATAAACTCTTTTAGTTTTTGCTTGTCTGGGAAACTCTTTATCTCTCCTTCTATTGATGGATAAAGAATTCTTGGCTGCGTATTTTTTCCTCTTCAGCATATTGACTATTTCCTTCCATTCCCTTCTGGCATGCCAAACTTCAGTGGAAGGGTCTGCTGCTAACCTAATTTATCTACCTTGTAAGTTAAAGACCTTTTGTTCCTAGCTGCTTTCAGAATTATCTTTACCTATGTATTTTGCAAGTTTCACTATGATACGTTGTGGTGTTGACCTGTTTTGCTGATTTTGAAGAGAGTTCCACTTACCCTACATTTCCATCTACCCACTTCCCTATTTCTTTGCTTCTCTTTTAAAATATAACTCCTCAAGAGTTTGTTTTGTGTGATTCCAGTTTCTTACTGTGATTTTTCCTTCAACCCATTTTTATTAGAACCACATCAAAGCACAGAAACCACTCTTTTCAAAATCATTATTAACAATCTCCATCTTGCCTAATTCAATGGTCAATTTTGTGCCTTACCTTACTCAATATCCACAGCTTTTGACACAGTTTGTTTTCCCTCCATCTTTAAACCCTTCCTTCCTTTGGTCTTCAGAGAACTACCCTTTCCTAGTTTTTCTTCCTACCTTGAGATGATAATACCTTCTCAGTCTCATTTTCAGGATCTACCTTGAAGTACCTCAGTCCTCCTCTCTCTCCACTGGCCTCCTTGGTGATCTCATCCTGCCCCATGATTGCAGATACCATCTATACGCTACACCAAGTATTCCTGAACATCACAATTATTTAGTTGTTTAGTTTCTTATTAGGGGTCTCCAACTGTATGTCTAACAGGTATCTCAATCTGAACAAAGTCATAAAAGAACTCCTGATTTCCAACCACTACTACCATCCCTGCAACCCAACACATACATCTGCCTTAGTCCCTGGTTCCTTTAATAAATGACATCACTACCCACTCAATTGCTTTACTAGATTGCTAGACCTACCATAACAAAATATCACAACAGAAATTTATTTCTCACAGTTCTGGAGGCCAGACATTTGAGTTCAAGGTGTCAGCAGATTTGGTTCCTTTTGAGGTTTCTCTTCTTGCCTCACAGATAACCACATTCTCATTGTATCTTCACATGCTTGTCTCCCTGTTCATGCACATGTTTGATATATTTATGTGCGTCCAAAGCTCTTCTTCCTATGAGGGAACCAGTGATGTTGGATTAGGGCCCACACTGAATACCTCATTTTAACTTAATCCCATCTTTAAAGATCTTATCTCAAAATACAGTTACTTTCTAAGGTCCTGGAGTTAGGACCTCAACATTTTGTAGAGATACAATTCAGCCCATAAGATTTGCCAAGTCCAAAGCTTTAGTTGTTATCCCTAATCCTCTGTTTTCTTACTCAGTCTGTCAACTAATCGTCTCATTTTTCAAACACATCTCAAATATAAACACATATAATTTTACTTCTATACCCAAGTATAAGTCATGCCCATTACTCAGCTGGATATTAGATAATGGATATTGGAGTTGCCTCCTAACTAGTAGTCACACTTCCAACCTTGACCACACACAGAAGCCAGAAAAATCGTAATAAATAAATAAATAAATAAATAAATAAATAAATAAATAAATAAAATCATTCCATGTTTTCCTAATGCACTCAGAATGAAATCCAAATTCCTTACCATGAGTTGTGTGATCTAGTCACTGCCTCTCTCTTCCATCTTAGCACACACCATATTCCCCCTTGATTACTATGTTCTACCCGCACTGGGTTTTTGCTCTTCTTTTAACATGCCAAATTAGTTCCAGCCTCTGGAACTTTACATTTTCCTATTTCTCTGTGTGAAACACTCTTCCCCTGTATTTCCACATGGTTGACCTCATCATTTAGGTCTTCGTTCCCCAGTGATGGTCCATCCTTATTACCCTGTTTTAATTTATTCACAGTAAATAACACATTCTGAGATGTATTTATGTGTTTACTTATCTGTTGTTTGTTCCTGGCACTAAAATGTAAAGTTTGAGAAGGCAGGGACCTTCCTGTCTTACCCACTGCTATATCCACAGTGCTTAGAAGGATATAGCATGGAGGTGCCTGGGTCAGTTAAGGGTCTGACTCTTGATTTTGGCTCAGGTTATGACCTCAAGGTCATGAGATTGAGCCCCATGTTGGGCTCCATGCTGAGCATGGAGCCTGCTTGGGATTCCCTCTCTCCTTCTCTCTCTGCCTCTCCTTTCTCTCATAAAATAAATAAATAAACATTTTAAAAAGGATATAGCACACTATATACACTGAAATAACTTCATATATTACATGTTCAGCACTTAGTAAATAGATGAATCAATGGATGAACAAATGTTTATTATATTTCCTTCCATTTTGCAGCTTTGAAAACTGAAACTCAAATTTTAAGTAAGTAGCCTAAGGTCATATAGCTTTCAAATGACCATTCCAGAACAGAAATGTATTTAATCTGAATCCGTATCTCATGCGTTCTCACCACAGCCCAGTGTATAGCTGGGATTTATAATAGCCATCTTGGTTAAAAGGAAAAAGGGAGATGGACATACTTGATATTAAAATATTGGCACTTCAACTGCTTTTATGTTGCCTTTTGACAGGCAGGCAAGTCTTTCCATGATACCAGAATGAAAACATGCAACTTATACCCCTGTCTCCAAAACACAAAATCCACAGAAATCATATCTTCCAGAGTCAAACCAGACTTTAAAAGGATCCATCCTTTTTCCTCTGGCGTCCTGTTCAAGCAAAGAGAAATTTGTATTGTGAGGGAAAATATCCTGGATTGACATCTTCTTTTGTTTTGAACATTTTTTAAGTATATAAGCTCATAATATTCCTCAGTGTTTTGTTGTCATTACTTTTGTTGTTTTTACATTCCTGCAGGAGGCATAAATAGCAGAAACTCAGTGCCTCACAATTCGGGAGGTGAGAAGTCTTACATCAAAGATTTGTCTGGATTGGTTCCTTCTGAAGACTGAGGGAGACTCTATTCCATGCTTCTCCCCCAGCTTGCAGTGGCTTGGTGGCAGTTTTCAGAGATCTTTGGCTTGTGATGACAGCACTGATAGAGCTTCACAGGGCACTTTCTCTACGTGCTTGTTTGTCTCCAAGCTCCTCCCTTTTATAAGGATCATAGGCCTGTTGGATGATGGCCACCTAGATCTCATTTCAACCCAAATATCTTATGAATGCCCTATCTGCAAACAAGGTCACAATCTGAGATACTGGGAGTTAGGACTTCAACGTACAAATTTTGGGGGTACACCAATCCATGTCAATCCTTCTATAAGTATGTTGATGGATCAAACACTCAGTGACTGAAAATTACCAAAGGAACAATTTAGCTTCTTGCACATCTATCCTCAAACTCACTACCTCCTTGGAAAGAAAGAGAAAGCATAATATAGGGAACACTAACTTACAGTTCAGTAAAGGAGCATAAATGCTAATATTCAGAGGCTGGGAAGAAGGAAGGAACAGATTCTTCCTCACAGTTCTCATACTATAGACAATAGAGATAATGTGCTATGTGTTGTGAAGTATTTCCTCCAATTCTTGCAACAGCCAGATTCATAGTATTCCTACTTGACAAACAAGGACATTGAGATATTGATACATAAATTGTTGGCATAATGGAGGAGTTTTTATTTATTTCCATATTTGCATGACTCTAAAGCCTGCTTGGGGCACCTGGTGGCTCAGTCAGTTAAGTATCTGACTCTTGGTTTCAGCTCCGATCACAATCTCATGGTTCATGAGATCAAGCCCTGTGTAGAGCTCTGTGCTGACAGTGCGAAGCATGCTTTGGATTCTCTCTCCTTCTCTTTGCCCCTCTCCTGCTCTCTCCCAAAATAAAGAAATAAACTTATAAAATAAAGCCTGTTTATTGTGTGTGACTTTATTATGACTCCCATGTTCTATAAGAGAAAACTAAAAACCATAGTCTCTGGTCTCCAGGTTTTTACAGTTTAGCTGGTAAGACAAGGCATATATAAAACCAAAGATGAATTCAAAATCAAATATCAATAAGACAAAATTAAAAATTTCTTGATGGAAGAGACTTCATCTCATTCACCAGTGTGGTTTCAGCACAGACTAAAGTGCCTAGGGCCAAAAGCAGGCTCAATGCACATCAGCCAAATGAGTAAGAGAATGAGGGGAGGAACAAATAGTAGCATGTTAGATACTGTTCATTCAGCAAGCTATTTATTGAATGCTTACTATGTACCAACTTATGTGTCAAGTACTGCTTAGACCTCTGGCAGTTACAGTGGTAAACAGAGCAAACAAGATCCCTGAACTAAGTTGCCTAAATTCCAGAAGTGTGTTCCTAAGAGAGACAAGTGCACATGCCCTAACACAGAATTAGCTGGATGACGTATCAAAGGAGGGCAAGATCCCCTATAATTCACTTGGATAAGAACTACCCAGCCTCACTTCCAAGAATAAGATACCCACTATTTCCCAAGAACTGTGGGAAATAACTATTAAAGGAATTAATACTAATTGAATATTTACATCTTGAAAGGCATTGTTTCGAGTACTTTTCACATATGAATATATTCATTCCTCATAACATCTGCATGAGCTAGGCCCTGTTATTATCCCTATTTTATAGATGAGGGAACTGAGGCACAGCAAAGGTAGTAACATGTCTAAGGACACAAAGCTCGATGGTAAAGCCAAGATTTGAATACAAGGAGACTAGTCCCAGAGCTCCTACTTTTATGGAATGCAGTATGTAACCTCTATTTATGAAGAAACAAATATACAGTCCTTAGGACCAAATATGGCAAAATGTTAACAATGGTTGAATCTAGGCAGTGGGTTTATGGGTGATCACTGTTTCCTCAACACTTATGTACATTGAAAATTTTCATGATAAAACAGCTGAGGAAAATATAGTTTTTGAGATGTTTCCAACAATGTGATTAAATATCCAACATACACACACACACACACACACACACACACACACACACACACACACAGAGTAACATTATAGTTCAGTAAAGGAGAGTAAATGCTAAGTATCTAAGAGTAATATTTATCTGCTGGCAAGTACATGTCTACCCTACTCCCAGTTCTAAGCTCTAGAGAGTAGGAACTATGCCCTGTGACCACTGTATATACAACACCTAATACTATATCTAGAATATGGGTTGATGCTTAATGAATGCTTGATGAACAAATGAATGAAAGAATGGAGTGGGAGGTACAATCTGTACAGGTAGAGAGGTAGTTAGAACTACAATATATCTACTTCTTATTGATGCTATAACAAAGCACCACATAGACTGGGCAGCTTCAAAGAGCAGACATGGTCTCCCAGTTATGGAAGATAGAAGTCCAAAAGCATGGTGTCAGCAAGGCCATGCTTTCTCTGAAACCTGTAGAAAGGAGAGTCTTGTATTGCCTCTTCCTAGATTCTAGGAGTGGCTATCAATCCCTGGCCTTCTATACTTGCCACTGGATCACACCAATCTCTGCTTTTGTCATCATATGGCATGGTATTCCATCCATGGGTCTCTATCTCCTTTTAATATAAGCACAGCAGTCATACTGGATTAAGGGCCCATCCTACTCCAGTGTGGCCTTAACTGAACTAAGTACATCGCAAAGACTCAATTTCCAAATAAGGCACATTCTGAGGCACTGGGGGATTAGGACTTCACATGTCTTTTGATGAGGCATAACTCAGCCCATAATGTAGGTATTAGGAGAGAAGCATGGAAAGGGAGCATCAGTCTTGGCACACTTCACCTCTCCAAAATGGCCAGAAGGACACAAATCCAACCAGAATGCTCCAGCATGTAAGATGGAGAATGAGCTTAATATATATTCATTGACAATACTGACATTGCAAGGAATTTTACAACCTCTACCAATCAAATGCCAGCAACAGCTGGCTTCCCCCCAGAACCAAGTCAGCTTCCCTAAACAGCTTATGACTGGCTTCTCAGCGGCTGTTTATGTTTTCAGAATATTAAGCAGTGTTTAGTCACTTTCTCAGGAAGGGCTTCTCAGTGCGGTTTCTAAAAATGTGCTGAATGTGTTTGCAAAGAGGAAAGGCGCCAGAGGGCCTTTGGTGGGGCATGCTGAGCCTTGTAATCACAAACAGATGACAGAGCTTCCTGGCTCTGACTCCAAGGAACTAGCAAGGGTCTTGAACACCAGCTCACAATCAGCCTGGATAAAATCCCCAGGGTTTATCTTAACAAAAATTGTCAAAAAATTTCCTTGATTCTTCGGTTCTATCAAGTCCTTGACCTTCCAGGGGACCCAATTTTCCTATATGGTAAGGAGACTCCATCTTCCCAAACTTACAATGGAAAATCCATTGAAGTGCCATGGCTTCAAGTTGAAATAAAGAGATCCCCAGAGGATTGCACACTGAGTAAAACCAGGGCTTTATCCCCACACTTCCATGTGACCCACTGACATTGGCAAGCTCTTCTTTCCGCTAGAGTTCTTGGAGTGCAAGCAACAGAATCTGACTCATTTAAAGGGAGAGAGGCGCTTATTAGATGGATACTGTGGGAAGTCTGAATAATCCCAGGCCTTAGGAAAACTGGAACAGGGAACATATTAGGGCTCTAAGCAATAAGGGAGTTCTGATTAGAGCATCCTTGTAGTGGATGATCCAAGAGTCCTGGGTGCCGGGAGGTGTCTGGTCAAGATTCTTATTCCTAACCTAGATGGAGTCATCTTCCCTCCTGGGTAATGAATAACATGGGTCTGTGGGTGGGAAGTGGGGAAAAGCACTCTTCAGATGAAGGGGTGCAGTTTTCAGAGGTAGGAAGAGGTTGAAGAACACTAAGCAGGCAGAGGAAGCCTCTCCCATAGATAGACTGAGGCATGTGCAGAGAACTCACTGAATCCCATCCTAAGGCAGATCTACTGCAGCCTGCTTCTCAGACCACGCTCTGGTTTCCTATTGGTAAACTCAATAGACACTGGCTCTGTCTTATGCATCCAAACCACCGACAATAAGTCTCAGATGAAGAGCGACCCAAAGAGAAAAATATGGAAAAGGAATTCCTAAAAGAAAGCCTATTGAACAAGAGCAAGGCCCTTTACCATCCCTATTCCACCTAAACCTATCACCCACAGAAAGCAGGAAGCCCAGGGAGTCCTGCTGTAGCTCCTATGGGAGAAAGATCAGCTTTCTTAGTCTGGCATCAAAGACCATCTCTGACAGCAACTTTCTAAACCCAGGACCATCTCTGCCCTTAACACAAAATGAGAGGGGCTAACGCCTAGGAGCACTCATCAAAGGCAAGCTTCCTTGAGCAGGTAGAAATTCCCCTGATACTCCAAGTACTAATGATTATATGGGCAAAAGGAGGAAGGGAGTTTTGTAGGCAAAGGAATAGTACAGTCTGGGGATCACAGTACAATTTCAAGATCACACAAGGAATATCAGCAGTAAAAAGAAGGCATAATAAGAGCATTGTGTTTATTCAGAGAAATAAGAAAATCTTTAGCAAAATTTTAAAATTATGAAGTATTTTTAAAATAATAATAAATGTGGGGCACCTGAGTGGTTCAGTTGGTTAATCATTCAACGTTGGCTCAGGTCACAATCTCACAGCTTGTGAGTTCAAGCCCACATCAGGCTCTATGCTGAAAGCTCAGAGCCTGGAGCCTGCTTCAGATTCTGTGTCTCCCTCTCTCTCTGCACCTCCCCAGCTTGTGTTCTGTCTCTCTCTCAAAAATAAATAAACATTAAAAAATAAAAATAATAATAAATGTGATTTAATAATAAAAATAAAAACCAAATTTCTAAATACCTCCCACCAAAAATCCACAAAATTAAGACAGGAAAATAAATACATACAGCAACTGTATCAAAAGGTGTTTTTTTGTTTTTTTTTTACTCTCTAAAGAGTCCATTCAGACTAATAATAAAAGGAACAATTGCACATTAATTTATTTAATTGTTCAACAAATATTTATGATGCACTTATTATGTGCTCAGTTCAGAAAAAGAAAAACAAATCCCTCAGAATGATATGAACAGAAGCTTAACCTCACACAGCGATTTAGTAAATGCAAATTAAAACAACAGGATATTGTGTTTATTTTTACCTAACAGATTGGCAACAATTAAAAGGATTACAAAACATGGCGTAGGCAAGATTTTGCAGAAACAGATATTCACATGGTGGTAATGGGAGTATATATTGGCATAACCTCTTTGAAGGTCAAGTTGGCAAAAGGTCAATATCTATTACAATATCCTTTATCTCAGAAAGTCCACTCCAATAAATTTTATTTTCTGTAGACATACCCACACATGCATTCAGTGATTTATGGTGAGGGATATTCATTGGAGTATTGCTTAGAAAAGAAATAAAAAAATTAAATGCTGGAAACAATCTACCTGTTCATTAATAGGTGATTGTGGATATAGATTAAGATGCATTTATGCAATGAAATACCTTGAGCCATTGAAAAAAATTTGCTATAATGATGTAAAAGGAATAGTATGTACCAGTATGAAAACTTCCACAATATATATTATTAAGATAAAAGAAATGGGAGGCAAAGAACAGTATTTATAGAGCCCTTTCATCTGTGTGAATGTATCAGATGGGAAGATAGGGCAGTGAGTGTGAACGTCTGCATTCTAATCTAATTGTGCATAGGAATCATGCATAATACTTTCTGTCTCATTTTGTCTATTTTCTACCAGTTGTATGAAATTCATGTCTTGAAATTTACAGACTTTTACCTGATTAATTTGCTTTGGGATCATTACATACTTGTAGACTACTTTGGTTTCTCTAGAGCATCCTTTTTTTTTTTCATTCTTATTCCATATATTTTATATCCTCACATCTTAATCCAGCTCTCAAACATATTACACACCCAATTGTTTCTGGAACAATCTGAAAATTGTATTCAATTGTTGATTTTTTTTTCATTTAAAAGAAAGACCTTTGTATTTGGAATTATTAAGTTCAAGGACTGGACGTCCTGACAGATAGAAACATAAAGATGCCCTTGGGTCTTTTCCCAGGGCCAGAAAGACCAGTACTTCATCTGAGAAAGAGAACTCTAATCCGTGTACTCTAGTCCAACCCTTGTGTGCAATATTCAATGAGCAAAATCTCCAAGGTCACATTGGCTCTGTCTATTGGGTCTGGCCCATTTTTCTGATAAGCACATCCCAGGAGACAAAAAAAATATGGTTGGCCTTCAGGTGTGAATAGGTCATTGCAGTTCCTAGAAAAATACTCACCAGAAATCAAAAAAATTAAACATCCTGAAATGTCCAAAAAGAATATCACACTCAATTTGTTCTTCTTCCGCATCAGCTTGGCTTCCCAGGTTCAAGTATCAGTTTCCCAGTTCACATTATTTACATTGGATACTGCAGAACACTTATTTCAGAAGTTAGGGAGCTCCCCAGAGGCTGGCAGTCCTGATGGCAAGACAGAGCAGCTGGGCAGGGGGCTGGTGTCCAACATCCTTCAGAGAACCAGCAGACAGAGATTCAATCATCAGAACTACAGAGACATTTTCTGAATTAGTGCTGGAAGTCATGACTGCAAATTACGTGTTAGCACTCTCCTTCTAAATTGTGCTCTTATGAATGGCTATGAAACATTACAGCAGTCACTCTGCATCACCAAAAAGCCCTGTGAAAAACACTATTAGTCCACATAGCAGACAGTTGTCTAATTAGAAACATAACATCCCAGCTCAGCTGAGATTTTGGAAATCACAGTGGCAGGGAGCAGACCAGCAAGTAGCATGTCCTGGGAACCATGCATAGGACACAGCCATCCTGGAGGCTCACTATGCCTTTTTTGGGTCCTGCCACAGGTCATATATTGGATAATAAAAAATAATAACAGCAACAAGCATGTATGTTGTGCTCCCTGTGTGACAGACTCTGTTCTAAGTGCTTTTTTTGATGCTCATTTAATCTCACAATAGCCCTATAATCCCTGTCTACATTAGTGCCACATGTCAGACAGGAAGCTGAGGCCAAGAGAGATGGAGCCACATGGCAAAGGCACACTGCTAGTCAGTGTGTGAAGGTAGGTGGCATTGGAACTCTTATAGGATGGTCACACTGACCACTAGGCTCTATTACCTCTCTATTACTTAACTGCATGGCTCCATCAAGGCTCCCCTTCCTCCTCAATTCAGAGCAAGTACAATAAGCACTGGTTGAGATTTTGCCTATTTTCTCAATCACTTTTGTATGAAGTAGAAAGATCACAGGGTGTGGAATTAGGCTTATGTTTGGAATTTTCTTAGCCACTTGCTCACTGTTGAACCCTGAGCTGAGTATCTGTTATCTTTAACTAAAGTTTCTTCATCTGGAAAGTGAGAAGAGGAACACTCACCATACAAGGTGTCAGAATTAAGTGAGATGTTTGAATGGTCCTCAGTGCATAATGGTTACTTCGTCTGTCTTAGCTCTTCTTTCTTCATAATCCTGTCTCTTATTCACCTCAGAATAGAGATGGTAATAGAAAACTTCCTTATTTTTTCAATAGCACGAGGCACCCCATGGCTTGAAATGTCAGCATCTCATTCTCTGTCTCCATGGCCACAAGACATTCTTTCTCTCTCCTATGTGACTCTTTCTTCATGTGGTGTTCCTCTTTTTTTTTTTTTAATAAGAATATCAGTCACAACTGGATTAAGGCCCATCCTACTGACCTCATCTAAATTTGATTACATGTGCAAAGACCCTATTTTCAAATAAGGTAACATTCATAAGTGCTAGTGAGCAAGAATTCAACATATTTTTGGAGAACACAATTCAACCCACAAGAAGGATGTAAACATGGTAAATAGAGAGTAGCACAACACTGTCCCAGAGTAAACAGACAGAGAACTAAGGTACATGCTTAACTTTTGGTAGATTTGCTTCTCTCAATCAGGAAACATGAACAGCAACCAACACACACTTCATGGGGATGGTAACCGTGAATCAAGAAGCCAGAATTATTCAGGAAAACTCATTTCTCATAAGAACAGGAGGAGTAAACTTGCTCCCCTAACACCTACTATATACTGTTTACACTCTACACCACTGTATTTAATCCCTCCAACACCCATAAGAGGATGTAAGTAAGGGAAGTAAACTAACACTTAAGATGAGACCACTGGTAAACTTCAGCGCTAGAATGTGAACCCAGCTCTGTCTGGCTCCAGAGCCTGAGAACTTGAGAAAGCCACTGAAGGAAAAATCCATCACAGCTACTCAGTGTTGTAGACACATAAGAGATTAAGATTATTATAATATCATAGTGGGCCTGTCATTACTATTGCCACATGGAAATGGCAACCACGAGTCGTGGATAAGCTCACCAAGGGGATCCAAAGTAACATTTCATTGACCTGATTTCTCTAACCATACTTCATCTTCCTCATTTTTCCTCAGTTCCCATCTTATCTCTGGGTCCAGATGGGGTAATCCCTGAGGTGTTTGTGCAGTTGTATCCCATTGAGACTTCCATAAATTGGCCACAGGGTGGAGTGCTAAGATGTTGTGCAGAATCTGGGTCTACCACACCTGAGCTGACAACCAACCCTGCAGTCCTTAACTGGCTCTGTGACCTTAGGCAAGTGACTTAATGTCATTGAGTGTTTATTTCCCTATTTGTAAAATAAGTACAATTATGCCTAGTTATAGAGTTGTTGTGAATATTAAATTAGATGTGGTAATACATGAAAGACATCTGGTATAGCACCTGATACCTAGTACTCATTCAACTAATAATAGTTGATATGATGACTTTCTTGCCTTTATAGGCAATGGGCTCTCCCACATTTTAGTTCATTGCACTAGACTCCTGTAATCTGATCCAAATGGAGGAGTGGAATGAAAGAGCACTGGAACCATAAAACACAAACACAATGGGATTTTGCCCAAGGGCAGTCATACTTCGAACCAGTTGCTGCAGGGTACAAGAAAACACAGGGGTCATTAGTTTCCTAGGGCACCTATAACAAAGTGCCACAGACTGGGAGAGTTATAACAACAGAAATGTATTGTTTCACAGTTCTGGAGGTTATAAGCCTAAAATCAAGGTGTTGGCAAAACCATGTTCCTTCTGAAACCCGTAGGAGACAATCCATCCTTGATTCTTCCAGTTTCTAGTAATCTCAGGAGAAGTTCCTCAGCCAGTAAATGCATCACTCCAATGTCTGCCTCCATATTCACATAACTTTCTCCCTGTGTCCCTGTGTCTTTACATGACTGTCTTCTTTGTAAGGACACCACTCATATTTGATTACAGACCCACTCTACTGTAGTAAGATTTCATCTTAACTATTCACCTCTACAATGACCCTATTTCCAAACAAGATACATTCTGAGGTCCTAGAGGTTAGGAAATTAATGTCTTTTGTAGGGGACAAGATTCAACCCAAACAGACCATGCAAACCAAACTCCAAGAAGATGAAGTTTCTACTCTCCCTTCCAGGGTGCAGGCTGCAGTCTGGCTGATGAGACCACGGAACCTTCAGATTCAAGAGACTCTTTATGTGCATCTCTTTCCAACTAGGCATTTGGACAAGACTGATAGTGTGAAACCAGCCATGGTAGAAGTATTCACACTGTGAAGACCAGCAAACACTGGTCAGAGAGCCTGTTTTTCAACCTTTACCAGCCCACAGTTGCCTGAGTGCCCTTAGTACCTATGGTACAGAAAAAGGCCAGGACCCAAGGGTTTCATATTTAAGTGGACATAACTGAGGAGGACTCTCCCATGGGAACTGAGGAAGTCAGTTCACTTCTCCAAGGAAGTGTGTAATGGAGGTCAGGATGTTTTCCATGTTACCTCATAGCCTTATAGTAAAGATTATAAGATTACCATGTTGTACTCTTCGGGCAGAGACCTGTTTATTCACCTTGAAAAATACAAACAAGCCTCTGGCATGGCACATGGTGGGTCCTCAGTATTTGTTAAATTGAAATCCTATCATCCCAGTCAGAAAATCAGGTTTTCTGTACCTTGCTCTATTTTGGCTTTGGTAAAAGAATAAGTAAGTCTAGGATACTGGCCAGCTGCTAAGCTAGAATAACTTCTTCTAGAAAGACCTTATCAACAATTCACCTTGACAACAATTCATACCGCAGTGACCAGTGTTTTCTCATCTGTCTCCAGTTGGAACCTGGAAAGGAGTATCAATCCCCTGTGTTCTCTCCTTCATCTACAAACACTCCCAGCAACCCTGTGCACAGCCCCTGTTCTAAGTCCTTACTTGGACTGTGGTATTATGATATTAGTATCACAATGGGTCTTCCAGGCTTCTATCTGCTCCACATAGTCAACCATCTTTCTACCCTATGCCTGAGGTTCTCTTTCTAAACACACATCTGATCATTTTGTCTTCTTACTTAAAACGTGAAAATGATTTCTGCCACTCTCAGATGGAACCCAAACTCCCTAGTATCTGATTAAAGGCTTTAGTGCTATTATTTGGTTTGGGTATAGGCAGGATTTTTTCATCTCCTTTTGTAAACAGACCCTGAGCCCACCACACATAAGGCTGGCTAGTTGAGCCAATCAGATTTTCATCTCCTGGTCACTGTGATTGGTGAGCCAAGAAGATCACATGACTCAATCAAAGCCAACTGGTGTACCCTGGGACTTACTATTTTTAAACAGAGGAGTTCCTTTCATTCAAAGTCATTAGATTGCAGATAAATAAACCTAAACTTATATATGATGATGCTCCTTATCACGTGGGGAAATTTCATTTTAGCAATAAGATGTTTTTAACCTTGGGTCTACTTTCTCTGGGGCCAAACCCTTTCTTGCCCACACCCAAGCTTTGCCACACAAACCCATCTCCTTCCACTTCTCTTGTTGGGTTTCTGTGATGAAAAGGAATCCTGACTAGCAGGATAGCCCTTGACACTCTGTCCCAGCTTGTCTCTTCAGCCTCACCCATCTCCCTACCCCATGATCTATGCTGTCATTTCACCAGCAGACTCCTGGTCTCAGATCATGCCATGCTTTCCACACTTCCATTCCTTTGCACAATCTGATGCCTCTTTATGGAATTCTCTTGTCCACTGGTTGAAGATCCACTTTTTTCTCTTGGTTATTTTGTTTTCTTTGTGTGCTTTTTGTCTATCTTTCCCAGTGTAGATAAACTTCAAAAAATAAAAGTTTAAATTCACTGCTCTGTCCCTGCCACCCAGCCAGGTATGGGTACATAGTACATTCACAATACTTTGTTGAAGAAATGAATGCATTTATCCTCAAGATGAGGGAGAATGTGGTCATAATAGAAGATCACAGACTTTGAGGCCATAACCTTGCTAGTCTTTGAACTTGCTGAGGATAGTCCGCAAGTATTATCATTTCTAATGCCCCAGCCCTGCAGACAGTGCCTAGCACATGGTGGGTATCTAGTAAAACTGACTTAGCTTCTAAGCTTTATTGGCCTGAGCCAAGACTCAGAGTCTCCTAAAGACTTGAGGGCACCCACTAAATCTGTGTTTAGACGTAGGTGACAGTTAGCCTAACTTTTCTTCTCTACTTTCTCACCTTTTTGAAAGGAATAATAAATTACCTTATTGTTGATAAAAATAACTTGCATTTATTTTTTTCTTACCAAATTCAATATAATTTATGTCATTCAATCCTTATAAGAACCCAACGTCATAGTTTCTATGTTTTTCCCTCTTTTTACAGGTTAGGAAATTGAATGTGGCAGTTGTCAGGCTATGTGCTCAGAAGTCCATGGCTATAAGTGTCTGAGCAGGACTAAAGCCCCAGGTCCATCTGACAACACTCCCGTTTCCTTGGCCTTTCCACCATGACCTTCACTTAGCTGAGACTCTGTGGAAAGTTTCATGCTCATATTAATGACGGAAACATCAATGGGACACCACACTCATCTTCAAAGGAGGGGAGGAGGAAACTCCTGGAAGAGCAGATAATGGCATGAAGGTAGTTATATAAAAGTAAAGTATAGGAAGTAGAGAGTTAATCCACAGTGAGGGAAGACTGAGGGAAGAGGGGGATCAGAAAAAGCCACTGATACTGAATTATAAAGATGAGTGTGTGTTAGCCAGAAAAGGAAGCAGAAAGGCATAGAGAAGAAGAGAGAAAGAGAGCATGCTCCAATGAGAAAGCAAATGCAAAGGGCTAAAAACATAACAGAACATAATACACAGAACTCAAAGAAGATCAACAGAGAGTGGGGAGGAGGAAGGACCAGATCATCAAGACACCAAAGACATGAGCTTCTCACCAGGAAGTTAGTCTATCTTGAAGATTCATACATAGAACCAATATAACTCGGTGCCCTGGGCGTTAGAATCAGACAGGTCTGGGCTGATGCAGACTATGTTCCATAGAAAAAAGAGCCGAAAGTAAGGGTCTACATGAGATTTCTTTATTATGATCTAAGAGAGCAGTGTGGAAGAAAATGGAGAAAATAGGAGTATGGGTCAATTAAAACTACTTTGTCAAGCTGGCTGCCACAAGGTACAACTGGTTGTCTGACACTGAAAGACTGTCCTCCAAGAAAATATAAAATATGGAGCACTGCACAGCCTGTCCCAGGGAGTAAAAGAGGTGGGGGAGAATCAATCCATCTGATTCCCTCTTAGGTTTGCCCTATGTGGCATTAATTCCCCAGTTCTTCTGAGCTATGTACTCCCAGGTGACTAAGGGTACTGTGGTTTCAAAGCCACAGAGAGATCCCAGGACAGGAGACAACAGTCACACTACAGAGGGTGCCCAGTGTTAGGTACTGGCAGATTCCACCTGCTGGCGCTGAGCTGGTTACTGAGCTGAGCTGGAACTGGTGCTGAGCTGGTTACTATAGTAACTCCTGGACCAAAACTCAGGTGAGCCCTAGAGGATCTGAAGAAGTACACAGATCAAATGCAGACTTTCTCATAACTTACTGGCTGTTGTATCTTATGTGCTGGCTAAACACTGCTCTATGTCTCAGGTTTCTTTGATGAAATGGAATAATAATTATCTGGCCCATGAGAAAATTCAGGGGCTTGAAATTGTACTTGGTATCTAGTAAATTCTCAATAAATAGCAGCTATTCTTCCTATGACTGCCATCAACTCCACTTTATCGAATGAACTTTCTTTGAGATTTCTACTTTGAATCACTATGAGTTTTTAACCTAATATTATATACACAGTAGTTTATCATGAAAAAAAGCAAGAGTAACTTTGATTTCTAAAAATAAAAAGCAGCAGTTTATTTTAAATCTTTTTGATCTCTGTCCCTGGAACCAAATTGATCCTTCTCTCTAGAAACCTGACTTAGAAAGCACTGTTTGGTGAGGTCCCAGAATATAAGGGCCCTCATTTAATCCTTGCACACGAGCTGTGTGTTCTTGTGCAGTTCCATTTGCTCCAGCCCACTAAATGCACTGATTCTAGGCAGACCCTGGGCTTTGCCCCAAGGATCACAGACCCATCTGGCTCAGCCTTCTAAGAGCTCACAGTCTAGCAGGTAGATACAGACTCTAAACAAGCCGACTGTGGTATCAGGCAATAAAATCTTTACAAGCATAACAGAATGCCAAGGGACAAACAGAGAATCACACAGGGCCTCTGGGAAATTGGTTTTCTCATTGGTGTTCTCATTTGGGACACACACATCAATGTGTTCCAAAATGTAGATCATAGACTTCTAGAAAATTGAGATGAGTTAGGTGGTACACAGGACATTAAATTATATTGAATAGTGTAATGAGAAAGTTACTCTCTTTGCAATTCTTCTGTTTCATTCAGGAGAGATCCATAATCTGTGTTTGCTAATATTCATTTTTTTTTTAGTTTTAGTTTTTAAAGAGAAAGAGAGCAGGGGAGAGGAGCAAAGAGAGGAGAGAATCTTAAGCAAGATCCATACTCAGCACAAAGCCTGACCTGGGGCTCAGTCCCACAACCTCAGGATCATGACCTGAGCTGAAATCAAGAGTCGTACCCTCAACCAACTGAGCCACCCCAGCACCCCTGAAATTTTATTTCTAAATATATATATTTAAGTTTTAAAAAATGAGTTGATTTTAAAACACATTATGTAAAAATAGTGTAGATGGTATGTAAATGTAAGGAAATAACTTTTTCACTACATGATTGACTATGAAGTATTTGCTTGAATGGATGACATCGACGTATAGCAAAAATCATGAAAGAAGAAACAAAACGTATAAAGTTTGGGAAACAATAGAGTAATGAACTACAAGGTTTTCAACTTTTTAAATACCCTTTTGTCTACCACACAAATATCTTATAGAAAATATCACTTGAAAGACTCTTCAAGGGTAGCTGACTCAACTAAGATGACTTACCTGTCTCATCCTTCTGTGACTTGGAATAAGGATATGATGCACAGAGCTAAAATAGCCATTTTGAATCATGATGTGGTCTTGATGATGGATGCCAAAGTCTTGGAGCAGAAAGGAGCTTGAGACACTGATGAATACAGAACCACTAAAGTAGTCCTAGGTTAGCTACTGCTAGACTGCTTTTATATGAAACTAAAATAAACTACTTTCTTGTGTATGCCACTGTGATTTTGGAATTTCTGTTAGATGTAGCGGGACCGAATCTTAAATGATGCAGAATTTAGTTCTCGTGAGAGAGGTACTATAAGAAACAAAATCTAAAATATGGCATTAGATAAGGCACCAGAGACAAACAGTAAGGATATTGTATTTCTTATTCTGCTGCTTCATTATTGGTGTATAAAAATGCAACAGTTTTCTGTACATTTATTTTGTATCTTGCAACTTTACTGAATTCATTTATCAAAGGATATTGCAGCCAAGAAATCTGGTGCCCCATACTATGTGGCAGCAAAACATTTGGCTAACTTATTGCCAACTGGTAGTTGGAACACAGACCAGATACTCACTGAGGCTGTAATATTTAAAACAGAAAAAAGGAAAATTCCAGAATATTAGTGTAGTAATTCTATATTGCTGCATAATAATTACCCATAAAATTTAGCCATTTAAAACACCAAACGCTTATTATCTCATAGTTTTTGTGGTTTAGGAACCCAGTCACAGTTGAACATCGTCCTTTTTGACCAAGGATTCTTTCAGGATTGCAGTCAAGGTATCATCTGGGGATTCAGACTCATTGAAAGGCTCAGTTGACATGCACTACAATTCCCAGCCCCCCTCCAGCTAGGTAAAACAAGGTGACTAAGTTCTTTTCAATGAGATGTAAATTTAAATGGTGTGGAGAGCCTCTGGGAAAACTCCTTAAGGAAAGCTGACTCACTTTGAAGGTGGATCCCTTCTCCCCAATACCTTGCCTTCCTCCCAATGCCTGAGATAGGGATCTGATCACTAGAATATCATGGAACATGAGGTGACCTGGAGTACAGAAACTAGTACTTGAATAATGAAGCAGTTGAAATGAAGGGTCCTAAGTCTCTGATGACCACAGACAAAGAAATTTCTACCTTATCTAAGCTGCTGGTATTTTTTCTGTTTGCTATTACATGCTGCCAAATTGATGCAAGTGTCCAGTTCATGCCCATTGCTATGAACAGAGAAGCTATTAGAACAGTGGCTGGCATACAGCAAGTGCTTAATACCTGTGAGATGTCATTACCACTCTAATGCCGTACATCGGTGGACCCATTTGGCCATCCCAAAAACTGCAGAGCACCTGGACTTTATACCATCTTCACTTTACATATGTGAATTCTGAGCCACATTAACCTCAGTCACCCTGTAAATAACAGAGTAGAGATTTGACCCAGGCATTTAGGCAGCAGAATCCGTGCTCTTAAGCATTGCTCTCTGATGCCTCCCAATCAAGTTGAGCGGTCACCGTTTTCACAACCTATATGCCCACGGATCATCCTACACTTTTTCTATGAACCATAATGATGTTAATTTGTAGTCAGGGGCTATTTCAACCTGCCGATTGTACTACAAAGGGTTAACAAAATATGAATTGTAGGAATGTGGTTCCTGCTACCTGTGGGCAGCACCTTTCTGCACACATTCTGTTTCCTATTCCTGGTAAAACAGATACTCATCTTTCCTTTTGACCAGTCCAGAGTTGGTTGCAGGGAGCTGACCTCTCCTTTCCCCATCCTGACCCTGACCTTTGGCTATTAGAAAACCAGAGACAGGAAAGGACAGGGAGTGGCTATCAAACTGCTACTAATCTAATTAGGTGTCAGGGTAGAGGCTGTGTTAGTGTTGCTGTAGGAGAAGAAGGGGGATGTACAGTCCAAACAGAAGAGACTCCAAGAGGAACTCCTTCTTGGAATCAGCCGCCTCATTTACACTTTTGTGTCAGCTGTTCTTCTTGGTGAATCCCCTTGCACACAACTAAAAGGGCTGTGTTGTGGAAGCAGCTGAAGTAAAGCAGGAATTATGGGAGATCAGGTAAGGAGATGAAAGCTTGGAACAGCTAACTCAAAGGCCCTGGGTGAGCAGCTTCCAAAGGGAGTTCAAAAGGTTAAATGGACACACCCTTCCCACTTTGTGGTATTTTTTATTCTTAACAACAGTCAGGAAAGTGAGGACTCAGGTTAAAATTTCAGGACAGATTTGGAAGTTGGGAAACTACGTTCTCCCAGGTTGAAGCCATCAGTCTGTTGTGGAGAGGAAAACCAGAAATAGGAACCTGAAAGTGAAAGTTTAGAAGGAGTGAGCAATCCTCAGCGCAGCCTGACAATTCAAAAAGCAGGATAATGATGATTGTGACTATGACTTTGATTATGTTTGAACATTGTTGTAAGTGCTTCACATATACCACTAATCACTTAACCTTCTCAACAGGGGACACCATGCATCCCCATTTTACAAATGAAGAAATTAAAGAATGGGTAAGTTAAATAACTTGTCAAGGTCACATAGCCAGGATGTCAATCAAGGCATTCAGTCTCTAGGAATCATGTGCTTCATTACTAGTTCTACCGTACCAAAGTTTTTAAGTCAGCAAGATGGGAGGAGATGAATCAGTTAATGAATGACCAAATTAATGAATAAGTAAATTACTGAATGAATCAGTTTACAGATGAATGAACTGAATAAGTGAACAAATAGATGCCACCACTTTTGTGAGAATTACTTTGGATTTGTTAGGTCTTCTTAGTCTTTAGCTTGATAATACATTTTCCAAGAAGTCTTTGAATCTGAATCTCATCAAAATTTCCATGAAGATAAGGCAGACTATTATTGGTGTCTCTGTAGATTCAGTAGGGAAGGGTGGCCGAGTGTAGGAGAGAGAAAACAGGCCATCAACACAGCTTCATCTTTTCCTCCAGGCCCAGCCTTAGTTTCTCTCATTTCTTAGAAGCCAAATCACCTGTCAGTTATCTCCCAAACAGGTAAGATTTTTCTCCTCCCAAATACCTTTATAATGAGGCTCATCTGAGTTTCATAAAACAACACAGGCTGGAAGTATGCTATCATCATTCATACTTCATCATTCATTTATTTATTCATTAATTCATTTGTTCAAGATTTACTAAGTCCACCAATATGCTTTGTGTGGACCCAGCCCTGTACTGAGAGGAAAGAAGAGTCATTTTCCTGGCTTTGAATCCCCCAGAACCCAACTCTGAGACCCAGGATGGGTATACAAGAGGTTTATTTGGAGGTGATCCCAGGACAACTAGTAGAAGAGTAGGGGAGTGAGACTGGCCAGAGAAGGACGGTAATATAGGCATATTGCTATGTTGGTAAATGCTGACCTCAGCCCCACCTGAGAATTCAGGCATGTGTTACAGAACATGCCTTCAAGTGATCCTCCCAAACGGTGACAAAGTTAGACTACTTATCACCTTAATCCAATTCAACTTTGGCTGAGATGAAGTGCTACCAGGGACTGTAACCCTCTTGCACTTCTGGATTCACCTGCCTGTAGATGCAGAAAAACTACTCAGGCAGAAAGTTGCAGGTGCCATTGCAGTATGCTATGGGCATGCACTAGAATAGTGGGTGCCACAGGATATAGGTGGGGTTCTGTGGCATCTGCTACAAATGGACATGTAGATGATGGATGAAAGCAGGAGCTAGAATAGAAACGTGACCTAGGGACTATAAGAGCAGACAGAAGGGAACGATAACTTCTTCTCCATTGGGTTTCTCTGATGCCCCCCCCCACACACACACACCAGCTTCCAGGCTGATTAAACACCTTTCCTGGTTTCTTTTACAGCTCACAAGCATTCCTTAATAGAACATTTAACACAACTATTCTTGCCTTCCTCTTTACAACAACAAAGGACTTTTGAGACACCCAATCCTGGAAAATATGATGGTCCCTACTCTTGTGGTATCTAACTCAACATAAAATCACTCCTATGCATTGATACATGTAGGAAATTTCAAGGCAGTCATAATTTTTCCCATGTTGATAACATAGTTGTCTATGTGTAAAAGTATCTATTTCCTAACAATTTATTGGTATTTCTTCTTTGTTCATTCCCAGGCACATACTTGGTCTGCTCACTGGATAGTTTCTACACTCTTCCCAAGATTTAAATAAGCATCATGAGGAAGAGAGGGACCTTATTATCTACTTTAAAATCAGTGGTATCCTTAAATCTGGTAACATCAGGCACAAAGTAGGAAGCCATCAAATACTAGATGTATGGGTGGATGGATGTATGGGGAAATGGGGGAGTTCTGTTTGGATAGAGGAAAGTCCCAAAACATGCCAGAGGCTTGAAAGAAGAAAAATCTGAACCCAATTATCAGAAGTCTTCAGATAGAGATTCAGGGCGAGAAACAAGCATATCTTGACACTTATTCTCCAAGTATTATGAGCCACCATTTAACCTAACAGCTCTGCTCACAGGTTGGAATCCATCGAGTCCCTGGGGTTAGAACCTCTCAGGTCCTTATAGTCAGCTTGACATGGAAACACCTCATGGGTGGTCTCTGAAGTTGTCAGCAGCTTTGGCCACTGCCACAAATAATTTATTCCTTCTGCTTGGGCTTTTGCTACTAAGAGGGACAGGCTAATTGGGTCTTCCTGGCAATTCACGTCAGCTAGAAGCTTCCTGCTAAGATCTCTCTACCTCTTTTCCAACCTTTCTCAGTGCCAAGGCATAAAGAGGAGGAACATTTATAAAGCACATGCCTGCTGAGAATACCCTCTAGTGATTGTTTTCCCCAATCCAAGCATTCCCTGCCAGCTACTTCAAAGGCTTTTGAAGTCACTGCTAATTTAAAAGCAATAATAAGATTGACACTGAAATGCTTCCCAGCTGGTTTTTCTGGGCAATAACTCTCACCAGTTCCTTTACAACCTGTTTTCTGTTACAATTTGGGGTTTGCAAAACATGACTTTTAAAACACATTCAAACAGAGCAGAACAAGTTTTTAAAACAAAGAAATAACATGATCGTAGCATGGATGTAAACATGTTCTTCTCCATTTAGGACATATTTCTTCATAATGAGCCTTAGTGAATGAGAATATAGAGTCAGCGAATCCTAGGTTCAAAACCAACTCTTCCATTTATTAATCATACAAGTTATTTAATCTCTCTGAAGCTCCAAGTCCTTCTCCAAAAATAAAGAATGAAAGTACCTCTCTTGAAAGCTCGCCAGGAAAATAGAAGCCCTAGAGATGGAAAATGCAGTTATAGGATGTAGATCATACCTGGGGTCAAATCTCAGCTCTGCCACTTTTCAGATGGTATCTTAGGCTTGATTAATTCATCCCTCTAATAATCAGCTTCTTTATCCATCAAATGGAAATGATAAGATATATCTCATGTGGTAGGTATAAGGATTAAATTTTATGACATATAAAACATTGCGAAATAAATGTTCAATAAAATGGTAGGCTTTGGAGATGGGAAAATGAAAAGTATGCAAGATTCTGGTACATGGCATTGTACAGCACACTCAGTGAAAATCATCTATTAAAGAAAGCTGTTGTCATTGGAGTGTATCAACCGTTGCTTCATAATCAATCACCCAGAACTCAGTGATTGATTTTATTACTTAGTTTTACAGTCTTTCACTGTAAATACTTTATCAATGGTTAAGCCCAGGCTTAAAATAATAACAGTGAAGTGAGGCTCGTGATTCTGCACTTCACCTGCAGGTTGACAGTTCTTCTGATCTAGGATGGCCTCAGTTGCAATGGTTTGTCTCCACTAAACTTGCTTTCTCACCGCCTGGCAGGCTAGCCTCAGCTTGTTTACACAGGGGCTGGGCAAGTTCCCAAAGAGAGTGAGAAAAAGCTTGGAACTGGCACTTCATAACTTCTGCCACATTCATTGGCCAACGCACATCACCAGGCCAGCCCAGATCCAAAGACTGGGGGAAAGAGTGCACCTCTTAATGGAAGGAGTTGTAAAATTACATGCCAAAGTGGAAAGTATGCCCATTTTTACAATCTACCTCACTTCCCCAAAATAAATTATAGTGGACATTTTACGATGAGTTTATCATGAGAATTCATAAGCTCTCTCTTCAGGCATAGGCTCAGAAACAGCCTTTCAGAAATGGTCAGTTGCAAGATTTCCTTTTGAAAAAAAAAAAAAAAACAACAACAACAACTTGTTAAGCAAGTAGCTTGCATCATATATACTTGGGAGAATTAACCTGGTTTTGCTCACACGCTGTCAGTAAGATAGTTTACCATCTGATGGCAGCTTCCCATGCTCCTTGTAGGCTGGTAGTGAGTGACAATCTACAGATTGTCATTGTGCAGTAGCTTCACAGCTCATACCAGAGCTAGGAGAGGATAATGGGCAGGATGCAGCTCCTAAATGCCCACCTTGTCACCTACCATCTTATCCAGGTTGGATAGCTTTTCTCAGGACCTAGAACTTGTTGGGGGTACAAGAAAGGGTAGAGCCAGTGCTTTCAGGATGGGATAAGATTAGTCATGGCAAGGGTAGAAATTCCAATTTATTCAAGGAGAGAAAGAAAATTGTTCTTAAAGTCTTGTCTCATTTCAAGGTTTTACAGATATTTTATTTTTCAAAAGCACAGAATTAAAATTAGAACTTGGTATGAATCCCAGTTCTGCTGTTTATTCACTCTGTGACCTTGGACAAATTGCTTACCATTCCTGATTTCCATTCTTCCCAGCTCTAATATGGGGACAACAATACTTAATTTACAGTGATGATATAAGGACCATATTAAGGAAATATCATAAAAGACCTAACATAAGGTGGGGTTCCTAAAAATGTTTGGCCCACATTCTATCAAACCAACAGTCTCCCAAAGTTAAACATTAGTAACAAAAATAAGAGTGAGATCTTTGAACAACGAATTTTGCATATCTTCTTTCTGACATAGTATGACTGACTGTGCACCAAGTAGAGACAGTGAAGAAGAAAGTGACCCAACTTGAGGCTTCAAAAAACTGGACTCCTAAAAATACCACCCCTACCTTTCAACCCATTCATCCCCACCTGTGACTTTTTATTCTTCAGTTTTTCTCTTCTAAGTTGATCTGGGCAGTCAGCTTAGCCAGAATTATCTGTACAACCTTGAAGCCAGAGAATAATGGAACACATGGGATTCTCGATCCCAACCTTCTTCTTCTACATCCAGCCATTCAGGATAAGAGAGAACTCAAAGTCACCTCTCATGCAGACCAGGTCCTAGAAGTTCATCTATCACAGGCCCAGCCTCAGTCATCCAGGGCAGGATTTACACTGACTGAGGATACCAGATTATCTCTTAGTACCTCCATGAAGGACAATCTCAGCCCAGGCTTAATATAAACTGAGTTTAATACAACTCTTGATAATTTATAGAATATGTAATATGTTCAAAACTAGGTGATATTTTAGTACTAATAACTAGTACTTATTTAGTGTCTACCATGTATCACAAGCATGAAATGTATAGATACATATTTAGATATAGATATATCTAGTTCTTACAATGACCCTAAAAGAAAAGTATTGTATAGTTAGGGTAAGGTTTGGCTAAAAGTAAGGGAGATCAAAAACCAAGAGTGGCTTAAGACAAAGTTTATTCCTCTTTCATCACATATTCTAAGACAGAAAGTGATAAAATATGTTGACTTTGCTCCAAAAATTTTTCAAGAACCCAGGCTCCTCTGGGTGTGAGCTCCATTTTCAAAGTCTCCTCAAGGTCCAAAATGACTGCTTTAGCTCCAGTCATTATGCCTGCATTCCACCTAGAAATGAGGAGAAAGGTAAAAAGTAAAGGCAAAGAGTATACACCTAACTGCTTAAAAAAAATTCCAAGTAGACATCAATGACATATTAGCATATACTCTATATCATTGGACAATACTTAGTCAAAAGCTGTGAGAGTTGCTGGAAAATATGGAAAATATAGTCTGTAATCTGGGTGATGATTATTTCTAAAGAGGCAGGGGAGAATGGATATTGGGGGAAAAAAACTAGCAGTCTATGCCAACCTCTTTATACACAGATGGAAAGACCCTCAGAGATGGTGTCACTTGCTTAACTAGGAAATAGCTAACCCACAGTTGGGCCCAAGATTGTGCAAGTTTCTACATCCCATTCTTTATGCTGACTTATACTGTTAAATTCTATTATTTCTAGGGGAATCAAGACTGTAGATCATGTCATTAATGAGGACATCAGTATAGTGGAGTTCCAGAAATGCCCCATCCCAGACTTTATACCTCTTCCTTCCACGGTTGTACAGCAAAGATTATGTTTAAGGGTTATTGCTTTATGCTGGTGAAACCATTTAGTAGCTGAATAATTTTGGAGAAAACCACAAAAATGCATTGCTCTTTTGAGTTTCCTCATCTGTAAAATTGATATAATAATACCTATCTACTAAAGTAAAAATCCAGGGCTTTAATATATGTGAAGGCAATATACAAATGAACACTACAAATAGATATTAGCACTTTTTTTATATAAGGCATTGGGTGTGTTATTGTACTTAATAGTGTTCTCAGCAGTGGGGGAAATTTACTTCTGCTTGGGCCAACTTTTTTGGAAGTGGTGGAATTTTTATTTATTTAGCAGTCAGGGACTGGAGAGTAATTGCTTCAGGCAGAGGCTGCCCATGATATAGGCTTGAAAGAGAAAGAACCTCCATGGATCTTTGGTGAAGGTCAGTTATCCTTGCAATTATGTAGCCACACTGTGGATGACCATCATTCTCAAGGCCATCTTGTGGTCATGATATTAGGTGGCTGCTCTAGCCACCCTGGTCACCATTGTTTTGTCCCAGGGATCTTTGGGAAGGAGAGAAAGCAGGAGGAAGTTTGCAGAGATTGTAGTAACTCTTGAGCCCATCCCCAGAAGAACATCTAAGAGAGGGGCCAATGAGGGGATTAAAAAAAAAGGACCCTCGAAAGAGGACATCTCAGCCCATTTCTAAATCAGCAAGGGCCAGGATTATACAATAGATGCTCTTAAATTAGCTTGTACTCTGAAGATCTCAGATTTTGATATTAGTATTCTTTTATCTTAAATCTATCAATAAAAACTCAGAAGAATTCTTGTGCTTCTTTAGCAACATGATAGTAGAAGGAGCAGCCATGTCACCATCCACAGCAGCCGGAACAGTGACAGTACCACCTGGGGCATGAAGCAACAGATAGGGGCAAGTAGGCTGCTCCCAAAAGTCAAAGGATAAGTTCATAAGAGTCACCGTGGGTTTTCCAGGGCTGGATCCCCTGAATTAATCCTTTGCCGTCTCCCTTAGCTTAAAGCTAAGGTTCATAGTCCAGTAAAATACATGTCTACACTTCTTTCCCAACGCAGAAAGAAGGCTCTTGGCTGTGTAGGGCTTCAGGCTTATGCAATTCAGAAACCCTCTGTGAGAAATAGAATACAGATTTAGGATTATCGACTTAATTTTGCAATAGATCTGTGCAAAGGGAGTGAAATGAGGTAAAGAGAACATCAGTTAATAAGGAAATATTAACTGGGACTCAAGTGATTGGATTTTAGACTTGGCTCTAGAATCATTAACCAGCCATACAACAGTAAATGGATCACTTTCTTCTTAGAGACTCAGCTTTCCTTCTGGAAAATGAAGGTGCCTCCCAACCCTACCACCCCATCAGGTAAGGTCACGACAGGAAACAAATGACTCCTTCACAACAGGTCATAGCAGAAGGATTCATTTGAGGAGAGCTGAATGAGGATAAAGCATAAAAGGTGCTGGTAGAGCAGCAGGCTTTGCACAGCAGTCAGACTTGGCACAGCTGCCACCAACACTAGCTCCAGAAATACAGGCACTGAGTCACAGAAAAGGTAAGCAACTTCATGGAGAACCTTTCAATGGTGTCCTCAGAGAGGCAGCCCACATTGAGTAACTTCAGGAAAGGGACTGGGAGAATAAATATCCCATCATCATTCACCCCCCACCTACCACCTTCTGCCAGGGCGTCTTGCTGGAGAAACCCACCCAGAACTCAGAAGGTAAGGGAACCCATTGATGCGGTCCAAACAGGTCAGCCTTCTGAGGCACAGGGGAGAAAGCATGACGCATACAGTCTGGAGGAGCAAAGACACCTGCAAGTGTTCCTGGTCTCCTCAGATCTGACACTCTAGCAGGCTGTCTGTACAGAAGGTCTCCAAAAGTTTTCTGGCTTAAAACAGAGTTTAAAAGCTTTATCTCCTGATTTTAACTCTCCACCATAAAAATGGCTCTGCCCAAAGATAATAAAGGCAGCTATGGTATTGTGTCCCATACACACTGAAAACGGAATGCATGAGCTACACTTTAAATTGTGGCTTTGGGCCCATCCTGTCGTTTTTCAGAGCCTCAGTTTCCTCATCTGCTTCACAAGATCATTGCAATAACTAACTCAGATCATAAGATTTGTGCTTTGTAACCTGTAAATGAGCATGCTTGGTCTTTCCATCAGGTCCTACTTCCTGCCATGGTCTTAACCTCTGATTATATCAAAGGGCCCACCTTCCCTGAAATTAACATTTACCTTTTGCCTTTGAGCCCTTGTATGCACCATTCCCTCGGGCTGGCTTGCACTCTTAATCTCTCAAAATCAAACTCAAACACTGTAAGCCACGTCTCTCCCCCCAGACGTGACCAGTGTTCCACTGTCCCAGAACTCTCTACATCTTCTATTACAGAGTGTCAGAGGGTGACTACTTACCCATGTCCCTCTCTTTGCTCTAGATTCTGAGCCCATGTCACGTACCTCTTGGGCTTAATCCATGTCCCGGCATATGATGAAGGAATACTAGGGATTTAATGAAAGATAAAACAGGAAGCTAAGGAAGGAAGAAAAGAGAGGAACAAAGGGAGGGGAGAGAAGGGTTGGGTCACCTTGTGCTGCTATGGATCTGGGTTTCTGGGGCTACAGAGTTGTTTCACATTAACCCCCTGATACAAAGATTCTCCCTTCTTAGATTTTTGTCTCCAAAAATTTGGAAAACACAATTTTCCTGGTTGTTTGAACTGAACGCATATACTTACCCACTGAAGTGAGGTTGTATTGTAGGCTTGCAGGTGGTGATGTAAGTCAAGAACATTTATTAGCCTCAGATCAGTTCTGGAAAGCCTTTGTCATCTTTCAAGTCACCAGGCAAAAGATTGTTTCTGAGCAAAAATGCCTTCTGAACAGCAACCAAGCTTCTAGGATTGTCTTCCCTAACAATGCAAGTGGAGAGGATGGGGAGGAATACAAGACAGGAGCACTCTCTGGGTCAAAGTTAGGGAGTACATTTTTACCTGTAAAGTAGGAGTTCACTTCATTTGCATCACGGATGACACCTTCTACCTGCCTGTATGTCTGTGGAGCTATAATAACCTGTCACTGTGGCTTTGCATGTGACATTTGATAAGAGTTTTGTGAACTGAGAGAAGTCAGTGCTGAAACAGTGTGAAGTATGTGTACCTACAACTTCTCTGTCACAGAGATAGATACTGTTGGCATTGTCATTCTTGGTAGGCAGTTGAAGGGTGTCATTCTTGGTAGGCAGTTGAAGGGTCTAGGCCCTGTAGTAATCAGCTATAAGTGGTTCCCAAACAAAGACAGATCCATGACCTCACCTCCAGAACCTGTGAAAATGACCTCACTTAGAAAAATGTCTTTCTAAATGTGATTTAATTCAAGGATCCTGAGATAAGGAAGTCTCTGCAACTATTTGGGTGGGCCACAAATCAAGTGACAAGTGTCCATATAAGAGAAACAGAAAAGACACACAGAAGAGAGAGCAATGTGAGGATGGATCAGAGAGAGAAGTGGCCACAAGTCAAGGAATGCCAACAGCATCCAAGGACAGTGAAAGGCAAGGAATGAATTCTCCCCTAGAGCCTCCAGAGAGAATGTAGACTTGCTGGTTCCTTGATTTAAGACTTGTGGCCTTTAGAACTGTGAGAGAATAAGTTTCTGTTATTTGAAGCCACCAAGCTTACAGTCGTTTGTTGTAGCAGCTTCAGGAAACTAATATAGTGTTGAAGCCAGGACCCAAACCCAAGTCTGCCTGGCCCTGCTATGTAACTTGGGATTTACATTTCAGAGACTTCATTTCCTAAACTGTAAAAGGGAGCTGCATCAAGGATTAAGTGAGGTAATATGCTCATATTAAGTACCGGTCACACTGGTTAGGAGGGAGACCTCAGTCATACTTTAGTGGAAATTTATGGAGCCAGTAGGGCACAGAAGGAGATGAAACTCAAAAAGCGTCAAAGCTTGGGTTCAAAAGACCTGACAATGCTTTCTGCCATTTCCTGTGTGACCTTTGTCAATTTCCTTAACATCTCTGAGCCTGAGTTTTCTCATTAGCAAAATGAAGATAATATCTACCTCCAGGACTGTTCTAGATAGTAAATAAGATCAACTTGAAACTTAGCATAATAAAGATTAGCATAATGAATTTTCCTTTCTTCCTTCTTGGTTTCTCAGAATTAGTAACATAAGCCAGCTTCTCTGCTTAGGACATGTTAGATATGTATAAGGGAAGGTATGCCTACATTGTTTTCAAATATTCTGTGAAAAGTTTAGGTCTTCCAACCTCAGATTGAGTCCATACTAAGCTAATCGCTGGAAATACAGAGTTGAATACGGATGAGCAGAACTCATTTCACCAACTTAAAATTCTCTCAGAATTCATGATTTGAGCACTCTGAACTGAACTTGAACCCTTTGGCATTCGAATTGGCTTATACAGTTTTGATTGCAAGAAAAGAGAATTTTAAAAAGTCATTAAACAAGGTGAAAAGCCTTATTGGACACATACTGGCTCTTAAAGAATATTACAATGATATAAAGCTCAAATGGGTCAGAAATTTATGAAAGTCATTTCCCTTAAATAAAACATGATTTTAAATATTCAAGGGAGAACACTTTGCAAAATGTACTTGGTGTTTAAAACATCTGAAGAACTGCAAGAGTTTTTGCTCATTCCAAAGACATTGTGCTGGATGTCAGGACAGCTGCATCAAAACTGGAGCTCTGCTGGGCCATGCTCTATGCACTGAGCAACCTGCACAGTCCAGCTGGTCTCAGGAGAACCACATTAAGCACTCCTTGTCTGCCCAGACCAAAAGACCACTTAAAAACTGGGCACTGGGCACACAGATTGGAGCTTCCATTAGTACTGGATATGCTACATTGGAACCACCTGTTTGTCAAATAGAATGTGAACTTAAGAATAATTAATAGGACTTTTTCACTGTTACATTTTCCAACACTTAATGAGATAGTCAATAAGTGAGGGATAGATGGCTGAGTAGGTGAGTAATTAAAAGAAAGGAGGGGGAAGGATGAAAAACAGTCATAGATAGATAGATAGATGATAGATAGATGATAGATAGATAGATACATACATACATACATACGTACATACATATAAATATACTTGGATGTATGAACGGATATATGTATGGATAGATAGATAGACAGATGATAGATAAATAGATACACACATACATACATATGTACTTGGATGTATTAACGGATGTATGTATGGATAGACAGATACATGATAGATAGATGATAGAGAGATAGATGATAGATAGATAGATAGATAGATAGATAGATAGATAGATAGATAGAATAGATAGAGTATATGTACAGAAAGATGTGTGGATAAAAATATGGAATAATGGATGATGAATGGATAAAAGGAAGGAGAAACAGATGGGTGAATGTGTGGACAAATAGATGAAGATAGTGCACACCCAGGAATTGCTGCTCAAATGAACTAATAATACCACACTCAAAGATTCTAGTCCCAAATTTATTTCTTTTCCAAAAGATCATATTTATCACTTAAAATGGTGGCCTATAGTGCCCTAATCCCAAAATAATACATGACATCTCCTAGTTGTTCTTTCCAGTTAACAAAGAAATCATAAGAAGCAATGAAGAAAAGCAATTTTGGATCAGAGAATCTATGCTCCTACCCAGAACCTGACACCCTCAATCCAGGTGGCCTTGGCTAGGTCACTTTACCTCTCTGAATTGTGTGTCATTATTTCTAAAATAAAGATGGATCCAATACTATTAGTCGACTAACAAACATCCCCCTTTTACTTGCTAACAGTATTTTCATTTGACTCAGAAGCAATTTGCCCAATCCCAGAGGGTAAATCATGACTGGTTTATGTCACAGAGTCTCATTCACATTTCCCAATTACCCAGTTCTGGACAATGAGAAATAAGGGCAAGTCTAGAATTTCCAGGTATTTAAAAACAAACAAACAAAAAATGAAAATCAGCTGACGGAGGAGAAAGCCCCTGGACCATCATCCCTTTTCTCCCTGTTTTGAGGCTTGGAACTCAAGCAGCAGTTGTTTCATAACCATGAAAAAAAAAAAAAAGGAATTTCAAGAATTCTGACCCATGCTTTTTGTTTGTTTGTTTGTTTGTTTGTTTTTATAGAAAGAGAGAGAGAGTGCACATGTGTGAGCAGGGGACAGGGGCAGAGGGAGAGAGAGAATCTTAAGCAGGCTCCATGCTCAGCACAAAGCCCAACAAGGGGCTCAATCCCACACCGCTTGGGTCATGACCTGAGCCAAAATCAAGAGTCAGAGGCTCAACTGACTGAGCTACCCAGGCACCCCCTGACCCATACTCTTGACATTGTTGGAGCTGATAATTCAAATTCAGAATCTAGGTATGTTCACCTTCTTGCTGTACTAGACCTATAAAAAAAATAGGTATCGCGTATCATACTTTCCATATGTCAGCTGGTACTATACATAATAATTAACTTATTTACCCCTTGCAACTACACTTATTATTACATCTGTTTCACAGATGAAAATAACAAGACACAAAGAGGTTAAGAAACTGGCCTAAGATGACAGCTAGCAAATGGCAGAAGATAGATTTGAATGAAGACAATGGTCATCATGTAAACATCCCATCATACTGCTTTCTCTTGTTTGCTGTGTTTGTTTGGATGCAGCCAAAGCCATACCAAGGTATACAAAGTCTATCTTTCTATCTTGCATGGTTGTTGAGTGCCAGTGTACAATGTAATCTTCAAAGCAACTTTAAGATATATCTAATATTATTATCAAATGTATAAATTAGAAAAATGGTGAATACAAAGGTCGAATTAACTTCCAAAGCCCACACAGTAGGTAAATGGCAGAGCTGGGATGAAAGGAGCCCCAGTTCCCCTGACTCTGAAGCTGATTCACTTTCTATTTCTGTGCCCTGCCTTCCTATGAGATGCTCATTTCTTTGCACAGTGATAAGGAGGCCCGAAGGAGTCCTCAGTGATGCTAATGAAACCTGAGTCCTAGGTTGAAAATAGTGCAGCAGGCCAGTGAGGGGATTTGGGAGCAAATCCCAAAGGGGTGTTTAATACTCTCAAATGCTCCTATAGTCTACACTCCTCTGATCCAACTCCTCAAAGGTCACTTCTTCCTCCTAGCTCTATAATTTAGAAAGACATGTTCATCCTTAGGGACTTAGCACTTACAATTTCATAAACCATGGTCCTTCCGCATGGGTCATTTCAGTCTTAATGCTGAGAAACACTACCAGCACCCATTGCCATCTATAAACCAAGTCAGTTCTCACAACACCCTCAGCTAAGCCTGTTGTGTTTGGAAGAGGCTGTAATGGAGTTGGAGAGGGAATAAGTTAAAGGAGGACCCAAGGCATGATGAGTGGCCAAGAATCAGAGACCTTGTGACCTAAAAAGAGTCAAAGATCATTTGGTCTAACACCTTCAATTTACAGACAGTGAACATGAGACTCGGAGACATTCATTTATAATTGCAACTATCATCCACACACCATCCACTGTGATGTTCGAATTCATCTAATCCCTACAAAAATCTGAACAATAGGTGATATCTCAAAGATAAAACTAATGTTCAGAAAGAATAGGTGATTTAGTCAAGGTCTCAGAGCTGATAAGTGGCATAAGCATACGATGTATGCAAGATTTCTATCCTCGGACAACTGCTCTTTGTAGTTACTGAGCTTGTTGAAGCCCCTAAGGAGGGGTTGACATTCACAAAAGAAATCAAGGAGTGAGGAAAGGAGAGTCAAAAAGAACACTGAGAATGGAGGGGGGACTCAGGGCTGGACTTGCTGGGATATGCGGCCCCCAAGAAATGCATGCAAAGATGTGTGGCAGTGTGCATGGCTGAGGAGGAAAGGCACCAAATCTTTAGCTCTAGCAGATTCTCACAGTCACCTATTAAAGTCTGTTAAGACACTGGTTTGGTGGGATTGTAGGGTGGGCAGCAATTAGTGAATCTCTCCAAATCACAGGATAAATCATGATAAATGAAGTTACCACTCTGTGTGTGTGTGTGTGTGTGTGCGTGTGTGTGTGTGTGTGTGTGTCCTTGCTTTTCGAGTACACAGTCTGTGTTTTTTCTAGTAGGTGGAGTCTTCCTCATAGTATTTGAAAAGTTCTGAAAAATTACCTGATAAAAGAATAAAAAAAGAAATTACAAACAGAAATACGGCTTCTGTCAAGTTCAGAAGGCACCACTGTTCATTAGTCATGTGTGGCAAGTGGACAGGCTGAAGGAAACTCTATTAGGCTCATGATACATGCTTTTGGTGGCTTTTGGTGCTTATATCACTAAATAGTCAATCCACCCATGAGCTTCTTTCCAACTGAAATTAAAAGCTAACCAACAGAACCCCAGTCAAGTTTTTCTTCTGCTGTGACAAATTTAGCATGGAGGAAGACATCAGTGTGACAGAGTTTGAGAGTTAATTACAACCCTTTAATTACTGTTCTTCCACTCCTTTGTGGTGATATTGGTAAGCCATACCCTGCTCTGAGGTCATTTTTCATCTCTAAAATGGAGACAGATGATAACCATATCTGCTGCCTTTCTTTCCTCTGTCCTTTAGCCACGCTGGATTTCCAGCATGCTCAAGCATGCCCTCTGACTTCAGCCACAGGACTTTGGCAGGCACTACTACTTCAGCCTGGAATACTCTCCCCAACACTTCCCTTATCATACAGTTTACTAGATATGTCTCTTGACCCTCATAGACCTATACAAATTGTCCTTTTACATTTATCACAGGAGTTTCTTGAAGGCATCTCTCATTCATAAAGACTGAAATTTCCCCCAAGGTAAGGGTGTCATGTCTGCTTTTGCTTGTCATTGTAACCCAGAGCCCATGCCCTATGCCCTTCATGGAGTGGGCACTCAAAAATGTATGTCAAATTACTGAGTCTTTTTCAAACAGTTTTCTTAAGGATCAAAGGATTTAATGTGTCTAAAAGCCCTGTATGAAACTCTTCTTTTTCTTATTTTTTAGCACCAAACAAATGTGAATCTTGATAATTATTTTGGAGAGAACATGGATACAAATGCAGAATCATATGGGGTGGACTTTTGGCATGTGCACGCCACTCTCTCCTCCTATGCCTGGAGTCAGATGTGGAAAATTCTAGTCCTGCCTCTTTGACCTTGAGCAGATGAGGCAACCTGAGAGAATGCATGTAAAGCACTCACCATTACCTGAGAAATCGTGGGCCCTCCATGATTGTTATCTTTTTGTCCATTTGGTTTATGGAATCATTGTGAAGAAAAAATTCAGATAATGGTAATACAAATTCTTTAGAGAAGATGTATTATTTGACAGGACTTATTTTCCGAGGATGTGCCAGACTCTCCTTCCCTGATTTCAGATTTAACAGAGACTATGCACCTTCTTTAACAGATAGAAAGACCTCTTCTCCACACTCTGGTTTCCTGTTCCACTTTTACTTCTCTCACCTAGTTGCTGGCAGTAGTCCATTGGATTATTGGGTGGAGCTAATCTACAATAACCTCAATCCCTGGGGATTTGATATCTCTCTTTCCTTCCCCATCTGAACCAGTGAGAACAGTAATTCAAATTAGGGGATCTAGCTTGTAGACTCAAACCTCACCAAGGGGTGCTACCCCAAGGCCAAGAAAGGGGTTGGGAGCTAGCAAGATCATTTTCAACCTCCCTCTAACATAGGTTCTTCTGCACAAACTATCAATAATAAATCTAACATTTTGCTCTCTAGCTGCTGATTCTTTTGCCTTTTTCTCAACTGTTCCAAAACTCAGCAAAGAGGGGTACTGGTTTTGGACAAAATCCCAGAGCACCAACACTGCTCCTACCCCTCGTATCTCATTGTCTAACACAATGCTGGGAACATAGTAAGCACTCGCTTGGGGAATGAACAATAGTATCTAACATTTACTGAAGTCTTGTGTTTAGGCACTGTTCTATGTGCTTCACATACTTTGCTTTGTTCTGGTTTTCACTTAATCCTCATTATAACCCCTTGAGGTGGATTTTGGTATTGCAGACACAGAATCTGAAGCAGGCTCCAGGTTCTGAGCCATCAGCACAGAGCCTGATGTGGGGCTCCAACTCACAGACCGTTAGATCATGACCTGAGCTGAAGCCGCTCAACTGACTGAGTCACCCAGGCACCCCTCTCCCAGTGTTTTTATCTCCCTAGGACTCACTTATTTATACCACACCGTGTTCAAATCAATCTTTTAAAACAATCTAATGGAGCAGGCCTATTTTATTACAGGATTTTAAAAACTAGAGGCGCCTGGTTAGCTCAGTTGGTTAAGCATCTGACTCTAGCTCAGATCACGATCTTATGGTTCATGGGTTCGAGTCCCATGTTGGGTTCTGTGCTGACATCTCAGAGCCTGGATCCTGCTTTAGATTCTGTGTTTCCCTCTGTCTCTGCCACTCCCCTGATCACTCTCTGTCTTTCTGCCAAAAATAAATTTAAAACATTTTTTAAAAAGTTTAAAAATTAATAGGTAACTAAAGCCTCTTATAGCTCAGGAGTTCAAAATTAAAACCAGACATTTACTGATAAATACCTACTACATACATGTCTAAGATATATTCATCTTAATCCTAATAATAATAATAATAATAATAATAATAATAATAATGTATTATTGTTCTAATTAAGCAAGTGAGAAAGCCAAATCTCTGGACAGTCATGTGACTTGCCCAAATTAACACAGCTGCTGGGCAGCAAAGGCAGGATTTGAACCCAGATCCTTTCCCAACATTATGTCCCTTCAACAGTATGCACTGTTGACTAGATAGGCAATGATTTGTGTTCTGATTCAATGACCAAGGGTAACCCTGCAGTTGCTAAAACAATAAATGACACAATCATTTCGCTTCAGACAAGCCTTGTGACCCACAGTGTTATCACTGGCTAGCATCTGGCTTGTTGGTTAAAAGGGCAGTCGCATGACTTTGTCATTAAACCTTATCCAGGATACCTGCCTACCTATTTTCCAAGAGTGGATCTGCAGGCAACTCCACCTGATAGTCAAACAAGGCTCAGCACCAATCGCTCTTCTTGTCATTAAACCCTTGTGGATCTCACTGCTCAGAAGTCTCATCAGCTCAGAAGCATGTGGCCCTGGCTGACGGAGAGTTCCAGCTAATGAAGTACCGGATGACTGAGAGCTGATTGCACTCAGTAGACATGAAAAGCCTACAGACAGAGAAAATGGATACTCCTAGTGCTGGTGGGAGCATAAGAAAAGTTTGGACAAACTCAGCAAAATTGTAAATACACAAATACTTTGACCCATGGGATTCCTTCTTCAAGGATTTACATTGTGGATAACCCACATGGGCAGGGAATCACGTACCCATTAGCATTGCTTGTAAGAACAAACTTTGGAAACGATGAAAATGTCCATCAGTAGGGACAGTTTAAATGAAATAATAAATCTCCACAGTCTCTTACCCAGAACCCTCAGGGTTAGTTTTGACTCAGAATACAGATTCTTTTTTATTTTAATAAAGTAATACAACCCAAGTATGATATATACTCCCATTTCCAGCAGACTCTGAGCATCACCCAGCTACCAAATATACTAATCCTTCTGAAGTATACCCCATGAAGTTAAGTGAAATTATCAAAATGATAAACATTTTCATATTAGCTTAAGTTAGTTTTGCTGCTTGAAAAGTTTGGGTGTCAAATATGAGGTAAAACTAAGTTTTCAGGGCTTTGGAGATTTGGGAATTAGAGGTAAGTGTTCTATACCTGTGCTGGAATATTGTAAAACCAGCTAAAAATAAGTAGGGCAAGTCTATTACTAATATAGAAAGTTCTCCAAGAAATATCATAAAGCAGAAAAGGTAATATGTCAGGCAGCATATGCAGGAGGCTATCACCAGTGTTTTACACAGAGATGCACAGGATCAGAGGATATCTCTGCCAAAAATACACAAAGGAACCAATTTTGATTTTTGTCTCTGGAAAGGAAACAGGAATAGAAGTCAAAGAGAGACTTCCTTTTGCTTTACTTATACGCTTTGGAATATTTTACAGTTTATGGGGAATGCCTGTGTCACCAAATCAAATTAAATGCACACATTAAAATTCTCTTGACCATCTCTCTGAAAAGTTTTCCATGAACATCCGCTCCCCCTTATCATTCTCAGTCACATCCCTCTGTTTTATTTTCTTCCTAACACTTTCTACCAGTCACAATTTCTTCTTCTCTTGCTCATATTTGTATCATGGGGATCTCTCTGTAAAGGGCAAGTTTTTATTCACCTCATTCCCAGGATCTAAAGAGCGACAGCTGAGAAATTATGAGGAACTATGAATCCCACACCAAGGGGCCAGCCGAGGTTCAAAGTTCAAGGTAAATTATGCAGGGTTGCATAGCAAAGGTGTGCAGACAAAAGTGGCCTTTCTGATTGTCTTTAAAGAACACTTCTTGAATTATTTTCCCATTGAGATGGAGTCTGGAAGCCTAGCCATGTTCTCACCTATGACCCCATCGTAACCCATATTTTGAACAGGTGTTTGGTAAGGCCACGAGGTTCTGAGCACATCCCTCTGTCTCTCCCTGTCCTCACAGAAGGAAGCCCACACATCAGCACCTACCTGCAAACCTCTGTGCAGTCTGTCTGCCAGGAGGTTTGTTCACAAAAGTCTTTGCCCTGAAAATCTCCACACCCCCATTTGTGTCATGTGGGTATCCTCCCTGCCCCTTCTGCTTCTGAGTCATCTGCCCAGAAGGTCCTTCCTGACCATCGTCCACTGAGAAGAATGTGATCTTTCCTGTAAGGTACAGTTCAACACCATTTCCACCATGAAGTCCTCTGAAGACCCTAAGAACAAACCAGTGACTTCCTCCACTATCTCCCCAGGTACTTGGGCAGGCAGCTCGCTTCAGGTCACTTGAACTGGCATTAAAGTCAGCTATTCCCAGGGTGCCTAGGTGGCTCAGTCAGTTAAGTATCCAACTCTTGGCTTCAGCTCAGGTCATGATCTCCTGGTTCATGAGATCAAGCCCTAGGTCTGGCTCTATGCTGCTGGCGTGCCTATTTGGGATTCTCTGTCTCTCTCTGCTCCTCTCCTGCTAGCGTGCTCTCTCTCTCCTCTCTCTCAAAATAAATAAATAAACATTAAAAAAGAAAAAAAGTCAGCTGTTCCCATATTAGCATTCCCAGGAGAGTCCCGGAACACAAAAACCCTATTTGAAGGGACAGTCTTATCTTTATTCGCAGTGCTCACAATGGAAGGTGACACATTCTTAAAACATCACTTGTTTTAACTTTTATGTCAGGGAACACAGGGCAGACAATAAGAATATTCAAAAGCAATAAACAGTCCATGTTGTGAAAAAGAGTAAATGCTTTGTAATTCATTAAACCTGGTTTTCTTTTTTTTTTTTTAATGTTTATTTTTGAGACAGAGAGAGACAGAGCATGAGTGAGGGAGGGGCAGAGAGAGAGGGAGACACAGAATCCAAAGCAGACTCCAAGCTCTGAGCCGTCAGCACAGAGCCCGACGCGGGGCTCAAACGCACGGAGTGCGAGATCATGACCTGAGCTGAAGTCGGACGCTCAACCGACTGAGCCACCCAGGCGCCCCTAAACCTGGTTTTCAGTCTTAGCTCTGATACAATTCTGTAACCTCAACTGTTCTCATAACCTTGCTACCTCAATTTCCTTTACTCTAAACTGGGCCAATAAGACCTGCTTTGCAGGAGTGAGGCAGAGATTAAATGATAGAAATGTAAAAGAAGCTGCTTAGCCAAGGATGTAGTTCATAGCAAGCACTCATTAGAAGCTATTACTTTCGCTTCCTTTTTTCTAATCTTCTTTTTTATTTATTTATTTTGAGACACAGAAAGAGACAGAGTGCGTGAGCAGGGGAGGGACATAGAGAGAAGGAGGGAGAAAGAATCCCAAGGAGACACCATACTGTCAGTGCAGAGCCGGAAGCAGGGCTCAAACTCATGGGCTGTGAGATCATGATCTGAGCAGAAACCAAGATTCAGAAGCTTAACTGACTGAGCCACCCAGGCTCAGGACTAGCTTCCTTTTTTCTTAAGTTTATTTAATTTGAGAGAGAACTCTTGCAAGTGAGCACAAGTGGGGCAGGAGTAGAAAGAGAGCAAAAGAGAGAGAGAGAGAATCTGAGGCAAGCTCTGCCCAACACAGGATTCAAACTCATGAACCATGAATTCACGACCTGAGCTGAAACCAAGAGTCAGCCACTTAACCGACTGAACCACCCAGGCACCCCTACCTTCCCTTATTATATAGAAGAAAGGATGGGTTAGTAAATGAGCATCCCTGGAAAAATAATCTTGATATTTACTGTTACATCACGTTGATAACTGGGCCGTATAGAGGTTAAACTTTTGGCCTCTTTCCCCTAATCTCAGGTCCGATTTCAGTTTGGTTAGGATAACCGCCACTTAAAGGGATCAAATGGATCCAGAGGAAGTGTAGATGGCCTCAGCTGCCTCACGCAGAACCACTGTTCCCACAGATGCAGCCACGACACCGCCTAGCTTTCAGATCAAAAATGAATCTTCTAAAATCCCAACCAGACAAACTTCGCATGTCAAGATTTCTCCAACCCTTAAGGAAAACCGAAAGTAGGATGGTGACTGTCCTACTTTTTGAGACATTCTGCTCCAGATTCTTACTCAGATTCTGTTACAGATTCTAATTCTCTTTCCCACCAGAACCAGGTGAAAGTTCAGAGAAGACTAAAGTAGGAGCCCTGCCCCACAGCAGCATCCATCCGCCTCTCCGGGAGGTTAGCATGTGTTTTTCTTCTGTTTATGCTGTGCTACCGGCTTGTCCACTGACCCGACCCTTGGTCACTGCTCTTTCTGACCTCAGTTGAGTCTGAAGGAATCGAGTCCTTTACAAATGAGAAACATGGAAAAATTGGAAGGCAATTAAATGACCCTATGCTTGCCTAGTCCTTCTTAGTACCAATCCAAGAGTAGGCATAAGTTACCACAGACATGAAGCATTGAGTTACATTCTATTAAGTCATAAATACCTGCCAGATGTACAGATAAACTTGACTATGTGAGTCCAGAACTCTCCTTCATTGTGAAATTCGTGATATGTCACAATGCCTACTTTGAAAACAACATGCAATTCTAGCCTGACCTTCTTTGGACTCTTTCCCTGGAAGGAGAGAGGCATAATCCTCTGGGGCTTCTATATAGCATGCACCACTTTTTTAACCTTTAGAGAATCTCAAGCACTCTTATTTTCAGAGGCCCCCCTCCATACTTTATTAAAATAAAATGTATCTGCATCCCAAGGTAGCTATATTGATTCATCTAAGAAAATGCTAACGACTGTGAAACTACTTCTGAATTTGTTTTAGCATAAATTATTGACTTTTTTCCTTGCTCTTTAGTTTTATATATATAATATATATAATGCACATATGCATATATATGCACATATGCATATACATACATATGTATACACACAATATCTATAAGCATAAATATTCTATATGTGTATATGTATGTGTGTGCTGAATTGCACTAGGCCAGCTGACATAACGTAAAGTTTTATAAACATTTAACTTAGCATTTAATCATTTTTTATTTTTGAAGGTTCTTTTTGCCCTTTGGAGTTGCTTTTTTTTCCCCCCAAATATCAGATAAATTTGTATTTCAGTCCATGAAAAACTCACAGGTCCAAGACTCTTTGCTCCAAACATATAATGAATGAACTGGGTCAGACCACAAGCCCTTTCTCCCTGGTATGTTGGAGGAAAGTCCTTTTTTGTGGAGGTCTCTCCATTTGACTCTAAATCTCTCAGGACAGGACTCTCTGTTATATTTGCAACATCTGTAGATTCAGGGGGCCTCTGCAGAGTTGGGGGCCTTAGGACATTGTTGCAGAACTGAGAGTCGCCCAGAATGTTCCTCTCAAATTCTCCATTTGAGATCCTTTCTAGTTTTCATCAAGATGGGAAGAACCACAGACCTTGCTACTGCACTTTTCTTTTCTTCTTCACCAAAAACATCATCAACTCAAATGTCGCTTCATGGTAGACTTAAAATATTCCTTTAAATAGAGCTGGAATGTGAAGGTTGATACAGAACTTCAAATTTGGAATGTTATTTTCTGGGGTTGTAGCTCAGCAATGAAATTTTGCTGTAGGCAGATTTCAACATGCTAGGTCTGAGCTGGAGGATGAATGTTTCATGCCTTTATTTCACTTTAAAACCAGAAGTTTTTTTTTTTTTATATTATTGTTTTGCACATAAAAGCTGGGCAAAGACTATTCTACAATATTCTCTCTCAAAATTGGGTCCAATGGAGCAGTCTAGAATCCTTTTTTTGTGGGAAGAAAACAGACTTTGTTAAATAACTATTATATATTAGCCACTGTGCCAAAAGCTTGTAATGTATGTTAACCTTTTTAACCTTGCAACAACCTTGAGGAGATAGCATTGTTCCCACTTTTACAGATAAAGAAGCTGGAATTCAGAAAAGTTAAAATCTTGACCAGAATCAAACATCAAAGACTCATCAAAGTCCACATTTGAAATCAATTCTCACCCCTCTACGATTATACAAAACTTCCTCAAGAGCTAATTGAGGAAAACAAGACATTAAAAGGAAATATATTCTATATATTGTACCTGCTGGTTGTATCAGTTCTGAGAGAATTTTCCCATCAAGAAAATGAAGACATGTAGAAGGTCCAGTAGATGCTGACCTCACTGTCTGCATTCATGCTGGAGAGATTCATTCTCCTGATTGCCAATCCTTCTTAACCTCCCTCACTTTTCACTCTTGCCCTTATTTCTAGATTTTTTTTTTAGGAGTTCCTAGATTTTTCCAACAGCCTTATGGTTGGCCTCTTTGATTCCCAGTACTTTTTCTTTCCTCTGCCTTATGTCTTTCTTAGGTGTCAATGTTGGATTGGTCTCCCTATGAGAGGGACACTGCCCAGATGTCCCTTCAATTGAAGTCTTGCCATCCCAGCCTGAAAGTGCTGAGGGCTGATGCCCGTATGCCTCAGACCCTTCAGGGATGCTATAGTTACAGAGATGCCCCCTCAATCAACTCTGCATCCCTTCCTGGGAGCCCCACATTCAGTGACAGACTAAGGTGAGATTACAAAACATCCCAGCCATGTTGCCCTAATTCAGAACAACTCTGAAGAGTCATTCTAGCTCCAGAGCAGGTTTTGAGGGGTGGGATGAGGGTGTCACGTAGCACAGGTCCACTTTTCCCCATGCCCAGTTCTGCTTCCTTCCTCTCGCTCCCCCAGGTGCTCATCCCAGGAGAACTTTTCAATAATCACGACGTATTGAACTGTCCTTCAGAGTCAGTGTCCCAGAGAACCCGGACTGCAATGCCTTATCAAGGGAGAGGGAGAAAGGAAAATTGAAGTAAGCAGGATCACTCATTCTCATGAACTGCATTTTTTTCCTTCCAGGACTCCCAGCTGCTGCCACTATTTCTAGTGATATACCACATCTTCTTTATCCGTTCATCAGTCAGTGGACATTTGGGCTCTTCCCACAGCTTGGTTATTATTGATAATGCTGCTATAAATACCGGGGTGCGTGTGCCCCTTCAAATGTATGTTTGTATCCATTTCTGATTACCACTCATAAAATTATTTAACCAGATGTGGCAGAAAGAAGAGTATCTGTTCTGACCCAGACTGGATCATTCTTCCATTTTTCCCTGACCATGTTATGTGCCTTCTGTGTCCTCATGCTTCCATGTCCCTCTGCCCTGTGATGTCCTTTCCTTGTTTCAAATCCCAGCCTCCTAGTTTAGTTCCAAAGTTAGTTTATGAATCATCGTAAACAACTACCTTAGATAATGTAGTCTGTGCAGTGTTGGACAAACCTCTGTCCATGTTGGTCTCTTAGGCTGAGAATGGCAGTCCCTTTGCATGGTCTTGCAGTCCACTGAATTCATATGTCTCTTTGATCTGAGCATTCCATGTTCTGAGTGCTATCTCTGTGCTGCATGTACACCGTTGACTTCTACACATGCACTACACACGTTGAAGCGACTCACTGCTGGAGGTCTGAGCTCATTACGAGTCCTCTGTAGATAGGGAGAGATGGAATGAGTTTCAACACTTGCATTCCCTGGCTGTTAAGCTGGAGATTAGCTTAGTCTGGGGACTCTGACATTTAGGAACTCACACTCATGATCATGCAAGCTATACTGGTTTCCTTTTCCCACTGATCATCCCAAAGCACGTTGACTCTCTTTGCTTTCCTAATTTCTCAGCATGAATCCTCTGTTCTTCAGACACTAGGATCCCTGTTATTCATTGACTTTTGCCTTTCTACTTAATTTAAATGTGATCCTATGGGGGTTCATTAAGAGGACTCAATAAATAGCTACCCTCTTCCTTATTTAAGTTCCAAATCAATGGATAAATAAAACAAAGGAGGTGGGCTGATGGGGCCAAGATCTGATCATATTACGTTAATATGAGAGAACTGGACTTATATCCACAGTCATTTGAACTTCTAACACTGAGTCCCAGAATCACCATTATCCATGCAGCTCTGAGCCAGGGCAAACCTGAATCTGAAGGAGCTGTGTCACACACATGTCCTCCAGTTACCCCCTAAGAAGAAGATAAGCCTCTGTGCACAACCAGCTTCTCCCTCTAAACTCTACAATGAGTAGTTACTCCTCGCCTTGGGGGAAGTCAGGTATGATACAGCAATTGATGTTTCTCCACATAGATTATAAACACTAAGAATAGCTAACACTAGTATCTAATAACCACTTCTAGATGTGCCAGGCACTATTCTAAGCCCATTACATATTTTAGCTCACTTAATCCTTGTAATAACCCTGTCCGTTAAGGATTATTCCTAGGCTCCACTTCAAAAGATGAGAAAAACTGAGGTGCAGAGGCTAATAAGCCTTGGGTCACCTCCGATGTAAGAGATAGAGCCAGAATTTGAATCCAAGAAACCAGATTCTAGAACCAAGACTCCTAACCTCTGAGCTGTGGTGGATTCAAGATCCACTAGTCATGCAAAATTGCTCTTTACTAACCCTTCCTTCCTTACAGTCCAACTCTGCCCACCTTCAAGGAAAGGCATGAGCCCAGGTGCCTCCAAAAGTCTTCCCAATAAAGCAGCTCTTGAAGGCCTCCATTAGGCCTGCAGAGCTTTGGGGCCACATGAACAGCCTTCACCTTTAAGCCTACTCCTTACAGCTTGAACACTATAGACTTTGTCCAAGTGTGAACAGAAAGGCAGAGATGCAAGGGTGAAGCCGAGAGATAAGGTCTGATTTGTTCTGATCTGTTATTAGATAACATCGGGTGAATGAAATGATACAGAGAAAAAATAGCAAGGAAGTACAATCTGGTTTGTATCTTGCAATTTAACTGTGTGCTCGATATTCTACCACTTCATGGTATTCGTATGAGTGCCTGTTCTGTGTTGGGCACTGTTCTGTAACCTGGGGAGAGAGAGCTGAAGACAAAACACAAGCGAGCAAACAAAACCTCTTTGCCCTCAAGGACCTTACTGTCAGGTCAGGAGGCCAGTTGAATTCTGCAATCACATAAGCATGCTACAGCACGCTAGACTAAGTATTGGGAAGAAAACAAAGGGCAAGGAAAGCCATCATGTCTGGAGCATGAGATGTCAAGAAGACTTTCCCTGGGAACCATTTAGCTACAAGTTGAAGGATGGGAGGCTACTCATAGTTTAAGATTGGCTAGAGCAGGGGGCACATTCCATGCAGAGGGGACAGAGGGGCACAGAGGCTTTGGGACAGCATGCAGAGTAGAAGTGACAGGTGGCTCTGGTGGCCAGTGGCCACTGGAGGTCAAATTAAATGAGGCTAGAAAAGCATGGAGGCCATATGAGGGAGCTTGGGGTTTATTCTAAGAGCAATGAGAGGTTTTGCTTCATGTGTAACTCATTCACTGACTCATCCACTCAACAGATATTTTTGCAAAATCTGCAAGGTGCCAGAATCTGTGCTGTGGACATTACAAAGCTGAGTAAGACAAAACCGTTCTCTCCCTCTCAATTTGTCAGTTGGGGGAAATAAATAAGAAATGATTAAAATTCATGTACTTTATTATGGCGAAACAGGCCTGCCTCAAATACTACAAGAACACAAAATGGAAATAATGAAGGGTGAGAGGGAACCAACCAGTCTGTTCACAGCAAAGGGAAGAGCATATGCCCCAAAGAGCACAATGGGTCAGGAACCTCAGTTATGAGTAGGTAAAGAACACAGCCATGGATGACCTGTCAGGTGGATGGGAATAAGAAGGAAAAGGCCATGGCATGCCTTTCTGACGTGTTCAGACTTTATCTCTTTGCATTAGTCTATTTGGGCTGTTACAACAAAATACCACAGGCTCAGTGGCTTAAACAATATAAATTTATTTTCTTACACTTCTGGGGGCCATGAGTCCCGGGTTAATGTCCAACAGGATTAGTTTCTGGTGAGAGCTCTCCTCCTGCTATACAGATAGTCATCTTCTCACTGTGTCCTCCCACTGTAGAGAGGGGGCTTCTTTGAGAAGATATCTTCCTAGAAGACCATTAATCCTATTGCAACATGACCCCTCCCAGTGACCTCATTTAATCTAAGTACCTCTTTTTTTTAATTTTTTTAATGTTTATTTTTTAGAGAAAGAGTACGAGTGGGATAAGGGCAGAAAGAGGAGGAGACACAGAATCTGAAGCAAGCTCCAGACTCTGAGCTGTCAGCACAGAGCCCAACACAGAGCTCAAACCCACAAACCATGAGATCATGACCTGAACCGAAGTCGACTCTTAACTCACTAAGCCACCCAGGCACCCGGACCTAAGTACCTCTTTAGAGGGTCTACCTCCAAATACAATCACATCAGGGCTTAGGGTTTCAACATATGAATTTGTGGTGGGTGGGTATGGGGGGCACAATCCAATTCGTAGTGCTCCAAATGGGAAAAGAGCCACCGAAAGATTTTAAGTGAGAAAATAATACGATCAAACTATTTAGAAAAGTCACGGTGGTAACTGAGTTGAAACTAGATCAGAGCATAGTTAAGATTTGGGATAGGGAGAGAAATCATGGCACTATTTCATCTCTAGGCAAAAAATGAGGAGGTCATGGGGATGGAAAGGGGAGGGCCAAGTTGCAAGATTGCTAAAGAGGTGTCCTCAGCAGGAACTGGTGACTCCCAGGTTTCTGGCTACAGTGACTGGACAAAAGTGGTGCCCATCCCTGGGATTAGTAGCACTGGATAAGCAGATATGGGGACAGTAGTGAGTACATAAGGAGTTCAGGCCTGAGAATATTGACTTTAAAGCAAAGTGGGTATGTATAACATTATAAGCATCCATTCTGATGTCAAGATTATTACTGAATATAAAATAATTTTTTTAAAAAAACTGGGGATTTTGTTGGTCAATTGAGAAGTAAACTTGAAATTCATAAGAGATATACACTTATTTAAAACTGTGTTTCTACAAAGAATATCTCATCCTGACTCTTGGTTCAAAATGGCCCTTTCCACTCCCGAGAAATTGAAGTTTTACTGCATTAACACTGACCGTATTTCTTCCTAAGGAGCATTCAGTGGTTTGGTTTGGAGAAACAAAACTGTAGTCAGCCTAGGGACATGTGCCTTTGGAGAAGATATTAGTCACCATTTACTGTGTTCCCAGCACTGGACACTTCCCTTCGGTTAGGCATGTCCTCAGAACAATTCTGCCATTAGCTAACATATGAACTCCAAGATAACCAGTAGAATTATGGGCATCTTAATCAGACAGCCCAGAAATGGCATTTTATAGATGAGAAATCTGAGACCCAGATTAACTAACCTTCCCAGATCACAGAGCTGAAATAATGGAGTCAGGTTTCAAAACCACATGGTTTGGTTCAAAACCCACACTCTTCCCCTTTCCCAAAGGAACCATCCTAGTAGAATTTTCACTCTCTTGTTTAGAAAATATTTGTTACCACTGTTCTCAGTTTGGATTGTGTTTTTTCTGTGCTTGAATGGGATCTTGGAACAGGGCCACCTTTACATGCTCTACTCCCCAGTTCTTGCCCCTCCCCCCGCCATGCACTACCAAGCATATTGGTTTCTTATAGCTGCTGTAACAAATTACCACAAACTTGGGGGCTTTCAGCAGCATACATTTATTATCTTACGTTCTGCATGATAGAGGCCCAGAACCTTTCTCATTGGCTAACATCAAGGAGTTAGCAGGGCTGCAGTTCTGTCTGGAGGCTCTAGGGGAGAATCTATTTGCTGTCAGCTTCCCCTGCTTCCCAGCAGGGTTCCTCCATCTTCAAAGCCAGCAAATTAGGTTGAGTGCTTCTCAGAGAGACAGTCTCCTCCACTTTTAAGGACCCTTGTGATTATCTTGGGCGCCTGTAGCTAATCCAGCCAACTCTCTTTCACTTAAAGCCCACCAATTAGCAGGCTTGGTTCTACCTGCAACCTAAATGGTATTTATCATGTAAGCTAACATACACATAGGTTCTGGTGTGGACATCTCTAGGTACTCTTATTCTGCAGACCACACCAAGTACCTCCAGGTTCTCTGTCGGCTGAGTCTGTGTCTGAAGATAGGGACCTTAGAGATGGTTCTGATTAACTTATTAGAGAAGAAAACGTGGAGGAAGGGCTTCCTAAGACATATAGGATGAGCATTGTAGACAGGAAGGGAGGACTGCCCTTAATAAGAAATCACTGAATCCCTGAGACAAACCAGGCTCTTTTAGAGTCTCTCACCAGTCCTATCAAGCCAGTTCTCCTTCCCATAAACCCCTGCTGGGTTTCTGAATGTGATTTGGGAAGGTGCCTGCCTGCCACAAAGAAGGATATAGACTTACTGCTGGATGAAGTGTCTCTTACATTCCATCAAATGCCTCAGGGGAATGGTAGATGGATGACGAGATCTCATCACAACCCCTTACACCCTGTGTTGCTCCTTCCCACTCTCCAATGCCCGTGTTGTTTACCCTAAAATCTCCTCCAACATGTTTGTCACCAGAATCTGATTAGGGGTCACTGTGAGCACAAGTGCACACACAAGCACAGACACTCCAGGCTATTCCTGTATGGAATCTTTCTTCCATTACAAGTTCCTCCTGTTTCCTTTTAACCCAATTTCACTCAGCTGTATGTGCTGTGGAGAGACACATGATTATAGTCAAGTTGACTTACTGAATCCAGCCTCCCCACCCACACCCCACACCCCTCTGTCTGACCTTTAACCTCCCTAGACCTCAGTTTCCTCAACTGTAAAGTAGAAACAATAATAGCTAATTCACAGATTTATAATAAATATTAAATGAAATTCTACATATGTAATTGTTTAACCCAGCACCCAGGACATATTGGGTGTCAATGTCTTTAGCTTCTGTTCTCATCCCCTACAAGATTCATGAACTGATAATAATTACAGGAATAACTCAATAGCAGCAAACACTGATGATGTGTTTCTATGTGCCAGATACCACCCTATATGCTTGACATGAATCATCACATGTATGCAAGCTTACATGTGATGCGCAACCATCCAACAAGGCTCAAGCCTGTTATATCCACCTAGATAAAGAAACTAAAACCCAGAGAGACTGAGTAACTTCTCCAAGGTCATAAGTGAAGGAAGGTGGAGAGGGATTTTAAACCTAGATGGGTCAAACAATGAAGACAACATTCTTAACTTACTCAGAAATAGCCTGACTTACAAATATGACAAAGGAAAAAAGACTTAAAAATAAAAACTTTCCATGCCTTTTCTGACCTTTTGTCTAAGCACTCCAACTTCTGGCCACCAACCAGATTTTTTTCCCCAAGGTTTTCTACCACTTGGATTCCAAAGCCCAGAAAAAGAGGAAGCTTGCTGGCCCGAGTAATCTGTATGGTCCCTGAGCCTCCTCCCATCAAAAGGCTGGCTTTCCAGGAAGCAATTAACACCTAATTCACAATTGCTGGTATCTCTGTATCTGTTCTGGAGACCTGCTGACAGTTCCTACAAACAGAGTGTTTTATTGTACACATCTTCTTTGGAGGGCTTTCAGGGTCTATATTCTGTTGGAAAGAGCAGCTCTGGGCTAACAAGCAGGGGAGACAACCCCTCAGGAATCCTGTCTAAACTCACTCTGGCAGAAACCCTGGATCTTCAACCAAGGAAAGTATATAACTGATTGGAATCCAAGATTGGCAGAGCAGGTGAGCCCCAATGACTTTGAGCACCAATAGTCTTTGGCTTGGCTGCATATTAGAATAATCTAGGAAGGTTTAAAAAAATACTGATGTTTGGATTTCAACTCAGAAAACTGAATCAGCATCCCTGAGGGTGGCCCCTCAGGGCCAGGATGAAGCAAGAAAGGAATCTTTCCTAGAGCATTTGGAGGGAGCACGGTCCTGCCGACACCTTGATCTGGATGTCTAACTTTCAGAACTAAGAGAATTAGAATGAAAAAAAGAAATTTCTGTTGTCCTAAGCCACGTAGTGTGTGGTACTGTGTTATGGGCAGCCCCAGTGAGCCAACATGGTAATTGACTCAACAGCATTCCTGAATTCATCTTTGAAAGTGAGTTCTGGAGACAAAATGCTGGGGTTCACAAGACATCCCCCTTCTTATGAGCTGTGCAACATTGAACAAATTATGTATATTCTCTAAGCCTCAGTTTAACTACCTATAAAATGAGAATAAAATAGCACCCACCTCACAGAGTTGTAAGGATTAATTGAATTAATACATCTGAAGTGCTTAGCACAGTACTCATTCTATAATAAGTGTTTAATAAATGGTAGCTAATATTGTATTAGTGACATCCCAGATTTCCAACACAGTGGTTGCCAGATAATACCACTCAATGCCTTGCGGCATTTCTGTAATAGTTAGCCAGTGTCTCTGGACCACATGAAGTGTGATTTCACTTTTTAGGGGTTCACGCTTTATCCCACCACTAGATAGGAAGCTCTTTGTAATAGATGCTATTGGCTCCTCACCAAGGTCCCCTTGGCCTACCCTTGAAGCCACCTGTAAACAGTTCAGCACACACTGAGAGGTCCTAGGACTCTTTGCCTGAGGGTGTTCTCTGGCCACAGAGCATGTCCAATACTCCTGGGGCAGGTTAGATAGGCTTAGGGTTGACCAGAGGGAACCAAATAGCTAAACACTGAGGAAAGGTATTTGTCAGATAAACAGGTCAGCTCTTTTGCTCCTCAGTAGGAAAGATTGAAAAACATGTATTTCCAGTGACTCTCAAATGTGACTGAGATTCAATTGCCCACAGGAGGGACATTCTAGATCAGAGGTCCTCAAACCATGGCTTATAGCCCCAATTCAACCAATACCTATTTTTATAAATAAAGTTTTATTGCAACACATGTATGCCCTTTTATCTATATATCCTCTATGACTGCCTTCCGGCTACAAGAGCAGAGCTGAGGAGTTGCAACAGAGATTATATGGCCCACAAAGCCTAAAACACTATCCTGTCCTTTATATAAGTTTGCTGACTCCTGCTAAGATGAAATACACTTCATTGGTTTCTTTCCCTTCCCCGACTCATTTCCCCACTTATTTGCATTGCTTACTGGGCTCACCTCCCAAGTAAGATGTGCCCAAATCCTTGTGCTGTGGTTGGGTTTTGGAACAACCCAAACAACGACACTCTGTTAGAATAACTTCCCCATCTCAACACTCAATTCTGTGCCTGGCACAGAGCTCTCGAAACTTTGTTGTATAAATAAATGAATGGAAAGTAGAAAGAGACTGCAAGGTCACCAAATTAAAGAAACCTATGGAAGAGGGCAACTGTATGTCAGGTGCCCCTTCCGTGCTCAATTACTGCCCTTGGCTTCTGAAACCCCAAGATCTCTACATCATAAGTAAACTTGACCCTTGTACATTCACTGAAAGGATAAATAAATACTCCTCCCAATATTAGGCATATGGTCCACAGACCCTAAGTCTGGGCCTCAGGACAGGTGCTTTGATAAATTCATTGCCTAAGCAAATTACAGTGACTGGAAGTCAAGGGGGAAGGGTACGGAAAGAAGAAAGGCCAAGGTGAAAGGACGTCACATGCTCAGGCCTCACTATGTCTGGCATTGATGTCTTATCAGTTCTCTTAGTAGATAAAAATATTTTTGAATACTTGCCAAAAGGAATGTCATCTGACTAGGATTTGAGGGCAAATATGTTCTTTCCATCATATTTGAGCCCCTTCAAATGTTTCCCAACTGTCTTCCACATGACACTACACTCAGCACCTTCTCATACTTAGCTTTGTCGCTTCTGTTTGGTGTAGAGGGATCCTGCCCCCCAAGTTTGGGGGATGGTATATCACCTCATATCCGCATGGTGGAGAGTCGCTTCTGTTCTGGGAACTGTGTAAGGCATTATGGTGCTATGAGGACATACTCACATATCTCCTGAAGCTAAAGCTGCTGCACCTGAAGTCCCCTTCATTGACGCTGAAGCCACTCCCCTAACAGGCTGCCTCTCCACTATGATAGTCCCCTGCGGGGACTCTATGCTTGAGACCTTTCTGGGGACATGGGTTATGAGACTCCTTTCTGGACCAGCTTAGGTACAGGCTTCCCTGTGTCTTGGTCAGCCCTCCCTTAGACTAAACAGTGGTCTGCGATGCTTCCATACAGCCTTCTCTCCCCCTCCTCTTTATATCCGAGGCTCTCCCAGCCTTCCCAAACTCAAGTCCTCCCTATTTCCTTTCATACGGGAATTTCTCCCAATAAAATCTTTGCATGTTTAATCTCATCCTGGTGTTTGCGTCATGAAGGACCTGAACCAACTGGGTTGGCTCATTTAAGTCTCATGATTTCTATCTCTAGTTTTTTATAAATTCCTGAGAAATTAACCAGCCCACAGTCAAGTGGTCAACCAGGAAGGAAAGGCTTAGTGCTTAAACTCAGTTTCTCCCAACTCCAATACAGCACTGTCTACACCATTCACCTTCCAAAATGATGGTCTCCTTTCTGTCCAGAAATCTTCATGGAGATTGGTAGAAGGCATCAGGCACTTCCTGCATCACTCATGATAAATATAGAAGATAAGAAAAAATACACTGGGTTTTGAAATAATGGACGATGAAGGTAAAAAGACATGATGAGGGGTTTACCATGTATCAGGCAAGATTCTGTGTTGGAGGGAAAGTAGACAACAACACATCCACTAATGCAAATGACGCAGTGACTGAGATGCTCAAAACTGTTTCAGAGATTCCGTTTAACAAGAAACTGTAAAGAAATATCTGTACATTTGATGGAAAAGTAAAACCTTAAAACATGATTTTTAAAAAGCAAGAGAGAGTAAAATTAAGTTGGATTCAGATCTGGTGAGGAGTTTAGGATTTTTGTAAATCTGATAACTTTGTCCTAAACTTCATAAACAGGCCAAATAATAGGCAAGTGGCAAGCCTGGATGATAACATACAGAAAGCCTCTACGGAGCTGGTAAATAGTCAATACCCCAAATGACTGTGCTTACCCCCTCATTTCCTGTCTCATCCCCCAAGGCCCCTGGAAGCAGCAATGAAAGGGTTAGTGCATGGCAAAACTAATCTCTAGGAATCTCCAGCATCTTGACCAGAACCTACTCTGATTGGTCCAGCATCAACATAAATATGAATTTGTCTATTGGATCATCTTCTCCAGACAACCTTCATGACCTCCTAAATGGGTCAACTGCCCCTCTCTCTGCCCCATGCCATAACTCTTCTGTTAATTTCCATCACAGTCTACGCCACCCTGTATTGCCTACACACTAAGAGCATACACACACACACACACACACACACACACACACACACACACATGGCAGGATGTCTATCTATGGTTCACTTGCCCCATGTTTGGCACATCGTAGGAGCTCCATTTAGCCTAGTTGAATGGTTAAATGCGTAGGTGGAAAGAAGTCCTGATGTATCACTGGAAATGGCAGTTTTTTTTGTTTTTATCTTGACCAGTATAACCAAGCATTTTTCTGAAGGAGTTATTATACATCTAGATGCATCTTTCCCACTTAGTTAAATAAAAACTCTTGCCAATATACCTCATTTATGGCCATACCCATACTAGTTTTGGATCTTAGAGCCAATGACTTAATCTGTCCAAACATCACAGAGGCCATGGTATAATCCAGACTTTACAAGGCAGCTCATATGCATGGTCACTAACAAAGCCACAGCACAGCCACAAAAGACAGGTCACAGCTAAAATGCCACTACACTGGTTTGGGATGAGAAGTAGCATTTGCTGAATGCCTGCCATGTGCCAGAGACTTTTCACTTATCACATTACCTTATCGTCATAACAACACTATGAGGCAGTTATTATTATCGCCATTTTATAGACGAGTAAAATGAGAGCTTGATAAATCTTACCCAAAGATACACAGATAAAGAAGCATGACCAGGGTCCTGATCCAGGACTCCTGAACTCAATTGAATAGCTTTCCATCTAAACCCCAAACCAGGTCTTCTGACTCAAGGCCATAGTCTGGTCTTCTCTATGACAAGTAGGTGGCCAGAAAACTCAGACTTTCCTGAATATTCCTTGAGGGGTGTAGGGTTGCAGTTGTGAATGTGCAGAAAGAACAGAAGAGCATAGGATGATTCTAGGAGATACCACCCAAACTCACTGGGCTGGAGACTAACTGCTTGCATCTGCTTAGTGTCCAAGAAATGATCCAACATGTTTTGCCTATAACCCAGAGGCATGCAGAGTTCAGAGATGCAAGACCACACACTCCCTGAAGATGGGACCATAACTTGTATCCCTCTATCATAAGCACAAGGCTCAAAAATTGTACATGAACTTCAACCAAACTGTATTTTAAAGCCAGTGCTTCTAAATGTAAGAACATTTTTTTAAGAATCTAGGAAATGGGAGGAGGGAAAAAATTAAAACTATGAAAATTGGAGAGGGTCCAAAGTGAGTATGAAGAGATTTATTTAAGAGGGAAAAATTAAAGGAGCCAAAATGCATGACTTGGCTAGCAGACAAAACATAAAGAGTATAAGAGCCTAGTAATATTGGAAAGGCACAAACAAGAAGAGCATCATTTCATATTTTGTATTCAAGCACAATTAATATAGTGTTCTATTAGTTTCAGGTGTACAATCATATGGTTTTTAATGTTGTGGACAGGTGGGAGTAACTACGGTAAATGGTCTGGGGTAGGAAATGGACATGCCGGCAGGGTTCAGAAACAGAGAAGTGGTTTGCAACGTTAAATTTAGAATCCCAAGATTCCCAATATAATTCTCGACATGATCTTGGCAAGTCACTGCACTCATTCATTCATCCATCTAACAGTATTCATTGAGCAGCTGCTATGTACCCAGAGCTCTGCAGATAGCGGCCTGGCTACCTGCCCAGTGAAGCTTGTCATCTTCCAGAGAAGAGACACATTAACATATAGCTGCAATGGAAAGTGGAGAGTTTCACTGTGGAAGCTGTAAGAGCACATACAGGGGTTTACAAGACACAGAGGTCACCCTAGGGAAAAGATTGTTAAACTGAGACTACAAGAATGAGGTGACACATTTGTCAGTGCAGATAGAGGTAGAAAGGATTCCAGAAAGAAGGAGATGCATGTGAGAATTTGTTACAGATGGCATGTTTATATCCTCCCAAAATTCGTATTTTGAAGCCCTACCCTCCAATGTGGTGGTATTTGGAGATGGGCCTTTGAGATGTAATTAGAGTTGGATAAGGTCATGAGTATGTGGCCTCCTTGATAGGATCTGCATAAGAAGAGGAAGAGACCGAGAGCTCTCTTTCTCTTGCTGCCATGTAAGGACACAGCCAGAAGGTGGCCATCTGAAAGCCAGGAAGAGGATTCTCATCAGTATCCAACCATACTGATACCCTGATCTTGGACTTCCAGCCTCCAGAATTGAAAGAAGATAAATCTCTGTTGTTTAAGCCATCCAGTCTATGACATTTTGTTGAAGCAGCTGAGCTGGCTCAGACAGAAAGGAAGGAGGTGAGAGAGTGAGTTGCTGCCAGAGAATTGAAAGTTTAGCATGGGGGGAGGAGGGGCTGGTGGGGTGGGATACAAGAGAGGGGCAGGCAAGAGCCAGGACTAGCCTTTTATGCCAGGCATCTTAAGACCAAAAGGGAGCTTCTAAAGGGTGATGAGCCAGGGAGCTGTAGGATCAGATTTATATTCTAGAAAGTTCTTTGGGGCAGAAGTGTGAAGAAAAGATTGGATCAGCATGAATGGATCCAGGAAGAACGGACTAGAGGCTGTTCACTAGTCCATGAAAAATAATTTAAAAAGCTTCCCTATGACAGTGACACATGAGCTGAGTGCCAACAGATGAGTAGAAAATTATGAAGGGAAATCCTGGCAGCCAGACAGCGTAGGCAAGGCAGGGATGCACAAGAGACTGAGACCATCAGAACAGCAAGAACCTCTTGTGGCTGCAGAGTGGCATGAGTGAGCAAGAGTGATGGGCCAAGACATGAAACACCTTGTGTATGAAACCAGGGGGTAGAGACTTCTACCGTAGGCCAGGAGGAAGGAGCAGTCAGTAGCAGAAATTTGGGATCAGAAATACCAGGGTTCAAATCACAACTGTGATGAACCTGTTGTGCTCATGACCAGTTGACTAATGACAGGGCCTCAGCTTCCTCACCTGTAAAATGGGAACTCTGCATTGAGCAGAAGTTTAAGTGCTCAGGGACACCTGAGGACATGATTGGTCCTCTAAGGGGTCTGGAGGAAGTGTATAAGCAGAGGATCACATTCCGGGTATTCTCTGGACATCACATGAACACAGTTTTGCTCGTCTTCTCCAGAGAGCCCAGAGAGGTTAACTTTGGACCTATCCAAGGGGGTTGAGTAGCCAAAGGCTACTTTGGAGTAGCCCCCAAAGGCTCATGTCATGTTAAAATGTAGTTTTTCTTAGAACACAGAGCTAAGCAATGTAGAAGTTCTGTGGGGTCTCTGATTCTCTGCCCAATGTCTTCTTGAACTTAAGGTGCCTCAAGGTCTCTATCTGGCAACAACATGCCTGTTCATACCCAAGTACCCTCCTATGCCTTGACCAAGACATGTCATGGCCTATGTGAGAATGTCAGCAAGGAGACCGGTGTGGCAGCTGTGACACAGGAAAACATACCATCAATCCTTGGCCTCCAGCAGGTATAGGATGGGCCCCAGACCAACCCAGTGTACCTACCCCCTGGACTGCCCCACTTCTTCACTGCATGTCCTACAGCCTACAACTTGATGATTTACTGGATTGCCAGGTAGGACCTGTGGAGAAGAGGTAATCTTGGAATTCTAACCATTGTGATCAAAGCCCATTCCACTGAGCAGGTGCGTGATCATCCCCCATCCCCCAACAGGTTATTTTCTCTGTGTCTGGTTTTCTCATCTTCGACATGGGGATAATAATCCACCTCATGGGGTGCCTGTGAGGGTCACATGAATTAATACATGTAAGTATTTAATAAATGTTGACTATATGATGACAACGGTGATAATGATGGTGAGTTCAGGGCCACTAAAGGTTGAGAAAGCCTGGTTCTCCTTCTTTGGAAGAAAGGTTGGTGGGTTGTAAAGGGCTCCCTGCCTCACCATGTTTCACTAGTGTTCACACACTGGAATATCCCACCTGGCACCCCAACCATCTAAAGTGGAGCTAGTGCAAAAGGCAAATCTCTACAAGACAGTCATTCATGGTAAGTTTCCCTGATCTTCTGGGAAGCCAGAATATCCTAGCAGAAAGAGTTAACCCATGCCAATGTCCTGATCTTGGAGGAAGGACATCTAAGGGCAGAGAGGGCAGTAACAGGCCTGAGGTCACACATCTGGTGGATCCAGGTCTATAATTCAGGACTCTTGACAATTAGCCTAATGGCTACTCAAAAAGTCTGTAGTGAAGGGACCCACAAAATTACCAGCATTCACTGAGGACCTACTATGCACCAGGCACAGGGACGAGGACTTGACCTACATGATTTCATCAAATCCTTACAAGGAAACTAAAAGTGGATGTCGGTATCCCCATTTTTGCGTAAGGAAATAACAACCAAAGTCAGAAACCCAGACAAATGTGCACTGTGGGCAAGTCCTCTTCGTGTGTGTGTGTGTGTGTGTGTGTATACTCATTTGCCCATTGTATGCTCATAACACCTTGAAGAGGCACAATATTGTCCCTGTTCCACATAAAGAAACTGAGGCACAGAACATTAAGTAGTATGGTCATAGAGAACAACCAGTAAGTGACAGATTTCAAAAGTGAATCCTGCAAGCTGGTCCCCAGAGATCATCTCTCAGGTGAACGGGGACAAAGTCCTTTATCTTGCCTGTGTAGAGTCATGATTCAACCCAAGTCCAGATGCTTCTGAGAACCTGGGTCTCCCATCCTTCCACACACATTCCTGACCCCTCCTGGTGTCTGGCCATGTCTGAGGCTCTGAGATCATCTAGTGGCATTTGTAGGGGTTTCCCTGAGCCATCAAGGCTGGCAGAGGAGTCCTGAGAAATCTCCAGGGCTGGGGGCCTGCCCAGTCCAGTGGGAACTGCATTGGGGATTAAGAGAGAAAAACACGATTTTATTCCTGCCTGGCCCCTGGCCAGGATCCTGAGATTAGCAGAATAACTGCCAGATGGGTTCCTGAATTTCTGTGCATTCCAATTACCAACATCTAAAAGCCCATTTCCCATTCCAAGCCAAGAACGACTTGCGGCAAATGTCATCCTTGCTCCGAGAACGCTCACCCGGCAGGTCACTTCAATTTCCGAGCTGGCACATTAGCATGGTGGGCATTTTCTTTCTCCTTTTATGGTTCTTTATCTTTCTGTTTTCACTGAGCTGAGCTCTGTGAGATGAGTGGCTGCTTCCAACCCTGCCCGTAGCCCTGAACACCCAGCCCACCACACAATGGACAAGGAACAACGACCCCGCTATGGGCAGAGCTGGCCCACTGGCGGGACAGGAAAGCTCTGCAGTAGACCCACACGCCAGCTCCCGCCGCTGGCCAGCTCCCCAGTGTGCCAGCTGGGGCTTTTCACTAATGTCAAAGCACAGCACCTCTTTATAAAGCAGAGCCCTGCCAAGTCTGCAGGAACCCCTCAAACCTCAGAAAGGCTTTCTTCTCCCATGGTGCCAGGCCCAGGCCACTGCATGGGGGCCCTCAGCCACTGGACTCTGGGCCTGGAATGAGGGAGGACTCTTTTTCAGTGCATTGCAACAAACACAGCACATCTACTAGGACTTGTGTTTGGAGCTCTGGATGAAGAGAAGCCAACGAAAACAGTGACTTCAAAATACCCACTATCTGGGAAAGGAAGGGTAAGGCGGGGGGGGGAAGGAGGAGCCTCACAGAAAGACAGAGACAGAACAGAACAGCCTGAAGTTTGTTTAAATAAAAAAGTAGTGAGAATCATAATCTATTACAAGGGACCACAAAGTGCAGTGCTGCGGGTGGGGGCGGGCTGCAAATCCAGTCTGCCACTTGTTTTTACAAATAAAGTTTTATTGGAACGTAGCCATACTCATTTATTTACATATGGGGCATGGCCATTTTTGCCCTACAATGGCAAAGCTGAGAGACTGTATATATACTATAAGCCCAAGTTATTTACAATCTGGTCTTTAATAGAAAAATTCTTCTGATCCTCAGTCCTTCTGGGAATTTTCCATGTTTAATTCCATATGAGAGTTACAACAACTCCAATTTGCAGATAGAGGCGTAGAGAAGTTAAGCAAGCAACTACTCAAGGTCACATAGAAATGAAAAGAAGTATCCAGACTTGACCCGAAGGCATTGCTTTTCCTCCACACACGTGGGCTGAGACTTCTGTTCAGTCTCTAGGTTAGCAGAAGACTCCGATCAATGGCGAGGGGGTGGATAAAACATAGCAGTGAGGAGGAATGATTTGAGGGACAGCAGAGTGACAGGAATGAACACAGAAGTAACATGGAGAACTTGAGAAGGAAGGAGAATTGCGGAGCCAGAAGGAGCCTTCAAGGTCAAGCTCATAAAAGCCTGTGTCTGAATCAGCTTGGGTTGCCGTAACAAAATACCAGAAACACTGGTGCTTAAGTAACAGATACTTATTTCTCACAGCTCTACAGGCTGGAAGTCCAAGATCAAGGTCCAAGCAGAGTCTGTTTCTGGTGAGAGCTTGCTTCTTGCGCTCTCACTGTGTCCTCCCACCCACGGTGTAGAGAGAGAGACAGCTTTCATCTCTTTTTCCTTTTCTTCTGAAGACACTAATCCCATCACAGGGGCTCCACCCTCAAGATCTCATCTAAATCCAATTACCTCTCAAAGGCCCACCTGCAAAAGTATCATCACATTCTGGGTTAGGGCTTCAACATGTGAATTTGGGTGGGTGTGGATGTGCACAAACATTCAGTCCATACACCCTGTCAAATTAACAAGGAGACTAGAGACCAGAGAAACAAAGCAATGTACCCAAGGACGCACAGAAAAAAAAAAAAAAGTCGTGCTGTAAACAAAATACTCTTAGAACTTTGCAGAGCCTGGGCTCTTTCCGGGCCAAGCATGCCTCCCTATCAGAAGCCCTGTATTACCTCTGTGCTGATCACAGTCCCTGGGAGCCCTGGAGCCATAGGCCCCTTCACGCTGTTTGGAGTCATAATCAAATCGGTTGCAAACTTGGTGTTTGTTTTAACTGTACGTCCTCATGTGACTGTAATTTCTGTTTGACCAGGCACAGAGAAAGGACACGGGACTGGAAACCAGCCGACCTGGCATTCTGTTTGCTGCTGGCTTCATGTGTGACCGTGGACTAGTCACTTACACACTCTGGTCCCAGTCTCCTACTATGGAAAACGTGGGGGCTGGGACAGACAATGCTTTCCCTTGAGCTCACATTGTTCCTACTGAATGAGATTGATTAACAAAGAAATCATTAACGAACCCAAAGATGACACACCAGTTGTGTGGCTGGCCTTATTTGCTGATGTCACCAAATCAAGAATCAAGATTGTTTCATTTGAATTTGTGAAATATAAAATATCTATAACCAGAATTCAGGCATTAATTCCACCAAAAAAAGTATTTATTGAGCTTAATTTCTATCAGGATTTACACTATGTGCTAGGATGTAACTGTGAATACAACAGAGGAGCAACGGCATGGTGCCAGGTGGTATGATAAATGCCACCCATGAGAGGCAGTTGAGAGTTGCTGCACCAAGTGACTCCAGAGCCATACAACCTGGGTTCAAAACCTTACCACACCTACTTCCCCATATGGCCACAGACATGTTATTTAATTTCTCTGAGGCAGAGTCCTCATCCATAAAACAGAGATCAAAATGATGTCTTGTGTCAGGGTTGTTGAGGAAGATCAACTGAGTTAGTTCTTGTAAAATTCTTCAAGCAGTGCCTGCCTAGATGAAGCCTCCACGAACATGAGTATGATGATGATGATGATGATGATGATGATGATGACGATGGAGATGCAGTAAATGACAAAAAGAAAAGGCACCTATGTGATCTAGGTCAGGAGTGGAGCGATGTAAGCAGTGAAGACTCCCCAAGAGAAGTGACATTAAAACTAAAGCCCAAAGCTTGAGTCGGAGTAGAGTTGTGGGTGAGGTGGGGTTGGGAAGTCTTCTGGGAAGCAGCAGTGGGCTGTGAAAAGGCCTTGAGACAGGAAGAACAGGAGTTTTGGGGAAACAACAAAAGCAATGACAGGTAAGGATGGAGTGATGAGCCCAAATCTGACCATGAAAACTTTATAGCCACCCTCTCCCATTCCTACTCTGGAACTAGAGATGTATAACCCATCACACAATTTATCTGTTTAGTCATGTGGAAAGCTCTGGGGGAATTCCATCCCTGCCTTAGGGGCCAAGTCAGCTTTGGAGGTTGGGACTCAAGTTGGAATTTGGTCAGGCAGGACATTTGCCAGAAGCTGCCGGGAACAGAAGAGCCCAGGGTGGGTGAGTATTGGCTGCACGTAGTGAGGCTCAGCCTGGGAAGCCAAGGGCCCACTGTTGGGGCTGAAAGCAAAGGAAAGAGGGTCAAAGGGCAGCCAACTAGAGGTTAGAAGAGAGGAAGGAAACAGATTGGGGTGGAGAAGCAATAGGATTCTAGACAAATGCCCAAAGACAGACCAAACTCCAGTAGCCTGTTTGCATGAGTCTGCTCACAAGGTATATGGGAGGCCTGCCTGGTTTGACTGCCAAGGTTCAGGATGGATACCAGGCATCCTTACACACTAACAGGCTGAAAAATGAGGAGTAGTTTAGGTGAGGTAAGCAGAGAGAAGATCTCCATTTAGACTCATGACCATGTCCAAACACTGCCCTCCCTCCTCCAGGGCTGAGGTGAGAGGCATTCCGTGGGATTATTTCTTCCACCCACATCAGTATATCTAGAAGGAAGAAATATAGCTTTCAACAGCCTCTGCTCTAAAGAAAGAAGGTCTATAATCACAACTGTACTTCTATCTCATTTGCATGTAAGTGGAATAAGAATAGAGCTATCAGATTATATTTTATGAGAGGTACCTGAATTAATATAGGCAAAGCACTTAAAACAGTGCTTGAAACGGAATAAGTGCTCTGTCTTATTACTTGATTTGGTTTCACTCTACTCATTTATTTAAGAAAATATATCAGCGGCTGCATTCTAGGCTTCGTGGTGGCTGCTCAGAATACAAAGAAGAATAGGCATGGTCCCTGCACTCACAGAGCTTACAATCTAATGAGTAAACAAGGCAAGCGAGTGGATGAGTAAAGGTCAGGGTATAGTGTCTGCAGTGGAGTGAAGCCAACGATGAGACTAAGGATAGTAAGTGCAGAATGATATGCCCTGATTGTTCCCACTTCTGAACCTGACTCAAGAAGGGAAGAGGGGTAAACTACAACAAAAAACAACTGTGGAAATAAAGTAGTGGCAATGCCCCGAGAAGGTGCCGGGCTGCCATATTGCCAACTCCTTGGCCACCTATTGGAGGAGACATCGTTCTCCATTATTAAGGAGAAAAGGATGCTGAGGCACAGCACTCTCGTGGCTCAAAATAAATATGTATTTCAAAGACTTATGAACAACTTGTGACCAAGTCTCCTTTCCTTCCTGATTTTCAGGCTTCTGGGTTTTATTGTTTCAAATCGATTTATAGATGCAATAAAAATAAATATGAGAAGCAATGGATTTGTCCTATTTAAAAAAAAAGAAGGCATCAGCGAGTTTCAAACACATTCAGGGCTTTTATTTCTACTTGAAGTTCCATGTTTTAAAAATTAAATATGTTAAGGATTAGGCCAACTATAATTCTTAGTAGCTCCAACATCAAAATATTTAAAGCAAGAAAAAAGGGCTTCACCTATAAAGTAAAATGAGAATGGGAGTGGTTACCAGGATAATTCGAAGGTCCCTAATATCCCTTTATTTTTTTTTCTTTTTCTTCCAGGTTTTGGTAACTATGAAAATTGGATTCAAATTACATCTTTATAGATCCACTTTCCATCTGCTCCCAGGAAGACATTTGAGTATAAACGTGTATCTTTTCTTCTGACTAGAATACACCAAAGTAGTGTTGGGGCAAGTTATTTCTTTTATAAATATGATTTTAAAACCAGACATGTTTTTGGTGGGAAAATTTGCAAGTGTAGAAAAACTTAGAAAAAAATTAAAATGTAATATATAAATCCAATTCCTCGTGGCAATTACCATGAACTTTAGAGTATTTCCTTCCTGATGCCTTGTTTTGATGCATATTTTGTTTGATTGCTTGTTTTAAATAGTTAAGACTATGCTGTTTACCCACATTTGTGCCCAGCCTGTTCACTTACTGTAATGCTGGAAGCATTTTTGAGAATGTTATTATACATTGTCCCCACATGTCTGATGACTGCACTACACCATTTTTTCTGAAAGACAATTCAGCTTTTTTCTTTTTTTCCCCCTGAACCTAGCAGAAATAAAAAAGATAAGGAAAAGCAGGCTTTAAGTTTTATTCAGAAGGACTGGGCTCTGGAATGAAGATCCCTTGAAATCTTAAAAATTCTGACTCCTCTCCAGCCATAGCAAGGGCTAGACCTGAAAAAGCAGTGGGCCCAGCCCAGGCAGCAGTTACATGGGAGGAGGTACAAGGTTTAAAACACAAGACACAGTCAACAGGTCCTGGGAGCCAGCTGATGTCAGATCCTCTGAGAACACCTCCAATTGCTCTGTCTTTGTCCAGCCTGACAAGTAAGACTGGTGTTTCCTCTACAGCCACTGTCTGGACATGTCAGGCAGCACCCCAGCCTCAACACCTGCACTGAAGATAAAGAGGGCCCTACTTCAAAAATTCAGCAAAGGCTCTCTATTAATCGACCAAGATAAGAGTTGGCAAATATTTTCTCTAAAAGACCAGAGAGTAAATATTGTGTTTTTTTAAGTGTATTTATTTATTCTAAAAGAGGGAAAGAGACAGCAATAATGAGAGAGGGACAGAGAGAGAGGGACAGAGAGAGAGGGAGAAAAAGAGAATCTCAATTAGGCTCAAAGCTGTCAGTGCAGAGCCCAACGGAGGGCTCAAACTCATGAACTCTGAGATCATATTCTGAGCTGAAATCAAGACTCCAAGGCTTAACTGACTGAGCCACCCAGGCGCCCCCAGAGAGCAAATATTTTAGACTTTGCAAACCACTTACAGTCCCTATCACATACTCTTCTCTGGTGTTTGTTTGTTTTTGTTTTTTTTAATGACCACTTAAAAATGGAAAAAAAAAATAAAAAAGGCTTCTTAGCTCAGGCTATATAAAGCCTTCTCAGCATAGGCTAGAATGTGTGGACTCCTGGACAGAACTTCTTTTCTTTCTTATCAAAAAATAATAAAATAAAATGAGCAGAGATCCTGAGAATTATTCCCAAATTTCTGAGAAATGTTATAACAATTCTCATCCAATCTTAATTGATATCCTGTGAAATAATCAACATGAGGAATTAAATCTCTATGACCATGCCTCCAGTTCCCACAGGAGTGATAAAGAATGATCAAGAATTCTGAGGCCACAGACATCAAAATGTTCTTTATATCTTTGGAAACTCACAACTCATAAGAGTTTAAAGGATGTCTTTTCCAGAATCAGATAATGCTGGGGCATGTGGGTGGCTCTGTCAGTTAAGTGTCTGACTCTTCTCTTTTTTAATATTTTTTTCAAGATGTTTTTAAATGTTTATTTATTTTTGAGAGAGAGAGAAATAGAGCGTGAGTGGGAAAAGGGCAGAGTGAGAAGGAGACACAATCTGAAGCAGGCTCTAGGCTCTGAGTTATCAGCACAGAGCCCAACTCAGGGTTTGAACTCACCAACCATGAGATCATGACCTGAGCCAAAGTCAGATGCTTAACCAGCTGAGCCACCCAGGTGCCCCAAGTGTCTGACTCTTGATTTCAGCTCAGGTCATGATCTCACAGTTCATGAGATCAAGTACCGCATTGAGCTCTGAGCTGACATTTTGAGGCCTGCTTAGGATTCTCTCCTCTCTCTCTCCCTCTCTCTCTCTCTCTCTGTCTCTCTCTCTCTCTCAAAATAAATAAACTTTAAAAACATAAATAAACAAGAAAATAAAATGCTAACTATTTCATCTCACAAATGATTTGTAATACCCATGAACTACCAGAAAATAAATTTGGAAATATCTGTAGTTCTGTCTGTTGTCATCTTTATTAAAAACACAAATCATAATTCTGGACATACTCTCTTGACCTGGAAAACTTCTGAGTTGAGTTGAATTGAGAATTTTATACAAGTAGTTAATGAGGATATAAGACTAAATATGTAAACAGACAATAGCCAGACCATACATAAATATAGAACTCTGATCCCAAACGTGCATGACTAACCCAGGAAACCTAATTCTTATATATGGAGACCAGCCCAGGAGGCCAGCCTGCTGTAAGTCACATTTGTAGGAAGTAGGACTGCTATCTCTAGTAACACTCTAGGAAACCAGACTGTTAACAATCAACTCCAAATGGTCAGTATTGATTAATAACTAACAGATTAACTAATTTTTGTCCCTGTTTCCAACTTAGGACCAACCAGAAAAATCCAAATATGTACCCCAACCAATTACATAGGATATTCCACTTCTAGTTATCTCCTCTACCATTTCCCCATGCCAACAGCCTCCAATCAGGACGTACCTGAAGCCTTCTCTGTTTTTTCCACTAAAGCTTTCCACTTTGCCTGCCTTTGACTCTGCCAAAAACAAGGAACTGATTCTCATTCTATAGCAGGCTCTAAATAAACAGCCTTTGTTTTTCTCATACGGTTAGTCTTCTCTTATTTCAACAAGGTTATATTCTCTCCCTCCTATTTTGCCATACTTATATCATGAAATGTCACCAACTTTAATGCCCCTAATTCATTATTACAAGAATGTAGAAAATAATGAAGGTGCTCTTTAACTTGAAATCCCAAGTTATTCAAGGAAAGGAAGCCACAGAAATTTTGAATCCACTGTTTCCTTCATGACATCACATTGCTTGCCTGAAGGTGGGCTCATTTCACACAAGACTGGGCTAAAGGGCTCTTTCTGTGAAATAGAATACAGAACCCAGTGAATTGGTTGAGCAACATTTGTTTTGCTAAGTACTTACGATGTGTCCAGTGCTGTGGTGGATATAAACAGGCATATACAATCTGATCAACAAACTTGAAAATTAACAGAAGAGGCTCATACACAAAGATTTGGGAAATTACATAAGATGCACAAAGAATGAGAAAATTATATACAATGCCATTTCCAAAGTGTATTCCAAAGAATGTTAATCACTACTAAGTGAAATAAGGGACTTCTGTACCAATATCATTTGGAAATTTCAATTCCAGCAAGTTATTTTGTGGGTCTCAATAGATTGATTCTAAAGTTATAGGGAGAGGAAAAGCCTCAGAACAGTCGATACAGTATTGAAGCAGAACAAAGTTGGAGGACTAATACTATACAACTTGAGGAGTTATATAAAACTGTAGTAATCTAGACAGCATGATAATGGTAAAAGGATGGACAAATAGATCGATAGGACAGATTTGAAAGCCCAGACTCCCTAAATATAGTCAATGATCTTTGATAAAAGAGTAAATTCAATACAATGGAACAGAGATTGGATTTTGAACAATGGTGCTAGAATAACAGGATGACCACATGCAAAAAAATAAATTTAAACACAGCTCTTATACCTTTCATAAAAATTAACTCAAGATGGATCATAGACCTAAATGTAAAACACAAAACTATAAAACTCCTAGAAGACAGCACAGGAGAAAATCTAGATGATGTTGGGTGTGGTGATGCCTTTGTAGATACAACACCAAATGCATAATCTATGAAAGAAATCATTGAAAGCTGAACCTCATTATAATTGAAAAATTCTGATCTGAGAAAGACAATGTTGAAAGAATGAGAAGACAAGCCACAATCTGAGAGAAAATACTTGGAAAAGACACATCTGATAAAGGACTATTATCCAAGATATACCAAGAACTTGTAAAACTTAACAATGAGAAAACAAACAACCCAATTGAAAATGTAACAAAGACCTTAAACACCACATTAAAAAAGATATACAGATGGTAAATAAGCTTATGAAAAAAAAATGCTTCACATCATATGTCATCAGGAAAGTGAAAATTAAAACAATAATGAGATACAGCCAAAATCCAAAACAATGACAATACCAAATGCTGATGAGGATGTGGAGCAACAGGAAATACCATTCATTGCTGTTGGAAATGCAAGATGGAACAGTCGGTTTAGAAGAGAGTTTGGCATTTCTTATAAAACTAAACATATTCTTACCAGACAAACCAGCAATCACACTTCTTCACTTCTTGGTATTTACCCAAAGGAATTGAAAACTTATGTTCACACAAAATATGCACCCAGATGTCATAATTACCAAAATGTGGAAGCAACCAGGATGTCCTTTAGTAGGTAAATGGATAAATAAACTATGGTACATCCAGACAGTGGAATGTTATTCAGCACAAAAAGTAAATAGGCTATTAAGGGAAAGAAGCCAATTTGAACACCTTACATACTGTATGATTTCAACTATATGACATTCTGAAAAAGGCAAAATATGGAGACAGTCAAAAAAAATTGGTTTTCAGTGATTGGGGCGGGGGGGGGAAGGGAGGAATAGGTGGAGCGCAGAGGATTTATAGAATAGTGAAAATACTCTGCTATAATACTATAATTGTGGATACATATCATTACACATTTATTCCTAGTCCATAGAATATACAACACCTAGAGTGAACCCAAAGGCAAACTAACGGAATTTGGGTATTTGTGTTGTGTTAATGTAGATCCATCAACTATAACAAATGCGCTGCTCTGATGGGATCTTTTGATTATGGGGGATGCTATTCATGTGTGGGAGCAGGGGGTATATAAGAGATTTCTGTGCCTCCTTCTTAATTTTACAGTGAACCTAAAACTGTTCTAAAATATAAAGTCTTAAAACTTTTTACTTATTTATTTAAAAAAAGGGATTCAGATGATGTGTGAAATCAAGTTTAACAAAGATTTTATTGCAAAACGCTCAGAGCATCTAATTTTCAAAAAGGAAGAAATTTAAAATGCATTTCTAAAACACAATGAATCCTAGAACTTGTTCTGAGCAGAGCATTTTGGCCCCAAAATATAAGGAACAAACACATCTTGGGAAACGTGATTGTAGGAGATTGTCCAAGATGTTTGTGACATCTTAAAGATTGAAGTCTCACTGAAAGGGAAGTAACTTATGCAAAAAAAAAAAAAAATGCCCCTCACTTCCCTGGTAACATCTAAGAGTTTAGTAAGGGCTTACCAAAATCTAGGCATTGTGCTAAGTTATTTACATATATTATCTCATTTAGGTGTTACAACATCCCCATGAGTTGGATACTATTATTATGTTTTGCCGATGAGAAAAGAGGGGAACTAAGAAGTTAAGTAACTTGCCCATGGGTTGCTTCCCCCAGGAAGAGGTCACAGTTACCCTGTCATCTCTGCACCAGCTTCAAGGGGCATTGCTCCTCCTTCATGCTGTGATTCGGGAAAGGACAGAGGGCCCATTCCCCTCTGTCTGTACATGTGAGGCAGGACTCAAATTTTCCTTTTAAAAGACTTTACCAGGGGTGCCTGGGTGACTCTGTCGGTTAAGCAGCTGACTTCAGCTCAGGTCATGATCTCATGGTCTGTGAGTTTGAGCCCCACGTCCGGCTCTCTGCTGACGACTCAGAGCCTGGAGCCTGCTTCGGATTCTGTATCTCCCTCTCTCTCTGCCCTTCCCTTGCTCACGCTCTGTCTCTATGTCTCTCAAAATAAATAAATAAAAACGTTATAAAAAATTTAAAAGACTTTACCAAAGGAAAGCTAGCATCAGCAAGATACAGATTCTAAATACCCCAGTCAGGGCGCCTGGGTGGGTCTGTTAACTGAGTGTCTGACTCTTGATTTCTGCATGTGTCCTGATCCCAGGGTCATGGGATTAAGCCTTGTGTCAGGCTCCTTGCTGAGTGTAGAGCCTGCTTGGAATTCTCTCTCTCTCCCTCTGCCCCTTTCCCCACTAGTGGACACTATCTCTCCCTAAAACAAAATAAATAAAAAAATACATAAATACATACATACAGACAGACAGACAGACATACTCTGGCATGTTTAGAAACTGCTAAGAGTATGATTTGGGGATCAAAATTACAGGATTCATATCCCATTACATCTACTTACTAGATATGTGAGCTTTGGAAAGTCATTTAATTCTTCTGAACCTCAAAGTTCTAATCTGTAAAATCAGGATAACTGTAGCACCTACAGATCTTTGGGAGTTGCTGTGAAAGTTGATGAGATCACTCACTGACCAGAGTGACTGGTATACAGTGTGTATTCAATCAGTGTGAGCCACCATTACTATTAGCATCCATCTGCCCCCAGGTGACAAAGCCTGTCTTCAGTTTCCATTACTTGAGAGTGAACTCATAGTTACCTGGATGTTTCAAGTGCAGGTCAAGAATGAAAAACAAGAGCAAATCCATTGTCCATGCAAGCCACCCACCTCTTTCTTAGTTCCTCACTAGGGAGCCAACCCAGGTGGTTGACACTAGGGAATGCCAAAATGTTCCCTACCATCAGGGTGTATTTAACCTTGACCATATAGCCTATATGTATCATACCAGCCACACCAAGGGAAAAAATACACACACTTGATACAAAGTAGGGAAATGGTTGGCTTCCTCTTTAACTGGAAGTTAGTAGGATTTTTCTTAAATGTACCATACAATAAGCTACTGTAATTTCTCTCTGGAATGCTAGGATTTTAATCTGCTACCTGACTGTTATAAGAAGGCAAATGAAGAAGGTTCCTCTGGAGGTGTTAACATGTTCCTAGTGTCTTTCTGGCATGCTCCAGGCATGGAAACTCTGTTTATGGATCTTTTATACCATAACTAAAAGTAAAAGTAGGCCAAGAAGGATGTTTCACCTTGGTCACAACCATGGAATAAAAACCGATTAGCCAGTTTTGACAAATGTCCTAATATATGTCCAAAAAACTAAAAATTTCAAGCTATTATTGAGGTCCTGGAATTCTAATTCAGTTAGTTCTCTTGAGAGACTTTTTCAGAGTAGGAAACATCTCATTTTATGGAACCAAGTTTGGTCCTGTTGTGGCAGTGTGTTTATGGAAGGCCAAAGCATTAACAGAATCATTTTCATCTTATTAGTGACTGCTAACATATCTTCATGGATACTATTTGCTAGACAAGGTTTTTCTTTCATGTAATAAATATTTATTGAATAGCAATTATGTGCTACACAACAAGTCAGAACAAATGTTCACCTCTTGAGGTGCCCAGGTGGCTCAGTTGGTTAAACGTTCAACTTCAGTTGAGGTCATGAACTCACAGTTTGTGAGTTTGAGTGCCTCATGGGGATTTGTGCTGACAGCTCAGAGCCTATAGCCTGCTTCAGATTCTGTTTTTCCCTCTCTCTCTGCTCCTCCCCTGCTTGTGCTCTATTGCTCAAAAAATATATAAACATTAAAAATATGTTCAGCTCTCATGGAGCTCATATTCCAATTAGGGAGATAGAGAATAAACAAAAATATTTTTCATTGTTAAGTTTGAAGATGATAAAGGTTAGAGATGGATAAATCAAGTGAGGGGAATAATGAGTGGTGAGTCCATGGGTAAAGGGGAGTGCAATTTGAAATAGTGATCGGGAAAGTCCCCACTGAGAAGAGGACACTTGAACAAAGATTTGACAGAGAAAGTGAGGATGTTTATCTTACAGTTATTATCACAGCATCCTTCTACTGGATATCATGATTATTCCCATTACATAGAGGAGGGAAGTGAAGCAGAGAGTTTAAATGTCTTACTCAAAGTGAAAGATCTTCAAGTAGCTTGAAAAGTCAAGATTTGAACCCTTGCATCTTTGGATTATTTTAAGGCAAGAACTCCTAATCTCCCCTACGAAAAAGTGCTTCCTAGAGATCGGAAGACTGGATCCCCTTGTGTTTATGCCCTTGTTTCTCGGCTCCAAACAGACCCTTTTATATTCTCCTTGTGGGGACGTAAGGACTAGGACTCTGCAAACCACAATTCCTCTTTGCCAAATGACTTATTTACATATATGCCACACCAGAGATCTTGAGAGAAGCTAGGAGCCACAGAAGGAAGCAGGGACCACTCTCCACCTCCCACCAGAAACAGCCTTTACCACAGCAGTAAGCAGCCTTGGTTAGTCTCTAACTGTGGAATAGTTCCAGAACCAATGGTGTGCAGAAAATGGACTCTCTGGAAGAAAAAAAAAAGTCTTGTTTTGTAGCATTTACCCCTTTCTGTGGTGTAAATATTCCCTTCATGGGTGTCTTCAAGCTATAAAAATTTGAACAACTGGCTCAACAAATTCTGGGAAATTTAACAGTTGGTTCTTCTAGGCCCCTGCTAGCCAGTTCTAGCACACCGTGGCAGCACACACAGGGGCTCTCGATAACCTCTTAGAGAAGTCCCAGAAGCCCCCAGGCAACACCCTTGTTCAGCGTCTGAGTCTCAGATCCTCAGAAACATCTTTAAGGTTTTAACTCCTGATTATCCCAAATTCTACCCTCCCTCCCCAGCCCTCAGGGTGGTTGCTGCTTCCTGAACTTACCATCTCTGCTTCCATTTTGCTTTGTTAGCCCTCCAAAACCGACTTCAACCACTCTTCCTCAGTGGATGCTTGCTGTTAAACTAATTAATGCGACTTCTGGTTTCCTGACTTGAACCTGATGGAGACTCTGCCCATTTTACCCTTCTCAGGATTTTTCACAAATGCATCCAACCAGATTCTGCCTTTTGCCTTGTTGCCTTTAACCTCCTTGGTCCTTCTGCCTAAAATCCCCTTCCTGAGCTCCTCTGCCCCATCAGTGCCTCCTGATTCCCCAATAGCATTACTTCTGCTGTGCTGTTAACTTTCTTCCCCTCACTGTGAGCTCCTTGAAAACAGGAACTCTTGTCTTTGCTGGGTCCCTGTATTGCCAAAGTGCCAAGCACAGTTCCTAGAACATCAATATTATTGTGTTAAAGGAACAGAGAAATGGAACCAATAGGATATAGGAGAATTATATATTATAAGGACCTGGCTCACACAATTATGGGGCTGGCATGTCCCAAGACCTGCAGGGTGAGTCAGTGAGCTGCAGACTCAGAAGAGCTCAAAGTGTAGATCCACTCCAAAGGCCCCCAGGCTCAAGACCCAGGGAGAACCAATGTTTCAGTTCATGTCTACCAACAAGAAAAGTTATCTTTTATTTGAGGGAGGGTCAGGCTTTTTCCTCTATTGAGGCCTCAACTCATTGGATGAGACCCCACATTGGAGAGGGCAACCTGCTTTATTCAGGTTTCTAATTCAAATATGGAACTCATCCAACCCACCCTCCCAGAAACATCAAGAACAATGTTTGATCAAACTGGACTCCATAGTCCAGTCAAGATGAAACATAAAATTAACCATCCCAATCGTAAAAACTCATTGCACAGTGGTTAAAAATTTAGGTGTGGTGTGGAATGGTATCCTATGGTTTGGTTTGGTCAGAAAGACCTATATGCAAACCTGACTCCCCACCTTTCTAACCTTTGGGACTAAGGCATGCGGCCATACTCTCTAACCTTTGTTTCCTCATCTGCAAACTGGGAATGGTTGTTCCTGTCCCTCAGTCCTATCAGGAAAATTAAAAGAGCTCAGGTGGAAAGTGCTTAACACATTTTTTTGGACCAGAGCAAAGAACTGACATGTGTTTGTTGAGTGTACTCCCACCAGGTGAGAAGGAATTGTGCTAGACAAGACCTGCATGTGGGCTCACTGCACGTGGCTTTCTCTAGGGCTTCTGGTTGGACATGCAATTATTTCTTGACCAGACTAATCAGCCAGGTTTCTGAAGAGAGTTGTTCAATTTATTCCTCACTTTTTGGAGTCCAGGAAATATCGCAGCCCAAAGAAAGGAAAGATTCGTGCTGATGGGTGGGGTGGGGGGACAGAATCTGGTTCTCCACTTAGGATGGAATCAGAGAAATGGTCCTCGGTCTTCAGTTTCTGATCAACATAAGCTAAAGTTCTGCTGGGATCTCGTAAACAGCCCACGCTGAATCAAAGGCTCTTGGTCCTGCTTTTGACCTAGTAAATGTCCTCAGTTGCCACAGAGGTAAGATCTGCAACTCTCTTCTGTCCTCTAGACAATGAGGGTAGTGGGTGGATTTCTGGGCCCCAGGCACTCTTTCCCTCCAGTGGGGCAAAGACAAGTTCTTTTCTCCTCACCTCCCAAGGATTCTTCCTCATTCACATGGGAAGCAGACCCCAGGTGAGTCTTGGCTCAGCCACTGGGCTGTCTGACCTTGTTAGGTAAGTTGTTTTACTTTTCAGAGCCTCAGTTCTTTCATTTATAAAATAGGATAAGTAATATATGTTTCTCAAATTATTGTTAATACTGGAATTCACTGAATTCTTACCATGGCCTAGGCACAGCAATTATGCTAACAACTTGAAGAAGGACAGCCTCACATTTCCTAGGTCCCTGTGCCCAGAAGGGCTATCTTGAAATTCTCAATAACTTTTGAACAAGAGGCCCAACATTTTCAATTAGTACTAGGTCCTACAAATTTTGCAGCCAACCCTGGCTCTAAGAAGCAGGAATTACCCTTATCCTCCTTTTATAGATGAGTAAATTGTGGCACAGAAAGTTGTAGTAACTTGCCCAAAGCTACACAGCTGGTTAGCGGCAGAACAAGAAAGTCTCCTTCTGACCCATGCTTTTAACTACTTCTGGATAGTATGTTAGGAGAGAATTCAATTAAAAGCCATTCGTTGGTACTTTATAATTCTGCCTGGCTTCCATCTCCTGCCATTCTCAGGCTAATAGCCCAGAAGCTATTAAGAAATGATTCTGTGTTGCAAATGCATATGATTCCTGAATACAAAGCCTGTGTCATGCTGTGATTAGAGTGAGGGACCAGACACAATAAAGTCACTGCCCTGTAAGTTGGGTTGAAGCAGAGTCTCTTCAGAGGGAAGCAGGGTGAGGGAATGTCTGATATGAATACTCTGGGAAAGAAACAGGAAATGAGAAGCTGGGCAGAGCCTGGGATGGTCTCTTGTCCTGGACGACGCAGCTCTCTGGTTCTTGACCACAGAATAATCAAGACATCTCAGGCCTATCTCCCTCTATCAGGGCAAGGGGGCTGTGAGATGGAGGGTTGACAGTAAACTGTGAGATGGTTCCTTCCAGGAAGCAACAATCCTGGAGAGCCAGGAAAAAAAGAGGTGGCCAGGACACAAAAGGGGCCTGGGATACTACACCAGACATTTGGGACTGTTGGGCAAGTTGTTCAAGGCAGAATTAGGGATGGATCAAGGATGATGAATCTGGAACACAAGAGAAAGACAAACGTTGTAACAGGGGCAGGAAATTGCATCATGCCTTCCACACGTGGTTTAATTTTCTTTCTTTCTCTCTTTCTTTCTTTCTTTCTTTCTTTCTTTCTTTCTTTCTTTCTTTCTTTTTTCCTATATTTGCTTTGCCTCTATATTTGGTTATGTTTTGTTTATTTGCTTTAATTCTGGTGAGTTCGGCTTTACTTAAAAGAACTAGGAGAAAGGACTTATGACCATGCACCATCCAGAGTAGAAAAGGCACGAGAGCAACACAAGCCAGTACGTCTCTGTGGTGCACAGTGGTGGTGGCTAAATTAGGAAGTAATGGTAGCAGGAGGAAGAGACGGGTCCTTTAGATTAGCCTGGTGCCTCCTGGTTCAGGGTGTCTAGCCCTTTCATGTGCGTACAATCACCAGGACATCTAATTAAAGCAGAGGTTCTGACTCAGGAGGGCTGAGTGGGACCTGAGACCCTGCATCTTTACCACACTCCCATGTGGTGCCGAGGCTGATCATCTGCAGGGCAGGCCTGCAGCAGCAAAGTCCCAGAAAACGGCCAGCCCCTATCAAATAGGTCTGGCTGTAGAAATGTGAAGAGGAGAAAATGCCAGCCTGCTATTTCCAAAAAAAGGAATGCATCCCTTAAAACAAAGCCTCAGAAAGCTCTTGAGGTTCTCGTTGCAAAGAGAACACCCTGGAGGAAAGAGAAGTAGTACATTTTTGTTGACAAGTTTCATTTCTCTTTCATGAAGTCGAGTGTGTTTGTAGGAGTCACCGAAAGCTGCAGCTGTGTCTAGTACCCCTCCTACCTTTCCATGGTCTCTGAAATCCCCACCAGGAAGAAAAACTACTGTATTTTATCAAGGCAACATTTCCTCAGGAATGTCCCACTCAAAACAGTAGTTTCAAGCTGCCGATTGATGCTATACAAAACTTGATGCTGTGCAAAAAAAAAAAAAAAAAGGAGTGTGTTCTGTGATCAAAATAATTAGGAAAACACACTGACTCAACAAAATAATTAAACATGCTACTTTCCTGTGGGAATCTTCAGAACATGTCCACTGCGAATAACTAAGATTGAAACATGACATAGCATTTCCTAGGCTTGTGTGAGTATATAAACATCTCTGTTTCTCTCTCTCTCTAGGTCGCTCCCACTCTTCCTTTACTAGCAATTAAATGAATGCCAATTACATCAACGAAATGCTGGGAGTGAAGAGTTTTTTTATTTTGTTTCAGCAGAGATTTGTTTTGTTTTGTTTTGAGTACTCAATATTGGTGGCCAGGCAGTGAAATGAATACTCATGTACAACTTATGTGGGCTGAAATGGCTGTGAGCCTCTCACAAAACGCTTTGGAATAATGAAGGAAAAACAAAAATATTTATAAACTTTCATTTATTATTTTTTTATGTTAGAGAGAGAGCACACAAGTCAGGGAGAGGGGCAGAGGGAGAGACAGAAAACCCCAAACAAGCTCCACACTCAGCAAGAGCTCAAGGCAGGGCCCAATCCCACAACCTTGGGATCAAGACCTGAACCAAAATCAACAGTTGGACACTCACCTGACTGAGCCACTCAGGTGCCCCCAAATATTTATAAACTTTTAATTTCTGTGATTCTATATTTGGATTATTTTTAGTAAGCTCAAATAGAAAGGTTTTCTCCTCACAAAACTGTGTGCTGTACCCCAGAAGACAAAAGGGAGAATCCAAAATGTCTTAAACTATGGAAATGTTTAAATTATCTGTAATGGTGCCACTCACGGTAACACTATAAAGTCATTAAAAAGTCTATGAAGTAACATAGAAGTGTGCTTCTGTTATTATGGAGGACTGACTGCGAACTCTAGAAACAGTTCTTCATCCCTCTTTCTATCTCCGACCATTGCAAATGAGGAGGGATCCCTTTCCCATGGAGCCATGGGGCTACCTCCCCAGACCTTGTGACTTGTATTCGCAGTAACTGCACCTCTCATGTTTCCTCTCTCTTTCTCTCAGAATCTTGCTACCACCACACATCCAAGCCCAAAATGGCTTCCTAGAAGATGACAGACCAAATGTAGGGTAGTTATGAACCTCCAAAGAAGTTACATCACCCTGCCACTATCACCTGATGGTAGACCCATAAGCAAGCCCAGATGAGACCAGAACTGAAGAACCTTCCAGCAAACCCCAGGACTCATTAGCAGTCATAAATGGTTCTTGTTTTAATCTGCTGAGTCTTGGGATAGCAATAGGTGACTGCTATAATTATAATGTAATAGAAAAGGAGGAAAAAGCCACAGAATACAAAATTGTATCAACTAATATGAAATAATTATAAAATAATTGTGACAAAAAAGGAAAATGGTACACATGAAAATTTAATGAGTGGCTGTTTTAGGGCAGTAAACCCTCTGAAATATTGATACATTTTTCTTTATCTTTCTACCTTTCTGCATTTCCAACTTTTCTCTGGCAAGTATGAACAACTGTCATGTTGGCATATTATAAAAATGGTTCACTTACAACAAATAGCTCAGAAGTCTTATATATATTTGTCATCTGCCAGATACTCCAGAATCTAGGCTAGTCCAAGGGAAAGTGTAAGTGTTTTGAAAATCATTATATATCTTAGAATCTCTAAAGGGTTCTAATTTTTATCGTGGTATATACTTTCACAATTGCCAAATGCTCCAAGATGATGCAGCTTTCTGTTCTACAACTGGTGGGGTTTTTAATTTTTTTTTTTAAATTGAGGTAAGAATGTGAGTATTAGCCCTAAAAAGCCAACAAAGTAACAACCTAAAAACTGGATCCACCTTCCTTCCTTATCACTAAATAATACATAATAGAAATAATGAACACATTTCCTCCCTGTAGCATACAGCCACCTCTCACGCTAAATAAAGCTAGGCTTTCATCTCCAATGGTAGCTTTGGAAACACAGCAAGTATGGAGTAATCCTTGAACTGTTTACAGAGACAGTAAAATGAGGAACACATCCTCTCGGGATAAAAGCTGTTTTATGGTATATAAAGAAAGTCCCTCTTTGAAAGTACAGCTAAAATTGAGGAGACTTTGTAGTTCAACAGCAACTTTCATCCAAGCATCTGAAAGCATTTTATTGACATATACCTTTAATCTATACAACCTCCCGAGGGTAAGTAGCAAGTTTTACCATTCTTATTTTACAGGTAGAAAAACCAAGGCAGAAACATGCTAGAAAAGGGTACGTATTAGTTAAACGTCTTTGGTTGCAAACAGAAAGCAATCGGCCTATATAAGGGGGAAAGTGTGTGTGCGTGTGTGTGTGCGCGCGCATGATGTATTTGTCTATATACATATCAATATGATACAACAACAATGAAGAAAGGAAGCTGGGCGGCTCTTGGATCTTAAAGTTCCAGGAACCAAAGGAAAGTCTTTTCAGAGTGCTGGACTCCAGATGAAGCAGGTACAGACATTTCTCATTACCATTTCACTCTATTCAAAAGCAAATTCTAGAGAGAATTGCCTGGTCACTCTAGTTTGCATCAGAAGCCAACCCTCTGATGGGGCTCTGGAGTGTCTCAGTCGGTTGAGTCTCTGACTTTGGCTTAGGTCATGATCTTGCGGTTCATGAGTTTAAGCCCTCTGTTGGGCTCTGTGCTCACAGCTCAGAGCCTGGAACCTACTTCGGATGCTGTATGTACCTCTCTCTCTGCTCCTCTCCCTCTCATACTCTGTCTCTCTCTCAAAATAAACAAACATAAAAAAATAAAAAAACAAAAAACAAAAAACAGCCAACCCTATGAGTGTCACATCACATGGCTATGGAGTAATTCCCAAAAGATAAAATCTAAAGAAGGAAAATGGATGTTGGATAGCCATCAAAAAAACTACCTATGCATCCATTATAGGATGGATGGAAAGAGAAGAAACCCTCTTAAAGATTTCTGCCTGCTCATCACTCTGCCATTCCAAGAATCAACCAGAAGCTTCTGGAAGCTATGGGGTTGGGGGGTTCCCTTAAGCCCAGCTCCTGGTCTGGCACAGAGTTATGTTCAATGAAGGACACTCAGTCCTGAAGGCTCAGTGAATGCATGAACCATTTGGTGTCTATGCAGTCTTTGAAAAAGTATTGAGTAGTGGCATTTGTCTCCCACTTCTCTCCCACCAGTGTCCACATACTTTGATACCCCACACAATTTTCTCTGTTTCCAGGCTCCTTGCCAGTGGACAGTGAGTGTTTTCTGACCCACCAAATTCCCCCATCCCCTGATTGTTCTCAGAGATGTGTTGAGAGCTAGTTCCAGTGTTTCCCATTCAGAATCAGTTACATCTTCAAGCCTGAGGCCTCTTCTGTCTCAATTTTCTTACTTGTCAAAAGAAAATAAGTAATAATAGTTATACCTCATAGGGTTGTTAAGAGGATTAATGGGATATTTGTAAAGTGCTTAGATAGCCTTGGCACAAAACAATAGCACTGTCTGCTGCCATCATCACCATCATCATCATAATTATCATCATCACCATCATTATCACCACCATCATCATCTTACCATTATTCTTGTTATGGAACACTGCATATTTAATATCAAGAATTTGCATTATTGCAAGTTACCCTCAGTGTACCCAATGTTAGCCTTATTGTTCTCATTTAATAGAGAAGCAAAGCTTAGAGATTATAAGTTCTCAGTACAGGTCCTATCACTATTAGGTGGTATATTCTCCTACTTGCCTCTAAAGCCTGTCTTCTTTCCACCACATATGTGGCTCCCCAAAAGAAAAGGCAAACAGCTTATTCAAAAACTGTGAGCTTGCAATGGTGGAATTCCAGGCACAGAGAAGGAAATGTCCCTCTGGGGACCTTTAGCTCACCTTGAAGAGGAGACTTTTCCCTGGCTGTGGGAAGACTCGTCTATGAGAGACCCAACCATTCACCTCCCATAAGTTTTGAGCTCCTTGAGAGTGGAGAGGTGCTCTCCCAGCACAAACCATAGCTCCTGGCACTTGAGAAGGACGATCATGTATGTACCCAAATCAAGATACTCTACAGGAGAAACACATGTGACATTCTCCAGAATATTCATATGGTTTAGATCTTTTGGAGACTCATCTTTTCTTCTCTTCTTGTTATTTCTTTTTTTCTCTTCTTCTCATTAGTGAAGGAACCCATATTATTTTTACTGTTAATATGTTAACCTTTCCTACTCATCTCTCTCCCTAATCTGGTCTTTTCTCTGAGCTGAGCCTGTCATTCAGATGGCCACTTAACATGTTCCATGAGCAGTCCAAACTCAACCTGCCTAAAATCACGTTTGTCATTTACACTCCTCCCAAATTTGTCCCTTCTGAAATTGCTGGTCTTTCCAGAATGCATCATCAAGCAGACCAGAAACCCCAGAGTATCTCCTTGTTCTCGGTCCTGCTTCCTCCTCCATTCACACTTCAAGGCCTGGCAGTTCTGTCTCTATAAGGATTCTTATATCATCTCTCTAAAGTCCATTTCTACCACCTAAAAAAGAAACCATGAGACTGAGTTTGGGGAAGGGCATGCCCTTTTTTTTTTATCACGGAAGCCCCCAAAAGTCCATTAATTGCCTTCATTAAGGGTAAAGAAAATTCAGATTTTCAAAAACACAGAGACATCTTCCCTTCACATCCAGTGAAACTACAATGACATAAAGAGAGACCCAGATAAGTTTCTCAACCACCCTGCTATGTCATCCATCATTTCTAACACCAACTACATGGTTTGTGCAAACAGGGTCTTGTCCCTTAAAAAGCTTATTGCAATGTCGAGAAGATAGACGATTAAACAGAAAAGCAGAGTTTCAGGAAGTGCTAGGCTGGGCTAGAAGAAAACCCAAGATGTGTAACAAGTGTACAGAGCAGGAGCCTAGCTCGACCTGACAAATCAGAAGAGGCAACAGCAGAACTGAGCCTCTGAGACCAGGAGAAGTGAGTAAGGTGAAGCAGGGAGGCAGAGGGGGAAAGATGTGTGTGTGTGTGTGTGTGTGTGTGTGTGTGTGTGTGTGTGTTTTCCTTTCCATTTAAACCATTAAACCATTCTTCCTCTTGTTAAATAGAGGTTAAAGGGAAGTCATTAAAGATCCTAAGCATGAGAGTGACATGACAATGGGGCAGGCTGGAAGGATGCCAAACCAGAGGCAGGAGGACCGGTTCTGAGGCTCATTCTCTACTTTCCTCCAGGATGAGCTGTCTGCTAATTATAACCTGCCTGTAAAGCCACAGGCCCAGTGGCCTGTGATGAACCAGCACAAAGGGGGTCCCTGCTTTTGTTGGCCCTACTAATAAGCTGCGCTTGACTCAGGACTTGGCTTCCCTAGTCTCTAATTCTCTTGCAAAACCCAGAATTCACCCAAGATCTCAGTCCTGGAGCATCTGTGATCTGACCTCTGATCCAGGAATGTCCCCTCGACTGACAATCCTCTCAGGATTGGACCAAGGAGGGAGCAATTAGCTAAAAAGGAAAAACCCACAGAGGCATGGAGTTCCCCTTGGCTGAAGGAGAAGGCATGTGCCAACCACAATGGTCTGGCTTAAGAACTATGGTGCTCCTTGACCTTGAAGGATTGGGCTTAAATTTATAGTTCTTTTGAGACCATCAGAAGCCAGACTGACTCATAACCCTGCTCGGCCCAGGGGAGGGGCAGCTGATGGGGTGAGTCACAGTGGATGGAAGGATTTTCTTGGCTTGGGGCTTGAGAAAGACCTGTAGCAGATGGCAATGATGAGAGTGATGGTGATGGTGATGGGGTCTTCTGGTTTCTCTCATGTTCTCTTTGTGATCTGAGCTGAGCCAGAGGTTACAAAAGAAAGGTGGCTTCTTACTGAGACTAAGTAATTAGAGAAAAGAAAAACACAGGCCAGGAATAGGGCTGGCCCAGGGGAACCAGAACTGCAGGAATTTTTAGAAAAATTCATAAATGAAAAGTCTTTTTTTTTTTCTTTCCTCCGAAAAAGTACAGCATAATAGCACCATGCACTGTAGGCAGAGCCTTGAGTAATCGTCGGGGCCAGATGGGTCTGTGTCAGACTCCTGCCCTGCCACTCCTTAGCCTCACAATTCCACAGGTGGAGCCTTAGCCTCCTGTCTGTCAAATGAATTTAAACAGCAGGAATAATTGAACAGGCAACAGACTTGGTGTCTTACTTACATACTCTCAAGTAGTCCCCATCCTAGAGCACCTGGGTGGCTCAACTGGGTAGGTGTCTGACTCTTGATTTCAGCTCAGGTCATGATCTCATGGTTCATGGTTCTACCCCACATGAAGCTCTGTGCTGACAGTGCAGAGCCTACATGAGATTCTCTTTCTCCCTCTCTCTCTGCCCCTCCACTGCTCTCTCTCTCTCTCTCTCTCTCTCTCTCTCTCTCAAAATAAATAAATAAATAAAAATTTAAAAAATACTAATACCCATCCCTATTTTATAATAATAGATTCATTTTTGAGTTGCCAGGAAAATTAAATGAGATATTGTAGTGATGGGGTCTAACTCACTGCCTCGCACAACATAAGGATGAAATACATACTGTCTTCTTTTAACCTGTAAGGAAGCATAACTATCTTGAGACCTAAGTTCTCCCTGGACATGTTTACTTGAGTTTAGTAGATCTGTTCATGTCTTCCTTGGGGGAAAAAAATCAAAACAAAACCAAACAAGAAAAAACCTGCCTTTCATTTTGCTTACTCTCATAGTGCTTTATGTACATTTTTTCCCACCACTGTAAACTTCACACACATCATCCTAACTGGTTCTGCTTTGTAATGTGTGATGTCTTAGAACTAGCCCAGGATGTAGCAGTGAAAATCCAATCTATTTAAGCAACAAAGAGACTGGGAGTAACATTGTTTTTAATTTACCTATTCTTTGACCTTGAAGTCAAAAGGAGACAGCTTATCTGGCTTTGCTAAACTGACCTTCAGGTTGTACAAGTTAAGTCCATTTTGGCACTAGAAGCCATGCCTAAATCCAGATTCCAGCGAATAGGAGAGTGAGAGAAAGAGGGGAGAAGTCTTTCCTTTGGCCACCAGCTTACTCCTTCTCACAGGAAGTGGAGACTTCTTAGTAAAGTCTTGTTTCTCAAGGAGATAAGGTTATACAATAACTTAAATCTACGGCCCCCTAAAGGCAGGAACGGTGGAATTGTTCTTACTGAATTGTCCCATGAGTAGAGAAATTGCTCCACAAACTGTCGATGAGTGAAGGCGGGGACAGGAGAGGTGACTGGATTTCACCAGAAGACCCAAATTGCTGCCTCCCGTCTACCCTGGAGTGGAGAGGTGTAAGGAGGGCACTGGCTTCAGAATCAGACAGCCCTTGGGCGAAATCTAAGCTGTGTCATTTACTGACATTGCACAAGGCACAGCACCCCTCTGAGCCTCCATTTCCTCGCCTTTTTTAAAGTTGTTATTTAATTTTTTTAAATATATATTTATTTTTGAGAGAGAGAGAGAGAGAACATGAGCGGGAGAGGCACTGAGGGAGAGGAGACACAGAATCTGAAGCAGGGTCCAGGCTCTGAGCTGTCAGCACAGAATCCAACACAGGGCTTGAACCCATGAGCCGTGAGATCCTGACCTCAGCTGAAGTCAGACGCTTAACCGACTGAGCCACCAAAATGCCCCTAAAACTTTTATTTAAATTCCATTTAGTTCACATGCAGTGCAATATCAGTTTCAGCTATACAATACAGCGATTCAACACCTCCATACCACACCCGGTTCTCGTCACCAGTGCACTCCTTAATCCCCATCACCTATTTCCCCCATCCCCCCACCCCTCTCCCCACTGGTGACCATCAGTTTGTTCTCTAGAGTTAAAAGTCTGTTTCTTGGTTTGCCTCCCTGCTTTTGTCCCTTTTCTCATTGGTTTTCTTAACTTCCACATAGAAGTGAAATCATAGGGTATTTGTCTTTCTCTGACTGACTTATTTCACTTAGCATAATCCTCTCTAGCCCCATCCACGTCCTTGCAAATGGCAAAGATGTCAAGGTTGTACATGACTAATATTCCATTGTATACGTATATCACATCTGCCCTTTTATTCCCTCTAAGATCTAGAGTTAGGGCTCATGTTAGGGCCAGGGTTAGGGCTAGGGTGAGGGTATGTGCCTGGTATCCTGCAGCAGTTCAGAGACCTCTCTGAGGAATGAAACCCTAGACTTCTGCTAGAGTGAGAACTGACATGGGATAGCAGTACATCTGCACTGCGCGGCATTGTGTCATCCATATATAATTCTCTCTCTCCCTCTCTCTTGTTTTCTTTTTCTCCCTTTCTCTCTCTCCCTCCCTCCATCAATGGATAGTTTAGACCCCATGAGAAATTTCACTCTTTTATCAAAAAAGAAATCTGCTTTTCCTCCCCCTCTTCCTCCTCTTCCTCCTTCTCCTTCTCTTTCTCTTTCTTCATCTTTATCTTCATCCTGCACTCATTTGAGCAGTGCTTCACAGAGTGCCATGCCTCTGTTCACACACACCCTCAGGCAAACTCTGATGAAGGACAGCTTAGGGAGTGAGGATACGACAGTGGCTAAGAACCTGGGCTCAAGAACCAGAAAGCCTGCACTCCACTCTTGGTTCCATAAAGAATTAATTTTGGGACCTAGTAAATTAGTGAACTTCTCTGTGCCTCAGTTGTCCCATCTGCAAAATGAAGCCATGAGTAACATTTACCTCCTAAAGTTGTTAACAGTTGACCTAAGTAAACAACTTAGGATAGAGTCTGGCTCATAGTGAATTCTCACTGAATCTTATCTCAGATCCCTATTGTTGACCTCATTTGATGGAAGAGCAAATAGCTCAGAGAGGCTGTGACTTGCCCAAGGTCACACAGAGAGGAGGCTCAGTTTCTTCATCTTCATAATGAGAAAAGCATAGGAGATTTTAGTTCTATTTAAAGATTTCTCTGTACAGTTTACAACTTTCGATGATGGATCAGGCTGCCTCATCAGGTAATAAGTGCGCCATCACTGGAAGTATACAAGCAGACTAGTACGTACAAGCATCTGCTCTTAGGGAGGAAACTGGAAGGATGAGGAAGGTACTGCACGATATGTAGACAGAATCTCTTGCCTACACTATCAACCACATCAGTATCACCCAAAGGACATTTAGAAAATGCAGGTCCCTTAGCCCCTCCCCTGGGTATTCTGATTGCAAACATGTCAGATGTAGCTCAGAGAGCTGGATTTTTCTTAGAAGTATCCCTATGTATTACTTATAACAAAGTAACACCAACTGGATGGCTTAACCAAAAGAAACTTTGTGTCTCACATTCCCAGGAGCCTGAGATTAAGGTATCAGTAGGATTGGTTTCTCTTGAGGTGTTAGAATCTGCTCCATGGGTCTCCGTGAACTTCCAGTGGTTTGCTGGCAATCTTGGTTACTCTTTTTCTTATAGACTATCACTCCAATTTCCACCTCATCTTCACATGGCATTATCCCTGCATGCACCACGTCTATTTCTGTGTCCAGAGTCCCTCTTTATAGAGGTCATACTGAACTGGGACCCACCCTAACGACACTGATCCTCTGCAAAGACCTTATTTCCAAAGAAGGTCTCATTTGCAGGCACTGGGGGTTAGGACTTTCAACACCTTTTTCAAGAACACAAGTCAATCATAACTCCATGTGATTCTAGCATGCAGCCAGGGTTAAGAACCAGCGAAGTAGAGCTTTTCAAATGGCATGTGCCTATAAGCCCCCTGGGAATCTTGACCGGCTGCAGCTTCTGATTCAGTGGGTCTGGAAGTCCCCGAGACTCTGCTTTCTGAAACAGGAGGTACTGATATGGCAGGTCCATTTAATTTTACATATTCAAGATTATTTTCTCGTTTGCCTTGCTTTATTTGGTCCCCCGTCCTCACCCTCACCCCCAATCTCAACACCACCATCTGTTAACACAGTGCCCAGCCTAAGCGAGCACTGGGTGCATCTGGCTCCCATGAAGTGACTGCTGCCTGCTCACCTGCGCAGGCGGAGTCAAGGGCCAGAGACTCTCTGCCAGCCAGGCCAGCCCCAGACTGCTGAGAAGCCTACCCTCCGCACTGGTGTCAATCCCTGAAGCCGGCTGGAGGAGGTGCGCCCCACCCCGTATGCACAGCCCCGCCCGCCCTGGGTAATCACTTGTCCCGAGATGGGGCAGGCCTGGCCGGTCACAAAGGCGACAGCTGTGTCCCAGGGCCGGAGAGGCCGCAGCCAGAGGAGCAGCCGCCTTAATTTATTTATAGATGCGCTGGCTCTTTATGTGGCCTAGTTAAGGACGCCTTTCCATAAATACATAGAAACGGATGTTATTCTAGAACCCACCAATAATAGGCACAGCTGTAGAGACTGCCGCTGGATTAACGGCACCACCCCCCACCAAAATAGAAAATAAAATTAAAATGCACGTGGGATTTTTTTTTTTCCAAGTGCTTGTATGCAAGAGGGAAATTCTGTCGACAGTGAGATGTTTCTTTGAGAGCAAAGGCAGATTTTCTTAGGAAACAGAAAATTACTAGCTAAGGCTACATCTTGCCAAGCAAAGACATAGCTTTCACCTTCTTGCTCCCAGGATTGTGATATCCGGGTCCCGCACTTTCATCCATCCTGGTGAGCTTCTATTTAACCCAAACATAATCCTCTTGTTCCAGGGGCCATGCGCGATATATTTCTTTGCAAAAATACGATTTGCCAAATGCAATTCTGGCCCTTTCCTTGGCGATCAGTTGTTTGGCGCATTGGACCAATGAGCGCTCTTTGGAGTCAAGGGGCCGAGAAAGAATGAAATCATTACAGCGTTGTGAACGAGTCTTCAGCCCTTATGCCTTTGTTATTTCTCTCAGTTCGTTCTACAGACCCTTAATTCTATTACCCAGCTGTAATTTGGCTCTGTGTCTCTCCAGCATTCTTTCCTTTCTTCTGCTCCCTTTCTCTTTAATCGATTGATTCATCTGTAATTGGATTTTCTCCGGCTCTTACCAGCTATTAAAAGTAGCTACTCTGTGTGTATGTGAGTGAGTGTGCTTTCTAACTAGGCCACGCTTTCGAATGCTTTGCAATCCTGAATCTTGTTCCGGTTTCTTGGTATGAATTCAATTCCCTAGTTCCTTTTGAGCCAGCAGGGAGTAGCAGAGAATACAAGATTTGGAAACCTGACAGAATGATACTCTGTTTTGTTTTGTTTTGTGGAAGGCTGACCTTTATTGAGCTCATACTATGTGCTAGGTATCCTCCCAAGCACTTTGCAGGCATGACTAACTCTCACCACATCCTTGTAAGGCAGGTACTGCTTTTCTCCATTTCGGGGTAATGGAGACAGGTGGAGGTTAAGTAACTGGCCCAAGGCCACACAATGAACTAATGGCAGAGCTCTTATCACAATGAAATTTTCCTAAACTCTGCCTCTTCTGATCCCTGTAAGTTTCGGCACGGCTTATTTTTTTTCTGCCTCAGTTTCCACATCTGCAAAATGAGTAAGAGTTGGTATCCCTCGCAAGATGACTTTTGGAATGTACTGAGAATACAGCGCCTGACTCAATGGGGCTCACAAACACAGCAGAGTCCAGTAATCCCTATGGATGAGACCAAGAACTAAACACAGGAGCCCTGTGAGCATGGACAGCAGAAATAGAGCACTGTCCTCTGAGGCCTGCTCACTACACTGTCCCAGTCTCTGCTTTGGACAAACAACCAGAAACCAAGCAGATCATTTGTAAAATCCCAGTAAAGATTCTGTAGCTGAGGATGCCTGGTTAACTCAGGCAGTTCAACATCAGACTCCTGATTTTGGCTCAGGTCATGATCTCAGGGTTGGTAAGATTGAGTCCCAACTCTGGCTATGTGCCAATAGCATGGAGTCTGCTTGGGATCCTCTCTCTTTGCCCCTCCCCGCTTTCTCTCTCTCTCTCTCTCTCTCTCTCTCTCTCTCTCAAAAGCAAATAACTTAAAAAAAAAAGAAAAGAAAAGATTCTGTTTCTGGTAAGCAGTGTGACTTTAGACAAGCATTTCCTCTTTCTAGTCGTCTATTTTCCCAGATGTAAAATGATGGGGTAGAGTTGGCTGACCACCAGCACCTCTTCTGCAGTGACCTCCGGGGACAGGCACAGTGCTGTCACCTCAAGGCTGGACCGACTCATCCATGGCAATCATGAAACCCTTGAGCACTTATCAGTTTCATTTCGTATAACTATTTAACTATCATCACAAATGCATAGAGTCAGTACTCTTATCTCCCCTACACAGATGGGCAAACTTAGTCACTGAGTGGTTGAGTAACTTACCCAAGGTGGCATGGTATATTCCAGAACCAAGACTCAAACCACACTCTCTCCACGAAGGCATAAAGGGCCCCCCTAGTTGTTTCTAGGTGTAGGATCTCAGGGAAGAACTGCAGAACTTGGCTTTGTCATTGAGACAAGGTGGGGCAGGGCGCAGGGAGTGAGTCAGGCACTGGCAAGGGCTAAATTACTAAGGGACAATGGACAGGCCAAATTAACTCCAGAACAACTTGTTGCTTGACCATCGTTTAGGTAGGTGGTGTGAAACTTCTGACCTCCATTTCTTAAACAATCCCAGGGATGATTTCACAAGGTCGTTGAATGAAATAATGCATATGAAACACAGCACCACACCTGGTCCTCAAAGACTTGTGACTTCCTAATTCATGGGTGTTATTATAATAATTATTATTGTTATGAGAATGAATTTTAATTTTTTAAATATGGTCCACATATGCAAATGTATATATGTAAGGTTTTAAAAAGATAGTTGCGAAATTGATTATATATCAGATTAAAGTCTATTGTTTTTAAGTCAAAATTTTTTTAAGGTTATTTATTTATTTTGAGGGAGAGAGAGTACCAGAGGGGCAGAGAGAGAAGGAGACAGAGAATCCAAAGCAGGCTCTGCACTGCCAAATGCAGGACTTGAACTCATAAACCGTGAGATCATGACCTGAGCTGAAACCAAGAGTCAGACACTTAACCAAACTTGACACCCAAGTGGCCCTAAAATCAAATTTTAAAAATCCCTTCTATAAACTAAGAACAGAATCAGTCTAGCCCGTACTCTTCTAATTTCTTCTCTTTCTCCTTGGTCATAATGCTGCTCAGAGAGACACAAAACAAAACACAACTTTGTCACTTAAGGAGGGAGAGTCAGGAATTAACCTCCACTGTGAAACTGCAGAGTAATATAATTTCACAACTTCCAACGTCTGGCAAAATCCACAGACAGTATTTGCAAAAGCAGTTTTGCAATGACCACACTTGGGAAATCCCCAAAGAATGTTTATAAATACTGCAGATTTAGAGATTTAATTCTAAATTTTCCCAAAACCACGTCATCCAAAAATGTAACACTCCTTTTCAAATGAAAATAGTGTGTGTGTATTAACTCTAACCCAGCTCAGAAATATGATTTAATTGTATGAAAATTTCCAGACTGATCATGACAGTATTGTTTGAAGTCATACATAGTTGTAAGCAATTTATAAACCCAAGAGCGAGGGAATCGGTTCAATAACTCATGCCATCTCAACAGTACTGGTTTCTACTACCCAGGGGCTACAGGAAGGAGGGAACAGGGAGCCACTGCAATTGGATAATGAGATTTCTTTTGGGCATGACGGAAGTGTCTTGAGTTACAAACTGTTATGATTTCCCAAACTTGTCTCTAAAAACCACTCCATTGTATACTTTAAACGGGTGAATTTTATAGTATGTGCATTATCTCAATAAAAAAAGAGATAATGGAAAAAGATGAGTAGAATTCTATGTAAATTGAGTCGCTCTATGGATAGAAAATCTGGGGAAAAAATATATTCTAGAACTCTACCTATTGACATAGACTAATGGACTATACCTATAGAATAAGATTCAAAATATCAAGTCAGGAAGAAAATAATTGTGTTCCAAGTGACCATACAACCTATTTTGATGAAAAAAAGTAATACTTGTGTCTAGAAGGATCTAGAAGAATATATACCAAATCATTAACTGGTCATTTCTGGAATTATAGGTGGTTTTATTTTCTTTTATATATTTTATATATATATAATGCTGCTAGAGAGGCAAAAAGAAAATAAATAAATATATATATATATAATTAATAAAGGGAGGAAAAAGCATTATATATACATATATGTATTTAATAAAGGGAGGAAAAAGAAGAAACCAAATCTAGGAGAGTGAGCAGGATAGATGACAGATGGAGACGTTTTACTTTAGACCTTCAACGAACCCTAAGTGACGAAGCTTCAACAACATGTTGGTTTCGGCAAAGTCCACAGTATGTGCTGTGTCAGAAAACAGCCATGGAGTGCCAGCAACACAGCGACAAACAAACAATGCTTCAGTGTTTATCAGTCGACCGCCCTCCCCCACCTCTTCCATTTTGGTTTACAAAATGCAGGGACTGTTCTGATCGAAGTTACAAGCAGAGCCAACTTCACTTACCAACTGCATTTTGATAAACATAACTGTGTTTCATTCATTATCACCGAGACCTTATTCGGCTTGTTACGAGTGATTTCTAAGTTGGTCGGTTCTATTTTACTAACATCATGTACTATTGAGAAGGACGTGGGAAGAAAACTCTATTTTCAAAATGCCTGCTATATATCCCGGTGTGTTTTAGGCAATACTGATGGTGATTTTTACTTAACCCCAAACAGGGACGCATAAGGGTAGTGGTGTGACCTCCGCTATTAGAGACACAGAGAGGCTGGTTGATCAGCCTGAGGCTGCTCAGCGGGTGGGTGGCTAAACAGGGTCAGAATGCCTATGTGTCTGACCCCCGAGAATCATGTTCTGATCCTCTACAACTCTCCCCAGCCCTTGGCCCCACAAGGTCTTTGTAACCTACTAATTATCAAACTAGAAATATAGATTTCTGGAAAGCTTCTTTGAAATAAAATTGATCAGCTGCCAAATCACTCACTTACTAAATTGCTAGCACACAGCCCTGACCTTCTCATTGAGGATGAAGCCCCTCTCTCCCCCGGGCACACACACTGTGCTGGAAACATCATATGGAGGGGGGAAGGAAGGCAGGGGAGTGAGGGAAGCAAGCCTTTCTCTCTGCCCTGACACCACCCATTGAGGGCTCCCCTGGCCCCAGCCCTGCAGTTGGTCCCATTATCGCTTCCACCCCAGCTAATTATAGTCACTGATTACCTAACAGCAAGCCCCACTGTCACCTGCTTTGGCCTGACGGATTATGCCATCTGGGCCACGTGGCCAGGGTCCGAGAGCCACGAGAGGTCACAGAGAGGGGCAAATGGCTCTGAATGGGAAGAAATGTGTTTACAGCCCTGACAGCTGACTAGGCCATTAAAGGGGCTTTAGCTGTTTGTTCCCAGCTGAAACCCCTCTCCAGGGGCCTCGCTATTAGCTAATGGGATGTGGCTGCATCTATCGCTCTGGTTCCAAATGTGGGCATGCTAGGGGACTGATTGCATGCTCTCCTAAAAAGGAAAAGAAAAAGGACTTAGGAGAGACCTGGAGGCTCACAGTTGTCTGAGGTCCTTGTTGAAAGGGCATCAGAACATGCCGCTGAGGCCATGCTCCATGGCCGGCAGGATTCAAATACATTTTCCACTACCTGTGCTCATGTCCCTGAAATTAACACACGTGTAAAACACATTTTATGACATTAAATAAACCCTGTAAGGCGACTTCCATTTCATTAAGAACTTCATGTCCTTAACAGCAGTTCCCCTATCTCAAACTTGAACGTGCTTGTGTATGACCTGGGAATTTCATCACAGTGCAGATTCTGTGGATTGGGGTCAGGGGTGGGGAGGGGAGAAGGAGTGCAGATTCTGTATTTCTAAAGCATCTGAAAGATTACTGATGCAACTTGTCCATGGACGATGCTTTGAGTATCAAGGAACTGGTTGGTTACTGAATGAAATTAAGTCACCGAAATAATATTACACAGAAAACCTATAAAATGGTATTCCTCCAACTGTATTACAGAACACGAGTCAGCTAAGGAGGCTGCCTCGGCTCCAACAGGTTCTCAGTGGAGTAAGTTCCGGAATCACCGCACACTCTGCATCCCCCTGGGAATGTCCAATACATCATTAGCATATTGGAGCTGAGGAAGCCTGCAGTGATCTGTTCCACTTTAGATGTGAACAGTTTGCATTCAACTAAGAGTTTGGTGCTTTATGCCCTAGTTTTTGTTGCAGCCCTCACTGAAGGGTCTCCATTATCCTGATTGCTTAACCTGTCCATAAATGTCTTGATTTGAAAAATGCCTTCTCAGCTGTACAGAGTTATTCACAGGAAACACACAAGAAAGAAAGGTTTGAAGACTGGGAAGCAATGCTTATGAGATATTGGCATGAAATGCAGGCACTGTGGCAGTTCCTTCTGACAGCTTCTGAGCCCAGTGACCACAGCTCACCTGGCTTTGCCTCCTCCCAGCACGATGAGGAAGTAGAAAAGGATGAGGAAATACTGAAGAAGTGCCCAGGAGTGGGACCGTGATGGCTGCACAGGGGTGTAGATCTGGAGGCCTGATGACAAAGGCCAGGACGACTACTGCAAAATAGAGCTTCAAGGCTGATCTGCTTAAAATTTTCCCTAGAAAAAACGCAAAGCATACCAAACCACTTTCTAAATGCATTTTTATTTAACGTCATAAAAGGCTCAGCATAGAACATTGAATAAAAAATAAAAGGCATCAAAGTGGAAGACACAACGTAACCACAACTTGTGCGTGTGTGTGTGTCTGTGTATGCAAATGTGTATGCAGGGGGTGTGTGTATACACACGTGTGAGTATGTGTGTGTGTGTAACTGCACACATGACTTTGAAGGAGGAGAAAGAATCATCAAGAATGTTTGCTTTGGAATCAAGCAACCTTAGGTTCAAATTGCAACTGATTCAAGTTTCTCAACCTTTGGCTTGTATCTTCTGTGAGATGAGGCTGACAATTCCCACCTCAGACTTATGTGAGAATGAAACAAGATAATGTCTGGCAAGCACTTAGCACATGGCCTGGCTCAAGTTTAAACACTCACCAAATGGGAGTCATGATTGTATTAATACAGAAAGAGGGTGGAAGAAAATACACAAAATGTTAATAGTGGATCAACTCTGGGTGATGAGTTATAAGTGAATTTTATTTTCTTCTTTGTACATTTCAGAATTATCCAAAATGATTCAAAGGACATCATTATAAATTTAAAAAAAGATTATTAGACAAACTTAATAAAATAAAATGCTAATTGTAGTTTTCTCTGGTTGATACATGTGGGTCATTTTTTATTTTCTTCTTTATACTTTTGGTTTCTGAAATTGTCTACGACTCACTAGTTTTAATGATTTTTGAATACAAATGCTATGCCTATCTCTTTTGGACATTTTGGGAAAATACAGAAAAATTCCAAAAAGAAAGTAAAATCACCTACAGTGTTGTGATTTCTCTGCTTTTATTACTCTTTGTTTAAATTTATAAAGTACAGATTCACACCTCAATGAATGGTTCCCTAGAATTGTGCAATGCACAACATGGACAAGCATATTCATGGTCCCGAAATAGCACCCCCCATACACTTCTCAACCCACTCCCCAGAAGTCACTGATATGAATTCTTCCAGTATATTTATAACATGCACACACACACACACACACACACACACACACACATACACACACACCCATATATATGGGCATACGTGCTCATATGATTAGGTAAAAATGTCTTTATAAGAAAATTCAAGAAAGATTTTAGAGGCCACTTAAATGCAATAGATCTCATCAGTCCCCCAAGATCAAGTCTAGGAGAGAAGCACCTTCTCCATGTGTAATCTCACTTGAACAGGTATGCTTTAAGCCCCGATGCTATTCCAGGGCCTATGTTGTTTACTAAGGAAACAAACATGAGGAAGACACAAGCTCTCTGGCTTCAGTGAACCTTTAGGCTATCACGGAAATGCGCATACAATAGTCCCAACTTACCGGAAGTTTCAGTGACCTTCAATCAACTGCTCTCAGGTACCAGATGATCCTCCCTACATCATTAATGTAAGAAGCTCAAGAATAGCCACATCATAGGGTCTGCCAAATTCACCCCCCCCTGCATCTCATCATGCATGGAATTTTATCATCTCATGTCATCACCAGAAGAAGGATGAGGACAGTAAATATTTTAGAGGGAGACCACATTCACGTAACTTTTATTACAGTATATTGTTATAATTTTTCTATTTTATTATTAGTTATTGTGGTTAATCTCTTACTGTGCATCATTTATAAATTAAACTTTATCATAGGTCTGTATGTACAGGAAAAAACATGGTATATGTAGGATTTAGGACTACCCACGGTTTCAGGCAACCGCTGGGGGTCTTGGAATGCTTCGCCCACTGGATACGGGGGACTCCTGAATTAGAAATGTGTGCTGTGCCTTGTGTCAAATACAATAATGGAAGCCAATAACAGGTCCAGAGGCAGTAAGGAAGAGGTAGTGAACCCCTTCTTCTGCAGGGATTCTGGAAGCCCTCCTGGGGAAGAATGCATCTCACCTGTATCTAAAAGGCTACAGACTTGGGTTCCTCGAACACCCACACAATCTCACGCTCCCCGACTTTCATCATGTCCAGGCAGGTCTTTGGTCTTGGACTGTAATACATTCCCACGCTTCTATTCCTAGGCCAACCCTACTCATCTTTCAAAATTTAACCAGGAGGTACCTCCTGGAAGGCATCCCTAACTACCCAGCATGGGGAAGCCACTCCTTCTCACTGCACGTGTCTTTATCAGACACTTACCTAAATGACTCACCAGACTGGAAGTCAGCATTTTGCCCTATTTATCTTTGAGCGATGAGGCAGGACAGAACGCCACACCCAGTATACAGCACCCAATAAATGTCTTCTTAAAATCATTATTTTTTTAATGTTTATTTATTTTTGAGACATAGAGACAGAGCGCGAGCAGGGGAGGGGCAGAGAGAGAGGGAGACACAGAATCCGAAGCAAGCTCCAGGCTCTGAGCTGTCAGCACAGAGCCTGACGCGGGGCTTGAACTCGCAGACCGCGAGATCATGACCTGAGCCGAAGTCGGCCGCTCAACGGACTGAGCCACCCAGGCGCCCCTCAATGAATGTCTTCTTAAAAAAAACCAACAACAGCACTAGGGTATAGTGCTAAATCAGACCCATAACACGGATGGCTTCTGATAACATAACACACATATGGGAAGACGAAAACTGTTTCTCTGACCTGAATAATTAGAAAAGAGGCTTCCTCTGGGAACATGCAATTCCTCAGGCTGCAGCTTAGCACACAGACAGGACCTTTGTGCTCATTAAGAATGAAGTCCTCCAGGCTCAAACAGCTCTGAACAAGCAGAGCAGAGGCTGGAATCCAGCACAGACCCATTCAGCAGGGTGGCCTCATGCAGGAGAGGCGCTGCACCAGGACAGCCCTGCTGATACATGGATGGATAAGATATATTTCCTCGCAAGGAGCTGACAGTCTGTGCAATCCAACAATCAAGTAAACCCTCATAGTGAGTGGCTGCTTATAAAATGTTGAGTAAATGAATAAGTGAATGAATGCATATTAAAAAAAATTGATGAATTTTTATACTGATTCTGATTGTATTCGGTTAGGTCCTACTAGGCATTTGCTTCGTGCTCTAAGGTCCACTTTGATCAAGTCCTCTCACAAGGGGATCTAATTCCTTTTCTTCCCTGCTAAAGCTATGGAAGCCTCTGACTTGTTTTGAACAGATTAAATGTTCTGGTGCAAAGGACCCGAAGAGCATATCAGCATAGAGAGGGCTCTGTCAGGTGCTTTTATGTAAACCGACTCACCCCTCTGTTGGCCAGGTTACTCATCAGATGCCCTCTCTTTCCTGCTTGCTTTCACAAGGCCTTTATTACACATGCACATCGTTTAAACTCGGGCAGAGGTGGTGGCGAGCAGCAGGCTCTTACCCCAGTGTTACCCACAGCACTGAACACATGGTAGGCACTCCAAATATCCTGGAAGAGTATTTCCATGCTACTAAAACTCTTGTTTGATTGAGGGGTTAGATGAGCCAGTCATTGGGTGTGACAAACATGGAAAAAGCCCAGGAAGCTGCAAGAGTTGCCTGAGACTCTCCCCAATGGGACAGGGCCTGGCCTGAGACCTGGGGTTCTTGACCCTAAGAGAGAGCTCTTTAAATGCCACACACAGGCCTCTGGCCACCCAGGGGGTGACCGGAAAGTGCTTCTGAGGTCCCCAGACATCAGTAACAGCAGGATCAGTAATGTCATGAAAATGTAAATTATAGCCCAGGTGGCTTTAAATACCTGTGGGACTAGGCCTTTGCTTTGCAATTACAGAGCCCCAGCTCTTGTCAGAACTGTTGCAAAAGCATCCTCACTGGGTGTTCCAGATTTGCTCCTTCCCCCTGTTCACCCGCTCTGAATTTTGTATTATTTTCCCCCCAAAACAACATGAGATCAGCCCAGCTCTTTGCTGGAAGGTGATCAGTATCTCCTAGACCATCCACCAGATGCAGCCCCAGCTTCTCAGCCCAGCTTTGGGGAGCCTCTTGTAACTGACTTGTCTCCACATCCCTGGCCCGTTCCACATTTCCCCAACATGCCTCTTCCCAGATTCTCTGCTTTGGCCAGAGAGGGACCCCTTCTCTGTCCCACCCCCAACATACCTGGGGCCTTCCTCTCTGCCAGCCTTACTCTGGTGAGGCTCAGAACAGCCTCTCTTTTACTCTCTACTGCACAAGTCCTCTTTATCCTCTGAAATGTAATGGTGAAGCCTTCTTGGACTCTTGCAGTTGAAAGTGCTGGGCTGTTTCTGACTTCCTACAGCACCCTTGAAATCTCCTTGGGTGGGACACTTAGCAGATCTCTCTTAGGCAGCCGCTTATCTCTCTGGGCACAGTCCTATCTCGGCTAGAAGTAAATTCTTTCCACCTGAGAATCACATCTTCAACAGAACATGGTGGGCAAAATCTCAGGCCCTGGAGTCAAAGGCCTGCTTCTAACCCTTTAACTGTCTGGCCTGGAACTAATTTCCTTTCCTTTCCACATGTTCAGGTTTCTCATCTGTAAAAGGGGATAATACTAACTATCACCTGGGGTTGCTATGGAGTCAATTAAGAATCTGGGGCTCTAGAGTGGCTCAGTCTGTTAAGCCGCTGACTCTTGACTTCAGCTCAGGTCATGATCCCACTGTTTTGTGCATTCGAGCCTCATGTTGGGCTCTGAGCTGACAGTCTAGAGCCTGCTTTGGATTTTGTCTGTCTCCCTTTCTCTCTCTACTCCTTCCCACTCATCCTCTCTCAAAATAAATAAATAAACTTAAAAAAAAAAAGAATGCAGATTGAACAAGAGAAAATAACTGGCATAGCAAATGCTCAGTAAATAGCAGTTACTCTTATCATGTGAGAGGGTGGGATGTATTCAAGGAGTTACTGTGGCTTGCTGGTGGGTGGAGCTTCCCCTATGGCAGGAGAATGGGTGGGCATGAGGTTGGAGAGCTAAGCCAGGTCCAGGCAATGAAAGGCCTCCTACAGCTCTTTTTTTTTAATTTATAATAGTTTATTTTCAAATTGGTTTACATATAACACCCAGTGTTCATCCCAACATGTGCCCTTTTTAATGCTCATCACCGTTTGGAATTCTCCGGAGGACAATAGTACTCAGGGAAGGGTTTTAAACAGGGAAAGGACTGATCTGATTTATATCTTAAAGGCTTTCTTGGTTCCCATGGAGAAGATGGCGTAGAGATGAGGTCAAGTCAGAAAAACGAGTTAGAAGGCCAATACAGTCATGCTGCTGAGACGAATGAATCCCAGTGCCTGACTTCTGGGAGCCTGTGGTCTACTGCCAGGAGACAGAGAGATAACTAAGGAAGGACAGTAAATGGTAAATAATGGGGAAAGGAAATATGGATCACTTGGAAGTAAGGAGAGAGAATCTCCATCTGTACCTGATAGGGAGGGATGCTCCAGGAAGGTTTTAGGGAGAACATGACCTGTAGGGGCTCCATCTTTTCTGAAGGATACCTTATGCTCTCTTTAGCCTGACCTGAATGTAAATGCCTGAACATTCTACTATGGTCCGTTGTTCCCTGGACAGGAACCCCCACCATGTATAATGGATGAGAACAGGAGATGGTGATGATGCCTTCCAAGGATAAGACTCAAAGACTAAAAATCTCTAAATTTCATGTTCATCTTAATGCTTTGAAACTTTAATCTCACCTTCATGCTGTCGTGTCAGTATTTTTCATTTTGGAGGTCAATTATTTGAAAAGGGACAATCAATGCTCCTCTATTTTATCTATCTATAGGTCTATCTATCTATTTTTTTAAAGATTCCCTGAGAAAAAAAAATTTTAGAGGAAAACAGGAGCTCTGAAATGAACTTGAATTTAATGTCATTCCATTAACATTTCAGAAAATGCCAGCAGAAGCTTGAGGAGATAATTACATACAAGGGAAGCAAATTGGGTGTGTACGCCACAGGTCCACCAGAAAGTGTTTCAAAGTGGATCGTGTCACCAAAAATTATTTGTTCTCAACAAGTTTGAACTAAAATAATATTTACATTTGGACATTGGGTTACCCATTAGCGATGGAGTGCAGGAGTCATGAGAAAATGAAACCTAATTTGCAAGCCTCAGACAGGAAGACAGTGATTAGTTGTGGAAGGTGAGCAAGTGCACCGTTCCTGCACCCTATCTGCCTTCAGCTGTGCCATAAAGGGGTGGTGTAGCCAGGGATGAAGCCAGCAATGCCCAGAGTGCCAATGAAAACTCACTCTTTCATAGAACTTTACAAAGCACTTTCCCACACATGGTCTTCTTTGATCTCACCACCACCCTGAGAATGGATGGGGCAGGCGCTCTTGTTTGTCCTCATTTACAGCTGAGACAATGAAGATTCAGGTGACTCACCCAAGGTCACAGAATGAGAGCAGGAAGGGGCCACTATGTGGGCCAGCTCTTCTGACCCTCAATCCCATGTCCTTACCAAACCTTCCAAGAGTGACAGCTCATAGTAAGACCCTTGGCAATGAAGTATACATGTAGCCAATATACTAATGAGTATAAATCAATTGTACAGTAAATGGTCTGACCCATGGCTGCTGGGATGGTGGCCACAGGGCTGCCACTGGTGAGGCACACAGACCAGAGACAAATATTTTCCCACCCCGTGGTGACAGGGGCGTCCACTGGTCTATTCCAGAAAACTGGAAATTGTATCAGACCCACTAACACTTTCAAAGACTTCCTCCGGTGACCTGAGAATAAAACACAAATTTCCTAGGAGTATTCAAAACACCTCATGAGGTCCCACCCTTGCTTACCTCTTTAGCTCCATCTCTCATCACACGCCACCCCCATATATACACCCACACGCAGCCCACACAGTGTCTCTAGCTATCCAAACACTGCTTCTCTTCCTTTGCCACAGCATGCTCTCTCTTGCTTCTAGACCTTGATCCAGGCTGTTCCTTGTATCAGCTTCATTTCCTCCTTCCTATCCCAACTGCTTAGCTCCTACTCATTGTTTGAGTATCAGCCTACAGGTCACTTCTCTCCATCACCTCTACCCTTACGAGGCTAAGTTTGCTTGCCATGCTCACCCATATCAGTCTGTACTTCTTGAACCCTTACTGTAATTTCTTGATTCATATTCCAACCTCACTACCCATCAATTACTTGATAGAAGCAGGGATTGCTTGCATGCTCACTATGGTAACCCTAAGCTAAGCACATTTGTTGAATGATGGGATAGATTAATCCTTTAATTAATTTAGCTGGTGGTAAAATCTAGTAAACAAAAAGCAATTCTCCTTTATAGATGGTAAGTGTAGCTGGTCTCAGCTCGACAAAGATCCAGCTGGACAATGCTATCATGTCATGTTATATAAGCACCTGAACAGACCATTAGAGCCAAGAGTCTGCTAAAAATGTGAGCAAAAGAGCTGTTTACACAATTCTGACTTAAGAAGGCTTATTTCTGTCTGGGTATGATCCAGGTTACTGAGGGCTTTAAATAATTGGGAAAGACATTATCTTTGGAAACTAAAATCCTACCCCTGTCCCTTGGTTCCTGCCAAATATCTCCCATAACCCACATTAAGTGGATTACTCTATCCTTAATCACATACTAAATGCCTGCATCTGTGGTTGGCATCAGTGGTTGTGAACCAGCTGCAATCACCACATACATGTCCTGTTATTACAGCGAGAGAAATATTGGATAAAGAGCTCCAAGTGGTGAGTGAGAGTAAGATCTTCCTCCCAGCCTCCCTCCCTTCCTTCCTCCCTCTCTCCCTCCCTCCCTCCCTTCCTTTCTTCCTTCCTTCCTTCCTTCCTTCCACTCTAGTTAAGGGTCAATTATTTTCTAGATATTAAACAGAGATTAATAAGACACATTCCCTTCTTCAGAGGACTTCTCTAGAAAAAAGAAGGTGTTTGGAGAATCAAAACTTCCTTAAAATCATTTACATTTTACTTCTTAAGCTTTGATATGTATTTTATTTTTTTTAATTTTTTAATGTTCATTTATTTCTGAGAGACATAGAGACAGAGTGTGAGCAGGGGAAGGGCAGAGAGAGAGGGAGACACAGAATGTGAAGCAGGCTCCAGGCTCTGATGAGCTGTCAGCATAGAGCCTGACGTGGGGCTCGAACCCACAGACCGTGAGATCTGACCTGAGCTGAAGTCGGCCGCTTAACCGGCTGAGCCACCCAGGCGCCCCTGATATGTATTTTAAATCACCTAGGGATCATGTTAGAATGAGGTTCTGATTCAGTAAATCTGGGGTGGCACCTAAGATTCTGCATTTCTAATCAGCTCCTGAGTAACATCATCTGGGAACCACACTTAGAGGAGAAAGCATCACAATATGATCTACATAGAGACAATCATCACATCCTTGTTACCTCATTTAATTTTCACAAAAATTCTAGGAATAGTTAGGGAAGGTACATTATGATCTTTTCACAGGTAAAATCATTGTGTCTAGAAGAAATAAGCTATATTTTTCCCAATAGTATCACCTGTAAGACCAGGATTTATTTATTCATACCTAATACCTCAAATCACCAATGTTATCATTGCTCTACATGTCACCTACCCTTAGCTGCTAACTGCAGCCATGATGCTCTTCCACCTCTGGACACAGACCTGGCTTCCACCTGGTAGCCTCCCCTGCCCCAAGAAGGCATACAGGCAGCTATAGTTCTCTCCTCTGTGATTGGCCTTGGCTGACTTTCATTGGTTTGGTGACTCCAAGGACAATGGACAGAGGGCCATAGGAAGCAGAGTAAGAAAGAATGTATGGATTTTCCTAGAAGCACCTGTCACCTCTGGTCTCAGAAAGGTCTCTGAGCACCTGTCATCTCCTCCACACTTTTTCTGTTTCTCTACTCAAGTTACCTGCAGATGACAAGCCACTGTACTGAGATGTTGATGAGCACCTACCCTATCTAGGACTCTGCACCAGTGTCTTTCCTGAATCATCTCATTCAATAGGTGCAGAGTGGGTTAAGGTCTTCACTCACCTGTGTCCTAGGCATGGACTAGAGATAAATATAATAAGACATATTCTTTCCTTTCAAAGGATACTCAGAAAAGGTGAGTGACACATGAAAACTACCCGGTGAGGAAGTCTACAGCAGAGGCAGGAAACCACTCTCCCTCCAGCCTAAACTCATCACTCTTTCCAACCCCAGTGAACTCTTGAGACCAGCAACCTTCATCATCTGAGGAACCTGTTTATAACAAAGAGATGATGATTCAGTAGGACTGCAAGAGTCCCAATTATCTGCATTCTCACAATCACACCAAGGGATTCTGATTCCAGCACACCTCAGATCACACTTTGAGGACAATGACTTCACACTAACTGTGGAAGTCAGACAGGAGCACTACCTATCTAAAGGTCTCCCCGGGAATCTGCTTCATGCAGAGTCAACAGACATCCTCTTACCTTGGAAAGACTGAGTTGGTGGGAAAGAGGAGCTCAATTATGGCATCCAACCAAATTTGGGAGTAATGTAATGAGTGTTACACCCAAGGCCAGGAATGCAGCCCTGCTAGAAGGTTGCAGGGCGAGCAGGGTGTGTGTGGGCTGGGCAGCTTGCAAGTACCACCTCCACGCTGCTCACATCACATCATGTTATTATGATTGATGCTCCTCCATGTCAGTGTCCTGCCATGTGATTATCACTTTATAGTTCACAGCCCCACAATCTTAAGGGATGGTCACTTGGGTCCTTAGGTTGGCAGATGCCCTAGATAAACATACTCCCCTGGTAACCACACAGCAGCAGGAGCAGGGCAGGGTTAACCCTGGGCTCCTGGACTCCAGAGGTAATCAGCTGCAGCCACCAAGTTGGACACTGAAGGGGAGCACAATGAGTCCTTGTTGACAGATGAGCTGAGCCTAGCTCAACAGACTTAAGACAACTGAGATGGTGAGAAAAACACTGGGCTAAGAGCCGACCTTAACTGATTGCAGAAGCCTCAGCAAGTCAGGACCCCGTTCTGAGTCACAATGTCCTCATGAGTAAAATACTTTCAGCTCTGGTTTTCTAAAAGTCCTTAATTTTGCTATAGTGAAAAGACACTTGCTCAGCTCAACATGGTAATTTGAAATCTACTCCTGGTTCTCTTCTCATTCCATCCTTCACTCTGGGAAGACCAGTCCACTCCCCAGAAAACATTTGAGTATCTCTCATCCTACATCCACCACCTCCTATCTTTGCAGGGTTACTGGACCTATATCATAGAATCAAGAGTATCTGATTCAGGATGGGGAAAAAGTGGACATATCCCAACAGCAGGAGTTTGTAGATTTTTAGCCATTAGCTTGAGTCAGTACCACCACTTTCCAGACTCTGTGTTTTTCTATTTTAATTATTAAATTCTGGAAGATGGAGAGTCCCATAGGCCCTGGTGGAGTTGGATGTCTATTCCTGGCTCAGTCAGGTGCAGCCAGGTGGGCAGAAACATGGCCAGTTAGACTCCACTAGCTGTAAGAGATAATTCCCAGAGAAGGGGGCAGACCTTCCAAGGCTGGACACAATGATACTTCCTGCGGGACCTGATCCTCTCCTGTCATTCCAACTCATTTCCGATGCCTAGTAATGTTCCGATGTCCTTTCCTAGGCCCCCACATCGAACTCTGGGAGCTGAATTGCTGCAGGATCGAAAACTAATAGTTGACCTGCACCAAGAGCACCAGACTCAATTCTCCACAATGCACCTACCATCAGGATAATGTCATTCATTCTATCCCCAGAGGTTAACCCTCACTCAGAGCTCATGAATTCTGGAGATGGGTAAAATACCGGCTATGATCCACCCAGCAGAAAGCCATCCCACTGCCCTCTTCCAGAAATCCTGTAGGGGAAGCTTTATGTAATGTTTATGATAGTGCAAAGGTCCGTACTGGGTACCAGGGATAAAGATAAGGCCATACATACAAATCCCTACTTTCAAGACAGTCATCAGAAGAGAGACCAGGAAACACAGCAACACAAGAAAACAGCCCTACGTGCTTTCATACACCCAATACAGGAAGTGCAAGTCAGGAGAGACTCAGGTAAGCATTTCCAGGGAAGGTGGTGCTTTCCTAAATTGTGCCTGAGAGAAGAGGCTATCCAGAAGGAAGGGTGGCAGAGAGTACTGGGCAGGAGGAATAGGATATGAAAAGACTCAAATGCATTACACAACCCAGAAAAGGAGGGTAATATAATGCGTGAGGCAGGGAATCCAGTGAGGATAAGGCTGGAGGGCTCAGCGGGGTTAGACTGAGTTAGGCTAAGCCAACCAGGCTAAATCTGCAAGGTGTGGAGAGGAGATGGGAGTGGGAGACAGAGACAGAAGCCAGCAGGGAGGTACCTGCATCATCCAGATGAGAGATGATAAAGATATGCTGCAAAGTAGGATTTAAGCTAAGATCTAAGAGACGAGAAGCAACCAACTGCAGAAAGATCAGAAAGAAGAATATTCTAGCAAGAGAAACAAACGATGTGAAGTCCCTGAGGAAGAAACATAAATATCTTGTTGGAGAAATAGAAAGTGGGCTAGTGAGTGACTGAAGACAATAAGGGTAGTGAGGTCTGAGATGCAGACAGACCAAAGTCAACCCTGTAAGCTCAGGGAAGGTGTTTGAATTTTCTTCACAGGGAAGAAGCATTTTAAACAAGCAACTCACATGATCCTATTAATATTTATTTTTACAACTTCTCCTTATTGTGCAGACAGGGACCTGAAGAGAGGCGAGTATCAAAGCAGAGAGAGCAGATAGAAGTCTACTGATCCACTCCAGGCCAGAATAAAGATAGCGGTCAAGGCATAGACTGCCATGGGCAGACTGGCCCGAAGTTTTGGAGGCAGAGACATTTCCTGAGGTGGAAAGATGGGCAAACAAATGAGGTTATCTTTGAGGAGAAGGATGCATTCCAGAAACTCAATAATTCCCTTTTGAATGTGTTATGTTTGAAGTGCATTTTAGAGATCTAAGTGGAGCTGTCAAGTAGCAGATGGTTATAGAGGTTTCCCTTTATGGTTAGAGACATACACCTGAGTGTCATTAGCATATATATGGTGTTTGGAAACATAGATGGGCTTGGAGTAGATAAAGAAAGACAGAGAAGAAGAGGAGATCTGGGACCAAATCTTGTGGCCTTCCAACATTTTAAGATAGAGAATAAGAGGAGAACATTGAGGAGCAATATTGCCTGTGAGATGGGAGGAAAGAGAGGATATAGTTTTAGGGAAGCCAGAGCAGGGTGGAGGTGAGGGATGGGAGGCATCTTAAGAATGAAAAGGTGGCCAAGTATGGCTACTTTTGCAGAGAGGGTAGGAAAAATAAGGAGTGGGAAATAACCATTGGATCCCCAGCCCCTAGGGCCACAACTGCCACATACTGGATGCTTAATAAATATGAGGTGAATTAATTAACTCAAGAATGTAACCCAAGGATGACAAGAACAGAACGTTTTTTGGCCTCCAGGGTACCACTCTCATCTTCCTTCCTCTTTGACAAACATTAATAATCAATTACTTTTTCTTTTTCTTTAATCCAGACCCAGGCTTGGAATCCTTCTGCTCCGGGCAGACCCTGTCAAGTAACTGGAACTGTCATGCAAACTGAAGCCCATGTGCCATTCCTGGCATTAACTGAAAAGTCAGGGCAGGACTTTGTATCATTTATTCAAGAATGGAGGAACTAGGGACTATCTGCAAAGGACACTGCAGAGGAAATTCCTGTTTATACGAGGATGACCCAGGTGACCACAAAGACCCCTTTAAGAGTCCATGGTTCAGATGACAGTTCTCCCTGCTCCAAGCATGTGGTCACTCAAGACACAAAGAGAAAAATCCAGCCCAGCCTGGGTTAATATGTGTGAACTAAATCTTTCTTAAAAACTTCTCCTATGCATTTCTTTCCCCCTTATCTTGATTGGCCTCCTGAAATGCCTTATCTGCAAAGGCATGATTCTGTTCTAAATCTCTGTCTATGAACACAATTACCATTTCTGCTTCTTCCACAAGGTAAAAACGAATCACGAGATGCAAGACATGAACTTAACTTAGCCGCCCAGCCATAGGCAGACTGGCTTCATCTCCAAATGATCCACTCCTTCATAAAATAAAAGCAGACGGTTTTATTCTTCAGTCCAAAGCACTTAGCATTGCGGAGAGACATCTGCTGCAGACAAATCTTGGGTCTTTGGAGCTTTAATACTTTAAAATTTATTCCTCTCCACCACCTGGAGGCTCATGAGTCCATTTGTGGACTTTTCCACCTAATGCTGCCTTGCAAGCTAATGAGCAGTTGGTTCATAGACATGCAAGTTGCGGCTTTTCTATTAAAACCCCTACATCCATATTGCAGCAGGAATGGAAGAGAATTAACCATCAGGAGCCTCTCAGTAACCCTCCATCTTGTCGTACCTTTATTAATTGCTTCAACAAACAAGTACTAAGTACCAGATTCTATGCTGTTTTCTAGAGTAGGATCTAGAGGTATAGTAAGGAATAAGAAATTGTTTCTCTTCCCACCTGGGGCTCATGAATAGGCTTTAGAAGTTCTATATATCTCTCTGAAGTGATCGACAAAATGCCCTACGTCTCTCTCTCTCTCTCTCTCTCTCTCTCTCTCTCTCTGTGTGTGTGTGTGTGTGTGTGTGTGTGTGTGTGTGTCCTGAGTGGTCTATAATTTTCATAGGATTCTGAATTCAAAAATGTTAGAGATCAATGGGAATTTGAAGGCTGCTTTGACATCTCCCTTTCCTTCAACCCCAGTCATGTACAGACCGATCACCAAGGCTTACCAGTTTTTCTCTTGAATTGCTCTAGATCTATCCTCTTCTCTTCTCTCCATGCTCCCCAACTTACTCTAAGTTGCCCTATCCCAGTGACTGACTTAAAACAACCTCCTCATAGCTTCCTGGGCATCCTCACCCTCCACCAACCTGCTCCAAATGCAGGCCAGCCACGTGTTTTCAGATCTGTAATCCTATCATTTTAGTTCTTTGCTCAAACCTCCTCCTGGCTCCCACCGAGCTTTGATGGCAAGCAGAAAACTTTCACACCATCATTACCAATCACAACAACATCATGTTTACCGTTCTCTTGGCTCCATGAACTCCAGCCTTATCAAAGTCCTTCCGCGTCTTCTCATTCCCCATCTGCTGTTCTGCCACTGGGCTTGTGTGCATTATGTGTTCTATGCCTGAAAGGCTTCTCCTCTCTTCCTTCTCCAGGCTGTATCACAGTTATCACTTCTCCTGGCCATCTCCTCAGCCTCCGTGACCAGATCAAACATCCTGCTATAAAATCTCCTAGGTCCATAAACTTCTTCATAGCCTTTGCCCAAGCTAGAATTATGCAGGCTTTGCATGACACATTGATTAATCTCTATCCCTCAGCAAACCCAACTATTGCTCCTTGTGTCCCCAGTGCTTCTCAGAACACTGGGCACAGGACAGGCAAGGGCTTGATTAATGCCCAGTGAATGAACAAATGAACGATCAAGTAACTGAATAAATAAGTGACGTGGTAAATGCTATAATAAAATAGTGCATTAAGTAGTGATAGGGCACAAAAGAAGGGGACATCTTTTCAGCAGGTTGGGGCAAGAACCATGTCTCATTCATCTTCAGCATCCATTCCAGGCTCATCAGGTGGTATAGATGAGCAACATTCATGGAGCACATGCAATAGTAATGGACTCTGCCTGGGAAAGTGAGTGGGGGCTTCCGGAGAAGTCAGCTGTTAACATCAGTCACAAAGGGAAACTGAAAGTATCAGATCAAAGGGAGAAATCAGTAGCAAAGGGCATTTCCAACAGAAAAAAAAGTAAGTACAAGGGCAGGAAGCCACAAAAAAGAGTGAAAGTTTTGTGTAGCAAAAGAAGGGGAAGTGAAATACAGGTATAGATGCACTTCTGATCCTTCCTCAGGGAGAAAAGGACTCATTGCCCCAGCTATGAGGTATGCTGAGGAAAGACACCTCCAGCTCTCCCCTACCTAGGGGTGGTCTCTACTTTGGAAAGATGCCTGGCCCAAGGTCAGTCACTCACTCCAAGAGCAGCACACTCCCCAGGCCTGGCTGGGACCAGGGTATAGAAGATTCCATTTTGGACCAGCAGGGGACAATTCAGGGAGCTTTGTAGCTCCAATGCTCCCAGTGGGACTGCCAGAGACCAACAATACTCCCAGTAAGGTTAGCAGAAGCCACCAGTACTCCCAGCAGGGCCCTGCATCATCACAGCTTAACTGCTCCATTCCCTCCCTCTCACACGTATTGATCTCATCTGAGCACTCAATTCTGTATCAGAGTCCACCTAGGGAAGGCTACCAGGATAGGCTTCTACATGGGAACCAATAAGAAAGTGAGTTTGGAGCTAGAAGGTGAGGATCTCCCATGCTATGCCAAGTGGTGTCAACTCTTCCTGCAGGTAGTGGGGAACCAAGGAGGCCTTTTAAGCAGAGGTGCCAAGGTTAGAGACGTGTACTGGAAAGGCCTCTCCAGCTGCACTGTATGGTGGGACACTGTAAGGAGACTAAGAGTCCTGCCAGGAAGACATTGGATCAGTCCAAGGAGGAGACAAGTGAGGTCCAAGCTGGAAAAGTGGTAGTTAGTTCATGGCAAGGAAGGGTAGCGTTTAGAAATTCAGGAGGAAAATTCAGTAGCCCCTCATGACACATTGACTATAAGGCAGAGTAAGATATGAGTGAAGAATGACACTGAGGGGGTATGTTAGTCCCCAAGTGTGGTAGGGAGACACCAATAGCTTGGGTGAAAAACAGCATAGTTAACCATATTGCATTATGTACTTTAACACTTGCTAAGAGGATAGATCTTATGTTAAGTGCTCTTATCACACAAAAAAAATAATCAAAACAAATAAAGAGGGCAGGAGGAAACACTCTGGAGGGCTGGATGCTTATTGCACAGACTGTGATGATAGTTTCATGGGTGTATACTTATCTCCAGACTATCCAATTGTATACATTAGGTATGTGCAGCTTTTTCTATGTCAGTTATACCTCAATAAGAGTGGCTTTAAATGTATATATACAGCAACCTGGAAGAGGAGCCTTCCCTCTCAACTTTTTTCAAGGCACCCCCAGGCAATGGAGAATGAAAATGCTAACTAGAATGTTCCAACTGCATTAAAATAGATAATAAAATAGCAAAGTTTTACATGAAAAGAGTTGTCATCAAAGTCTTTGTTTGTTTGTTATGATTGTGGGCCCTTTCGCTTCATAGATCAGACATTAAGTTGCTTAAGAACATTCTCATATCAAACAGACAGGTCTTCAAAAGGAGAAAGACAAAGGTATAAGTCTGCAAAAAAGAAGGCCAAGTTAATGCTGAGTGAAGAAAACTTGGCAGGAATATTTTCTGTTCAACAAATATTTATTAAGCACCTTCTACTTGCCAAGCACTGTGCTGGGAATACAATAATGAGTAAAACCCCACAGACTCTATGTCAGGAAGGAAGCACATAACTGGGAAATTTAACATAAATAAATTATTTGTTGCTGGGTCCAGGGTAGCCCAGCACATCGGTTTAGTCCAAATATCCTCTTATTGGGTATTTGTTTCACTGTGTTATTTTTGAAATGGAATTGCTTTTCATGTCTTTTCCTCATTCATCATGATATAGTAGCAAGAGTAGACAGATATAGTAGTTGGGATTAGAACCCTTCCGGATGGTGTGACCTTGAGCAAATTACATGTCTTTCCAGTGGGGACAATTATACCAATGTCCCAGGGTGCACTTTAGCATGCACTGAGGTGCTGCGTACAATAGTTAGGCTGCTAAGGTGACATATCATATAAACATTTATCTTATGTGAATTCAACTGCACCAAATGGAAAAGAGAAGGGGTGAAGGAAATGATAATGTAAAGATGTGACCAGGACTGAATTTGTGGGGCCTAGAGGAAAATAAAATTGAGAGGTCCCTTGTTCAAAAATTATTAAGATTTTCAAAGATGATAACAGCAAAGCATGGAGCCTTCCAGCAGGAGACTCTGCATAACCACACAGGATGCATACCTAGGAAGCCAGGCCTCGGATATGGGCCCATTCCTATTCTCTCAGGGGTTCTGGATTATGATATGCTTCTAACACAATGAACGTGTTGTTCTATGATAAATATGATTGCAAAGTTCAAATCTATGTTTATTGACCTGCTCTTTTGTTTACCTTGTCCACTAACCAGAAGCTATCTCATTGTATGCATTAAATAATCGAGGCTATCCTATTTAAATCTTCAAGGGTGGATTTTACCCTATTTTTCCCCTTTACACGCTGACTTTCTAAAGCCTGCAGTAGATAAAAGTCTATAGCTGCCATTCATCTCAGAACTTCTAGAACAGAGGCCAAACTTAACCCAGGATATGGATTGCCTGCTTTACATACAGAATCTTGTGTTCAACCCTCAGCAACCCTGTAAGGTAAATATTACCTTCATCCTATTCATCTTGGAGAGGAGGAGAAAGCTCAGACTCAGAACAAGGAAGAGATTTTTTCAAGTTACCCGGAAAATAAGTGGCAGGTATGGGATTCAGATATGGGTCTTTGGACCTCAGGGTCCAGTCTCTTTCAATGATAACATAAGGTTTGTTCTTTCCAACTCTCTCTTTTCTACAAACCTTGCCCCAATCCTTTGAAATGAAAAATTATTTGGTAAACAGCAAATATAATTCTCTGCATCCTGAGAGCAATAGAATAGTTCACCAATTCAGTTTGGGCACCCAAGGTGGGAGGTAGAGCCACAGGAGAGCCCAAGAGTCTGACCTGTACCTCCAGAGCTCTGATTGCCAGATGGTGAAAACTCAGGGTTGACGTCAGTCATCTCCAGCCACCCAAATGCAAGCCCATGTGGAGATAGTGTTATAAGGAAGGAAAATAATAAAGGTCATTTTAGAATGAATGGTAGATGTAATTAATGTTATTGACAATGAAAAGTCTCAGTTGCTGAGAGACAAATGAGTCAGCAGTAAGCTCGATGCTGAAACTACATGCTGTTTGTTGTTATTCAATACTAAAAAAAAAAAAAAGCAATTTCTTGATCAATGCATATAAAATTGGGGGTTAAAAATATCAAGTAAAAAGTAGAAAAAAGCAGTCTGTGTGTTATATCTCCAGTGTGTACATGTGCATGTGTAAACATGCACACAGAAACACGTGCACACCCACCCACATACACACACACACACACACACACACACACACACACAGTTCTTCTTATGCATAATTCTGGGCTTGTCATTCCCCTTTAAGAGTTTTTCTTGTCTTCTTTTAGAATGAAGGCTTTTATAACCCAATCCCAAGTTCTCTCCCTATGATCATCCTCCCTGGTCCCTGCACTAAAGCTCAAATCCTGCTCTTCATTTCAGAAACACCTCCACCTAGATGCAAATCTTGCCCTGGTAGCCAAATCAGAAATATATGTCATAAATAGGCATGCTTTGTTTGTATAACTGTGGGAAGTTCACTGTGTTTCCCAATTTTAGTACAGAATGACTCTCTTCCACCTCGCCATCTGACATCACGTCATCTCCACACTGAGTTACTCACTCTCTTCTTCCAGCAGCATTAGAACTCAGTTCATACATCTATTAGTTACAGGTATATATTTCCAGCTCCCTTGTAAACTCAGAAAATATTTGATGCATGATTGGATACACAGAACTATCTTCCCCGCTAACACATGGGATTCTTAAGAGTAGTATTATCCTTATATAGCTCATTTTCATGCCCTTCTCTGTGCTTGGCATATTGTCTTGAACAAAGTAGGTGCTCAATAAACATTAAAGAGATGTATTTGCATCCAACAAGATTGCTATTAATGATCACAGATTTGTCACATTCTACACAACATTTGGTGCCTCTTGAAAACAGAGACAAACTGATTATTTGATAACACAAAGATCTTACCAGACTGCGGGAGCAGGGTGAGGAAAAATATGTTCTGGACTAACGCAGATGTTACTGTGTCAAATTATTTAAAAATTAAAATTTTTGTAGGATGTGTAACTGATAAAGCATCAAACGTGAGAGGACAACTTAACTCTTGTTAAAAAAGGATTATCTGGCCCTTTTTGATAGAGACATTAGTCTTGATCTTAGGAAATTCATGCTGATAATAATAATAGCTACCTACTGCCTTCTATGGACTGACCATGTGCCAGATACTTGTTAAACCCTTTAGAACATTACCATATTAAACCCTCTTGATAGCCCTGTGAGAAAAGAATTATTATAGCATTCCCATTCCATAACCCTATTTGGAGATCACACTTCAGAGAAGTATAATAATTTGCCCAAAGTTGCAGAGCTAACAGATGGAAGAGCTGGATGCAAACTGAGGTCTATTGCTCCAAAGCCCATGCTCTAAATTAGTCTGCTCTAGTCTAGTCTGCTAGTCTGCAGGTAAAAGAAGGATATTAGCTGATGTTTTTAATTGAATCATAGAGGGATCAACTATTAAAGACTCTAGGATCATTTTACAAAGAATAAAACAGATCCAAGGAGTTAAAGGAAGGTAGGGTCTTAGAATCACATGACTGAAAGTCTTACGACTTTGAAATTCACCCAAGCACCCTTACATCCAACTGCTGACTTAACATTTGCCTTTTTTTCTAACAGCTTAATGGAGATATGATTCATAAACTATACAATTCACCCATAAAGTTACAATTCAATGGTTTTTAGAATACTTGCAGAGTTGTGTGTCTCTCAATCACCATAATCAAATTTTAGAACATTCTTGTCACTCCAAGGAGAAACTCTGTACCCATTTGCATTGCATCCACATTCCCAGCCCCAGTCCTAGACAATCGCTAATCTGTCTGTATGGATTTGCCGATTCAGAACATTTAATATAAATGGAGTCATCCAATATGTGGCCTTAGGTGGACACATAAATATATATTTTAAAAAGTCCTTTAAATATCTTGAAGTCACCCCAAACTCACATGTGGCAGAAATTGGTGGCAGCAATAGCAATGTTTGAGGGGGAGTACATTTCTTCATTTGATCTTTATTAATCCCCAAATAAGCTACCCCCAAATAAATATAAAATCTAAGTTAGAGCAACAAACTGATGTTTGTTATGGATTAAATGTATTCTTCTTTCCAAAATTCATATGTTGGTGTTCTAAACCCTAGTACCTCAGAAAATGACTTCATTTGGAAGAAGAGTCTATACAAAAATAATAAAATAAAAATGAGGAGATTAGAATGAGTTCTTGTCCAATATAAGTGGTGTTCTCACAAGAAGGAGAAATTTGAAAGCAGTCACACATAGGAAGACTGACATGGGAAGACTGGAGTTATGATACTATAAGCTAAGGAACTGCCTACCAGAAAAGTCTGGAAATGATTCTCCTTCAAAGCTGTCTAAATGAACCAATGCAGACAACACCTTGAATTCAGACTTCTGGCCTCCAGAACTATTGAGATAATAAATACCTTTTGTTTAAACCACACACATGGTATATGGTACTTTGTGATGGCAGCCTTGGTAAACTGATATAGCATTAAATACATCTTCTAACAAGTTTCCTAGTCATCCTCATTAGAAAATATATCACCACTTTTAGTCTCTTCCTCAGCCCATATCTGAAAATTGAGATTTCTCTAAAATCAAATTCATGAGATTTTTACTCAATCCTTACATTCCAGAGTTCCCTGTTTTAGGCAATAGCACTAGCCAAACAAAAGTGTAAGTTAGAATTCTAGAAGTAATCATTGACTCATCTTCTCTCTCTCTCTCTCTCTCTCTCTCTCTCACACACACACACACACACACACACACACACACACACACATCTCTAGGCTGAGTTTCACAGGAGGATTCTAACAAACCTTCAAAGGTGGTTTAAAATATCCCAGGCCATTAAAACAAACTTGCAAATTTCTTCATGAAGTCATCAAGTTACTTTCAGAACCTGAAAGAAAAAGTTGAAAATAACAGAAAAGAGTATTCATACAAAACCTAATTATGATATTAGGCTGCTTAATCCATGACTCTTTAAAAGAGTAATATACCATGGTCAAGTGCAAATTAGTTCAGGAATGCAAGTCTACTTCCTCTCAATCTACTGGCCCAGAATGTTATCATATAAGAAAATTCGAATAGACCAACAATGTTTACCTGCTAAAACCCTGTATTGCAGTTACTTATTAGCCTAGTCTATTCTCAAAAAAAAAATTTTCTAAGTATTTTTTCATGTGTTCTTTCAGGAATCTTTATAAATTACTTGGCTTTGGACACCATATTTTTCCCTTTTTTAAATACACTAATGGTTTTTTGAAGCCTTAATCTATTGAAATGTCGGTCTACATAGAGCCTCTTGCCAATATAGATACAGAAAAATGCCTAAGTGCCAACATTTAATGGAAGTGACCAGTTGTATAATAGTCAAAAACAACCTTCCCCACATATGAATTTATTTTAAAGCCAAAAATCCACTTACTGGAAAAAATTTCCTGAAAAACTTCCTTTAGGTCTGAATTTCCACCCAACTCAATATCACAGCTATGATTATCTATTGCCATGTAACAAAACTTCCCCCAAATTAAAAAAAAAAAAGTAATTATTATTATCTTTCGTGATTGCATGAGTTGAATGAGCTCAGCTGGTTCATTCTCCCATTGGATTTCTTTTGCGATTGTGGTCAGTTGATAGCTGATCTATAGTGATCTAAAATCTAGCCTGAGTTGCTGATCCAAGATGGCGCCACTCATGTAGTTGGCAAATGATGCAGTCTATTGGCAAGAAGATATGAGGGATTGTTGACCAGAACACTTTGCAGCAACTCAGATAGTCAGTGCTGTCAGAGTGGTAAACCCAGGGACATTAACAGGCATAGCAGCGAACATCTGGCTGGAGCAGCCCACTGCCAGCTCAATTACAGCTTCTACAGAAAACTCATGGAAGTATCCTATGACATTTAGAAGTCTGGTTCTCAGTCCAGTGTGGAGAGCTCTGGAACACCACTTCTAACACTCTCGAAGCTCTTGAAGCACTTGGATTTGAGTTGGACAAACTTGGGTTCCCATTGAGTAAATCTGGCAACTTTCTAAACCTCCTCTTTAAAATGGAGACAGCATCATCCAAACCTTGCAAAACTGTGGTGATATTTTAAAAATTAATGGGCCACCTGCGTAGCTCAGTCAGTTAAGCATCCAACTCTCGGTTTCGTCTCAGGTCATGAACTCACAGTTCATGGGTTTGAGCCCTGCATGGGTCATCATCAGATGCGGAGCATGGCTGGGATTCTCTCTCCCTCTCTCTCTCTCTCTCTCTTAAAAAAAATAAATAAACTTTTAAAAAAATGGTGAATACAGTGTGAAGTACTTCATGCATTGCCTTGTATATGGTGGGAAGTTGGTTAATGAAGCATAGCCATTATCATTACTACTAATATAATCATTGTTTTGCAGAGAAAATAAATGGGTATATTTGGGGGGGGAAGGAAATGATTTTCACATTTTTAGTATTAGCCTAAAATGCCATGTATGTCCCTTTTGATTTTACCGTGTGTTCCACTTTCATATAAAAGTCCAATGAGACTACTCAATCTACATTCTCTCAATTTGTTTCTTGTCTGAACATATTTTCATTCTATGTATGGTTTAAAAAAAGTGTGTTTGTGTGTGTGTGTGTGTGTGTGTGTGTGTGTGTGTGTGTAAGCATTGGGAAAGCGGACTGGGGGAATATACATACCAAATGTTAGGACTGATCATCTTTGGGTTATAAGATTAGCCACATCTTTATAATTTCCCTCACATTCCAAATATTTATAATAAGCGTTGTTTTTAAACTCCAAAGGGGGAAAAAAGAGTACAGTGTTTTTCCATGTATGTCAGACTGCTTGGCCATATTATAAAACACAAAAAACTATTTTTTTGCTGCCCTGCAAAACCTATAAACAATGAAAACTATCATGTCTGTGGCAGAAATGGCTGTTCATTTATTCACCCTCCTTTCTTCATTTAGTCAATAAGCAGTCATAAAGACCTGTCATGGGAACTCTGACAGACTCTAGAGATATTTACATAAAATGAGATGCTATCTGTCTTTAAAAACACCACTTGGGGCTCCTGGGTGGCTCAGCCAGTTGAGCGTCTGACTTTGGCTCAGGTCATGATTTCGCAGTTTGTGAGTTCAAGCCCGAGTTGGGTCTGTGCTGACAGCTCAGAGCCTGGAGCCTCCTTCAGATTCTGTGTCTCCCCCTCACTCTGCCCCTCCCATGCTCATGCTGTCTCTCTTGGTCTCTCAATAATAAATAAAAACGTTAAAAGAACAAAAATCCAAAACACCATTCATTCCTGAAGCTTCCTGTCTGTCAACTTCTTGTCACAACCCTGCCCTCCAGCCCTCCATCCAGTTCTCTCTGGCTTTGACATCACCGCAGTTTGGCCACACCTCTGCCATAGCTCTCACTAGAGCCTGACTTGTGTCAAAGGAACCTGGGCATGAGTTTTTGGCCACGGTGGACCATGTGCTCCTTGGAAGCCAGGACTCACCCCTCTCCATGTCTCTCTTCACCCTCTCATCTATTAGCCCTAGTAGATGCCAAATAGTTGTATTTTGAACTGACTGTTGCCCAAATCCCTCATTTTGTAGTTAAAGTAACTCTAATCAAGGCAAATTTGTGAATCACACAGCAAAGCCAGAGCTACAATCCCCAGCAAGTATCACTGTCTTCCAACAGCTAATGCTACATACAGCTGAGACATGTGGAATATGTGGAAAATGGGACATGAGGAACCGGGTATATTTCTGTCCATGGGATTACAGACAAGTTCCCCAAAGACCCTTTTCCACAACTCCCTTTCCCACCAAAAACTCTGCCTCATGGTTTGACCCCCCTGAGGGAGAAACTAGCCTAATTAGATGAGGTAGTTTCTCAGCTTTCTAATATAGCTTGGAAGTAGCAGAGCAGAAAAGTGTTGGTCTCTGAGCTAAGCAGGCCTGTGTTTGTATTGTATTTCTTCTGCTTACCAGCTGTTTGGGTAAATCACTTCCCTACTAAGCTTCACTTTCCTCATCTGTTAAGTGGGAGTTATAGCATCTACTGGGAGGACACAAAGTAGATGACCAGTGAAGGAGAGCTGTATGTATTATTGTTTTGACAATGACACAGTGCCCTGATTGTCCACAGTGAAATTTAAATTCCCTCTTACCAAATATCTGCCCAAAATTTCATCTCTCGCCCTCTGCCCTCTGCATGAATCTCTTGGGCCTCATGCTGCCTGGCTGGACAACAGCTTTTTCTGGAGTTCCTAAGGAGCCAACTTTGGAGAGACTCTAAGTATCTATGGGGATTCTTCTCTATCTTAGGAGTATCTGGCTATTTGGGACCCCCAAACATTCTCTCTGTCTCTTCCCTAGAATCCCTGCCTGCCACATATTTGCTTGAAGAAGTCATCAAACAAGACAGTCTATTGAAAGACAGTGTCCTAATCAGAGTCTTCAATTTTACTTGCTCTAGGTGCCCAGAGAAAAGAACAACTAGTATGATTTAGAAGTTTTCAGTGTCTCCCGAAGGAGGTGATATTATGACTATACTTAAAGGAGGGGTACAACTAGGATCAAAGGGTTTGTCAACTCATACACATAGCCCTAGACATGGATGGGATTCAGCATAGATGCTACAGAGAGATAGGATGATGTATGAAGACTAAGTGTGGGGATAGTTAAATGCTTTTAAATTGCAATGACAAGACACTTCTCCAAAGAGGACATTCAGATGGCCAACAGACACATGAAACGATGCTCAAAGTCACTCATCATCAGGGAAACACAAATCAAAACCACACTGAAATACCACCTTACACCGGTTTGAGTGGCTAAAATGAATAAATCAGGAAACTATAGATGCTGGCGGGGATGTGGAGAAGCAGGCACCCTCCTACACTGTTGGTGGGAATGCAAACTGGTGCAGCCACTCTTGAAAATGGTGTGGAGGTTCCTCAAAAGAATGAAAATAGAGCTACCCTATGACTCAGCAATAGCACTGCTAGGAATCTACCCAAGACACACAGGAATGCTGATGCATAGGGGCACGCACGTGTACCCCAATGTTCATAGCAGCACTTTTGACAATAGCCAAATCATGGAAAGAGACCAAGTGCCCATCAGCTGATGAATGGATAAAGAAGATGTGGTACATATATACAATGGACTACTACATGGCAATGAGAAAAAATGAAATCTGGTCATGTGTAGCAACATGGATGGAACTGGAGGGTATTATGCTAAGTGAAATAAGTCAGTCAGAAAAAGACAGATACCATATGTTTCCATGAATAGGTGGACTTGTGAGACTAAGCAAAAACCAGGGGGAGAGGAAGAAGGGAAAGGAAAAAAAGAGACAGAGAGGGAAGGAGATAAAACATAAGAGACTCTCAAAGACTAAGAACAAACTGAGGGTGAGGGGGGTAAGGGAGGGGGGAGAGGGGGTGATGGGCATTAAAGAGGGCACGTGTTGGGATGAACACTGGGTGTTATATGTAAATCAATTTGAAAATAAACTATTATGAAAAGCAAAATAAATAAATAAATAAATAAATAAATAAATAAATAAATAAATAAATAAATTGCAATGACAGCCCCAGTTCTCCCCCTCAACCCTGTACTGGCCCTCTCTGCAGTTCAACTTTGCAGTGCTGTCTCACTCCAAGCTAATCTGGACATGCTTACATGGTTACAACAGAGGAGGAGAGAGCAAATCCCAGCAAGCAAAGCCATTTCAAGACACTATGTGTATCTGGCCTGCTAACCACCCAAAACAAGTCACACAGATAAGGCGACTGTCAAATGGCCAGGCAGAAAAGAGGCATGATTAAAATAGAAGAGCCAGCAGACTTGAATGCAATGACCCAGAGAAGAAGAGAAAGAAAGTGTGGTCCACCAGTTCTTCCTACCCAGCCAACTTCTACCATGTCTGCACAATAGAAATTAAGAAAAGGACATGAGAGAGGATGCCTGTGAACTGATTGGAAGTCCCAGTTCTCTCTCATTCACTGTGACTTGAAAAGGCCCTTGCATCTTGCTTGCCCTCCTCCATTTTTCTTCCAGTTGGGGGGAGTAGAGATGCAAATTCTTGCTCTTAATTGTTGTTGCCTGTGATTTGTTGTGTTTTGTTCTGTTTAAAATCTTATTAAGGACACTCAAAAAAGACTTTCTGTTGTTCCCCATGGCCTATCAATTCCAAACTCCTTAGCTACATATTCAAAGGCCCTCCATGATCTGAGCACTTTCTTACCCCTAAGCTATCTACATTCTGTGCTGGGTCTAATTCTGCAGGAATCTTATCTTGACTACTCAATTGTGGTGTTCTTCCAGATAGGGATTGGGAATTAAACAACATTTATCAGAAAGACTGGTTCATAGCAGGCACCTAATATGCTTTTTTACTCCGGGTTAAGGTAAAATATTGAACAGCTCCAAGACATGGCTAACTTCTGTAGTGGAAAGAGCACTGGATATAGAGTCAGAAGATCTAGTGCTAGGTATTGACTGTTTTTTGCCACTGGGTGACCTTGGGACCATCGCTCATTCTCCTTAAGTTATAATTTTCTTATCTGGTAGGTGGAGGAGATAACATCAGCTTCCCTGGTTACTGGAGGGGTTGCAGGGAATGAAATTGCAAATATAAAGACAAAGGATGCAGTATGACCCAGAAAGAAATATCACTGGAATTATTATTGAAACCAAAGCCTTTGAGGTTGTTATTACCAGACGTATGACAATGTAGAGTTCGACAGGGTTTTTTTTCTCCTTCTGAAGTAAATTAAGTAAATGTTCTTTTGCAAAACTAAACTAAAGTCATATTTTATTTGAACAAATTGTGTATCTTAAAACTAGGGGTAACATAATTGACTGGAAGACTTTACATGAGATAAAGGAATGGTTTTATTAGAGGTAAAGTGTAAGAGGTAATAAGTGATCATTATACCCATTTTACATTGAGATCACCATGTAGCATGGGTGCCAAACAATTTGCACAAGCTAACAAGTTGTGAATCAAATACTATACAAAATACTTCAAATTAGTTACAAAGGCCATGGGAACGCTTTCTATAACTGCTCTAGGCTATCATGATACGGATCTGTCAAAGAATAGTGTTGAGGTGAAGGGAGCTTTCACAAAGGGCAAAACCAGCCTAGAATTCCCCATGTGAGAATTAATCTGAAACCAACACAATTTGGTGTCATTGCAAAAATAAAGATTTTTGTCTTTTTCTATCACAAACTTAGGCTTACCAGCAGTCCAAACCTGTTTCTCCACTAAAGACCCAGAGCTCAGTTGGCTCCACAATGGAAAGATCCTCCTTCTCATCAAATAAGCCTTTTATGGCTCTGGGAGAGATTTCAGGTGCTGAGAAAGGAGGAGGAGGGACCTGAGTGCAATAGGAAGCTCCACCTTCTACCCTGGGGGGCTTTCCCATTCAGGTTTTGCAGGTATCTTGTTGGAAGCTATTCCAATTTCCTTAAGTAGCCTCCTTTCAACTGCCCCTGAAATCCATGCCAGAAAAAAAGAGAGGGTGGTCCTAAAGAGTCTAGTTATAAAACTTAAACTATAACTTCATTCCCACTCATTGTGGACTTGAGTTGCAGTCACACTTGCCAGGAGGCAGAAGAAGGAGCTAGCTCCATGGGAGCAAGTGGAGACTTGAACAGACCCTTCAGTTAGGAAACATTGCTCTTTGACTTAAGTCTGCCTGAAATTCTTTCGTCAGTATTTACAATTTCAGTTTAGCTTCCTCTGAAAATCCCACAAAACAATATCTTTGTGAGGAGATTCCCATAGGACACCATTAAGGAATCCTTAGAGGGTATCTGATCAACCAGTTCACTTTGAAGGTAGGAATGCAGAGGCCCAGAATGGTTATGGAATCTGCCTAAGATAAGGAAGCAAGTTAGCAGCAGAGTAAATGCAAAACCAAGTTCTCATCACTTCTACTCCAGCCACTTTCAACTAGGCCATATTCAATCTCTCAACTGATTAGTAACATCCCAGCAAAGATTGTTTGTATCTCATAAGTCACCTCCCTGAGCTTGACACTAAAAGGAAAAAAGTGAATAGGAAGCCATTTATTCTTCGGATATTCTCGCAATCTAGACAGAGAGACTCTCATAAAACAAAGACAAAAGTAATCCAGGGGAATAGTGCTTCAACTGAGGCTTGCACACAGTACAAGGGGAAAACAGATGAGAAGAAACTCCCTCTTGGAGACAGTATTGGGAAGGCTTCTACAAAAAGATGTCAGTTGAACTGACTCTGAAAGAGATAATGTGATGTGAACAGAAAAGAAGGAATATATGCCACACCCAAAGTCATATTCCAAGAACTCTGGAAAGGATCTAGAGAACAGAATGGTGGGAGATGCTAGGAAACAGGTCAGAACTGGATCCTGGGTGACCTTGTACATCATGATAAGGAGCAGATTTTACCTAGCAGGCAATGGAAAGTCTATTGTTTTGCTAGGGCTTCTGTAACAATGTACCACAAACCAGTGGCTTAAGCAACAGAAATTTATCATCTCACAGTTCTGAAGGCTGGAAGTCTGAGATCCAGGTTTCTGTAGGGTTGGTTCCTTCTGAGGGTTGTGAGGAAGAATATATACCATTTCTCTTTCCTAGCTCCCGGTAGTTTGATGGCAATCCAAGTGGAGATTTTGAGTAGGCATTTGGAAGTATGAGAAATAATGGGATTTTCTTGCTGCAACTATTGGAAAAGACCTACTATGTGGGTGGCAGTCTGCTAGAGTTTGAGATACAAATGTGAATTACAGCAGGCATTCTTGGTTGCAGAGTTAAACCCTAACTCTGTTTCCTTCATCTTTAATGGAAAATCGCTGATTTTTTCATGTTAATCTTCTTTCTTTTTAATGTTTATTTTTTTTGAGAGAGAGAGAAGGAGAGAGAAAGAGAGAGAGAGAGAGAGTGTTCACGAGCAGGGCAAGAGCAGAGAGAAAGGGGAGAGAGGATATGAAGCAGGCTCTGCCCTAACAGTAGAGAGCCCCACGTGGGGCTTGAACTCACAAACTGCAAGACCATTACCTGAGCAGAGATTGGACACTTAACCAACAGAGCCACTTAGGTGCCCCTCATGTTAATATTCTTATATTTTCAAGGAAGATGTCTCCAGGCTAGGTCCAATAAATTAATATTGATCAGTTCAAGCCAATAGAGACAATTCAATTCCTTTTGATTTAAATAAGGCCATGTGATGCAACCCTAGCCAATGAGATAAAAGAGGAAAATCCATTGGAGGTTTGTATACAAAGCTTTGCTTTCTTTTAAAAAGAAATAAATGATGGGGCACCTGGGTGGTTCAGTTATTGTCCAGCTTCAGCTCAGATCACGATCTCATGGTTTGTGAGTTTGAGCCCAACATTGGGCTCTCTGCGTGCAATCTGCTTTGAATCCTCTATCCCTCTCTCTATCTGCCCCTCCCCTGCTCATGCTATCTCTCTCTAAAACACAAATAAACAGGAAAAAAATTTTAAGAGATAGATGAGAAGAAACTTGTTTTCTTTTGGACATACTTGTATGAGAATTGGGGAGCTGGCATTACAGAAGCCATCTTGATATCATTAGGGGACATGTCTTGGATGAATGTCAACAAGATGCAGATGGCGAGGGGAAGTGATGGGAACATCTATGTCCTTGTTGACACCTTGCACCAATGGAATAGCTAAACTGGAAACTACTACCTTCAAATTGTCCTTTATGTTGGATTATAAAGAGGATGAACTGAACATTCTAAGTATATATAAGATGAAACATCTTACTCTAGTAGTAAAGATTCAAAAGATTTCATTGTATAATATTTAGTAATATAACTGACATTTATTCATTAAGGTCTTATATACAGCATTATCTCATGTATTCCTCACGACTATCCCACAGAGAAGGTACTATTATTATTGCTATTCTTTAGATGAAGACACTAAGATTCTTGAGGGTAAAGTCACAAAACAGCCAGTGGCAGAGCCAGGACTCTAAAAATGTCTCTTTAGCCCCAAAGTCACTTCAGCTGTAGGCTATACACTGTTTCCAATCATGTCCTCCAAAATGAACTGAGAACTTGTGGAGATTAAGAAATGGGTCTCTTGTTCTTCTATATTATTTTTGGCAATAGCACAAATTCTTCTCATATGATGGATTGATGAAGAAATGAAATTTAAAAAGGAATGGAGGAAGTAAGAAAGTGTGACTAATGGGTAGCAAAATGGGGTGCCTGGGTGTCTCAGTTGGTTAAGTGTCTGACTCTTGATATGGGCTCAAGCCATGATCTCACAGTTCATGGGATTGAGCCCTGCATTGGGCTCCCGCTGACAGTACAGAGCTTACTTGGGATTCTCGCTCTCTGCCCTTCCCTGGCTTGTGGTCTCTCTCTCTCTCAAAATAAATCAACATTATTTTAAAAGTAGAAAAACATAGAGAGAGGGAAGGAGAAAGGAAAGAGTATAGGAAGAAAGGAGGAAGATAAGAAGGAAGAGAGGGAAGGCAAAAAGGAAGGAAGAGAAGAGGAAAAGAAGGATGAAGAATATGGGGAAAGGTGGAGAAAAGATAAGAAAATAAGAGGAGAGGGGCGCCTGGGTGGCTCAGTCGGTTGAACGTCCGACTTTGGCTCAGGTCATGATCTAGCGGTCTGTGAGTTTGAGCCCCTCGTCAGGCTCTGTGCTGACAGCTCAGAGCCTGGAGCCTGCTTCGGATTCTGTGTCTCCCTCTCTCTCTGCCCCTCCCCATTCATGCTCTGTCTCTCTCTGTCTCAAAAATAAATAAACATTAAAAAAAGAAAATAAGAGAGAACAGAAAAGGAGAGGAAACGTGAAATGAGAAAAAGAAAAATTAATCCGCAGACTCATTAACCTATAAAGCCAATGTAATCTCAACTGTGTCTGATTTCAGCATCACACTTCAGAGGGATCAGGTATTATCAAGCCTATTTTAAAGTTTAATGTTTGGAATTAGCACTAAGAAAATCTTTTCATTTCATCTTTTTCTTTAGACATTCTTTTTACTTCTCCTTCCTTCTCTTTATCTCCTGTGTTGTGCTCTTTACAATTTATGAACATTCAAGAGTTGTCTTTTTATCACTTGACCTCACTTCTTTCCTCTTTGCATCTACTCTCTCTTCCTGCCTTCCTTATCCCTCCTTCATTCTTTTCTATGCCACTTTCTTCTGCACTTCTTCTGTCCCCATGGTTTAAAATATCAAATACCCCTTAATAACTAGGAGAATTCAGGGAAAAAAGTTTAAAAACCACCAAGTGTGATGAATGCATTTGGTTGAAATATTTGACCACATATTTGACTACAAAGAGGTGATTGGGCAAAGTTGAATCAAGTCGCAGTCACTGTTTACTAGTGAGGAGGCCAAAAGTTTGGGTTAGAAAATACATGGAACTCCTTTCATCTCTCTGTCCCTTTCCTCGTGCAGACATTACTAATCAAACGTGGTACCCATGTCCATTTGGCACTATAGCCAGCCTTGAGATCATTCTCTTCACAGTCTGGTAAGTAACCACTAATAGTAGCCAATATGGTATATTGGAATAAAGTCTGACCATTCTGGACCCAAAGTCTGGGGTAGGTTCAAGCTGCAAGTGGTATGTATTAATATGAGAGTCAACAACTGGACTGAGATGATAAAGGGATTATCTGTCTAATTATACACTTGCTTACTCATCCTACAATTTTTTGTTAAATATTCTGTGTGTTAGACACTAACGTGAATAAGACAGTCTTTCTAGGAACACATGGGTTAGTTATCAAGGTATATAAATGAACAAAAAATCACAATCCTAAATTATACATATTTTGCCAGAGCTAACCCATGGAGGCTGTGGAAGCACCCAGTGGATATCACAAATCCAGCCTTAATAGAGTACCTTCAGGTGTAAGGCAACCCAACAACCCTGACTCATGGTCCTGCACTGGTCCACATTACAGAAGTGGACTCAGTGACTCTCTACTTCTGTCTGCTGCTCTTGGTGACATGCTACCACCCTAGGGGTTCTCTGTCCATCTTGTGCACGTTTCACTATATAAGCTCCATTAGTTTCTGTTGCACCTGTTATTCATTCAGTGATTAAACCATTCAGTTAATCATTCTGAAATACTTATTGAGCTTCCATTAGGTGTCAGATACTGTGCTGGGCACTGAGAGTTTCTTGCTGAACATGACAAGGTCTCTGGTCTCATGGTATTTATATTTTATTAAGGGGAGACAAATTATAAACAAATAAATCATCAAGAAAAGTATCACATAGTGATGATTGCTGGGGTGTAAGTAAAACAGACTGATGGGAAAGATAGTGACTTGAGCCTGCAAAGCTGAGAGGTTAGCAAAGTCCCCTCCGAGGAGATAAAAATTTGGGGAAGGCCTGAAGGATGAGAAAGAGTCAGAAATGTAAAGGTCTGGAAGAAGACTATCCCAAGCAACAGAAACAATAAACACAAGAGCCCTGAGTCCTTTCTGTGCAGCTTCTACATCTAGTCTTAAGGTTGTACTGTCTCTTCGGCCAACCTATTTGGCAGGACAGACTTCAGATTACCTAGTGATTTTAAGAACAGTGCCAAGGTCACCATGTGTATTATGGTTCTCCAGAGAAACAGAATGAATACAACTTATATATGTAGGAATATATTTATTAGAGAAATTGATGCATGCGATAATGAAGAAGTCCCAAGATCTGCCATCTGCAAGCTGGAGACCCAGGAAAGGTGGAGGTATCATTCTAGTCCACGTTCAAAGCCCTGAGAATCAGAGAAGTCAATGGTATTAATCCCAGTCCAAGTGCAGGAGAAAACTAATGCCCCAGCTCAAGTAGGCAAACAAAGGAGAAAATTCCTTCTTCCTTTGCCTTTTGTGTTCTATTCAGGACCTCAGTGGATTGGATGATGCCCACCCACCCTGGGGAAGGCAATCTACTTCACTGAGTTCACTGATTTAAGTGCTACTATCATCTAGAAACACCCTCACAGATACACCCATAAATAATGGTTAATCTGGGCACCTCTTGCCCCAATAAAGTTGACACATAAAATGAGCTATCACACTTGTCTTCCTTGTCATACATTCTCCATCACATGACATTTTAGTCATATTATTATGACTAATATAGCAACATTGACCATGGATGCATTAGTGTCATGACCTTCACCTCTCCAAGGTCATACTTAGTTATCTCTTGCTCTTAGTCCTCATTGCTCTCTTAACTATTCTATAGGTGGAAATTTTTATCTTTCCCTGGGGTTTTGATTGAGAGATAAGCTAGCCTCCTGGTAGTTTTCCTCTAAGATGTTCAACCCATCAAAGTAATAAGGCCTGTTTTCCTCATTGCTTGACTTCCCACTTCTTCTTGGATACTGAATGTTAGCTAAGCATCAGAATCATGCTTTAATGAAGTACCACTAATCATCCCAGGCTCTGATGTAGAAAATAAGGGTAAGAGAAGCTGTCAGCATTTTCAGCTCTTTCTCTCTGTTTGCCCCCCAGGTAAGGCTTCTATTCTCCCTGTGGTCCATGGTAATCTATATTAAGCTATGGACAGTGGAGCATGTTTGAGGCTTGAGTTTTCCAACACATGGCATCTGGTCCTGTTCCACAAGGTGTCAATAGGTGTTTTATATCAAAAATAGGAAAAGTAGAAATGAGGAGTTTCTATTGTGTATTGTTATATACACTTGGAAAATCTTTCACAGATTTCTTTACTTCCATATTTATTTACCTCTAGATATACCAGTGACTCTAATAATACACTAATGTGTCAACATATATAAAATACTATGAAAGGTACCCGGCACATCATAAAAACTCATTAAATGTTAGCTATTTTATCAGTAAGAACCAGATTATGCTTCTGTAACAAACAGCCCCAAATCTCAATGGCTTAGAATAATGAAAAGTTACTTGTATTTATTCTACACGTCCATCAAAAGTTAGTGTTGGAGTAGGGAGTCATCTTCATTGAGGGAATGCCACCAGCCATAAAGACAGGGAGAAAAGTAAACTGTAGAAGTGAGCACTAGCAATTACATGTCACTGCTACTCACACTGCATTGACCCAAACAAGTCATGTGTCTGCACTTAACTTCAACAGCAGGAGATATTCATTCTTTCAGTACACTTGGAAGTGGAGGAAGATGGGGGATTGGTGAGTAGGAATGAAGCTTGTGACAGGAATCATCTATATGTCTATTTTTTATTACTATCATTATTTTTATTATTATTTCAATCAACATATATAATAACATCACATATTTTTGAAATTACTCAACAAAACAACCATTTTCTCTTAGAACATCAATTGATAAGGAACATACCTTGGAAAATGGTTTTCTCTGTAATCACTCAAAATTTCTTCCACACTACTCTACCCCTTCAACCTTGTGCTTATACTTATCTCACCCGCTTGGCCCTGAATCCTTTGGTCTGTGCCCTGACTTTAGACCTCTAATTTAGAAGTCACCTCGTCTCTTCTTGGCACGCTGGGTCTTTGTCCGCCCATCAATTCCCAACCCCTCCTTTTGTTCCGCTTCAGCACTTATCCTACTCACTGGTCCCACTGCGATCCCCCATCAGCACCCTTCGCACACCCCACACATGCAGCCCTGTGTCCAACTTCAATGAAAGAAAAAAGAGCAATTTGGGTGACCAACCAGCAGCAAAGCTTTTGTTGCTACGTGTACCAATTGAGGATCACACAAAGAGAATCCAATGTATCTTCAAAAAAACTTTCAGCTTCCGGCAATTTCCTGGAATAATAATTGGTTCTCTATGGGGTGGAAAAAGGGAGAATTTGTGGCCTTCATTACCCCCTTTGCAGTTGGCTATTCTGGGTGGAAAAGTTGGAGGAAACAACTATAACGACACGATGCTGGCCCACTTAAAACTTCTATTATGAAACTGAGTTGCATAAGCTGTAAGAGAAAATAAGTTATATTCTCAGGAACAAATTCTAGTGAATCAGCTCATTTTAGCCTCACATCTTCATCTGTCTCTGAAGAGGCTTATTTAAATTTTAATAGAAAACGTTCAATGTGGGGCTCAAATGGAGGGAATGAAAATAACACTGTTTATCCCCAAGATAAAATTGTGTCGGGAGTAAAAAAAAAAAAAGAGAGAAAAATACAATGCTAATTTCTTGAAAACAAACCTCCTATGTCCCACTTTGTAGGGACTGGACAAAGCAATATAAAGTCTATTGTACTGAACAAAAGCAACGATGGTACATTTAGAGACTCACTGTCCCTTTCTATTTGGCTTTTTAAAAAATCATTCAAAGAAAAAAAGTGCCCTTGGGGGAAAGTGAGAAAAGCTTTCAAAACAAAGTTTTGCTACCATCCTGGAGTAGTTGCAGGGGAAAGGAAGACAAACAGCATGGGGTAACATGCATGGGCTCGTAAGTAAAAGATCTGAGTTCAAATACTGTCTTTGCCACTTCTCAGCTGTAATGGCACTGGATAAGTGAATTAACAGTGCCGGAGTATAGATTATTTTCTCTAATGAGAATAACAGCAGATACTGCTTGGTGCTTCATGAAAAGGAAATGAAATGATGTAAGAAATTATTTGGGTCACTTGAGTGGCTCAGTGGGTTAAGTGTCCGACTTCGGCTCAGGTCATGAACTAGCAGTTCCTGGGTTCAAGCCCTGTGACAGGTTCTGTGCTGACAGCTCAGAGCCTGAAGTCTGCTTCAGATTCAGTGTCTCCCTCTCTCTCTGCCCCTCCTCTGCTTGCACTGTCTCTCTCCCTCCCTCTCTCTCTCCCCCCCTCTCAAAAATAAAAAAAAATAAACATTTAAGAATAAAATTATTTGCCTTGCCCATCCTCCTCCAGGGTACCACATCTTAATGACCTTCACACCCTTCAGACCAGGAGTTGATAAACCATGGCCAAAGGCTAACTCTGGCCTTCTTCCTGTGTTTAAATAAAGTCTCACAAAAACAGAGCCATACCCATTTGTTACTGTTGTCTATTGCTGCTTTTGGAGAACAGCAGCAGAGCTGAGTAGTTGCAAGAGAATATGCAGTCCACAAAGCCTAGAATATTTATTATCTGATCTTTTGCCAAACCTTGGTCCAGTCATGAAATTTGGGAGTCATCTCAGGCAAATCTGTTTTCCTCAGTCCCCATGACCAGTCATCATATCATATGGATTCTATCTCCAAAATGCCTCTTGGATCTTTGTACCTCTCCGATCTCCACAGCCGCCACCCAAATTCAAGTCACCGTCATGACTTCATTAGTCTTCCCCTCCCAGCCACCACTCTTGCTCTCCTTTCCTGACCATGCCATCACAGGAGCACACACACACACACACACACACACTCACACACGCACTATTCTTCCAATAATAGCCTGAGTGAATTTTTGAAAATCTATTTCATGCCAACTCTCTGCTCAGAGGATTCCCATTTCCCATTATCCTTAGGATAAGAATCAAAATCGTGAGAGGCCCTGCAGTAACCACCTCCTCACCATCTTTGACCTGAGGGACACTCCTCTAATACTGTCCTACCAGCCTTCCTTTTGCTTATCTATGAATAAGAGACCTACTCTTCTTTGTCTTAAGACTTACACAAAGGATGATTCCTAGTGTAGGAACAGACTTCCCCTCACACCCTCTGTCCTCTTTACCCGAACAATTCCTGCTCGTCCTACAGGCCACAGAACAATGATCACCTCTTCACATATACCTGTCCTGACCTTTAGTGTCATTCTCACTCCAGAAAACGTCCTGATTTTTACTTAATTTTATACCTATTGATGTTCATTTAATACCTCCCCCAAGAATGTATGCTCTTGAGAGCACAGTAAAACAAGGCCCATGACCACCTCTTTGCTTCTAGCATGTGATATACCCTGTGCATATAGCAGTATAGTATCATGGTTAAGAGCAGACATCACGGCTAGACATACTGCTAGACTGTCTCAATTGAAATCCTTCCACTGCTTACCAGCTGTGTGACCAATTATTTAACCTCCTTATGTCTTCATCTCTGTATATGTAAAATAGAAATGACCAGGTATAGTAGGGCTGTATATTGAGTGTGTTGGGAGGATTATATTATTTAATACATGAAGAACACTTAGAAAAGAATCAAGTACATGTTAATCCTTATATTAGTGTCTGCTAATCTTCCATTGAATTTATTTTCTAATTAAATAAGCCAAAATTTCTTTTTGTTCTTTGTAAACCAGGAACACTAAAGAGAAAGAAGTACCTGCTATGTGCAATTAACTGTATTAATTGTATTTCCAATAGAAACATTCTATTTGTTAGAACAACTCTTTTGTTTAGATGCAGTATGGATTCTATGTTAGAAGCATCTAAACAATAGAGTTGTTCTAACAAATAGGATTTGTAATGATCATCCATTTATTAAATCATTTCTAATAATGCATGAGTTTGCCATGGTTCATCATACATGGTTCATGGAATAATGTGACCCAATGAACTGAAAATACCTGCTCTCTGATGTATCAGTGGCATCCTCTATTCACGCCATGAGAGTTCTTGGTCACTTATGTGGTTTGGGACAGATAAAAACTATTTTGAGGCTTTGAATTACAATTGTATAATACACACCAAATTTCTAAATCTCGATGATAATAGAATTTTTAAAAAGCCAAGAAAAAGTCCCAACAGAATGTACCCAGAAAATATTGAGGCTGGATCAAGCCAATCTCTCTCTCTGTTATTATGTACTCTTTTAGGTTGATAAACTTATACTTCAGAAACAGTCCTACAATGAAATGCACCCAATCCCAGACATTCTGGATAAATGGCCTCCTTCATTTCTACGTTACATCTGAGGATACTGAGGATAAGATGGGTTGTATAACTTATGTTTGAGACATTACTCTAGTAAATTTGAGACATAGTGCTCACATTTATATTTCCTATCTCTTTGTCTCTCTAAAGATAATTTGTCTAACTTCTAATTTGCTCCCTTTTTCTTCAGGTATATTTTCAAAGAGCTTAGAAGAGCACTGAACATACAGTAAGTAATATATACCTGTCAGCTGTCAGATCATCATTGTGATTCATCCCTTCTTCAACCCATCCATTGGATTTTAATTTCAATCATTGCATTTTTATCTCCATCTTTCATTCTTTTACCAAACCTCCTCAGTCATGATTGATAATCTCTTTTTCCTTACTATATTTATTCCATATTTTACTTCTTCAAATATAATATTCTTAGGTAATATATCTTCTGTCTCTGATAATCCCAATATTTGAAGACCTCTAGAGTCAAAACCTGCAGGTAATTGTTTCTGCCGAGTATCACTTATGATGACCTGCTTCCATGCATATTTGGTCATTTTTCATTAGGAGTTTTTGTATTTGGCTAAAGTTAACCTGTCAGCATCCCGAAGGCCCTGAGATGAAGAGGCTGACCCCTTAAGAGTATTTGCATGTGGTGTTTCTGGACACCAGGGACTTCCCTCAAGTAAGGACCACTTTAGTTTCTTAGCTTTATTTTTCCTGATGCCGTGAATGGTGCAAAATAACCCTAAGTTCACATGAGAAGAGGCCTAGATCTGAGCTAACCATCTCCAGGAAGACAGACATGGTCATTAACTGAATTCCATCCAGAGTCACAGCAGAAACAAACATACTTTCTTGTCAGCTGCAGAAATATTTTTTTGTGTCAGCTATTCACTGATCATATAGAGGCTTTGAGAGTCATGGTTTATGAGGAAGTCTTAAGCCCAGTGTCTTCCCTGTTGCTTGAACCCCAGATCCAGTTCTTATAGTCTGTGTGATCAATAATCCTCAAAATTTCGGGTACCTGGTTGTGCCATTTTATCCAAGATTATTCTGCCTTCTTACTCATCTCTCTGATTTCAGTTCATGGTTTCTTGGTTTTCAGTTTTATCCTTTAAAAACTTCCTTACCGCTTGTGGGCTCAGTCACACACTGGCAAATGTATATTTGTTTTCTTTTGTTCTTTCCTTCTTTATTTTGTAATTTATTCAACACATATGCATTCCATAGCAGAATAGCTCTTCAGACCATCTTGTCCACACATACCTGGAAGAGAAAATTCATGCAAAGCCTAGGGATGACTGCAGTGGTAATAACTTTGCTCCAGCCAAATCCAGTCTGGGAGAAAGAGGACCATACACAGGCTTTCATCCCTCTTGCTCCCACTTCTTTCAAATGCACCCAAAAGAGCCCTGCCAGACCTTAGGAGGGTGTCTCCTAAGCCAGCTATGAATTACCTGACTTTTACTTTTTTTCTCTTGTCCTCTCTGGATCACGATGCTGCTATTACCAGTCACCGAAGACACCAAAGTGGCCACTTTGCTCCTGCTGCTGCCAAAAGCCAGGACATTCACTTCAGAACCAAGAATGTGAATGCCAAGGGTCACAGCACCATCCCACGCACCCCAGCTGGTTCACCCCTCTGACTGAGGCCACCATGTCAAGGCTATTGGCATCGTGGTCCTCAACCTCTACAGTAATCCCTGAAAGATCACTTAAAAAAATTTTTTTAGCAGTAAGGATCAGGGTCAAAGATATTCATTATCCTTGGGTGTAACATCTGCTGAGTGCACTAGGCACTGTGTTATTGCTCTATGTAAATTATCTCATTCATTTCATGACAACCCTTACTGTGTCCGACCAGGATCTGTCAATCCAATGAAAGTGTCTTCTACTTTTTTCAAATGAGTGTCTAAACCACATCATAGCTAAGAATGCTGGCTTTGGAGCCTCACTGTGTAGGTTTGAATTCCTGTTCTGCCGCTTCCTAGATGTATGTCTGAACACACTACTTCACCTATCTCATGGGCTCAGTCTTCCTATCTGCAAAATGGAATGGATCAAAGGACACACCTCATAAAGTTGTCATAAAAATCACCATAAATGTTTGACTCTATGCCTGGCACATCCTAAGTGCCAGATGCACGTTAGCTTTTTTTTTTTTTTTTTTTAATGTTTATTTTTTGGAGAGAGCGTGCAAGCAGGGGAGGGGTGGAGAGAGAGAGAGGGACAGAGGATCCACAGCAGAGAGCCCAATATGGGGCTCGAACCCACAAACTATGAGATATGAACTATGAGATCACAACCTGAGCTGAAGTTAGATGCTCAACCAACAAAGTCACCTGGGCACCCCCTACATGTTAGCCATTTCTAATGCTTTGCTATTATTGTGTACATCAACATAAGAGTTAATAACTCAGGATAGATTTTGCTCCTTGTGACTTTTTCATTGAATGGATACTGGCTCTGGAACAAGAGCAGCTCCTGTGACATGGATCAGTCAGGGACTGTGCAAATTCCCTTTCCACATTCCTGATCAGAGGTTCGATAAGCCCCACCTGTGTGTTAGCATTCTAGAACTGTCGGGAGAGATTATAATACCCAAAGTCAAATTTTCTAACCCCAGGATTTCACAGTGGGTGACAGAAAAATGGATTTAGCAATCTCTTATTGTCTGAGGTTTTTGTTTTTGTTTTTGTTTTAAGATATATATGAAAATAACATAGAAGAGAAGAACAAAGAAAAGTCAAATGAATGGCTCAGACTTGAAAATACAACAGAGATGTTATATTTATATCTATATTGATACCCACATCTACACCCTATCTATATTTATATCTGTACTTTTATCACCGATCTCATCTTCCTCATGCAATTAGGAGTCATCTTCTGCCGACTTGGCAAGCAACATGAGATTCAAGGATGGCCCAGAAATACAAAAACCCACAGCGATAATTGCTTATTTTCCATCTCTCTCTCTCTGTGCACGCTGCTTGGCTTTCTCTTTCTTGGGACATGGAGTCCTCATTTATACTCATTAAAATGTGTTAATGAGAACTTTGCAGAGAGAAAAATGAGGAAAGTAAGAAGGGGAAAGAGAAAAAAAAGACACATTGAGAGATTTTAGCTTCTAGTTAATAAGCAAGACAGAGCAAAGTCGAACAAACCCAAAGTTGTATTTTCTGGCCATGAGCATACTGTTTTCTCAGTAAAGATGCTTATTACTCTTTCCCTAGATTTTACAAATCCATGGAACACTCTTCAGTGGCACAAACTGGTTTTCAATTCAGCAAACCTATTTTGAATACCTACTGGGGAGAAGGCACACAGCTTGATGAATTGGAAAGAACAAAGCTCAAAAACATGTATCTTTCCTTTCTACCCATGTCCACTCAGGTCAACCATAATCACCCTCCAAGGCTCCCATGGGCATCCTCTGATACATAGTGCTTGGCATATGGTAGCTATTCAATAAATGTTTGCTTAGTGAATAAATAAATAGGTCTACCTGGATACCCAAACACAATCAAGGCATAGCGAATAAATAAATAGGTCTACCTGGATACCCAAACATAGTCAAGGCACAGCACAGTGTCAGTGAGCAGGGTCATGACTTTCTTTAAAAAAAAGAAAAAAAAAAACTCAAACCAACCAAAACGTGACTGTTCATGTGAAACCTTGTGTTCACTTCCTTTGAGATACTATCATTTTGGGATTCCTCTTACCTCAACCATCTTAGTAGTTGTTTATCTCCACCTCAATCCTTCACTCCAGTTGTGGTCACTTCCCACCATTGCATGCTACTAGCACAGCTTTTGAAACCACTGTCAATTGATTCTAACATTGCTGCAATATTTCCCATCAGATCTTTTGGACTGGGTCTGAAGTGAGCTATCAGCTGTTCAGAAAGGAACCTCTAGCACATATGAGGTTTCGGACTCACTCAGCCCTGCCTTTCTGCTCTACTTCTTTCAGTTTTCAAAGGCGGTGTTAACATGGTCAGAGCTGTGTGCTTAAGGGAAAATTACCCTGAAGGAAATGGAGGATTAAAGGGAAATTAGACTGGACACAGAAAGTTAAGAATCTATCCAGTCATCCAAGTGAGAAGAAATGAATGTCTGAACTGAGGTGGGGATGGGGAGGAGGACAAGGAAGAAATGAGATATACATTAGGGGAAGCAAATGGCCTGGAAAAGTGATTGGATGAGATTCAGGCTCAGCAGCCTATGGTGAACTGGTGATTGTAAAGCATGTGCTGTATCAGAGAAAACAGCCTTCATGGGTACAAGCTGTCTGGGGTGCCTTAGAAATGATGAAATGGGAGCAGAGTCCTCAATGACAAAGAATTTACACACTGGCACAGGGGTGAGGAGGATGGGACAAATGGCCTTGGATCCTATGGTGTCCTTAGCACTAAGACTAACCAGTAATAAAAGTACCGTGGACAGTTGTTGTTGGTCCACTACTTGTGGAGCACAACTTCACTGTGAATCAGGAATAGTTGACCACCCCCTTACTCTAACTACCAAAGCGAACAAATAACTCAGATCTACCTAATATGAGGATTCTATCACCCTGGCCTCAGTTATTTGTTCAAGTCTGGACAACTGACCACAGAAGAGCCAATAGGAATTACTCAAAAGATTAAGACGACATTTTCTGAGGCATTAGGATTAAGATTTCTTTTTCCTATCTAGAGTGTGAATGTACTCTAACTTATTTTTACCACTCCTCCACCCTACACGCCCACTGTTGTCGGCACGCTGATCTTTCAGTGACATGTAATAAAAGCCCAATGCCAACTAGCTTAAGAACTTAAGCTATATATATATATATATATATATATATATATATATATATATATATATATATATATATTATGTGTATATATATATATATATAATCCTGGTTCCCAGGCTAATTTTCCTTCCACTCTACCCTACTATCTTCATCACCCTTGTAGAGACTTGGGCAGAGTCGTGTAATGGAGACATTTATCCCTTCTGAGAAAAGAGATTTGTTCTGCTAATTACACAACTGTCCTCTCAACATTTCTGCAGTTACCTTTTCACACAATTTTTTTAAAGATAAGATAAAAGATAGTGTTACTTTATAATATACACACTTATACCCATGCCTTTGAAAAGTGCTACTAGCTTTTATATGTGGCTGTGTGGCTGTTTTTACAGTTCTCTTTCTTTTCCCATGCTGGGCTTCTTGAGGCAAAAAATTAGTCTTAGAATTGAGCAGAGGTCTAGGATGAACCAGTTCCACCCCATATGTTGTAGAGTATCAAATAAATACCCACGTTTTCTGCACTGAAGACAGGGGACTGTACTAGACCCCAGAGTTTACAGAAAGACTGAAAATCAGTCCATACCTACTAGGTACTTTAAAAGGACCCAAACCTGTCTTGCTCAATTAAAATGTTGGAAATTTCTTCTAATATCACCTCTAAGTTTAGCAGAAGATATATGAAGTTAGATGCTCAACCAACGAAGTGTTCTTGTTGAACACCTTTCAGGAGGTAAATGGATAGATCTGGTGTTCACACAGCCAACAAAAACCCATTATGAATGGAGTAGTGGATTTTCATAGGTTTTTAGAGAAGCATCTTTAGAAACTGCTTGGAGTGATTCGAGTAGGAATATTTAAATAACCCCGAATTTTAAAAACTCTATTAACAACCACCAAAAAATTGCTACTAAACTTTTAGGGGGAAATCATAAAAATCACAAGAAAATTTGCTGTAGTCAGGAATTAACCTCAAAAATAAAATTTAAAAAGTCTAAGCTAATCGCATAAATAATTACTCATATTTTTCTAGGATTTTTGCAGAGATTTCAGTCACAGGCTCTTATTTGAGGCAAGGAGAAAGGCACTATTATTTTTATCCCCTTTTGACAGCTGCTAAAATTGAGGCGAGGAGTGGTTAAGCAAATTTCCAAAGGTCAGACCGCTAATAAATGGGGAAGATGTGACTCAAAAAGCACTCTACTTCTATGTCCAGAAGGCAGCAGGAAAGAAGACAAGATCTAAAATCTGGGCTCCCCAGACACTGACTAACCCTATGACGTTGGTCCAGTTACTTAATCATTTTAACATTTTAATTGACCTCCTCATTCATTAAATATGTATAACATTTACCTGGAAGTTTTACTTTGGAGACTGAATAAGATAATGTAAGTTAGACACCCAACCCACAGTATATAGTCAGTGTTGGCTCCCTTTTTCCTTCTCCTAGAGAATGTTGTAAATTCAATATGTACCACCACAGTAATTCCAAAGCCACATGCCATACGCCGAAGTTCATATATTCAAAATAAAAACCATGAGAGGTCCTCAGCCATCAGTACCCTCTGTCTCCAACCTCATCCCTGCCACTACCCCCAGAGAGTGTACCTCCTTTATTTCGTGTACCAGCCTATGACACCACCATCAGTTTCCCCAAACCTGAAACCTGCAAGGTAGCCCATGCCCCTCCTTCCTCTTGCCCTTGACATCCACTGGCCACTGAAATCTATTCATGTCCTCATGTAAATGTCTGCTAAATGTGCTTTCACCTCTCCATCACCAACTCCTGTGCTCTAACGTGCATCCCAATCTGCTTTTGTATCAGTTCTCTCTTTTCTGTCCTCCAGGGCACTCTCCATGGTACATCTGTAAGAAACTGGTCTGAACATGCAGTCAGCCTGCACCAACTTACCCCATCTCTCCAACCCCTGAGACTCCATGATCTTTAGCTTGATACATAACACCCACTATCAGCTGGTGTTTCCTTTGATCTTCTGCCATATTTCCCATCCCTCTTCCAGGAACCCTCAGGACCACATCTAACTACTGCATTTCCCTAAAGGTGCTTCATTCTTTCTCGCTCTCCTTGGTTGATCTCTCTGCTTAGAAAATTTCTCCCACTTTATTTCCTGGAAAAGTATCTTCATCATTGAAACTCAGTCCAGTATCATCATCTCCTTTAGGATACTTTCGCTAATAATCCCCCCTCCACTAAAAGCAGGGTTACGTGTACCCCAACGTACTCCTAAGGCATCTTATGTTTGCCTCATTTTCTCAAAGCACTGTTCAGAGTGTACTGTGACTGGTAGTTTCTAGACCTCTATGAAGATAGAGTTATGAGTTACAACATTCTACTAAGGTTGAAAGCAAGCTCTAAAGCTGCATGGGTTAGTCTCCTGCAATGTCACTTACCAACTATGGGATTTGACTTAAGTTTAATTGACCATCTATGCCTTATTTTGTGTTTGTAAAATATATATATATATATATATATATGTATGTATATATATATATGTATTCATTTCTGATGCCCACTGTGACTAATTACCACGAACTTGGTAACTTAAAGATGAAAATTTTATGTTCTCACAATTCTGAAGGCCCAAAGTCTGATCTCAAGGTGTCAGCTCCCTCTGAAAGTTGTAGGAGACAGTCTGTTCCCTGCCTCCTCCATATCCTTGGTATTCGGTCACATCACTACAATCTCTACCCCCAGAGATTGGATTTTATAAGGACATCTGTCATTGGATTTATGGCCCATCTTGAAAATCCAGATGATGTTCTATCTCAAGATCTTCAGCTAAATTGCATCTGCAAAGATGTTTCTCCAAATAAGATCACATTCATTCACGTTCATAAGTTCCAAGCTTTAGGATGTAGACATCTTTTGGAGGATCCACCATTCGACCCACTACAAGGTGCTATAATAGTTAGCTGGCTCTTATATTTCTTAGCGATATTGAAAGACATTATGTATATAAAGCTCTCAGGTCAGTACCTAGCAGAGAAGAAATGTTCAATAAGTAATATTCATTATTATTGTTATTGTTAATTATTCACCAACAGTTATATATATATAGTCCTTAATGGTTAGTTTCCTATTTTTAGAAGTTGTGTTTCTTAGGTCAAAAAACTTAACTAGAACACTTGAGACATATTGCAAGCAGCAAGGGTTTAAATAAGTATCACTAGTTAATCTTCACTTTAACAGGAAAACTCAATCAACCAGAATTCTCATCCCCTATCACGTAGGTACTTTGGCAGTGCTTCTAGCAGCAGATCTCTCCCAAAGGAAGCTTATCTATGCCAAGGGCATGGAGTTCTTTACCCTGTGCCAGTACCCAAATAATGAATGATTTTATCTGAAATAATTTGGAGACGTCATGTGTATGTGATTACAGACTTGGAAAAGCTAGGGAAGCAACCATCAAATAACCATCCCGCAAGATTACAGATGTAAGGATGGACCAAGGTCGGCAATGAAATGACTTTCTCCAGGTCACTCCTTGAGTCAGTGACAAAGCAGAGACCAGAACACAGGTTTCTAGATTCATCCCAGCCTTCTACCCACTGGTGATCTATCTGTCTCACCTTGTTAATAACATTCAGTACAAAAAGTTAATATAAATAATAATCTCAGCTTTTTAAAAGAATGTAGAGGGTATAGAACCAATTTATGTGACTTAGTACCATGTTAGTATCAGAAGTTTTGCAAATTCTATTCCAATAGACCTATGCAATGATACTGATAATAACCTTAACAATCTTATACTTCACTTCCATTTGGTAACAGCAACAAAGTAAAGCAGTGTAGTATATTCTAGCCACCTTATTTTGATACACGAGGTCCTCTACAGCATTATTTGATAATACGATCACCTTGTTCTTCCCTTCACATACCTTTCATTCCAATTAAATGAAGTGTCACTGATTCCATATTTATTCATGCTTTTTCCAGTCCACATTTTTCTTTCAGCTCTCGTTCTTTGTATCTTGAATACTTCTCCCCCGCCCCGCCCCCTCCCCCCGTTTCTATAGCTCCCAAGTTCCACCATCCTTAAAGGCTTAGTTCAAATTCTATAGAATCCAAACAGTCTTTCTGGTTTGTTTCCACCTGGAAGTGACATTTGTTATCTCTGAAGTCCCGCTGTTTATTTTTTACGCTTCTCTTGTATCATCAGTCATTTTCTAATTTGTACTTATTTATCTTCATTTTATATCTTTCCTCTTCGTGTTTTAAGGTCTCAGAGACATCCATAAAATGACAGTTAAATAATATTTATGTCGGGGAGTTTATGAACTGGGAATCCTACATGTCACAGGACTCTTCTAAACAGATTAAGCATCTGAGCCCAATACCTTGGTCAGAGCTACATGGACCAGGTTGGGAACCCAGTTCAAGACCAGCTGATCCCTAAATCGACCAGAAACTATGCAGTGGCACACAGGGGTGACAGTGATATCTTGGAGCTAGCTCATACTAGTTCTCAGTTCCATTTTCAGGATTTCAGGAGTCAGGTGACATCATGTTGGTAGTTGAAATCAACCACAGTGAGATTGTTTGTACCATGGAAATTGGCAAACGTTACAAATCTGGGCTTCCCCCCACCTTAACCTCCCACAGACAGCCCGTTATTGAACATTTACCAGCACAGTACTGCTGCTAACAAACTAAATCTTCTCCCTTGGCAGTTTGAGTATGAGACCCACAGAAAGAGTTGGTAGTCCTTAACAGAGACAAAAGCAGAATAACTCAGAAGAGAAGGCAGTGAGCAAGGAGACACAAGGTAGCAAAAGCCGCAGGCAGAGAGACAGGAATAGAAATAAGTTAATCAGTGGGGCACCTGGGTGGCTCAGTTGGTTAAGCATCCAACTTTAGCTCAGGTAATGATCTCACAGAGCTCCATGTCAGACTCTGTGCTGACAGCTCAGAGCCTGGAGCCTGCTTCAGATTCTGTGTCTCCTTCTCTCTCTGCCCCTCCCCACTTGTGCTTGGTCTCTGTCTATCAAAAAATGAATAAACGTTAAAAAAATTTATATATATACATATATATATATATATATATATATATATAGAGAGAGAGAGAGAGAGAGAGAGAGAAAGAGAAGGAGAGAAAGAGATAAGTTAATCAGCAGTGGCAGGTTTGGTAGAAGCAGAGGCAAAGGGTAGCGAGGTCGGTTTCATGACGAATTCCCGGAGTAGGAAAAAACAGATGCCTCCGCCTTGGGACAGTGACTAACTCCAGTGTCTTGAGTCGTGCTGGATCCCATGTGACCTTTTTTGACTCCTGCTCTTCTGGGATTCTGGCTCTGTGGTGGTTCCTGTTTTTCGTACTTGGCTGTCTCTCCTGAAAGATAAATATTCCTCACAGAGGCCCCAAAGGAGACGGCAGAGTGACATTCACAGCCTTCCCATGTTTAACATTCACATAGTGGGCACATAGGCCACCAACTCGGGTGAACACCAACCAGCACGAGATGAGGAAGCTGAGGCTCCCAGCATCTGCGGGACTTGCCCAGTGATGTGCAGCCAGCAAACAGCAGGGGCAAGGGAGAATTCCCAGGCTGGTCAGCGTGAAGATCACAAGCTTCGTCCACTTTGGACTTGGGTGATCTGTAAGAGCCAAGTAGGATGTGCATTGGTCTGACGCTCTGCCTACCCAGGTCACAATCTGTGTATGACAAGCAGGGCTGGGCAACAATTAGAAGGAGCAGAGAGGCTGAGAGGTAGAAAAACTGAAAGAGAAGAGGGAGAAAGAGAGGAAATGTCATTTGAAAGTTTGTGTGTCATGTACAGATAATATGTATATGGGTATATGCACACAAATATACACATATGTGATATCACATAGATTTTATTTCACATACATTATGTGGCATCAAACACACCTTGGTTAAAGTCTCAGCTTTGGGGCACCTGGGTGGCTCAGTCTGTTGAGCTTATGACTTGGGCTCAGGTCAGGATCTCACGGCTCATGGGTTCAAGCCCTGTGTTGGATTTCTGTGCTGACAGCTCAGAGCCTGGAGCCTGCTTCAGATTCTGTGTCTCCCTCTCTCTGCCCTTCCTCTGCTCTCTCTTTCTCTCTCTCTCTCAAAAATAAATAAACGTTATTTTTTTTTAAGTCTCACCTTCTACTGATTGGACATGAGAACTTACACAAGTCATTATCCCTCTGAGACTTCACCCATAAAATGGGCATTAACTTCTCTGTCTACATCCTAAGATTCTGGTAAGGCTCGATGAGAAAATGTATATAAACCATTTGGCCCAAAGCCTGCCACAGAGTAACTATTTCATATGTTTGGTGTATAGTTTCTATTATTATAAGTAAAATAATAAAAAACATGAATAACTATCATAATTTTAATCTGATTTTATCCTAAAAAGCACTGACCGCCAGGAAAAGGATTACTACACATACATCGATGGTATTCTTTACATGCACACAGGCTGCTCTGAAAAAAAAAAAAAAAAAAGAAAAGAAAAATTGGAAACACGCAAGGCTCAAAATTAAATGTCTTTAAATAAAACATAAAGCAAAAACAGCTGCTGTTGGAACTTGGTCCCTAGGCAGATTTGATTTTTGAAAATGACAAAGACGCCAAATTGTGCTTCGATCCCTGGCTGCATGAGCGTAGGGAACGTGATTGCCTCCTCGCACTGATTGCCTGCGTGAGGGAAAGATGCAGATGCTTAAACAAAGGATATTGTATGCTGGACACACAGCTCTCCAGGACCCTCAGGCAGCAAGGAATTCTGCAGCCACATCACAAAGAGTGTTGCCGAATTTCCTCCCACTTTGTGAAATGGCAACACCAGGAATGAGGCACCCTAATGGGTGCTATAAAAAGGAAAAGAGCAAATTCATTAGGCTGATACAGGATAACATTTCTGCCGTTGCAGGGAAATCACCTCTATTTCTAGAGACCTCAGTATGCGGCCTTATGATTTCCTAATAGAGCCTCTGCTAATCTATTACAGACCAGGACCAGTCCCACCTGGGAGACTGGTTTCTTGTGCTGTGACCTAGAAATGAGACCCAAGCTATCTCTTTTGAATAGAATTCAAAGATAATTCTTTTTAAATATAATTTTAAAATTAGTAAAACAAAACCAAAGAAAACACATAACGCAGAGGCAAGAATAAAATCCGTCAAACACATCACCCGAACACAGTTCTTGCCTTTTGCATACATGCTTTTCAGTCTTTTTGTCCCCACATGGTTGCTTTTACAGAGTATCTGCTGATCTTGCAACATGAATTTTCAGTCGCTGGGCTGGTGTTCTGTAACGTGGGATAGGATAATAGCAGGTGATCCCACCACCTGCCAGGGTACCAGGAAGTACCTCTTAGAGGAAATTCATTTCTCAGAGGAAGGGATTACTGATTCAAGCACTTCCTTCCTGCACGAGTGGGAATACACCAGGACTGAGAAGGAGAAACAGCTCCTTCTTCACGGCCCCAGCTTATGTTTCTTGCATTCCCATATCACTTTCTCCTTCATGCCCAGTGTCCCTGGCGTGGTGAACTGACTCACGGTAAACTTGACCACCTCTCAAGGTGTTCACTCTCCCTGAAACTCCCCAGCATACAGCTAATTCCTTTTGACTGTTCAGACCTCATATTACATGTCCTTCTGTTAGGAAGCCTTTGCTGAACCTGACCTGACCCATCACCTTGGACACAGGAGGTGATTCAGAACACTATGGCTACTTCTTCATGGCACTCATTACACTATTTTAATTTTGGTTTTTCCCTCAATCTCTTTCCCAAGGGGGAGACATGAAGTCACATTCAGAAAGGAAGTTAAGGACCAGGAACTGGGCTTGTGCCACCACCCACGCTGTATATGTGGGCCATGGTCATATGTATATGAGCAGCAAGAGCCTTTGCCCAAGAGTAAAGTGTGAGCAATGAGGTCCAGGGGAAAAACCACTCTGGAGACCACAGGTGTGTCCATCAGAGCTCATTTGCTGGATTTCCCCGTGGTTCTAGGCTAAGCTCAGTCCTTAAAAGGGTCACACCTGAAGAAAAGGAATCTTCAACAACTAGGAGGAAAATAGTCATAATCAAATGGCTAAGGCTTACAGAATGGATGAGGAGTCAACATGAGTTTTTGCTGTCAGACACATGATTGTAGGGAGGATTGAGAGAGGGTAGATGAGTGGAACCCCCAGTGGAGGCTCTCTTAGGAATTTGAGGCCCTGAACTATTGAGACAAATAGAAAGACACGGAGCCAAAGATAAGAAGACTGCCCATCTGCTAAGAACTGCACACCATATCCCTGTGTTCAGGAAAAACAAAACAAACAAACAAACAAAAAAAGCCAGAATGAATACCAGGCAATGATTTTAAGAGTTGAGCCTCTACAGAAAATAAGGAGGTTAGGATTGCCACCTTCAGTCCTCAAGAGTAGGTAGTTTCTCTAAATGACAGACTTCAAAAATAATTCATCTTGTACACTTATGTGACCTCCCCCAATAGCACCCAGAGCAAGAACTGGTAAGTGGAAGGTACTGCATAGATATTTGCTGGATGGATGGATAGATGGATGGATGGATGGATGGATGAACGGATGATACTGCAATGCTACTACAGGGTTACTCGGACATAACTGTGTCTTAGAAAGTAATACGAAAGCAGATCACTTAAACAGTCATCACCTCAGCCAGGGTCTGAAAGGAAAAATTCAGAAGCAAAGCAGGACAGTTCCAGAAGCACAGAGGAAGGCAGATGGAGAGTTATCTAAAAGGAAGCCTCACAGGCTGTGATCCCATTCTACAGATGCACCCTGTAGACCTTCTTGAGTAGGTCCTACCATAGGGAATACTCAGAGAAGGGTTCCAGCATTCTTGTGTTCAAATGAAGAACACTGTGGAATTTTAGATTCCTAAAGGACTCAAGAGTCCTGAAAAGAAGTTGTCACAGTCCCTAAACTATTTCAACAGTTCAGATATACATAGAGGAAATGAACATTGTCTAAATTAGGTTGACATGGGAAACCTCAGTGTTGTCTTCTACAGTGGCTGCACCAGTTTGCATTCCCACCAACAGTGCAAGAGGGTTAGGCCAAACATGCTGGGAATCACAAAAGTGTAAATGAGCTAAATTCTTCTATTAAAGGACAGAGTCTGAGATTTTATTTTAAATACAACTTAATGTATCATAATGCACACTCCTAAAACAAAAACATCAATGAAAAATAAAAGATTAGAAAATAATACAATAGGCAAAAATTGACAGAAGGAGAACCAGGTATAAAAATATTAATATCTAGTTCACTTAATTTAAATCTAAAATTGCCTCTTTGCTAATGATCAGGATTTTATCAACACAATGAGGTATTAAGACTGGTCATCTCCTACTGACCAGCTATTCTCATTGGCATTCAAGTCTCTGATGTGCCTAAATCAAACTTAAATAAATTAATACATGTACAACTCTCACTTCACAAAAATAAAATAAATTAATAAAATAAATATAAACTAATAAAAAACAAATTTTTATTTATTCACTATATCCCTTGATATATTTGGTGAATATATCTTTCAAGAAAATCTGAAAGATTTTCTGGTGAAAATCTTTCAAGACCTAGGTTCTGTGTAGCAAAAGTAAATAAAAGGGAGGTGTTCTACAGAGAAAAGTATGGACTCTCCAACTTAGTCCAAACTTCTCAAAGGATGGCACTGAGGCTCATAGAATTTCTGGAATCTGCCCACAGACATACCATGGGACTCTTTGACTCCAACGCTCATATTTTTTCATACTCACTCAGTTCTGTCCTACAAAATGAAAATCTTGTTGCAAAAAGTTGAGTGACTAAAGACCCTGCAGCCTTTCTGCGAAGCTCAGCTTGATACTCAGCTTGATACCCAGCAGGCAAGGCCATGGAGTCTCCCTTCCAAGGCTGTAGTGAACTACCAGACACCCCTCCAATGCCACTTGAATGCAAAGTCTGGAAAATCTAGCAGGATTTCTATGTTGTAGTCTGGAGGCAGAATTTCCTATTTAGGAAAACTTAGTCTTTGCTCTTAAGCCCTCTGGTCATCATGGTCTAGCCAAGTTGACTCATAAAATTAACCATCATGGCCACACTTCCGCCAGCATCCAGAAAGCTCCTGGAGCAGAAGAAAAAGGGATCTTGGCTTTGAAAATGTCAACTTCTTTAGCCTCCTTTCCAGATTCAGGAAGGTAGAAATAATGCACTCTGAGGGAGAGAATTACCAGTTTTTTTAAATACTGACAAGGTGTAAATGGTCTTCTAACTGGATGATTAGTGCATGAAGCAGGGCTACCTGGACACCACCTTCTCAGGGCACTCCTGCACTCTAAGCACAATCCACTTGCCCAGGAGCTCTGCACTTTTTGGGGAGTGGGGAAGACCTAACCACATACAATGAAAAGGAGCTATTTTATCATTAGATGCAACTCTTGCCCCAACTTGTCACATGGAGCTGGACTGGGCCAAATGGATTCCATTGTTGGTTGTCATAAATGTCTTTTCCAGCCCTGATCCCATGTCCTTTATGCTTAGCTGCATTTTACTGTCATGGGAAACCATTCACACACCCCTTCCCTCTGTAGGCCAAAGAGAAGCGCCCAGAACTGGCTGTGGGAAACCTTGGCTTAGGTGTCCACATCTCTACAGCTTGGCACTAGCTGAGGCACTTAAAGACTCCGCTGGTTTGACTTGCTGACTCAATCATGCCCAGACCCAAGAAACCAAGGTTTTCTTTTTATTGTGTGTGTGTCTGTGTTTTTTTAAGGAATCTGTTGCCTCCAGATGTGAAACCCCCTTCTACTCTCTACTTTCCTGGACCCCTATAACAGAATTGGCAGCAGGTTCAGTGCAGGCTACTTTATTTTTGAGTCCCTTACCTGGGAAGTAGGAAGGATAGCACCTATCCAGAGTCCTTGTGAAGACTATGTAAGATCCTGGATCCTAAGTGCTTGACATCACCGTACACTGAACAAAATCCCTTTCCTCATCCCTATGGTCAATGCCATGCTCCATGTGGGTCACACATTCACCTAAGACAGGCATTGATTATCATCTGCTGGCAGAAGTGAAACTGGGAGCCAGTCTGCATCCTTCTGGTTTAGGGTGAACAAGAGGAAGATGTGCTTTGTTCCTGCATTCAGTCATTAGCATACTAAGGCCTCTTGTTTCACAATGAATGAGAGATCAGGGCAAACAGGTGTCTGAGAAGACAACAACAACCACCAAGACAGGCAGGCAAGAGCAAGCCCTAGGGCCACTGTGAGCAAGTCCTAGGACAGAAAGAGCCATAGAAGAGGAAAAAGGAGAGATGTGCAAGGCTAGGCACAGGGTGGGTGTGTGGAAAGTAGCAGAGGGGGGCAGGGAGAGTGGAAGGAATGAGAATTCCAGCCACGCAGGCAGAGTGGGTAGAAGAAAAGTCCACCTTGTGCTTGAGAAAGCAATTGTTTGAGGTTCTGCAAACACATGTGAGAGACAGGCTATCATCTGGTGGGAGAAGCCATGTTTGGAGAAAGGCGGCTCCTCCACTCCATGGCTTTGTCGAAGCCACTATCCTCTAGATCTCTAGTCTGGAATATTGCAACAGCCTTTTGACTGGTCTCCTTGCTTCTGACCTGGCCCCTTAGCCTAGCCTCGGAACAGCAACCAGAGAAAGCCATAAAGCTTAAGTCAACTTATGTCACTCCTTTGCTTCAACCCTGCAGTGGTTATCATCTCAGAGCAAAACCAAAGTCCTGATAAAGTTCTGCAATGATCTTCATGGTCTTCTATGATCTACTCTCCTTCCCTCAGCACTCCTACCACTTCCCACATGCGTGCTGCACTGCAGCCAAACCAGCCACCTTGCTTTCCTCCCGTAGACCAGACCCATGTTCACGGTCCGAGGGCTTTCATTAGCTGCTCCTCTACCTGAAAGTTATTTTCTCAAAGATCTGCTTGGGTAACCCCAGCACTCCAGTCTCACATCTGGTCCTGCTCAAATCTCCTATTTTCAACGAGGCCTCCCCTGCACTTCTTATTTCGTGCTACGAATTGTCCCCAGCCCCTACAGTCTCCATTTCCTTTCCCTGCTCTTCTTTCTTGTATGTGTCCACATATTTTGTCAAGATTCTGTTTATTCTTTTTATCAGTATTACGTCACTAGATATTAGTCTCACAAAGGCTGCAATCATTATCTGTTCATGATTATATTCTAAGGTCTGAGCATGGTCCCTGACAACAAACAGCAGTGGCTCCATGAACATATGTTGAATGAATGAATGAATGAATGATGAATGAAAAAGGACGACTTTGGAGCCAGAAGAGCTCAAAGCTGAATCTACCTCCATGTTTCTCCTCTTGGGCAAATAGATTGAGCTTTCTGAGGCTCAGTTCCTTCATTTGTAAAATGGGAATATAGTTGATACCTCCTAAGGTTGCTGTGGGGATTAACTAAGAGAATTTTATAGAAAGTACCTGTCACAAAAAGGCTCTCGATAAACATGAATTTTCTTTAAATATTTCTGGAGACAGCAGTTTCTAGGACGAGAGGTTGCTTATCTTGATATTCTGGGCTGAAAGAACTGGTAAACATTAGTGAACACCAACTCTGTGCCAGGCTTTATGCCAGGCAAGTGAGTAATAACAGAGAAGAAAGTAACTGTGCCCTCAGGGAGCACAGAGTCCTTCCGAAAAGGATGTTCCAGATACCCCAGTCCAAAGTTCTATCAGAAACATTCAGAAGTGTTAAGGAAGGAGGGAAACAGCAGAAATGAACTAAAAGCTTCTTATTTTGAAATAATTTTAGACTTAAAATAAAAGCTTAATAATGCAGAACTTTCCCACGTACCCCAGCTTTGCCCAATGATAACATCTTAGATAACCAGAGTACTTCATCAAAACCAAGAAATTGACATTGGTCAGTTTCTACTACAGATCTTATTTAGATTTCACCAGTTTTTACATGCTTTCTGTGTGTGTGTGTGTGTGTGTGTGTATAATACTATGAGGTACTATCACTTATATAATTATAAGATTAACTGTTAAAATCTGAAAGGATTTCACAAAGGTAATAAATACCTTGCTCATTTCTCATTACATTTTGAATGTCATGATTTAACATTCCCATCTAATATATAATATGGTGTTCAGAAAAGCTATGTGACTTGCCTAGGATGGCACGGTTCGTAAGTGACAGAGCTGGTACCTGCAGTTTTCTGACATTCAACATGTGCTGATGTGGAAAACCTTACGGGCAGAGGCTCAGGTGCAACAGTGTTAGAAGAAGTTATCAGGGCTTTGTCTCCAGACTTAACCTGCCATGGACAAGTTTGCTGCTACAGAATGGCTGTTTTGTAAGTACCACATTGCTCTTTCCTTTGATTTTGCTCCAGTATCTGGGCTCTGGAATATCTTTCATAAAATGCAGGGGTGGGGAAAAGTCCATGACATATCAGTATTTCGTGGAGGAAGGACTCCCCCCAAATTTTACCCCCACTCTCCTTATACTTCTCAGCCAGAGTCACTTCTTTAGGCTGTCAGCTGGAATCCTGCAGAGCAAAGAAAGCAGAAAGGTTTAAAGTCGAGGACATGGAGAGAGGCTTAAACAGCTTGGGAGGAATCCTGCAGAAAGAAAGTGACTGTTGTCCTTCCTTCTGAAGCTCCTTTTTGTTGCCCAGTTTTGCTGAAAGCAGCAGGGTCTGAACCTCAGCCAAGGGACAAAGGGCTTTTTTGGCTAAGAGAACTAATTGTGGTCACGATGGGCCAAAACAGGAGGGAAGTATTTTTTGCGGTAAAAGGGCCTACCAAATGTCAGAATCGGTGCCTGCAGGATGCAATTTAATTCTGCGAGCATTTCTAAGCACCTGCTTTGTTCCAGGCATACTCACAGGACTGAGACAACCCTATCCCTCTATGAACTCCCAAACTGGCAGAGAAGTCATTCATTCTGTTCTTTCGTTCATTCATTCATTCATTCATTCATTTAACCTCTCACTCCTTTAGCCTTATAATTTAGGCATTAAGAACACAGCCTCTGAATAAGAGAAACAAATTCATTCACTCCTTTAAGAAATAGGTGTTTGGTGTCTGCTAAGTGCCCAGCACTGCTCAAGGCACTAGGGAAACAAAAGTAGAAAAAATATAGATCTCAAGGACATTGATTGACTGAAGGCTGGAGAGACAAGGAACAATAAACATAACAAATAAATTATATAGTATATTAGAGGAAAAGATGGTAAGTATGGGAAAAACAAAACAAAGAACAGATCAAGGGGCCAGGGGAGCATGGGGCTGGACAGTTTCAACTGCAGTGTTCAATAAGGTTGTCAAGGTAGACCTTGCTGAGAAGAGGGAATGAATAGAGATAGGAAGCAGGTGAGGGAGTTGGCAGCCATGTGGCTATGGGGTGGGCGAGAGGATGCAGTGCAGATAGGGGAACAGCTAGAGACAAAACCCTAATGTGAGGCCACGTCTGCTCTGCCCAGGAACAGTAAGGAAGCCCATGAGATTAGTCACAGAGAGGGAAGGGCGAAGGAAGAGAGTTAAGACTGGAGCTATACTGCACAGGGCCATGTATGCTGCGATAGGATTTCTGCCTTTGTTGAGTGAAGTGTGTGGCCATAGCAAGGTCCTAGTAGAGGATTGCCATGATCTGTCTTATGTTTCAGTGGGATCATTCCAGCTGCCATGGTGGGACCAGACCTTAGGTGTACAAAGCTAAAGACAGGGAGATCAGCTAGGAGACCATTTCACCAAAAGTGAACTAGTTGTGATGAGCACTGGGTGTTGTATGGAAATGATGAATCACTATATTGTACACCTGAAACTAATATTACACTGTATGTTAACTAATGGAATGCAAATAAAAATATTTAAAGAAGGTGAACAGAATAATAAAAACAACCATCTGCAAGGAGACTATGGCAAACAAACTTAATAAATTGGAAAATCTAATAGTTGAGTTGAAAGCCTCAAAACTGATTTTTCTCATGCATAGGAAGTTAATGTAAAGCTAAAATTCAATTCTTGTTGTGGCAGATACTTTCAACTTCAAAAGCTGGAGAAGTAGAACTTCTACATTCTTGGCTTCTCCCTAATGATCAACTTGATTAAGTGTATCTTTTTCTCTTAATATTATGGGAATGCCTGAAAATTTTCAACTTCAATCACTTTTGCCTTCTCTAATAGAATTTCTGTAAGAATTTTCTTTACCCTTTCTTCTTCTACCTTCTCCTGACTTAGATATCTGCGCATGATGGCCTGTATATTTGTGATGGTATTTGGAGATGAAGTCTTTGGGAGGCAATTAGATCATAATAGTGGAACTTTCAAGAATGATATTAATGTCCTTATAAAAAGAAACACAGAGAGCTTCTCTCTCTCTCTCTCTCTCTCTCTCTCTCTCTCTCTCTCTCTCTCTTTCTCTCTCTCTCCCTGTCTCTTCCTCAATCTACCATGTAAGGACCCAGCAAGAAGACAACAATCCACAACCCAGGGAGAGAGCTCTCCCCAGAAACCAACTCAGCTGACACCGTGATCATGAACTTCTGTCCCCCAGAAGCAGAAAATAAATCTATTCATGGTTCAGTCTGTGGTACTTTGTAATGGCAACCTGGGTGGACATAAGATAATGTGTCTCCAGTCAGTTAACTATCAATCAATCTCTGACCTCTCCATTCAAATGGTCCTTGTAAATCCATCTCTTACAAGCAAGATTGCTGATTTGGCTAATGCTCTCTCCTCAACACTAGTCTAAAAACAAGAACTACCTGTTGGTCAACATCAACAGTCTATTCCACTCAGATATCTTGTCACTAATATCCAAAATAAAATTAACCATCTCCCATTTCCTCCTCTATACTACCCTCCCTTCCTCACTTCTTCCCAGTCACTCAGGTTAACAAAGCTAAGACTCTACTTTTACATTTCTGTGTCTCTGCTCCACAAATCCAATCAGTTGACCATATATTATCCCATATGCATCCTATATAGCATCCTACCTTTGCATGCATCTCATCTACTCCATTTCCTCCATCCTTTTCTAACTCAATCCTGGTGACCTCTCCCCTAGACTACCATATTAATCTTCTATTTTACTCCCCTGGCTTCAGTTACTCTCTTTTTAAGACTGTCTCTCACAAGACATCCTGATAAGACATCTGCAAGTGCAAATCTCATCATATTATTTCTCTACTCAAAAACTAACAGCAGTTCTCCCCTGCTGGTGGAAAGAGTCAGACACTTGTTCCTCACCAGTTCCTCCTCAAAATGTGGATTTTGTCTGCCATACTGTCTTTACATCTCACTATTCCCCTCTGTACTCTCTATATGCCAGTTTGCAGGAGGTATTCACTATGCAGTGAACAGTGTCCTCACTTGCTCTGGCTTCTGTCTGCCTGCAGTGTCTTCCCCAGCTTTGCTGCATGTCCAAATCTTTCAAGATCCGACAAAATTCTTTCCTCTGATGTTGTCTCTTCTGGTCCCCATTTAAAAACCCTCAATATTTGCACTAGACCTTTAAAATGGCCTAATTTTTATTGGACTCTAAAATTTACCTGTTCATGTTTCATCCTAGGGAACTTCAGCATTTCAAATATTATGTTTGTTAGGATACTTCTAGCTGCTCTAACGAAATAAGATTGGTGGTGTAACACAATAACAGTTACTTTCTCAGGAAGAAATCTAATGTGGGAGTTCTGGCTCAGTAGGCAATTTTTCTCTGTGTGGTGATCCAAGGGCCCAGGTGCTTTCCTTCTGCTGGTTCTCCATTTCCTAAGATCCCCAAGCTCTCTACTTCTAGCCAGTAGAAGGGGGGGAAAGAGGGTAAAAAAAGCCACATATCCTAATCATCATTACCTGGACACCCACCACTTATATTCACAGTCTATTGCAGAAGAGGCACTTGGCCCAAGGTCGAGGGAGACATAGTCCACAGCTGGGCCAGAAATAGCTCTATTCGATAGAAGAGCATGGAAGTTTGGGGTGGAGATTTATCTTCCCTGCCACACTCCAGCACACACATATGACATTTTACATCAAAAATATATAGTTGGAGCTGATAATACTTAAATGTTCACCTTTTATTGATTACTAATAATGGGCCCTTTTGTGCTAAGAACGGTGTATTTATTATCTCCAACATAAAGAGCAACATTGCAATATAAAGATAACAGTCATGCTTTTTGAGATGAGAAAACTTTGTTTCAGAGACATAAAATAATAATAATAATAATAATAATAATAATATTTAATCAGCATTGATTTTAGAATTAACTAAGAACCCACATATAAGATGACTCAAGATTATAAGTTGTTGACCAAGCTTTTGAACCCAGACATCTGACTGTAAAGACCACCTTTCATCCATTATTAGTTCAGTCTCTCCTTTATACTCCACAGCTAAAATGTACATAGTAATAGAAGTTGACATTTATGGGGTGCTTCCTGTGTGCCAGGCTCAATTATATACATTTAATATGTATTGAGGCATTGTAATATTTAACTTGCAACACAAAGTATAATATATAAAGTACCATATTATAACATATTAATTATACATTTATAACTAGTATATAATGAGATTATAAATAAATATATAATTATAAAATAATATAATATGTTATAATACATATTAATGCAGGTTAAATATTATGCTGCCTCAATATGTGTTAAACGTATATAATTGAGCTTGGCAAACAGAAAGCATCATAAATGTCGACTTCTATTATATGTAGTAAAGTATTATCATATGATAGGACACACATATGTAGATACCGTAATACATACTGCATGGACACTATATGACATTACCATCATGTCCTTTATAGAGATGAGGAGACTGAAGCACAACGTGGCTAAGTGACTTGTTCACAGTCTCACAGTGAACAATGGCCCCTGCTGGTGTGAACCTGGGCACCTGGGTGCCACAGCCAGAGCTCTAAGTACAAGGTTGGCCACCTGTGTTAATTCTCTTGCTTCCCAGGCCTGTTTGTCTTCCAGACATCAGACTGTGAGGCCATGAAATAGAGGTAATGTGTAGTATTCATCATTATACTCCAGTCCCTAACATTGCCTGGTACACTAAATATATTTTGTGGATATATATTTGTGGAACTGAATTGATTAGGTTAAGGAAAAACTGCTATTAAGAGTAGGACTAGACTTTAGAATCTGTGAGATTAGGGGAGGAGCAATAATCTCTGCCAAGAAAAGACAATAGTCTGGCATTTCAAGAAGAAAATTAAAGTCCAAGTGTTTCATGAACTTCTCACTATTTGTCTTTCTGGTGAACTTGTGCATTCCGGGCAGTAGATCAGGACTGGAGAGCCCATGCCCTAAGAATTCCATCCTAGCTTACCCAGCCTGTCGAGAACACACTTGTAACTCTCTTCTTGCATGTCCCTGTGCCAAACACCACTCAAAAACTCAAAATACAGGAACATGTGTTTCTGTTTGCATTGGAAGTTTGTGAAATGTGCCCGAGACAGAGAGAAATCCCAGGTCTGTACAACCTAAGGCCTGTGGTGTGAGAAAGGGCTTAGGGTTTTCTTTTCTGGTGACATGGCCACATAAACATAAAATAGATAATTAGAATTTGTGAGTGGCTTTAGCTATCACAGAACACAGTCATGTATAGTGTCCTGCTTAGTCCTTCCAAATCACACCCAATCAAATCTCACCACTTTTTACTAAGCAAAGGGAAGGGGTTGTCATTTGGTTGTAGGCTTGTGTTGTTGCTCTTCTGCTAATTTTTAATGAACCAATATTTAGACTTTCTGTGAAGAGAGTGTATGGAGTTCACACTTTATTCCTCTGTTCCAAACAAGGAGAAGTGATAAGGAAAAAAATACACACCCACACTCACCCTCCCACACCACACATATGAAAGACATTGCCAGGAATAAATGGGAAAAGAAGATTACCTTTCTTGGATGAGGACTGGAACAAAGACAGATTAGTGAGAGGAACAGTAGCCGGGAGCTTCCCTGACTCTGAGTCTGGTGCAGAGCTGTGGGTTCAGCTCCTGCAATGTGAATGAAATAAAAGTGAAGCCACCATTCAAGATGGGGAGCCAGGACAAGGCCCATGACTCAAAGCCAGTGGATGGATACATAGGATTTTCCCATGTATGAAAAGGAGAAGTACATACCTGCTGCCTACACCTACCTGGAGCTATAGATTATAGCAAGCTTCAGGCTTGAGAAAGCCCAGAGGACACAGGCACCACCTCTTAATAAGGAATGGAATCAAGAAACATGCTGACTTGGAGACTGGATCTACAACATTCCCCTTATTGTTGTGTGTGGGACTGGTTTCTTGAAATGCTAAGGTAAGACATGGGGATCTATACATGGGCCTGGGAGCAAGAAGAAGGCAACTATCAAATCATTAGGGAGGGTGGGATTAACCCAGACGGAGGGAGAGAAATAAAATTCCCTTTTAATTCTAAGTCTGACTCCAGTTTTCCTTTTCAACCTAACTCTAATGGAATAGAAACCAGGAATTAGAAATGCTGGATACCACTGCAGTTGGAGATACAGTGGAACAGAAACTAGAGCGAATGATTAAAAGTATGTATATTTATACATGTCCTATACCCAAATTGGCATAATTAATGTCCCATTCCACTCATCTCCAGAGCCACAAAAGACTGGAAGTATAAAATTGGAGCCACTGAACCAATAGGCTCTGGACTCAGGGACACCAGGCATAGCTGAGGGAAGGTGCAGAACTAAAAATGCTGAAAATAAAAGCCAGTACCTATTTTTCACTCAGCTCCCAGAAAGCCATCTGCCAGGTTTATGCCCACAGGCAGGAGACTGGAGGATACTAAAATTCCATAGAAGACAGAGAAGTCCAAGTGAAAAGACCTATAGTTACCAGACAGAGATTCCACAAGGAAATAGTGATCCACTCAATTGGCCAGTAGAGAAGCCCACCGCTCAATCAGTTCTGACTCTACAACCTGGGTCTCAATGATCTTTTACATGATTTTGTTCAAAATAAATGGACAGCAACAAATCACCAGCTTCTTCAAAAATACTTCTAATATAGTAAACAGACCAATACAACTATAAAAATATAAAACAAGGAAATAGATTAAGTACAGGAATCATAAGAAATCATCTTTCAAAAGCATAAAAATTTCCATGGAGTTAAAAGATATAATGACTATGAAAAGAGAATGAGTACTATTTAAAAGGGACAGTTATGAATGAAATCTGGCCATGTATGGCAACATGGATGGAACTGGCAGGTATTATGCTGAGTGAAATAAGTCAGGCAGAGAAAGACAGATATCATATGTTTCCACACATAGGTGGACTTTGTGAGACTTAACAGAAAACCAGCGGGGAGGGGAAGAGGGGAAGGAAAAAAAATGACACGGAGAGGGAGGGAGACAAAACATAAAAGACTCTTAAATACTAAGAACAAACCGAGGGTTGAGGTGGGTATGGGAGGGGGGAGAGTGGGTGACGGGCACTGAGCAGGGCACGGGTTGGGATGAGCACTGGGTGTTCTTGTATGGAAACCAATTTGACAATAAAAAAATATAAAAATAAAAAAACAAAAAAATAAAAGGCACATTTATAAAATAAACAAACAAAAAAGGACTCTTCAAAATTAAAAACATAACAAGAAATATTTTTAATTCAATATAATATTTGGGCGATATGCTGAGCCAATCTCCTGGTACCAAAGTTCAAAGATCTAAATACAGGAAATGTTTTAAAAGAGAGAATCTGTCTAGGAGGGCTAATAGCTAAATATTAGGAATTTGGGGGTGGGGTGGGAAAGACAGTAAAGAAACACAGGGGAAGAAATAACCAAAGAGATAGTACAAGAACTTCCCACAATTGAAGAACACGAGTGTAGAGATTGAAGGACACTACTGAGTGCCCAGTGAAATAAATGAAAAAAGACTCACACTAAGGCATAGTATTTTAAAATTTTGGAACAGAAAGGTGAATAAAAGATCCTAAAAGACTCTAGAGAGGGGGAAAAAAAGAGAAAATGATAAATACTCATACATCAAAGTGGCACTGAAATTCTTTTTAGTTACACCGGATTTTAGAAGACAATGGAGAAATATCTTCAAAAGTTGGCAGGAGAGTGATTTTAAACTTCTAATTCTATATCAGCACAAACTATCAATCAAATGTGGAAGTAAAGCAAAAAGTTTTCCAACCCAGCAACATCCTCTCACCTGTCATGAATTCAGAAAGATAACAAAGGGTGTGTTCTACCAAACAAGGTAGTAAACTTAAAAAAAGAAAACAGTGGATCCAAAAATATAGAGACTTCAACCCAGGAAGGTTGCAAAGGTAATTCTAATGATGATGATAAAAGGACATCCCAGGCAAAGCTGCTCTACGGGTCCATAGATCAGAGCAGATCAGTGCACAAAGATGTAAGCCTTCAGGAAAGATGCACCTGTCTTTTTCTATTTGATCATTTTCTGTCTCTCTCTCTCTCTCCCTCTCTCTCTCTCTCTCTCTCTCTCTCTCTCTCTCACACACACACACACACACACACACACACCTGATATATTACTTAAAGAGCATGCATATACTAAAAAAGATTACATTACACTTTTGTGAGTCTAAAATGAGTTAATAATAGGTGTACAAAAAACTAAGCAATAAGAAATATATTAACTCTAGAGAAAAAAATACATAAGTATATATGTACACATATAAACAAGAAAGGAAAAATAATCCTAGTATCCTACATTGCTTAGTGGTGAATAGTATTTACACACCATAATGTAAATACTTACTTAAAGAAAAAATATGCTATAACTATATTGGAAGAGTGAGAAATAGAAAGAAAATTATTCATCTTCTAAAGTAACAAATAAATAGATAATACCTAAAGCTGAAAAAATAGCAGTATGCTAATATCCAAAATTTAAACACCAAGAAACAGCAATATATTAATATTATTTGGAAATACAGGTGTAATACAGAGACATTGAAAGATTTGAAAAAGGTTGCCCCTGGAGACTGATAAGTAGGAGTGGATTCTGCTACTATAGAACTATTTGAGTTTTAATATATGTTCACATGATACTTTGATAAATCAAATTAAGTTAAAAAGGGAAAATACAAAAATCCATTAATGTAATATACCATATTAAAATACTAATGACATTAATTTTTAATTAAAATTTTTTTCAAAAGCTTAATAGAAATCATTTAAGACAAAATGCTTAAGAAACTGGTAGTGAAATCATATATATTTAACCTAAAATAACAGCAAATAGCATATTTAGTAAATGTTGCTTTAAAAGCATTCAAGTTAAGTAAAGAAGCAAGATGACGATGTTCTCTTTGTCCGTTTCCATTTGACGGTGTATTGGAGGCCCCAGGCAATGCAATAAGATAAGAAAAAGAAATAAGAAGTATAAATATTGGAAAGGATAACCTGTCCTTATTTCACACAGTAAAATTTTATCATGAAATATGAAGATAATTTATAGGGCAGCCATTTAGAATTAAAAGGAGAGCACAGCAAAGATTTTGGATATTAGATCTACATATCAAAGTCAATGAGAAATTCTAGGATAAGTGCAGAAGAAAGACCTCTAAAAATGCTCACTGCATCCATGTTTATTTCAAGAAAATATTAGAAACCACTAGGATTACCTGGATGGCCCAGTGAGTTAAGTGTCTGATACTTGGTTTTGGCTCAGGTCATGATCCCACAGTTCTTGGATTTGAGTCCCACATCAAGCTCTCTGTCGATAGCACAGTATCTGCTTTGGGTTATCTCTCCCACTTTCTCTGCCCCTCCCCCATCTCTCTTTCTTTCTCTCAAAATAAATAAACTTGAAAAAAAAAGAAAATGTTTGAAACCACCTATATTTATCACTAGGAAGTCACTAAACAAATAATGTAATAAATTATAAACAACAATAACAAGTGTATAAAGATAGATAAATCTCAAAAATGAAACTCCAAAGAAAAAATACGTTGTAAAATGTTAAGAGTAGTATTGAATCTAAAAAAATATTCTTTATCGATATGCTATAGATTACAGTTAGAGTCAGCTGTTAGATACAAGGACTGAAGAAGTAACAACAAGCATGACAGTCTATATTTTTCTCATATAAAATATATCCAGAGAAATAGGCCATCATTACCTCTGAAGTAATTAGATTCCCAGTCTTCTTCCAACTGTTGATCTGTCATTAGAGAATGTCTCTGATCCTTAGGATTTAAGATGCATATTTTAATTCCAACCATCATATCCAAGTTCCAGTAGCAGGAAGAAGAAAGAGACAAAGAAGATGTTTTCTCTTGTTTTTAAGAAGATTTCCAAATAATTGAAAAAATACTATTGCCTACTTTTAATGGCCAAATCTTAGTACTAAGAGTACACTTATTGTAAGGGCAACTAGGCAACAAAATCTTCTTTGTAAAAATCGAGATTCACCTGTTCCAAGGAAGAAAAGGGGAATGGATTATGCTAAGCGATGAGGTGAAAACTAACACCCAGTTTACAATAACATTCAAATAGGTTTTGTAGTTATCTCTAATTAACGAGGAAAGGAAATGGGATGGGAGAACAGCACGCAGGGAGTTTGTCTGTTTCTATGATGGTTATTTCTTTTTTTTTTAAGGTTTTCTTTAAATTCCAGTTACTGAAAACACAGTATAATATCAGTTTCAAGTCTACAATAGAGATTCAACATTTCCACGCAACACCAGGCATTCCTTGCAATGTGATTGTTATTTCTTAAGAAAAATTATTTGAAGCAAATGTGTCAAATATGTAAACACTTGACAAAGCTGGGGAGTAGGCTTGTGGATATTGTCCTATCATTCCTTTCTCCTTTCTCTAAATAGTCCACATAATTTAAAAAATTAAGTTAATTTTTAAAAGCTTAGTTTATTCACCACAGTTCTATTAAAAACATCATTCTAAGCACACACCCATACACAAAAGCTTTGAAAAAAGATAAACAGTAATACCTAAAATACACGCACTTCACTACAAATTTTTCCCCACCTGGAGCTCCAACTATTTTAATTTTTATAGTAAAACCTCTGATTCATCAGATTACTAAAGTTTTGACTACCCTGATAAATCCTCATTATCGCTGTTAACTAGCATTAGTTGCACACCTACTACATGAAGATAACTGTGTCAGGCTTTCGAACATGTTCCACATGTCAATTCACTTGGGCTGTATTGGCTTGTAAATTCTGGGGGATTCTCTAAATTTCTGATTTCCTGAGCAAAGACCAATGGTCTCCCCTATTGATTCAAACAGCTGTTCTAGTGAGAAAAATGGAAGTGACACTCTTTTCAAAGCACGCATGCTGTGAGCACATTTTTTCACTCCCCTTTGACAAAAATCTATTGAGCAGCTAAATTGAGCCCCCTGGCTGCACAGATCTCTGCTTAGTTGAGAACTACCCACAAACACCACCCATTAGATGGGCATTAAATTAGATGCCCCTTTCTCTGCTTACTTATATCTTAGAACGCTTCCCTATATCACCTCTTTCTCTATATTCTGAATGCCTGTTTACTTGTTTAACTACCCTGAAAGACAGACCTCTATGGGAAGGTGCATGTTTTGGTCACTGTAGTATTCCTAACACATCGCCCAGGATATGATCCAGAGTAGGAGTTCTATTCTATATATATATATAAGTATATATATACATATAAAGAAATATATATAGAAATATATACAATATATATTAAGAAATATATATAGAAATATATAATATATATTAAGAAATATATAGAGAAATATATATTAAGAAATATAAATATAAATATATATATTTCTTAATAAGTAAATGCCATTGACCTAAACACTAGTGTTGCTACTTGATCAGAGCAAAGACATTTGTGGTCTGAAGACTTCCTCTATTACTTCTAATTTACAAAACTATAAAACACTGCCAAATGCACAACTCAGAGAAATTAATCTCTGAATATTAATTTTACAGTAAGTGCTCCTGGAATTTGCTTCAACTGAGGTATCAGAATTTAAAGAGTTCAATTACTGGGAAAATATTCCAACTACCAACAGAAGAATCACAAGGAACAACCTACAACTAGGCTGGCATACTGAAAGATTTAGTGTGAATAATGGATTTTGAGAATGTCTACATCATCAAGAGAAATAGCAAAGGAAAACAAAATCTCTATTCAAATGTTTAGGTGCCTCATTCATTTCCTGTTTTTCCGGTAAATTCGCATTAGACACAACCCTTACCCTTTTCAGAGGTTCATGTGGAGATATATGAGGCTTCCCAAAGCTTTACAAAATCAGCGCCTGAGCCTCTTAGGATACACTGTTCCTTACCCTCTTCCAGCCCATGCTCTTCAAAAATCATACTGTTAAATAAAAATCTGGGTTCCATCCACTTTTTAGAAGAAGGCAATGACCTGCACAGATGTCAGGAAGCCACTATTCTATTTATCATCTGTATTTTTTAATGTTTATTTTTAAGAGAGACAGAAAGGGTGCGAGCTGAGGAGGGGCAGAGAGAGAGGGAGACACTGAATCTGAAGCAGGCTCCCGGCTCTGAACTGTCAGGACAGGTGGCTGGAACTCAGGAGCTGTGAGATCATGACCTGAGCCAAAGTTGTACTCTCAACTGACTGAGCCACCCAGGCACCCCTGTTTAAGGAGCGTCTCTATTAAGTTTAAGGACTTAAAAAGCACTAGAGTAGTGTTGTTGACAATATTATTCTTGCTCTTTGTAGTAGTTTATACAGCATTTCCCTGAAATTCACATTCACTCAGAATCTCACAATGTGTCCTTATTTGGAAATAGGGTCTTTGAAAATGTAATGAGTTAAAGATCCTAAGATGAAATAACAGGGATCCAACATCTGATATCTTTATGAAAGGAGGAATGAACTGAGAGACACTCAAAGAAGAGGCCACGAGAAAACATGGAGGCAGAGATTGGGGTTATAGCTGCCATAGCCAGGGGTATCCACGGGCTGTCAGAAGCCACCAGAAGCCCAAACAGGCAAAGAAATATCCTCTTCTAGAGCCTCCAGAGGAAGTGAGGCCCTGCTATACCTGGATTTCAGATTTCTGTACTCCAGAACTATGAGAGAATAACAGTCTGTTGTTCAAGACCCCAGATTGTGTCACTTTATTATGACAGCTTAGAAAACTAAAACACTATTGGCTTTGAAAACACCAAACCAATAATTACATCACTGGTGGAAAATGGTAAAAATATTACGCTATGGGAAAACACAATCAAAAGTAATTTTATTCCTGGGAAGGATATAAGGAAGCAGAAATTCTCAGGAAGCATTAGGAAAATTGGCCTCTATCTTGGTCACAGACAGGTCCCATCGTCTGTGTGAGTACAGAACAAACAAGTGCTAATTGGGGCAGTAATCAGTGTTCTTCTCCAATGACCAGAAAAATGGTCAATTACATATCACGTCAAACGCATTCTTCCAGAAAGATACACTTTTTTTAACTGAAAAAGAAGTTGGAAATTGTAAAACTCCATAAATATAGTAAGACTTGAAATCGTGAGTACTTCTCGAAGTCTCATCTTTCAGATTCTTCTCCAATATTGGCTTTCTCACCACCCTGTGCATTATGCTGACACCTGTTTCACAGGTCACACACAATGGATTGGAAGCTCCATGAATACAGGGAATTTCACCTATTTGTTCACTGAACATTGTTCAGCACATACTAGACACTTAACAAATACTTGGTGAATTAAATGGAACTGAGACTTGCCCAAAGAAACACAGCTAGTAAGCAGTGAAACCAGGAATGTAGGATTTGCACCAAGGTAATATGGCTTTTGGAATCATACTCTTAACCAGCACCCCATGCTACCACTGACAATGCAAGTAGAGATTTAAATTTTGAAACCTTTATTTATTTTTATTTTTTTAACATTTATCTCTTTTTGAGAGAAAGAGAGACAGAGCACAAGCAGGGGAGGAGCAGAGAGAGGGAGACACAGAATCCAAAGCAGACTTCAGACTCTGAGCTGTCAACACAGAGCCCAACATGGGGCTGGAACCCATGGACCATAAGATCATGAGTTGAGCCAAAGTCAGAAGTTTAACCGACTGAGCCCCCAGGTGCCCCTTCACAATCTTTAAATAAACCAAGATAAACCAATTCAGAAAAATTGCAAAACAGCGAAAAGAAAACAATCACCCAGTAATCTACCACTTAGTTGGTGAGCATTAACATTCCATTGATATTTCCTCCACGGACTTTATTCTCTTTGTGTTCTATATTTCTTATCCCAAAGCTATGTTCGAAGTTAGATACACATTCGCTTTTTAAATTTGCCATTGTAGCAAACCATATCTCTACACCATTATAAACTCTTCATGGACAAAACATTATATATCCTATTGAGAGACTGTTACATAATTTACTTCCAGTCTTCCCTAGTTTTGGACATAGGTCATTTCCATTGTGTTTTTCACTATAAATGTTCTCCAGTAGATATTTTGGCTCATAAGCCTTTAACAATATTTATGATTAATTCCTTAGGATATGTCCCAAAAAAGGTACGCCTGGGTGGCTCAGTCGGTTGAGCATCTGACTTCGACTTAGGTCATGGTTTCACAGTTTAGGGGTTTGAGCCTCACGTTGGGCTCTGTGCTGATGGCTCAGAGCCTGGAGCCTGCTTTGGATTCTGGGTCTCCCTCTCTCTCTGCCCCTCCCCCGCTTGTGCTCTGTCTCTCTCTGTCTCTCAAAAAAAAAAAAAAAAAAGAATTAACGTTAAAAAAGATGAAAAAAAATTAAAATAAGCATATGTTCCCAAAAAAATAAAATAAAAAGATTCCTAGGTCAAGTGGTATCAAAATTGTGAAGGCTATTATTACTATCTGCAGACAAAATACTTTCCAAAAGGGGTATACCAGTTTATATTCCCACCAGCAATGTATGAATGTGAGAATGGACTGTAGTGTCTACTTTAAACACTAAATATTTACTAATTTCATAAGCAATAAATGATACATCATTATTTTAATTTGCATTTCTTAGAGGCTAGAATACACACACACACACACACACACACATATATATACATATATATATATATGTATATATATATGTATATATATATATATATATATGCCTATGCTATGACCCACCAATTCACTCCCATACTTAAGAGAAATGAGAAATGTGTATGTGTGTGTTGTGTGTATCTACCCTAGGAATTTTGTTCATAATACCCAAACACTGGAAACAACACAAATGTCTACCACTGGTAGGATGGATAAATCAATTGCATATATTCACAAAATGAAACACTGCAAAGAAAATTATAAAGACTAAGCTACTACATACAACAAATGGATGTAGAAATTACATAGAAATTATGTTACATAAAAGAAGCCAGGCACAAAGAGAAAATGCTTTAAAATTCCATTTATACTGTGTTCAAGGACAGGCAAAACTAACCAATCATAATGTAAGTCAGGCTATGATGGGAGAAGATGGACTGTGGGTATTGACTGGGAAAGGACATGATGAAGGTTTCTGGGTGCTGGAAAGTTCCTAAATCTTGATCTGCATGTGGGCATATGGGTGTAACAGGTGTAAAAATACACTGAGCTTAAAATTAGTTCAATTTATTATACAAAGGTTATACCTCTATGGAATGGGGGAAAAATGTAAAAATAAAAATAAATAACAAAGCATGAATTTTGAAGGACCACATAAGTATACGAAGCCTCCTGTAAAGGTCCTTTAAGGCAAATGGTTCATTGCTCCATTTTATGGGAGTGAGAATTGGTATTTGGATGATATCATGCTTTGCTGTTCAGGGAGTTAGATAATGAACTCACTGAACTATTTACACATATGTTTGAAGGTTATAGAAAACTGGAATGGTGCCCAAAAGACTTAAAAAGTAAAGGAAGTCATTTTAGCAATTACCATCTGGCTAATCTACCACTTCAGTTATTATTTAAATTACTCTTTTAGGGACAAAAAATGATAAGCATAAAAAGAGAAAAAAAGCATATAAAAGTCTTCAATCACTGGGAATGGAATAACACCGGGAGTGAGAAGAATTGCATTCTAATCTGAAATTTTCAGTATCCGGAACACCACGGTTCCCTGGTTTTCTTCCACCTTCCACCTTTAGGTGTCTAATAAGCGTCTCAAATTTAAGATCTTGATTTTCCATGCACACTTTACTCTCTAAAACAACTCCTCTCCCAGCTTCTCCAGCTCAGGACAAAGTAACAACACACTGCTCAAATTTCAAAATCCACGCACAGAGAGGGATCATAACATGAGGGAAGCCCTTTTCCTCATTTGCTTTTATTCATACTACTTATCACCACCTCCCATATCATATATTAGTATTTTTATTAACTGTGTTTCTGAAAGAAGGATGAAAGGGGTTTTGGTTAATTGCAGTCTCACCAGTGCCTAGAACAGTAGTTGGCATGTTTTAAGGCACCTGGAATATGCTGGTTCAAAGAATTAATGATATATTGTACATCATAAAATCTGATTGAAATAATTTGTAATAATAACATAAAGGGCCATCCTTAGTAGTACTATCATTTACTCATTGGGTTACCATAAGGTTTAAATGAGATAGATTACAGAAATTATCTTTTTGGGGGAGGGAGTAATAAAATTGCAGATTGCTCTGCTGGTCTCCACAGGAGGATGGCCTCACAACTCTGACACAGGCATTTGTCGTGGGTAATCAGAAAGTTTGTGTCCGGACTCTGTCCCTGATTATTAACTGAGGACCCTTAGGGCATATGTATAATCTCTCTGAATCTAGGTACTCTCATCCATAAATTGAAGATAATTAAACTTGCCTCACAAGGTTATAATGTAAATTAGTTTAAATGATGCAGTGTTTATGAGCATGCCAAGCAAGTACAAGGTCCTCAAAAAAATTGACAAAAAACACGGGTGTCTGCATTTATGTAAATTATACCATGGGCACTATACTTTCTTGAGGGACCAAGTATTACTCCTAAATAATATTTGTTATCCTTTTTTCTCCTCATTATAAAGACATACTTACTGTAGAAATTGTGAATCCTCCATAGAAATGAAAGTTGCTTAGAATTCTACCTCCTTAAAGAACAAGACTTATAAAAGCTTGTTTCTTTCTTCTGAGGTTTCATTAGTAGTATCTAGGGCTGATTTACATGTTTATAATTATAATAATATTGTTAACAATATTTTTGTGAGTATCTCCCTGAGTGAAATCCCCAGATGGAATAACTGTATAAAAAGGAATGGAAATCATTGGAACTTTGAATGTACTTCATCTCATTTTCTCCAAAAAAACATGGTATCAATTTATCCCCAAAGCAGCAGTATGTTTTCCTATTTCCTCACACCCTCATGAACTAGTGAACTGAAGCATGGAGGGAAAAGCACAAATACCTTCATGATATACAAACAAAAAAATCTTACTATTATTTATCTTTATATTTAATACTACATTTTATTATCATTTTTAAAAATGACATCATCACATTTGTAAAAATAAATATTATTGTATTTTTGTTTTCGAATAAAAACGTAAAACCATCATCCAATAGTAGTGATTTCCAACTCTTTTTGCTGATCTCAGACATCTCCCTATGGATAGAAAGATATAAGGACAGATAGGTAGTTAGAGAACAAAGGAGAGAAGGAAGAAGGATGAAAATAAGTGTTATTAGAAATAGAGTCAATTCTCATTTCTCCTGGATTCTGTATTGGTGAATTTGTCTACACGCTATATTGTGGTGATCATTTTACAATATATACAAATATCTAATCATTATGTTGTACGCCCGAAACTAATGTAATATGTCAATTATATCTCAATTAAAAAGATTTTTTTAATAAAAATTTTTCATAACCCCAAAATCAATACTTGCTGTACTTACTTAAGTATTCACGGATATGCACGGTACAGCAAAAAAATTGAGCCACACAACTTGAACATTCCCAGCTGAGATCAAACAAGCAATGCTCTGTCTTCCTTTGTCAGAGTAAATAAGTGTCCTTTGTGCAGTCTATTTAGGGCCAAAGTTCTTAAATTTTTGTGCTTTCTGTTAGTTATTTCACTGTTTCAAATGGCCCCCAGGCACAGCACTATCCAGTGCTCCTAAGTGCAAGAGGGGTATAATGTACCTTACACCGGAAATGTGTGTGTGAGATAAGCTGGCTGCAGCGTGACTTACAAAGCTGTCAGCCCTGAGTTCACTGTTAGTAAATCAACAACATATGTTAAATATTTTTAAACTTTTAAACATTAAATGTATTGATTGGCTGATAAAAATGCTGTGATCAGAGGCTTATAGGAACCTAACCCTGTATTTCCCCTAGGAACAATGGTTCTGTATTTGTTAATTAACTTTTTGCAATGACTTTATAGAACATAACTACTATGGATATCAAAAATCGACTGTACTTAAGATAACTTAGAAGTCAGATTTTACAATCTTATAAGTACTCCTATTAATACAAGTATTAAATTTGTTTTTACTTGACTTAATGGTAAAAGTATAAATCATGTAGAATTAAAGGAACGGCTGAAAATTATTCAGTTTTTTCCCAACAAGAAATATAAATTCCTAAACAATCTCTCTATATTATTAAATCTAAAGGGATAAAAATGATTTTGAATGTACTGAAGGGCTTAAGTCATGTGTCTTTAAACTATGCTTCAACTTTACCTTTCATGGACTCTGATATGAGGCTGTTGGAACACTTATACCTCCCAACACACATGTCTTCCCTCCACCTCTCACCCTATATCTGTTAAATTATTACTGTGGCGTTGTCAAAATCTGGGTCATTCGTGTTTGGAACTGTGACCATAAATTCTAAAGTTTTTCAGACCTGATCTGTTTATAATCTGATTTGATATTCATCAGCAGTATTTTGGAGTATAGTTTCTCCAATCCTGGACCCTGACCTTGCAGTAAAGTGGTTTGGTATTACTGTTCCTGTTATTCTTATTATCAGTTCTATTAGAATAGTGGTATGTTGTTATCCTTAGGGCAGAGAGGCATGCCTTTGCAATGCACACACACACACACACACACACGCAGGCACACAGAATACCAAACCACATCATGCATGACAAGACCCCCGTCCTCCTGCTTCTCCCTATGCTTCCTGAGCAGTCTCTCTTACAGGTCACAGCAGGCCTGGCAGCAACAGCTACCAACATCAGGGAAAGTCAGCCACCCAAGGAACACCATTTTCAGGCCCAGGAGCCACACTGCATGGCACACACTGGCAATCTGAAGCTGCCCTAGAAAGAAACAACTGCATGCTATATTTCACAGATTCTAAAAAAACATTTTTTTTCACATATTAACATCTCTAAAATGAAGTGATCATGAATTTAATTGGCAATGGCTTTTATTTGTTTCTTAGTGACACACAGAAACCGTGATGGGATCTTTAACACACTACCGTGGCACAGACCCGAAAGGCAGCTCGTGAAGAAGGACGGGGGTGGGGGGAGGAGGGCTGTGAGGGATCAACTGGGAGAGAAGGAGGTTTGGGTAATTGGGGCAGAAAATGGCAAAGGTGAGTGAGTAAGAAGATTCAGAGTCACGGATGGAGAATATTTTAGTTGAAACACCGTGCAAAGGTCACTTGTCCATGACCATCATCCTCAAATATTTGAAGGGCTGTCATGTGGAAAGAGAGAACACACCTGCTTTGTGCAACTCCTGAGGGCAGAATAAGCACCAACAAGTGGAGTAAATGTTGCTGTTTTGGGCTCAAAAAAATAAGGTTTTCAAAGTTTTGTTTTGTACACAAATTGGACGAATATCCACATGAGAAAATGAAGTTTATTGGAAGGAGTCGGGAAGAGGAAGATTCAAACTATCCATTCACTAGGATATGGTTAAATAAATACAATGTGATGAAATATACCACTGATTAGAATAACCATTATGAAAACCATGTACGAGCAAGGAAAACTATGTGGGCTAAAATCTTAAGTGGGTGAATAAATTACAACAATACATCTTCACTGATTGTATGTAAAAGTATGTCTGCAAATGGACAAGGACTAGATAGGAATAGATCAATGAAACAAGTGATTTTATGAGGGGCAGAGTTCTAGTTTAGTCTTCTCTTTTTAATTTTTAATCTCCATTCTTACTGCGGTTAGTAATCCCTGTTGTGAGGAAGTTAGCTTCTGCTCTGAGGGACATAACCTGAGTCCTTTCTAATATGAAAACCATGTACTGTAAGGTCCTAGTGCTCCTTCCCAAAGCACTTGTATCTATAAAGGATGGTCTTAAGTTGTTTTGACCTAATTAGTCAACAAACAGACCTGCTATTTCTTTTGGACTAAGGGATCCCATAAAGAAATGTCTGAGACAGCACAGGCAATGTGAACCAAGAGATTTTGGGGAACCTCACACCTAATTGCTGTGGACAAAAACTCATCATCTAGTGGCAAAAATTGGACCATAAATACTACAAAAAAAACCCTAGCATAATAAATCATACAATTACATGAGCACAAAATAGGGGAAGGGGATTCAGCAGGGAGGAGACAAGAAGTAATTTAGACCCTATGCTAGGTATTAAAAAAAAACACACAAGAAGAATAATTGCTAAGGTTGGTTGCTTTATTTTATCTAAATAATATATGCTCACTTTTTAAAATCAAATAAACTAGTTTATGCAGGAAATGGTAATCTACTGCTCCATTCTCCATCGGATCCTCAGTGCTAGTCTTTCGAGCCAGTCTCTTTCAACTATTTTACCTACTTCTCCTGGTAATCATTCCCCTATCTCTAAATAAGATGCTTATACTGCTACGCATTGATTTATAAATTTAAGACCTTATATATTGAATTCCTGTTACAGAAGTTAAGCCTTTAACTTTTTTAACCATCCTTAACTTCATAATTGTATATCAAACATACTTAATCATATATCAGATACTGTGGTTTCATAGCCTTTCTCATTGAACTTATAGTTTTTCCTAGAGTTAACTGATTTAAAATTTTGTTGATTTTTAATGTATTTATCACTACTTTTTATAAATTTATAGGTAACATGCAGTGTGATATTAGTTTCAGTAGTGACTCAACACTTCCATATATCACCCAGTGCTCATCAAAAGTGCCATCCTTAATCCCCATCACCTATTTCACCCATCCCCCCAACCTTCCCTCTGGTGACCATCAGTTTGTTCTCTATAGTTCTTGTCTCTTCCTTTCATTCGTTTGTTTTGTTTCTTAAGTTCCAACTATGAATGAAATCATATGGTATTTGTCTTCTCTGATTTATTTCACTTAGCAGTATACTCTAGCTCTATCCATTTTGTTGCAAATGGCAAGATTTCATTCTTCTTTATGGCTGAATAATATTCCATATGAATGTCATCTATCATGAATGTCATCTATCAATGGACATGGGCTGTTTCCATAAGTTGGCTATTGTAAATGATGATAGTATAAACATAGCAGTGCATGTATCCCTTTGAGTTAGTGTTTTTGTATTTTGGGTTAAATATCCAGTAATGAGATTGCTGGGTCATAGGGTAGATCTATTTTTAACTTCTTGAGGAACCTCCATACTGTTTTCCACAGTTTGCATTCACACCAACAGTGCACGAGGGTTCCTTTTTCTCGATCCATATCTTTGCCAACCTTGTTCTTTATTTTTATGTTTTTTTTTTTAGTCATTCTTACCACCACTTTTTTCCTGACTACCCCAACAGAACTTTTTACAATTTTCACAAATGCTCAACCACAGTTTCAAATACTTCATCCATTTCTGCACCTGGTCTCCCTTCTTCTACTCCCCCTTCCTGCATACTCTTTCCCAATGCCCTCAGTCCTCTGTTCCTGTATGGACCCACCCATCTTTAGGTCTCCCATACAGCTTTCATGCCTTGCCTTCTTTTTTCCACTCCTCCCCAGACATTAAACACCCTTGTTTTTTTAAGCCCATGTCTTTTTCTTTAAAAAAATTTTTTTTAATTCTTTGAGAGAGAGAGAGAGAGAGAGAGAGAGAAGCCGACTGCAAGTGAGGAAGGGCCAGAGAGAGAGGGAGACGCAGAATCCAAAGCAGGCTCCAAGCTCCGACCTGTCAGCACAGAGCCCGATGTGGGGCTCGAGCCCACGAACCGTGAGATCATGACCTGAGCTGAAGTCGGTCACTTAACTGACTGAGCCACCCAGGAGGCACCCCTCTTTCTCTTTCTTGACTGATTCCTCATTTTATAAGGCACATCGTTTAGTAGCTTCCTAAGAAAAGATGTGTAGTGGGTAAAATTCTTGAGCTGTTCATATCAGAAAATATCTATATGCCACCCTACACTGTCAATCAATAATTTGGTTGAATATAGAACACTATGTTGAGTAGAATTATCCCTCTGAATTTAGAAAACATTTAGAAAATAGCATTTAGAAAAATACTCTTCTGTTCTAGCATCCAGTGTTGCTGTGGTTAAGTGTGAAGCCATTTTGAATTCTGAATCTTGTTCCTGTCTCTTTATCTCTGTCTCTGTCTCTATCCTTTTTGCCTCTCTCTTTCTTTCTCTTGGATTCATTTCAAAAGTTCTAAAATTTTACAATAATGTGCCTTGATGTAGAAGGGTCTTCTTGCATATAAGAAGGAGTCAAGGAGTCTGTCAATGTGGAAGCTCACACACTTCCATTACCAAAGACATGCCTACATTATTCCTTTGTTTCCTTCTTTTCTTTTTTCTCTTTCTGAATCTCCTAATGTATCGATGTGGGAGTCTCTGGATTGAGCTTTTAATTTTCCTGTCTTTTCTTTCTTCTTGTCTGCAACTTTTCCTTTTGTCGGGCAACAAAGGTATTTTCAATATTTTTGTGGACTTTTTAATTTTGGGGTCGGGGAGAATAAAATAAAAATATCATCTTTTCTCCCCCAGGAGTTCTTTATTGTTCTGATGTTTTCTTTTCCAAAGCATCGTACTGAAATTCTATCAATGCAACAAATTTTCTTTCCTTTCTGAAGATACTACTTGCAGATTTTTTGAAGTCTTCCTCTACTGCCAGCATTATCTCTATTTTGCTGAGTTCCTTTTCCATTATTGTTTTGTTGGGTTATTTATTTCATTGGTTGGTTGGTTGGTGGTTTTTGTTTGAGTTTTGGCATGTTTTTATCACTTCCTATCAAAAACCTTCCCAAATATCTAGTTATCCTGGGTTGTCCATTAGCTTTTTAAGTGTCAAGCACCAAATGTTTTATCTGAAGCACTAAGAGCATGGACACAGACTTAATTGTTGGGTTTTATTTGGAGTAATGAAAGGGCATGCCATCATTGTGAATGAAAAACTCCATACGTCTGTCTCTGGAAATCTTTTCTCTGGAGCTACTTCATTTCTCCACAAAACGATCTTCAAATCTGCTGCTAGAGAGATTCAGGAAAGGGATACATGCTTGGATGCTGGCCTTCTATGGAAATAGGGAAAAGGTGCTGAGGGTCTCATGAGACGTTATATAGCTCATCCTTAATCCTCTGCTATAGCACCATTCCATACCACCTTGCTCTCCCCAGATCCTGGTGACCCTGAGACCAGGGTCTCACTAGTTTAATTCTCCAAACACAGAGGGAAACTGTCTTCTGACTGTAAAGGATTATGGAAGGACCTGAGTGTCTGCCAGTCACCCAGTTTTCGCCTGTGCCTCCCAGACTTCTGGTGCTCCTGGTGCTCTCTTGCAAGACTCTTAAAGGCTCCATAGCAAGTCACCTGTAGATATTTAAATGGGAGCTTTCTCTACTCTTCTAAGTTGTTTGCCATGCTTACATCGGTTTTCTATCTTCAGAAAGTGGTGGAGCCATTCCATTCATTATTGTCTCTCCCGTTCTTTTTGTCCTTGCAGTATCTATCCCCTTCTTCCACTATTTTAAGGCCTAAGAGAAGGGGAAGAGATAAACCTGTGGGAACAACGTGCTATGGTTTACTAGAAGCCTTAGTGAATTTCAGAGGAACACTGGAGTTATCTAAGTGGAGGGAGTAGAGGAGCATTCCAGGCAGATCTCTAGATGATGGCCTTCTAGAAGATACATGAAATAATCCACCCATGGATAGGTCTTCTGCCTGCACTCAACTTTCAAGCTCAAGGTCTAGAAGGCTACAGACTTCATCCCCGGTCTCTTACTTAGGAGCTGTGTATCTATCAGGAAAATAGCTGGACTTCCATTTCCTCATCTGTCAAATATGGAGAGTAACTGGACCTATGTCATAACTTTGTCGAACCAATGAAAGGAAGTGATGCCTTGTGAAGAGCTTAGCCCCATATCTAGCAAAATGGTAAGCACCAAATGAACATCAACTACTGTCACCAACTTCATCAACTAACTACACAAATACACTCTAGTAGAGAAAATTTGGCTAAAGAGACTGGCAAAAATAATTTAGATATGCAGAAAAGAAAATTGTATGAAGAGTCAGTGATGGAGTTATGAGAGCCTTACGTTGGATTCTGTTTCCCAACCGAACTAGAGTCATTTGAAAGGTTAAACTAAGTATGAGTATGTGTAAGGTGTTATTTAGGAACCTCTCACATAGGTACTTATTAAATGGTAGCTATTTTGTTATCATTGTTAAATGTAGTAAGAGTGGGACAAAGAAGGCACCATGAAAGCTCAGAAATGGAAAGATGGGATTACCTTGCAAAGGCGATTGACTGTCAGCCTTAAAAACTGGCCTGGAGGCACTCTGATATGCCAGGCAATCCCTAGTAATCAGGAGAAACCCCACTGTGTTCTCCTATAGGGCCTGCTACTTGCCTCAATACCTCTCATTACCTGTTCATCTCTTTCCCTCAAGAGACTATAGCTGTGAGTGGGAGCCACCCAGTGGGTCTTATTCCCAGCACCTACCACAGAACCCAGACACAATAGTTTTTTCTAGTAAATAAAAGCTGCTCAAATTTTCTACATAAATATTTTGAAGAAGAGCGTGAGGGGATAGAAGGATAGAAAATAGCTCGTATGACATGCTTTTCATTTCATGCTCATGTCCCTAAATATTCCATACTCAGACCTTTTCTTAACAGGGTTTTTAATGCATAAACTAGGCACATTGAGTGTCACCTAAGTAAGCAACCCAATTTGACTCCGACTCTTTTCACACATCCCCAAAGCTGACAAATCCTACAGGAGCCTACCTGGCAACACTGATCTCCCACTGTACAAAAGAGTTGATAACAAGGCGTTTCAGGAGAAGCCTGCCGTGCTGACTTACTCCTTTTTACCTCATTCATTTAGCTTCATTTCTCATTAGCTAGACATTTTGTCACGGATTATTACAATGAAACAATGCTTGTTAAAAACAAATGAGGAAAAGATGCTCTCTGTAATGTCTTGAATGTTACTCTTTATAGACTGGCCAAATTGCAGGATTTAACAATCTTACCTGTCACCAAAGGGAACGAGTAACTTTTTCTGAATAATACCCGGGGTTGAGAAGCCACCTGTGATTGAACCTCATGCTTTGAAGGTGCATTTATAGTTCTCAAAGTGTTTTCATGTATTTATACCATTTGGTTCTAGCCAACTAACCAGTGAGAATAAAATTCCATTCCTGCAGTGAAAAAGCAAGGACTCAGTGAGGTTTAGGTGACTCAAGTCAAGGTCTCACAAGGTATTGAGAGCAAATAGCATGGCAGAAAAGTGACTGAATGAGCAGCAGTCTGGGGAGGAGACCTGAGTTCTTCCTGGCTGGGAGTCTGATAAGCCAGGCAACTTTGGGAAAGGTACCTCGTCATTCTGGTTCTCACTTTCTTATTTGACAAATGAGAAGGTTAAGCTAAGAACTCTCCAAATTTAACATTCTGAAATTATAGGATCCATTCTGGACTTTCTGAGCTCCTTCCACAGTACAGGACCAGGTAGCTTATCCTCTGGGATTAAACCTCTTCTATTATTAAAGAATCCAATGTATCTCTGTTCCTCAATTTCTGTTGCCTAACCTTGGACGATGAACTGCATACATAGGGACTGAGTATCTGCTATCAGCAGGCACTATACTACACAGTAATGATGCCAATGTGAAGAAGCTTACTGCCTAGAAGAGGCACTTAAGTGACTACAATCCCATGTTATGGATGCAGTAATGAAGACATGATGGACAAGGTGCTAAGGAAATATTTTAAAAAGCAAGCTCAGGTCTGTCTTCCTTAAGTAGTGATATTTGGATTGAGTCTCGTTAACCAACAGGAACAACATATAATAGCAAGTGCACAGTCAAGAAGGTAGGATGCATCTAGAGAACTGTCCAGTCCTTCTAAAATTGGGACAAACCTGGTGGAGAGAAGAGATATATAACAAGAGATATAGCAAGAGGTAAGAATGGAGAAGTGGGATGAGATCCAGCTAAGAAGGGCTCCTCTTGTTGCCATTTTAGCCTTGTTTTAGGTATGTTCTGCCTTGCTCCCAAAAGGATTTGAAGTGGTTTAAGTAAGAATAGAAACAAAGCAACAACAACACAACAACAATTTAGAATGGCTTAAATAATAAGGGACTATATCTGGTTCAGAAGAGATGCAGTGAGAAATAACAGAGTTGTATCTTTCTAATTTGTAGATTCTGGTACACACACATGCGCGTGCGCACGCACACATATACACACACACACACACACACACACACAAATCTAAAATTTTTGAAATAATAGTAACCTTTTCTAGATACCAATGCATTTTTTAAAACCCCAGTATGTTGATTAGAGTCTGTGATGGCTATCATATTTAGTTTTATATTTTGCTGAGCAAAACAGAGAAGCCTAGAGACCAGTGAGACTTCAGGATTTATTAACTGAGAGACACTAGCTCAGCCCTGTGATCACTGTGATCATCTTTTCCTCAGTGTTTTTATTGCCCTCCAACTCCAGTTGTTTCCTGTGTGGAGACAGAAAATGTCTGGCTCAAGAAACTATCCCTCATATCTCTGGCCTAAAGTGGGTCGCACACCCGTTTGTGACTCAGCCATCAAGTCCAGGGAACTGCCAGGTGCTGACTATCTTAGGCCTGCATTCCTGAACTACTGTGCAAGCATTGGAGGGATTAGCCCTAGACTTCTCAAGTCTACCTCTCTGGAGCTGAGGATGGAGCCAGTCTCTCTGAAACCACAGGCTGGGATGGGAAAGGGTACATCAGTGAATGCATAGTGGGATAATTTACAAATGGTAAAGAAAAGGATGGATACAAGATAGACAAACAACAATGTCTACTGCACTTAGAATACTTTAAAAACTGATATAGACCTTGTGATGCAATACAACAGTATTATAATATTATCTTGTATTATATGTAAACATATATACTATGTAATAATACATAATGGTATTATGTTATAAATACAAAAATAAAGGTGAAGGGATAATAAAGATAAAATAGTAATATGTGAACAATAAGAATGATACTAGACACACTCCAAACAGTAAAAGTCCCGAATAAATATTGAAGATGAAATGGCAATTTAGTCTTGAGCCTCCTGGAAACCAAAGCAAAGAAGGAAGAATGATCAGTTAAAAAGAGTCATAGTATACTTTGGAAAAGCAAAGCTATTCCTGGCCCCAAGTCCTCAGAGAAAATCTTTTTCCCATGAGTTTTCATAAAGGGATCACTAAATGATATTATGGAACGGTCAGTAACATCCCTACCAGGGACATAACAGCACATTTTAAAATATCTACCAACACCGTCTCAAATTTAATTCAGGCTCCTCTGAGATTTTTAATCCAAACCAAAGCAAATCCAAACTCTTGAATCCCTAGGATTAATCCAAGAATAAAGCATAGACTTTATCAGAGATGTGTTTCTCAAACTGGGATAAAATGAGTACCCCAGAAGATACAATAGGAGATAAAAATGGCATACCTTCCTGGTGATAAGTAGGAAACCATTTAGGCCTGGCTTTCTCTTGGTGATAAAAGACTTAAAACATTAATTGTATATTTTAAAAAACCAATGTGCGTATATACAGAATAGAATATAAATGAATAAATGCTTTGAAAGAGAAAGCATGAAACCTCAGCGAAAGGAATATCCCTCGTGTTTGGACAGTCCTAGGTTTACATACCCTGACCTCCAGAGGGGGGCTACCATGCTCTTTTCCCCTTGTGGTTTGTTGAAGGGAAGACTTGAAAACACCCTCCCCTGCAATCCCTCTGCTGGCCAACTCCTAGTCACCTCTTGCACCTTATGTCACTCCTCACATTTTATTGCAGTTACTTGTTTAATATCTGTCTTCCTTGATATTGAGTAAGGAATTGGCTGTGTTGACCCCTCAGTTCCTGGCCGAGTGGCTGATCTGGTATAAGGGGTCAACGAATTAATAGTTAATGAACTAAAGATATCTGCTTGCTATGAATTGAGCTGTTTCTCCCACAAATTCATAAAAAGTCCCAACCTCAAAATGTGACTTTATTTGGAGATAGTCCTGACAGAGTTAATTGAGCTAAAATTAGATCAATAGGGTGGGCCCTACCCTAATCCAGTATGACTGGTGTCCTTATAAAAACTGGGAATTTGAAAAGAGACGTGTGCAGAGGGAAGATGATGTGAAGATGAGCCAAGGAGGAAAGCCTGGAAGGGATTCTTTGCTCACGGCCCTCAGAAAGGAACCAACCATGTTGACAGGTTGATCTGGGACTCTTGGCCTCCAGAACTTCGAGACAATGACTCTGTTGTTGAAGTCACTCCGTTTACAGTTCTTAATTATGGCAGCCCTGGCCAACAAACACAGTGATTCCAGATCCTTCAGATATGCCCCCTCCATGAATATGTTTTTTCCAAAAGGGCATTTGATGGAATCAAGTCCTTTGCAAAGACAGTGAGGACGGGATCGCCTTCCTCCGCAGCCATTCTTGTGGTGACAAGGCAAAGCCTGTTTTGGGAGATGGAGGTATCTTTCCTTCTCCCCTCATCCCCGTTTCAAGCCCTGTATCTGACAGATTCATATAGACCACCTTGTTCATATATGAGTTCTAATGTCAGCTAGCTGTGTGACTTGGGGTCAGTTGATCAACCTCCATCTGTCCCTCCATCATAAGGAAGAAATGATATAATATACCTAAGTCAACTAGGTATAGTTGCTCGATATGTTATAGAACTCCGGAAATGTAAGTCTCCTTCATTGCTCGCTTGCTGTCCTTGTAAGTGGGATACACATTTCCCCATAGATGGAGTAAACAGGCTTCTAAATACAATTTCGAGACATATTTTTCCTTTAATATTATAATCTGACTGCCTTCTACATTAGGCAGAAAATCAAGGAGATAGCTTGAGTAAAACGATGACGAATAAGTGCCATTTTATGTTGGAAAGAACTAAATTATTATGAACTAAACATCCAAACTAGTATCTTAAAATTTTTCATTATAAAAGAGTCCCTGGTCCATTGAGCTTCCTTATAAACTCTGGCTGAGGTTTACACTTCAAACAAATGTTTTTAATTTCATTATACACTACCAAACCAACCAAATCATTGCATGTGTAAACTCAACCTCCATATCTTGCAAATGTATTTTTTTTCTAATGCCTTACTCTGCGTGATTTTCATTGTTTATTTTTTTTTTCCTTTATATTCTTCTCAGTAGCTGAGTGTTCCTTAAACCAAGCAGAGACCAAAAAAGAATAACATTCTCAGTCATGGGTTGGAGGTTGATTCCAGTGATTACTTCCTAAAGATTAAAGCCAAATCGAAACTACTTTTCCAGAACTAACAATAAATAGATGATTTGGGTACAAATTGATTTGCCATGAAGGAATATAGAAAATTCAGTACTATTAATTACTCTAAGCCCTAAACATCTTTGCAAGAATACCAAAAGCCCAGTTTCACATTCTGTTTCACTTAATATGACATTATTAGCAATTATTAAGCAGGGCCAAACATGATGCAAAAATTAAAGAATTCTACTAATGTATACTTAACATCATCTATAGGGCATTCCGTTACCTGCCACACATTTGAAATTCAGGTATATATTATAAAGTGTTCAACAAATTTAAAGTAATTATTGCACTATATGCTAATTAACCTGGATGTAAATTAAAAAAAAATTTTTTTAAATAATAGAAGGCAAGCCAGGGTCACTCAATGCAGGGACATTTAGAGTCAGAGAAGAGCTAGTTAACATCCTTACAACAAACAAGGGAAACAGGAAAACCACAGAACGTGGTCACAAGTCCATAAAACCCCAACATTTATTTCTTATAGAGGCACAGAGGGTTAAATGTATCATACACCGCAGGACATTGGTATAATACAACCCAATAGAAAAAAAAAAATAGGGCACCTTCAGAGTTTCTTTTAAGGCCAGGTCTTAGGAACCATATACTCTGATGGGCTCCTGATTTGCCAGATCTCTTGAAAATAGCCATATAATCTCTCAAAGCCCTTCTCTATCTCTAAAATGAAAATAGTGATTCTGTCCCAGCTTACTGCACTAGCTTGTGGTGGAGATCAAAAGTAAGTGGACTGTGTAGAGTCACTGACATGATTTCACACCTCGACCTGCCCTTTCGCTTCTCCGTTTCCAGGACCCCAGACTGTCCTGTTTCCTTCACATTTGTTGGCTAGTCCTGCTCAGCCTTCCATGCTGTTCCACTCTCTGATCTCTAAATTTTGGAGTACCCTAGAGTTCAGTCCTCATTCTTTTTCTCTTCTCTATCTGCGGTCTCTCCCTAGGTAATCTCAAAGCTTTAAGCATGACTCATTTTGCTGGTCATCTCCACATTTATATTTCCAGCCCTAACTTCCCTTCTGAACTCCACTTGATGTCAAGTAGGTCTCTCAGACTTGCTACGGCCAAAATAGACCTCTAGTCCTGCCTATTTTAGCCAAAGTCATCCACTCAACTTCTTAACTAAAATATCTAGGAGGTATTTTGAGTCTAGTCTTTCTCTTCTCTCTTATCCAATCCATTGACAAGACCTAGCAACACTATATCTGAAGCAGATCTCAAAGCTGTCCACTTCGGTCTACCTACTTCCACCACTGCTCTGGTCCAGCCAACCATCTTTGCTCATCTGAATGCCTATAGTCAATTCTGAACTAGTTCCCCACTCTACCTATTGCCCCTCATATGCAAACTTTTATTTTACATTTATTATAACTTTTATATATATTTATAACTTATAGACAATGCATATAATAAAGAATTTTAATTTAAAATCTACCAAACAATAGAAATATGCATGTGTATGTAAAATAATGAAAACTGAACAAAAGCCTAGAAGGATACCCACAAAATCTATGATGCATGTAACTTCCTAGAAAGAAAGTAGGGTAGGAATGAAGGACAAATGGACTTTACTTTTACACATAGCATTTCCTTATTTTATTAAAAACCATAAGAACTTTAAATGAACACATCAGTATGTTAAATTGTCAATTCTCAGTTGGACATTTGGATATTATTCTATGTATATTTCTCCTAATTTTTCAATAAAAAGAACATAAACACATAGAGGGAAGATAAAGAACAATTAGTTAAAAGGGAAAATATCCCCGAGACCAAAAATGCCTTAAAATTTTAATATATTCTATGCATAAACAGCTGGCAAAATATTTCAACTTCATGAAAATGAAAAAAGAAAGTCTTATTGTATTCCTAATTTTAATTGAAATGCTTCTATTTGCCTCTACACTGTACAAAATCTTGAAGATGTAAATCATGTCATAACCTGTTTAAAGTTCTCCAATGGCTTCCCAACATGTTTAGACTCAAATTCAAATCCCTTCCCATGATCTACAAAGTCCTCCTTTATCTGGCTTTTAACCATCTCTCCAACCTCCTCTGCTCTTTTAACCATCCCTCAACCCCATCTAGGTCCTCGCCATACTGCCCTTCTCTCTGTCAGACACATATCCTTTTCCACATGAAGCCTCTTGCCTTGGTCCCTCTGCCTGGACACCTTTTCCCCCCAGAATCTTCTTGTCATGCAAGCCTTTCCAGGTATGGTGGCCTTAAAGTGGCTGCCCTCAATCAGGTGATCTGAAGGAACCACGCTGACATTCTCGATCATACTACCCTGTTGTAATTCTCTCCACAGCACTAACTGCAACCTGATCTTTCACCGAATGTTTATGTATGAGTTTTTCTTCACTGAATCTCCTTCATCCCCATCCTCTTCCCAGAACATAAATTCAATGAGTGCAGAAGCCATATATCCCCAGCACCAAGAACTGTGCCTGGCACATAGAAGGTATATTGGTGTTTTATTGGTGTATAAAAAATCACATCATTTTAGTACCTTAATCCAACACCCATTTATTATTTCACAATTCTGCAAGTCAGGAGTCTAGGCCCAGGATGGCTAGGTTCTACAACCTGCTCAGGGCATTAGAAACTGAAATCAAAGTGTGAGGCAGGCTGAGTTATTTTCTGGGTGCTCTAGAGAAGAATCTGCTTCCAAGTTCGTTCAGACTGTTGACAAAATCCAGCCCCATGAGGCTGTAAGATTGAGGTCTTCACTCCCCTGCTAACTGTCAGCCAGAGGCCATTCTTAGCTCCTACAGGCCACCCACATTCCCCAACATGTGGCCTCCTCCATCTTCAAGCTGCAATCGCACGTTAAACCCTTCCTTTGAATATCTGACTTCGTCTTCTATAACCAGCTGCAAAACTCTGTTTTCAAAGGAGTCATTTGATTCAATGAGGCCTACCAGGATAATCTCCAGATCTTAAGGTCAACTTGTCAAGGAATATAATCCAATTACGGGAGCAAAATCTATCATATTCACAGTCCTGGGGATTATATAAAACATGCACACCAGGGGTGGGGTGATCGGCCCCCATTTCAGAATTCTGCCTACTGCACAAGGTACTCCACAGACATTTGGTGAATGAAAAAAAGTGAATAACAGATGTGCCCATTTAAAATCATAAATAACATTGCGAATGTTAGCATTAAAGTAATTATGATTCATAAAGACATCCCTGTGACATCATGAAAAGGCTAAAGTGGGTATGATTGTCATTGTGAAGACAGTCCATCAAGCAAGGCTATTTTTTATTTAAATTTTGGGGCTCCGAAAGATAGACTCTAGTCAGCTGGCAAAGTTAAAAAAGATGAAAATGAGTACAAGTAAACAAAAACCATAAGCTAATCAACAAGGGTTGGTTTTCATTTGGCTCAGCTACTTGCTAGCTCTGACTTTGGGCAATTTATTTTGTATATCCAGTTCAGGTTTCTTCTCCCTTCCCTCCTTCCTTTCCTCCTTCCCTCCTTCCTTCTTGCCTTCCTTCCTTTCTTTCTTTCTTAAATGTTTATTTATTTTTAAAGACAGAGAGAGCCAGTGCATGTGAATAAGAGGCAGAGGGCAGAGGGAGAGAGAGAGAGAATCCCAAACAGGCTCTGAGCTGTCAGGGTAGAGCCCAACACAGACACTTAACCGGCTGAGCCACCCAGGCGTCTCTGAGGTTTCTTCTTCTAAAACAGGCAGCAATTACACAGGTGGTCCAGGGGTTTAAATTATTAGAAGCATGTACATTACCTAGTACATTTTCCAGAGAATAACACTTGCTTGCTAATTATCCCCCAGTAATCTGGAGAAGTTAGCTGTTTAGAATGACAATTCACAGACTAGCTTCATCTAGGCAAGGTTTTCTAGTGGAGTTGCAGGGGCAAGTTCTCACGTCAGAAAATTAACCAAAATTCTTGAAAGTATTCTTGAAAATCTCTTAGGAAGTTGCCACATTGAGGATTTTCTCTCTTAGGAAATCCAGTGCAGCCAGTTTTATTCTTGTCTTGGGGGGAAAATCTTATTTCTTTAGCTAGGTATCATGCAAGGTAATTGAGCAATATTTAGTAAATATATTTAAAGAGAAATAGAGAAAGAGGGCCTAACTAAAAAACAGACTCTTAATTCTAGAGAACAAACTGATGGTCACCAGAGGGGAGGTGGGGAGGAGTATGGGTGAAATAAATGATGGGGATTAAGGAATGCACCTGTGATGAGCACTGGGTGTTGTATGGAAGTGTTGAATCACTATATTGTACAAGAAACTGATATCACACTGTATGTTAACTAACTGGGATTTAAATAAAAACATACAAAAAAATACTTATCTTTAAATACCGCAATCTCAGCACAGTGAAGGACTCCCGACATATAAGACAACACTGTGCAGTAGATGTAAATTCTAGCTCTATGATGTGGGACAAGTTTACATAATCTCTCTGTACCTCAGTGTTCTCATCTGCAAAATGGAAACAATAATTCACCGCAGGGCTGAGGTCAGGACTAAGTGATTCAGCATATGTAAAATGCTTACAATGATGCCTGGCATGAAATAAATGCTACAAAACACTTATTAAACAAAAATTCCATTTTTTTTTTTTTGGTGAACTACTGTATCAACTTAGGCTCTCTGAGAGACAGGCACCAAGAATGGACATGAAAGGTTTATTGGAAGGAACACCTGTAGGATAAGGAAGAAGGGAACAGAGGGACAGCGCTCAGATCATGACATAGGTCGGATGCCTGTGAAAGGAGAGAGGGAAGGAAGGCAGATTGGCTGGGAAGAGTCTCAGATCGCAGCGCAATTCTCAGAAAGTCTCAGCCAGGCCAGCGGGGGTTCCACAAGCAAACACTGCCTGCTGGAGGAAGCCCCTGTCAAGCAGGAAAGGCCTGACTCTAGTGCTCCTGCCATGCTCAGCTGTTGGCTAGGAAGAATCTAGGGTAACAGGGCCATGGCACTATCATACAGGAAAAGTCCAACAGCTGCTATCAGCTGAGTTCCCCACAGTGGGTTCTCTGGAAGGAAGATCTGTGTGGCACACCTCCTCTGCATGGTACACCTCCAAGTTGCCACAGCCCGTGTCTGCATTTATCTGAGTGAAATGCGTATATGATGCAATGTCTGCTGAGCAAGTTTTGGTTAGGCCGTCATTTCAAGAACATTATTGGGAGGCTGGCACTGCACTGGGCAGCTGGCAGCATTACTGCACACCTTATTGCTCTTGAAGGACCAGCCAGGAGGAAGTGGCTGAGGCTAGTGTTGGCCATCTGGTGGGATCCATCAATAGGGAATGACGCTATGTTGCTGATCGAATGTGTCTGGAAACTAATACATTGAACCCTTACCAGATTAGGCATTTGCTGAGCATGGACTCCAGGGGTGAGCAGCCTCCCTTTTTATGAAGGCAAATTCAGGCATGATATGTATGTACGTATGTATGTATGTATGTATATACATACGTGTATGGGTATTTGGGTAGGCGTGTGTGTGTGTGTGTGTGTGTGTGTATGCATTATTTAGAGGCCATGTTTCTTTCACTCAAAAGGAAAATAGACATATTGGGCTCCACAGAACAAACGTCTATTCACGGAACTTGAATCACCTACCCACGTTATTGAATAGAAGATCTTCATTAATTTTAGCACTGCTTTCTAACCACCAAAATTATAATACCTAGATTTCTTTGAAAAGCATCAATAATATGGCAACTTTATACGTTTTCCTTCTCGAAATGAGCTCACAGACCAGATTCCGAAGCTCAGCAGCCCCAACCGGCCCTCAACCTGTGTGTCGACCACAGTTCCACAAAGGCACAGGCGTGCAGAACACACACTCAGCACCACACTTAGAAGGACACAGCCCATTGGGCAAAACAGGCAAGGGGAAAAGAGCTATGAGAGTTCCTCGGAGGCACTTTGGAATTTCAGAGAAGTGAGCCACAAGTAGTGGTTATGGGAAGAGTAGTGATGAGCTGAGACCTCCAGAGAGCCAGCTGCTCTGCCCTGACAGCCTGCTGCACACACCAGATACCAACTTTCCCTCATCTTACTCTAAACTTTGGCTTCTTGCTTAACCGTGGCTCTCCTACAGACAGGGTCAGTGTGCTCCTTGCCACCCCTGAATGCATGCATGCATCCATCCATTCATCTTTAATCAAGGACATATTAAGCACAGGATGCATTTATATCACAGTTTGTGCTAACATCAGGTCCCTTACACAATAAATATCTATTTTGTTACATTAATTTATAATACTAGCTGCTATATCACTTTGAGAGTAAATGGAAAGATAAAGAAGGTAAATTCCAATAATTATAAACGACCTGTTTTCTCAGCTATATTTGTAGAGGTTGTATTGCAAGGTTGAAAGAGTGTGAGCTTAGTGGCATAATCTCAGCATTTACTGTGGATGACCTGGACAACTTCGTGAACCTCATTTTCTCTATCATAGTCTGAAAAGTAGAGATAACACCAGCCATCTTGCAAAGTAAGTGTCGAATTCTATATGCAAAGGGAAAAGTACAGTGATTGGATTAGAGTAAAATAAAATCTAGAAAATAAATGTATACATCTGCCAAAAAAGGGAATTTTGATTTTTTTAAAATAAGCTGAGGGTAGGACAAGCCCTCCTCAACAAGTCAAAAAATTGAGAAATTATAAGGGAAAAGTATAATAGATATGAATATATACAAAATATTAACCTCTACATGGTAACATACGCATGAACAAAATTCTTAAGCATATAACAGACCAGGAAAAAATAGTTGCAATGTATATAACTAACAAAGATGAATAGCCGTAGTACTTAGTGAATTCCTTCAAATTAATAAGAAAAATACAGGGGTACCTGGGTGGCTCAGTCGGTCACACGTCCAACTTTGGCTCAGGTTTGTGAGTTTGAGCTCCGCATCTGGCTCTGTGCTAACAATTGGAGCCTGGAGCCTGCTTCAGATTACGTGCCCCGCCCCCTCTCTGCCCCTCCCTGGCTCACACTCTGTCTCTGTCAAAAATAAATGAACATTGAAAAAAATTGTTTTATAAAAAGAAAAATACAACCCCACAGAAAAATGGTCATTATATGTCAAAAACTCGCAGAATTACAAATAGCCAATAAAGATCTGACAACATTCTCAACTTAGTTAGTTCTTAAGGAATATACTTAAATGATAAGGTGATATCATTGTTTTCACTCACCATATTGACAAAAAATCTTAAATATCAATAACATACCTTATAGACAGTTATATGGTTAAATGAGTATTTAATGTTGCTATATATAAGATACTATAAGTCAGGGCGTCTGCTGTACAGCAGGCTTCACTATTATGACTCTTGGTTCCAAATATGGCATAAAGCCAGCTTCGACTAACTTGAATAAACAAATAAAAAAGGTAAATTATTATTATAATCATTAAAAAGAAATTGGGATATTTCCCAAATCTCAGGGCTTCTGTTTGACTGAAACACTGGGAACTAACCCTTCTATTCCTCTCTGCGTGTTGGCTTCATATTTCTCTTTCTTGGTGTTGACTGGTGGAAAGTGGAGAATTCTGAATTTTGTGTCTGTGGCTTCAACCAACCGAAAATGACTAATTCAAGTTTTGAGTTCCCCAGGTCCAAAAATCCTAAGGATTCATTGGCCCTGATTAGAACCAATGATCACACCTGGACCCATAATTGATGACCTAAGAGATAGAATTCCAGAACTGGCCCAGCTTGAGTCTGGGCCCACCCCTGACACAATCCACTGCAACAGAAGATGAGTGCATTTAACTTGACAATTCCACCAGAAGGATTAGAGAAGGCATACTTCCCAAAAGAAGGGAGTACTATTCCCAGAAACAACAAAATATGCTAGCCAGATATAAAAGGAATCAAAATATGTAGGCAGAAAGTATATATTTTAAATTAATTAGGCCAGTAAAAGATGAATTAGTAGCCAATAGAAGTATTTAACACTATCAAGACTAAATGCATATAACCTTTTATCCACTAATTCTACATCTTGTCATTTACCCTAAAACATTAACATATATACACAAAAAGAGGTTAAGTTTAAGAAAAAATATTTATTGATTTTTGGGAGAGTGCATGCAGGGGAGGGGCAGAGAGAGGTGGGTAGAGGATCCGAAGTGGTCTCTGGGCTGACAGCAGTGAGCCCAATATGGGGCTTGAACTCAGGAACCGTGAGATCAAGACCTGAGCTGAAGGCAGATGCTCAACCAACTAAGCCCCACACAGGTGACTCAAAAGAGGTTAATTAAATTACTAATTTATTCAACAAATATTTTGTGCATACCATAAGACTGTGCTGTTTTAAGAGCTGAAGTAATAGTAGTAAAAGACATAAAAGTTTCTGCATTTATATCTGAGTGGGGAACACAGAAGATAAGCAAGTGATTGGCATGTTGCAATTGTTTATTATTGAGCATTCTGCCCAGTTTCGATTTCTAGACTTTACAATCTCACAATATAAATGTATTTTCAATTTATGCTCAGGGAATTTTCATTATCTTCAAAGCTCCATTTGTGATACCACATACATTTGCAATTGGAAATGGTATCAGGTTATGTCTAATTTTTATGGAATAGTACACTTTACAAAGAGCTTTCACATTTACTATCTCATTTCTCTCGTGCACCAACACTGTGACTTAGGTAAAGGCAGGCATTATTATTGTTTTGATTAGCACTGAAACTCCAGAGTCAAACAAAATGCAAGGTATAAAGCAGGCATCAAATAAGAGTTCATTGGAGGAATCAAAATTAAGAGGCACACAACAAATCTTCTAACTTAGAACTGCTAATCCCAATTCTTGGATTTTTCTAGTCACACAATGTTTGCCATTTCTAGAATCATCCAATCATATGATTTTAAGGTATTTTCATTATACTTTGTAGCTGTCATTCCTTCTTAGCTTAAGGACCTTGGAGTGTTGCTTTTTCATTCTGAAATAAACAGATACTTTGTTGATAGTCAATTTATAAAACGTGAACTACTCTTTAGCAATACCAGGACTAGAGCTCAAAATATGGAATTTAGAAAGTAATGCTGGCAACTCTCAGACCTGAGCCTCCAGAGAAATCTAAAGCTTGTGTTTTCATTTAAACACCTATGTGTGACTTGGACAAGTCACTACCTCTCTATGAAATGAGGTGATTATTCTAATTGAATGCTGATCCCTTCTGGCTCTGAAATGTGATGGTGCATCAACTTTTTCGGCCACGCCTGCTGAATAATTGCGGAGATCAAGGGTTGTGTTTTAGTTGACTCTGAAGGGCAGGGATACACATTGCAAAACAAAGTCATTCAAGACAGTTCTGGGAGCAACTGAGTTGCTCCACAAGTTGCAAATTGATGACGAAGAACAAGTATGAATTCTTTTACGTGATAACATGAGTCAACAAAGGAGAGTTTGTGTGGGCCCACCCTCCTTCTTAAAGAAGTAAGACTCATCATACACCAGGACAGGACTTTGCAGATGCCTATGCCTATGCAAAGGCAGCGGACGTGGACAACAGAAAAGGAAAGCCTGCACTTAGGCAATCACCTTGTACTAAAGGTCTGCTGACCGAACCAATCCTTAAACAGGATATAACATCACTAATTACATCCTTCCGGATTACAAAGAATAACAAACACACATAGCCCCTCACCTAAATTTTCATGATAGCCTTCTGCAATGAAAAGTGAATGAGTTTTGGAATCTCAAAACACCCTGGCTGCAATAACCTTGAGTAAGCCATTAAATCTACCTAAACTTCAAGTTTCCAACCTACAAAATTCTGATAAAAATATTAACTTTCCAAGATGTTAGTCACAAATGCATTTAAGCTCCTACTTGGGTCCTGACACCAAATAGAGGCTGAATAAGTACATGGTTGTACCATGGTGTGTTCATTCACCTATTAAGGGATATTTGGCTTGTTTCCAGTTTTGCCTATTATAAATAAAGTTTCTTTGAACATTCATATACAGGCTTTTGTGTGAACATAAGTTTTCATTTCCCTGAGATAAATGCCCCAGAATGGATTACATGGTCGTTGCATGTTCAGGTTATAAGATTTGCCAAAGGGTTCTCAAGAGTGGTTGCACAATTCCCAGCATTTGGTATTGTCAGTATTTTTTATTTGAACCATTCTTATAAGTGTGTAATGATATCTCATCATGGTTTCAATTTGCATTTCTCTAATGTTAAAGATGTTGTACAAATTTTCATGTGCTTATTTTCCATCCATCTATCCTCTTTGTAAAATGCCTGTTCATGACTTTTGTCCATTTTCTAACAAGGTTGTTTCTTTGTTGTTGAATTTTGAGAATTGTTTATATATTCTAGGTATTGGTCCTTTGTCAGCTAAGTGGTTTGCAAATATTCTCCTCCAGGCTGTATTTTGTCTTTCATCCCCTTAACAATGTCACTCCCAAAGCAAAATTTCTAATTTAGCTATCCTAGTTCTTTCATCTTTCCATGTAAAGTTTATTACTTTTATTTATTTTTTTAAAAGTTCTTTTATTTTTGAGAGAGAGATAGAGAGCACAAGCAAGGGAGAGGCAGTGAGAGAGAGAGAGAGAGAGAGAGAGAGAGAGAGAGAATGAGAAGTAAGGTCCAGGCTCTGAGCTATCAGCACAGAGCCTGATGAAGGGCTCAAACTCACAAACCATGAGATCATGACCTGAGCCAAAGTTGGATGCTTAACTGGCTGAGCCACCCAGGCACCCCTCCATGTAAATTTTAGAATAATATTATCTAAAAAAAAGTATTACTGAGATTTTGATAGGAATTTCATTAAATCGGTGTTTCAGTTAGGGAAGAATTGACATTTTTACTATACTGATTCTTCTAATCCATGAACATGGCATTCCTCTTCATTTATTTAGATTGTCTTTGATTTCTTTCATCAGTACTTTGTCCTGTAATACTTCAGCACACAAGTCCTGTACATATTTGTTTTATATACACCCAACTATTTAATTTTGTAGGCAATCATAAAAGGTATTATGTTTTAATTCTGGTGTCTGTGTGTTCATTGCTAGTATATAAAACTATAAGAGAAAGATCAAGATGGCAGCTTGGGAGGATCTTTGAATACTCCCTCAGATACAGCAAATCTAGTTACATATGCAACAATTCTCTATGAAAAAAAGCTTGGAAACTAGCTGAAACGATCCTCCACAGCAAAGGATACAAAGGCCACACCCAGAGGGGTAGAAAAGGCAGAGACGAAGTGTCACCCAAAACCCCACCCCTGTAGCTGGCAACTCACATTCAGGCAGAGTCAGGAGGGATCTCACACATCAGGCATCCCAGTTCCTGAGGACCTATACTGGAGAAAGGAGTCCCCAAAACATCTGGCTTCAAAGACCAAAGACCTACAGAGTCCCATGCAGCACAAAACACAGGGCTGTAGGAATGGAGGCTCTTACAGGGCTCATGTGCAGACTCATTCACTTGGGGACCGGGAGCAAAAGCAGCAGTTGAAAAGTGCCTAGACAACATCTGAAGGAGATTCATTTGCTAACCCTAAGGCAGCCGGTGGGAGCGAAGCCTACTGAGACTCTCTCTGGGGGTAGAGGCGCTGACAGGCACCATTCTAGGTGTTCCCCCTCCACCTTACAGTGCCAGGGTGGGTGAGCACCATCTTCTTACCCTAGCAGCCCGCTGACCATCAGAGGGGAGGGTTTTTCGTATCTGACCCATACCCCTGCCCGTGCACGCCCTCCTGGCACCTGAACAGAAGCAGCACTCCACTGCTGCCCCCACTTCTCCCTGCTGTTCTCTGTGCCTGTGGATTCAAAGATTCAATATGATGCAAATGTCCAGTTACCCAAAGCAATTTACAGATTCAATGCAATTCCTATCAAAATTCCCATGGCATTTTTCACCAAAATAGAACAAGTTGGAAATTTACATGGAACCACAAAAGATTATGGAACTTCAATAACAAAAAAATAACCCAGTTAAAAATGGGCAGAGGATCTGAAGAGAAATTCTTCCAAAGAAGAGGTACAGATGGCCAACAGGCACATAAACAGATGTTCAATATCACTAATAGTCATGGAAATGCAAATCAAGACCACAATGAGATAACATCTCAGACCTATCAGAATGGCTAGCATCAAAAAGACAAGAAATAACAAGTGTTGGTGAGGATGTGGAGAAAAGAGAATCTTATGCATGATTGGTGGTGGTGTACATCAGTGCAGCCACTGTGGGAAACAACACGGACATTCTACAAAAAATTAAAAATAGAAATACCACATTCCAGTTCTGGGTATTCATCCAAAGAAAATAAAAACACTAATTCAAAAAGATATATGTACCCCTATAGTCATTGCAGTATTATTTGCAGTAGCCAAGATATAGAAACCACCTAAGTGTCCACCGATAGATAAAATGGATAAAGGAGATCTGATATTCAGACACAAACACACACACACACACACACACACACACACACACACACACACACACACACGGTGGAATATTGCTTAGGCAAAAAAAGAATGAAATTTTGCCATTTGTGACAACATGATGGAACTTGATATTATGCCAAGTAAAACAGGTCTGAAAGAGAAAGACAAATACTGTATGATTTTACTTCTATACATAATCTAAAAAATCAAAACAGGGGCACCTGGGTGTCTCAGTCAGTTAGGCATCTGACTTCTGCTTAGGTAATGATTTCATAGTTAATAAGTTTGAGCCCCACATCAGGATCTGAGCTGAGAGTGCAGAGCCTGCTTGGGATTCTCTCTCTCTCTCCCTCTGCCCCTCCCCCACTTGAGCTTTCTCTTTCTCTCTCTCTCAAAACAAATAAACTTAAAAAAAATAAAAATAAAGACAAATGGGGGTGCCTCTGTGGCTCAGTCAGTTAAGTGTCTGACTCTTGATCTTTGCTCAGGCCGCAATCTTACAGGTAAGATAGAGCCCCTCCTCAGGCTCAGCACTGAGAGCCTGGAGCCCGTTTGGGATTCTCTCTCTCTCTCTCTCTCTCTCTCTCTCTCTCTCTCTCTTTCTCTACCCCTCGCCCACTCACTCATGCACTCCTGGGTGTGGGGGTGCTCTCTCTCTCAAAATAAATAAATAAATAAATAAATAAATAAATAAATTTTAAAAAATAAGAGTAAAAACAAATGAACAAAGAAAACAAAACCCATAGATACAGAGAACAGATTGGTGGTTGCCAGGGGTGGGCAAAATAGATGAAGGGGAACAAGAGGTACAAACTTCCAGTTAGAAAATAAATAAGTCATGGGGATGTAACATACATCATGATGACTGTAATTGATAATACTGTATTGCATATTCGAAAGTTGTAAGAGTAGATCTTGAAAGTTCTCATTACAAGAAAATACATTTTTTTATAACTTCATTTGAGGACAGATGGTGCCTAGTCTTATTCTGATCTTCACTTCACAATGCATACAAATATAGGATCATTATGTTGTAGTCCTAAAACTAATACAATGTTAGATGTCAATTATACATCAGTAAAAAATAAATGATAGAAAAAAATTGATTTCTAAACTTACTTTTGAGTTCTAGGGTAGGTTTTGGGATGAGGTTGGGTTTTTTTGTTTGCTTTTTGTAGATGCTTTGAGATTTTCTATGTAGACAATCATATCATCTGCAACCAATGGCAATTTTATTTCTTCCTTCCTGACCTGTATACCTTTAATTTCCTTTTCTTGCCTTATTTGCACTAGCTAGAACTTCAGTATTATACTGATTGAATGCGATCAGCACTAACATCTATGTATTGTTCCCAATTTTAAAGGGAAAGCTTCCAGTCATTCACCATTAAATATAATGCTAACTGTAGATATTTAGTAAGTTCTTTTTTCAAGTTGAGAAAGTTCTCTGGGGCACCTATTTTTCTAAAAAAAATTTTTTTTAATCATGATGGGTGTTGAGTTTTGTCAAATGCTTTTTCTGCACTGATTGATAAGATCATATAAATTTTCTCCTTACTTGTGAATATAGTAGGTTACACTGATTGGTAATATTGAACAAGTCTTGCTTTCCTGAATAAATATCATTTTATCATGAAGCCTAATTCTTTATACGTGTTGCTTAATTCTATTTGCTAATATTTTCTTTAAGATTTTTAGTTTATGTTCATGAGGGATATTTGTCTATACTATTAATTCTCTATACTGTCCTTTTTGGATTTTCATTTCAGAGTTATATTAGCTAGTGAATAAGAAAGTATTATCTTCTAATTTTTCTCTGGAAGAGGTTGTGTGTGTGTGTGTGTGTTTGTGACTTTAGATATTCTCAAGGGTTTGGTAGAATAATCCAGTGAAAACATCTGGACCTGGAGACTTCTTTTTTGAGATTTTTAAACTTACCAATTCAATTCTTTAAGTATTTTGTGGCTATTCAAATTATCTCTCTTGTTGATTAATTGTGATGGCTTGTGCTTTTTGAAGAATTGATACACTTCATCTAAGCTGGCAATTTTTTTCTGTGTGGACCCATTCTCTTATTAACTTTTAAATCTCTGCAGGATCTATAGTGATATTCTCTGTTTCATTCTTCATATGGATAATCTGAATATCTTTTCCGTTTTTGTCAGACTTGCTAGTGGCTTGCCAATTATATTGAACTTTCCAAAGATCAGTTTTTCATTCATTGATTTTCTCTATTTTTTCTGATTTCAATTTTATGAATTTCTGCTTTCATCATTATTATTTACTCCCTTCCATTTGCTTTGGGTTTATTTTTCTTTTCCTTTAATTTCTCGATGTGACAGCTTAGATTCCTAATTTGAAATTTGTCCTATATTCTAATGTAAGCAGTTAGAGCTATAAATTTTCCTCTCAGCACTTTTTTAGGTGCATTTCACAAATCTTTACTTTCATTTTCTTTCAGTCCAATGTGTGTCTTTTAAAAAATTTCCCTTCATAATTCCTCTTTGATTCATGGGTAATTTAAAATGTGTTGTCTAGGGTGGTGGGTGGCTTAGTAAGTTGAGCGTCCAACTTCAGCTCAGGTCATGATCTCAGGGGTGTCAGAGTTTGAACCCCACATTAGGCTCTTCTGAAAGCGCAGAGCCTGCTTTGAATCCTCTGTCCCCCTCTCTCTTTGCCCCTCCCTTGCTCACACTCCCTCTCCCAAAAAATAAAAATAAAAGTATGTAGTCTAGTCAGTAAGTATTTGGAGATTTTCTTGTTATTTTTCTGTTAATGATTTCTAGTTTGATTCTACGTGGTCAGAGAACATGCTCTGGGTAATTCTAATTCTCATAAATTTGCTGTGGTTTGTTTCACGGTCCAGCATATAGTTAGTAGCTTAGCATATATCTCCTGGGGTGCTTGAAAAGAACGCATATTCTGTTCTTGGGTGGAGTGGTTTGTAAATGTATATTGGATCTTGTTGGTTGACGGTGTGGAGTTCTCCCATGCCCTTGATGATTTTCGGCTAGTCATTCTATCAGTTGTTGAGAGAGGAGTATTAAAGCCTCCAAGTATAATTGTAGATTTGTCAATTTCTCTTTCTAGTTCCATGAGCTCTTTTTCCTGTAAAACAATTTTTGATATGTTAGGACTTAGGTTTGCCACTTAATTCCATCCCTTCTGGTTGTTCTGTTTTTCATTTCTCTGCTTTCTATTCTTGCCTTCCTACTGGGCTACTGATACATTTCAGAATTCAATTTTGATTGATCTCTAGTGCCTTTGAGTACATCTTTTTGCAGTTTTTTTAGAGGCTGTTCTATGTGATACATACATAATTTATCACAATTTACTAGTGTCAACATTATTACCAGTTAGAGTGAAGTATACACATTTCACTCCTTTTATGTCTCTTTACCCTCCTACACTCAAAATATAATTGTCTTAAATATTTCCACTGCAGGCCTTTAGCACCACATCAGACAGTACTATTATTTTTGTTACAACTCTAACACAATTTAGAAACTCAAAAGAAGCCACCTGGGTGGCTCAGTCACTAACCATTTGACTTTGGCTCAGGTCATGATCTCACAGTAGGTGAGTTGGAGGCCCACATAGGGTGAGCTCAAGCCCCACTTCCAGTTAACAGGAGCCCCACTTCAGGTAAAACACAAGTCTCAAGCGAGCACCACTTCCCTCTCTCTCTGCCTTTTGTGGGATTTTCTCTCTCTCTGCCCCTCATTTACTTGCGCCCTCTCTCTTTAAAAAGAGAGAGAGAGAGAGAGAGAAAGAAAGAAAGAATGAAAGAAAGAAAGAAAGAATGAAAGAAAGAAAGAAAAAAAGAAAGAAAGGAAGAAAGAGATTGAAAAGGTACCCATATATTTGCTTACCACGCGTTCCTTCTTCCTTCCCTGATATTCCAAGATTCTTTCTTTTTGTTTAAAGACTTTCTGTTACCCATTCATTTAGAGTAGTTCTCCTAGAAACAAATTCCCTTAGTTTTCCTTTATCTTAGAACATCTGATTTCCCTTTTATTCCTGAAGGATACTTTTATAGATTTTGAATTCTGCATTAATAGTTCTTTTCTTTCAGCTGTTAAAAAAAAATGTCATGCCACTTTCTTCCAGCCTCTGTGATTTCAAAAGAGAAATGAGCTGTCCTTTGAGTGAATGGGTTTTTTTTTCTTGTATAGTTAAGGTATTGTTTCTCTCCTGCTTTAGGAGTTTTTCTTCATCTTTACTTTTTTGATGTATGACCATAATGTATCTTGGAGTGGACTCTTTTTGTTTGTTTGTGTTTGTTTTTGTTTTCGTTTTTGTTTTTGTTCAGCCGGTTTGGAGTTCACTCAGCTTCTTGAATCTATAGGGTTTATGTCTTTTGTCAAACTTGGGAAGCCAATATTTTTTCAAACACTTTCCAGTCTTAGCCTCTTTCTCCTCTCCTCCCAGTATTCTGGTGACACAGATGTTCGGTCTCTCATTATTATCACACAGATTCCTGAGTTTCTACTCAGTTTTACTTTAGTCTATCTTCTCTCTGTCATCAAGATTGAGTAATTGCTATCGTTCTTCCTTTGGATTTACTGATTCTTTCCTCCGATCCCTCCATTCAGCTGTTGAGTCCATCCACTGAGTTTTTGTTTTGTTTTGTTTTGTTTGGTTATTGTATTTAGAAGTTCTAAAGTTTAGGTTTCTTTGCTGAGACTTTCATTTTTTAATTTGTCTCAAACATGTTTATAATTGCCACTGAAGCATTTTTATAATGGGTGTTTTAAAATTTCGTCATCTGAACAGAACAGACAAAAAAAAAGAGTGTGTAAAGTTAAAGAAAAACAATAAATATTTACCAATCTGAACAACAGAGAGAATAGGCTGAAAAGGGAGACAGACTGACAGATGACACTCAGCAACCTGTATGACTATAATAAATATTCTAACATTGGTAGGACCAGAATATCGAAGAGAGAAAAGAAAAGAAAGCTGAAAGAAATAATATCTGAAGACTTCCCAGATTCTAACATCTCTGTCATCTTGGTGTTGTCACTCATTGTCTTTATTCACTTATGCTGAGATTCTCCTGGTTCTTGGTGTTATAAGTTATTTTCAGCTGGAACCTGAGCATTCTTAGTATTCTGTTAAGAAACTCCAGATTTTATTTCACATTTCTGGGAGTGCCTGGGTGGCTCAGTCTGTTAAGCATCCAGCTTCAGCTCAGGTCGTGATCTCGCAGTCCATGAGTTCCAGCCCCACATCGGGCTTTGTGTTGACAGCTCAGTCTAGAGCCTGCTTCACGTTCCGTGTCTCCCTCTCGCTGCACCTCTCCTGCTGACACTCTGTCTTTCTCTCTTTCAAAAATAAATAAACATTAAAAAATTATTTCAGCTTTCTGTTTTGGTGAGCTTTCTATGGTGTTGCTCTGGAAAGGAAGAGTAGGGTGTTGCCTCATTACTGCCCCATTGAGATTGACCAGGTTCCTCACTTGGCCTCTGTTGACACCTGAGGAGGAGGTCAGGGGAGGAGCTCCATGGTACTGCTGGGAAGAAGTAGGATCTTCCAACTTCTCAGGAGGCCTCTTCCAATTCCCCCAAAGAGGATGAGTAAGAATACCTCATAAATGCTCCCCACATGTCCTCCAATGTCACCACAGGGGTTGTATGACCTCATTACTGTCAGACGCTGGTAAAATCTTGACTATCCACTAACTCCTCTGAAGTCAGCCCACTGAGTATCTTTCCCACAGCCCTACAACTAGAAGAATTGAAGTGGTATCTTAACAGTAGTGAGGAGAGGGAGGCAAACCTCATTATTGGAGGGTGTGGGTGCAAGTCCAGGTTTCACACCTGGTCTCCCATGGCGATGTGGATGGAGTGTGGGGTGAGGGGTTTTCGTGACCACTCAGCGGGAATGGAAGTCCTTCTCTAACATCATCCAGTGAGCGGAGAGGTACCTCGTTATGTCCTGGCTATGGTGGAGTCCCAGGCTACCCACAGTCTTTGCTGACATGGGTAGTAAGTGGGGGCACAATCTCTTTCTTGTGGTGTTTGGCTAGAGTAGAGCAGCTATTATCTAAAAATTGTCTGTGATGTGAGACTGTCCTTTTCTTGGTCCTTTGGTTTCAGAGAGCAGGCTTTTGTTGTGGCTTCTTTCCCTCTGTACCTGTTGGCTTTCCAGTATTCTAGATTCTCCAACTCCAATTTTGGGATATAAAGGGCCAAAAGAAAACCCAAGGACCTCACTACCTCATTGTTCCTTGGGTTCCAAGATTCCTAGACAGTTTGCCCTCTTCTTTTGCCTAACAGACATTCTATATTTGTTTTATATATAAAGTCAGGGTTATTAGTTGTACTTAGTGGGAGAAAAAGAAAAATCATCTATTTTCATGGAAATTGAAGTTCCGAACGTTTGTGTTTATTAACATTTTATTGTAAGAACAATTTTGGGTCACGTTAAACAAAGTGTGAAAGCTAGAAAAAAATTTTATTTAAAATTTTTTTTAATGTTTATTTGTTTTTTTGGGTGGGGAGGGGCAGAGAGAGAGGGAGACACAGAATCCAAAGCACACTCCAGGCTCTGAGCTGTCAGCACAGAGCCTGATGCGGGGCTTGAACTCATGGATCATGACCTGGACTGAGGTCGGGTGCTTTATTGACTGAACCACGGTGCTGCTAGAAAAAAGAATTTTAGATGGTTATACTAATATTAACTAATATCGATGTTGTAATGACACACAAGATTCAGGCTTGCAAGTGGTGCTCATTTGCTCTTATCAAAGGCACATACGTGTCCAGCCAACGATCCAAACTAAAAGCTAGTCTTGGTAAGCAGATAGATAACTGCCTATGGGTGTGTGGTTCGATGCTGCTAAGTAAGCCTGCCTTCCTCAAATAAATCCTCTCTCTGGCTAATGTATAGCATTACCAGGCTTAAGCTTTATCCCCTAGCTTATGTCTATAATACCTGTTGAAATATAAACATCCATGGAGAATATATGGTGCTAGTCTAGACCCCAATAGTGCTGCAGGCTGTGAGTGCTTACCAGCAGGGAGGAGCAAACAGATACTTAACAGAACCAAACAGAAATGAGGACAGGTCATCACAACCCCCAAATATGTTCTTTAAGACACACATGCACAGTCACATAAATATATCTCTGAAAAACTACCAAATGAATGTACAAAAATATCCAATTTAAATGGCACTTTGGATTATAACTAATATATTTATCAACAACTGCTTGAGGTGTTCACAAAGTGGACAAGACAAAGTTGTGTGTGCTGTGTCCTCCCCATTAGCTGGAGGAGAGAAGATTTGGTTTCCTCTGTTCCCTCTCGGTCATTCAGGAACTAAGCTCAGTAAGTATTTGTTAAGCACTTTCTATGTGACAGGCACCATATTATGTACTGGGGATAAAAATTTATAAATCACTTCTCTATGCTTTCTCTTATTTGGTGGCTCTTATACCAAAAGGATGTTTCTAGGAGATTGGCTTTCTTCATCACTAATCTGTTCTGCACTTTAGAAACTGCTTTTCCCTTATCTCAACCCATTAATTCTTAAAATAAAGTAGAAACCTCACCTGTCATTGTTCATATTTAACAATCGAGGACAGTAAGGCCCAGAAATGTAAGTGTCTTTCCCACAGTCCCCCAAGTGGGAGAACTGGAATGAGGTCTTAAATAGTGGCCTTGAACTTGCAAGTCCAGGACACTTTTCACTCCAAACCACAATGCTGCTCCACCCCTGAGAACCATTTCCCCCTAAAGATCTGTCAGTCTTTGGTGAAAATCTCAACTCACGATTATGTTCATTTTTCTAAACCATTTCCCAGAACCGAAAACTCCATGAGGGTGGGGACTTTATGATTATAATGAATTATAGTGGTATAATGGTATTCTGTTGGTATTTGTTGAGTTAACTTGGATGACCGCTGGAGAATCTAGATTCTGAAATAAAAAAAAAAAATAACCCTTGATGCTTTTCCTTGTAATCAACAGATGTGCTTCAGTACCTTCCTAGCTTGGTGATCCCAGCCAATTTAATAAAATTTCCTTAGCTTAGGTTTCTTTTTTAGAAAATGAGCATAATAATGCTTACCTGACAGGGCTGTTATGCCTATAAGAAATACTTAATACATGGTAATTATTATTATAAAATATGTAAAATTTCTAAGACACTTTGGTTTGGAAAAGGTCCTCTTCTCTCCCCTCCACTGGCTTGCAGACTTCGTAAGAACTGGAATAGACTCTTCCAAAACCATAGTACAGTGCTTTGTATTTATCAGCCATCAGAAAGAGATTTGCTAAATGAATAGACAAAGAATACAATACTGCAAAAATATTGCAAAAATACAATACTGTTTAATTATCAGTGTTACAAAATATTTAACTTTACTAACAGAATTTGGTACAGTATTTTGGCAGTTTAGTAAATCTATGTGTATCTTCGTGACTAAAATAAAATACATGGTCACCAATCACTGAATCTTCTTACTTTAACACATTTACTCTATTATTTTTTACTTTTGAAGCTCCCATCAGCTCCCTCCAACCTGCCTTTATCCTTCCTGGGAGCTAATCATTCATTCATGCATGCGATTAACATTTACTGAGCACTTACTGTCTACCACAAACCAGGTTGCAAAGATTCATAAGACTCTCTCCCTGCCTCTATAGGATTTATATACTACAAGGGAAAACCAATGCATAAACAATTTATAATTAATGGAGGTGTTATGATAGGAGTACAAAAAAGTGCTCTCGTTATAAGAGTGATTCATTCTGCCTGGGGAGTTTGCTTATGGGAGCTTACATGCGAGGAAGTTATTTTTTCTCTTTGTAGACTAAATTGACTTACTAGTAATAAAAATAGTTTCCATTTGTGTAGTGCTTTGCAAAATGCTTTCACATCCATTTATTCTTTTTATCCTCACAATGAACGCTCGATAGTTTAGTGGTTGTTTTAAAAAAATACATCATCAAGAAAGGTAGCTAAGAGGCCAACAGATAAATAATATGGAAATTTGTTTGAAAGCCCCTAGCTAGATGAAGCAAGCCAAAACTACAAGCAAGGCTGTTAAAGCAGAAATCATTTCAAATGAGTTAATTGCAAAGACCCATTCCTTTCCTTTCATCCTCAGTTGCCATTGCCTGATCCCCCATCTTGCTAGTAGGTTATGTAACAACCTTCTAAGTGGATTCCCTCATTTGTATCTCATCTCCCTCCAAGTCATTTTCTACACTGGCCACAGATGATAATTTTTACATACTAATTGAATTATGTAATTTTCCTTCTTAAAGGTCTTTGATCCCGTAGAGCTCCTCATTCCTTGTAGTATCAAGTCCAAATGCTTTTATATCATAAATGAAACTCTACATAATGTAAACCTACCAAATTCTTCAAATTTTTTATTGGTTACTCTCTTCCAACCATCTTATTGATTTTACTCAAAGTCATCATACTATTTACATCTCTGTGGCTTTATAGTGTCTTTGGTCTGGAATGCCTAAGCTCTCCACCCATCTGTCTGGTAAAATGATGATAGACATAGAAAGTGTGCATTTTTTTTGTCGTTTTCTGGTTTTATTTATTAATTTTTTTATGTTTATTTATTTTTGAGACAGAGAGACACAGCATGAGCAGGGGAGGGGCAGAGAAAGAGAGACACACACACAGAATTTGAAGCAGGCTCCGGGCTCCGAGCTCCGAGCTGTCAGCACAGAGCCTGATGTGAGGCTCAAACTCATCAACCACGAGATCATGACCTGAGCCGAAGTGGAACGCTCAATCGACTGAGCCACCCAGGCGCCCCTGGTTTTATGGTTTTATTAACACAATACGACATGCACATAAGCTGTCCATTCATTGTCTTTGCTGTGAAGCTTGGCATTGGTGACACTGATGGTCAGCTGGCCTGCTCTTTCCACAATGGTTTTGTGGTTCCTGGAGGAGACACTGTGAGCAATCTCTCTACAGTGAGATTTGTTGCACAGCAGCAACACTTAAAGCTCCTTGACATTGTGAACTAGGAACTTCCGGAAGCCACTGGGCAGCATGTGCTTTGTTTCTTTGTGGGTCCTGTAACCAGTGTTGGGCATCAAGATCTGGCTTTTGAATCTTCTGTCCACCCCTATTATCAATGCCTCTGGATTTTCATCAGTTGTGCTTAATTTTGACACATTGGTCTGACTGGTGCCAGATGAACTTCTTAGTCCTCCTTTTAATGATCTTGAGCTTCACCAAAGGTCTGAGGGTGGCCATGATTCCAAGTAAGAGATGGCTGCCACCACCACAGACAGCACCGAAGAAGAGGCAAAAGTGTGCAGTTTTGATCTTGTTTATATGTAGACTTACTTAATAATAATATCTTGGCAATACATTTTGCCTTTTGTTTTCCTTTTTTTTTTTTTCTTAATTCATTATTCAATAAAATACAGTTTGGGGAACAGTAGTGTAGACTTTTCCCTTTTTTAAGGAAAAGATCATTAGGTTTTTTTATTACATACAAAAGATTAATGATATTTATATTCACTTAACATAGAATTATTCTTTTTAGAGCATATTTGGGCCATGGGCTAAGAAACCAGCTGGGGATAAGTCAAAACAAGGCAAGCATTAGTCTATCACGGATCTTACATTTGGTGAAATAAAAAGATAATAAAATTAATTAATTAATTTTTACAGATTGGTGGTAAAGTGCTATTAAGGAAATAAAGGATGGCCTAAGAAGGAAGGTACTTTGGAGCAGATGGTCCATGAAGATCTCTCTGAGGAAATCCCATTTAGATGAGACATGAAAGAGAAGGAGCCAGCCATGCAACTAGGAAAAGAGTCTTCTGGACCAGAGGACATCTTGGGGTGTCTGAGAAACTGAAAGACCATTGTGATTGTTTGTGAGAGAGAGGGAAAGTGGTGCAAGTTCACGGTGGATCACGCAGGACCTCGTGGGGCAAGGCAAGTAAGACACTGAAAGATTATGAGCAAGTGAATGATGCACCTGAGTGCAACAGACACTACAGGAGAAAGGGTTATAAGAAAGGATTATAAGAGAGCAGGAGAAGTGAGGAAACCAATTAGGGGGCTATCATGATGTTAGTAAAAGCTCCTAGTACTTTGAAGCTTAGATGAATTTTTAAAATATGATCACCATTCACCGGTGTGTTTGGGTCCTGGAAGTGGATTTTCAGTGATGTGACTTCTCTTCACCTCTCCTGGTCTGGCCCTTACCTGCTTCTCTAGCCTCTTTCTAATGGCTGCACGTCACACTCTTCCTCCATTCAGGTAAGCTTCTCTCCATTTTTCCAACATGTTCTACCTTTTTCCTCCTCCAATCTTTTGCTGTTCTTGCTCATCCCTCTTCCTGGAATGCTCTTCTAATTCTTCTCTTGGTCATCCCACACTATCCTACATCTTTTAGGGCTTAGTTCCAGTACAACCTCTTCTATTAAGCCTTTCCCAATGTCCCAGCTTGAAGCAACCATTCCTGCTTTTGCACCTGCTTATACCATGAACAGATGGCCATTTTTAAAACCATGTTTGAGTCTTCATAAAGGCCAGGAACTATTTATATATGTATTTATTTAATCATCAGCACCTGACACTGAGCCTGTCTAATTTAAGTAATTTCACTGACTTAGAGAATAAAAGTGGGGGAGGAAGGGAAGAAAGAAGGAAAGGCATCCATCTGTATGGTGATCGAGGGGTGTCATCAGTGGTCCAGAATGCATCAGTGGGAATCGGTGGCCCCTGTTTCAGTAAGACCAACAGGAAAACCATAACCAGCACAAAGTCATCTTCTCATGGACCTGAGATACCATCATGATTCTGCTGCATAGACAAACATTGTTCCGGATTTCAATGAGACTCAGTTATCTGAGATAAGTGGAAGAAGAATCCCTCAAAGCTACACAAGAGTGGGTTTACTGATGAGCATTGTAAATTCTCTAACTTTCCATTTTTCTAAATTTACTCTCATCTTTGAAAGATTTTTCTAAAGTCCCACCACTTTTTGGAAGTCTTTTCAGTTCAGTGGGGACAAAATCATTGGACTCAACAATTTTAGCCCAGCCAATAAAGAGCGGGAGCTCTGGTATTTTGGCTCTACTATTAGCTCTCTGGTTTTAGGCAAGCTGCTTAACACTTCTATGCCTCCGTTTGTTCACCTGTGAAATGAGGACAATAATAGTATTTATTATAGAGTTGTAAAGTGGATTAAATGTTTAGAAAAGCAACTTGCATGTAAGAGGGTACTAGGTAAATGTTAATATTTAATATTATAAATTGTTAGCAGTTCAAATTTTGTGTTAGTTAATATAAAGACAAGAACTACTAAATTCCTTTTCTTCATTTCCTCCTTCCTCAAACAGGAAGAATGCAGGTGCCTCTGTTTTAATCATCACAACACTGCTTATTTTAGAAGTCATGGGATTAAATATATACAGGCTACATTGAGAATAGAGTTTCACCTTCTGTATAAATAAATATGTCTGCACTTACTTTACAAAATAGGAGATTTTTTTCATCTCTGAATCCTCTGTGGCATTTGTTGCTTCTGAGTCCATATTGGCAATGGTGAAACTTGGCAAGATAGCTAATCTTGTATAATGGCAGATAAATGGCAGGACAACCCTGCCTCTGATTCATAAATTTAAGCTATGGCAGTATCTGCAAGATGCACCAGTACTGTTTTTTTCTAAACTAGAATGAGCTGAACACAAGTATAAAGCTTATTATCAATCTCATTTTCAGTTCCTTTGAAATCTTTTGTGAGTCTCTCCTATCTAAGGAGACCAGCCATCACAGAAGAGCCTATGTGTGGTAGGGGATTAGGTTAAACAAATGCTTACAGAAATTCAGTACCAGTCGTTCTCTTTCCACTCTCCTATTAAGAGGGCACATCTTATGCTCCTTAGTAAATGAACCAAGCACAGAGACCTCTAAAGAGGGTGGGACGTTTACACTGTCAAGGGATGCCTAATGTTTCACCCGTGGACACATTCCAGATTATGTCCCCAAGAAGGATGAATATGTAACAAATCAATCATTTATCTTTCATTTACATTTGAAGTCAACAAACCAATATTTTTTACACATCGGCTGTGCCTAAATTTTGAACACTCATGATTATTAACAAAGGAGAGACTATGTTAGTATTCACTAGCAAGTTAGACCCACGGACATCTTACAATCTTACCAGATCCATGTTCCTAATTCCTTCAGGGAAGTAGATTCTGCTAGTCAGAGTCTTGCTTTTTCCCACAGCCCCTCTCTCCAAATTCCTCTGGGAATTTCCTGCTGAGGCATTCCATCTTCTTGAACGACAGGAGAAACAACTGGACTCACAGGAATCAAGACAGAAACAGGACATGGGGTGTAACTCAGAATATGGTGGTTTTGGTTAGTTTTGTCACTTAGTAGGTATGTTTCCTCATGAATTCAGTTAACCTTGGCTTTCATTTACTGAATATTGTGCCCTCCCTCTATCTCACACAGTTACTTTGAGGATATTTGAATTGTCTACACAACAATTTTAAGCTGCCAGGTGACATGCAGATGTCACTCTGACTCCACTCATTCCACAGCATGGGAGTTAGGTGCAGGTGACTTCTGGTGTTAATCACCTGAGTTTAAATCTAGGCTCCCACGCATTAACCGTGACCCTGAACAAGTTTATCCTTCTGTTTCCTCACCTGCAAAATATGAAATAGAAGGGCAACTGCATGGCACTTAAAACAATGCCTGGAACCTAAAAAGCATTCCATAAATGTTTGAGTATGGTCCAGAAAGGATTTTTTTAAGTGGCTACCCTTTGATTATGTGTGAGCTTGCAGGATGCCTAGGAATGGACAAGATCTACATCCTACCTTTGGAGGTCTCATAGACTTGCTAAGGGTGGACACTCAGGTAAATGAGAGTTATGATGGAGATACAATGGGGTAAAGCATATGGCACAGATTCATTCCTAGTACCCTGCTCTGTCCTTTTGCTCTTACTCAGTTTCCCTGCTCTCCCAAGACAGATTTTCCCAATAATTGCATCCACTTTCATGGTTTCAGCTATCAGTGGTGCACCAATAGAGTCAAAACCGCTAGCCAAGAATTCCACTCCCATGGCAGGATATCTCCATGCAGCTTACTCTCTCCTCTGTATCTTACCCTGTACCTATTTCAACTAACCCTTCAATCTAATAATTGACCAAACTATGATGATTCTATTAGAGCAATGTTATGCCCTACTTCTCAACTCCTGCACATATCTATTACATTCTTCCCATCTATTACAGGAGCTTCTGCAGGATCCTGTTGCCGGTAGTCTCAACTTCCCCTCCCCCATCCCTCTTCCCAGTCAACCACCTGAGACTGAGGTCTTCTAAAGCTTATATCTGTTCACAACATTCCCTATAGGAAATCTTCAGTGGCTTCCTACTGTTGATCCAACAGTGCCTTCTTAGGCCTACAAGACTCTTAACATAAGTCTCAGGCTCCTTTTTACTTTTTTCCACACATCTCAGACGTCAACACACAAAAAAAACCTCAATGCACCTTCCAGAACACACGTGTACACTCTATCCTCTCCACTTTTGCTCTCGTTGATCCTGGTATTTCAAATGTCTTAGCTGCCACCCATCCACCCACTCTCTTTCTCATCCTTCAGCGTTATGCCACTGACTGCACATCACATTCCCTGATTAGTGAATCCCTCAGGATTTAGTGTTCTTTCATCTGGATTTACACTTACCATGTAGGGTGACCCCAATGAATTAGCAGTTTTTGGTAAGTAAAAAATGGTCAAATAACAGTAACTTAATGTATTCTCCTTAGAGCATTAATACCACTTCATTAGTCTTCTTTTTTTTTTTTAAAGTTTATTTTACTTATGAAAGAGAGAGAGAGAGAGAGAGAGAGAGAGGGAAAGAGAGAGAAAGAGAGCATGGAAAGGGCAGAGAGAGAGGAAGAGAAAGAGAATCCCAAGCAGGCTCTGCACTGTCAGCACAGAGCCCAATGTGGGGCTGGGGCTGGAACTCATGAACCCTGAGATCATGACCTGGGCCAAAATCAAGAGTCAGACACTTAACTAACTAAGCCACCCAGGTTCCCCTAGACTTCTTAATTTACATGTATACCTCATGTACCCTGTCTTCTTCACCATTGCTCAGGAGAGTGCCAGACAAGAAATAGATGCTCACAAAATACTTGTAGAATTCAAGATGATTGCTATGTATGGATCTTAAAACTTTGCTAGCATCCCTTAAATCTAGGTCTCAAGCTTTCTCTCATATTCCTGGGGATTGACAAACATAAAGCTAGTCATTCAGGGCAGTCTTCTCAAGTCAGGAATGAAAATTATTTTCCCCCATTTCCATCAGGACCCTGCTCTTTCCACCTACCAACTAATAATTCCCTAACCCAGATAGGGAAAAATCTACCTCCAGGGCCATCCTTTTTTTAAGCAGCAAGTATATACTCTGTAATGTTACCATTCAGGATATTCATTCCTTCATTCATTCCTTCACTCATTCATTTAATTATGGTGATCTGATTGGCACTGGGAATGTAGCAGTAATAAGGCAACTTAGAGATGATGAATCTGGAGTACCTTTGCTCTTTGTGCCTAGTCTTTAAACATTTTTCCTCAAGAATCACCTTAAGAACTTTTCAACATTTAAAGTATCTTCTAGAGGCACCTGGGTGGCTCAGTGGGTTAAGTGGCTGACTTTGGCACAGGCCATGATCTCACGGTTCCTGAGTTCAAGCCCCACATCGGGCTCTGTGCTGACAGCTCAGGGCCTGGAGCCTGCTTCAGATTCTGTGTCTCCTTTCTCTCTGCCTCTCCCCTGCTCATGCTTTCTCTCTCTCTCTCTCTCAAAAATAAGTAAACGTTAAAAACATATTTTTAATAAAATAAAATATCTTCTATATTTAAACAGTTTCAAGTGTCTTCTGCATTTTAAGTCATCAAAAAATTTTTATCTTAAGTTCAAATTGTTGCAAAGGATGTAATTTTTAACATATATTTTAGCTGTATTATTTTAAATATGTTCAATGAAATTTGAATATTATAATTTAATACTCATAACCAGGTATTAAAATATATTAATATTTATTAATATATATGTAAAAATTATTTTGTAAACTTTTAGACCTTTCCTTTTTCTCTTTGAAGTCACATTCCCATTATATTTTCTCCTTGAGTTTTATACCTACATATGAAATCAAAGCTGTGGAGCTGCACTTTTAGCTTAACTCATGGAAATTGTCATCGCATGTCTTATTGGTAAACCAATAAGCCAAATCATGCTTTCTTGCAGAAAAAATTATGTCTTTATCTTTTTATTTCAAATCAACGTATTACAAAGCAAAAAATATTATACAAACATTGAGAAATGTGTTACAAAATGAATCTTATAAGATTATGAAAAGTAGTTAAGATGAAAAGAAGTCCAACATAAACAACCCATTTTCATAAATTATAAAAGGATGAATAAATATGCTAATTCTTATTAACTAATTTGTAATACAGCAATGAATGTATAGTATATGCAATAATGAGAGCCTCATTCTTCTAATAAGAATGTGTGTCTCTCTCTAGTTGAAAGGCAGAATATGGTAGAATGGAGCATATTTGATCCAACTACACGCCATCTGGGAGAGACACACTAGATTCAAAGATACAAGTGGAAAGTAAAAGAAGAGAAAAATATACACCATGCAAATGGTATCCTAAAGAGAGCTGGAATAGCTATGCTAGTATCCAACAAAATAGACTGAAAGACAATATTTGTTTCTCAGGACAAAAGAAAAGGGGGGGGAAAATAATAAAGGGGAAAATCCATCAGTAAGACAAAACAATTATAAACATAATGCACTTAACAAAAGAGTCCCCCAAAACATGAAATAAGATGCATAAATTAAAAGGAAAAACAGACAATTCAACAATTATATTTGGAAACTTCAGTAACCCACTTTCAGTAATGGATAGAACAAGTTGGCACAATATTAACAAGGAAATAGAAAACTTGAACTCTGTAAAGCAATTAAATGTAACACATTATCTATAGAACTCTCCAATCAACAACAGCAAAGTAGATCTTCTCAAGGGTACATGGAGCGTCCTGCAGGATAGAGCATATGCTCAGAAGCCATAACACAAATCTCAATAAATTTAAAAGCATGTAATCAAAGTGTGTTCTTTGTCCACAATCAACTGAAATTCAAGTCATAATAACAGGAAGAAATTTGAGAATTCATGGATATGTGAAAATTAAACAAAACACACCTAAATAATACATAGGTCAAAGAAGATATCACGAGGCAAATTAGAGAATAATTTGAGATAAACGAAAACAAAACACAACACACCGCAACTTATGAGACTCAACTAAAACAGTAGTCAGAAGGGAACAGCTATAATTCTTGCATTTATGAAAAGAATAAAGATTTCAAACCAATAACATAAACTGCCTTAAAAAACTAGCAAAAGAAGAATAAACTCAAATCAAAACAAGCAGAAGGAATAAAATAATAAAAGATTAAAGCACAAATAAATGAAATAGAGAATAGAAATAATAGCGAATACCAATGAAATCCAAAGTTAGTTCTTTTAAAAAAATCAACAAAAGTGACCATTAGCTAGAATGACCAAGAAAAAAATTAAGGACTCAAGATCTTAAAATCAGGAATAAAAGATAGGGTTTGGAAACCAACTTCACAGAAATAAAAAGGATTGTAAGGGAATATTCTGAACAATTGTAGACCAACAAATTAAATAAACCTAGATGAAATGGATACATTTCCACATAAATACAAGCAACTGAAACAGAAATAAGAAGAAATAAAAAAGCTGAATAAACATATAACAGAGAGATTGAATTAGTGATTTTAAAACTTCCCAAAGAGGAGTGCTTGGGTGGCTCAGTCAGTTGAACATCCAACTTGGGCTCCAGGCATAATCTTGAGGCTCATAAGTTCAGGCCCCACTGTCAGCTCAAAACCCGGAGCTGCTTCAGATTCTCCCTCTCTCTCTCTCTCTCTCTCCCTCTCTCTCTCTGCCATTCCCCCACTTGTGCTCTGTCTCTCTCTCAAAAATAAATAAATATAAAAAAATAAACAAAATAAAACTTCCTAAAGAAAAGCTCAGGCCCAGAGGGCTTCATTGGTGAATTCTGCACATTTATAAAGGAAAATTAATATGACTCCTTCACATACTCTTACAAAAAATTAGAAGAAGGAACATTTTCCAATTCTCTTATTCTATAAGACCAGCATCACCTTGATACTAAAACCAAGGACATCGCAAGAAAACTACAGACCAATATCCCCTATGAATATAGATGAATATATCCTCAGCAAACTAAATGCAGCCATATATAATATGTTTAAACAGCATAACCAAGAGGAATTTTTCCCAGAAATGCAAGATGGCTTAACATCTGGAAATCAACATAATACATTATATTAATAGAATGAACCACAGAAACCACAATCATCTCAATTGATGCAGAAAAATCAATAATTACTTTTATATCAATGACATGATGAAATGATAACATTTCGCATGTGTTGAGTTAAAATATATTACTCAAGTTAATTTCATCTGTCTCTCTCTTTTTTTTTTTTAGATGTGGCTACTAGAACATTTCACATTACGCATGCAGCCTGCATCTGTGGCTCATGCTATGTATCTATGGGATGAAGATGATTCAGACAGATGTGGCCCAGTTTGAAGACCAGTGCTCTAACAGCATTGTGCTGGCTTTTGTACGTGGCTCCCTGTATTACTTCCTGGAGGAGAAAAGTGATACTAATAATTGTTAACCTGCCTAGGTTAAAGAACTCCACCCTGTAGGTGTCAGAACTGATACTGAACTCACTTCTGTCCTGAAGCCAGAGTTTGCCCCATTTACATCAATTGTCTTCCTTAGGTATCAAGCCATTACCAACATCTTTGTGTAAATTTTGAATAATTCTTTTGTTTTCATTCTTCAGCCCCCCCACGCCCCCCCCTCGCCCCCCTGCAAGGACTACCACTGAGTTCTTCTATCTGGCCTTGGAGTCTATTCTTTCCTTTAAGCTTCATGGCACATAATAGCTAACAGTTTTTGTGTGTTTGTTGAAACATCTGTTCTGTGTCAAACATTATAGAAGACTCTCTAGTTAAAATATTGCTAATCATCTTCACAACTCCCACTTTGAGATGACGATTTTTTTTCTCCCTTCACTTTTACAAAGATGAGAAAACTAAGGTCCCCAGAACTCAATTGCTGAAGTTCCACAGTAGCAGAGTGAATTGAGACTAAAAGGTAGGTAGGTCTCTGACTCAAGAGACCCCATGTGTCCAGCATATCCTTCTTCCCTGTCTCCTAATTTGAGAGAAATATAGATCAACTCTGGACTCTGGGCCTTTTTAAAAAAATAGTATTTATATGTATGAGATTCACATAATTATGAAATTCTCTAAAGATTTTTTTTTCACACAAAACTATCTATATTTTTTATTGCAAATTGAGGTCTATTTTTCTTTTTCTTACTATGGATTATGTTTTGCAAACATGCCTTACATTTATACATGAATTTTGGATACAAGATGCAATGAACTCCTATAGTCCTTCCTGGAGCACAGTAAAAGTGAATTGATAGTAGTAAGGACAGTGCACTAACTTGGGTTAATATTAAATATCCCCCTTGTCTCAGAATGTTATTCAGGCATTGTCTTTATATTTAATCAATCCTTGTACAAAGATGGGGGGTAATGCGTGGTATCAAATAAAATTCATTATTTTTCTTTGTTAACCAAACATTCACGGTTTCTGAAAAATGTTTAAACCTTTTAGTCTTCCTAAGTTTCTAAAAATATTAAGATCAAATGTGATAGATGCAATATTCTTCATCTACATAAAGTTTAAATATTTAATATTGAGTCAAAATCTTCTTCACTTTTCTCTGCAGAGAATAATTTATCAATTGAAGGAGTTAGCTTTCCAGAATGAAAGAAAAGAATGAAATGCAATACATACTGCCAGACCTATTTATTCTAATATGAGAAAAATTAATATGCACATCTGAGAAGTATTTCTAAAGTTTTGTGGGCTATGTATTTCAAAAATAAAATGCTTTCAGACTGAGATCACTACTGCCAATTGGTATTCATTTACTTAGGTGTTTCTGAAAAGTTTTAAAGGATTACTCTTTCATCTGTTATCCTTTAGTGGATGTAACAACCACTGCTCTTAGGGCATGTCCCTGAGGCTCTGTTTGGCTCAAATAGGCTGCATTTCTCCGGTGACAGTACAAAGGACAGCTAATTTTGCAGTAGACTGAGCAATGGGAATATGGGGGCTTTAAGCCCAGGCTATGCAAACTACTGGAAGCAAATTACTTTGTTTCTGGGCTTTGTTTTCCAACTATAAAATAGGAATATTATTTGCTTATCTATTCACAAAGTATACTGTGACAAGTTAAGGAGATAATAAATGGAAATCCCTAGGATTACAATATATTTCAGTGTGTGATGTCTTCTGCCTTCCTGCTGAAGTCATCTTGGTTCAGTATTCCGTATTCACTCCAGGGCTCCACCCATGACCAGCCCAGCAAGGCTATGTTGCAGCATGTAGGACTCCAATTTAGTAGGTCAGTTTCAGCCTAGAATCTCACTGTTTATGACTGTGTCTAGACAATTAAGGTTGGGAATTATCATAGCTGATATCAACAACCTCTGTGATGCCACAGAATAATGCATGTATCTTCAGTTTTGTTCATGGTGGTATCCCCAGCACCTGGCACTCAATAACGTTTCAGGATACATAAATACATCAAGAACTAGGAAAAGAAAGGAATATATAAGGCAGGCATAGCCACTGCCTACAAAGATTTATAATCTAGTCAAGTTAACTACACCTAAAAATACAAGTCAAGAAGCAGTGGAATGGTTAAATCAGTCTACGTGCCAATGAGCATGCGGCAGGAATTACTGCAGAGGTTGCTGGCTTCTCTCCGGGGTGGGAGTACTGGAGTTGGATAACAAATGTCCCAGGCTCCACAAAGGGTAACATAACCTGTGAAGACATTTTATTGTGTTTGGAGCCTACACATTAGCAGCAGGGAAATAGTCTAGATATTTTTCCTTTGTCAATGCATTCATCCTCGGATAGCATAATAACCAGAATGGAGTTTTCAGGTTGGTATTGCCAAAGAAAACAATGGGAAGGAGAGTGAGACTTTGTGGTTGTTGTTATAGTCTATTCTTCTTCTTCTCCTTCTTCTCCTCCTTCTCCTTCTTCCTTCTCCTTCTCCTTCTTCTTCTTTCTTTCCTCTAGCAAATGTTATGGTTCTCTAGAAAATGGCATAACTCCTTTTAGGGGGGCTTTGGAAACATTTTCCTCCTTCCTTCCCTTTTCTTCTCTCCTTCCCTTCTTTTTCTTCTTTCTCTCCTTTCTTTCCTTTCATTTCTCTTTCCTACAGCATTCACTGTGCGGTTACTAATCCACAAACTTGTACTGAGCACTTGTACTTCAGGTATAATGACAGGCAAAGGGATGCAGAGATACATAAAGGAAAGTCCATGACCTAGAGCAACTCAGAGTTAAAAGGGCAGATAGCCAAGGAGACAGATAACTATTGTCCATGTGACAGTGTTCTAATAAGAAAAAAAATTATTATGACAATGTTGTATGAGAATGTAGAAAAGGATTTAATTCACTGCAGGGAGAGTCAGGAAAGGCTATTCCATTTGAATTTTCTTTTGAATAGTAAGGATGCATTAGCTGATGAAAAGAAGTAAGAGGCATTACAGAAAGTAGAAACATCATGTGCAAAGGCCCAGAGCTATGAAAAGGCATGTCTGATCCAGAAGACTGGGTACTATGGGAAGTTACAGGAGATAAAGGCAAAGAGGCATGTTGCAAATAACTTCTGAAGGGTTCCATTCACCAGCAAGTTTTGACATGATAGGGTGGAAGCTAGAGAGGTGCTTTTTGACCAGGATGATAGTTGTTTTTTGATGCCACCAAAAGGAAGAGATTCAGAAGAAGAAATGGTAGGGAAGCCAGCTAGAGTCTGTGCACCAGGCCAGGACAGAGAAAAGACTGAGAGCTAAGACACAGGTAGAGGAGTGGACTGAGGAGACATTTGAGCACTATTTCTGCAACAGAATTGACAGAGTATGGTAACTGACTGTTTTTGGAGGGTAAGAGAGAGGGAAGAAGAGGATGACTCATGCTTCCAGCTTGAGCAACTTGTGTAATGACACCACTAACCCAGAGAATAAGAAAAAGAGGAGGAACAGGTTTGGGAGAAGATGGTAAGTTCAGGCACGGACATATTGAATTGATGTGTCTGAGCCAAGGTCAAGCTGTTTAACAGGCAGTAGGAAATACGAGTTTGGTACATTAGCATATAGATGATATTTGAAAACATGATAGCAGATAAGCTCACCTAGAAAGAGTATGTAGAAGTAGAGAAGAGAAACCAAGAATATGAGCCTAAGGAACTTCGATATGTAAGGGATACGTAAAGAGAAGGAAGGCAAAGGAGAAGAGTATGAAGAAAGGTTTAGAAAAGTAGAAAAATAAAATAAGTAGAAAAAGATGGTGGTACTCTGAGGGTGTTGCATCAATAAAGCAACTTGAATTTGGACAAGGTCAGTATGGGCCTTAATTTCTACTTTTCCTCCCAACCCAAAGTCAAGCTAATGAGCTTCCACTGAAGACTAATCCTTTTTCACCCTATGAGGTCCGTAACCATTCCCAGGCTGGGAGGCAGTAGGAAACCAGCAGCTTGGCTCCTCAGCATCAAGTTGGCTTCATTGACCTTCTACATGAATTCATTCACTTTCTATGAGCTGGAGCCTTGACTCCTTGCCTTTGCTCCAGCTCTTGTAATGAACCCTTCTATTTCACTCTCCTTCCTCCATATCCCAGTCCCTCAAGGCTGGAGTTCATCTCTAGTCTCTTAAGACAGAAGTCCAGCCTCCTGGAGTCCAGGTTCATCTATTCATTTGTGTTGCAATCCTGAGCTTCCCTATCTGTGCATCCTCACACGTTTATCCTGTGGATGTCTGGAACAATCTTGCCTTCCTTATAATTCCCAGGAGCATGTGGGTGGTGTTTGAGTAACTCCTGCCAACATATGAGCAGCTGATAAGTGGACCCTCATATTACTATCGTGTACTTATAGCTATTATTCAGTGCATGCACAATTAACAGTTCTTGGGTACCTACTGTGTCCCAGGCATTGTCGTTCCTAGGTGCCAAAGATGCAGCAGTAAACAAAACAATGCACCTTTCCTTGTGGAGTTTGTGATCTAATAGGAAGATAAACAATGTAGGTACATAGAGTGCCAGACTGGGGGAAAAATCAAACCACTTGTGGTAATAGGGAGGCTGGAATGGAAGGAAGGGGGTGCTCTTTCAATGGGGGTCAGAGAAGAGGTCTCTGAGAAAATGAGCTGAGCAGAGACCTAAAAGAAATGAGACAGAGACATGTAAAACATGAGAGCAAGCCCTGCTGATATTTAGGGGACAAGTATTGCAGGAGTGAGAATTTACAAGAGCAAAGGCTCTGAGGCCGACTTGGCCTGGTATGTTAAAGAAATAAGCATTCCATTGTGGGTAGAAGTGGTCAGAGGGGTTATGGAGGCAGAAGGCAATTGTGAATAACTATTTGGTTACTGTTATTCTATTCAGTCAGGGAAGTTGACATGATCTGTCTTCCATTTTGAAAGGAGCCTTTTGGCTGCTGTGTGAATAGACTACAGGGAGATGAGACCAGAAGCTGGGAGGCTAGTTAGGAGAAGGTGAGAGCAACAAGCCAGGGGAGAGATCATGTTGCCTGGTCCAGGCTGCTTGTGGTGGCCAGTGGTTGGATTCTGGATATAATTTCAAGATATGATAAGCAGCAGGTAATAATAGTTTGAATATGCTGTAAGAAAAATAGAAGCCAAGGATGACCTTTTTATTTATTTTATTTATCTATGTATTTATGTATGTATTTATTTATTTATTTACCTACTTACTTATTTTTTTATTGGCCTAAGCAGCTATAACAATGGGGTGCCATTTGCCAAAATGGGGGAGCTCAATTTTGGACATGGTAAGTGTGGGATGTCTATGAGACGCTGGAATGTCTATGAAGCCATGTCCTGAGCAGGTGCAGGAAGGGTCCGGTGTGCCAGTGAGGAGCTGGCCTTAGATGGGAGTGTGGGGCATGGGCAAGCCCTCCATGTAGCAGGAAGGAAGAAGGTGTGTAGGAACAGATGCACAGTGACTGGAAAATGGTGCAGTGAAGACCTGGCGAAGCTCTCCTGTAACTCCTCCTATTTTCTCAGTGAAGTAGGAAGCCAGGTCAGCAGCTGAGAATGAGGGTAGGAGAGAAGGTATAAGGAGGCTTTGAGATAGAGGAGAAGGTGTGAAACAGTCCTCTGGGACAGTGATAATAAATTTCAACTCATGGCGGGAGAGCCTAGGTAGCTCGGTTCGTTAAGTGTCTGACTCTTGATTTCGGCTCAGGTCTTGATCTCCTGGTTCGGTTTGTGGATAGAGCCCCTCATCCGGCTCTGTGCTAACAGCATGGAGCCTGCTTGGGATTCTCTCTCTTCCTCTCTCTGTCCCACCCCCACTCATGTGTGCATGCTCTCTCTCTCTCTCTCTCTCAATAAATAAACTTTAAAATAATAAATGTATTAATAATAAAATAATAAATACAATTCAACTCATGAATAAAATAACAAATTTCAACTCATGACTTAATCGTGGGACTTAAAAAATCAACTTAATGACTGGAGATCAACTGAGTGATTTAAAACAGTAAGTAGAATCTAAAATCTATAAAGAACTTACCAAGCTCCACACCCGAAAAACAAATAATCCAGTGAAGAAATGGGCAGAAGATATGAATAGACACTTCTCCAAAGAAGCCATCCAAATGGCTAACAGACACATGAAACGATGCTCAATGTCACTCATCATCGGGGAAATACAAATCAAAACCACACTGAGATACCACCTCACACTGGTCAGAGTGGATAAAATGAACAAATCAGGAAACTATAGATGCTGGCGAGGATGTGGAGAAACAGGCACCCTCTTGCACTGTTGGTGGGAATGCAAACTGGTGCAGCCACTCTGGAGAACTGTGTGGAGGTTCCTCAAAAAAATGAAAATAGAACTACCCTATGACTCAGCAATAGCACTGCCAGGAGTCTACCCAAGAGATACAGGAGTGCTAATGAATCAGAGGCACGTGTACCCCGATGTTTATAGCAGCACTTCAACAATAGCCAAATCACGGAAAGAGACTAAGTGTCCATCAACTGATAAATGGATAAAGAAGATGTGGTATATATATACAATGGAATACTATGCAGCAATGAGAAAGAATGAAATCTGGCCATGTGTGGCAACATGGATGGAACTGGAGGGTACTATGCTGAGTGAAGTAAGTCAGTCAGAGAAAGACAGATATCATATGTTTCCACGCACAGGTGGACTTTGCGAGACTTAACAGAAAACCAGGGGGGAGGGGAAGGAAAAAAAAGACACAGAGAGGGAGGGAGACAAAACATAAGAGACTCTTAAATACTAAGAACAAACCGAGGGTTGAGGTGGGTATGGGAGGGGGGAGAGTGGGTGATGGGCACTGAGCAGGGCACAGGCTGGGATCAGCACTGGGTGTTGTTGTACGGAAACCAATTTGACAATAAAAAATTATTAAAAATATAAAACAGTAAATAGAATGTAAAACTAGAGTTCATTGCATGTATAAAGAGTAAGAATTGCTTCAAGGTTTCTTTCAAGTGCACATGTGTCTGTGTATGTCCTAGGTTGTAGCAAAAATATTTTAAGGACACTGGCCCAAGACAGCAGTAGAAAATGATCAAGAGACTGTTGAACAAGGTCAGGGACTGAGCTGACGATCGTGTAGTTAACAGAGAATATGACCTCATAAGATTTTGGCACCGGAGCTGCTAGAAGACCACAACCCCCCCACCACTCTGGCCCATCTGTACTTCTACCATAGGAAACTTTTCTGTGATGGCATGTTCGCCAGCTTAAAAGATAGAGATTTCAGGATGTAACTTTCCTCTCTCTCTCTCTATATATATATATATATAAAAGGGGGGGGCTCCTCACAACACTCTCTGAGATATTAAAGTGGTGAGCAGAGGGTCTGGTAGTTGGATTTTGGAATTTGGTGTACTTAATATGAAATTTGACCTTATTATATAATACCAAACGTGAGGTCTCTAAATCCTCCAAAACAAAACCAATATCAGAACACCAAGAAATCTTGTTTTTATTCAAACTTCAGCCCAGAATTGTAGCATTTGGCTTGTAAATGTATGCTCTCTCTCCTCCTTACACTACACTAACTGCAATTTTAGTGGATGATTGAGCTAATTTTCATGCCTATATTTTCTTCCTCTTTCAAGATTTGTTGTTGGATCTGCAGATGATTCCAAGTGTAACTTCACTTAGAAAAAATGTGTTCATTTTCAAGACAGTCTTAAGGTCTTCAGTTGTGAAGCAGTTTTTTGCTACCAAATATATTAATGAATAATAGTTAAGAATACATCAATAGATGATGTGGAAATGGCCATTTATATTTTTAATTGTAATGAGCTCAGGTTATTTTCTAGACACTGTAATTTAGAATAATAAATTCTCCTGTTCTATATTTTGCCTGATTGTTAAAAATGGTTTTTAGATGATTAACTTGAATCAATTTTCTATACACCCAACCAATCTCTGAACCATCTGAGTTTTTTAAAAACACTTTTTCCTATTGTAAAGGCAATATCAAACTTAGTTCATTAGACAGGCTATCAGACATAAACATAATACATGAAATATACTTTCCCTTTGCAATGTTGTTCTCTTTCTACTGTATTTATTCTGATTTATGTAAACCTGAAACACTGAAGTAACAACAGTAGAAATGAAACTTAATGAGGACTCATCACAAAGTACACTCTGCCTACATCAGTACATTTATAATCTGTAACACTATTTAATCTTAGACCGGTTGTAAATCAAAATCAAGTAGAGTCTCACAAGGAAAAAAAAACTCTGTGTGGTGGTGGATATTAACTAAACCTGCTGCGGTAACTACTTCCCAGCAGATAGATAGATAGATAGACAGATAGATATAGATATATCAAATCATTACATTGTACACCTAAATCCATACAATGTTATAGGTCAGTTATATCTCAATGTAAAAAAAATACAAAATCAAGTAGTCTGAACATCCCCTCTATTGCTTTTGGGATTAGACTGTATTCTAGGACACTTTAGTTTCACTTCCTAAGCGCCAAGAAAAAGTTAAAAGTGCAAAATAGGATCGTTCTGTTATTGTTTATCTAGACCCTCACGTAATTTTTGTCGCTATGTTAAATGCTTCTTTAGAAAAGGAAATACACAGGATTAGTTCCTCTTCTATTGCTTCCAACAAGAGCTCTACCATGGAAAGCTCTCTCCCCTTCCATTTTGCAAGCCTCAACAAGTCTGTTGCTGAGTCAGAACCTCCTTTTTCCCTGATGTGAGAAATCTTTCTCCCTTGAAAACTCCTAAAGCTTAGGAAATATTTGAGTCTCCCTGGGGGGAAGGGATAGGGGAGCCAGAATGAATGTGGTGAGGACCAGTCCCCCACACAGCAGCGCTGATGACGGCACATTTAATGCTTTTGTGAAATACGAAGACTTGGAGCTGGCCCAGGGTTACCATGGGAGCTCTCCACATAACCTGTCATATGCATATATGTGTATAAAAAAGCCACCCGGAGCCTGGTTAGGTTCCTGGGACTTTGCTCCTCATTGCTTTAGTAAAAATGTTTGGTGTACAGCTGACGGTTCTTGTTTGCCCTGCAGAAAACACCTTCACGCAGCTGCAAGAAGGGCCAAGACAGCACACAGCACGAGAAGCTAAAAACAGAAACAAGCCCAAGAAGGCGCTTTCTAGGGCGACGAGAAGGGAGGACACATTCAAGCCTGAGACGTGTTGGGCACGAGGTGTGGAGAGAGCCGCTCAGCGGTCTGCAAGGCAGGCAGAGCCCGCACGATCTAGCTGGCCTAAGGACCCCAAGGGCTGAGCCTCGAGGGCGAGAGGGGCCACGGTCACCGTTCCGCTCGCTCAGTGCTGGCCACGCGCGGCCGCCGTCACAGGGACGCTCCCAGTCTGGTCTCGGGCCTCAGTTTCCCCCGCCGGCCCGGACCGCCCCGGGAAGCCCGCGTCCGAGCGACCAAGACTCATGTGACCGGGGGCGGGGCGGAGGTGACAGGAAGGAGGCGGGGCCGCGAGGGCGACGGGGGAGAGCGCGTGCGACCCGAGGCAGGCTGTGCGCGGACCCCGCGCCGGGAGGGGCCGTTGCCCAGGAACCGTCGGCGCCGCCAGCTCGCGCTCGCCTTCGTGCGCGCGCGCGCCGGGCGCTCAGACTCCCGTCGGCCGGCCTCCACCGCCACCGTCTCCCCCTTTCCCCGGACGCCTAAGAGGCCGGAGGATCGACCCCGCTCGCTCCCGCGCTCCCCCGCCTTCCTGGGAGCGCAGGCGCGTCCCCGGACGAGCCAGCATATTAATAAGGGGCGGGGCAGCGGGGGCGCGGCGGCCTCGCGCCCGCGCGTGCCGGGACGCACCGCGGGGGGCGGTGCGATTGTGAGGTGGCGCTGACGCACGTTCCGGAGTTCTTAAGCAGCGAGGGTGGCGGCAGAGGCGGTGGCGGCGCCCGAGCCGGTCTCGGGAGGCGGCGGTGCTTGCCGCGAGGGGTGGCGGGGCCGAAGTAGGTGCCCCTGGCTCAGTCACGGTGTCCCTCTTTCACTGACTCCCCCTCCTTCCACCACGGCCACGCCGCCCCAGATCCGGCGGTTTCCTAGGCGGGGCAGCGGACGGGGCGCCTCTCCTCCCGCTGCCGCCGGCCTGATAAATGAGGGACTTCGGGTTTGGGGTGCTACAGACCGCCCCTCTCAGAAGCAGCAGCCCCGGGTCCCTGTTCAGCAGCGGGGCGTACCGTCCCTACGCCGCAGGGCCCACAGCGGCCGCCGCCCCGCTGCCCTCCGCCACGCCCTTCGGCCCGCTCTCGCCGCCGCCGTTGCCTGTCACCGGCTTCTCGGAGGCCGCCTCCCCCTTCTCTATCCCCCTCGGCTGCGGCGGCGCGGGCAACTCGGCGGCAGCCGCCGCTTCCTCTTCCTCCCCGTTCTTGGCGCATCAGCAGACCATGCAGGATGAGCTGCTGCTGGGGCTGACACAGCAGCCGACGCGGCCGCTCTCGGGGGCGGCGGCCGCGGAGAAACTCCCCAACCACCACCCCGGCGGCGGCACGAACGCGGGTGTGACCCACCTCCTCCCCTCCCAGGACTTCAAACCGAGTCTGCACCACCCCTCCTCCTCCTCCGCCTCCTCCTGCTGCTGCTGCCGCACCTCCTCCCCGCAGGACTTCAGTAAGCGGCAGCAGCAGCAGCTGAGCAGCCAGAAGAGGAAAGAGTTCAGCCCTCCCCACCTTCCCCACCCTCCGGACTCGAAGCCGCCGCCGCCGCCGCCGCTCCACTGCCCCGGCCGGCTCAGCCCGCCGCCGCCGCCGCCCGGCCCGCTCCTCCAGCCCGCGCAGCTCGCCCAGCGCCAGCAGCCACAGCAGCAGCAACAGCAACAGCAGCAGCAGCAGTTCAGCATACCGCACCCGCAGCACCACCCGCCGCAGGACTTCGCCCCGCGGCAGCGCCCGGCCGACCTGCCCCCGATCCCGCAGCTCCAGCCCTCGCCGCCCGCAGCCCCGGGGCGCCGCCACGGAGGCGCGGGCAGCCCTCGCAAGACCCCGGCCGCGGGCGAGGGCAGCGCCGCCGAGCCCCCCAATGCGGGCTTGGCCCCCTCGACGCCGCCGGTGAACTCCGCGCCGGGCTCCATGGAGTCCCCCAACCACCCTCTGCTCAACAGTCCCAGTAACCTCCTGCCCGGCGGGGCGCTCGGCGCGGGCGCCTTCAGCAGCCTGCAGAGCCCGGACCTTCCGCACCCAGGCGGCGGCGGGGGCGGGGGGCCCCCCGGAGGCGGAGGGGGAGGCGGCTCCGCGTCGCCGCCGCCACTGCCGGGTTTCGGCACCCCCTGGTCGGTGCAGACCGCGTCGCCGCCGCCCCAGCCCCAGCCCCAGCCGCCACCGCCGCCCCAGCAGCAGCAGCCGCCTCCGCCCCAGCAGCCGCCGCAGCCGCAGCCGCAGCAGCCCGGCTCCACGGCCGCCACCCCGGGTGGCGGCGGCGGTGGCGGCGGCGGCGGCTCGCTCAGCGCCATGCCGCCGCCCAGCCCCGATTCAGAGAACGGCTTTTACCCCGGGCTGCCGTCGTCCATGAACCCGGCCTTCTTCCCGAGCTTCTCGCCCGTGTCTCCGCACGGCTGCGCGGGACTCAGCGTGCAAGCGAGCGGCGGCGGCGGCGGCGGCGGCGGCGGCTTCGGCGGCCCCTTCTCGGCGGCCGCGGTGCCCCCGCCGCCGCCGCCAGCCATGAATTTACCTCAGCAGCAGCCCCCGCCGCCCGCGGCCCCGCAGCAGCCGCAGAGCCGGAGGTCGCCCGTCAGCCCGCAGCTCCAGCAGCAGCACCAGGCGGCGGCCGCCGCCTTCCTGCAGCAGAGGAACTCCTACAACCACCACCAGGTACGGCGGGCGGTGGCCCGGCTGCGCCGCGGGGCAGGGACCGGGGCGACCAGGGCCACTCGCCCAAGTGAGAGTGGGACTGGGAGGGCGGAGGAGAGTGACAGGGCTCGGGACACCAGCCCCCAGCGGGGCAGACGGGCGGCCGGGCAGTGGCCACCGTGGGCTGCGAGGCTCCGGTAGGGGGTCGCGCTGGCAGCCGTCGCGGCCAGGCGCCCCCTCGAACGCCCGGCGTGGCGGTGGGGGCTGGGACAGTGGCCGAATGGCGCCTAGGCCGAGGGTGGGGGCGGCGGCCGGGCGGGCGCGCCGGCCCGGCTGTCCCTCGCAGCGGGCGCCCCCGACCCGGAGGATCGCTGTCGGCGATCCGCGAGGACAGGCCAGGGGACGCGGGGCCGGCGGGCTCGGGCGGCGGCCTTGGACGAGCGGCCGTGGGAAGCGAACTTGGGAAGGAGGACCATCACGATCACCGCAGACGGTGCGTGCGGGGAGCCAGTGACTCTTCCCCGTCGTCCAGTGAGAGGACGGGCGGAAAGGCTTTCTTCTTTCGAGTCCGTTTCATTCCGAGTCGGCCTGCGCGAGGTCTGGCCGGGGAAGGCGGTGGCCCGGCCGGGACGACGCGCCCGCCGCGCCCGCCGCCGCGCCCGGGGCTCCGCGCTGAGCTGTCAGGCGCCGGGACAAGGGAGCCTGCCCGCGGCGGCTCCCTCTGCCACAGCGGAGGTGCTCCGTGAGCCGCCGAGTTTCTGCGCCTCTTCGCGTTTGAGGAAGATTTGGTGGCTTGTAAGGCAAAACTAAACTTGAATCCGGGATTCGTGTGATACCGCTAAGGGAGGACTCACATTTTCTGGCGGCCTTAACCTTTTCTTGAATTAAGGGGTGCGTATATTTTGAGTGGGTTAATGCAATTATGAAATAACACGGGGCAGAGTTTTTTTATTCATCCGGGTCCTTTCTGATTCAAGCTCTTGTTTTGTTATCTTCCCAGTACGGTGTTTGAATGACCGCTGGCTTGGTTCATTGACATTGAAAAGAGTATTTTGTTGTGCTTTTTTGATCCAGTCAGCATTCCTTGTAGTGATTGGTACGTTTAAGGTCATTTTCGTGATCAAGGACTGAGACAGAAGCAGAATTGGACCTTAACCAGTGCTTACTTACCCCTGTAACTTTTTCCGTTGACCAGTTAAAGTTTTCAAAGGTTAACCTTTTAAAGGGTGAATACTGTCTCACCAAAGTAACAGTTAAGAGTTCTCTTAAATTAATCAGAGTAACAGTTAACAGTCTTTATTTCGAGGCACTGGTGTCTCCCTGAAGAAGGAGAATGTGGCCTACAAGGATTGAAAATATGTAATTTTGAAATAAAATTCCACTTTCCCATGATTTTCATAATCTCGAGCAGCTATCTTCTTGTGTGTCAGGGTGTTCATTTTTTCACTGCAAACTTGCCACCGAAAATAATTGATAGGTACTTTTATGTTCTTTGAGCCATGATATAGAACATGAGAAGACCATGTACCATGATTCATATTTAAGTATAATCTGCTTTTTGTCAGAAGATGGTTCTCACAGTGAAGTTTAAGAGGTCACACAGCTGTCATATGGAATTTTAGAACACTGGAAGAGAACTTGAACCCTGTATCAGTAAGGAAAGTAAGGCCCTCAAGAATGGAGTGATTTCCTCATAGTCCCTGAACTATGCTTTCGAACTGTGTGAAGGGTGAAATGGCAGTGTATATTCATGATTAGATTGGCATTAAAATTTTTTTAAATAGGTACTATAGATCAAGTTCTTTAAATAAAAAAAAAAAAGCGGTCTTACAAGAAGCAGGTTTCATTTGAAGAATACTTGACTTATAGTAACTTACTGACTTATAGCAACTGCATGGTCCATACTTCCTTTGGCTAAATGTTAGCACAAGCTTATTGACAATGTCATTGCTAGCAATTAGTATTTTCAAAAATACCTACAGTTACTGCCTCTTGGTGAATTTTCCATTCTTTGGTGACTAAACTTTTTCTATCATAGGTTCTAGTTTGGAATAGAATTTATTTTTGAAAATGAATGAAGTTATTGGAGATCTTGTATTATTAAGATCTCTACTGGAATAATCAAAGCATATAGTTGTTTTTCTTTAGTATATCTCAGTGGATCCACCTATGGGTAACATCAGATAATTGCTTAACAGTTCATGGATAATTAAATGAAAGAAAAACAAAAACACTTTAAAAGAAACTACGTTAAAATTGGAATAAAATAGCTTAAAAGCTGAATACACGATACCAAAAAAATAAATAAATAAAACCAAACCCGCATATTTTCCATACACTCCCTATTCCAAAAGCCGTTTTTAGTTCATGCAAGACAGTAACACCAACTGTTATTACCATTATTCATTTTTGTAGTGGTGCCATTGGTTTTGGAAACCTAAAGTCTAAATATCTTACTCCTATTGTTATTCATATCTGTTAATTAAAGACCAGATTTTTAGCTGTATGCCTAGCAGAATATGGTTGCTTTAAGATCACAATGAAGGTTATATCTTCAAGGATCTTTGAAGTTAATTTCAATTTTAAAGTATTTATTTTTTTCTTCTTACATACCCGATTCTGAAAGGATAGAAATGTAACTGCCTGGTTCTATTTTAGCAATCGTCATGAAATATCTGCTCGATTCGTTAGAATTTATAGTGGACCAAAGGATGAAAATTCGCCTAGCAGTAAATGAGTATGTTTTCATACAGCAAGATATCCAACCTATTTCTTTTCATAAACTATTAAGATATGTTTTACTGCTTTTAAAGGTTTTTTTTTGTTTTTTTTTAAAGATTGTATATAGGTATTTTTAGCTCAGGCCTAAATTTGAGTTTGAAGTATAAACTCTTTAAATGCCTATAATTTAAACAGATGTGTTTTTCTCAGCCTCTTCTGAAACAATCTCCTTGGAGCAACCATCAGAGCAGTGGCTGGGGCACTGGAAGTGTGTCGTGGGGAGCAATGCACGGCAGAGACCATCGTAGAACTGGAAACATGGGGATTCCAGGAACTATGAATCAGATATCTCCACTGAAGAAACCATTTTCTGGTAATGTCATAGCACCACCGAAATTTACTCGCTCGACTCCGTCACTGACTCCAAAATCTTGGATTGAAGATAACGTGTTCAGAACCGACAACAATAGTAATACACTCTTACCCTTACAGGTAAGAATGGTATGTAAATGGTCTTATTTCTAGTGTTTGTCTTTCAAAATAGGAAATTGGGTGGCGGTGGTGGTGGGTTGTGGTGGTAGTAGTAGTAGTAGTAGAAGTGGTAGTAGTAGTAGTAATGGTAGTTAGTATGGTAAAATCGACAGATTAAGAAATTAGAAACTTCTAATTTTAAACATATAATTTAAGGATAAATACAAAAGGACAGAGAAAATTGACACTGTAAAAAATCCTCTAAACACACGGGAGAAAAGAAGCTTCCTAAAATGTAGAAAAACCTGCTGTGTTTCTCCAGTGCATATTGAAGCTTTCAACTGGCAGCTCAAGAATGCCTTGATTTATTGATGTTTCATAGGCCACCAAAATGAGTTTCTCCTCCAATATAACTAAACTAAAACGTCAAGCAATTGTGCTAGGTTTGACTGTGACCAGCCGTATGTATGTTAGAATATACCTGGTACAGCCATGATTATGGCAAAGTAATTTTAGGGTTTTTTGCATCAAATTAAAATTTGTCTTCGCTGGTTCAGTGACTATTTTTTCCTAAGTGTGGCCTAATAGTTACGATGATTAGACATTTTTTCAGACTTTTTAAAATGTTTTATTGATATTATAGTCTAATAAAGGTCCTTATAGCTATTTATGATGAGATTTTTTTTTCTCCTGAGACCTTTAGAGGACCAAACAAAGATACAACATAGAACGAACTTTGATTGTTTTATTTTCTTTTTTTACTTTTTTTTTTTCTTTCTGCGGGTGGGTGTGGGGAAGAGAACTGCTTATTTCTGATGAAAACTTCTATGCTATTGAAGGTGAGATCTAGTTTGCAGTTACCAGCTTGGGGCTCAGATTCACTCCAAGATAGTTGGTGCACTGCAGCCGGAACATCCAGAATAGACCAGGTAGGCTGCACAGTGTATATTCTTCAGGATTTTGACTAGGAGTTTAGTGTTTATATTATGAGTAAGATTTATTATTATAAACTTTCCAATTATACCTCTTTAAAGCCTATGTCAGAGAGCATTAAAGCAATTTATTTTTAAAAGGTCACTTGACTTAAACTAGTTAATATAAAATGCTTCGTTTTCAAATTTATAAGTAATTTGTAATTATTTTATTGTTTCCAAAACATAAAATTTTGTTTTTGGAAAAAGGAATTATATACCCAAGAGCACCTGACTTTAAACATCAGTCAAACTGAATATATTTTATCTTTCAGAGTTGTTTTCAGTTAGGGACGAAGTTATGGGTTTGCTTATCATTCAATTTTAAGTTTCATCAGTGTTTTACAGAATATTTTAGTAAATTCTTGTCATAAAATCTGCTACATTTGTCTTGACGTATGTTTCTAAAAAAGCCAATCTTCAATTTTTTCACCTTTATATAAAACTTCATGTATAGTATTTCTTTATTCTAAAATTTGTCACTGCTCTTATATACTATCTTCTTCCAAATAATCAGTTTCCTATGGAAAAACTCTAAATCAAAAAGCTAGGAATCAGTCTTGATCAAATTACCTTCAAGCCCTTTGTGGTTACAAAATGCTATCTCTTTTCCTACAGACCAAATTTGAATTCAAACTGGGTACCCGGTGATGAGAATTATTACAGAATGAGTAGAAAACTCAGTCCTACATGAGGATTCTTTACCACAGAGCCGAAGCTTGAATGAGCATAGACTTGACATTGTGGCAGCCCACTGAATGGAGCTATGTTATCTTTAGCTAAGGCTCTTCCTCAGTTAATTTATCACCATGAGATGATTTTACAAGTAAGGACTGTATAAATAGATTAACAATACGTTTGTAAAGAGCTTTCTAATCTGGAGGGTTAGCAGTAACTTCAGTAATCTACCATTAGCACTTATTTTAGACAATCCTGTCTATTTACCAAAAGAGTCCTGCCAGGATCTCCACTTAAAAATAAGTAGTTACCTCACGTAGTTTGTAATTTATTGTTTTGTTAGTAATGTAAGTTAGCTATCCGTTTCTACTCTCTTCTCCACTCTGGCTCGGTTAGGCCATATTATTGACATTTTTATGGTAGCCCTTTCATGTTTTTCAAATTGAATACGTAAATACCTAGGAGATGGTGTGTTTGAAGAGGAAAATTATGATCATCATTTCGAAGGTGGCAAGGGACGTATTTTGAGAGAGGAAGAGACATAATTATTTGAAGAGCAGGTGTAGGAAGGAGCAGGAGGATCCATAGATGAGAGATACTAACTCTGGAGAAGAAAGAAGACAGATTAGCTGTCATAAAGGGACCCCAGGGGCGGGGCACGTGTTGAGAAATGAGATTATTGAGATGCTGTCAGTGGGTGGTGTGCTAGAGCGGATAGACGTGATGATGATAAAAGAGATGTTTTCAAACTGTGCTCTACACAGGTGCCCTTGGGCTGCTCTTAGACTTCGGTCAGAGCCACTCTGTTCTTACCCGTGTTAGAACCAAGCATTTCACATAAATTCATTTTACCAAAAAAGATTTGGGGTGCCTAAAGATAATTTTTTTTTCCTTTTGGTAAACTGCTGAGCTATTGGCGTTGCCTGCAGACCCTCAAGCAGAGGTGCGAAGGGATGAAGCTGAAGAGTGGTGGAGGAAAAGATAGTGGAAAGTGAACCCAACTAGAAAGAAAAGAGGTCTGAAAGCTGAACCTCCTTCTTCTTTCTTGATCTTTATGACATCTGAGGGTACAGTTTGTGGGCTTTCATTTCTTTGGGTCATATAAAAGGAGAACCTTGAACTAGATCATGTAAGGCCTTTTTTGCCAGCTCTTATACTTTCTCTGATCCATTTTGGCCATTTCTTTTCCTCCTTGTGCCCCTCCCCCCCACACACACTTTATTTTTAGAATAGAAGGATCTTGGTTTATTGGGGAGAAGGGGGTGGGAATTGGACTGAGGCAGTCCAGGTATACTGTATGGCCTCCCAAATGGTCTTAAAAGCAATGTTGTTCTCTCTTTTGAGCACCCTAAGGTGCTTACTATACTAAATTTGTTCTGTGTTTCTATCTTTCCATAAAAGGCTGAGGTATTTGAAGTTGAGGTTCTTAAAAATACAGCAACAGCTACAAACTTCAACTGGTATCTTAAACTATTGGGTAGTTCCTCACTATTTGGCAAAGTTAAAATTACAGAAAATTCATAAACACTTAAATATATGGGGAAATATTTTCATTCTGACTTTTTTCCCCACCAGGTACAACATTTTAATACTAATAAATCTCAGTTAACAAATACATTATTTTAAAACATTTAACTTTTTATTTCTTTTAGTCTCAAATTGAGTAGGTCTATAAAATAAACTGAATTGTAAAACCAAAGTCTTAATTTTTGTACCTGGATACTTAAGGCCTTACCTATATCAAGAACTGAACATGTAATTAATATCCAGTAATTGGGAAAGAAGTAGTTTTGTAGATTGGTTTTATTTCAGTTGTATATAACATTTTTAGGGTTGGTTGGCATTCTCTTATTTTAAATACTTATTTTCCTATGGAAAAGCTTCAAATTTAAAACTTTTTAAAAACAAGGGTAAAGTTTTATGCACATTTCTGACTTTAAAATTAGTATTTGTATTTATTTTAATTTCTTTAAATCTAAGAATACTTTTCTTTAAAATGCTATTAGCTAGTTTCCCTTGCAAGAAGTCATACTTGGATGTGTGATTTTTAATCACCTTAAAACTGAATTTTCAGTTAGATATTGAGATTACAGTATACTTACTCATTAATACTTGTATTTTTTAAATCAAAAAATAGATATACTTATAGCTGAGATTATTACTTACAAGTTTATATATGGTACATTAGTTCTGTATAAATAAAACAACGTGATGCCTTTAAAAGTGAAATATAGCCATATAGCCTATGAGATGGTATGTCGGCCTGTCCTCTAGCTAAGGAATTATCAGTATATTTAGTTCTGTATTTTTGTTCCTATGGAAGTTCTTGAGCATGTCACATAAACTACCTTAGATTAATTGAAGATACTCTGTACCAATCTTTAATATCCAGACTGTTAGAACAACATGATGGATGACAATATGGGGTCTCTCAGAAAAATACGTTATTTGGTGCCTTTATTCACTTTACACAAAAACAATATATAATAGCAGACCAAGTCCAGTTTTTCATTTAAGAAAGCATTCCTTAAATTGTGGTTCTTAAATGAGATGAACCTCATTTAAGGACACTGGTAGTCGTCACACTGTAAACACTTACTGAAAATGAGAGAGAACGGGTTCCCTTGTACCCTGCTTAGGTAATAGATGCTTTCTTTTTAAGTTTTATATCCTGCATTCCCTTCTTTAATTGTACTTGATACTTTTTTTTTAGGTTTGTTTATTTATTTTGAGAGAGTGACAGAGCATGTGTTGCCCATGAATGAGCTGGGGAGGGGCAGAGAGAGAGAATCTCAAGCCGGCTCTGCACTGTCAATGCAGAGTCCTAGGCGGGGCTCAAACACAAAAATCTTGAGACCATGACCTGAACTGAAGTCAAGAGTCAGACACTCAATCAACTTAGCCACCCAGGAGCCCCTGTACTTGATACATTCCTATATGGGTATTTTCTACTTCCCTTTTCATTTAACTCTTGTGTACTTAGGTATAACTCATAGACTCATATACCAAAGGCCATTTGGGGCCTTTAAAAAAATTTAAAAAAAAATTTTCTTCAGGTCCCTGTTACAGCACTTAGTTGAGGTTCAGATTCATAAAGGAAGTTCAAAAACTGTTGTGTTTGTTATGTATGAGGTAGTGTTTTAATTACCCTTGGGATGTATGGGGAGAAGTTCTGTTCTTTGCCTTTGAGAAGGTGGAAGTCCAGTTGGATGAAGAAGGGGTGTCTGTGTGTAACAACTAGAGAACAATACGAGAGAGCAGGAGCCTGAGTGCCGCATCATGCAGTAAGACAGTAGCATGTCGTCTGCTGCCCATTCACTGTGTGCAACAGCAGTGCGTCATCAGGAATGTAAAATCAGTATTTACTTAAAATTGAGGACAACATTAGTACAACTTTGCTGTTATATTTTAAAGCAAAAATTGGAAAACCAAACACAAAAATGCAACAAAAGCTGATCTCTCTACTTAGCCAGAAGGATATACGTTAAAGCATCTGGTATATCTTTAAACATGACAATATAGGGTTTTTCTATAATCCATCTCCTTATTCTTTGGGAGAAATTTCATTTTCAAGAGGAAAATGTTCTACTTGACCATGTCTTTTGGAATACTTTCATATGTCAAAGTAAAAATATAACATCCCATTGAAATGTTCCCTTTTAATTAAATTCAAGTTCTTTTTGTTGTACTGATTTTAATATTCTTGACCTCTTTAGTTATTTTTCAGCATTTATAATCTTTTTTTAGGTTATCCTATTTAAGATTAGGATTTAAGATTAGATTGCTTTGTGTATTTTCTGTGTGTTTGAGTCTTTTAGGACTGAATGGTTGCTTCTATAAGTCTTTATGGCAAATGTCTGGGTTTAGGAAAATAACAAAATATTAGAATGTAAGAGGTTATACTTCCCACCAGTGTTTTCTGAGCTTTGCCTGTTCATTGTTGTGGGATTCTGTACTCTCAGTTTATGAAAACCCATTTAAATCAATTCTTTGTCAGATAATTTTCATATTTAATGTAGATTCCTCGTAGTGATTGTTACTTTCGTGAAACTTCTTGGCTGTTTTCAAGTAGTCGTGTAGTAATAAATGTAGGTTAAGTTACATTGCTGTGATTTTCCATGTGTAAGCTAATCAGTTTTGGTGTGTTTGTGTTATGTTTACCTTAAAATGGTTTCAGGATTTTCATTTAGTTTTTAAACCAATGGCAGTTTTTGTGAACGCAAATTTTTCTAATATCCTTATTTTAGAAAAATGCAGGAGTATTTTATAATCAGATTTGTTTCTGTTGTTTTTTCTAGAAGTTGTATTTTAATACCCATACTTTAAAAACCATGTGGGATGCAGCCAGTGCTTACTAAAGTATAAGTAAGCTAATGTTTGTATCATAGCTTTGTTATTTTCTTTACTAAAGCAGGAGTTTGTTTCATGACGAAAGACTTGAAATGCCAGAGGAAACAAGGGTCCTGATAAGTGGGCATCACACTATTTCAGTTGGGTGTAGGCATTAAAGCTAAAGCTATTAATACATACAGCTTTTTTGAATAACCATTGTCAGTTGATTATCTAGTGGTCTCTGATATTTATTGAATAGCTTGCTTACATATTTCTCTTCTTACCTTAAATAATTGCGCCTGGCCCATTGACAATGCATGTGGAGTTACTTCATTGATGTTACTCTAAATTTTGCTCTAAAGCAAGATCAGACTCAAACTCCTTGAAAGGAGTTAGAGTGTGACTGAAAAACAAAAAAAAAAACAAAAGTCATTTGGTTGGAGGTAATAGTCACCATTAAGTTTATTAAGTTCATAGTTCGATTAAGGATGAGTCATAGTCTCATTCAAAAAAAAAAAAAAAAATCAGCCTGAGAAGATAGCTCATATTTTCTTTGTAAGAATTTAAGGTAAATAGAATATAAAGTATTTATACTATATCTTAGAACCTATATGATACAGCATACCTAATGAGGTTTCTTTGCTTAATTATGTGAACAATTTTTATCGTGATAGTTTACATTTTTTAATTCTATTAATTCTATTTTAAATACATCTTTAATATGTCTTGTCTTAGTTAACATGTGAGTCCCTATTCCTGGAGGATTTATGGACCTATATAGTCTTTGCCCTCACGGAGCTCAGCTTAAATTTACAAAGTTGTTTTAGTAGAGGTAAAGTACTATTCATTAAACAAATATTTGAGAGCTATCTATATTTCATAATTAGAAAGTCCCTACCCCTAATTAGCTTAGCTTAGTGAGTAAGGCAGGAAAATCTACAAACTAATTATGCATAAAGTATAATGGAAGCACAGAAGATGAAAATATTTGGAGAGATTACTAAAATTGTATGTCATTGTTATCCAAGGGCCATGTTCTTCTCTATTCTAGATTTATTTCATTTATTACATAGTACTTTGAGTCTTTGTTTTTCTATTATTTCTAAGGTACACTTTAGTCATTTTCTAGTCTGAAATATTTTTTTTTCTTTTCTAGAAGATAGAGCAGAGCCTAAAGAGGTTTAGTAACATACAAAATCAAGAAGCCCAGCACTTCTTTAAGTATGGTCTCTGGACTAGCAGTCTAAGTATCACCTGAGAATTTACTGTAAATACACATTCTCAGGGGCCTCTCTAAACCTATTGAATTTCAGACTCTGGCTGAGCAGAGTCCCCGCAGTCTGGGTCCCAGATGATTGTGAAGCATGCCCATGAGTGAGAAGCACTGTTGTAGTTCAGTGATTATCTGTGCCTCCTTCAAGCCATGTTAATGATGTAGGATAAAGTAAGTAAAGGCAAGGAGTACCAGCGTCGCTGTGTCGTGGAAATGCTGGAGTGAGAGCATCTGGCTAGCACTGTGTCCTTAGTATTCCTACACACACCTCCAAATTCCTCAACAGCAACTCGTTTAGTCTGTAATACGGATTCTGGCCCCCTGGTTTTAAAAAGTTCACAACCCTAATTTAAACCTCAAGTGGAGTAAATAAATCAACATATTTTCAGGAAAGCTTCTTAGGTTTTTCTTCAGCTTTCCAAAAGACTGGCTCTAAATCATCCCTGGATTGTGGACTCCTTTGGAAAACTGATGAAAGCCATAACCCTTTTCTTCAGAAAAAAAAATTATGTGTATACACACATTCAGGATATTGTGTATAATCTCAGAGATTTCATGGTCCTTCTTGGAGCTCTCGGACCCAGGTTAAGAAATGCCTCGTTCTGATTTCTGCAGAGAGTTTTTCCCCTACTTTTCTGATTCTTCCCTTTTACTGTGTTCTTTTTTTTTTTTTTTTTTTCTCGACAGTTAAAAATGGTCTGCCCTGGCTCTCCTTCATACGCGGACACTTGTACAAACACCTACACACACTTAAGTGGGTGGGGGTCACCACTGATTTTTTTTTTTTTTTTTTTGGTGATTTAGGTGGCATGGGCTGGAACTTGCTGTGATAGTTCCCCATGTGTATTGTTCAAGTACATCGAGGTGTGTTGGGCAGAATAACAGTATAAATTCATAAGCATTAAAGAATCAAATTCCTTCTAGTAAGCAAGTTGAGAGATTTAACATTTAGCAAACAAGACTCCCAGCTCCACAAAAACTTTGTTCTGGGACTTGATGAGGCAGGAAACTTGTGAGGTGGGAAGTACTATCACCCTTTCCTCCCTCCACCCCCTGCCTTTTTTGCAGGGTTTGGAGGGAAAGTGGATTTAGAAATGCAGAGATCAATATGTGAAGACTTCAGAGAGCAAGATTTGAAAATAAATATCCTAGGCGTTAGTCGTCTGATATTAGTAGTTTCATGCTTTTGATTTTTACCGTATGAGATGTTTGTGCATTTATTAAGGTGAAGTTCTGACTAAGTCGAATAATGTATTCCGTTTGAAAGATATTTAAAGTGTGGTGCCAGTATGGAATTGATTCCTTTTTCCTCAAAATATTTATTTTTCTAGTGCCAGTCTCTTCCTGGATATAGAAGTGTAGAAGTAAATAACAACTAAAGCTGCTTCCTATGTGTATTACATCTCAGAAATCTTTTTGAGTTGAGAGAGATAACAGTAGAAATCATTTTACTGTATTAATACTGCCAATGAAATAAGATTACTTTTGGTTTGTGATTTTGGAGATATTAAATGTAGCATTCTCTCCAATACAAGAGATGTTGTCGCTCATGAGATCTTTAGTTACTGATACTGTCTTGGGATGCAAATTGATTAGTAATATATTAATCAGATGGCCTCTTTTATGTAAGAAGGTTTAGATGGTATGTTTATCATCCGTTTTTGAAAACTTGCATAGATCATATTGAGTCTACTTTTTTCTCTTCTTCTAGGATCGAAGTAGAATGTATGACAGTTTGAATATGCACTCTTTGGAGAATTCCCTTATTGATATTATGAGAGCAGAGCATGATCCTCTGAAGGGTAGGTGACTTTTTTTCTTTCATCATCCACCGCTTTGTGTTTATATCACTATTTTTTATAGGAAAATGAGCACTAAGTAGCACCTATGCTATCTATAAAATTGTACTATGTTTGTTAATGAAAACCTTTGTGAAATGTCATACTCTTTCCTTTGTCGCTTATGTAGATATATGCTGATTTATGCAGAGAGAAACGTAAACCTATGTCTCTTGTTATTTAAGAAAAAGCCACTGTTTAGAGATACCTCGCAGTTTGCCAGAGGTTGAAGAATGGATCTAAAATTGTTTCATTGAGGGGTGCTTGCGTGACTCATTGGGTTAAGTGTTGGACTCTTGATCTCAGCTCAGGGCTTGATCTCGGGGTCGTGAGTTCAAGTCCTGCATTGGGCTCCATGCTGGGTGTGAGGCCTACTTTAAAAATGAATGAAAATGAATGAAGGATAAATGCATAAACAAATCTGCATGCGCCGTATTAGCTGCAGCCCATACCATCTGAAAAAAAATTATGAAGTAACTTTTCTAGAATTCTATCAAATACATAAAAAAATGCCTTGGAATACTTGTATTTACAGTTTGCAGTGATTCCAACCTGTAATTGCCCTGGGTTAACTTCCTTTTCCCACTTTTCTTCTACTGTCATAGGATTTTGAAGGGGGATATTTTATAGGAGCTTCTCTGAGGTTTCATAAAAGTGGGGGTAAATTAGGAAAAAGAGTCAGCCCTACCAGTCCTTCAGTACCAGTCTTATTGTTAACTATATCTGCACATATTCCATTGACATACTTGTTTTCATTTGTCTGTCTGTTACTTGTTACTAATTATTTTACATTTCTTTGTATAATGTATCTCCTTGCCTTATATAACGGTGAAAATTTAGCAAACTATGTGCACTTGGGTAATAAGAGATATGTTATTTATTGCTGCATAATAAGTTATTCCACAATTTAGCAGCTTAAAACAACGTTTAACATTTATTACCTCACATAGTTCTGTGGGTCAGGGTTCAGGAGCAGCCTAACTGGTTGGTTCTGGCTCTCTGAATGAAAACCATGGGTTATGTGGTAACTTTTCCATATTTTTAATTCTATAAAGCCAAAAAAGATTCCCTTATAAGATTTTAGCCCAGAACTCTAGCACTAGTTATCTAAACAGTTTGTTCTGTTTCTGGATTTTGTTTGTAAAGGAGTTTCTTGTCTCTCTAATTCCCTTATTTTTAAGGAGCTTAAGACGTTCAAGGGATCATCATTAGCAATTGTTAACAATGTGTGGGAATGGTAATTCTCCTCACAAACTAATAAAGACTCTTATACTTTTTTATTTAGGGGTGGGGTGGGGTAGGGGGAGGTGCTTCTAACCAAAACCCAATCTAGTTTTTTGAGTATCTGTATATGGGATCTTTTTCTCTTTCACTGTTATTCTGACAGTTCCAGTGACATTTGTCTTCAACCCACTGTTTAATAATAGAATCCAGTAGTTTGTGATTACGAAGAAGTTACCTCTGTTTACTTCTTTGGCTTACTTAGAAAGAAAACTCTTAGAAATTCTAATGTAAGAAAAGGTCTTCATCAGCTGTTACCAGCAAATAATGAAAAGGTTTTCATTGTTGTTTCTCCCAGTCTTCTTTAAAAAGGCATTTTGAAGATGTTAAGAGAAACTATTCTATGCTGAAGAACTATCTCAAGTTTTCTTTTTTCCTATAGTCATTTTATAATAACACTGGAGGGAAACCTAGAAAGAAGACTTTGAAAAAGAAAATGGAAGCAGCATAAGACTGAGAGGAACTTAATAATTAAAACACGAATCTCAAGTGAATGTAAAATTCTTTTGTAAAATTCTTTTGTCAGAATGGGAAGAGGGAAATGTGCTCAGTACCTCTTTTAGGAATTATAGTAACAAATCTGTTTCTTTGTTTTATTTTGTTTATTTATTTAAGAGGAGAGTGAGCAGGGGAGGGGCAGAAAGAGGGGGAGAGGAGAGAGAGAATCCTATGCAGGCTCCATGCTGTCAGCACAAGCCTGATGTGGAGCTCAATCCCACCAACCATGAGATCATGACCTGAGATGAAATCAAGGGTCAGAGGCTTAACTGACTGAGCCACCCAGGTGCCCCCACATCTCTCTGTGTCTAATTGGGAGTGTTTTATATCCTACATTTATTATGGTAGGAAATAAAAAGAAAAACATAAAAGGAAAACATTGAGAAATCTTCTCTCTATAGAAAAAGAAGTAAGACTGGTACTTCTATGTACTGCCATCATATAGCTAATTTAAAATTATCCCGATATGCCACGGCTGCTACTTAAAGACTTTTCTTTTCTTACTAGTACAGACTTCACTGCCTTCTGGGATATCCTATCTTATATCTTCCTCCTCGTACTCTGATTGTTGCCTGTTTTCTCTGGGTGGGACCTCAGTAAAATCTGCTGAAGCAAGGTTGTAGCAAAACGGAAGAGACCAGTGGGTGGACTTTCCCCGTTTTTCCAGTCCTTGTCTTCAGGACAGCACTGCAGCCTCTGTCCCGTCTCTTCCATCTCATCTTTTCATTCCTTGCAGAAAATTCTGTCCACTGTTTACTACAAGAAAATTCTTTTCTTCTGAAAAATAAAATTAATCTTATTTTATCCTTTTTAAATGTGTTCAAAAGCCAGCCATGTGCTTCGTCTTCCTTCTGGGATCTAATGGAAAGGGAGAAGAGAGTCGCAGTATAAATGTTTTAATGATTTCTTGTTTACCTTTCTATTAATGATGAAAGTTTCTAGAAATTTTTCCACATGAACTTAAGTGATGAGAGATTATATTGTTATGTATTGCTGGATAACAAATGACTCCTAAGTTTAGCAGCTTAAAACAACAATAAATATTTATTAGCTCCACAGTTTCTGTAGGTTAGAATTCAGGAGCAATTTAGCTGCTTCGTTTTGGCTGAGGATCTCATGAGGTAGCAGTCATGTGAAGGCTTGACTGGGGCCCGATATTCCTTTTCCAAGGTGACTCACTCCTGTGGCTGGCAACTTAACACAGGCCATTGGCAGGAGGACTCAGTTACCATGTTGAGCTTTCCACAGGGCTGCTGGGGTGTCCTCACAATGTATTTTCTTGATCCCCCGCTCCAGAGCAAAGATCAGGCTTAAGGTGAATATTCCAGGGTCTTCTATGACCTAGCTCCAGAAGTCTTACACCATCATTTCCATGACATCCTACCAGCGACATAGGTCAGCCCTACTCAACTGGGGGACGGGGGTTACTACTCAAGAGATGTGAATACTGGGAGGCAAGCATTAGCGGAGGCTGTCATGGAGGCCGACTTCCACAGAGATAAAAGGCAGAAGCTATAAATTTGCATTCAGTTTTACTTTTCTAACGGAAAAGAGAAAACTACTTAAGGGAAGAGTTAATGTCAGTAGAAAGAGAAACAGTCAAGCAGCTCTCTGGAATCCGAAGGAAGTCTGGCAGGTTACTGGCCTAAGAACCGACTGATTGTACTAACAGAGGCACCTCCCATCCCCACTGAAGCCCAGAATACTTCACTTTACAGCTTGTTTCCATTTTCCCACTCTCCAGTAGCTTTTACAGATCAGTAGGAGAAAACCTCTACTGTTTACTCTTCAGGTTCTGTGGTTTAGCGTAGCAGGTGGGAAGGGTTTTGTCTCGTTGGGGCTCCACAGATGTGAAGTGACGGCAAACAAAGGTGGACCTCTGGATGCACGTTAGTCCATAGAGTGTGCCTACTTTTGTACCAGGCGGTGTCTAAGACCTCGGCTCTAATTGTGTAAAACAAATACAGTCTCTGTTCTTGTGGGATTTCTAGCCTCTTAGAATGAGGAGACCTTATAGTTCTATGTAAAATGTAAATACATAGGTGTAATATACTAATGTTTATATATATATAATCTATAACCAGATTGTTAGAAGTACTGTGGAGGGAGATGATGAGGTGCTTGGGTCGGTCATAAGTAAGGGGAGAGAGGTACTTAATTCATCTGTGGAGTGAAGAAAGCTAAGACCTTAAGCTTGAATAGCACAAAGATGAAAAAGTACTTGGGGAAAGTGTCAACTAGACAGAGGAGCCAGGATGTATTGTCACATCTGAGGAACTGAAAGCAGAGAGGTCCTGGCGTAGCTCGTTTAGGGCTACCTGATGCTGACGGGATGTAACCGCTTGGCCAGCCCTAGGGAGCGTGTACTGTCTCCTGCTCCAGATTCTGAGCACCAACAGGCACTTTTATGCTTTCCTTAGTATTCGTGACACGGATCTGTTTTTATTTATTCTGCATTGGTTTCTTGCCATTAACATCTCATTTTCTGATGACTGTCTTCATTCTTGGCAGATATTTTTCTTGCCAAAGGAAAAACAAATATGGATTCTTTTAATGGTTAAAGTAAATCACACTTTGCCAACTGCAGTTTTGTGATTTTGCAGTTTTGTTTTTGCATACCTATATTAAATAATCCGTGATCTTTCTATGTATGTGTGGGTCAATTCATTCTGCTTTAAACAAAAGAACAAGACAGTAATTATTGTTAAGCTCTCCTCCCTCCCTGCCCTCAGCAATTTGCAAAAAGGTCTTACTGTGTAAGCATTTTTACCAAAAATTGCTTACCCCCCTCCCCAAAAAGTATAAGAGTAAACAAAAAAAATTTTAATTTCAGCTAAAAAAAATGACTTGAAAACTGTGGGAAGCAATGCAGTTTAATATAACAGTTCTCGGAAGTATCCGCTTTAGCAAGTCACAATGACTTTACCAGTGTTCTCTAAACAATTTAAAGGAACTCAGGAAAAAGGATTTAGAGTATGATTTTGCGCCGACACATGTTTAAAAGTGGATGCCTTTAAAGCTTTATTTACTATTTATTTTCGTGTTTAGCATCATTTTTATTACTTGACTGCTAAGCTCCTATTTTCCAAGACTCCTGAAGTAGAATCTTTGCTATTTTAAGGAAAATAACTGCTGAGAAGATAAGGAATTCCTTCTGTGTAAGGTGCTAAGTAGTTGTGGTAGTACCAAATCAATTCTTGCCTCTTTTCTTCTACTCTCCTTTTCCCTCTGGTTCTCTTCAACGGATCATAATGTAAATTTGAAGTACTAAGTCAGAAAATAACTAGTATAAATTTTTAGACGTCTCTGGTGTGAGAATTTACATTTTCAAACCTAAGAACTTTTGAGCCAGGCAGAGATTCTCCAGTTCTGAGAGCATATTTATCAGGTGGGTTTCAGGAGCCCAGGCCCAGAGATTGTGCCCTGCGGCCTGTGCGGAGAGCACACTTGCAGACACTCTGGAACGGGGGAACAAGATCAAAGAGATCTTTTGACAGTTGTAAACATTTTAATGACATTTATTAAAATACAGCAAAGTGCAGAATAAAATACCAATCATACGTATGCCCAAGCAGGTATGTTGATTCTCTTAAGCTCCTGGCACTCTGCCTTCACTGATTCTCTGGCAGAGTGGAATGCGTCCTTCAGAACTGATTTTACTTTTCTTCACCCTACTTGTGTTTCCTGGAGTCACACTTTCCACAAGTACCAGAAAGTATAAATTAAAATCATGTATAATAGCATGTCTTCAAAAAAAAGGTAATCCAAGGAGGAATTGCTGTATATGCTTTCAGTCTTTAAAGAAAATGTTTCTTTTTTTTTTTCTTTAATGTTTATTTATTTTGAGAGAGAGCACACACAAGTGTGGAAGGGCACAGAGAGAAGGAGAGAGACGATCCCAAGCATGCTCCACGCTGTTGTCGCAAAGCCCGATGTGGGACTCGAACCCAAGAGTCAGACACTCATCCAACTTAGCCACCCAGGCAGCCAAAAATGTTTCTTTTTAAAAAGAAGTATTCTTTCCTCTGGTTTTCATTTTTTTTTCTTTTTCCTATAGACCATAGGCCTTGATAAATAAAAAAATCATGAACTTTGAAAATACAGAAGCCATGCACTTTTCATTATTTCGACTTTAAGAGATGCTCGCTGTTGATTGTTGTATATGCCCGATGCCTTAATAACTGTACCCTTCGAACTATTCAGAATTTAGTTCATATTAAGAAAAGTACAATTTTCAAGATTTTAACTTTTGTTTTCTGTGAGAATGTCTGCAGATTGAAGAGGAAGTTGTGAAAATGTGGTTGTAAAAGTTCTTGTTGGGGCGCCTGGGTGGCTCAGTTGGTTGAGCGGCCGACTTTGGCTCAGGTCATGATCTCGCGGTCTGTGAGTTCGAGCCCCGCATCGGGCTCTGTGCTGACAGCTCAGAGCCTGGAGCCTGCTTCTTCAGATTCTGTGTCTCCCTCTCTCTCTGCCCTTCCCCTGCTCATACTCTGTCTCTATGTCTCTCAAAAATAAATAAACGTTAAAAAAAATTAAAAAAAAAAAAAAAGTTCTTGTTTTAGAAAACTTTCTTAAGTATAGTATCATAAATAGAGATTTTTAAGTTTCATTTACTTACATTTCTTTTCAGGTAGTTGCAACAATAGGTAATTAGCAACAATATTATTAAATTTAAAAATATAGTTGTTATTTCTTCAGGCATTTTTGGCTATTTAAACAATTTTAGTTACAACGATATGCAGTTTTTCTTCTTTAAAAACTAAAACCATTCAGAAACCACAGTGAATGTTCTTAAAATCACATTTATTTATTCAGATCATGTATGGGTTTATTAAAAGCCTGTTTACACCATAAATCTTAATTAAGACTTTAATTATGAGCTTATAAATCTTATGTTTATATTGAAAATAAAGCAAAAAATATAACATTTTTCATATAGAATTTGTCATGATAAAAGTGACTACTTGGTATAATTAGGCCTATGAATTTTAGTTGCTTATAGTATTTGAAAGGTATCTGAGACTTTCTAATGAAGGTTTTCCCTCTAAAATATAGGACTTTATCCTTTTTCTAATGTATTTTTTTTATTACAGAAAAATAGTATGTTCTCATTGAAGAAAATTTGGGAAATCTGGAAGAATTTTTCAATCATCAGTTATTTCCACAAACTAAAATAACCAACCATGTTTGATATCTTGGTGTATAATCTTTTTTAATCTTTGCATATATGTTTAAAATATTTGCAATATTAAAATCTTTATCTTGCCTCAAACCTGGTTATTTTTTAAAAAAAATAATACATTTTTTAAAAATATATGTACCTAGGTTAAAAAGTCAAATAACACTGGGGCACCTGGGTGGCTCAGTCAGTTAAGCATCTGACTTTGGCTCGGGTCATGATCTCACAGTTCCTGAGTTCGAGCCCCACATCGGGCTCTGTGCTGACAGCTCAGAGCCTGGAGCCTGCTTCAGATTCTGTGTCTCCCCTCCCTCTGCCCTTCCTCCACTCATGCTCTATCTCCCTCTGTCTCTCAAAGATGAGTGAACGTTAAATTTTTTTTAAGTCAAATAGTGCCATAAGGCTTATATAACAAAAAATAGAAGTCTTCTTTCTCATTCTTTTCTATTTGCTTCAGATTCCCATTCCTTTGAGGTAGCTACTTTCAACGTTTTTTTAATGGATTCTTCATGTAATCATTTATTAATAATACGCTGAGGCTTCTAAATTTTCTACATTTTAGGTATTATCTGTTGACTGTGTACTTTGACTTACCCATCCCCCAACACTTACCCTCTCTGTCCTCTCAAAATGATCATAGGACCATTTTTTTGTTTAAATCAGGAGATGTATTGCCGTAATAATGCAGATACTCATGGGTGAACCTCATATGTTTTATACTGTAATGTAACTTTTTTTTCTTCTTTTTCTGGGAATTAATCATTGTCTCTTTTGGTTTGATTGTTATCTAAGTATTTGTCACTGATTCATCCCAAAATTTATCAATAGAACCCTGAAGCTTCCTTTAATACATCTAAAAACATCAAGTAATCCTAGATGAATTTTTTTTTTTTCCTGCCATTGAAGGCATCCTTCTGTAGCCTTTCATAACTGTCACTGTGGGACTTCCAGAACACTGGGAATTCCTTTTCCTGTGGGATCCTTGTCCTGCTCTCTATATCCTTTCCTTAACGGTCTATACCTTTGTTTTATGGGGCCTGTCTTACAGTACCTTCCTCCAGGTGGGACATACATTTTAGATCTCATACATATGAAAACATGTTTATTCTCCTGTGTAAGATGATAGGCTGGTGTGGAATTACATGTTTATAATTGAGAATACTGCAAGCATGCTTCATTATCTTTTACCTCCCAAGTGTATTACCATTATGATACATGTTCATTTGTAAGATCGATTGCCTTATTTTGTGTTTTTTAAATTTTTGTCTTTCTTTCTGGAAGCTTTTAGGGTATTTTCATGCCTGCGGTTCTTAAATTTCATAATAATGAAGCTTCTGATGTGTGTATGTGTGAGGGAGCTCTGTCTGTCTCATTTCCTTCCTTCCTTCCTTCCTTCCTTCCTTCCTTCCTTCCTTCTTTCCTTCTTTCTTTCCTTTCTTCCTTCCATTTCTTTGTTTTATTTCCTTCGCTGCACATCCATTGGGCTTTTTTAAATTGGAAATTCATTTCTTTCAATTCTTGGACGTTTTTGGCATTTTGATAATTTCTTCCCTTCTATTTCTAATATTTCTGTTCCTGAAATTCCTGTTCTTTGAATAGTAAACCTCCTATACTTATCTACTGTTTTCCATTGCTTTATCTTCTGTTTTACTTTTGGAGACGTTTCCTCATTTATTATTTTTCAACCTTTTTATTGACTTTTCTATTTCAAAATTTTTTTCTGAAGAACTTTTAGGGCCCTATCTAAAAAAGCTCATTGAACTTTCCTTTTCTTCCTTGGTATTGTTTTTCTGGTGTGGTTATCTTTAAACACTATGTTGTAGTGTTTGAAGATTATTTTTCTATTTTCTTGTATTTATACTTCTAAATTCCTCTTTTCTGTTTGTTTGGGTTTGTTCTTTTATTCATGCTGGACACGTTAGTCAGATATCTTATAGACCTTTGCCGTCTGTTCATTTTTAATGATAAGACACAAACATGGTTATGGGAAGCTCTGTGTACGTAGTTGGGGTTGATGAACCAGTGAGCATTGCCATAAGCCAACCAGGTGGAACTCTCACAATGTCTGGTTCCAGGTTTTTTCTTTTAGTCTGGGTAATGAACACTGGATATATGTCATCCATTCTTCTGTCTGAGAGCTGGAGGCCTGACTTCTCGCCTTCTTGGAAAAGCCAAAGAAAGGGCTGTGTGTCTCTCTGATTCTACTAAAAACTAAAAAGCAGTCCTCAACTTGCCTGTGTTCAGTTCCACCCCACATCTATTCTCAGTGATAACTAGAGCTTCTTATTCCCGAAGCTTTCCAGGTATCTACTACGGTAAATGGGTGTTTCTGGATAGTCTTCCCAGGCACTCAGCAGTATCGGTGTCAGAGATTTCAGTGATCTCTGGTCTACAAAGGCAGTTCACCACTCAACCATTCTAGGTCACAGCTTCCAGAGAAATTTGGTGACATAGTTTTATGATCCTGTCTCATTTTCTTTGTCCTGATGGGGCTATGCCTCTTTAAAACTTCCATAATGTCATTTTTAGGTGTTTCAGGAAGCAACAAAGATGGACACAGGTGTTCAGTCTTCCGTGTTCAGTTGGAAGTCTCTGTAATCCCTAGTCTACTTACCTTTTTAGTGAAACTTCCCAACACGCCTAGTCAGCAATAGATTACTTTATTAAAAATTGTTGAAGAATTCTATTCCTTTTAAATGGAGTGCCTTTCTCATTTATTTTTGACTCAGTGGCTTGTTTTCTTTTCCAGTGTATGTATCTTTCACACGATACTATATCATGGGAGCAATGAACACCTGTTTTTGCTGTATCATGAATCAGCATTTGCTATATTTCCAAACAAATAGTAAGGGCTCAATAAATTATTGGTTGAACAATCGAACATTTTTCTACAATAATTCATATTTTTCACCAATATTTACCTAGAACTTTTAAAAATTGTTTATATGCATTTAAAATAGTTTATATAGTCATTTCCCTACAGTTGGAAATTAAGGTATTTCAAATTTTTAAATGAAAATCGGTGAGCTTTTTTATGTTTATTTCCATAGAGTAGACAATATTTTTGTTTTTGAGTTTCTAGACATATATTACAACTTATTTTTAGGTTTTATGCCAGTTCACACTGCCCCTGGCACTGCTTGATTGCCCATTTGTTATTCTTAGTATTATTTTCATTTATAAAACTATTATAATTTAAAGTTTTGCAACCATTAGTTCAACTTGATTTTAATGTTAATTGCATAGATCTTAATTAGTACCAGTTTTATTGTAATAACTTTATGATGATACATATCTTACCAGATGATTAATGACAAGTTTAGTCTTCTTTTGTTGTTGTCTTTCTTTTTGTGGTTGTACTTTACTTGAAACAAACTTTTTGATATTCTGTATTCCTTGATGTTTCTAATCTATTTTCTGATATTATTTAGATAAAAGTTTTAAAAGTTGTAAATAATTATTCCCTGGAAAAAAATTTATGATAGGACCCTGCTTTAAGAGTGAGTTAACTAGATTAATTTTTCTGGAAACTCACTTAGATCGATGGCTTTTATTAAGGAATGATTCTGTTGCTCTCTTGGGATCTGGTACTTTGGCTCTAAGGGTCTTTTCTGCATTTGTATGATCTTATTCTTAGGCTTTTATGAGGCTTGCATTGAGATTTGGGAGTGAGGTCAGGAATGACTGTCCTGCCCCTTGGATCTGAGCAGAGATTGGAGTTATTCAAGGTTGGTAATGACCACATTCTAAGTGGATTTTACCAGACTTTCTATAAATCTTTTTTTTTTTTTTCTAATTAGATTTGGAAGTAAAGGTAAAGCCTAGACAATGATAAAATATTAGGAGAGCCTACCAAACCAGTGGGGGCAATACTTTATATTTAAAGCATATAAGAAGGATCTTTTCATTTGTGTAATTTGTTCATGTGTATAATAAACACACATATACACAATATAAAACGTACAATATATATGGTGTTTTGAGCATTTGATGCATGTCAAACACTGAGGACTTTACATGTACATATTAACTTACATGATTCTCACAGCTGTGATATTTTCTCTTACCTTACATTTGGGTGACGATGGTGGCTTACTAACAATAATTGTCCAAGTTGCAATGGGAGGAAGTGGTGGAACTCTTGAGTTTGTGCTTTTAACCACCTTCTCATACTGCTTTTCTTAGTATTTGGTTTACTATTAATTCTAACCCAATCTCCTTATCATTCTAATACGTGGTTTAATTTTTTTTTTCCGCTGAAAGGAGTTGGCAGAATGTGACATTGTTATTTAGATCATCATTAATGAGGAATAGGTTGGCATCATCATCTGTGAATATCGGGACTTTGGAGATCATATTTTGGATGTATTCATTAAAAAAAAGAAAATATTTGTGGAGAAAGGAAAAAAATGTATCTTGACAGAGAGCAAAAAGCAAGACTTGTCTTCCTCCCTCGCCTCACCATTCTTAAAGAGGTTTAGAAATGAACTGATAAAACATACTCTGTAATTTTTCTATTTACTGAGTGAATGTCCTTCTTTTGCCCCATACACAAATACATATTTAGTACTATGCTTTCGGTTAAGCTCATGGGTCACATAATAGAAAGAGATATTTCATTCATTGATTTAACAAATACTTAAGGGGCTGTTATATACCAGGCTGTTTTATTTATTTATTTATTTATGTAATTAATTTTTGATGTTTATTTTGTGATTGAGAAAGAGACAGAGCACAAGTGGGGGAGGGGCAAAGAGAGAGGGAGACACAGAATCCAAAAGCAGGCTCCAGGCTCTCAGCTGTCAGCACAGAGCCCGACATGGGGCTTGAACTCACAAACCACAAGATCATGACCTGAGCCGAAGGCAGACGCTTAACTGACTGAGCCACCCAGGCGCCCCTACTCGGCTGTGTTTTAGATGGTAGAGACACAGTAGAGAATAAAAAAGAGTCCTGCCCTCTTGGGTCATTACAACAGAAGTGTTGTAATGAAGGTGGAGATAATAAGAATCAGTGCTATGAAGAAAAAATATAGTGTCAAGGGGATAGAGAAAAAAAGAAACTGCTATTTTAGGATGGTCTCTGATGGCATCTTTTAAACACCTGAATGAAGTGAGTGGTACAAGCTTTTGTCATATCTGGACAAATGCATTTCAGATAGAAGAGGAAATCTACAGATCCTGAAATGGCAATATGCCTGGCGTGTTTGAGGAATAGCAAAGAGGCCAGCGTGGTTAGAATGGTCGGGGATGAGAGGCCAGATATTTATTCTAAGCGGGGGAGGGTTTTGGGTAATAGAGAAACATGAGATGATTGAGGTTTGAAAAGGATCTCTCGGGCTGCTGAACGAAGACTAGACTGTCAGGTTATTCTAGTAGTCCGACGAGGTGGGTCTGGCTTGGGCTGGGAAAGCCAAGAAGGAGCTGGTGAAGAGCAATCAAATCTAGGTCTGAGCGTATAAATTGAGCAGTCAGGATTTGTTGACAGATTTGTACACAGATTTCACACAGTGAAGTGTGGAGATGACCCAGGGTTTGAGAATGCACATCCATATGGGAGGAAGACAGTGCTCTGTGCTAATCTGGGGAGGCGGGGGCTATGGGGTTGAGGTGGAGAGGTTGCAGTTAGAGCTACAAATGTGGGAGTCATCCAGTTAGAGAGGATGTATGAAGCTTCGGTAGTAGATGATATCACCTAGGGAAGCCGTGTAGAAAGAGAAGTCCCAGGACTGAATACTGGGGCTTCAGCATTTTTAAAAGCTGAGGACGAAGACACAGCAGAGAGGGTTTAAGGAATAGCTAGTGAGAGGAAACCAAGAGAGTATGTTATCTGGGAAGGGAAATACGATGCTTTAGCAAATGGATTGCTAGAGGTTACTTGTTCTAGGGGCTTTCAGCTTAAGGCTACACAAACATTAAGAAATGTTGGGAGAGTGATTATTGCATTTTATCCTTTCTAATTCACATTTCTATAATTTTAAAAGTATGTTTAAATCTGAGAAGTGACATGTCATTTTTTTATCATCTCTATTTTTAAGTTCTTTTTATTGAGAGTAAGTAGGTAGTTTGGTGAAAGAACTTAAATATATATGAAATAGCTTTTAATGCTGACTTAACTTAGTGTTTTTAAATAAAGCATTGTTTCAAATTTTAGTAATTGGCGACTTGTCTATATGTGATGAGTTGTATGCAGTTGTCATACTTCTGTGTTTTTGCTGCTTGAATATATATCTGCAATGGCCAACATGAATTGCCTTGTATATCTGTGTTATACAGATAATTAAAATCACAAGAGACTAATGACATAATTTTAAAGATACTGTAGGTCCTCTAATTATTCACCTGACACCTAAGAATAAATATGTATTTTTCAAAATTACTTATTTTAAGTTTCATATTATCTTAATGTAAAAGAAGTGCCAAGAGGTAGTAGATACCTGTTAATTGTAGACATATTATAATTATAATGAAATTAACTTATATTTTCACAATAATAAATAATAACCTGGTTCCTTAAAATTCAGTTTGCACAAATTTGTACTAGAGGGCTTTATTTGTAAGGTTAGGTTCTTCTGGGAAACAGAAAACACATAAGCAGCTTAAACAAGACAGAAGTTTTTTCCTCTTCCGAAAGAATATCGCTCCTAGAAGTGGGGTAGTGATGTTCATGGATCTAGGCTCCTGTCTCTTTACCGCCCAGCTTTGGCCTCATAAACTCATATGGCTGATTCAGTTTAGCCATCACATCTGCATCCCAGCAAGCAGGAAGAAGGTAAAGGAAAGGGAAGACCTTCGCAGAAGATACTCCCCAGAAACTGCACATAGCAATTTTGTTTTAATCCCATTGGCCACGTGGGCACTCTGTAACTACAAGGGAGGCTGGGAAATTTCATTTTTAACTCTGGACCGCTCTGTGCTTATCTAGGATTTGGGGTTCCCATTATTGACGGGTACAGGTGTCAGCGTACAGCTAGCAGTCTCTGTGCCACACGGCTTTTACACAATAGGGAGAAACGAATTTTATAGCAATGTGTGTTTTCATGTATTAAGGTATAAATTACCTAATAATACTACATAACCATTCCATGAATATTTTTAATGGATTTAGCATAGGAATTTGCCGTATAACCAACCATACATACCTTTCTCTATATTTTATCAATTAGGAAATCATTACAAGATAGCCATTAAGAATATGGAGCCACACTGTCTAGGATCATATCCCGCCAGTGCTGTCTGCCAGTGGTTGTAACCTTGAGCAGGTTGTTTAACCTTGCACAGTATCTTTATCTTCAGATGAGAGATCATAGTACCTAAATCACAGACCATCATAAGGGTTAAATAATTGGTTGTAAAGAGCTTAGAAAAGCTCCTGGCATGGAGTGAGCCCTCAAATTTTAGCTATTACTATAAATTGGCATGTTCTTAGTGGACATAATTTTAATACTATCCCAGGTAAAATTAAATTATCTGTAAATTTAACTTGTAAAGATGTACTAATATTTCACTGTGATTGAGGAAAAGGGATCGGATAATTTAAAAATAAGTGTCATTTGTTTATTTCATTTTGGTGTATTTGATTAGTTATATTGAGAGATTTTCCTATTTGGAGAACTGTATTTTAGAACATATATACAAATACACATCCTGCAAGTAGGTATCTATCTTGAAGTTTTTGCATAAAACCTTTTGCATAAGGTATGTCTTTTAAGTCCATTTAGAGCCAAGAAGTCAAAAGAGTATTAGCAACGAAAATATCTTCTTACTGTGTCTTGGGATCAGTAGAGCGAACTGTCAACCTGTTAGAGGATAATTACATGGCAACTGAAAGTTGAGTGTCTTCTGAAGTGAAACCAGGCTTAAAGCTTTGCTCAGTTTACTTTTCTAGGAGGTCTTGCCTGAATCTATGGCCTTGATTAAATATTCCTTTGGTTTTTTATATAGTGTATTATACATAATTCTTTTAATTCTTGGCAGGCTTTAAGTTATTTCTCCCTGTCTTTCGTACTGTGTCATAAACAGAGACTCACTCTTGTTTGTACATTCAGTATCCTGCACAGTTGTATGTGTACGAGACAATGAGCTTGTTAAAGTGAACAGCAACACAGGTTACCACTTTTGTAGGGGTTTTGATTTCAATCTCAAGTCAGAAATAACAGTATTTTTTTCACAGCTTTAAATTATTCTCTAAATTTGGTCATGAGCAACAAGGTGTTTAGAAATAGGCATATTTCCAAAGTAAGCTACAGTAGTACTTCAGGCAAAGTAATGCTCCACGCTTTTGAAATCCAGTTTAGAAAAGTTCTGCTTTCTGACTCTTTGTATTTGGTACCTTTGTACGTACTCTCTTATTTCTCACTCCACACTAAAGTACTAACAACAATAAACTTATTTGTGTATGTTTAGAGTATGACAGCTTTATTAGTTTAGCTAGTGTCATGTGAATGCACAAGTAAATAGGAGAAAGTAAGGTGTCTTTTGAAGGACAGTAACTTTGTTTCACCATGTTGAGTCTCAAACCAGAATCTGCTACTGTTTTAGAGCCCAGATGGAGTGTGTGTATATGCCTAGGTGTATGTGTATAACTATATATCTAATACATATACTTTAATGTCAGAATTGGGTTATCTTCTCCATTGGCAGATGATTGAATTCTTTAGTTTCATAATTAAAACAAAAGTCTGTGTTTGTATGGGATGTTTGGGCATAATACAGGGCCTTAGAGTGTAGAGCGCTTGCTGAGGTGGTAAAGGTAGACGCGGTTAACTAATCATGTCAGATTCATGTGGATAGTTATCGGTCACCATTCTGGCAGCCGTGCATCCTCACCGTTACAGGATCTGTACAGGGGCCGCACTGAGAACTGCTGATATGCCATCACACAGACGTTCCGTTCTAGTAATTTCCTCAGTGGATTTTAATGAACCTTTCTAATAGTCCATCAGAGATTCAGGCATTAGAGGAAAATCCTGTATTTTAATGGACTTTAAACAATGATCACCCTCACTGTTGGCATTTAGTCAAATAAGCGTTACAATGTAGAAATGCTGAATAAACCACAGTGTGTCTGGCCCATGCATACCTTTGTTCTTTGCCACAGTGGTCTGCGGTACTGTCATCTCCCCACATGTATGAAGTGCAGAGCTCTTGTATGAGGAATGACTCAGAAGAAATAGGAGGCTGTTATGCTCTTAAGCCTTAATATTTTCATTATTTATATTTTTATTACATCAGTTGTAAACTTTGAACAGGTCAAATTTGCAATATCATTTGTAATAATATTTAAGATGTTTTTATCAAACTTATTTAAATACAACTATATATAAAATCGTTGAATTAAATGGCAAGTTGTGATGAGTTTTTGCTACTTGTTTTTTACTTTAATATTTTGGTTGTTTTTAGTTAGAAATATAAATTCCTTCAGATTTTAGTTTTGGGGAAAGAAAGCTGTGGAGAGAATTATAAACAGTTTTGAAAATATTTAAAAATTTTTACATCCTATATTAAGTTTGAAGGACAAGTATACCTACATCGCTTTAACATTTCAAAAACCAAATAAAACCTTTATTCTCTAGGTCTTGGTCCTAAATCATACTGTGCTCTTATGATCTGGGAACTAAAGTTAACTGTTTTATGTTTTGTTTTTAAATCTCAGATGATTTTGGTTAATATGCTTTGAGTTAAGTTTTATCTTTTTATTTAATAAATATACTGTTTTCAGTAATTTGCTCCTTATTCATTTTTCCTTTTTTTTTTTTTTTTTTTTTTTTTTTTGGTTTTCAAATAGCTCCATAATCTTTAAACTTCCCTTTTCTGTCTTTTTAAAGGTCGATTGGGCTATCCACATCCAGGAACTGATAACCTGTTGATGTTAAATGGTAAGTTTTATACAAACATTTTATGTTTCCAGTTGACTTTTATAAATAAATGTGATTGAGTACATGGTTCTCTAGATCCTTCCACGTATATAGAAGATAATTATTTTATAAGTATAAAGATGTAGCTATAGCCTTTCCTGTACAGAAAGGAGAATTAGGAATTTGGAATGTGCCTATTTCTAAACTCCAGAATATAAATTCTAGCTGTCAAAGCAATTATTGTAGTGTATTTGTGACAGTATGATTTAATTCATTGATCACAGACTTTGGAGATAGTCCTGAGTTTGAATATTGGCTTTCTAGCTTTTGGTATGACTTCGTTTAGAAACTTCTGTGAGCCTTCATTTCCCATCTATGAAATGGAACTAACAATCTCAAGGATTATTATGAGAATTAAATGAGATAATGTTTGCAAAGTGCATAGAACTTGTTACTTAGTATAGCATGTGCGCTTATGTTTATTACAAAGGAATGAATATATTTGTGACTGTGTAAATATGGTGCTCACACTAACTTAATTTACTCTAACTAGAAAGTTTACACAGCGAACTTCCCCAGAATTAGAAACAGGATAAATAAATTTTCATTTAAGTTTGTTTTCTTTCTGTTGGACAAACATTGTTTTCAAGTTGCAGTACTTAGCACATCCATGTCTATGGGAGTAGACATGGAGGATTAAAATATCCTTCATAAAGGTATTTTTAAATCAGAGGGTGGACAAAAAGAGAAGTAGAAAGAGAGAAGAATAAAGGTAGTACTTACTTTAAAAGACATAATTATATCATTAGATTGTTCTAATTTGAGTTGCCCATGACGTGCCAGCCTAATCTGAGCGCCGGGGTAGGTGTTAGGGTCTTGGAGGATGGTTAGAGGTCAGATTGTCAAGGTTCTAACGCTGGGGCCTGATTGAGCTCTCGAGGCTGAGGCCACGTCTGGGCTCGATCTCACAGCAGCCCAGCAGGCCACATTCATGAATGCAGTAAATTATAGTGCTTACAGAGACTTTGACCAGAAAGGTACTAGAAACCGCATTCGAGGGCTTCTTCGGGCAACTTTTTTTCTACCATGGAATTAAAGTCACTTGAGTAGCTGGTCTCTAAACTCTGTATCTGTAACTGAAACTTACATTGATGAAATTGAGTTTACAGCCTAAAAATAGGTCATAATTTTTATTATCCTCATTGACTTTATTTATAAAATAATGGTGGGATTAAGTAACAAGCTTCTTATATATTTATTCTGACTTCTTTAAATAATTTTTTTGGGACATTCTGTGTGATGAAAAAAAGATCATTTCTATTTTAACTTCTAAAAACAAGTCGGGAGAAAAAATTGAATTTGTATATATTTCACATATTCTGTTAAGATCCATTTGAAGGAAGGTCTGTGTGAGACAGTTTGTTAGATCATTCACAGATGTTCTGGGATTGCTGTGTGCGGACTACACTAGCACAATTCAGGAGTCTGTTGTAATCACAATAGAAGACATCAGCTATGTATCAGCAGAGAGCTTGGGAGCCACACTGTTTTTACACTAAATATTATTAAACTAATCGAGTTCATCAGTTGCCTAAAGCCTTCATAAATAACCTAGATGTTTTATCACCTAGTAGACAGAAGACTATTTTATTTCAGGTAGGAGTTGAATCTTGTGGACAAATCTGCTTTTTCATTATGTGAGCTTCTTCATAGCCTGCCACCTCAGAGCCATGTGACATGCTCGATACAGTAATCTGTCCTGGATATTCTGAACTTTTCCTGGCAAGGGAGTAGGGGAGAGAAAAGATAATGAAACTAGGACATCAAAATGTGTTTAGATGGGTAGGGACAATTTGATCCAAAGAGGAAAAAAAAATTATGCTCATTTGGAGTCATCGTTAAGGGGGAAGCAGAAATAAAGAAATTGGGTATATTTATATGATAGGGAAGTATTTGAATATTAAGGATTTAAGTAATTTTTTTCTAGACATCAAGGTCATTGAAGAGAGAAGTGAGCAAATGGCAATAAAAAGTAAGAGAAAATTTTCCTTGAGCTGCTTTTAATTCTTACAGTTCAACTATATTTTTAGCATATTGTCTCCCTAGGAAATACGGGAATTAAGTGATGTCAATACCAAGCCTCTGCCTGTACTAAATTATTATTAAATATTATTGATTAAAGGAATAGAGCATATACTTTTTAAATTATGTCACAGACTTGAACTTGTTATTAGCAATTAAGTAAGTTGTTTTACTTAACCAATAAGCATAGCTAGTATTATTGACTTTGAAAACCAATATTTGGTAATAAATTAGAAGTCAGTGTTTGTGTGTGTGTGGTGGTGGTTTAGCAGTAGTTAACGGTTGTTGGTACCACACCCTCTGGAGCTAGATTATCGGGTGTAAACCTAACTTTGCTATTTCTAGCTGGCTTCAGTCCTTGGACAGTTTCCCTAACTTCAATTTGACTCAGATTCTTTCTGTCAAAAGGAGATAAAATGCTGCCTGCTTCGGGGATTGTTTTTTTGAGAAGTGAGGGAATTCATTCATGTAAAGTGTTTGCAACAGTTTCTAAAAGTGAGAGTTAGCTGTGGCAGTGGGTGGTGGCGGACAGTGACAAAATGACTTTTAAGGAGTATTAATCATGTCTTGTGAATACATAAGTTGTTGGAGAATATAAATTAAAAGAAGATGTAACCAATGTTTTCAAGTATTTGAAGGATGTTCAATGTATACGTAGTGACCAAAGAAGGTTTGTGTTATGTAACTGCAGAAAGCCAAACCAGACCCATTTGGAAGAAGCTATCTAGGAACAGAATGTGGGTCAAAAACAAAATGACTCACTCTGGCAGTGTTTCCTTAAGTGTGGTGCACACGTCCCATGTGGTACCCAAGACAGTCTTTGGTGGTGCACAAATACATGTTATAATAAGTGCATGACTATTACAATTTATGAACATTCCTTAGAAAATACAGAACTGGAAGAAATCTATGATGTTACTAGGCTATTACTAGGTGTTAGGCTTGAGTCCATTTAATAAAAATAATATTAGAAATTCTAGTATAGTAGTTATGCAGATATGGCAAATGTTGTAGAAAGCTTTCATGATTCTACCTTCCTGGTCAATTAACATTATAGTTAAACTGTGAAATATTCCTTTAAGGGATAAACAGGGAATGGGTCAAGGTCGAAGTTGGTAAGACTAAGTAAAGCTGTGAAATACCTCTAGCAGATCCTTATATTTGAACCTCTCTTAACTCAGAAAAAGATATATAATCCCACATCTATATGTTTCTTGAAGTTGTATAGATAAAATAAAACTTAACAATAAAAGATATCATAGAAATATAACTGCAGGTAGGCTTCTGAACAGACCATGTCCCTCAGTCTAACAAGAAATCAAGTTGAATTGACTGGCGGAGACGGCTACCATTGAATAAGTATTGTAGAGGGGTCCAAGCCTAACATCCAGAAGCACTTTAGATAAGTTACATTATATAGGAATGAGTAGATTGTCTAAAAACCAAAATGTAAGGACTATCTGAATTTAGAATGACAGCTTGAATGCTTGTACTTCTCAGTGTATAAATCTCATGTATTTTATTCTCAGTAGGAAAAAAAAAAGTAAAACAAAGCCAACCTGTTTTCCATGGTAGTGAGGACCAGTGCAAAATGATGTGTCATTCAAGTACTTGTTTCTGTTTGGATCATGTTGTGCTCCCCTCACCCCTCTCCCAAGGAAAAAGCTTACATTTTTATTAGTACGCACAGCTTTTCAAAAGGCGGACAGATAGCAGAAGTATAGAGGTGTGCAAGCTAGTTTGAAATTTAAATTTGCTGTGATTAGCTGTATACAGCTATGTTTGTAATCAAGAGCTTGCTATGTTCTTTGGGAGGAGAGAAGTTATGTTTATCTTTTAATTAAGAAAACAGTAATGAAATTATATTTCTGAGGTCAGATATTCTAAATGTACTAAGTCCTGAAAATAGGAAACCTGAGTATGCAATCAGTTCTTTTTTATGCTAATAGAAATAAGTGGAGTAGATAACAGATTTATTTTAGATCTTGAAAAGGGCAATTTGGATGTATATTTCTCTTCCTGTTTTTGGCTTTTTAGAGCAAGGAATAAGAATTTCTTTAGTTTCACACCAAGAGAACTTTAACCTAAATATTTCCAACTAATTTGTTATGTTTCCCCATCTGTTCCACCAGCTGCAGTAATTCAGGTACCACAGCCATTGCTGAGAGCCAATATATAAGGGCACAAAGACACTAAACAGAATGTCAGAATCATCCTATTTCCTTTATTAGTAGCTGTGCGTTAGAACCTAAATAAGATTTTTGATAACCCGGGACCAAATTTTAAAGTCACTTGTGTAGGAAAGGTGTTTTTTCATAGCCTTCTTGTTATCTTCATTAAAAAACACACATGTAGGGGCCCCTGGGTGGCTCAGTCCGACTTCAGTTCAGGTGGTTAAGTGTCCGACTTCAGCTCAGGTCATAATCTCACGGTTCATGGGTTCAAGCCCTGCGTCAGGCTCTATGCTGACAGCGCAGAGCCTGGACCCTGCTTCAGATTCTGTGTCTCCCTCTCTCTCTGCCCCTCCCTCACACTCTATCTCTCTCTCAAAAATAAAATAAACATTAAAAAAAATACACATGCATATTTATGTCCGTACACATATATTTACACACGTATATTAAATAGCCAGTTCCTCACTTCCAAATGAGATGTACTTTTTAATAATGTTTTATAAAACTTATGTGACTGCGATTTAATATTCTAAATAGTTTTATACAAAAATTGCTCACTTTTTTTTCCTACGGCCTATTCTAAATGAGTTTGGAAGGCCATATCGTTTAAAGAAGTCTCCTTTAATTAAAACATAATGAATAGTAATTTAATGATTTTCTTTTCTCATTGGGGTTTTTGATAACTCTGAATCAGAGTTCTAGTGGAACAGAAATTCACATAAGAAGAACATGGGTAGGAAAGTGAGTCCATACACGGGTAGGAAAGTGAGTCCATACAACCATTGTTTAGTGTGATGGTAGCACATTGGTTATTTCCATGACAGGGGATAGGAAGTGTTTCACATGGTCTAGCTTCATCTGCAGTCAGTTCTATTTTTGGTAATGTAGAGAGTTGGAATTTGAGAGTTGTCCAAAGAATAAGTGGAATAGCTCTTTACAGGATTCTAAAATTCCTCAGGTATGAGATAGCTGGAGAAATTTTCTAAATAATGTGTTCAAGCCTAGGAATGAGATGAGACCTAAGATGCTGTGAACATTCATACATATTTTGACTATTTTAGCATTGAGTAGCCTCAGCAAAGAACATAACAGCTAAGAATATAAACTGGTTGTGATGTCATTAATTTTCTCAATAGGTCAGGAATTATGTAGCACATTATTATTTCATTATAATTCATACCTTGACTTTAAACTTGATGAGAGTAGTATTATTTGCTTTGTAAATGATCTCTCTTCTACACCCATGAGTGAAATCCGTAAAGCAAATTTATACTGGCTTATTATCATTTCGATCATGCCTAGAGATAAGCAGGAAGCCTAACTTCTTAGACTTGTGCTCTGACTGTTTGGGAGCCTGTTGGCCATTTCCACACTTAATACAATGATTAAGACTGCAGGGAATTCACTCTTGTATAGTCTATTCTTGACCGCTCTTTCAAAACTCCTATTAGATTTTCCATAGCTCATCTCCCATCTCTTTAAGATCCTGTATTTTTGAGGCCTTTGGACGTCTTGCAAGATTTCCACAGCAAAATTCTAAATGTCACTACCACCCCTACCTCACCCTAAGCTAATACATATGTCAGGTAGGCTATGTACATATATGCTATATAGACACACTAGAACACACACAGGTAAGCTTATATATAAACTAATGTACAGCTCAGGCATTCTGCTAGGCAGTGAAATAGTTGGAGCTCCCAAAAAGGTTAAAACTTCAGTAGTTATAGTTAAATAAAGACAATAGAGAGGCAGAGATGCAAATAAAGTTATTTTGTATAAAAGACTCAGATGTAAGGCTTGTATTTATTGACTTAAAGTATAAGGACTAAGTGTTGACAAGTTTGTTTCTCCCACTTTTACTGTAGGGGAATTAATCCTATATTTTCACCTGTGGATATACTTCTTTATATTAAAGACTTACATTGTAAAACGTTCTATAGTAGAATGTATTTAAATAATGTGAAATGTCTTCCTTTGGTCTTTGCTTTATACTTTTGGGGAGACTACATTTCTGACAACTGTTAACATATGTTTTGATTTTGAGATTTTTTCAGAAAGAAACTTTTCCATACCTAAAAAAATTCATGAAACATGGGTTAAGATCTTGATTTTAACAGTGATTTTTCTTTTGTTTTGTTTTAGTTTACTGCTTTGATTTCATATGTTAATTCCAGGGTAAAAATACTCATTATGTACTCAGATTTGTGGGGAGGAGTTATTTAAAAATAAGTTGTGGATTTTATCAAACTGATAGTTTATTATGGAGAATAAATTGCAGTGTTTTTTCTCCATAAGGAATTATATAAACTCCTATTAAGATACTTTGAAATGCCTTTCTGCTTTATACTTTGAGTATTTAAGTATTTAAGTATTTGTGATTCTATGATGATACTAATAATAATTTGTATCTGAATCCATTTTACCCCAGAGAGAGAGACGTAAGCAGTAGATAGAGATTATAAAATGTACCAAAAAGATTGAAAGCATTGTTAATTGTAGGATATTATTAATCATTTTTTCAACTAAGCAAGTTTGAACATGGATTGATTTCTTTACCTTCTATCTAAGCTCTGCAGGCCTCAGAATATCAGTTTAACATTGTTATATCTTCTCATTCCTCTGTGTCTTCCAGTACTTTCTCCACACAGGGCTTGGTATAATGTGAATTGGATTTGAATAGCTGTTTGTTGGATTGTATCTGCTCTCTCTCTCTTTATAATTATTAAAATTAGGATTTAATTCAAGTTGTTTGCATTCATTACTTGGGATGCTATTTAACTGTAAGCTGTTACATATTACCATTCTGATCAGATGAAAGAAATGTTCATGAATTTGAACATGTATGAGAATAAATTGTATATTTCTTGTTAATTTCATTTTTTGGTATAGTTCAGAATATATATGTATGTATATGTGTATATATATGTAATAAAAGTGGTTTGTAAATGGTAAAACACACGCAGATACTACATGGTAACATTGTTCTAGCTCTTAAAACAAAGTAGCCCTAATTACTAGATGCCCACTTAGCTTTTCATATCACAAATATTTGTATGTGTGGGCTTGTTTTTAGTTCTGACATTTTACAATTTGTCCTTTGTTTACATGCAGCAAGGAGTTATGGGCGAAGACGAGGTAATTCATTTCTGTTTGCTCTGGTATAACCGTTTTTAATTGGGTTTTACTGATCAACTATGTAATTAGCCTAGATTTTTTTTATGCACTGTCTGAAAACTCACAGAAAAGTTTTATTTTGATTTGCGCACTTGTCAAAGTTTTGAATCCTATATCTCTTAACTTTAAAGCACATTTTCATACTAATATGGTTATTTGATAAATGTTTTCCTTTTAAACTGTCTGGATTTTAACATTTTAAAGTTATTTTTATACCTTTAAAGCTGCTGTTTATGGTTTGCTTAAGAAAAATGTTTAATAAATACTAGTGAAGGTGACATGCAATGTGGTTTTTCTACTCTCTAAATCTGTAACTGGTTGTTGTATCTATAATATATAATTTACAACCTGAGTTTATTAGTTTTATGTTTGACCCAGTTGAAAATAAACACCGAATAGGCTATCGTTAACACTGGTGTATAGATATCATGTTGCTAACATTTCTCCGTGTCTTCTGAGAATATAATGCTTTCCTTCTCCCTCCCTACACCATGCAGGCACACTCACACCCTTTCTCGCTCGTTCACACACCCTTTTTCTCTCCCCCACAACAGTCTTTCTCTCTGGGTTCTTGCTGTCTGAAGGACAAAACGAGGACTGTGAGATGCCGGACTACCAAACCTCTTCGGAAATCAGCTGACAGTGTCTGTGGCTTAAACTTGGCTTCTCTTTTGCATGTGCAGAGACTGAGAAGGGAGAAAAGTAGACGGGATGTGAAGAGGCGAAAGTAACTTTACACTGATAGCTTATCCTCTGAGTGGGCAATAATCATGATCCTTATATAGCTGTCATAAGTACCAAAATGAGTAAAGAGGATTTTCCTTGACCCCTAGAATCTCCCTTGAGCCATAGAGGATAGACCGTAATAATAGTGCTTTTCGATACATTTTATAAATGTGTGCCAATGCTTCACTTTCTTTTCATGTAGTCATGAGTATGTGCACTTTGAAAACAAACAAGCTAAATGTTTCTGCCACTGCTGATGACAGAGACGAGTGTTCTGTGTTCTTAAGTAGTATTTCCAGTTTTGTATTTCACACTGTCTGAATTTAACTTCATTTTGAGAATCTGGTTTTTTCCAATGCTTGACTAAATCTCTTGGTTCTTTAGTTTTCTAAGGAAAAAATTATAGGATATAGAAACTCAGAACTCAGAAACTAAGGCTGAATAACTTTCCGAAGGTTGTTGCTAGCAACGGAGAAGAGCGGGGAAAGGTTAGGACTCAGTACCTGTGTCCACATCTGTGAACTGTCCTGTTTTGCTGTGCTTTTTCAATATGGAGCTTCAGTTCTTTTGAGAAAACCCACTTACTAAGCTGTGATTTTTAGGTATTTTTGAACCTATAGAGCAATTTAATTTAGGATCTTTTCCTTTTGTACACTTTTCATCTTTTAACCTTAGTGATTTATTCTCAATCTAATTTGGCACACTCCAACACAACATGACCTAGGACGTTCTCAGGAGCAAGGTATCAGAAAGTCCCGTGATTGCTCATCTTCTTCTTACCCAGTTCAATGACTGTAACCTCTGATTGTGATACTGAGAAAAAACGAAATTTTCTGCTTTCAGTTAGAAACTTCCTACTGCTCTTGGCTCTCAGAGGATAGAGATCTATACTATTTCCTCTACTTCAGGACTGCCTGCCAGCTTTGGAAGCAAGAAGACTCACGCGGTTTTAAGCCTTCTTCTACAGAAGCTTTCTTTAGGACGGAACTGGCTGTTGTCACACTTATTTGGCTTAGGATGGGGGGATAATGCCTGAATTTTCCTCCCGAATTATATGGCATTAGTAATTTTTTAGTTGGTTCTCTGTGAATAGTCGGAGTCTGCCTTTAAAATTCCAATTTTGATGATCAAATGAAAAGTGTACCTATTAGAAATACCTATTGAGAGGGTTTATATGAATTTGAAAGTACTTTGACATAGTACGTAATAAAACATTAAAAAAAAAAAAACCCACACACATACCAAAGGAATGACTCAGAAAGACTATAAGTAGCCTGGCTCTCTTCCTATTTTCTACTCATTTTTTTCCTCCTTCTCTGCTACATACGATGCCATTATCACACTGATAACTTTTTTTTAACTACCAAGATCACCCCTTTTATGGGCTCCATGTTTAAGGTTTGGTCCATCAAAAGAACTGCATTTATTAATTTTATTTAGTCATTCTTCCTTTAAAAAAAAAACTCTTACACGTATCTGATCTACTACTCATGTCGGATGTGTCAGAATGAGTTGATTCTTACCAAAAATAAGACCTTGCTCTCTACTAGTGCAGTAGTAAGTGAGCAATATTGTTTTCCATAAGACATTTTGACTTCGTAGTCCACTTGCAGAAGAACTATTTTTTCTTACTTGCCATCTTTGACTCACCTTTAGGCCCAGGCACAGAAGAGCTGTTTTCATTTAAAAGATTTCCCACTGGACTGCAGTCAAACCAAATTACTACCAAAATAACTTTGTCTATTTTAATTTCCTTAATAATATCAATAAGAACTTCATATCAAGCTGGTTCTAGATATTAGTATATGACATATACCTTAGGAATATTCAAAATTTAATTGTACTGGAACTAATTAAGAAAGAGCAAATATTTCTTTTACTCTTTTTCAGTTGGAACTTGCCCCAACTCCTCTGTCTCTCTACAGCCCAAGAGCCATAAAAAGTTCTACTTTAGAGCTGCCTGGGGGGCAGGATTAGGAAGGAGGAAGACTCTCATATGGGGGGCGGACTTTAGTAGATGGAAAACTATCTTCTGTATTTTATTGTCTCTTTGGCATTTCGTCCATTCTATCATAAGAGTGAATGTACTGGTCTGGGGTTGGGAGTAGGGTGGGAGTGTGAGGAGAGGTGTGAAGTGTAATTTAAGTTCTGTTTCTCTACTTCAAATATTTTTATTTTGCCATCTATTCCTTTAATCGTAAAGGATTAAAGAGCTACTGTGCTCCCAAAGGAACAAAAATCTATGGGATACTTTAAATAATAGAAATAGAGCCTATTTTAGTTAATAGGACTAAATATCACAATGCAATCTTTTCTAGCAGGTAATCCCAAAGCCTGAGTTAATAGCTGGTATATGGAATGAAATAGGAGAAATTATTTTAAAGGGAATGAAATTTTATGGAAGCTCGGGGAAGTTGAATTTATTTATACTGTGTAGCCATTCAGATTTATGCACTGTAATAAGCAAGGAATTATTAATAACACAGTACACTATGTATTGTTTTAAAATTGAGCCCTGGGTGTTCTGAATTGGTTAGATTTGATTTGAATCCACTTGCTATTAAACAATCTTCTGAAGTATCCTGAGTAAGGGTACAGCCCCTAAATATCACTACTATCAAATCCTTTTATATTGAAATCAAGGCTGAAATTCTTAATCTTTGGCAGATATTTTTGGTAACTGTCAAGAATGGACAAAAATATCCAAAGCATGAAATAAAAAGCCAGAATAATACTGTAAAACAGAGGTCAGCAAACTGACCCACAGGCCAAACCTCCTATGTTTATAAACAAAGTTTTATTAGAACACAGCAATGCCCATTCATTTACTTTTTGTCTGATTGCTTCGGAGCCACAGTAATGGCAGAGTAGTGTAGTTACAGCAGAGAATGTAGGGCCCACGAAGACTAAAATATGTTTTTACTATCTGACCCATCACAGAAAAAACTTTCTTACCCCTCCTTGAAGAGACTTACTCTGCCTACTGTACACCTATACCCAGCCAGACCAGTTCCTAAAAGACACAAAATTTTAGTGAATTTAAGCCCAAGTATAGTATGTCTAGAAGTTAATTTACAAAGACATACTATGTTCTAATTTATTATTAAATTTCTTATCCATCCTCTATGTGAAAAGGATGCACGTATTATTGGGGCAAAATCTTTAGGTGATGATAAGGGTACCTTAATATCTTCTTCCTCAGTTCTTTGGAAAAGCATGCCTGATCAGTGATTCTTTCTGATCAAACAGGTAGTGCTTGAGGAAGTGCAGTCTCAGACCCACTCCTATTGTTGTGATAGATTTTTGGTTTTTATCCTTTCATATTAAATAAAAATCATGCCATCACTGGTAGATTTTCTACTCCAATAAATGGACTGCTAAGATCTTAGAAGATGGAAAGAATATTCATATTCATCCTTAATTTATATAGTTTGTTTGTTTTTTGTTTTTAGAACAACAGTTAGTAAATGAAAGTAAAGGATAACACATTGAGATCAAAGAATTATGCTTAGATTCAAGTCATAAATTATCTAATTTTGTACAAATGTTTTCCTTTCCTGCTTCCCTCTTTTTGATATGTTGAGAAATTTTTCTATTCTGGACTTCCAAATAAGGTCAAAATCCAAAAAGTCACTATAGCTATGGTTTGGGCATATGCACGTAGCCAGAGGAGTAAAATTAGTAATTGTTTACAGCTGCTTGAACAGCACATACCAGAAAATCATGTACTGGGAGCTAACCGTCAGTCTGTCACACAAATAGCCTGATAGTAATTTAGCCTTTAGCCCCATCTTCAGTTTAGGAAGCTCCTAGTCTAACTTTTATTATCTCATGGAATAAACATTATTACAGGAATATAGAAAAATCTCATGCGTCTCCAATTCTTTTTATATGAAATATTTTGAAATGAGTAATTTGAATCATCATGGTCCATATAACAAATGAAGCTCATATTTGAGGTAGTGGCTGTGATTCTTTACTATAAAACCTTTGCCAGTTTTATTGTTAGTCTTGTTCCAGGAATACAGATCCTTTAGCATCGCCCTCATGTTAGAAGGATTTGGGTGGCCTGTTAAAGAGCTGGCAAGCAGTTTTAGACCCTCTCATTGGTGATGATTGGGCAACCTTCATTTACTCATGTTTTTGTCTCTTTCATATCTCATTCACCTCTTGCTACTTCCTCTGTAATTTTTATTATAACTACTATCTAACCTTTCAGATTTTTATTGTACATTTTAGGTGACTAACTTACCGTAAGGTATTTTACTTGCAAGTAAGTAGGACTTTTAAGCGCATAGTTAAGGATGTCTCCAGTTTTTTATATTTTACCTTGATATGGCCTTTGGAATGTTTCTGTACTTTTGCTCAACCAAATATCTTCTACCTATAAAGCTTTCCCCCTCTTTTGTCCTTTACACTTTTCTGCCTAAAACTAGTACATTCTTTGTAAATCTCTTAAAGAATTCTTAGCGTTCACTCTAATCTTGGTTGTAACTAACCTCATATTATATTGTATTATATTAATTCTCATGTTTATATGAGTTTATGTGTTATATATGTATATGTATATTACAAACAAATCTGGATGTATATACATTTTAAGTTAGAATCAGTGAAGTAGGGTTTTTGTGTAACCATTCATCCTTGTTGCCTTGTAGTATGAGTCAAGAACATCATAACGATAGTTAGAGAATATTAATGGAGCGTTTGATATCAAGATCAAATGATGATTTCTAAAATAGAAAAAGAAAAAAAAAACCCTACCCCTTCAAACAGTGCAGTCTAATTACAGTTTAAAATTCTTTTGACTATAGAGTTTGTTGATCAATATCCTTACTTAGTTGCTGGTTTTAACAGCATGGAAATCTTACCTTTAAGATTATTTACCTGGAGAAAAAAAAAATACTTCTAATTACTGTGGTAAGAAGCTTAGGAACAACCATATCCAGTTCTTTTAAAAGAAGAAAACATTTGGGGTGCCTGGGTGGCTCAGTCTGTTAAACGCCTGACTTCAGCTCAGGTCATGATCTCACGGTTCACGGGTTCAAGCCCTGCTTCTGGCTTTGTGCTAACAGCTGGGAGCCTGGAGTCAGCTTAGATTCTCTCTCTCTGCCCCTCCCCCCCCCTCAAAAATAAATAAACATCAAACAATTTTTAAATAGAAAAATAGAAGAAAACATTTTAAAATTTCATAAGTAATTGCTTTTAGATACTTAAAAATTTCAGTCTCAAAGAAAAATTTTAAGATTGTGTAGGACAGAAATTACTGTCGGTAGTTATTTCTTTCTTATTGGTGAATAGAATCATTGTATGAATATACCAAAATTTGTCTGTTAACCTACTGATACATTTGAGTTGGTTTCCATTTGGACCTGTTATAAATAAGACTACCATGAACATTTTCCTTTTTTTTTTTCTGTGTTAAGTGCGTGCGTGCATAAGCACTCTTCTCTTGGATATATAACAAGAGTGAAATTGCTGGTTCATAGAATGAACTTTATTAGAAGTGCATATTTACCTTTCTTAGAAACTACCAAGTAGTTTGCCAGTTTTATACTATAACAGAGTATAAGACTGACTTTGGACTGTTAGCTTTTAATTTTACCTACTCTAATAGATATATTTGATGTTTATAATCTTCTTCTTCCTGATAACTAAGGGTATTGTGAAGCACCTTTTCATGTGCTTATAACCCATTCCATTATAATCTTTGGTCAAGTTTCAGTACAAGTCTTTTGTTCATTTCATTTAGGGGAGTTCCTTGTGTATTTTGTCCTATTTTCTGGTAGTTGCATGTCTTTCCACTAACTATCTTTTGATAAGTAGCAAGATATTTAATTTTGATGGAAGTCCAGTTGTTTCATTTTTATAGTTCCCTTTAATCCTAAGAAATTAAGTTCCTGGGGCGCCTGGGTGGCTCAGTCGATTGGGCAGCCAACTTCAGCTCAGGTCATGATCTCGCGGTCTGTGAGTTCGGGTCCCGCGTCGGGCTCTGTGCTGACAGCTCAGAGCCTGGAGCCTGCTTCGGATTCTGTGTCTCCCTCTCTCTCTGCCCTTCTCCTGCTCACTCTATGTCTCAAAAATAAATAGACATTAAAAGAAATTAAGTTCCTTTTAATCCTAAGAAATTACTGCCTTTTCCCAAATATCATGAAGAAATTTTAGAAACTTTGTTGTTTTATCTTTCATGTTTAAGTCAGTGATCCTTCTTGAATTAATTTTTGGTATGGGTGAGAATAGGGATCAAGTTTCCTTCGTCCCCTCCTTCCACCCCACCCCCCCACCAGCTGGATATCCATCCATTGGTTCACCACCATTTTTTTTAATGTTTATTATTTTTGAGAGAGAGAGAGAGAGTGGGAGCAGGGGGGAGGGTCAGAGAGAGGGAGACAGTATCGGAAGCAGGCTTCAGGCTCTGAGCTGTCAGCACAGAGCTCGATGTGGGCTTGAATTCACAAACCACGAGATCATGACCTGAGCCAAATTCTGATGCTTAACCAACTGAGCCACCCAGGTGCCCCTGTTTACCACCATTTATTGAAAAAAATCTTCCTTTCCACACTGAACTGCATGGATACTTTTGAAAACATGAAGTAACTGTAAATGCGTGGGTCTGTTTCTTGACTCTTATTTTATTCCAGTTAGCTACTTGCCTATCTTAACATAAGTGTTATATTCCTTTTTTTAATTTTTTTTAACATTTAGTTTATTTTGGAGAGAGAGAGTGCAAGCAGGGAGGTGCAGAGAGAGAGGGAGACACACAGAATCTGAAGCAGGGAGGATCGAACCCAAGAACCACGAGATCATGACCTCAGCCGAAGTCAGTCGGACACTTACCTGACTGAGCCGCCAAGGCGCTCCCATAAGTGTTACATTCTTAATATCCATAGTTGATCAGTAAATCTTGAAATCTGGCTGTATAATCCTCTGACTTTGTTCTTTTATGTGATTTTTTTTAACTGTTTTGAATCCTTTGATTTATCAAAAATTTCAAAACTTGCTTAAGAGTTTGTGGAAGACAAAATGTGCTTGGATTTTGAGAGATAATTTGGAGAGACTTCCCATCTCACATGTTGATTTTTTCTCTCTCTCCATTTATTTCAGTCGTGGAGAATTTCTGAGGAAATTTTTGTTTCCAGTGTAAAGGTCTTACTTATCTTTTGTTTAATTTATTCCTAGGCATTTGATGAGTTTTGATGGCATAATGAATGGCACTATTTTAAATTTTTTCCCTATTATTACTGTCATCTGGAAATAAATTGATTTTTGTAAGTTGATTTTGTATTTGTCCTGTAGCTAAATGCACTTATTTCTGTTAGTTTGAGTCTTTTGAATTTTCCATATAAAATCATGTTCTTAACACAGACAGTTTTAGTTTTTCCTCGCAAGCCTGAGACACTTTATTTTTTTTTTATCTTCTTGCACTAGTTCTTGTATAATGTTGAATATAAATAGTGATCATCCTTACAGACCTCAGGGGGAAAGCATTAATAGTTTATCATTAAAGATGTAAACTGTGGGTTTTCAAGGCTCTTTATCAGAGTGTGGAAATCTTGCCTATTCCAAGTTTGCTGGGAGTTTTTAATCATGAGTAGCTGTTGAACTTTATCAGATGCGTTTCTTACATCTGTGGAAGTGATTGTTTGATATTTCTTTTTCCTTCTATTAATATGAATTACAGTAATTGATTTTCAAATGTCAATCAGTCTTATATTCCGGAGGCAAACTCCACTTAATCATGATGTATTTTTCATTTTTCTATATTTCTAGATTCAATCCGTGAATATTTTCTTTACAATTTTTGCCTCTTGTGTTCATGATATATAGTTTTCTTGTAATGTTCCTGCCAGGTTTTTGCTATCAGGGTTGCAAAACTAGTTAGGAAGTTTAGCCGTTTATGTACAGGCTCTGTGTTGGTTGATGTCCCCTTTTTCATACTTAGTAGTGGTAACTTGAGTTTTCTTCTTTCTCTTGATGAACTTGATAAACTTTGCTTAGAGGTAAATCAATTTTATGTTTTTGAAGAGCCATTTTTTGGCTTCGTTGACTTGCTTTCGTGTTAGTCTTTGTTTTATGTCACTTAACTTTTTTATTTCCTTCATCTTACTCTCTTTGTGTTCGCTATTCCTTTTATGTATTTTCATAGCAGAAACTAGATTATTTTAAGCATTTCTTGTCTTTTAACATGCATGTGAAAGTAAAAGTTTTCTCTAAATATGGCAATTTTCCTCTAAATATATAGCTTTGCTGTGTCCCACAAATTTTATGCTGTGTTTTCATTGTCATTCAGCTTCATTGTTTTGAAGTGTAGGAACCTGAAAATATATCCTCGTTTCAGAACAAAAACGGAGAAAGTTAATTGAATTTTGGTTGAAAACTGTTACAAGTATTTTAGTCCAAATTATTTTATAATCAAATTTTACTTCTCTCAGCACATACTTTTGCCTTTATTGTCATTCTCATGCACTAAATGTAGGTGTGTGTCATTCTCAGAAAACATGTTTATAGTGTACTGTGCATGAAATAAGTAAGTCATTACTTAGTGGTTCTCCTTTTGAGTTGTATTAAATTAGGTTATAGGGAAAGATAATTGGCAAGATAAGACGTGATATTTTGAGGGGGCCTGGGGGACTCAGTTGGTCGAGCGTCCGACTTCAGCTCAGGTCATGATCTCACAGCTCGTAAGATTGAGCCCCATGTTGGGCTCTGTGCTGACAGCTCAGCGCCTGGAGCCTGCTTCGGATTTCATGACTCCATCTCTCTCCGTCCCTCCTCCATTCATGCTCTGTCTTTCTCTCTCAAAAATAAACATTAAAAAAGAATTTTTAAGTGATATTTTTGTTGTTGATGTAGACTCAGTTAACTCATCTTTTAAATGAGCGTTTAATTCCATAGCTTTTATTGCTTCTAGAAAGAAAATGGCCATGATTTTCCAGCAATGAAGGTTCTTATTAGTATGTGTAATATGTTCTTAGCTTTTCTATTACATCCTTTGTTTAGCTGAGCTTTAGTTATTAGATTTTAGACATATAGATTATAGATTTTTGAGAGTTGTTTTACTAACTATATTTTATTATAGTTAAAATGGTATTATATTTTGTAATATACAGAATCATATTATACAGATTTTGTAGTACACAGAATCATTGTTAAAATGCAGTTATAATATGAATGTTACAATATTATAGCTAACATAAAAAAATTAAATCCTATTTGGGTCATGACCTCTCTTCTGTAGTGATTTCCTTTGTCACTGTATTTAGTATTTTGATTTAGGCTCTAATTAATTTATTATCTGTATTTTTTCTCAAAATAAAAGTTTGTTAGAAAGACTGTGTATCGTATTTATGGGACTGCTAAATTCATCTATGTGTTAGGGCTCTTTAAAGTGAGATAATTTCCAGTGTATTGGCATGTATGAAATAAGAGTAAAATTTGGATTTGTAATTTTTCTACTGAAAACTAATTAATATACATGTTTTTATGCCTCATCTTATTCCTTTTAAAATATAGAATTATTGAAGTCCACCTTAGAAGTTGAACCACTTACAAAATTATTTGTAATGGATCCTGATGTTTATTTTGTTAGATAAAGTAGTTAGATAAAATACTCTTGAAGGGCTTTCTTTTTGTTGATCACACAGACTACTGAAATTTGTTTTCATTGGCCCTTATTTCCAATAGCAAAGGTATTGGAGAAGTTAATTATTCACGAAGTTACTCAGTGAACATGGGCATCTTTCAGAACATCTTATTTAAGTTGAATTTGAATCTGTGCAATAATTTCTTGTTCCTATACAAATATGATCTTTTTACCTGTTTTTGATGTTAAAAACTTCAAATTCTTATTTCCAACACCCATCCAGCCACAGTTCACAGACACATGAGTCCCCTTCTCATCCCATCTTCCGGTCTCTGCAGGCCATTACATTTCATATTGCTTTTGTTGATATCACTTGCACTGTTATATGTCATATTAAAGATGATGATATATTGACTTTGTTTTAAGTTTATTTATTTCGAAAGAGAGAGAGAGGGAAAAGGGAGGGACAGAGAAAAAGAGAGAGAGAGAGAATCCCAAGCAGGCTCTGCACCGTCAGCACAGAGCCCAGCACAGGGGCTAGATCTCAGGTGAGATCATGACCTGGGCTGAAATCAAGAGTCGGACACCTAGCCGAATGAGCCACCCAGGCGCCCTGTTTAATGATGTTTTAATGTTGAATATTACTTGTATATATTAAGGCACAATGCTACAGATTCTATGCATTGTTTCTTCATTCAAAAAAAAGAAAAACAAGAAAGCAAAAAACAAAAAACCTTTCGTTCCATCTTGAAAGAAAAATAATTTATCTGCATTCTCACTTTCTCTTTTTCCTTCTGTAATAAACTTCTAAAGAACCATCTTGTTTTGATATCTTTATCAAACTCTACGTGCAGCATAACTCCCATCCAGCCTCACTAAAATTGCTCACCTTCGAAGATCACGCGTGTCCTCAAACACAGTTGTCATTGTTTTAAATCATTATCTTAACATCTCACGTTGTTGCTTCATTGCTCTGTGTTTTGTTTTGTTTTGTTTTGTTTTTAAAGCTTTGATCTTTTTTTTCTTTGGAACTCTGTTATAATAATACTTTGGCTTCCCTTATACTCTTCTTACCACTCCTTTCTCGAGCTTCTTGAATGTTCCCTCACTTTCTTATAAGTTTCCCAAGGAACTACCCTCATCATTTGTCTCTGGAGTTTTCATCAGCGATACTACAAAGAACCACCTGTCACCTTTGTGAAGCTGACTCTCAGAAGTGTGGCTTATTTCCTTTCTCCACTGCGTGTTCACCCTCCCACCTTAATTTTAATTCTGAACATCCTCTCAGCATATGAAGCTGTACGTATCGACCCTTTCTTTTTCTTCTTTCTTTCAAGGTTTTATTTAAATTCCAGTTTGTTGACATACAGTGTAATATTAGTTTCAGGAGTAGAATTTAGTGACTCATCACTTACATACAACAACCAGTATTCATCATACCAAGTGCCCTCCGTAACTCCTTAAATTTCCTATTTAGCTCATCGCCCTGCCTCCCTCCTCTCTAGCAATACTCAGTTTATTCTCTCTAGTTAAGAGTCTGTTTCTTGGTTTGCCTCTCCTTTTTTTCCCTTTGTTCATCTATTTTGTTTGTTAAATTTCACACAGGTGTGAAATCATCCGGTATTTGTCTTTCTCTGACTGGTTTATTTCACTTAGCATGATACACTCTAACTCCCCCCATGTCATGGCAAATGGCAAGATTTCATTCCTTTTTTATGGCTGAGTAATATTCCAGTGTGTGTGTGTGTGTGTGTGTGTGTGTGTGTGTGTGTGTGTGTATCACATCTACTTTATCCATTCATTAGTCAGTGGACATTTTGGGCTCTTTGCATAATTTGGCTATTGTTGATAGTGCTGCTATAAACATTGGGGTGCCTGTATCCTTTGGGTAAATACCTCTATTTTTAGTTTCTTGAGGAACCTCTACACTTTTCTAGAACAGCTGCACTGGTTTGCATTCCCACCAACAGGGTGAGAGGGTTCCCCTTTCTTTGCATTCTCGCCAACCTGTTGTTTCCTGTGTTGTTAATTTTAGCCATTTTGACAGGTGTGAGGTGGTATCTCATTGTGGTTTGGATTTGTAGTTCCCTGATGATGAGTGATGTTGAGTCTCTTTTCATGTGTCTGTTAGCCATATGGATGTCTTCTTTGGAAACATGTCTATTCATGTCTTCTGCCCATTTTTTTTCTAACTGGATTATTGGGTTTTTGCATGTTCAGTTTGATAAGTTCTTTATAGATTTTGGATACTCACCTTTTATCAAATATGTCATTTACAAATATCTTCTCCCATTCTATAGTTGTCTTTTAGTTTTGCTGATTGTTTCCTTCTATACCTACACTTTTTTATACCAGCTTTTGGTCTTTATTGTGCTTATATTTAGTTAATGATTCTTATTATTCATGTTCTAACATCTTCTTTTAGTTCCTCCTTTCCATTATTTTTCTGTTTTATTTCTCAGATATCTATTCTTTACTGTTACAGTATTTCCCCTATCCATCCTTCCTGATCTACTCATTTCTAACCACTTTAACCACATTTGCTCTAAGTCTTCCTAAAGCACCAGAAAAGTTATCTTGCTTGAGCCCCTGTATCCAGTTTTTTGTTTTGATCACCCACTAAATAAAACCTCTCCTTTAACCTGACATTCAAGGCTAAGTGTTCTGGCTAACCTCAAATCCATTTTCTTACCTTTACCCTCCTTATTTCCGACATGTAGTAATCAACCTTGACTACTCCCTATTTCTTAAATAAATCCACACTTTCCTCCTTTCTCTTATGTTTCTCCTTCCACTTGGAAAATTTAGTCAAAACCATGTTCTAACAAATATTTCTACTTAGAAATATCTTTACCTTCTCTAATGCACTCAGTGAATAACAGTGCCTTTCCCTTTTTTCCACAGTTGCTATCCAGTTTCACTTAAGGGTTTAAGAAATTACCCAATTATTAGCCAGATTACTCCCTTCCTCCAACAAACTTCCTCAGAAGTACTTTGAAGCTTTCCTATGGATATGTTCCATAGTTCTATGTACAGATCTTATCTTTTCTAAATGCACATTCCCTGAGAGCAGGGGACTATATTTTATTAGGTCATTTTATTTATTTATTTATTTTTTGATCCCCACAGAGTCTAGCATCAGAATTGCTGTGCAGTAGAGGGTTGTTACAAGATGTGACTTATATAAAGGGTGCACCTCTGAAGGTTGCCAGAGTCCTAGAGGGGATGCCTTTTTCTGTTTTGCACATGTGCAGAGAAGCCCTGTCTACCCTCTTATATAATTGTCACATGTGTAATCAATTAATTCCAAACCTTATATGCAAGTCTTCCTTGTTGCCTTTGTCCTTACTGTAGTCTGCAAGTAGCTTTTTATTATGTCTTCTTATCTATTTAGTCTGTGCCATTTCCCTTCTGCCACCAATTTCTCAAAGGTTTCTCCTATTACACATCCAGTCTAACCATCCCCATACATCAGATTCTTGCTGTTTTCCATAAAAAATTGAAACGATCTAGTGTTTGCAGTATAATTATTGTCATATGACTATGTTTATTTCTAAGTCATTCTTCAGACTGCTTCTCTTTTGACTCCAGATAATTAAAACCTTAAACTATCTGAATTTCCCTTATTTTTTTTTGCCTATGTCACCTTCATTTCTTAAGAATTTGTCATTCCTACCTTTATGCTTGACTTTGTCATTTCTTTATATCTAAGATTCAAGTTATATTTGTTCTTATATTTTAGGTCGTTCTTCCCTCTTTCCAATAGATGATGGCCTGCTTGATGATGGACATAATGATCAAGTTGGGGTTCTAAATTCTCCCACATGTTACTCGGCTCATCAGAATGGAGAACGAATAGAACGCTTTTCTCGAAAAGTTTTTGTTGGTGGTCTTCCTCCAGATATTGATGAAGGTAGGGTGATAATTTGAGCTTAAAACAAAGAAACAAACAGCTAAAATATAATGTGTGAATGGGGGTATACAGTTTTTTACCTCTAGAGATTTTCATTCAGAATGGATACTCATCTCCGTTTAAATATTTTATCACCTGTTGAAATGTGAAATTGATCACTGGACAGTTTAAAGTTTCCTTATTTGTTAAAAATGCATATTGTTACTGTGAACATTTTTTTTTGTAAATAAGATTGTCATACAAAAATCTTTTCTTACAAAATTTAAAACCTTTTATATTACCGTAATACAACACACACAAAATAAAGGTAGCCCACCATGAAACTCTCCCTGCAGTGCGTGATCGTCAAAAGTTTAATTCCTTTAAGGGTTAACACGCACTTAGAAACAGATAAGAAAGAGGCAATAAAACTCCAAAGAGTAATGGAAACAGAGCATAAACAGGAAATTCAGGTTATACCAAGGCATGTATAAACATGTGTAAAAAAAATACGTGTAATAATAAAAGAAAATAACTCAAAGTAAAGATTAAAAACTACTAAAACTGTCTAATGTTTGTGAGGTGTGGGAAATCCACCACTCTTATTCACAACTAATAGGATGTTGGTACACTTTGAGAAATTTTTCAGCTATGATTCAAATATTCACAAACTTATTCTAAGGACTTATTAGTAAAATAAGGTTTTCATGTGATGAAGTAACCTAGACCATAACATTGGATTTGACCTGTGTGTGTTTCAGCGAAACTACCAGCATGTGTCAGACCTTAGTGTATTTTATGAGTATGATAACTTTGCATGTCTTGTTTGAGCAGAACCTTTCTTTCCCTATAAGATTTTACTTACCAAGCAGTAACAATCTCTTTATTTAACTCGATATACTGTTGGGATGTTTTTCAAGCCAGTAATATTTATAGTTTGGTGTATTAAAATCATTAGTATCCATGTAATGTTATATGAAATTTTAAAACTCAGACTGAATTGACTCCCCTGGCCAATGTGCTGCTTAAAAATGAATTTATTTTGACTAAAATAGCTATTTAGTTCATGTATCCTTGTAGTAAGGATACTAGACATTAGACATGTTTTGAGTTTTCATATTCTAGTTTATCTTAAGCTACTTGGTAGTTTTAAATATTAAATCTTTAACTTATACAGGTTTTTTTTTTTTTAGAATGAACCATTAAAACTAATTTCTAATGCAAATTATTCCACTGTTTTAGATGAAATAACTGCTAGCTTCAGAAGATTTGGGCCTTTGGTAGTAGATTGGCCTCATAAAGCAGAAAGCAAGTCCTACTTTCCACCAAAAGGTAAGAGTTTTTATTGTTAATATTTTCTAGGGAATCAGTTTCATGAGAGCAAATAAGATATTGCCAATTACTTTGTGTTTTCTTTTAGAATTGAATATCATCACAGCTTTATATAAAACTTAATAGAGTAATTTGTGAAGGCTGCTAATGTGTCAGGTGAGGAAGAATGGTCCTGGGGACGATGCTCGTTTCCCTTTAAGCCACTCAGGAATCATACTACACTTGTTATGCTATTATATAAAGATATAACGATTTGACAGTGATTTCAAAGACTCAGATCAGCGAATGTTTGAGTAGTTTCTCCATCTGAAGCATCCTTCTAAGTAACTTGGGTACAGACATATAAAAAAAGTGTCCCTCTACACAATGAAATTGAGATCTATGTGAAGTGAGAAAAAATGTATATAAACACATGAATAGTATAAATATTGCAAGATTAGTCAAGTGTTCCAAATAACAGCAGATAACAACAGAGCTATACATACTCTGTGGGTGAATTTAGCAAGAGGAGAAAGTGTCTGGTCCTAAAACCCCATTATATGAAGAGATGAGCTGTGAAGAGGATACCTATTTGTGGTAGTGACTTACTGCTAGGATACTACTGCAGCCTGTCAGTGTAGCACAGGAGTCACAAATCGCACTGTCATTCATCGAGGGAAGCAAGGCTACCATCAGTGGAGAGAGGAAGTATCCCTCTGCCCGTGATGAGCAGGGAGCTGAGGGGAGAGAATTCAACATGAATCCAGTCAGGTTGCTAATGGCAGATTCTCTGAAGTGAATCAGATGAACAGGGGAGGTTGAAAACCTAAGACTTTCCTTTGAACATGGTTGAAATGTCATTTTAGAAAGAAAAAAAGAAAAACGAAACAAACAAACAAAAAAAAACACTCACTCATGGCGGAATGAATTTTCAAGCCTGGAAAAGAGATTCCGATAGACCTGTTAAATGGTCTGATATCGGCTCTGGGAAAGGAAACATGTTAGAAAAGTTATTGGCATACAAAAGCTAGTTAAAGGTTTCTGGTAGTGAATTGTATGGGCCATCTCCACTTTTCGTCATTGAGAATTCTAGAACCTCCATTACTAGTTCATGTAGATTTTTAGGGAAATGAAGTAATTCAGTGATTCTTGTTTTAACAAGATCTTGAGGAATCAAGAGTATCTTTTGAGCAGGGACTCTGAATCCCAGGCCTCTATAAGAATCTGATTAAAGCTATATGCCTTTTTCCATGAAACCCTAAATTTTCACCTAATTTTGGAGTTTACTGGACTTGGAAGTCTTGATACTTGGTTTAGAGAGAACATTAGCTCCATAGAGATCTAGACGTTCATTCGTTAGTTGAGTTTTACTCTGGTGTTGTCCATTGTTTTACTCCTTTGTGCTTTTATAAAGCTAATTGAGTGTTCAATAAAAATGCCAATTAGTTTCTGATCTTCCTGCCTAAGTTACCAGTACTGTGGCCCACTTCAGAGATGTGACTGGTCTGTCCATACCTCTGGCTTTCTCCAATTTTTCTCCCACAGTACAGCTAGAAGAATCTCTCTGAAAACTCATCTGATAGTGCTATTCCCCTGACCCTCTCCTTAAAACCCTTCAGTGATTTCTTTTATTGTTAGAATAAAGCCAAAAATGCATTTTCCCTGCCCATCCTCCCTCTCTCTCTAGTTTCTTCTACCACTGTTGCTTCTGACTCCCTTCTGGTTCCAAAAACTGGCCTTGTTCTTTCCTGCCTCCGTGCTCTTATGTATGGTGTTGTCTCTTCCTGCAGGGTCTTCTCATGGGTCTTTACCTACATATCCCCTGCTTATGTCAGTTTAAAACATTGGCTGCTCACGGGAAGTTTCCAGGACCCACCTAACAGCTCACATTCTTCTGTTTTAGGTTATCCTAGCACTGTTCAGCCCCTTCATAGCACTGGTCACAGCTGCAGTGTTAGGTTTTTATACTTCTACAGATCTTTGACAACTTTATTAATATCCAATCCTTGCCTTAGTCCATAGCACTATGCCTTTACTTACCTTTGTATTCTTGGTAATTCACAAAATGATAATTGAGTAACGAATGATATAAACAATGATAAATACTATAGAAGACAGAGAGTCCTTTGACCTGACGTAGGTATTTAAGGCCTCACTGAGAAGTTTTGAACAAAATCTAAAGGGTTCTGTGCAATTTAGATAAGCATCAAGGAGTTGAACAGAGTTTCAGGAAGGAATTTGAAACACGATTTAGAAAGGAAGGAGAATTGGTTTGTGTGCAGACAGGTGTACATTTTTTGCCTGAGCTTCTTTTTTATATAACAGGATGGTGGACTCTAAGTCTGGAAAGATACATTGGCACAAATTTAAACAGAATAGTTGCTGTCTTTGTTGCTCTTGTTGCCATTGCCATTGTCATTGTGGTTTTTGTGTTGATCATTTATTTTCTGAAACTGAAAGCAGAACAAAACAAAACAAAAAAACCTCAAAAAAGTAGCACTGGCAAGTCATAGTTTTTTTGGTACAACTGTAGTTAATTGTCATCGTCAAAGACCAGTGTTCCCAAGCCTTGTTCTCTCAAGCAGTGTTGTCATTGTTGTAATTCATTTTCTGTGGTTTGGAAAACGCTGGTATAGAAGCATCCAGTTAGCGAAGCTGCCTTGTAATTAAGGCAGCGCCATGAGCCCTTGGATACTGAGCCACACATGTACATGTGTTTCCTTTATAGTGAGTGAGGCTCACCCTATGTGGATGTTAACCCACTGTATAGTATGTGTTTGGTAAGAGTATTTCAATACTAAATGACTTGCTGTAGCTGGATCATAATTTACCTGCCATGCTACTTAATTAATTTTGTGATACAAACATTTCTTCCCTCATAATCACACAAATAATTAAGCAATATTAAGAACACTGAATGTAAAGTATTACTTTAAAACTAAGTAAAATGAAAATATTAGTTTCAAAAATTAATATCACAAATCTTAACAACATTAAAAATACTGAATTTAAAATACGATTTTAAATTGGTCTTATAACCTCTCAGTCATTACAAAAGTTGTAACTCTCAAATCTTTAGCCTGTATCAAAATTAAACCCTTCACCAGTCTTCATTTTTTATTTTTTCAAACATATATAAATTATTTCTAGCAATTGAGAAAGGTCTAAGATGTGTTTTTTAATCTTGCATAATCATACCTTTGGAAGTGTCTATTTGCATAGGTTAGTTTAATGGCTTATTTATGCAATCAGATATTATAATTTTATTAAAATGAAGCACTTTAGAGTCACATCTGACCTTTGTGGCAGTTTCAACCATTGTTGGCAATAACACTCTGTGTTTTGATGTCAGCGTAAAACATGACCTCACACTCACCACTCACTGTAAGATGAGCAGATGTGCATGGCCTGCTCTATGACTTCTTCATGTGGGAGCCAGGTTACAGTTTTCTAGGTTTGTTTGCATAGAAACCTTGTCAAGACAGAGAGGTGTTTTTGGTCATTTAGTTCTCAACTTCTAAGAATAATTCGGTAATGGTGAATTTGCAGTGTAAATTTTGGTACCTTCTTTTCATATGAAGTCTGTTCTGCTTAAAGATTGACCATCGTTTACCACAAAGAGAGGAGGAAGGGGCTATTTCCCAAAGGTGCAGGAAACTAAGCAAGAGCTTGGATCCAAAGTCCAAACATAGTCTCCAGACTGTTCGAAAGGAGTGTTCTGCTCATCCAACTTGAGGCATGATTTTAACGTTCTAACCCACGCTGAAGGAACCCATTTCATTCAAGCCTCCTTAAGGCAGTTTTCTTAGTTTCATTTCGAAGTTGTCTTGCTGACTGTGGACTTTTCTTCTCCTCATGGAAATTCTTGGGCCTTTCCAAGTACGCTGTAGTCCCAAGTATGCTCCAGAGCGTGTCTTACCATAAGAGCATTTATAGGAATCTTCAGCTTCTAATATTTTCAATGTGTTAATCTTGCCAAGTTCTTTTTTTTTTTTTTAGTTTTTTTTTTTTTTTTTAGTTTTTGTTTTATTTATTTTTGAGAGAGACAGAGCATGCTTGGGGGGTGGGAGGGGGCAGAGAGAGAGGGAAACAGAATCCAAAGCAGTCTCCAAGCTTTGAACTGTCAGCAAACAGCCGGCCACAGGACTCAAACCCACAAACCGTGAGATCATGACCTGTGCCGAAGTTGGACGCTTACGTGACTGAACCACCCAGGTGCCCCAAACTTACTAAGTTCTTTAAGAAGACAGTATCATGGGAGATCTTGGGGGCTGTCCTGAGTTTGAAATTACTCCACCAGCTACTTGCTTATGCAACTGACTTTGGGCAAGGAATTTAGACTTGTTGTGAGAATCATATGACATAATTCATGTAAAGCTCTTGGCACAGTATTGGATAGCAAACACTCTATGGAAGATAGCTGATTAATGAGTGTCTGTGTTTGTGCGTATTCCATAGGATATTTTGTTCTCCTTGTAGAAGGTGTAATGTTCTAGTTCTATTCGACAGTCAACTTTTTTTCTTTTCTTATAGCACATGTTTTCTAAACAGTACTGAAATTTGGGGTGAAAACACTTACCTTCACATAATTGCCTCATTTTTAATGGTTATTACAGGCTATGCATTCCTTCTCTTTCAAGAAGAGAGCTCAGTTCAGGCACTAATTGATGCTTGTATTGAAGAGGATGGAAAACTCTATCTGTGTGTTTCCAGCCCCACCATCAAGGATAAACCAGTAAGTAAATACTCCTTGAACTTTAGGCTACAAATGCAAGTTTACCAAAGACTGTTTCCAGATAATCGTTAGCAATAAAAAATAAACTGCCATGTTAAGAGTTCAGTTTTTAAAAATCCAGATAATTTAGTATCTAGATTACAAAACTAATTTGTTTTGAAATCCAACTATCCAAACTTCCGAAAAATAAAAGGACCGCTATTAACTGGCACAAACCAGCATCAGCTATCAAGGGAATAAGACCCATTACAGAAATGTAATTTTCTTCATAGGTTCAGATCCGTCCTTGGAATTTAAGTGACAGTGATTTTGTGATGGATGGTTCTCAGCCATTGGATCCTCGAAAAACAATTTTTGTTGGAGGTGTTCCTAGGCCATTAAGGGCTGGTAAGTAGAATGTTAACAAATGTGACTTCTTAAAAAAATTTTTTTAATATGAATTAATTCAGTAAACATCTGGGAGCTGTTGTATACATGGCACTATTGGGTGGGCAGGGGCAGATTCCTCATGTTTCAGTAGTTTGCTCACTACAGAATTCTGAGAAGCATTCTTGAAACCATCAAGTCACTGGAGAAGTAGACATTCATCTATCAATATTACTAGTTAACTCTAAGCAGACTCTATAAGAAGAATCCAAATGCTTCTGACTTCTTACCTGTAATTCCCTAAGAAGAATTTTGGGTCTGTTTGTGTTATGTAGGTTGATTCAGAGATCTGAAGAAGAAAAACAGTATTTTTTTTTAATAGTGCTTTGATAAGTAATAAACTTCCGTTCATCAAGAACCAGGATCCAGAGATTTACCAGAAGATGTCATATAGAAACATAATTATAGACCTAAATATCCACTGTACAAGCATGTTCTGTGATTCCATGTGCCCTATGAAGTGTGTTAGTGCCTTCCACCACTGAAAACATCTCTTCCAGTATAGGAGATGGCATGTTCAAAGAACTATTCACACATGTATATACTTACAGAACATAACTGCTACAAAGAAAGACCACAGAGATTATAGAAGAGCTATAGCCCGGGAATGCGGTGCAGTCTGATCTTTAAGAAACACTCGTATTTTAGCCAACTTACAAGAACAGAAGAAGAGTTGAGGTAGCAGGAGGGTTGTGAGGACTGTGTTTCACGTAAAGGGAACAGCATCTTCAAAGATCATTAGTGGAGGGAAGCAGAATGCATTGGAGGAACTGAAAGACGCCCAGAGTGGCTGACTAGGGGTATGAGGAGGGAGGGGAGAGACACAACAAGGCATTGAAAACATGAATAGGAGTCAGGTCATACAAGTTTAATAAACTGATTAGGCATTTATCCTTAGAGCCAGGGGAAACCAATGAAGAGTTTTAGATAAGTGTAGCTAGTGGCACATTTTGGGGGCAGCTGAGTTGGGAGTAGATATGGGTAGACCATGTTAGGAGTCCATCTTTGTGGGACAGGAGACAGATAATGGGAGCTTGGATTGGAGGCGGCAGTGGTGAGAGCACAGAATGAACACATGTTCATGTTCATTCGTGACGTAAACACAAAGCCTGACTCTCAGCTTCCAGTCTTCAGCCACTAAGTAGATAGTGAGATAAGAACACTGAGGAGGAAGATTGTAGTCTTGGTTCAAAAGCAAGTCTGCGGTACCATTTAGAGCTAAATAGAAATTTCAGTTAAGCCATTTGTATCTGATATCTTTTTTAAAAGAATTACTCTTGCTACTGTTTTGAAAATAAATTTTGAGGGGCCTTGCTACTGTTTTGACTCTAAATCAAAAAGCAAAGGAGATAAGGATGTTCCCATGATCCAGAGGGAAAATAATAATAGCTCAGAACAGGATGTTAGTGATGGAGGTGAGGAGATTGGATTTTAGATATGTCTTAAAAATCAAGTTCATAGGATTGCATGTACAGTGGGGAAAAAAGAAAATAGGATGAAACCAAGGCCCTTGACAACTTCATCTTTTGTATTACTTCCCAACTGAATCAGCAAAAACTCACTGGAGCAGATTTAATGGGATGGTGGAATATCAGGAGTGCCGTTTTGAACATACTGTGTCATAAGGTCTGTTAAATGTCAGGATGAGTTGTCCAGCTGATTGCATAGATGAGTTTGGAGTCCAGAAAAGAGGCTTGGGCTAGAGATAGGAATTTAGGAGCTGGAAACAGATAGATGGTATTTAAACCCATGACCTGGGATGAAGCCACAACAGCCACAAGTGTAGAGAGAAATCCATGCACTGAAACTTAGGATACTCTGACATTGAAAAGTCAAGGAGCAGAGGAGGAACCAGCAAGAAAGGTTAAGAAGGAATTACAGTGAGGTCAGGAAAATTAGTAGAATAATGTGTCCTGGAAGCCAGGTGGAAAAAGTATTTCAAGGAGAAGGAAAAGATTAACTATGTTCAGTGCTGCTTCCAAGTAGATTGACCCTGTACTTGGCAGTGGCATGAGTGATTAAAAGGAAGTCATGGGGTGAAAGTCTAGTTATAAAGAGTTGAACAAGGAATGGGAAGAGAGGGATTGGGTAGTATAGGAAAAAAAATAGTAATTTGGCTGTAAATTAAGTAGTCACTGAGAGGGAGAAAAGTAGAGTTAAGAGATTTTTTTTTTTTTTAAAGCTGGGGAATAACCCAGTATAGATGAAAATCTGGTGATACACAAAGGAGAGAAGACAATTTCCAGGTAGCTCTGTAGTGATAGCAGGTTGGGTCCAATATGCAGGTGAAAGGATTGGATTTAGAAAACAGCATGAAACTATCCTGACTTTTCCTTTTTAAGAAAGAACTTAAATATTATTGATTACTGTGTGGTCTTACATTCGACGGGAACTTCTTTTTCTTTTCAAGTGGAACTTGCTATGATCATGGACCGGCTGTATGGTGGAGTTTGTTATGCAGGAATTGACACAGATCCTGAGCTAAAATACCCAAAAGGTGCTGGTCGAGTCGCTTTCTCCAATCAGCAGAGCTATATTGCTGCCATCAGTGCTCGGTTCGTTCAGCTTCAGCATGGGGATATTGATAAACGCGTAAGTTGCATATTGAGAAATCATTGACATCCTCTACTGTGCTGGGTCAGTAATATAATTCAAACACTTTATTTTTTTATACTTTATTTTTTTAGAGTTAAAAGAGTATTACATCAATATATCCCTGGGGCACCTGGGTGGCTCATTCAGTTAAGGGTCCGACTTCAGCTCAGGTCATGATCTCACAATTCACCAGGTCAAGCCCCGCGTCAGGCTCTGTGCTGACAGCTCAGAGCCTGGAGCCTGCTTAGAATTCTGTGTCTCCTACTCTCTGCACCCCTCCCCTGGTTTTTCTGTCTGTCTGTCTGTCTGTCTCTCTCGAGAAAAAAAAAAAAAAAAGAAAGTTAAAAAAATTATTTTAAATGCATATCCCTGAAATGTAAAATTATTGAACATACTTTGAACTTTAGATAGAGTGTTCAAAATATAAATGTCACTATAAAAGCATGTCAGATTTTGTTTGTTGTTGTTTTTGGTTTTTGTTTTTTTGTTTTTATCCACCAGTGAAGTCTTCAAATCTGTCTTCCTGTGGGGGCAGGGCTTGTTTTAAGAGCTCCCGCCCTGGAGCCAGACTGCCAGGATCCCATTTCCGCCATTGTGTAATCTCAAGAAATTAACCCTCAGTGTGCCTCCTTTTCCTCATTTATCAGATAGAAAGCAGTAATAGTATCTCTTTCATGGTTATTTTGGGGATTAAGTGAGTTCACATATGGAGGAGCACTTAGAGCTTGGCGCTATTATTTAAGTGTTTTTATTTATTATTTATCACAAAATTTAAACTAAAAATATAATTTGTATATTTCCCTGAATACACACAATAATAAATCTACAAATAAACTAAACCTACAGAATAATTATCATTGGCACACACTCAGTCTTAATAAGCGTCTGACTCTTTATTTCAGTTCAGGTCATGATCTCACCCTTTGTTGGTTTGAGCCCCATGTCAGACTCTTCGCTGTCAGTGCAGAGCCTGCTTGGGATTCTCTCTCAGCCTCTCTCTCTTCCTCCCTCCCTCGTTCTCTCAAAATAAATAAATAAACTTTAAAAAACTTATCTTAAACTTTAAAACATTCACTCTTTAATAGCATTGTTTAGGTCATCACAATAAGAACTTTTTTTTTTTAATTTCTTTTAATGTTTGTTTATTTTTGAGACAGAGAGAGACAGAGCATGAGTGGGGGAGGGGCAAAGAGAGAGGGAGACACAGAATGTGAAGCAGGCTCCAGGCTCTGAGCCGTCAGCACAGAGCCCGACGTGGGGCTCGAACCCACAGACAGGCGAGATCATGACCTGAGCCAAAGTCAGACGCTCAACTGACTGAGCCACCCAGGTGCCCCAATAAGAACTTTTTAGGAAGCCATATGAATGTTAACTAAAAGCCAGCCCAATGAATAATTGCTAATTGCTAGCACTGATTGCCATTCAAAATAGAGGAAAGGAATGACTGAAACTCAATTGTTCACTTACAAATCTGTTTCATACTAAAATCTATTCATACTTCCTATATATAGCTAAGCAGTATTCTAAAATAATCATGGCTGCTTTGTAGTACAGATGAGATATACTAAGAATATGAGGTAAATTAACTTTTTTATACCCAAATTAGTAGATATAACTTGAGTGGGTATTTATTATCCCAGTGAAACAATTTCTTGAAGCTTCTTCTCCAAAGCTGTCTTTACATTAAAAGACTGTTTTGGAGACAGGGAAGCTGGTTAAGGAATATGGATTGACTAGACCATGAACTCTAAAAGTAGTCATCAATTTAATTTCTAAGCCATCCCTTTTGGGAAAAGAAGGTACAGCATAGTTTCAGTTCATACATGCAGAGTTTTTCTTTTTTGTTTGTTTGTTTTTGCAATGTTACTTAAAATGTTGCAAAAAAAAAAATGAGGGTCTCTGCTTTAATTCCAACATGCATGAAAATTTGTTGAACTGGAGTTCCTCTAATCCAGGGGTTTTCACCCTCAGCTGCATGTTAAAGTCACCTGGGAATTTAGAAAAATCTTGACATCTGAGTCCTACCCCCTCCCCCAGATTCTGTTGTAATTGGTGAGGGGCAGAGGAATTTATAAAGCTCCCAGGTGATTATATTGTGCAGCCGTGCTTGAGACCAGGATCTAGTCTAACTCTGAGTTTTCCGGAGAAGTGATCGTGTTGACTGAGGAAGTTACTTACGTCGTATGTAATTGTAGTTATTTAATGTGCAGAAGCACAGGGAAAATTGGTGCAGTGTCAAACCTCATCCTTCTTTGTTTCTACAATGATAGTGAAGGACCAATTATTTGGGGCAGAGTATTGATTCTCAAAGAGCAACTTGAAACACATATATGCCTTCTTAAAAAGGCACTGAATAGTTTATCTTTTAAGGTATGTGTTACTAAGGTATATTTTGAACTCTGTTTGAAATAATTTGAAGGGCGTCTTGCTGGCTCAGTCAGTAGGGCATGTGACTCTTGATCTCAGGGCTGTGATTTCAAACCCAGTGTTAGGTGTAGAGAGTACTTAAAATTAAATCTTAAAAAAAAAAAAAAAAAAGAATTTAAGCCTTAAGTATTTTATGTCACTAATATTGTTTATACAAAAAAAAACATATTAAACCATTAACCTTTATACCTTTCATGTCTCTACTATGAATATTGTTATGAAACCATAAAAACATTAATTTTAAATTTATAACTGATAACCCAGTGATTTGGAGAGGATTAAAATTGTTTATTCAGGCTACTTTTCTGGCTTATGAACACATCGGGGTTTAATACCTGTCTCCCCAATTGCTAGAAAGCACAGTCACCACAAAGGTGTAATTCATTGTAGTTTTTGTATGTTACTCCGTGAGTAATATCATTCACTGTGCCTTCTGCTACTTACTGAAGGGAGTCGTGTTATGGATCAAGTTGAGTAACTGAATATTACTTATTTCATTAGTTATAACAAAGTATTACAGACAGGTTCTCTGAAGTGAAATAAGGAAAATCACCACAATAGAAAATAAGAATAGTTCAGAATTGATGAAACTCAGACTCCTTTTCAACATATGCAAGAGATTAAATTTTAGAGATTATTAATCAAAAATAGGGTTTGATTAGAGTCTAAAATCATCAGTGATTTTGAAGGTGAGTAGATGAGCTTCATAAAATAATATCTAGAATTTTAAAGTAAGTAACTGAAATCATTGCATTTTAAGATTTTATTCTTTGATTTTACTTAAGTAACTCCTGAGTGCCAGGCATTTTACAAGGTATTGTGGAAATGAAGTTAACCACACACTCTGTCTTTAATTAGCTTAAAATCTTTCGGTAAAGGCAAGAGATAAAATCATGAGAAAGAACTTAGAGAGCACTCGTAAGTGTACCACATTTACTCAAATATAGTGTCCGCTTTGTGCTAGAGATTCCGCTGGGTCCTGGGAACTAAGAATTGAGCAGATGCTTTCGCTGTGCCCATTTTGTTAATCATCTAGTAACATGATAATATTATAACAGTATTATAAATATAATAATGAATCAAAAATGGCAGCCTGGCAATCAAGCTAGAGTCCATTGTGGAAAAAGTTGAACGATAAAGATTGAGCGTAAAAATTTTTAAATTAATGTCAGAGATATTTGTAAACACCAAAGGCCAATGGGAAAAAAGTTTAAAATCTTTAACTGGCAAAGAGGAATTATCTTTTTAAAAAGATGCCCAGCAGGAAAATATGCAAAAGATACAGACAGTGCAAAAAGCAAAATGTTCAATGTACATAAAATATGTTTTTCCAGCCCTAGTCCGTGAAATGCAAATCTCAACAACTTAATTCCATTACCTTTTCCTATCAAATGTTAATTTTGCAGTTCTTATCATCAGCTTTTAGGTTTTTTTTCCTGTTGTTGCTGTTGTCACAAAAAATGCTTCAAAAAACACCATATAGGGGCTCCTGGGTGGCTCAGTCAGTTAAGCATCAGACTCTTAGTTTTAGCTCAGGTCATGATCTCACAGTTTATGGGATTGAGCCCCACATCAGACCGTCGAGTTCTGCACTGACAACACAGAGCTTCCTTGGGATTCTCTCTCTTTCTCTGCCCCTCCCCCACTCACACGTGTGAGTACATGCACTCTCTCAAAATAAACATTTTTTTCTTAAAAAGATACCTTTATATACTCATTTTCTGCTTATGCAAGTATTCATTCAGAATAGAAATTGTTGGATCATTATTTTTTACCTTGGGCAAGCATTACTTTACCTCTACCCAACCCTTGTAAACAGTTTACCCTCCTGTCCTCAGGGAAGGCTGAGGTTTGAGGCTGCCTGGCACTGTCCAGTCAGACAAAAGTGGTGGCCCTCTGTTCGGTAAGTTATTATAGCAGGCAGAACTGGCATACAGAGTCTGCCATGTGCCAGGCGCTGTCCTAAATGCTTTTACCTGCATAATCTAATCCTCACAACTCTGTGAAGCAGGTTCTAGTATTCTTCTCACTTGACAGACGTGGAAACTGAGGTTTAAGAGGCTAGCGCTCCGAGCTGAGTAGAGTCTGAGGTCTTCTCCTGAGGTAGGCCTTCTTAGTGGGCCTTTGATTTTATATCTTAGAAATTCACCAAAGTCTAGACATGCCCTTAATGAGATTCTCCACAGTTCTGGTCTATGTGCGCCAAGTAGTTACAGGCAGGGTACGGACAGAAGTGTTGGGCTGACCAGCGACCACGCAGGGTTGAGCCGGCTCTCAGGTGTATGGAAAACCACTCGTCTCCATGCCCTTCTCTTTCTCACTCACAATCACTGCCCTTCCCCCCCGCAAAAAAATATTAACACACACTTGTTTTAAAAATGGTACTTCACCAAGGTGAGGGTAGAATGTTTTATAAATCAGTTAGATTTACAGTTTTAGCTGTCTTTGAAGAACATAATAAATACCACTCAGTTTATAGTCCTCTGAAGAACACATCAAAATAAAATTACCAAACTAAAACTAAGTGCTCATTTAATCACGTGGTCACTTATGAACGTGAAACATCTTATAAAAATATGATTAGTGCAAGAATAGAGTGACTTCAGGGGCGCCTTGGGTGGCTCAGTCGGTTAAGTGACCGACTTCGGCTCAGGTCATGATCTCGCGGTCTGTGAGTTCGAGCTGTGCTGACAGCTCAGAGCCTAGAGCCTGCTTTGGATTCTGTGTCTCCCTCTCTCTCTCTGCCCTCCTCCTGCTCATGCTCTGTCTCTATGTCTCAAAAATAAATAAACGTCAAAAAAAAATTTAAAAAGAATAGAGTGACTTCATTGTTGTTCTGTTTTGGATTTTGCCTACTACAGGGGAAAGCTCTTTCCCTGGGAAACTGCCTACTTTCTCAGTGTTTAATGCAGGTCCTTTTCTTGAGAACACTGAACATTTTAAACTGGCTAAAATGGTTTCTGAAGCAGCCTTCATGGGACATCTGTCTCCCTCTTGTTCCAGGTGGAGGTGAAGCCATACGTGCTCGATGACCAGATGTGTGATGAGTGCCAGGGCGCGCGCTGCGGTGGAAAATTTGCTCCCTTTTTCTGTGCCAATGTCACTTGCCTGCAGTATTACTGTGAGTTTTGTTGGGCAAATATCCACTCGCGCGCGGGACGTGAGTTCCATAAGCCATTGGTAAAGGAAGGTGCTGATCGCCCACGTCAGATCCACTTCCGCTGGAACTGAGACTAGCACAGCGGCCTCTGCGTGACACGGAAAGAAAGGGTGCATGTGGCTTACTGTGTCTGAAGACGCGACACGCGGAAGAAATAGGTGCGTTCTTCTGCTTTCACCCAGCTACCAGTACATGCATCTTTATCAGCAGCCAAAACACTACAAGCCTCTTGTTTTTCACCAAAACCCCACATCTCAGGCTTACTAATTTTTGTGATATTTTCATGTTAAAATAAAATGTTTTTTTGTATTTTCTCCAAGTTATTTTTATATGTAAAGTTAAAATTAGATATGAGAATGTTTTGCGTAGGGGCGAACAGTCTGCTGCTATATAGTGGGTGAAGCGTGCACTTATTTCTAAACGTGGGTTTTTAACTTCAAGATCTGCCCCAGTAATTTACCAAAGGTAGCAAAATAATAGTGAAGATGGAATATGTCTGCTACAAATGCTTATTTTTATTGTTGCTATTTTCAGTGTATACATAAACTAAAAATTAGGGTTGATTTTTTTGCTCTCCATTTTGACTTGCAAGAAATAATACCTCAAGATAATCTGATTTATTAGCTATTTTTAAACATTTTTAATCACAAGCTGTATTAGCTTTGCTGCTATATAGGTGTTATGTGTAAATGCCACCTATTAATACGGGATTGAAAACGTTAGAGACACACTGCATTGCAGATAAAATGCAGGCAGCACAATATGGCCTAAACTGCCATAGTTTTAGAATGTGAAAAAAAAAAAATGCATGTTTACTTACCTGTATACACCTTATGCATGCACTAGAGTTATTAACTAACAAGAGGTGAGGTATTGCAAATGTTCAAAAAAGCTCTCTTGAATCTAGGTAGCATGAACAAATTATAAAATTTGTTTAAAAAAAGCAAACTTGCATGCATTATTGTGACTTCAAGTTAAAAAAATTGTCCTACATGTGTACAATATGCAAATTAGTTTTAGATTAGAGAGTGCAGCCATTTTGTGATCTGGTCGGTAGTGGAATTCGATTTTATGCAGACTGGATGTAATATTTGTAATCCCTGTGCAATTTTGTGATGTGCGGTTCTAATTCATGTGCAGTGATATAGTATAGGTAAAAGACTGAAAAAAGGAAAATACT